>JALAZF010000278.1:4962500-7362500 GCA_022829125.1 Lathyrus tuberosus | reverse complement strand
GAACCATTTGTGGTTTATTGTGATGCTTCTTTGATTGGTCTAGGCGGTGTTCTGATGCAAGACGGTAAGGTAGTGGCTTATGCTTCGAGGCAGTTGAGAGTGCATGAGAAGAATTATCCTACTCATGATCTTGAATTAGCAGCTGTGGTTTTTGTGTTGAAAATTTGGAGGCATTATCTCTACGGTGCAAGGTTTGAAGTCTTTAGTGATCATAAAAGTTTGAAATATTTGTTTGATCAGAAAGAGTTAAATATGAGGTAGCATAGATGGTTGGAATTCTTGAAGGACTACGACTTTGGCTTGAATTACCATCCTGGTAAAGCTAATGTGGTAGCCGATGCGTTGAGCCAGAAATCGTTGCATATGTCCGCTTTAATGGTTAAAGAGTGGGAACTTTTGGAATCGTTTAGAGATTTGAGTTTGGTTTGTGAAGTGACGTCGGATAGCGTGAGGCTTGGAATGCTGACAATTACTAATGATTTTCTGATGACTGTTAGTGAGAAACAGAAGTTGGATGTGAAATTTGTGGATTTGATGTTGGTTGGAGAAAAATATGCGAATAGTGATTTTCAAGTGGATGTTAATGGTGTTTTGAGATTCCGAGGTAGAATTTGTATTCCTGATGATGCGGAGTTGAAAAAGATGATTTTGGAGGAAGGATACCGGAGTAATTTAAGTATACATCCGAGAGCGAATAAGATGTATCAGGATTTGAAGAAGATTTTCTGGTGGTCTGGATTGAAAAGAGATGTGGCTCAGTTTGTTTATGCATGTTTGACTTGTCAGAAATCGAAGGTGGAACATCTGAGGCCTAGTGGTTTGTTGCAACCGTTGGATATTCCTGAGTGGAAGTGGGATAGCATTTCCATGGATTTTGTGACGGGGTTGTCGAATACTCAGCGTGGGCATAATGTTATTTGGGTGATTATGGATAGACTGACTAAATCGGCTCATTTTATTCCGATTGACATCAGTTTTTCTTTGGAGAGGTTGGCGGAGATCTACGTCAATGTGATTGTGAAATTGCATGGGGTTCCATTGAGTATTGTTTCGGATCGAGATCCTAGATTTACCTCGAGATTTTGGGAAAGTTTGCAGAAGGCTTTGGGTTCTAAATTGAGATTAAGTTCGGCTTATCATCCGCAGACGGAGGTCAGACGGAGAGGACGATTCAATCGTTGGAATATTTGTTGCGAGCTTGTGTTTTGGAACAAGGTGGTGCGTGGGATAGTTATCTTGCATTGATTGAGTTCACGTATAATAACAGTTTCCATTCTAGTATTGGAATGGCACCGTTTGAAGCATTATATGGACGAAGGTGTCGAACACCATTGTGTTGGCACGAATCTGGTGAGAGTACGGTGGTTGGACCAGAGTTGGTGCAACAGACGACGGAAAAAGTGAAGCTTATTCGAGAGAAAATGAAGGCTTCTCAGAGTAGGCAAAAGAGTTATCATGATCGGAGGCGGAAAGATCTTGAGTTCCAAGAGGGCGATCATGTATTTCTAAGGGTTACACCGGTAACGGGTGTGGATCGTGCATTGAAATCGAAGAAACTTACTTCTCGGTTTATTGGTCCTTACCAGATATCCGCGAAAGTGGGTGTTGTGGCTTATAGGGTGGCGTTGCCGCCGAATCTGTCGAATTTGCACGATGTGTTTCATGTTTCACAGCTTCGGAAGTATGTTCCGGATCCGTCGCATGTGATTCCGATGGACGAGGTTGAGGTAAGGGAGAACCTTACGGTTGAGGCATTACCAGTTAGGATTTTGGATCGCGAAGTGAAGCGGTTAAGAGGCAAGGATATTTCACTTGTGAAGGTGGCGTGGGGAGGCGCTGCTGAGGGCAATTTGACTTGGGAGTTGGAGAGTCAGATGCGGGAGTCGTATCCAGAGTTGTTTGTCTCAGGTATATTTTCGAGGACGAAAATTTCTAAGTGGGGGAGAGTTGTAACGCCCCAGTTTTGTCAGTTTTTATTTAATCGAGTCGTTTTGATTATTTTATTATTATTTTATTTTATTTTCGACTTTTATCTAAAAATATGTTATTTTTCAATGTTGTAATATTTTATCGGGTTTTGGGAACGTTTGCGAGATATTTGAGTGTGGGGGTATTTTGGTCATTTCATGATATTTTTCACTAAGTAGAAAGAATAGAAAATAGAAAGAAAGAAAAATAGAGAGAAAGAAAAAGAGAAGAAGGAAAAAGGGAAGAAAAGAGGAGAAGAGAAGAAATAGTAAGAAAAACTTGGAAATTCAAGAAATCAACTTCTAGAATCGATTTAATCGGGTAAGGGTGCGAAACTCAGTTATTGTATGCTTGTATATGGTTATGTATGTGTGTTTGTGGTTGGTATTGGATTGAATTGGAAAAATTTAGTGAAAACCCATATTATGTAAAATTGATTAGAAATCGATTAAATGGGTTGGAAATCATGTTTTTAGTGTTCATTATTGTTGGTACATGATAGATACATGTTGTTAGGCATTGTATTGGTGTTTTTCTGAGTATTGGATGATGATTTGGAGGGTTTGGGGGTATAGATTAGGGGTGTTACATTAAGTGGTATCAGAGCTAGTCCGTGTCAGTCCTTGTTGGTCGTTGTGTTTGGGTGAGCTGTTTGTTTAACCATAAGTGCTGTTATTGGAAATGAACAGAATATGGCTGGTAGGAATGATGCTGCTTTAGCTGCTGCTATGCAAGCTATGGCTCGGGTTGTGCAGGGTGCACCTAATGCTGCAGGTAATGATGAGTTCAGGAAGAACAAACCGCCTGTCTTCAAGGGAAGATATGATCCTGATGGTGCACAGATTTGGTTGAAAGAGATTGAAAGGATTTTTTGGGTGATGGATTGTGATGAGGATCAGAAGGTGAGACTGGGTACTCACATGTTACTGGAAGAAGCTGATGATTGGTGGGTTAGTACTCGTCATATGTTGGAAGTTGCAGAGGAGGAAGAAATTACTTGGGAAGTTTTTAGCCGGGAGTTCTTGAGGAGGTATTTTCCTGAAGATGTGAGAGGAAAGAAGGAAATTGAGTTCTTGGAACTGAAACAAGGTAATATGTCTGTTAGGGTTTGGGGGTATAGATTGGGGGTGTTACAAGATGCCCTAAGGCTCTGATTCTGTTAGGGTTTTGTTGATGGTAAAGGTTTAAATTTTGAGTATGAAAACCTATGGAGGTTTTAAACTCTGCTGGAGATTGATGAAGTGATTAGGGTTTTTCTTATGCTTTTAGGAAACTTGAGGGTTTCTTTGAGATTCAAGAGAAAATAAGACTTTCCAAGTCTACTGGTATGAAGAGGTTGACTCTTAACTGGAGAATGATCTTTGTATGATTCCCAAGAGAAGGCTGAGGTTTTAAGGGATGAGAATCAATCCTAGAATGGTTTGATATTCTGGAATTATGACTCTCTGGAGGATTGAACTAGAGAGATGACTAAGTTTTGTCCTATACCTGTAGGAGGTCTTCAGGTCCTTGTACTAAGCCCAAGAGGAGGCTGAGAACTTCTAAGAAGCCTGGGGGTCCTTGTACAAAGCCCAAGAGGAGGTTGGGGATGCTTTTAGGAAGCCTGTGGGTCCAAACCTAAGAAAACTTCAAGAAAAGTTTCATCGGGAAATAGCCCTTTCCTTGCAGAACAATTCTGGGGTTTGAAGAAATTCAGAAGAGGTTTCACCGGGAAATAATACTTTTTGGGGAAATGAATTTCTTGTACAAGTATTTCTAAGTTGTGACAGTCTTGAGAAAAGTTTCACCGGGAATAATGCCTTTCTCTGTTCTATATTGTATAAGCCCAAGAGGAGGCAAGATTGTATCTGGAATTTCCTATGGGGAACTAGTTTTGACTGTGTTAAAAGAGTAATCACTGGTTTGATCTAGACCTAGACCTAACTGCTGGGGAAAACTCTAAGAAAATATATACAAGTATATATAGATGAACAATACAATGCCAAGTGACCTCTAACGTCTTCAGGAAAATACTTCCTCAAGAACTCCCTGCTAAACAAAGTCCAAGTGACCTCTTCACCTGTAGCTTCCCAAACATGACGCGCACTAACCCACCAATCATCAGCCTCCTCCTGCAACATGTGAGTACCCAATCTCACCTTATGATCCTCAGCACAGTCCATCAGGATCATGTCTCCCTTTGAAGACAGGCGGTTTTTTCTTCTTGAACTCATCATCCCCACCGGCATTAGGTGCACCCCGCACAGCCTGAGCCATAGCTTACATAGCAGCAGCAAGAGCAACGTCATTCCTACCAGCCATATTCTATTCATTTCCAATAACAGCAACTATGGTTAAACAAACAGGTCACCCACAAACAAAGACCGCCATGGACTGGCACGAACTAACACAAACTGACAAAAACCAGGCTTTGATACCACTTAATGTAACACCCCCCAATCTATCCCCCAATTAAATAAAGCGATAACAAATATATCAGAGTATAATTAAAACATTCATGGCATAGACGGAGGCATCACATCAATTGAAACACAATACCACAACCTGCTCATATAGATATGCAACAATCAGGTAGCACATAACAGAGGAACACATTTCCTACCACCCACAATTCAGATACAGAATAAAAGCGGAAAATCTGCAACTGAATCTCATATATATATATATATATAACATAAAAGTTTGTCTGTCATACACAGAGTCATACATGTACAATCCAAAAAGAACATATACATATACACATAATCGTACACGATCTCCCCGACTACCCGGTGCTACATATCAGAGCCGACCGACAAAAGAATGAAGACCTAAGCTTCACAAAAAGACCTCCAGCATCTAATCTGCAATGCCTCATAGAGCATTCAAAACAACAGAAGGGTGAGAAACACATTCATAATATAATTGCATGCAAATTTATAATAACACAAAAATACACATATAAAATATTCTCACCACAACTCACACCAGAATTCAAATACAAAACAACACAATGCATATCTCATATATCCATCACCCAGGAATATCAATCATGCTTAATGCATTTATCACCAACTTATATATATGTATCTCAACTCATCAATTCCATTCACAATTCCACACATAAGCAATTCATCCATGATTTATGCAAATGCAAAGAGACCGACACAACGACTCTATGCAAATGCAATGCGGTACCGTTCTATCCATCATTCTCATCATTAGTTCACTCAGGAACTATTGGAATCATCGCTTGTTACATAGTGTAACTCCCCGTCAGGCAAACGATGTTCCCCGTCGCTCACACCTCTTTGTATAAGGCACACGACGTTTATGGATCGCTTTAGGTCCTCTTTGTATAAGGCACACGATCCAATCGCTTTAGGTCCTCTTTGTATAAGGCACACGATCGTCTATAATCATCGCTTTAGGTCCTCTTTGTATAAGGCACACGATGTTATAGCGGATCCCCTCAGGAATCATTTCGTCGCTCACACCCACTAGGGCACACGACATCACAAGAATGCATATCATGATGCTTGGCATACAATGACTCATGACATTCAAATGCACACATATACACATCCATAATCATGCATATACAATCAAACACAACACAATGCATTTTCTTGCCCTTAAACCACTAACTACCATCACAACATTTCATCACATGCATTCACATCATATAACATCACACAAGTCATACGATATATATATCAAAACATATTGCATGATAACACACCAATCGCACACAATTACGACGGTAAAAGTCGACAAAACGACACATTTCCAAAGTCTCGACACAATTAAATCGGCCACTAATCTCAAAACCATATTTTATAAGAAAGGACATTTCATTAGCTTACCAACGCATCCGACCGCGCCTCGATCCGAGCTACAGATCAAAAGTTATGAAAGAAACAAAACTACACAAACTGTCATGTTCGCTAGGCGAACCTTCTAGCGAGCATTCGCTACCACCTTCTCTAGGCGAATGTCCAGGCGAAACCAAAAACAGACCAAAACAGACACAAAGTTCGCTAGGCGAACTCCTTGGCAAACCTTCGCCTTGCCGTTTGCTTCGCGAACCCCTGGGCGAACCAAGGCAGCAACAAACATAACTGAAAAGATACAAAGTTCGCTAGGCGAACAACGTTAGCGAACATTCGCTGACCTTCGCTGACGGGCTCGCTAGGCGAACCCTCGAAAATCATTCGCTTTCGCTTCGCCCCAGGTTCGCTAGGCGAACCAAGGAAAACTCAGAAATTCTGCAGCGCTGTTATGGGTCCAAAAACCATATTCCTTTAACCAAAATATCTTCCAGACCATAACATAACCACTAAAACATACCACAATCATAGCAAAAAGTATCCTACAACATTTATATCACATTCCAACTGTGAAAACATCGATTCCCAATCATTTTCCCATTTTCAACCTAGAAGTGAAAACTATGGAAAGACAAATAGACTTCAAACATACACATACATACTCATACACAATGATAAGATAATCGAGTTTCACACCCTTACCCGATTTAATCGTGTTTGAAAAGTCGGTTGGATCAATTTCTTTCTCTCCAAGTTTTCTCCTATTTTCTTCTTTTCTTTCTCTTTATTTTTCTCTCTAAGTTCTATTTTAATGAAAAACATAATAGCTACCCATCAAAAGACCAAAATACCCCCACACTCAAATATCTCGCAAACGCTCTCAAAACGCAATCACCAAGAATAAAATAATATAAAGACCAAAAATAATTAAATCGACTCGATTAAATAAATCTAACAAAAACTGGGGCGTTACAAATAGCATGGTAAATTGATTCAAACACAACACATATGACATGTATGATGTGTTCCTGATCAATGGACATCAACGCAATGCATATTTTAAAGAGTTCAAGTTGTTATGCACTTACCTCTTGAAGCTCCTTGTGCTAACTGTCAAAATGCTTGTGCCAGAAGTAATACAATTCTTTAGACACTTTTGATTGATCCCTTAGAAGCTTTTAGGATGATTAAAACCAGCTAGTAATCTCAGGAACAAGAATTGGCTCTTTCTTGCAAAAGTGGCAAAAGTGACCAAAATAGTATCTCACTCAAATGGTGTTACAGTTGAGGGATACTTGTTGGAACAACTCGAGGATGATATTTGGAGATTATTTGAATGGTTAATTGGTTTTGAAAGTGTTTGGATCAAGACATGGCTTGAAAAATGCAGAAAAGTCAAAATATGAGGTTTTGGAGGTTGACTTTCTGATTTTGATGTTGTACAATGAGGATGAAGGTTTGAACACCTCCAATGGATGATTTTTTATGTGTTTGGATAGATATTTGAGTGGTTTTTGCTCTGGTTTCAAGAATTCCCAAATTGCTCCAATGTGACTTGAAATTGAAGTAAGAAAGGGAAAGTGAGAAAACAAGGCTTTGGTATTGTTTTGGTGTGGTCTAAAACATCAGAAATGACCTCTATTTATAGTATAGGAAGTTTTTTTAAGGAATAGTGAATGGCAACTGGTTCATTTTATTATCCAATGGATATGCCCATGTATCACTTCCTTAAATGCCAAGGTACCAAGTCTTCTCTTAGCCATTGACTTGAGCTGGCCTTGTAGCTTTAGGTCTTCTGATTTTTTGCAACAACCTTGACTTAATTGGGCTGATATGTGCTGGTTCATGTCACCTCAATGCACCACATCAATGCCAAATGACAAAGCTTGGTTTTGAATTTGCAACATTGATGATCACATGCCAAAGGGATTGGATTCTTGCCTTAGGGTCCAAGCTTGCAGGTTCTTCATGATTGACTAAGATTTTTGTTCAATTTGGATGAGGATCATTCTTGCTTAGTCACCAAAATTGGACTCAAGAATCGTGTGCCACAAGTAATGCACACAATTTGTCTTGAAAATCAGTTTGAGCATGGCATGTTGTGAGGTCCATAACTCCTTGCTCAAGTTGAATTAATGGAAGTTTTTGTACTCTTTGGAAAGCTTGTATGACATACTTTAACTTTGATGTCCACCAATGGACCTGGTTCAACTTGGATCAAGGTGAAAAATGGTCCAAAAGTTGGTGAAAAACTTAGACAGATTTTGTCTAAAAAATTTTCTAAGTGTTGGAAAAAGTGGTCATTTTCATGTTTTTGTGATTTTGATCAATCCATAACTCAAAATCCATGAGGATTTGGAATCTTTTGTAGTTAACACTTTTGAAGTATGTCATGTGAAATTTCATTTGAGCTTTGTATGGATGAAAAAGGCCTTAGGTTTTGGGAGTTATGACTTTGCAAAGTTGGTACCAAATCCATTTTGTTCCATAACTTAGAAAAATTTAAGTTTCTTATGGTTACCCCTTTTGCAAGTAACCTCACTTTTCTTGATTTTTCTTGATGGATGATGATCAAAACCGTGTATTAACATTGTTTTTGACTTAGGGGATCCATATTTGTGAAGAAAAAAAATCAAAAAGTCAAACTTGATTTTGGGCACAGTTGACTTTTTGTCAGATGAATTCCAAACTGTGTGATCCTCTATGCAATCAAGTTCTTGACCTAATTCAAATATAATGAATGGATTCCATAGGTGTTTTAGGGTGTCTTGAATCATGTCCCAAGGTTTGGGAACATGTCTTGGTCAAAAGTCAAAGGTACAGTTAACTTTTTCTTCAAAACCCTAATTATGGTCCAGATGAAAATGAAACTTGTGAATCAAGCTTGTTGGATCAATCCATTATTGCAAATGGAGAAATGCGGTGTATTTGAAGCCCTCAAATCATGTCTTGAGGTCTTGGATCATGTATTGCCTCAAAATTCAACTTAGGGGTGAATTAGGTCAAGAAACCCTAATTCCTGATTTTTGGTGAATGCATCCCCTAAGACTATTTTGACTCTATGATTGGGTCCATGAGGTCCCTTTGAGCTTCTTGGGTCATGTTTTGAATAATTTTCTCATGCCCAGTTGAAAAATTTCATCTGGAGGCCTTGGTCGACCAAAACCCTAATTTGGTGACACTGGCGATCTTGATGCTCGATCCACTTGGAAAGTTGCAATCTTGTGCTTGATTCTTGATATGGGAGACCTCTTGATCCTTTATGGTTGTTTGAGAGGTTATACAAGTTGAATATCATGTCATTTCTTGATTGATCTTTTGTCTAAGTGCTCTGGGAGGGATCAAAACCCTTATTCTTGATTGTAGTAGATGCTCAACAATCCTTGAGAAGATTGATGAGGTATGATGGTGCATCCATATTGTGGTGATGATTTTCATAATGATGGGAAATCTTGTGGTCAAAATTTGGGGTATGACACATGTCAAGGAAATTGGCTCAAGAGAGGTTACACACAATCATCAAGTTCACCCTAATTCTAGGCACACATCAAAGCATTAGACATGCAAAGATATAATCATGAAATATAGTTGGAAGTCTTAAAAAATTGTGATATTTTAACCATGATATGATGAAGTTAGTGGATCATCATCCTCTAAAAATAGGCCTAAACTTATGCACACAAGGTGCCCAAAGTATGTCACACATATAGCAAGTTATAAGGTAGAGATCATCCAAAACTAGCTTCAAAAGATGAACTTAAAAGGACCCAAAAATTATGGTGAAAATATATAATGGTCATCAAAACCTTTTATACACATATAACTAAGTGTATACAAAAAATAAGGTCAAGGACAATTAGGGAAAATCACTTTCTAAACCCTGATGTAAAACCTATGTCAATCTTCACATATTTATTCCTAAAATATAAAATAAATGCCAAATTTAATCAAAAATGGAAATTAAAAATATGGAAAATTAATTAAAACCCTAAGGATCACCCATGAGTTTTTTTAGAATTTTTTTGGTGACTAAACCTATTTTTAACAAATCAATATGAAACATGTTTTCAAAAAGAAAATAAAAAATGCACAAATGCAAGGGGGTGAGCCAGTAGCAATTCCAACATTCATTTTTCATTGGGCCAGACAACTGGGGGTGGGGATAGGAAATTCGCATGACCCAAACCACTTTCACCATAATCTGACTTATTTGGTTTTATTAAAATTAATTTTTTCAGAATTTAAAGAAAAAGAAAAGAGCATGTGGTTATTCTTTGGATCATTAATGTGTTGGCAGGTCTTCACAAGTAGGATTAAAATAAATCACATGGCCCAATTAGCACCTGACATGCACACGCCATTGACTCTCAAAGATCAGATGACACAGACGCTGGAGCTAGGGCTCCGGTCGTCTTCTCTGGTGGACCTCCACCGTGAGCAGCGACAAAACATTCCAGAAATGAAAAAGAATACCACTATTCTACTCGGTTTCTTACGCTGAATCCAAATCTGTGCTTGGAATTTACATTTGAGGCCTTAATCGTGCCAAATGAATGTGAATAAGATTAACCCTAAATCCACAAACCATCACATTTTGCCTAAATCTAACCATAAACAGAGCCTACAAGATGTAAGGCTTCAGATGCAGCTAATCACATGCCCTAAATCCTCACAAATTGTTCTAGCATGATGCTGAGAATTTGAAGAAACTGACCTGTTAGAGCTGTGATTCACACGTGTTAAAAACCCTAAAACTTCCTGCAATGGTCTTGAGATCTTCTTTGGAGCAAAATAAATGCTCAAACTCCTCCAAATCTAGATGAAAACAAAGAAAGTTTGATGAAGATGAATAATGGATTCGTGGATGGTGTTATGGTGTTTCCAGCTCAAGAATAATGCAAACAGAAGCTAAAGCTCAATGTAAGGATGACAATGGTGAAGAAATTTGGCAAAAACTCTCAAGATGAGAGAGATTCGAAGGGATGAAGATGAGAGTAAAAATGTGATTTTTTGGATCTGATTTAGCTCTAATGGTGTCACTGAATCTATTCATAGTGGTTAAGGGATCTTATATGGTTTGTTAGAATGTGGTTAAGATGTTAATCATGGTTAAAAAGTTAGTTAGAGCATGGTTAATGAAAAATAAAAATGAGAGTGAGGTTATGGGCTTGTGAGCTTGGCACAGGTTTGGAGGTTTCATGTGTGTATGTATGGTTATTGTTGTGTACAAAGATGATGATGTATGATATGAGAATGAGCTGGCATAATCAGAACTTGTAGCTTAAGTTTTCTTTCATTTATATGAAGTAATGTTGGTAAGGTATGCATGGTGTGTAAAGATTTTGCATGGCCAAATGTAGTAAGGGTGATGACGTATACGTATATCAAGAATGCAACATCATTGCAAAATTTCTTTTTGAATTTAGAATGCAATATTATGACTGTTAAACACTTGAAGAACATGTTGAGGTGGTTGACTTTGATGATTTATATCTTAATGAATATGGAGCCAATTTGCAAGATCTTTGTGTCTTTGGAAAGGTAATACTTGATAGAACAAGTTTTGTGTTGAATGCAACTTGAATTGAGTCTTAGATTATCATGATAATTGGCATTCAAATCATTGGTACAAGACTGGTCTTTGAACATGGGATTTCTAAGTTTTTTTCCCCCAAATTACATCTTTGAGATCAAGACTTTGGATGATCATAACTTTTGATTTAGGAATCCAAATGAGACATTCTTTATATGGTTGGAAAGGTGGAAGATCCCTCTACAACTTTGATTTGAACATGATTTCCAAATGGGGATGGGAAGCCACTCAAAAACGAACTTTAACATTAGCACAAAAGCTGACCTTAAACACTTGGAAAATAATTCTAAGTGTTGGAAAATGCGAGTGTGAAAATGTCCAATTTCCAACAATCATAACTTGCTCAAAAATGATTCAATTGAGATGAATTTTATATGGTTGGAAAGCTTGAAATGAGCACTGCAACTTTCATGTATGACAAAAAATGAAATGAAGCTTTGAACATGGGGAAAATGGCCTTGAAAGTGGCTGCACAACCATGAAAACTTGCCAAAAATGGAAAGTTCTAAAACCCTAATTTGCCAAAAATAGAAACTTTCCACAATTCTTGATTTTTCATAGTTCCTTTGACATTTCTTGATCAAATTTCACCTATTGGTCATATTTGACATGAAAAACACAAAATTGACCTTAAAAATATAAGATTTGACTTTTTCACTACTCAGTTGACTTTGTTCCCAATTTAGCTGATTCTCAATCATCTGACCAACTGAAACCCTTTTGAATGAAATTAATGGTCAATACTCCACTCATATTTACTTGAGGACATATAGAATACCATGGAATCAAGTATTTCTCAAAGAATCAGAAATAAACTGATTTTAGACAAAACCCTAATTTTAGCCCCAAAGATAGGAGATGTGGATCAATGATGAAAACCCTAATTCCTCTGAAGAAAATTGAGAATCTCTTGAACCAATAGGTCTTATGTGGTATGATGATGTTGAGGCTTCAAGATCCTTGCCCATGAGGGTGCCACATACACAGATAATCAAAACCCTAATCTGAGGATCAAGAGATAGGAGGAGGTGATTCTCTTCAAGTTCCTTGTAGATCTCAATCATTAGATGACATCGTGAACCAGATGAGGTGTCTTGAGGAATGAGGAGCCTTTGTAGCTTGAGTGGTTGAGGATATCTCATTCTTCTTGCTTTGATCAACCAATGACATAGAAACCTCTGATCCCATGCCTTGGGGAAAGCCAATGATGCATGTATGATGTTTATGACCTAAGTGCACATGTATGTGAAGCATAAGCCACTTATTGATGGTAAAGTATGAGGGCAAATTTTGGGGTGTTACAGCTTCCACTATTCAATCAACTATGAACCTGAAGGGATGACAACGACACCTTTCAGACGTTCAAGTTAAAGAGGGATTGAATACCGAAGAAACCAGAAAATTTGCATTTTGTGGGTAGAAAATAAGGGCAGGAAACTTGATGAGCGTGGAAGACTTCACTGAGGATAAAAGGGTAGAAGAGATTGAGAAATTTGCTAGGGAGAAGAAACAACTCAGACGAGTGTTTGAAATCACGAGATAAAAACATAGACATAGGTTTGGATCAACGATACGGACGGATATCGAAAGATGATACAGACGGGTGTCAAAGAATGAGAATAAACACAAACGACTATTTAGAATCCAAAGTAAGCACGGACGAGTGTTTGGGTTAACGATACAGAAGAGTATTGAAAGATGATACAGACGAATATCAAAAGAGATACAGACACAGCCGAGTGTTTAGAATCGAAATCAAACACAGACGGGTGTTTGAATTTATGATACGGACGAGTATCGAAAGATGATACGGACGGGTATCAAAGAAGGTATAGACACAGACGAGTGTGCTGAATCAAAAGCAAACATAGACAGGTGTTCGAATTAACGATACAGATGAGTATTGAAAGATGATACAGACGAGTATCCAAAAGAAGATAAACACGGACGAGTGTATTGAATTAAAGATACGGACGAGTATCAAAAAATAATACAAACGAGTATCCAACGGAATACAAACACGAACGAGTGTTGGAATTATGATACAGACAAGTATCGAAAAATGATACAAATGAGTATCCAAAGGAAGAGAAACACGAACGAGTGTACTGAATTAAAGATACGGACGAGTATCGAAAGATGATACAGACGAGTATCCAAAGGAAGACAAACACGGATGAGTGTTGGAATTCCGATACGGACGAGTATCGAAAGATGATACGGACGAGTATCAAAGAAAATATAGACACGGACGAGTGTAGTGAGTTAAATATATGAACAAGTATCGAAAGATGATACAGATGAGTATCAAAGAAAATACAGACATGGACGAGTGTACTGAATTAAAGATAAGGACGAGTATCAAAGAAAATACAAACACGGATGAGTGTATTGAATTAAAGATATGGACGAGTATTGAAATATGATATAGACGAGTATCAAAGAAAATACATACACGAACGAGTGTACTAAATTGAAGATACGGACGAGTATCGAAAGATGATACAAACGAGTATCAAAGAAAATACAGACACGGACGAGTGTACTGAATTAAAGATACAGACGAGTATTGAAGAAATAAAATTGAACATGAACGGGTGTCGAAAGAACACGGACGAGTGTCTAATAACAGTAAACCTCGAACAGTGGGTGAAACAACTCTGAGGAGATAATGGGATCCTAGTCAGACGACTCTGCTAGGGAGCGATGATCAAAAGGGTAAAATTGACAGATTTACTACCCTAAGGATTGGTTGAAGCACCTGCTTGGGTATACAGTTAAACGATCTCTTCTGAGTCACACCATTTTCTGCTGGGGAACATCTGGCAGAGAAAGTATCAACACCTGGCTTATGCTTCTGATGCATATGTTTGAATTTTTCTATGGCGTAATGCTCCATATCAACTGGAAATGATACAGATTTTGAAGATGCGATGTAATGTTGATTACTATATGCAAGATGCAAAGCAAATCCTCTACTGGGGATGATGATTAGCAACTCTGCTGAGGAAGTGACCACTGATCTGATCTTCTGACTTTCTGTGGGGTAAAGATCAACAACTCGGATGGGGAGTAATGTTGATACATCTGGGCTCTGAACTGCCAAAACCTGCCGCGAATTTCTGGGCTCTGCAACTGTGGGGAATGATGACTTTGCTGAGAAGACATCATCTAAACCAGTCCTGCTTGAGGAGAACCTATAACCATAGAACTTTGCTGGAGAAATGACAACCTTCTGACCTGGCTGCTAGGAGAATTGAGATCAAACAAGCCTTTGATGAGGAACAAAATGCTTGTAGGAGAATAGAGATTAAACAAGTCTCCTTTTGGGGAATTACGCTTCCTAAATTAATGAGGAAATTAGATACCAGTACTCTGTGGGGAGAGAAACTCTACTGGGGATAGGAGGTTAAACGAGCCTCCTGCTGGGGATGCCTACCTGCTTGGAGAGCAAGAACAAACCATCCTTACCCTGTCTCGGGGCTTGAACTTTTGCTGGAGAAAAGACAAATCCAACTCTGGCTGGGGAAACCAAACCTCTGGACTCTCATTGGGGAGAATAATAAGAAAACATAGCATTCTGCCAAGGATGATACAACATTATCTATTTCTATCGGGGAGACATATATTCTCATATCTGAATGATGCCACAATTGCTGTGAGAGGAAAATGGTCTCTGACTTGCACATACTAACCATTGAGTGCGAATACCGATGCCTGCAAACACAAAAGATATACACATGTGCCCCGGGTATCATATGGTTTGAATTTACCACCCCAGGACACTCAACATTCAAAGCAATTTTAAATGTTTTCACGCATGTTCTTGTAAAGCTTCAGTGTTTTCAAATGCAATGTTTATAAAAAATTCGAACATTTTTGCAAACAAAATAGTAAAATGAAAACAAAAGAGGAACCTATTTGAATGAAATGAGTTTTATTGGTTGTATTGGCCTGTAAATAGGCATTTAGATCAAGAAGCAATCCCTAGAAAGACATAATTGCATAAAAAGAAACTACACTAGTGGCAATGTAAAAGTTTATTCCCATTGAGTTTCAATTCTGCTATGACTCGTATGTCTTCAAAACGCTCCGAGTACTCTGCTTTCCGAGAAGGGTGATTGGACTGATTCCTATCCTTCAAAATTTCCATTTATTGAAAAGAGATGAAGCACAGGCTACTTAGATCGCAACCTTTCGTTTTTAAATCCCTAACTTTTTCCTGGATCGCCCTTTTCGGGTTTTCAATCCACCGGGATACCCATTTTTGCCTAAGTTGCCTTTTCAGGTTTTCAACTTAGCGGGTTTACTCAATTTTTTATTTTTATGCCTAATTTTTGCCCGAACCTTTCTCTTTTTTCATGGTTTGCCGGGATGCCCTTTTTTGCCTGGACTTATTTTTTTTACTGTCCAGCGGATCTCTTTTATGCGAAGTATTTTTTTACTGCGTCTAGGTTCACAGGGGATGTAAAATCTTCACCGTCCATAGTTGAAAGCATCAAGGCTCCACTAGAGAAAGCCTTCTTAACAACGTATGAGCCTTCATAATTCGGGGTCCATTTGCCCCTGTGATCTGTCTGAGGAGGAAGGATTCGTTTCAACACCAAATCGCCAACCTGAAAACACCGAGGACGCACTTTCTGATCAAAGGCCTTCTTCATCCTTCTCTGGTATAACTGTCCATGGCATACGGATGCCATTCTGCTTTCTTCAATGAGGCTCGGCTCGTTAAATCTC
Organism: Lathyrus tuberosus; assembly: GCA_022829125.1. Taxonomy (NCBI): domain Eukaryota; kingdom Viridiplantae; phylum Streptophyta; class Magnoliopsida; order Fabales; family Fabaceae; genus Lathyrus; species Lathyrus tuberosus. The sequence goes on along the minus strand of JALAZF010000278.1, from coordinate 7,346,393 downwards.
GTTCGGACCCATTCAGCTTCGTCAAGCTTCACATCCATCATAACCCTCAGAGAAGGGATCTCAACCTCAACTGGTAGGACTACTTCCATACCATACACGAGTGAGAACGGGGTTGCCCCGGTTGACGTACGCACCGAAGTACGGTACCCATGTAAAGCGAAAGGAAACATCTCATGCCAATCCTTGTACGTCGCAACCATTTTTTGCACAATCTTCTTAATGTTCTTATTGGCTGAATCAACAGCGTCGTTCATCTTTGAATGACACAGAGAAGAATTGTGATGTTCGATCTTGAAGCTCTGGCACAGCTCTTTCATCATCTTGTTATTGAGATTAGAACCATTATCAGTGATAATTCTTTCAGGAACCCCATAACGACAGATGATCTCTTTCTTAATAAATCGGGCAACCATCTGTTTGGTGACATTTGCAAAGGAAGCTGTTTCCACTCACTTGGTGAAGTAATCAATGGCAACTAGAATGAAACGATGCATATTGGAGGTGGTGGACTCGATCTTTTCGATCATGTCAATGCCCCACATAGCAAAGGGCCACGGAGGAGTCAAGAAATTCAAAGGATTCGGTGGTACATGCATTTTGTCAACATAAATCTGGCATTTATGGCACTTTCGAGTGTATTTAAAACAATCTGATTCCATGGTCATCCAGTAATAACCAGTTCTTAACAACTTCTTTGCCATAACATGTCTGTTGGCATGGGTACCAAAAGAACCCTTGTGCACTTCTTGCATCAACATGTCTGCTTCGTGTCTATCCACGCATCTGAGCAAGACCATGTCGAAATTCCGCTTATAAAACATGTCATCCTCATTTAAGAAGAAACCACCAGCCAATCTCCTCAGAGCCTTCTTACCATTATTGGATGCCCCTGCTGGGTACTCTTGACTTTTAAGAAAGCACTTGATATCGTGGTACCAAGGCTTACCATCTACGACCGCCTCGACACGTCGATTTTGGGCACATGATTCCACCAATTCACCTTAATCTTTGAGGATAACGTAGCCATATCATCTGCCATCTGGTTTTCATCACGAGGTATATGGTAAAGCTTCACTGTATTGAAGAAAGTTAACAGTCTTCTCATGTAATCCCTGTACGGAATCAAATTGGGCTAAACAGTATTCCAATCTCCGTTGACCTGATTGATCACCAAAGTGGAATCCCCAAATATATCAAGAGTTTTAATTCTTAGATAAATAGCCTCTTCGATACCCATAATACAAGCTTCGTACTCAGCTTCATTGTTGGTGCATTCAAAAGTATATGAGAACCCTTCAGAGTAACAATAACTACCCTAACTCAATTACCATTTATGTTAACGGCCCCATCAAACATCAGACTCCACTTGGATTCAGGATCAGGTCCCTCTTCAACTAGCGGTTCTTCACAGTCTTTCATTTTTAGATACATGATGTCTTCATCAGGGAATTCAAATTTCATCAGCTGATAATCATCAAGTGGTTGTTGGGCAAGATAATCGGACAGAACACTTCCCTTGATGGCTTTCTGGGAAGTATACTAAATGTCATATCCTGTCAGGACCATTTGCCAACGAGCAACCCTTCCGGTGAGAGCTGGCTTCTCAAAGATGTATTTAACTGGATCCATCTCGGATATTAACAGAGTTGTGTGAGTCTACATATATTGCCTCAAATGCTTAGTAGCCCATGCAAGTGCACAACATGTCTTCTCAAGCATTGAGTATCTTGACCCGCAATTAGTGAATTTCTTACTCAGGTAGTAGACGGCATGCTCTTTTCTACCCGGTCGTGTTGACCGAGTACACAACCCATCGAATTTTTAAGTACTATCAAATACATTATCAGTGGTCTCCCTGGAACTAGAGGCATAAGGATCGGAGGTTACTGGAGATACTCTTTTATTCTTTCAAATGCCCTTTGGCAGTCGTCATTCCACCTGATGGCCTGATATTTTCTTAGCAATTTGAATATTGGTTCGCAAGTGGCTGTAAGATGAGAGATGAATCTAGCAATGTAGTTTACCCTCCCTAAGAAACCACAAACTTCTTTTTCTGTTATAGGCTCAGGCATTTCTTGAGTTGCTTTTACTTTTGCTGGATCAACCTCGATACCTTTTTCACTGACGATAAACCCCAAAAATTTGCCAGATCTCACCTCGAAAGTGCACTTATTCGGATTCAGCCTCAACTTGAATTTTCTCAACCATTCAAATAGTTTTCGCAAGTTCACCAAATGCTCCTCTTCAATATGTGACTTTGCAATCATGTCATCGACATAGACCTCGATCTCTTTGTGAATCATATCATGAAAGAGAGTCACCATTGCACGCTGATAGGCTACCCCTGCGTTCTTTAGACCGAAAGGCATCAACATCTAACAGAAAGTTCCTCATGGGGTAATTAATGTTGTTTTCTCCATGTCCTCTGGTGCCATCTTAATCGTATTATACCCAGAGAAGCCATCCATGAAAGAAAATACCGAGAACTGAGTTGATTTTGTCAACCAATATGTCAATGTGAGGTAATGGGAAGTCATCTTTTGGACTCGCTCTATTCAAATCACGGTAATCAACACACATCCGGACCTTGCCATCTTTCTTAGGTACTGGCACAATATTTGCAACCCATGGTGGATATCTGGTAACAGCCAAGAAACCTGCATCGAATTGCTTCTGGACTTCTTCCTTGATCTTGACAGCCATATCTGGTATCATTCTTCTAAGCTTCTGCTTAACTGGAGGATAATCCTCTTTGAGAGGAAATTTGTGCATAACAATATCTGTGTCAAGCCCTGGCATATCTTGATAAGACCAAGCGAAGATATCAACATATTCATGCAGCATTTCAATCAACCCCTTCTTCAGATTCTCGTCTAGGACGGCCCCTATCTTGACCTCTTTATTTGCATCCTCGGTTCCCAAATTAATAACTTCCAATGCCTCTTGATGTGGTTGAATGACCTTTTCCTCATATTTCAACAACCTGGCTAATTCCTCAGGAAGTTCACAATCTTCCTCACCCTCCTCTTCGGCTTGGTAAATCGGATTGTCAAAGTCATAATGAGCCATAACAGAATCGTTATGAATGAAATCCGGTGAAGTTTATCTGCATGAGTGATGGTTCACGCTTTATGAGTGTGAAAAAGTGAAAACAAACATTGCCATTTATTATTAAAAAAGTAAAAGGAAAAATAGGGAGCACAATATTTGAATGCAAAAAAACGTCCTTTATTAATGATAAAAATAGAATATTTAACAATGTAAGCCCTACAATGAATCTCTACGCCTTGGGCAGAGGGTAGGATTTAACATGAAAACAAAGAAAATTACTCTTCATGATGAGTGACTTGGACGAACTCATCAGAAGACCTGTTGCTGAGCTCTTGACCTGGGACACATGGGCGTATCCAATTGCTGATGTCGCAATCACTATCTCCGTCTTCATCACTCAACACAAACACCCCTGACTAGGATCAACAATTCCAGCACTGGAGAAAGTAATAGGTCCTTGACGACCTAAAGCCTTTGCTTGTGATGGCCGGGAGGGCAGATAACCAATTCTAAACATGTTCTCCTTGAGGGGAACTTCAATTACTCGACCCCATCCTTCTGCATTACCTGAGTGGACCATAGCTTGGGCCTGCTTGTAAGACGCAATGGAGACTCCCTGCTTCTTTTCTGCTGGTAGAGGAACCTCTTCCACATTCACAGCTTCAAACGCCTGACACAAAATCTCGTGGATCTCACTGTCTATCTCAACATATTTGAAGGAAGACAAATAGCTTACGAAAATGTCTTCTTCACCACATACTGTGACTACTTGCCCATCCACAACAAACTTAACTTTCAGATGGAGAGTTGATGATACAGCCCCAGCGCCATGAATCAAAGGGCGCCCTAATAAGCAACTGTATGCTGGTTGAATGTCCATAACGTAAAAAGTAGTATTGAAAACTTGGGGCCCCACCTTAATAGGAAATTCAACTTCCCCAAAAAATGATCTCTTTGATCCTTCAAAAGCTCGAACCATCAAATCACTTGGTCTGAGCACTACCCCTTCCACGTCCGGCTTAATCAGTGCCTTCTTGGGAAGCACATTAAGCGAAGAACCGGTATCCACTAGCACGTGAGACAAAATAGCCCCTTTGCACTCCATATAAATGTGAAGTGCTTTATTGTGATTTATGCCTTCTGGTGTCAAATCAAAGTCGGTAAAACCTAGCCCACGGCCGGCGTTAACGTTGGATATCACACCTTCCAACCGGTTGATGGAGATCTCCTGAGGCACATATGCCACATTCAAAATTTTCAACAACGCATTACGGTGGGCTTCGGAACACAATAACAAAGACAAAGTAGAAATCTTCGACAGAGTCTGATGAAGGTGATCTACGATCTTGTAATCACTTTTCTTAATAATCTTCATGAATTCTTCGACATCATTTTTGAAAGACGTCCCAGGCTCCATCCAATGTACAGGCTTATCATTCACCACTTTCTTGCTTTTGGCCTTCGCTAAAGCATCCGTATTATCATTCCAAAGAGTTTTTGGCGCAAACAGCTTACCACTTTTGGTGAACCCACCAACACCCACATTATCAACCTTCGGATCAGTCATAGTCGGAGCCTCAATCTCCTGTTTCTGACCCTGATAGTACACCTCAGCACCGTAGTGCAACGGAATCGACTTCTCACTTTTGAAAGGGATCAGTCTAGGCACTATAATGGTTATCGGAGCCCGCCTTGCTGGCACCAAAATCTACACATGCGTGAAAGGAATAGTAATTGTCGAAACATCATTACCAACACTACTAACTTGATTAAATTGAAAACTTCTATCATTTATCAGCCCTTGAATACCTCTCTTCAAATTATCACAGCTATTTACTTAAGTCAGACGGCCTGAACAACTCATATTACAACCAGGGAACACACCCCCTTTTAACAGACGATCATTTACAACCAACAACGATGTCTTAACAGCGTTAACATCAGATACCAACTTCAGACCCTTTTCTTCTTCAAAAAAATTAACAGTTGCCCACCATGAGGAGGCATGGGATTCTGGATAACATTCGAAGCAGCAGGCGGAGCAATTGATAGCTTTAGAATCGTTCATATCTCGATCCTTATGCTGGAAGGCTCTACATCTCTCAACAGTGTGTCCAGAGGCCCTAGAGTGGAAATCACAACGGGTGTTAGTGTCATATCCAACTGGGAGCTTTGTTGGAGGGGGACCCATAGTATGGAGTTCTACCAGATTCAATTTAAGCCATTGTTGAAGCAGCAGGGAGTAAGACATTGGCAATGGATCAAAGTGTCGGTCAGCCATTCTTTGTCTCTTTTGATAAGTTTGTCTTGTAGCCTGTTGTTGTTGAGTGTTTTGCTGTTGTTGAGTGTTCAGCCTGATACCCTCTACCTTTGCCCTTTTGAGAGAACGTAGCATTAGTTTCTCCTTCACATTTTTTATTCGCACCCATAAAAGGTTTCCTTGCACCGGAAGATGACCCAACACCATCTTGAATCTTTCCCAGTTTCAGCAGATTTTCAATTCTTTCTCCGGCAACTACGATGTCAGAAAAACCTGTTGATGGACACCCTGCAAGGCGTTCCAGGAATGGACCCTGCAATGTCCCCATAAACATATCTGCCATCTCCCTTTAAAGTAAAGGCGGTTGCACCCTCGCTGCTAACTTACGCCACCTCTAGGCGTATTCTTTAAAACTTTCCTTACTCTTCTGAGTCTGACTCTGTAACTAAGTTTGGTTGGGCGCCATATTAATGTTATACTGATACTGTTTCAAGAAGGCCTCAGCCAAATCCTTCCAGTTTCTGACATAAGTTCTTTCGAGCTTCATATACCATTCCAAGGAAGCCCCAAATAGGCTATCCTGGAAGAAGTACATCCACAACTTCTCGTTGTTGGAATACGCAAATATTTTCCTGAAATAGGCTTAAAGATGAGTCTTCGGGCAAGAGTTGCCATTATATTTGTCAAAAGTCGGTGCTTTGAATTTGGGAGGAATCCTCACTCCCAAGACCAGTCCCATATCCGCCACATCAATTCCCATGGTGTTCTGACACTCCATGGCCTTAATCCTCTCAGCGAGCAACTGATACTTTCTGTCTCTATCACCATTATTACTCCCCAAGTCTGCATTCATCAAGGAAAACTGATCATCATGATTGTCCTCCAGATTAGGAATAGGAATAGGAATGGGAATAGGACCCCAACAACTCCGCCAACGGGAACACCACCAGCAACTTCGACAATGGGAACACCACCAACAACTCCGATAACGGGAACACCGCCTCCAGCCGGAGGATCAACCTGATTATCAGCATTAGGAACTTCAACCTCAGGCCTCTGAACCATAGCCCTTAATTCTTGCTGGCCCTGACCCACCCCCTGCATGATGTCCATGAATTGGTTCACGCGAGCCCTCATCTCATCCATCTCTACATGAATTTTCTCCATAGCTCTTTGTTGATTCTAGCGTGTTGAGTAATGGTGAAGGTAAGAGTCAGCAATCCTGCCTGTTCAACCAAACAAGGTTAGAAATCCAAAGGTAAACACATGTTATGCAAAATGAAATGCATGAATGCATGCATATGTCATGTTTAATCATTTCCAAGGTATTTCTATACTTTGATTCCAGTTTCAACCGGGTGAGGGATCAAATACATTGTTGAGAAGATATTATAGGAACAGATAGATATTGCAGAGAAAATATAGCCAAAATAAACATTGCTGAGAGAATATTGTTGAAACAAATATTGCTGAAACAAACATTGCTGAAACAACTATCTCATCATATAATACTTCAAAGAGTCATACAAATACGTCTGGTACAACCATAGGTTATTCCATCAACAAGCCTGATGGTAATCACAATAAGCAACAGAAATATAGAGACAAATCATTACCAAACCCCTAGTCCATACAAACTGGTATTGACTTCCTTGAGAAGTGCTTGGGTATCAGGATGAGTCGGCCGCTCTATCAACCCCTTGATCAGCTTGTTTCTCTTCCTGATACCCTGGTTCAGCTTACCAATATGTTATGCGATATCATCAGCTCCAAAGACATCTCTTAGCTTTGCCTTCTTTATTCCATCTTGGACTTTAAGCTCTTCGATTTCCCTTTGAGCCTCCTTCAGCTTGACAGAAAAGTGCTTGTTACCTCTTTTCGTATTCTAGAGCTCTTCCTTCAATTCTTCATTCTCAACCCTGATTTCATCTTCTCTCTTCTTCCTGCAGGCCGTAAAGTTATCCCACATATTCCGAGAGTCAGCGAGCTTGACATTCGCCTCAAATAAGAGTTGCTTAGTGTGCTTGTGAACCTTGGCGGAGGATTCTGCTGCCAAGTTAGCTTTCCGATAAAACTGAGCCCTATCTGCAAAGTCTTTCTCATTTTCTGTTAGGAGCTTTATTGCGTCTTTGGCCTTACATTCCAATCCCCTGTTGATATGTAAAGCATCCTAAAGGCGACTACTCAGGTCGGAGTTCTCCACACGGAGTTCATTCATAATAGCTTGCAACTAGTTGTATTCTTCAATAGCTACAGTAGTTCTTTCTTCCACAGCCTCGGGATACAAAGGAGGTGCCAGGTCAAAAGGTAAATAGAAATACTCAACCCTCTTCCTTAGCCAGTCTTCATACGGGGGATAGGTTCGGTTATTGCCCTTCCCCAAAATAGTTTTCCCTCTTTTCTCTATGCCGAGCTAAGCATCTGAAGCTTTTTGCGCTATCGCCACACCATTTGTTACTTGGAAGTATAAGGACTCCGCAACATCCCTTTTGACTGGTGGACCTGTCAAAGCGTACTCAAATTATTTGATAGCCAAAGAGGGGTTATAATTTATTCCCCCTTTCCTCCCTATCAACAGCACATTCGGGAACTCACCACAACTATGAATGATATCTTTACAAAGTAACCCATGATCTATCCAAACAATATCTTTGGCGGCCAAACCCATCAGTCCCTGACACCACTCTAGAGAATCCTTGGTACCACAAAAGTGTCCGAGAGAGGTAGACGGTTGGCAAACCATTTGTAAAAGAGAGGTGCACAACAATGAATAACTCCTCCTCTTATTTTCTTGTTTCTATTATGCACCGAATGATAAAGATCCCCCAATAAAGTTGGTACCGGATTTTCCATCGTAAATATTCGAATAGCGTCACCATCAACGAAGTCAGCCACATTCGGGAATAGAACAATACTGTACACACAGAGGGCTAATATTGCGTTGAAAGTAGTCCATCTTTTGGCTTCAGCAGCCTCTTGAGCTTTCTTTATCAAGTAACCTAGATGATAACCCCAAAAACCTCCTTTACTGGCTATGTTAGCTTCCAACGTTGATTTGCTCAAATAAAGAGCATCGGCTACATCCACGAACTCAGGATCTTTCTTGGAGCCAAAGAACGGTGCACTCTCCTTGATAGAAATCACCAAGATATTTGCATACTCCTCTAGGGTTGGCACCAATATATAGTCTGGAAATGTGAAACACCTCAAAGAAGGATCGTAGAACTGCAACAACGTGTGAATACCCATGTACTCATAATCACTGACATTATGAACAAAGGATATGATACACCCGTACTTCTTCTTGAAAGCTCCCAACACATCAGGATTCGCCAAAGCCTTCAAGCTGTTAATAGGGCCTATATTAGGCTTAGGAAACTTGTAGATGATGATATTTTTCTATTTCTCAGTATCCATCCCTGTAGAAACTAGCTGACTGGAATCAAAGTAAGATATACACCTGGAAATAAAAAATATGAATGTTAGGGTATGCACATGAAATGATGTAATGCATTGGCATGGTATAAGCAGTGCCACATATAGCTGGATGTGTCTGTGCTGAACTGTGTGAATAACAAATGACTGAATATAATAGGATCAATTGTTCACTTCAGTAAGAATACCAGATAACTGGGTAGGTTGGAGGTCAATGTTTCCTACAAACTTGTAAACACCCATCCCTTCTCACATGTGGGTTCTAAAACGAAAGATCCTCATTTTCTGGCACTGAGGTCGAGAAGCAATAATACATTCATCCTTCTGGGTGCAGTATTATCGCCAATCGAGGAGTGCCTCGACTGATTCCCCCTAAAAAAGGTCATCCTATAGCAAGTTCCCAGTTTCGGGACCTCGGATCTAGAAGCAATAATGCGTTCACCATTTCTGGTTTGACATTATTACCCTTTTAGAGGAGTGCCTCAACTGAGTCCTCGGGAATGGTCACCAGAGTCGACAACTCACAATGGGAACATCCTATGACCAGCATCAACATGCAGTATAGAATATCTCCCAAAGGAAACTCGTCTGACTGTGGGTCTCGTGAACACTATACTTGGTCACCACCACGCAAGCGACACGATTATCCACTCTAAAACCTGTGTGTATACTCAAGCCTGGGTAGTGGGCTTATCTCTCAGAACACCCTGCCCACCAAAGAAAACCAGCAATCCAACACAATCCAGTATATATGGCAGTAATGAAATGTAATAAAGCAGAAAAATGCGATAAAAGCAATAAACGTGCAATAACAGCCATAAATAAAGCAGGTAAAGCATACAAATAAACACCTAATAACCGAAAACAAACAAGCGCTAGGATTGACTCGCATAGGGAACCAGAGATTATAGGTTCAGTCCCCAGCAGAGTCGCCAGCTGTCGCAATACAAAAAACAACCGGCAGGAAGATAGAAGAGTTGCCACCAAACGTAATTCCTCCTGACGCAGGGAAAGGAAATGATCGAAGAAAACCTAAAGAAGGGAAAGACATGGTCATCGCAACCATAGTATGGGTTCGGGAGTCGGTTACGCGAAGAGAAGGATTAGCACCCCTTCGCGTCCATCGTACTCGATGGGATCCACGCTTGTTGTTCTGATCAAAAGGTGTAGATATCTGAAGTTCCACTGCTAACTGGAAAGGAATAGAATAAGAAACAAAGACGAGGGGAAAGAAAATAAAAGAGGACTCACAAGGATCATCGCAATCCTATGCCTACGTATCTTCATGGACGAATGAAGAATCTGAGTCGACGTAGTTAAAAGGACTACGGGTGACGGGGGCAAGGTTGCTCGCCAAGACATCACCGTCTTGTGCTTACGTATCCTCAATCAGACGATAGAGAGGAAATCAGAGCAGTCGTAGTTCGGCCCACTATGGGTGACCTTGTTTGTTTAGTGTTTTTTAGGTGGATGATGCTAACGTTCGCGTTCTAGCAGTTTAGGTGTTGCCTCTCGTTGTGTGGAGACTTACGCATTTACCTGTTTGCGGTAGAACGGAAATAGCGTCTCCTTACGATTAGAGGGAGTAAGGTGAGAAAAGAATCCCGAAGGAAGATGATTGATTTGTTTATGTCTTTTAGAAGATGTGTTTTGATTTGTTTAGTTTGCGATATGTGTTGTGCTAATACTTTGACAAGGTCGCTCCCAACGAGACGTTTGCCAAGCACCCTTGAAGAGTAAATGAGACCTTCACTAATCATTCCCCATGTGCTTAAAGATCGTGGCGCACTACACATACAATATTTATTAAGTGTTTTTGCTTTTTCTTTTAGAGAGGGAAGAGACTCAAATGGTTAAAAGAAAAATCTGAGGGGATCTCCATCCTAGAAGTTGTCTTGCAATGATTTATCCTATAGTTGAGATAAGGAAAGAGAATCTCTACCTATGTTAGCATGCTTGGATCGATAACCTAATGTCTATCCTACTTTAAACCAAATCCAAAATTAGATTCAAGCTAGGAGCCCTAAAGGAACATATGATCATACACAAGCAAACATTAGATGATTCAATCACAATTCAAAGAAGTAATAAAAAAGAAGTGAGATGAAAGAGACGTCACCTAAGTATTGATGTCAATGTAAAGTGATACAAGTGTTCATTAAATTCAAACCAAGCTCAACTATTGGATAGTTGAAATAAAAATGCAAAACAAATGCACCTATGCTCATGCAAGTGTCCTAAGACTATCCTAGAAGTAATGTTAATCATTTAACAAAATGAAATAGGTCCTAAAAGGGTGAGAACCCTAGTGGGGCAGTATTTATGTCCTACTTGATCTCATTTATGTTATTTTCCTAAGAAGTGTAAAAGAATACAAGTTGTGTCTCATGTTAGTATACAAACAATTGTCAATCAAAAAGTCATGCAAAACACACCTTAAAAGGCTACACAAATGAAATAAAGGCAATCATACAAGTTGGGTCAGTAGCATATATGGTATGATCATAGAAAATGATGTTTGATATGTTAATAAATGATTATGAAACCCCCGTCAAGTCATGTTCAAGAGATTAGGCAATTCCACACAAGCATGCCACTTTCAAAATGCATTAATCCCTTATGGCACACAATGAACAAGTAAGCATGAAGTTTACTTGTAAATGACCTGATTCAGAAGCTAACTCATGGATTTAATTCTTAAAAGTAACTTCAAGACTTTGCAAAAGTTTCATGTTAAAGTACTCTTAGAAGTTAGAACAAGTAATGATCAAACTCAGCCCTAATCATCCTCTAAAAGCATGTGAAGTTTTAATCATGTAAAAGAATGGAAAGGTCATGTCAAGTGAGTATCTAAGTATACAAAATTGTAGCAAATAACCTATCATATCTCATATTTGAGTTTCAAAACATTGAGCAAAGGAAGCACACAAAAGCTCAAAGGAAGTTGTCAAAATTGATAGGAAAACATGTTCAAGTTTGTACAAGTATAACACCAATTAGAGGCACACAAAAGGACCTATAAAATGGGATGGAAAGGCTTTACCTCATGCTTGATCAAGTGTAAATCAATGCTCAAAAGATCCCCAAAAGGGTTGTATAAATGCATCATCAAATCCAATCACTTAGGTAAACATTGAACAAACATCGGGTATGCATTTAGGGTTCAAGATAAGCACATAGATCATGATCAACAATCAATATCAAAGAATCACAATGGAGCACAAAATATACTATTGAATATGCCTAAACATTTCAAGGAAATTGGCTCAAGAGAGGTCACACACAATCATCAAGTTCACCCTAATTCTAGGCACACATCAAAGCATTAGACATGCAAGGAAATAATCATGAAAAATAGTTATAAGTTTCGAAAAATTATGAGATTTTAACCATGATATTATGAAGTCAGTGGCTTAACATGCTATAAAAATAGGCCTAAAATTATGCACACAAGGTGACCAAAGAATGTCACACATATAGCAAGTTATAAGGCAAAGATCATCCAAAACTAGCTTCAAAAGATGAACTTAAAAGGACCCAAAAATTATGGTGAAAATATCTAAGGGTCATAAAAACCTTTTATACACATATAAATAAGTTTATGAAAAAAATAAGGCCAAGAACAATTAGGGAAAATCACTTTCTAAACCCTAATGTAAAACCTATGTCAATCTTCACATATTTATTCCTAAAATAAAAAATAAATTCCAAATTTAATCAAAAATAGAAATTAAAAATATGGAAAATTAATTAAAACCCTAAGGATCACCCATGGATTTTTTTTAGAATTTTTTTGGTTACTAAAACTATTTTTAACAAATCAACATGAAACATGTTTTAAAAAAAGAAAATAAAAAATGCACAAATGCAAGGGGGTGAGCCAATAGCAATTCCAGCGTTCATTTTTCATTGGGCCAGACAACTGGGGGTGGGGATAGGAAATGCGCTTGGTCCAGACCATTTTCACCATAATCTGCTTTATTTAATTTTATTAAAATTAATTTATTCAGAATTTAAAGAAAAAGAAAAGAGCACGTGGTTATTCTTTGGATCATTAATGTGTTTGCAGGTCTTCACACGAAGGATTAAAATAAATCACATGGCCCAATTAGCACCTGACACATATACGCCGTTGACTCTCAAAGACCAGATGACATAGACGCCGGAGCTAGGGCTCCGGTCGTCTTCTCCAGTGGACCTCCACCGTGAGCTGCGACGAAACATTCCATAAATGAAAAAGAATACCACTACTCTACTCGGTTTCTTGCGCTGAATCCAAATCTGTGCTTGGAATTTACATTTGAGGCCTTAATCATGCCAAACTAACGTGAATAAGATTAACCCTAAATCCAAGAACCATTACATTTTGCCTAAATCTAACCACAAACAGAGTCTATAAGATGTAGGGCTTCAGATGCAGCTAATCCCATGCCCTAAATCCTCACAAATTGTTCTAGCATGATGCTGAGAGTTTCAAGAAACTGACCTGTTAGAGTTGTGATTCACGCGTGTTAGAAACCCTAAAACTTTCTGCAATGGTCTTGAGATCTTCTTTGGAACAAAATAAATGCTCAAACCCCTCCAAATCTTGATGAAAAAAAGCAAGTTTGATGATGATGAATAGTGGATTCGTGGATGGTGTTATGGTGTTTCCAGCTCAAGAATAATGCAAACAGAAGCTAAAGCTCAATGTAAGGATGACAATGGTGAAGAAATTTTGGCAAAATCTCTCAAGATGAGAGAGATTCGAAGGGATGAAGATGAGAGTAAAAATGTGATTTTTTGGATCTGATTTAGCTCTAATGGTGTCACTGAATCTATTCATATTGGTTAAGGGCTCTTATATGGTTAGTTAGAATGTGTTTAAGATGTTGATCATGGTTAAAAAGTTAGTTAGAGCATGGTTAATGAAAAATAAAAATGAGAGTGAGGTTATGGCCTTGTGAGCTTGGCACAGGTTTGGAGGTTTCATGTGTGTATGTATGGTTATTGTTGTGTACAAAGATGATGATGTATGATATGAGAATGAGCTGGCATAATCAGAACTTGTAGCTTAAGTTTTCTTTCATTTATATGAAGTAATGTTGGTAAGGTATGCATGGTGTGTAAAGATTTTGACATTTCTTGATCAAATTTCACCCATTGGTCATATTTGACATGAAAAACAAAAAATTGACCTTAAAAAGTCAAGAGTTGACTTTTTCACTGCTCAATTGACTTTGTTCCTAATTTAGCTTATTCTCAATCATCTGACCAAATGAAACCCTTCTGAATGAAATTAATGGTCAATACTCCACTCATAGATACTTGAGGACATATAGAATACCATGGAATCAAGTATTTCTCAAAGAATAAGAAATAAACTAATTTTAGACAAAACCCTAATTTTATCCCCAAAAGATAGGAGATGTGGATCAATGATGAAAACCCTAATTCCTCTGAAGAAAATTGAGAATCTCTTGAACCAAAATGTCTTATGTGATATGATGATGTTGAGGCTTCAAGATCCTTGCCCGTGAGGGTGCCACATACACATATAATCAAAACCCAAATATGAGGATTGTCATACCCTAATTTTTTACCCTAAGATTCTGTATTTTTTCGTTTTGCATCGACTGCATAGCATATCACACCATTTCTAGGTCAATCATCCATGCATAAACTAACCAATTTACTAGACTTTGTTGTTTAGTTTCTTTTGTGAATTAGGGTTGCTGCTAAAGGTTCAGAGACCATGAAAGCTATGTGTGTGCTCATTGTGATTCTGGTCCTTGCAAATTATGTTGGATTCCTGTGGAGATGAAGGAAGATGTTAGTTCTAGTATTGGCTGGAATTTTGGTAAATTAAAGTTGAACAATGTTGATGTCATATGTCTGATGTCATAACATTGGTTCCTAACATTAGTTGTTGCAGGGTTGTAGTTTTATATGCTGATGTTATAATTGATGTCTTGACATCAGTATATCAGAACATCAGAACATCAGATTGTGATGTTTTAGGGTTGCGCGTGTTAGTGAGTTTTGAGGAGATCTGTTAGAGAGATTGGATGCGAATTTCTTGGAGAAGATATTTCCAATCAGATAATTTGCAGATCATGTAACTAACATTAGGGCTGATTTGAAGAGATTTAAAAAGATTAGAAGATCAAATCTGTTTTAAAGGATGTTTAATAACAAATCAAATCAGAATATTTTGGAGGAGGTCCAAGCCCAAGTCAGAATTCTATAAAAGCAGCCTCAACCCTTGTTGGTTAAGAACGAAGAAAGAGAGCTAAAGACTGAGTGTCATTTGTGTCTTCTTGTGTATTTTGTAAACCATTTGTGTGTGAATTGGTGTTACTATTTTGAGTTGTAAGTGTGTTCACTCTAGAGCTTTTAAGCAGGAGTGTTTGGTTCTTGATCAAAGCTGTTAAGCAGAATCAAGGTGGGTTTTAAAGTGTAATCATTGGATTGTATCACTGAGGTGATTTAGGGAGTGAGTGGTTTCTCATACTTAAGTGGTTTCTTAGGTAGAAGTGTCATTGGGTAGTGATTAAGATTAGTAGATGTCAACTGGGATTGTTGACTCTATAATTTAATACTACTATTAGTGAATTTCCTCCCTGGCTTGGTAGCCCCCAGACGTAGGTAGTTAGACCGTACTGGGTGAACAATTCTTTGTGTTATTTTCTATAGTTTTTACCTTGTTCATGCAGCAGAGTGTGTTGTTGTGACATCACACTTAACATCACACATCTGATACCAGAATTTCAATTGGTATCAGAGCAGACATCCTGCTCTGCATCTAGGTGAGATCTAGGGCTGTTACTTTCTGGTGCAATGGACAAGGAGACTGGTGGATTTGTGAATAGACCCCCTATTCTAGATGGCTCAAATTATGACTATTGGAAACCTCGTATGGTTACATTCTTGAAGTCATTAGACATCAGAACCTGGAAGGCTATTGTGAAAGAATGGAAACATCCTGTTATTGTGGAAAAGGATGAGAATGGTAAGGAAGTAGAGGGTAGCTCAAAACTGAAACCTGAAGAAGAATGGACCAAGGAAGAAGATGAGCTTGCCCTTGGGAATTCTAAAGCCTTGAATGCCATATTCAATGGGTTGATAAGAACATATTCAGGTTGGTCAACACTTGTAAAGTAGCTAAGGAAGCATGGGATATCTTGAAGATTACTCATGAAGGAACCTCCAAAGTTAAGATGTCAAGACTTCAACTTTTGACAACAAAGTTTGAAAATCTGAAGATGAAGGACGATGAGACTATCCATGATTTCCACATGAACATCCTTGAGCTGTCAAATGCTTCTAGTGCCTTAGGAGAGAGGATGACTGAAGAGAAGCTGGTGAGGAAAATTCTTAGATCTCTTCCCAAGAGATATAAAATGAAGGTGACAGCTATAGAAGAAGCCCAAGACATCAGCAAGATGAGGGTTGATGAGTTAATAGGTTCTCTTCAAACCTTTGAATTAGGAATGGAAGAGGAACCTGAAAAGAAGACCAAAAGTATAGCTTTGGTATCTAGTTCTGAAGATTCTAAGAAAGAGAAGGGTGCTGAGTCTCAGGAGGAGCTGTCCCATGCCATTGTTTTGCTAGGAAGACAGTTTAATAAGGTTATGAAGAGGATAAATAGGAGTTATAATCCTAATGTCAAGAACATCACATCTGACACCAACAGATCAGAAGATCAGGGGAAGAAAACAAGAGATGAAGAAAAGTCCAATAATGACAAGGGAGTCCAATGCTATGAGTGTGAAGGGTATGGTCATATCAAGAAGGAATGTCCTACTTATCTCAAAAGGCAGAAAAAGGGGTTATCTGCTTCCTAGTCTGATAGTGAAAGTGAATCTGAAGAACAATATGCTAAGCTTGTTAGAGCTATGATTGGGGTTTGTGAGTCAGATGATGATTCGTGTGATGATGAGGTTTCTTATGAAGAGCTTGCTACCTCGTATAAAGAACTGTGCATGAGAAGTGAACAAGTGTGTCTTGAAGGAGAGAAGCTGAAGAAAACCATAGTGCAGTTAGAGGCTGAAAAGACTGAACTTGAAAATAAAGTCAGTATGCTTAACTCTAAATTGGATTCTATGACCAAAACTGTCAGAATGTTGAATAATGGTACTGATGCTCTAGACAACATTCTTAGTATTGGGAAAATTGCTGGAGACAAAAGTGGTTTGGGATTCAACAATGTTGCAGCTTATGATGATGTTATTACCAGTTCCAAACCAGTAATGTTAAAATAGATGTTTAAACATCCTGACAGGATTCCTTCTAGGAAGAAATTCAGGCGCTGGAGATGCCATCACTGTAGGCGTTTTGGACACATAAAGGCCTACTGTTATAAGCTACATGGGTATCCTCAGAAGGTACATCAGTATACTCCCACACAGAAGTTTCCCATAGGTAATCAGGCCTTCAATTCTAAAAACCAATGGGTTCCAAAAGGTAAAGTTACCAGCTTAATAGCTCACACTTCTCTTAGGGTTTCTACCAAAGAAGACTGGTACTTTGATAGTGGGTGTTCAAGACACATGACAGGAGTTAAGAATTTGTTGGTAGATGTTATGCTCCAGTCTTCAGGTCATGTAACCTTTGGTGATGGTGTCAAAGGAGAAATCAAGGGGATGGGTAAGCTGAATTGTGTTGGTGCTCCTAGACTGGATGATGTTCTACTTGTCAAAGGGTTGACAGCAAATTTGATCAGTATTAGTCAGCTTTGTGATCAAGGATTCAAAGTAGACTTTACAAAATCTGAGTGCAATGTCACAAATGAGAAAGAAGAAGTCATCATGAAGGGTGTTAGGTCTAAGGACAACTGTTATCTATGGGTACAACAAGACTCAAGTACCTCAACAAGTGTGTTTGCTAGAGATGATGAAGTCAAAATTTGGCATCAGAAGTTAAGACATCTTCATCTGAAGGGAATGAAGAGAATAATATCTTCAGAAGCTGTCAGAGGTATTCCTAAACTCAATATTGAAGAAGGAAGAGTGTGTGGAGATTGTCAAATAGAGAAGCAGACCAAGATGTCACATCAGAAGCTTCAACATAACACCACCTCCAAAGTTTTGGAACTTCTTCATATGGACTTCATGGGACCTATGCAGGTGGAAAGTATAGGTGGGAAAAAGTATGCTTATGTTGTTGTAGATGACTATTCTAGGTACACCTGGGTAAGCTTCATCAAAGACAAAACATATGTGTTTGAGGTATTTAAAGATTTATGTCAAAGATTCCAAAGAGAGAAAGAGAGCAATGTCATCAGAATAAGGAGTGATCATGGGAGGGAATTTGAAAATAGCAAGTTTGCTGATTACTGCTCTGCTGAAGGCATCAGTCATAAGTTTTCCTCTCCTATTACTCCTCAGCAGAATGGAATTGTTGAAAGGAAGAACAGAACTCTCCAAGAATCTGCTAGAGTAATGATTCATGCCAAAAAGCTTCCTTACCACTTCTGGGCTGAAGCCATGAACACTGCTTGCTATATTCACAACAGAGTTACTTTGAGAAGGGGCACTTCACCTACTCTGTATGAACTGTGGAAAGGAAGAAAGCCAAATGTGAAGTACTTTCATGTTTTTGGAAGTAAATGTTACATTTTGTCAGATCGTGAATAGAGTAGAAAATTGGATCCTAAAAGTGATGAGGGAATCTTTCTAGGATACTCTACAAATAACAGAGCTTACAGGGTATTCAACTCCAGAACAAAAGGTTATGATGGAGTCTATAAATGTGGTGATTGATGACATTAATAAGCAGGAAGATGCTGATGTCCTGGATGATGTTGAAACATCAATTGAAGAAGTCACAGAAGAAACTGAAGACAGAAGTAAGTCTCCCAGTCATGTTGATGCAGAGCCTGAACCTGAACAATCTAATAAAGAACCATCTATTAGAGTGCTAAAGGACCATCCAAGGGAGCTTATCATAGGCGATCCTAAATCAGGGGTTAGCACTAGATCAAGAGAGGTTGTGTCAAATTCTTGCTCTGTTTCTAAAATTAAGCCCAAGAATGTCAAAGAAGCCTTTACTGATGATTTTTGGATTAATGCCATGTATGAAGAGCTGGAACAATTCAAAAGGAATGAAGTGTGGGATCTTGTACCAAGGCCTGATGGAGTTAATGTGATTGGTACCAAATGGATTTACAAGAATAAATCTGATGGACAAGGAGTGGTCACCAGAAACAAGGCCAGATTAGTTGCTCAGGGATACACTCAGGTTGAAGGAATTGATTATGATGAAACCTTTGCTCCTGTGGCAAGACTGGAATCTATCAGATTACTCTTAGGGGTGGCTTGTAATTTCAAATTCAAGCTTTTTTAGATGGATGTTAAGAGTGCCTTCTTGAATGGTTACTTAAATGAAGAGGTGTATGTTGATCAACCACAAGGATTTATTGATCCAACATTTCCTGACCATGTTTACAAACTAAGGAAAGCTCTCTATGGTTTGAAGCAAGCACCAAGAGCTTGGTATGAAAGGCTTACTGAATTCCTGGCTGTGAATGGCTACAGAAAAGGAGGGATTGACAAGACCTTGTTTGTTAAAGAGGAAGGAGGAAAACTGATGATAGCTCAAATATATGTTGATGACATAGTATTTGGTGGGATATCAGATGCAATGGTGAAACATTTTGTGGAACAAATGCAGTCTGAGTTTGAAATGAGTCTTGTTGGAGAGCTCAACTATTTTCTTGGTCTACAAGTTAGACAAATGGAGGACTCCATATTCATTTATCAGAGCAAGTATGCAAAGAACATAGTGAAGAAGTTTGGTCTAGAGAATGCTAATCACAAGAGGACACCTGCTCCTACCCATTTAAAGTTGTCCAAGGATGAACATGGTGTTAGTGTGGATCAAAGTTTATACAGAAGCATGATTGGTAGTCTATTGTATCTCACAGCTAGCAGACCTGATATTTCTTTTGCTGTTGGAGTTTGTGCCAGATATCAATCTGAGCCTAAAGTTAGTCACTTGAATCAAGTGAAGAGGATTTTGAAATATGTGAATGGGACGAGTGACTATGGAATGCTTTATAGTTATGGATCAGGTACTGAGTTATTTGGTTTTTGTGATGCTGATTGGGTAGGGAGTGCTGATGATAGAAAAAGTACTTCAGGAGGGTGCTTCTTCTTAGGGAATAATTTGATATCTTGGTTTAGTAAAAAGCAGAACTGTGTGTCTCTTTCTACTGCTGAAGCTGAGTACATAGCAGTAGGGAGTAGTTGCTCTCAACTTGTTTGGATGAAGCAGATGTTAACAGAATACAATGTCAAGCAAGATGTCATGACATTGTACTGTGATAATCTGAGTGCTATCAATATCTCTAAGAATCCTATTCAACATAGCAGAACTAAGCATATTGATATCAGGCATCATTTTATAAGAGATTTGGTTGAAGACAAAGTAGTTGCTTTAGAACATGTTGCTACAGATAAACAATTAGCTTATATTTTTACTAAAGCCTTAGATGAAAATCAATTTGAAAGTTTAAGAAGCAAACTGGGAATTTGAATTTTTGAGGATTAGGAAGGAGTGTTTGTGCAGTTGTGATTTTGCATATGTTTAAAGTAAACAACTTTTTATTCATATGATGAAAGCATACAAGATTGGTTTCTAGTACATCAAAAGCATCTTATAAAGGGTCTATAGATTATCCCAACCCCTGCATCCAGAAAAGTTTTCCAATCTTCATCCCATTCATCATCAGAAGCATGGAGTTGCACAGGAGGTTTTTTGATGGTTTTTGTCTCTGATGGTTTTCTTGTTCTTGTTGCTCCTGAAGAAGTCCCAGCAGTTGTTCTTGGTGTGTTCTTGTTCTTCACTGGATCTGGTTTATTGACCTCCTGCTTGTATTGCTTTCCTGCATCTTTGTTAGACTGACTCATACTTGGTTGTTGTCTGGTGCTGTTAGAAGGAAGAAGGCTTGGATTTTATAGTTCTATAAGAATCCATTGTCCAGTCAAAGTTTTTGGAATGTGTGTTCCTTGGGAAGCTTGTTCTTTGACCATGTCTTAATGGCTATCAGTTCCTTGTGTTTGATGTTGGTAGTTGTCCAATTATGGCTAAAAAGGGGGAGAGTTAGCTTGTGTGTTGCCTAGTTGTTGCCTGGTTGTCTGTTGTGGCTCTAGGCTTGAGGGGGAGTGTGCAGTTTGAACAGTTGGTATGCTGGTTCTGGTTTTGAGGGGGGTTTAGCTTTGTGCATTTTGGATTGTGATTGCTGTTGGTTATGAAGTTTTCCGCTGCAGGTACCTCTGATGATGGCAGAGATTGTTTTAGCAAAAATTAGCCAAAGGGGGAGATTGTTAGTTCTAGTATTGGCTGGAATTTTGGTAAAACAAAGTTGAACAATGTTGATGTCATATGTCTGATGTCATAACATTGGTTCCTAACATTAGCTGTTGCAGGGTTGTAGTTTTATATGCTGATGTTATAATTGATGTCTTGACATCAGTATATCAGAACATCAGAACATCAGATTGTGATGTTTTAGGGTTGCGCGTGTTAGTGAGTTTTGAGAAGATCTATTAGAGAGATTGGATGCGAATTTCTTGGAGAAGATATTTCCAATCAGATAATTTGCAGATCATGTAACTAACATTAGGGCTGATTTGAAGAGATTTAAAAAGATTAGAAGATCAAATCTATTTTAAAGGATGTTTAATAACAAATCAAATCAGAATATTTTGGAGTAGGTCCAATCCCAAGTCATAATTCTATAAAAGCAGCCTCAACCCTTGTTGGTTAAGAACGAAGAAAGAGAGCTAAAGACTGAGTGTCATTTGTGTCTTCGTGTGTATTTTGTAAACCATTCTTGTGTGAATTGGTGTTACTATTTTGAGTTGTAAGTGTGTTCACTCTAGAGCTTTTAAGCAAGAGTGTTTAGTTCTTGATCAAAGCTGTTAAGCAGAATCAAGGTGGGTTTTAAAGTGTAATCATTGGATTGTATCACTGAGGTGATTTAGGGAGTGAGTGGTTTCTCATACCTAAGTGGTTTCTTAGGTAGAAGTGTCATTGGGTAGTGATTAAGATTAGTAAATGTCAACTGGGATTGTTGAGTCTGTAATTTAATACTACTATTAGTGAATTTCCTCCCTGGCTTGGTAGCCCCCAGACGTAGGTAGTTAGACCGAACTGGGTGAACAATTCTTTGTGTTATTTTCTGTAGTTTTTACCTTGTTCATACAGCAGAGTGTGTTGTTGTGACATCACACTTAACATCACACATCTGATACCAGAATTTCAGAAGAGTATACTCTCATTCTTAGGCCCTCTGTGGATCAATGCTTTGAGGATATAGTGGTTGGGTATTATGGCCGTATTTCATTAAAGTCAAGATCGGTTATTGGTTTTCTTATGGATCAAATTAGTGTTGCAAGTTGTTCTTGAGTACATGGTGCATTGATCTCAAATTTGAGTTGTTATTGGACCTTGAATGCATTGTGGTTTTAAATTAATTTGGGCCTTGGTCCATATTATTTCAAATTTAGTGGCAATGTGATATTTCAAGATATTTTGAGCTCATTATTCTTTAAAGAAATTTTGACCATTGTTAAAAACTCTCCATGATTACAAGTTCAAACATAAAGGGTCATGCACCATTCCATGATTCAAAATTCAAGCTCATTATTCAAAATATTCAAGTTCATTCCAAGTAACCAAGGTAAAATAAATTCAAGGTGTTCAAAGAGGTTTTACAAATTAAGTTCAAGTTTCATTACAGTTTCAAAGGATACAAATTACACCAATTTTCCTTCAAAGTCATGCAAGGTCAAATGCACTCACAAGCTATTCAAAATTACAACAAAAGTGTGGTGTCGCTTCTAATTTATGAGCTGGATGTCACTAGAATAACTTGTTGTCTGCTTGGGTGTTTAGAGTTACAATGCAGACGTGGGTGCAGTGCAATGTGCAATGCCACGTACACCATATAGCTTGTGAGTGTTAAATACTCCCTCCGTCTCATAAAAAGTGTCTTATTTGAACAATGCACAGTTCTTAAGAAAATGATTAGATGTATTGGTTTTAATGAAAAAACTAATATCATTTACTATAATACCCTTATTAAATGTTGTTAATAGAGTAGTAGAATAAAGTGAAAGCTAGTAAATAGGGGTATAGTAGTGAAAAAATAATAATAAATATTGTATTGGTAATGTAAATGGACAATTATTTTGAGACAAAGAAAAAGTGCAAATGAGACACTTTTTATGAGACGGAGGGAGTAGTAACGTGGTATGATTGTGCATCACTGCATGATTGTGTTACAACGCATTCATATTTTCCCTTTGTGTGTAATAATGATACTTGCAGTCACATGTAGCATTTGATAAAGTTGTATTTATTATTATACATGTAATAATGATACTTGCAGTCACATGTAGCATTTGATTAAGTTGTATTTATTATTATACATGTAATAATGATACTTGCAGTCACATGTAGCATTTGATAAAGTTGTACTCCCTCCGTCTCATAAAAAGTGTCTCATTTGTACTTTTTTTCTGTCTCAAAATAATTGTCCTTTTTCAATACCAATGCAGAATTTATTATTACTTTTCCACTATCATACCCCTATTTATTAACTTTCACATTCTTCAATCACTATTAATAGGGGTATTCTAGTAAATGATATTAGTTTTATCATCAAAACTAATACATCTAATCATTTTCTTAAGAATTATGCATTACTCAAATAGGACATTTTTTATGAGACGGAGGGAGTATTTATTATTATACCAAAGACCGTCAAGACATTGTTACCCCATGGTAGGCGTAGCCATCATTAGCAGTGAAATACCCAAACACCAATTATTCTTTTCCATCAATCCACAGAAAATAGCATATCACATAAAATGACAAGAGAAACAATGAGTCCAAAGGCTTAGTCCCTGGCCGATGCACATCTTACAATAACAATAATGGATATTCCAATTACAAATAGCTCAAAAGGGTGCCTATGAAGCTACAAAGATATTTAACAAAGGAATTTCTGAGTTTGTTGTTGTGGTCGTGGATGCTGAACCCTTTGAGATCCTTCTTCGTCTTCCTCTACTTGCCGAAAATAAGAATGTTCCGTACGTATTTGCAACGTCAAAACAAACACTGAGACGAGCATAAAGGCGACCAAGCCATATCCCACCTCTCAACAATGGCGAACAAAGTATCGTGCACCATCATGAGCTGTGAGATCATACACCTGCAGAAGCAGAAGCGAACCATAGCATCTGAAAATCCAATATGGTATTGTGGCTCAAATCGAAACACAAGGTTTTAGCCATCAATTTTAAACACGACCAAACATAATTAAATGGAAAAAGAAACCGTACCAGCAACTGATGCACTTGTATTTTGTAACTCACCCGAGAATGACGTCAAGACCGCCGGTTCATCCTTCTCTATAACTTCAAACCATTCGCACTGAGAGAGGCTCTATGAAGGAGATACCTCAAGTCCTGCATGAATACCAAGCTTCAAAAAAAATACAAAGGCAGATTTAACTCAAGCTTCTCCTATTGCTTCAAGAGAAAATAGAAAATGATGATATTAGTGGAAGAAATAATGTCACTACAACTCTATTACCTCATTAAGTACATATTAAGCTCATTTAATTGGAAGTCTTGAGGACGTTTTGCCTACTCAAAAAAGTTTGTTCCAGCTACGTCATCAGACCCTTACCTACGAGTTACATTTACATTCTCTCCTAACAAAAAAATGGAGTTCCATCAATATTGAATTTTCGCCTACCATTTTGGATTATTGCCGATGATGCCAAGGCTCTCTTTCCTCACCGACACCATTTATTCCGTAACTATTTGGATAGACTGCAGCTGCACCTCCTGATCTTTTTCAAAATGAGAGGCAATGATTTACACACCACCGTCACAATAATTATTCATGGAATATACTCCCTCCGTCTCATAAAAAGTGTCTCATTTGTACTTTTTTTCTGTCTCAAAATAATTGTCCTTTTTCAATAACAATGCAGAATTTATTATTACTTTTCCACTATCATACCCCTATTTATTAACTTTCACATTCTTCAATCACTATTAATAAGGGTATTCTAGTAAATGATATTAGTTTTATCATCAAAACTAATACATCTAATCATTTTCTTAAGAATTATGCATTACTCAAATAGGACATTTTTTATGAGACGGAGGGAGTAATATGGAAAAGGAGAGGTAATGAAGATATTATTAAAGGGAGGATCAAACTTACTTGATTTGTCTTCTGTTTGTCACTTACGCAAAAATGACTATAGGTCAAGTCTCACGAATGTTTGCTGCGAGACATGCCAAAATTGGTATCATGCTGAAGCTATTGGACTGGAATTTTGGATGCGTTGGGCTTCAAGTATCGCAAATGTTGCAGGAGAAAATAACCTGTCTGTCCTTACCCTGATTCAAAACCAAAGTCATAACAAAAAATCACGCAAGCTAAGCTTTTCTCTGATGGCGAAACGTGGGCGTGGGAGGCCAAGATCAACGGTGCCCCCGCCACCGGAGAATCAACCGGAGCCGGAAGCTGAAATAGAAACTAGAACCAATGATGAGGAAGACGAAAGTGAAGTGGCTAGCAAGGTTACGAATGGAAGCACAATGAAGAGCAATGAAAGTGAAGCAGAAACCCTAATTGAGAAACAAGAGGATCGCAAACTGTGGGTGGATGTATTGAGCGATAATAGGAATCCGACGAAAGGATTGGCCATGGAATATGTAGCTCCGAAGATTGTGAATGGAACTGTGGAAATAGAAATTGAGGATGAAGACATTGAATCGGAGTTGCGATTTTGGGATAATGCGTTAATCTTGTATGTGATGGGAGAGGACCTGAGTATGAATGCGATGAAGAATTACATGCTAAAGACATGGAACTTCGTGAGGATGCCAGATCTGTATTTTCATGATGAGGGATACTTTTTGATTTGATTCAACTCGCATGAAGACCGGGAAGCTGTGTTGATGAAAGGACCATATACGATAAGGAATATGCCTATGATTTTGAAGGAATGGTGTCCTGATTTCAATTTGAAGAAAGACCTTCTGAGAACTATGCCAATTTGGATCAAGCTTCCACAATTTCCTCTGCATTTATGGGGGATAAAGAGTTTAAACAAAATTGGAAGCGCAATAGGCAAGCCATTGGTCACGTATGAATGTACTGCTAGTAAACTCATAGTATCGTATGCAAGAGTGTCGGTGGAGGTAGACATCACTCAACAACTTGTTAAAGAAGTTGACATAAAAGATAGAGCAGGTAGAATACAGAAACAGGCTGTGGAATATGAGTGGAAACCCTCATTCTGTGAGAAATGCCAGAAAATAATACACAATTGTAATACTCAAAAGAAGGTACAGCAATGGAGACCTAAACAAAAGCCCCCTGATAATAACAAGAAAGTGACCACCACAAATGGTAATGATACTAGTGGAAAAGAGGATAATGCAATAGCAGCAGATACAATAGAAACTGTTAATGAAGAAGAACAATGGAGTGTGGGAAGAAGAACTACAAGAGATAAAGGTAAGAAACATATTGTCTCACCAGCTGAAATTACATGTGTCAATGGCTTTGAGGCTCTAGAGGTTTTGAATGACCACCTAGAAGCCACAAGCAGTGGAACATGATTGTGTCTTGGAACACAAGGGGGCTGAATAGTGTAGGTAAAATAAAGGAGGTTAGCTCCCATCTCCATGATATTAAGCCTACAGTTATGATTATTATTGAAACCAGGGTGAAAAGAAATAAAGCTAAAAACATTAGAAACAAGCTACATCTGACTGATAGTTATGTGGATAATTTCAATGACCATGAGAATGGAAGAATTTGGATTGGGTGGGATAACAACAGAGTTGAGGTTCGGTATGTTCATAGCACTAGTCAATACATACATTGTAGAGTTCTTAATGAGAATGATGTGTTCTACTATTGGCTTACTGCAGTCTATGCATACAACCAACTAGATCAGAGGAAGAAGTTATGGGAAGACTTGGAGAGAATTCATCATAATCAACAAGGCCCTTGGTGTGTAATAGGGGACTTCAACAATGTGGCTAAGGCTCAGGACAGAATAGGGGGTAGAATTGTGACTGAAAATGAATATAGAGATCTTCAGAAGATGATGGCAAATACAGGACTCAGTGAAATGGAGAGTTATGGTGACTATTTTACCTGGTTTAATAAGCATACAACTGATCCAATCTATTCTAGAATAGATAGATTGCTTGCTAATTTTGATTGATTTCAAGATAATCTTGATACTAGATTACATATCCTCCCTCCTAGTGTGTCTGATCACTCTTTATTGCATGTGAGTGCTAGCAGTTCTGGTAGAAGACCTTTAAGACAATTTAGATTCAGTAATTGTCTAACTGATCTAAATGGCTTTGAGGAGGCTGTGAGAAATAGCTGGGAACAACCTACTAGGGGGATGCCTATGAATGTACTGTGGAAGAAACTCAAGAGATTACAGCCTGTGCTGAGAAGGTTTAGTAAGCCTCTGAGGAATCTGAAATAGAATTTGTTGAAGGCTAGAGAGGAGCTCAAGAAATCCCAAGAAGATCTTATCAATAATAGATTTGATGCTGATATTATTGAGAGGATGAAAACTTGTACTGAAGAAGTCATCAAATTGAATGACTTGGAAGAGTAAATTCTCATGCAGAGATCTAAAATAGAATGGCTTAAGAAGGGAGATGGAAATAATTCTTATTTCTATGCTTCTATAAAGGCTAAGCAAAACATGAAGAGTATTAGAGGGATACAAGCTGCTGATGGTACTATTCTACATAAGCAAGAGGACATTGAGAGGGAAGTTATGGTGTTCTATAGTCAGCTGATGGGGAAAGAAGACAATAATCTCCAGCATATTGATATTGAAGCTATGAGGCAGGGTCCCCAGTTGAGTTTGAAGCAAAGAGAAGAGCTTGTTAACAGCATTACTGAACAAGAAATCCTGAAGGCTTTAAATGGTATAGGGGATATGAAGGCTCCAGGGATAGATGGTTATGGATCAAAATTCTTCAAAGCTTATTGGCACATCATAAAAGAGGATGTGATTGCAGCTGTGAAGTTTTTCTTTGAAACAGGTACCATTTACAAACCCTTTAATAGTACTATTGTCACTCTGATTCCCAAGGGTGATAGTCCTAAGAGCATAAAGGATTTTAGGCCTATTGCTGGATGCACAACAGTTTACAAAATCATTTCTAAAGTGATGACTGAGAAGCTTGGCAAGGTGCTTCCTAGCATTATTAATAGTAATCAGGCAGCTTTTGTACCAGGTCAGAATATTCATAATCATATTTTTCTGGCTTATGAGTTGTTGAAGGGCTATAATAGGCATAAACGCACTCCAAGGATAATGATGCAAGTGGGTCTGCAGAAGGCATATGACATGATTAATTGGAAGGCTTTGGAAAGTATACTCAAGGAGATTGGAATACCAAGGCAGTTCATCAAGTGGATTATGGCTAGTGTGAGTATTGTATCTTATAAGTTTAATGTGAATGGTGAACAAACTGAATTTTTGCAAGCCAAGAGGGGAATCAGACAAGGGGATCCAATATCGCATATGCTGTTTGTTATAGTGATGGAGTATCTGAACAGGATCATGTACAAAATGCAGAGGAACAATAATTTTAATCATCATGCTAAGTGTGAAAGATTGAAGTTAACTAATCGGATATTTGCTGATGATGTTTTACTTTTCTGTAGAGGGGATCCTATTTCAGTAGACATGATGCAGGGTGCTTTCAAGCAATTCACTCACTCTACTGGCCTTATAGCTAACCCTGCTAAAATCAAGATTTACTTTGGGGGTATTGATGATGGTCTGAAGATCGTGCTGAAGAATCTAACAGGATATCAAGAAGGGAGTTTACCCGTTAGATACCTTGGGGTTCCCCTTACTTGTAAGAAATTTTCTGTAACTCATTACTTACCTCTTATTGATAAAATTGTGGGAAGAATTCAGCATTGGACTACTAAATTACTCAGCTATGCAGGTAGAGTTCAGCTTGTTAAAAGCATTATTAGAGCCATAGCTCAATATTGGATGCAGGTGTTCCCTTTACCTAGTGCTGTCATAAAAAAGATTGAAGCCATTTGCAGAGGGTTTGTTTGGGCTGGTACCACTGAGAAGAGCAGGAAAAATCCTATGGCTTGGAAGAAAGTTTGCAGTAGCTATGAGCAAGGTGGTCTGCAGATCATAAATCTAAAAATTTGGAATGATGCCTTATTGTTGAAGTGTCTGTGGAATCTGAACATGAAAGCCGATACTCTTTGGGTTAGATGGGTGCATTATTACTATCTCAAAAAAGAGAATATTATGGATTATGAGATGAAGATCCATAACAGTTGGATGTTTAAAGGTATTCTTAAGCAAAGAGAGAAAGTGTTGAATATGCAGTCTGATAGGGGTGAATCCATACAGAAGAAGAAATTCAGAGTTACAACTTTCTACAAAATTATGAATGAAGAGGGAAATAGTGAGCCTTGGAGCAGGATGATTCATTTCAACAAGGCTAGTCCTAGAGCTGTGTTTTGCCTTTGGATGGCATTTCATAAAAGACTTGCCACAAAGGATAGATTGATGAAGATTGGAGTAATTCATGACATGATGTGTGTGCTTTGCAAAAAAGAAGAAGAAACCATAGATCACCTGCTATTTTCTTGTGATGTTACAGGACCCGTCTGGTATCGTGTGCTTTCGTGGTTAGGGATCAGTTATAGGCCGTAGCAGTGGAGCATGGAGATGGAATGGTTAAGTGGTATTACTAGAGGCAAGGGATGGAAAGCCACATTAGTGAAGATGGCTATTGCTGAAACAATTTATTGTATATGGAATATGAGAAATTCTATTTGCTTTACAGGTGTAGATAATAGAGGCTGCATAGAAAAGAAAATCAAGGATAGTATAGTGTATAGAGGGTGGGAAAATCTCAAATTGAGAACCCACTTAGCTAGAATTTTGATGGCTGAATAGCCTATTGTCTTGTTGGATGGTTGGATCTTTTGATCGCCATGGTTGTATTGTTTTTTGAATTAATATATATCTTATTTGATTCAAAAAAAAAAATCATGCAAGCTGTGATTTCCCAAATCAATTTCCAAAACATGAAAGATGGAAAATGCATCACTTTTTAAATTACGATTAATATCCATCAAACGAGGAGATGAAAATGGAATTACAAGGATGGCAAGTTCCCGACTGGAATAATCAGGTTTCAGTGGTTTCCAAACTTAATCAATACATTCCAAATCCAAAAAGGAAGCGAATCGCAAAATCAATACAAGGAAACATGGTTTTGACAAGGAATTAAAGGCACTCATGGGAAGAATCATAAGAATGGTAAGTTTATGCTAGCAGTGTTTTATTTCCAAAAACCGAAACCGTGTATTTAGAGCAAGGAAATCAGAGCTTTAATTCAAATCAATTCCTCTTGCCTATATAAGGCCATCTCATTCATCTCAAAAGGGGGGAACATCAAGAAAAAAAATTCATACACGATTCACTGAGAGAGATCAGAATTCACACGCATAAAATTTACAAAATACAAAGCAGCATTCACATCAGGAGTTCATGCCAATTCAACACCAAATCCATCAGAAAGTTCCAATCTCAAAAAAGGGGCAAAGGTAGAATAACGAAAAGACACAGCAAGCAAAATTTCAAAAATCACATAAAAGGTAAAGAAATGAAGAGAACTCATCCTTGAACGAGGGTCCGTGAAGCCACTCGCATCTCCGCCATCAACCTTCATCGACCTCCTATTTCTTTCCTTTTTTCCGCATTATTCATAATCTGATGTACATGTAACCATCGAAATTAATGAATTTGGGTACGAGATTGCTGGGGGCTAGGATTTTTTTGTGATTGATAGTGTTTGATCGAGAGAGAACGAGAGAATTGACGATGATGGCCGCTAGGGTTTTGAAAACCCTAATCCTTTTGAGAGGAGAAGGATATATCGAGAGAGAAGAGAGTGAGGGCGAGCCCGTGCGTGGTCCCCTTTTTTTGTTGTTGTTTGTTGATGATCCTATATGCACTCATATGTTAGCGTACCATGCACCCTCCATCGTACCCGTCTGTTTACAACCCACACAGATCGTATGGCTATGATCTGAGGGTCCGCGATGGACCCTCTGCCCATTAAGCACACCAAATCCCTCCGTTTCTAACTCTCTCCTTTCATTTTCTTTTTTTTCTTTTTTTAATTTTCTTTTTTAATTAATTAAAATAAAACTTTTTAAATAACTTTTTTCTTTATAATAAGAATCTTATTTTATATATATCTAAAATATCCTTTTTATAAAACATAATTTTTTTTATTAATTAAACTTTGGTTAAAACCTTTTCTTTTAATAAAACTTTTTTATAAAAATACAAAAAAAATTAAAATCTTCCTTTAATTAATAACCTTTCTTTTTTCCATAACTTTAAACTAAAAAAAATAATACTAAAAACTTTTTTAATTAAAACCCTTTTATTAACAAGAAAACCTTTAACTTTTTCAAATTAATTAATAATTTCTAACTTACCTAATTCTTAATACTCTTGTTAATTTCCCTTTAAGTCATTAAACTCTTTTCCCTGATAAACAGTTTCCTAGTTGAATCCCTCGCGCTTAGTCGTACGTTGGTATGGATTATGTTAGAATTTGATTGATATCATGTCTTGCTTATGCTTTTGTTTGTATGTGATGTATGCTTGCTTTTGTGTTCTTAAACCTCTCAAAAAAAGTAAAAATCTCGATCCAACATAGAGCCATTTTCCACCCATGTAAGTCGACTGCTTTCGAGCATCGCCGTCAACCTTCGGTCACTAGACACAAGACTAGCACCACTTTGCTAGCACTCTCGTTGAATCTTACAATTAATCGCGTAACATCCAAGGGAAAATCCCATGCATGATAATCAATTATTGTGCATGGTGCATATGCATTTCATACTTCCCTATAGGTCTCCCTACCCTTAAACCCTTAACAGAAAAAAACAAATAACATAATAAAACAAGAGGTTCCTGTAGAGTACTACAGATATCTAGGATGCTAACACCTTCCCTATGTATAACCAACCCCCGAACCTTAGACTCTTAGTTTGCATTTGCATTGTATACTGTGGGACATTCGATCTTTCTCCCTTCCCTTGGATAAATCAAAGACGGTGGTGAAATAAAAGAAATGTGATTCAAGTTAACATAATAGCTTGGTATCCAATTCTCACCGTGACAGAAATGACAACTTCACTGGGGACTCTCATAAGAGGGTTCCCCCTAACTTGTTTAACTATGTTATTTGTTATATTTTTGTTTCTGTTATGCTTGCTTGGGTTGTCACTTTGTGTGGTGAGGAGTCCTATACCCGGACTTGAGTGCAATTATGATAGGAGATGATATGTTCAAGGATACTTTGACGGAGTCGATTCCTAAAAAGTAGAGTTGAGAAGATCATCGCTCAGTTTAGGTTCTTTTGAACTTAATGTTGTTTGAACGAGTCCATTTGTGAAAACGATATTAATTTCGACCAAGAATCCGTGAGACTGAGGATCGTAGTACCTTTAACCCAACTTGGCCTATTAGGATGTAGTGCGGGGACTATGAAGGAGTCTATTCCTGAATTAGTTGCTACGCGATACTACACTCAGACGAGATTCTCTTGAGAATATTATTGACTACCAAGTGATTTGGAAAATCGATAATATCCGAAAGATGGATCGTAGACTCTGGGAACTTTGTAGAACCCGTTGTACAGGTACAAATAAACCCATAGTACATACCTTTTGGGATGGGTAGACCATGGCTCCATGCTCGTGATCCTCAAACCTAGGCCCTTGATTTTTGCATGTATATATGTGAACCTGTGAATCTGGGTATACCTGTGTTTGTGCATACATTCACTCATCCATCCATGCATTCATGCACCATTTCTAACCTTTCAAGGAATTTAGAGTTGTCTTGCAAACATCATAGGTTTTACCGTGGATTTTGGAAATTGTACTCCATTTTGTAATCCTTCAAAAAAAAGAGAAATTCAATGAAATGAGACCTTTTCAGTCACTCAAAAGTTTTATCCACTTTATGGTGTTTGTAACATAACCTTTGAGTTCCTTGAAATTCATTTGCATTCTGCATTTGCATACATCATTTGCATTGCATCCTTTGCACTCCATGTCCTCACTTTTGTTTCTTATACCATAGGCAAGTCATCATAAGCACGGTACTCAAGCCAAGAAGATGGATCATTTGGAACAAGAAAACCACACACTTCGAGCAGAGATTGCCGCTTTGAAAGCTAACATGGAAACTTTTTCTACCGCGATGAAGAATCTGATGGAAACCTAAGAGTTGGAGAATCAAGAACTTCGTGACAAAGTTGCAAACTTGAAGGCTACCAAGAGGAGTCTGATGAATTGGGTCAAAGATTTGGTCATATCCCAACACCATGATAATTCCTCCTCCTCCACCAATCGGCCAGCTGAGCAAAGTGGTAAATCTAGGGACATCCCTGTGCTCTACGCTGAGTTGCTCCCTATCCTCTTACAATACGGTTTGATCAAGAAGGAAACTCCACTAGCCATCTCAGTGGCCCATAGGAGCTACTTCATAGTTGATGCCCTATGTGCCTTCCATCAAGAGGCACATGGCCATGATATCGAGGAATGCTATGTCTTGAAGGAGAAAGTGAAAGAGATGATTCAAAAGGGAGTCTTGTTCTTCGAATTGTGCGAACCCCAAGTTGAGATCCATCTCTTACTTGAACAAGAAGTAATCCCCTCCTTGCACATGGTGGATTGATACAGAGGACGGTTTTCTCTAGGCTATGTCTCACCATATTTTAAGCTTATTTGTTGTTTTCATATGTAATTTTCTACGTTTGTTAATGCACTTGTTGCATGCGAGAACTTGTTATTTTGAATAATTAATGCAATGAATAATGTTTGTCTTGAAGAAATCCATTTGTTTCATTCATTTTAAATGATCTTTCTATTTTATAATTCCAATGCTACCCGAATCTCTTATTTAGGCAGAGAATTGGAGGGAGGATGACGAAATCAAAAACGCAAGATCTCTTGTTATATGCTTTTGAATAAGACTCTGCTGAGGATGTAAGGCATTGTTTCA
The DNA here is from genome assembly GCA_022829125.1 of Lathyrus tuberosus. Lineage (NCBI taxonomy): Eukaryota > Viridiplantae > Streptophyta > Magnoliopsida > Fabales > Fabaceae > Lathyrus > Lathyrus tuberosus. Next base: position 7,312,515 of record JALAZF010000278.1, on the reverse strand, counting down.
AATCCCAAACACCGGAGATATAAGGGAGATAGACCCTCGTTAACCCCTTTGAGCCTTGAAGTAGGAGTTTTCTTTTCTTTTACAAATAAAAAAACCCTCAATTTTAACCTGGGGCAGGTTAGTGTTCAGTTAAGCTGATCGAGCGCCCCGACTTTCCAAAAAAAGAGAAAAGAGGATTGAACATCCGAGAATCTACTTTATCTATCCCTCACACATTAAAAGGCTAGCAATAAAATTCACAATGATTATCCTTCGATTATCTAAAGAGTGAGGCAGTCACAATCCTTTTAAAAAGGTCAAAACGACTTAGAGTCACACGACTTGTTCCTAAATCAAAAAGAAAAAAAAAATAAAAAGCCTGCTAAGTCAAAACCCATGAAGGAGACTTAGGCAAAATTGGGGCATCCCGCTGGACTTCAAATTCAAATCCAAAAGATTCCGTCCAGGCAAAAGTTAGGGAATAAAACAAAGAACGTGAAAGCAAAAACAAAGGATCACAAAGAAAAATCATCAGTAAAGAACAGAGTCGTGTGATCGAACGCCAAAAGCAAATAGGTGAGTGACTGTCATGTCCAAAGCCTCAGTGGTTTCTAAACCGTATAAAAAAAACTCCTTTTGAGAGATGAGTGCTCGTGTCAGGTTAACTGAATGTAGGACCGAAGAACATCACGAAGAAGGGGTGGGTACAAATAAAATTTGAGCCTTTATCCTTTGTTTCTTAAACCGTGAACCAAGCCACGATACCACCCTCGAAAGACCTAATTGAAGTAGGGTTTATTTTGAAAGCATACTAATTGAGATAACATTTCCTGACTCCTATGAGCTATGCTCAAAATTTGTGTTGGCTTTGTAAAATTAATCAATTTCATATCCCAACTAGTGATTCGGTCACAGGTTATTGCGATATTTTTTTTTCAAAAAAAACTTCAAGACAAACGTGTGTGTTGCATTACCCATTTCAGAATTAACATTTTCTACATGCTAACGTTGCTCAACATCATAGAAGCTTGTATATGAGCATCAATAATGAGCTCGGTCTTTTTAGACTTGAAACTCTAATGAGTAAATGGAAAATTATTTCAGAAAGATGATCGTATCCAGGGGCATGTTTCCTGAAGACTCCGCTGAACATGGGCTAGTTATTCTCAGTTGTTGCTTCCATAATCTGACCCCAAGGGGCAAGTTTGAAGACTCAGTTGCACATAATACAGTCAATCTGGGACAGTTATGTCGAGATTCTACAAATCTCTCAAGAGCTGGAAGACATTAGAACATTTTGGGATGCCAATTTTTCTGTAAAATCCTCTTGGAATGACTTCCACATAATACAGTCGATCTGGGGCATTTACATCGAGATTAGATAAATCTCTCTAAATTCGAAGGCTTAGTTGTACAGAACACCATCAGTTTGGGGCAGTTACGTCGAGATTCTACAAATCTCTCTGAGAGTTTGAAAATATTGGGCCAGTTGGATGTCAATTTTTTCTGTAAAATCCTCTTGGGATGACTTCTTCTCTTAAACCATGTAATCTGGGGCACTTGAGAATTGAAGATTATTTTATCCATCCACAACAACTATTGTTCGAAATGGCGACTACCACGCAGTTCATCAGCGCAGAGTTACATTGTCCTCACAGCATTTTCACCCATGTCCCCAGTAAGCTCTATTTCAGCAGTCATAACTATTCCCCGATGAATCTCTACTTTGAGAAGTTATGGTAGGTTTGATACAAGATTTCCCCAGTTGGTGACCTAAGAATTCCCAGTAAATCTCTTTGGCTCCAACCTTCCCCAGCGAAGTGGATGTTTATTTCATCCCCATGAAGTCTCAACTCTAATATCTTCAGTTTGCAACTTTTATCCGAGCTTCCCCCAATGAAGTGGATATTTATTTTATCCCCCGTGAGGCCTCAACTCTGGCATCCCAGTGGATCCTTCCTCATCCCCAACAGAGTAGCCAAATTCATCTTGATAATCCCCTAAGTGAAGTCATGATGTTCATCCCCAAGTGGAGTGCTCTCTTTTCCTAGAGAAGCTGAAGCCTTGAAGCAGGACTTTGTTTCCATATGTGGTTTTCCATTTCATCCCCAGTAATCCTTATATCTTGTAGAGATTGGTTGGGTAACCGTGTCGAGATGTTTATTTCATCTCCAGTTTACTTCTCTCTGTCTGTTTTGTCAGCATAAGCATAATATGGCATACATTCATTCATATAGACACATGGCATTGGTGCATCTTGCATTTTGTGTTGTTTGTTTATTCTTTCACTTTGGTCGTGTTTATCCCCAAGTGACAGGGTTTGTCCTCTCCCTCCAAGCAGAGTCGTCAGCCCTAGGCAGAAAGAGCACAACCTTTCTAAATTCCCCACTGAGTTTGATTCTCGTGGACGATGGTTGCTTTAGTTTTCTTTTCCATCTTTTGGATAAAGATAAACCCCAGTTGAGTTCATCCCTTACTGGATAGAGTCTTGCTTGACCGTTTCTTTTTAGTTATTTCCTGAATTGAACTTTGGTCCCTGACAATCACAATTTTGAATCTCTCTAGGCTGTTGAACCTAGATCGAGTGTGCATTTATTTTGCACTATGGCTCCCCAGGATGAATCTAGTTGAAGATCACCATTGAAGACAGATATTTCTTCGGCAGTGTTGTTATACCATCTTGGAATTTTTACCCAGACGACAAGTGGCAGCCTCTTTATTTGAGCAGCTTGTTTTGATCTCAGATTTTCTATTAGGATGACAAATGGCAGTCTCTTTTTTAGACAGTTCGTCTATCCCCATAAGTTATCAAGATTATCAACCCGTTCTCCATCAAATGGCATATCTCCGGGTATTCGTCAGAGAAGTTTGTTGAGTACTTTACAAGTGTTTCTCTTTATTTGAGAATTCCTGTTACAAGGATTTTATTTCACATTACAGCAATATCGCTCCTCAGTGATATTCTCCTAGTGAGTCTACTATTCAATTTACTTCCATCAAATGGCATCTCTTCAAGAAGTTTGGTGAAGATTCAGATGATCTTTCTCTTTATTTGAGAAGACATAATTTTGTAAGTCAGCCGGCCTGCATCTTTTCTGAAGATTCCCGGTGATGTTTTCTAATCTCCAATGAGTTATGGATTCCCGCTGAAGTCTTCAATCTCCAGTGAAATTCCAATCCCCTATGAAGATGCTTCCTCACAAGTGTTCACCTTTCCAGGAAGAATTCAAGACTTTACTCGAGGCAGACAACCTCGAAGCTTTTATTTCAAGACTTTGCTCGTGGCACACAACCTCGCAACATTTATTTCAATACCCGCTCGTGGCATACAACTGTGAAGCGTTTATTTTCAGACTTGCTCGTGGCATACAATCTCGCAGCATTTTATTCAAAAACCCATTCATGGCACACAACCTTGAGGCGTGGGGAGGTTTATTTACCCTTTCTAAATGAATCATTTAGTTAAAGAAGAAGCTGAATCATATTTTAATCATTGGAAGCTTATTTTGGTTATTACCTTTGCTTAGGCTATCATATGTTTGGTAGTAAGTAATATACCATATCTTTTGGTCTGATACCTGTGCTTAGGCTACCAAGTTTGGTAGTAGGTCATCCTTTCTCGCGTATTTACCTTTGCTTAGGCTATCACTTGTTTGGTAGTAGGTAATACACATCATTCTTGTGGTCAGACACCTTTGCTTAGGCTACCGTGTTGGGTAGTAGATGATCTTATCTTTCAGGTTATTACCTCTGCTTAGGCTATCATATGTTTGGTAGTAGGTGATATACTGTATCTTTTGGTCCGATACCTTTGCTTAGGCTACCGTGTTTGGAAGTAGGTCATCTTTCCTTTTGTATTTACCTCTGCTTAGGCTATCATGTTTGATAGTAGGTAATACACCTCTTTTGGTCGGACGCCTTTGCTCAGGCTGCCACAAGTTGGCAGTAGGTGATCCTTCTTCTCCAGTCTATTACCTCTGCTTAGGTTATCATGGGATAATAGGTAATAGGTCTTTATTTTGGTCAGATGCCTCTGCTTAGGCTACCATGTTTGGTAGTAGGTCATCTTTCCTTTTGTGTTTACCTTTGCTTAGGCTATCATGTTAGATAGTAGGTAATACACCTCTTTTGGTCGGACGCCTTTGCTCAGGCTACCATAAGTTGGCAGTAGGTGATCCTTCTTCTCCAGTCTATTACCTCTGCTTAGGTTATCGTGGGATAATAGGTAATAGATATTTATTTTGGTCAGATGCCTCTGCTTAGGCTACCGTGGTGGTAGTAGGTCATCTTTCTTTTGTGTTTACCTTTGCTTAGGCTATCATGTGCGATAGTAGGTAATACACGCCTTTTGTTTCAACTGGATACCTTTGCTTAAGCTACCAGATGTTGGTAGTAAATTATCCTTCTTTTCAAGTTTTTTGCCTTATGTTTAAGTTACCCTGTGATTGTCAGTTGGTAGTCTCTTTCCCCCCAGTGGAGTTGGATCTTTCCCCGTGGAGTCTTTGTTTTGCTAAGTATTCATCGTCAGGTCTTCCATTCTTTAACTGTGCTTCAATATATTTTCATATATAGTTATCCTCTGTGACATCATTCCCCACAGGATCCCTGTCTTGCATTCATTTCATATCATATCACATCATAAACATTTTGTGGCATCTTAGGGCCAAAAATTGTGCATGTTTGTATTTGAGTATCCCCTATCTCGTCGAGACGAAGATTTCAATATCCATATCTCCGGATAGAAGAAACTCAAATAGGGGCATCTGTCATACCCTAATTTTTTACCCTAAGATTCTGCATTTTTTTGTTTTGCATCGACTGCATAGCATATCACACCATTTCTAGGTCAATCATCCATGCATAAACTAACCAATTTACTAGAACTTGTTGTTTGGTTTCTTTTGTGAATTAGGGTTGCTGCTAAAGGTTCAGAGACCATGGAAGCTGTGTGTGTGCTCATTGTGATTCTGTTCCTTGCAAATTGTGTTGGATTCCTGTGGAGATGAAGGAAGAGTATACTCTCATTCTTAGGCCCTCTGTGGATCAATGCTTTGAGGATATAGTGGTTGGGTATTATGGCCGCATTTCATTAAAGTCAAGATCGGTTATTGGTTTTCTTATGGATCAAATTAGTGTTGCAAGTTGTTCTTGAGTACATGGTGCATTGATCTCAAACTTGAGTTGTTATTGGACCTTGAATGCATTGTGGTTTTAAATTAATTTGGGCCTCGGTCCATATTATTTCAAATTTAGTGGCAATGTGATATTTCAAGATATTTTGAGCTCATTATTCTTTAAATAAGTTTTGACCATTGTTAAAAGCTCCCCATGATTACAAGTTCAAACATAAAGAGTCATGCACCATTCCATGATTCAAAATTCAAGCTCATTATTCAAAATATTCAAGTTCATTCCAATTAACCAAGGTAAAATAAATTCAAGGTGTTCAAAGAGGTTTTACAAATTAAGTTCAAGTTTCATTACAGTTTCAAAGGATACAAATTACACCAATTTTCTTTCAAAGTCATGCAAGATCAAATGCACTCACAAGCTATTCAAAATTACAACAAAAGTGTGGTGTCACTTCTAATTTATGAGCTGGATGTCACTAGAATAACTTGTTGTCTGCTTGGGTGTTTAGAGTTACGGTGCAGACGTGGGTGCAGTGCAATGTGCAATGCCACGTACACCATATAGCTTGTGAGTGTTAAATAGTAACGTGGTATGATTGTGCATCACGGCATAATTGTGTTACAACGCATTCATATTTTCCCTTTGTGTGTAATAATGATACTTGCAGTCACATGTAGCATTTGATAAAGTTGTATTTATTATTATACGTGTAATAATGATACTTGCAGTCACATGTAGCATTTGATAAAGTTGTACTCCCTCCGTCTCATAAAAAGTGTCTCATTTGTACTTTTTTTCTGTCTCAAAATAATTGTCCTTTTTCAATACCAATGCAGAATTTAGTATTACTTTTCCACTATCATACCCCTATTTATTAACTTTCACATTCTTCAATCACTATTAATAGGGGTATTCTAGTAAATGATATTAGTTTTATCATCAAAACTAATACATCTAATCATTTTTTTAAGAATTGTGCATTACTCAAATAGGACATTTTTTATGAGACGGAGGGAGTAATATGGAAAAGGAGAGGTAATGAAGATATTATTAAATTGAGGATCAAACGTACTTGATTTGTCCTCTGTTTGTCACTTACGCAAAAATGACTATAGGTCAAGTCTCACGAATGTTTGCTGCGAGACACGCCAAAATTGGTATCATGCTGAAGCTGTTAAACTGGAATTTTGGATGCGTTGGGCTTCAAGTATCGCAAATGTTGCAGGAGAAAATTACCTGTCTGTCCTTACCCTGATTCAAAACCAAAGTCATAAGAAAAAATCACGCAAGCTAAGCTTTTCTCTGATGACGAAACGTGGGCGTGGGAGGCCAAGATCAACGGTGCCCCCGCCACCGGAGAATCAACCGGAGCCAGAAGCTGAAATTGAAATTGGAACCAATGATGAGGAAGACGAAAGTGAAGTGGCTAGCAAGGTTACGAATGGAAGCACAATGAAGAGCAATGAAAGTGAAGTAGAAACCCTAATTGAGAAACAAGAGGATCGCAAACTGTGGGTGGATGTATTGAGCGATAATATGAATCCGGCGAAAGGATTGACCATGGAATATGTAGCTCCGAAGATTGTGAATGGAACTGTGGAAATAGAAATTGAGGATGAAGACATTGAATCGGAGTTGCGATTTTGGGATAATGCGTTAATCTTGTATGTTATGGGAGAGGACCTGAGTATGAATGCGATGAAGAATTACATGCTAAAGACATGGAACTTCGTGAGGATGCCAGATCTGTATTTTCATGATGAGGGATACTTTTTGATTCAATTCAACTCGCATGAAGACCGGGAAGTTGTGTTGATGAAAGGACCATATACGATAAGGAATATGCCTATGACTTTGAAGGAATGGTGCCCTGATTTCAATTTGAAGAAAGACTTTCTGAGAACTATGCCAATTTGGATTAAGCTTCCACAATTGCCTATGCATTTATGGGGGATAAAGAGTTTAAACAAAATTGGAAGCGCAATAGGCACGCCATTGGTCACGTATGAATGTACTGCTAGTAAACTCAGAGTATCGAATGCAAGAGTTTTGGTGGAGGTAGACATCACTCAACAACTTGTTAAAGAAGTTGACAAAAAAGATACAGCAGGTAGAATACTGAAACAGACTGTGGAATATGAGTGGAAACCCTCATTCTGTGAGAAATGCCAGAAAATAGGACACAATTGTAATACTCAAAAGAAAGTACAACAATGTAGACCTAAGAAAAAGCCCCCTGATAATAACAAGAAAGTGACCACCACAAATGGTAATGATACTAGTGGAAAAGAGGATAATGCAATAGTAGCAGATACAATAGAAACTGTTAATGAAGAAGAACAATGGAGTGTGGGAAGAAGAACTACAAGAGATAAAGGTAAGTAGAATATTGTCTCACCAGCTGAAATTACATGTGTCAATGGCTTTGAGGCTCTAGAGGTTTTGAATGACCACCTAGAAGCCACAAGCAGTGGAACATGATTGTGTCTTGGAACACAAGGGGGCTGAATAGAGTAGGTAAAATAAAGGAGGTTAGCTCCCATCTCCATGATATTATGCCTACAGTTATGATTCTTATTGAAACCAGGGTGAAAAGAAATAAAGCTAAAAGCATTAGAAACAAGCTACATCTGACTGATAATTATGTGGATAATTACAATGACCATGAGAATGGAAGAATTTGGATTAGGTGGGATAACAACAGAGTTGAGGTTCAGTATGTTCATAGCACTAGTCAATACATACATTGTAGAGTTCTTAATGAGAATGGTGTGTTCTACTATTGGCTTACTGCAGTCTATGCACACAACCAACTAGATCAGAGGAAGAAGTTATGGGAAGACTTGGAGAGAATTCATCATAATCAACAAGGCCCTTGGTGTGTAATAGGGGACTTCAACAATGTGGCTAATGCTCATGACAAAATAGGGGTTAGAATTGTGACTGAAAATGAATATAGAGATCTTCAGAAGATGATGGCAAATACAGGACTCAGTGAAATGGAAAGTTATGGTGACTATTTTACCTGGTTTAATAAGCATACAACTGATCCAATCTATTCTAGAATAGATAGATTGCTTGCTAATATTGATTGGTTTCAAGATAATCTTGATACTAGATTACATATCCTCCCTCCTAGTGTGTCTGATAACTCTTTATTGCATGTGAGTGCTAGCAGTTCTGGTAGACGACCTTTAAGACAGTTTAGATTCAGTAATTGTCTAACTGATCTAAATGGCTTTGAGGAGGCTGTGAGAAATAGCTGGGAACAACCTACTAGGGGGATGCCTATGAATGTACTGTGGAAGAAACTCAAGAAATTATAGCCTGTGCTGAGAAGGTTTAGTAAGCCTCTGAGGATTCTGAAACAGAATTTGTTGAAGGCTAGATAGGAGCTCAAGAAATCCCAAGAAGATCTTATCAATAATAGATTTGATGCTGATATTATTGAGAGGATGAAAACTTGTACTGAAGAAGTCATCAAATTAAATGACTTGGAAGAGCAAATTCTTATGCAGAGATCTAAAATAGAATGGCTTAAGAAGGGAGATGGAAATAATTCTTATTTCTATGCTTCTATAAAGGTCGTGCGTGGTCCCCTTTTTTTGTTGTTGTTTATTGATGATCCTATATGCACTCATACGTTAGCGTACCATGCACCCTCCATCGTACCTGTCGATTTACAACCCACACAGATCGTAGGGCTATGATCTGAGGGTCCGCGATTGACCCTCTGCCCATTAAGCACACCAAATCCCTCCGTTTCTAACTCTCTCCTTTCAGTTTCTTTTTTTTTCTTTTTTTAATTTGCTTTTTTAATTAATTAAAATAAAACTTTTTAAATAACTTTTTTCTTTATAATAAGCATCTTTTTTTATATATATCTAATATATCCTTTTTATAAAACATAATTTTTTTTATTAATTAAACTTTGGTTAAAACCTTTTCTTTTAATAAAACCTTTTTATAAAAATACAAAAAAAATTAAAATCTTCCTTTAATTAATAACCTTTCTTCTTTTTTTATAACTTTAAACTAAAAAAAATAATACTAAAAACTTTTTTAATTAAAACCCTTTTATAAACAAGAAAACTTTTAACTTTTTCAAATTAATTAATAATTTCTAACTTACCTAATTCTTAATACTCTTGTTAATTTCCCTTTAAGTCATTAAAATTTTTTCCCTGATAAACAGTTTCCTAGTTGAATCCCCTGCGCTTAGTCGTACGTTGGTATGGATTATGTTAGAATTTGATTGATATCATGTCTTGCTTATGCTTTTGTTTGTATGTGATGTATGCTTGCTTTTGTGTTCTTAAACCTCTCAAAAAAAGTAAAAATCTCAATCCAACGTCGAGCCATTTTCCACCCATGTAAGTCGACTGCTTTTGAGCATCGCCATCAACCTTCGGCCACTAGACACAAGACTAGCACCATTTTGCTAGCACTCTCGTTGAATCTTATAATTAATCGCGTAACATCCAAGGGAAAATCCCATGCATGATAGTCAATTATTGTGCATGGTGCATATGCATTTCATACATCCCTATAGGTCTCCCTACCCTTAAACCCTTAACAGAAAAAAACAAATAACATAATAAAACAAGAGGTTCCTGTAGAGTACTACAGATATCTAGGATGCTAACACCTTCCCTATGCATAACCAACCCCCGAACCTTAGACTCTTAGTTTGCATTTGCATTGTATACTGTGGGACATTCGATCTTTCTCCCTTCCCTTGGATAAATCAAAGATGGTGGTGAAATAAAAGAAATGTGATTCAAGTTAACATAATAGCTTGGTATCCAATTCTCACCGTGACAAGGATCAAGAGATAGAAGGAGGTGATTCTCTTCACGTTCCTTTTAGATCTCAATCATCAGATGACATGGTGAACAAAATGAGGTGTCTTGAGGCATGAGGAGCCTTTGTAGCTTGAGTGATTAAGGATATCTAATTCTTATTGCTTTGAACAACCAATGAAATAGAAACCTCTGATCCCATGGCTTGGGGAAAGCCAATGATGCATGTGTGATGTTTATGACCTAAGTGCACATGTATGTGAAGCATAAGCCACTTATTGATGGTAAAGTATGAGGGCAAATTTTGGGGTGTTACAGCAGAGACTTTGATTTCATTGTCTTGGATTAAATCTTTTGACTTTGAAATTCGACAAGAATAGATACAGAGAGTGTTTGCTATCAGAGATTGGCATAAAGCAAGTTTACAACATTGTCATAGTATTGCCAGAAACAGAAGAAGAAATAAAAGGTTTCTCATAGAATTATCCTTTAGAATAGATTCTATGATAGCCTTAAATTTCCCAAGGAGCAATAGAGTCACTTAAGATATTATCTTTAGATGCAGACTTCTTATTATCAATATTGAAGCAAGATAGATTGCAGTTATCTCTTTCTCTTTAATAATTGATTTTTATTACTGGATTCAGATTGGTTATGCAGAATAAGTAATGACCATCAATGCCTGATTACATTCTTCATAAGATTTTGAATCCACAATTATGTCAGCTTTATTAGAATAGACTTTGAAGATCTCTGACATTTTTCTTTTTGGGTTTTTCTTGCAGTATTTCTTCTTGTTCTTAAGATTTGGGAAATCAGTTGAAATAATAATATTTTAGAAGCTTCTGAAGTTACTCTTCTATTAATAGATATCACATTTCATTCATCCAGTTGAAAGAGTCCTTTGATAGGGAATGTCAATTCCACATCATCAAGCATTCCAAAGGAATTTTCTTCAACAAGCTTGAGGAAGGATGATCTGTTTGACAGATTTTCATCATCTAATTCCATTTCTTTTCTTTAAAGAATGCTATCAAACCTTTAAAGACACAGTCTACTCAAACTTTGGACTTCCTGAGTAAATGTGACTTTATGGTTTAATATTAGCAAGCAGACTTCTTAGATTTTGCTTGAAAAATTAGATAAAGTGTAACTTAATAAGCTTAAACCTGATTTCCTTCAAATAAGAACACAAGGATTCAAAGATAGTCTTAAGCATTAGACATATCAATGATGTTGATATACTTAGAATGAGATAGAGCACCTACCAGAATGCATCTATCTCTAAAGATATTTTCAATAAACTTCTTCTGAGCTGGTGTGAGAGACTTTCAGACTTTGATCATCCTTACAACATTAACTTATATAGCAATACCTTTCTCAAGTGTATTCTATAGACGTTCATCAAAACCCTTTATTAAGACCAATGAGTTAAAAATATATTTTGCTTAATCCATCATTTAAATTCAGCATAATTACCCTTTTAATTTGGAAGGATTAACAATGTAATATTTTTCATGTGGAACTTAACTCCTTCTTGAAGGAAAGTCTTTAGAAGACATATTTTTCTCATTGGATCATTATCTGCACCACTGTTAAGTGTTATGCACATACCATGCTCTGATACCAACTGAAGGTGAGAAAAATACACAAGAATGGGGGGTTGAATTATGCTTTCAATTTCTTAACTTTGCTTCTGATCAGAGTTCAGAATCTAAACTGGTGTTGAGATTCTGATTATATGTTGCATCGGAATTTTGAAAAATAAAAGATAAAGAACACACAAAAATTTATACTGGTTCCTCCCAAATGAGACTAGTTCAGTCCCATTGCATCACAAGAGATTTTCTCTATAACCAAAACATGATTACAATTGCTTATGAACTTAAGCATAAGACTTCTCTTTGCTCAGACCCTCAACCTGAGATTTCCTGCTTAAACCCCTCAGGTCCAAGACTTCTGCTTAGATTCCACGAACCCAAGACTTCCTTGCTTAAGCCCCCAAGATCAAGACTTATGCTCAGACCCTCGGTCCAAGACTTCCCTGCTTAGATTCCACGAATCTAATACTTTTACTCAAGCCCCTTTGGCCCAAGACTTCCTTGCTTAAGTTCCACGAACTCAAGACTTCCTTGCTCAGGTTCCACGACCCCAAGACTTCTGCTTATACTCACAAGTACAAGACTTCTGCTCAGACTCACAGTTTAAGACTTTCTGCTCAATCAATAATTGATCAAGACTTTCAATGCTCTAGCACATAGCATGAGACTTACTTGGCTCAAGATTCTCAGCAAGAGACTTTGATGCTCAAGCACATAGCAAGAGACTTTATCTAAACTACTAAACAATCATGTTTAGCATAATAGAGAACAAGGTGTACTTGATACAAAATCAGAGGTACAGGGTAGTCACCATAACAAAGACCTTAAACACTTAAGATTTCTAAGATATTCAATATTTAAGAAATGTTAAGGCTTATTAAATTTTACAACATATAAAAGAAACCTTAAACACTTAAGATTTCTAAGATATTCAATATTTAAGAAATGTTAAGGCTTATTAAATTTTACAACATATAAAAGAAATTATGCATACTCGATTGTGTTTCTTATTGGTGATCTTGTTATTCCTTCATCCAGATAGAAGTCTAGAACACTTCTATCCTTCTTGGCTTTCCTTCTCTATTTGCCCTTTTATTTTATCCTTTTGAAGACTTCAGTTTGAATCTTCAACAGCTTATATAGTAGTTGTAGAAGACTAGTCGTTGGAACATATAACTTGAACAAGTGTCTTCGTTTTTCCATAGTACAAGAGACGTTGAAGAGAGATACACCAAAAGAACTTAATCTATTGTGTGACATGTTTCACCATTGCATTTTCCATGTAATCTTGTACTATAGATCCATTGAGAGTAGATATCCGTAAAGCATGTCAACTCTTGTTGAGCCTTGTGAACATAGACTCTAGCTGACAAGCTGATTTGACAATGCAACTTGCTTTCTACAGTACAGATAACTCAAGCTTTATTAATAACTCTAAATGTTCACCAGAAGCTGATACATTAACTTAGTGTAGAGACAATATGTTGCTCTTCTGATGTTGAGGCCTTTAGCTTCAGAAGCTAGTAACTCAGCTCCTCTCAAATGCGTCCTTATATCAGATTCTGAATACCTTCTTTTCAAGCTTTAGAACATGCATACTTGGAACACAAATTAGATAACACCATTGTTATTTCAATACTTTATTATCATCAAAACCCAAGAGATATATGTCATGAACAAATCTTGTTCTAACACGAGCATCTCTCAGATTCTCCATGAACCTTACTGAGTTCTTTCATCCATCACTCTCCACAACACTATTCTAATTGAAAGATTATGACACGCTCACGGGGTTCTCTTGACATGGAAATTCGACCCATAAGGAAATCAAAACTGATACTTTAACACTAATCACAGGGTTATACAATTCGGTTACACATCTTAATATAATATCCCACTTTCCAACATGATTAGTTATTCCAGTTGCCTTATCCCATCACATAAGAATTCTAACTCGTTTCTCACAAATATTAAATCCAAGTTATAGATTAAACTTTAGGAACATACCATTCCTACTCTTGCTTGGAAGGGTAACTCACGAATCCAGCCAATAGAGTATGGTAGCATTGCATACATATGATACTACTCTCATGGGGGTCTACCTCCGAGATATGAGTGAACTATCCAGAGTAATACTACACCTATTTATTCATGCATTATCGACACATATCACAATATTGAACCGATCTCTTTGAGATCACCACTCGTAAGTCTCATCCAGCTTCACTCCTTGTGACCTTCATTAGTCATAAGAGTGATATGCCCATGACTTGCCCATAGTGAGTATCGTTCACATATGTTGGCTCCCTAAGCGTTCAACCTCCTTAGTATCTCTACAGACGATCGACTATGCAATACTTCTTTAGAATTCAAAGTCAAATCCATCAATCTACTTCTATTAATCTTGCAACTCTTTTATCAATCTCGCACAAATACGATGGTACACAAAATGTGGTTTGGAATTTACTTGGTTACAATAAAGTGTAAACGTCATACTCCGGTTCATACTGTAACACCCCAAATTCAATTAATTTATTTAATTGAATTTTTGTTGCTTTTATTTAGTTGTTTAGGTAATTTAGAATGTTTTAACTATTTATTTTGGTGATAATGTGTGTTTTATGGATATTTGGAAATTGTGGGTATTTTTGGGAGATTTATAGAGAGTGGTAGAAATTAATTAGAATTATTAGTTAATTTTAAGTGACTAAAATCATAGAATAATAATTAAATAATAATATAATATATGAAATAAGAGGAATTGTGAGTTGTGGGGTGGAATATAGTATATTAATGAAATTGGTGGACTAAGGTGAGAGTTGGTGAGAATTGAGGGAAAGTTAGGAATTTAGCATATTAATATTAGTTTAAATAAATAAAAAAAGGAGAGGAGACAAAATCAGTTGGTACATAAAAGTTTGGAAATTTAGGAAAAGAGGTAAACTTAGGAAGCTCTTGAAGGGGAAGAACACCACAGACAATGACTTTGATTGTTTGTTGTTGGAAAGTTAGGTAGGGGACTACTCGAATATAGGTGTATTGCATGAAGGGTAGAGAGGGATCCTCACCCTCCTCTAGGTTTTTCTCCATTGTTGATATTTGTGTGTTTAATTGAGGTTTATGGGAAAACTATGTCTGTTGTTGCAATTGACATAAAATTTCTGCTCTGTTATATTGTTCAGATTGTGCATGATGTGTATGTACTAACCTGGACTTTTGATACTTATGTTCATAAGTGTTGGCTTGATAAAAATTTCCTTAGATTTGTAACAAATTGATGCGATAAATTATTAATATGTTAAAATGATGTGTGAAATGATGTATGTTTGATGTGTGATGAAATTCGGAGAGTACTGGTTTTTACGGAATCGAAATTGGAGCTTCGAAAGGCAAGCAATGGTGAAAAACGTATTTCTGGATTTGCAAGTCTGTGCATCCAAGCTTAGCGAGGGAGGGAATCACCTAGCGATCCCGCGCTTAGCGAGAGAGAGCCTCGCGAAGCGAGACACTCCAACGATGAAATTCTTTTGATTTTGTTTCCATCATAACTTGAGTTTTGTGACTCCGTTTGAGACGAAAAACTACCTTATTATGGTTAATTAGAGGTTTAATATGTGCATGAAAATATGAAGAATATGTTTACTTGGGATAAGTCTTACGATACAATTATCAAATAATCACAGAATCGTGAATTGATGGTTGGTATGTGTTGAGTTTTTGATGTTGGAATGTTCTGAGTGAAGGTTGTTTTGTGTTAATAAAAAGCATGAAAATTTTTGGTGATAAAATATCACGATTAGTTTAATAAGAGATGAATTATACTTATGTGTATGAATTGTGAATTGTCAGTATAATTATGTGTCACTGGATATAGTTATATGGTTTAGAATGTTTGTATAATTATATAATGAGTTATAATTACATGTTGTTGATGTGATATGTGATGTGTCTTGTATAATTATGTGTTGTGAATATAATTATATACGTTGTGTTCAGGTGAGTAGTTAAGAAGTAGGGACTACTCTGAATGTTGTATTGATGTTGTTTATTGTTAGAAGTGGAACCATAAATGTTATTGTTGTTGCATCATTTTATGTCGCTGTGTTGAAAGAGGCAAGTCATTGGTTCAGAAGTGGGGACCGGTGATCGTCTGGGGTTCAGAAGTGGAGACCCGGCTCGAATAAGGAACCATTCTATAGTGGAAGAGATCAATTACAAACCTTTGATGTCCAAATTAGTACCACATGCATAGAGTCGAGTTGTGAGTTGAATTACATACATAAAGGCTATGTGAATTAGATTATTGTGTGTGTAATTGAATGTGTGTTGTTTATTGTGTGATTTAAGCTACCCTTGCATTCTATTACACCATTGATATATTTAAGCGTGTTCTCACCCTTTTCTTGTTTGTTTTGTGTTCCTCTGTACATTGTTGTGCAAATACTCATGAGGAGTAAGTTCTGTTGTGAATTCAGATGATGGTCTTGGAGCTTTTCTTTGTTTATTTTATCGTTTTATCGCTAATTAGTTGGTTTAATGCTCTAATTTGTAACATCAGGACTGAGGTGTCTTATTTGGTTTTAGTTAATTGTTGAGTCATGTTAATTTTATTGAGTATTTCAGTTTGATGAGATAATTGAAGTCTATGATAACTATTTTGAATTCCGCTGCAAGTTTTGAAAGCAATCGGAAATTATGTATGTTATGTTTGAGTAGCATCCTAAATTATGGATTTTATCCTTTAATTTTTTATTCGGGTTTTTAGGTTATTACATTAGTGGTATCAGAGCCTAGTTGGTGCGTCTGGCTAAGTTTTGTAGTTTTGTTTGTTTCCAGGTATAAGACATGTGTATGAAACACTGTCGATGCTTGTTTGTTTTTCTAACCGTTTGCCATCAGGAGCGGGATTGAAACAACTAAGGGAGAAGCTTCTGCTTCTCTGAGATGTTTTTAGGCATGGAGGGTTGGTTTAGTGTGCCGTTGATTGTAAGAGTACATGTGTTATTGAGGTTGTGTTTTTTCCCAAAATCGAAGAGAGCACATATTTGAGATTCATGTCCTCTGGTCAGGTTGAGATGTCTTTGAGGGAGAATGATTAAGTGCACATGATCTTATCTTCCTTGAGAGTGGAGAGCGATGTTGTAGCTAGTGATATGCCTATGGTGTGTGAGTTTCAAGATGTTTTTTCGAAGGTATTTGTGACTTTCCTCCATAGCGAAGAGTTGAGTTCATAATAAACTTAGTACCTGGTACTAGTCTTGTGTCGATTGCACCTATAGAATGTCTGCGTCAGAGCTGAGTGGGATGAAGAAACAATTAGAGGATTTTCTTGAAAAAATTTATTCGACCTAGTGTTTCGTTGTGGGGGAATACAAGTGTTGTTGTTCAAGAATAAAGATGGTAGCATGAGGTTGTGTGTTGATTATAGACAGCTGAATGAGGTTACTATCAAGAACAAGTATCCTCTTCCGAGAATTGATGACCTTATGGATCAGTTGGTAGGTCCTTGTGTTTTTAGCAAGATCGATTTAAGACCAGGTTATCATCGATTCACGTGAAGCTAGAAGATATCCCGAAGACTATGTTTAGAACTCAATATGGTCATTACGAGAATTCAATGATGCCATCGGTGTATCTAATGCGCCAAGTGTATTCATGGAGTATATGAATAGGATCTTCCATCCTTGCTAGGATCAGTTTGTGGTTGTATTTCTACCAGTATGAGTTTTTATCATACTTTTAAAAAAACGATATGAGTTTTTATCAGTTTGCGTGAGAGGGGAAATTTATGCATTTTTATTAGACTTTTAAAAAATCGATATGAGTTTTTATCAGATTTGTTGAAAATTAAGGTATTTCCTTGAATTTCTACCAGTATTTTGTTGAATTTTATCGATTTTTTTCTCAAAAAACTGGTTAAAAACATGGAAGTAGTTGCGTTATTACCGAAGGTGCCAAAAAATTCGGTACATTTATACCGGATATTTCAAAATATCTGGTTAACTTTGAAAAGTACTAGATTTTTGTAAAGACCAGTATACCGAATTTTTTACAGACTGTTAAAAATCCGGTAGTTTAGAATGCTTCAGTTATGCGGTCTATATTCTGATGGTTCTTCTATAGATTTTACACAGTTTTTCACCACTCATGCAATATGTGTTTTCTTACATGTTTTAAATGCGTGTTACATTTTAAACTTGTTCAAAAACTAATATGCTTACGATATCTCTAACTAATATTTTCCTCCAGACCTTACTTGTTGGCATGGACACAGTCTGTTGGTAAACAACATGGTATTATTCTTGTTACTATTCATTTTGATACCGCTGATGGGATCAGAGGGAGGAAAGATAAATTGATTATGGGTTGTGAGAGGGGAAGAAACTACGAAAGGAAGAATGTGTATGGATCCAATTATAGTATGAAATTTAAATGTCCATTTATATTGAGATATGTGTCAAGTGAGAGTGGTTGGAAAGTTACTTGGTAGGTGTGGGTTTCACAATCATATACTAGAGAAGAACTTAAATGACCATGACATATTAGGCCATTTAAAAAATCATAAAAGAAAGTTTGTGAATGACCTGACGAAATACAATATGGCTCCCAAATATATAATTGATTCTTTGAAAGATAGAGATCTAGAAAACCTGACGAGCATTACACAGATTGCACGACTCTGTTTTAAGTCAGTGTATACAATACAATGGAAAGGAGCTAGAAAGAGTAAAAAATTTTGGTTCTGACAAAGTTACATGTAGTTACTTCATTAGAACAACACACATGTTACCTTGTGCTTGTGAACTTGCAGGTATTCAAATACACGGTGATCTTATTCCGTTAGAATTGATTCATGTGTTTTGGAATAAATTATTCATTGAAGAGCATGTGGTCACTAAAGAATATAGTGGGACACAATTGGATTTAAAAGAAAAGTGTGAAAATTTGAAGAGGTATTTTAGTACATTAGATATTGCAGGCCAGAGAGTGATGAAGAAAAAAGTTCGTGAACTAACACATCCATCCAAAACTTCCATGTGTCTACCACCAGTGAAGTACAAGCCAAAACAGGGAATTAAGAAAAGTAAAAAGGGTGAAGAGAGTGATGTGCATCGTGATCCTTCACAATGAGAGTGTGTTGAGGGTTCGTAGGGAAGTCGGAGTACAAAAAGATCATGTAAAAAATTAACTGAAAGTCAACCATGTAGCCAATCTTCAAAACATCTTTACTTGTCTCATTTTTGAAAAACATATGGTATTTTTTTTAAATATGGTATTCCTACATCCAAACAAAAACTGCAAAAATTCGGGTACTACCTCGAAAAATCCGATAATTTCATGAACTTTCAAAAGATTCAGAATGTTTTATTAAGGGCATAACTGTAAAAGCAGCTCTCATGTGGGGTATCAGATATATATATATATATATATATATATATATATATATATATATATATATATATATATATATATATATATGTGTGTGTGTGTGTGTGTGTGTGTGTGTGTATATATGAAGGAAAATTTCTCCTAATCTTCTCATTTATTTATGAAGGAAAATAATTTAAACTAGACTTTGACAATAACAAATATATATAAAATAAAATAAATCAAATTGAGAACATAATGGGAAATATAGTTTTTTCTTTTTAACTGAATCCTTTTAAGAAATATTTTAGTTGTTCATTATATCCTTAAAATTTTGTTAAATTCTATGAATTTTTGAAAACGTCTCTTTCACACCGTATTATAACATTCGGATGCACCAAACAATTTCCTCGACAAGAATGCGTCTATTTGAAATAGGATTTAAGAAATAATTTTACGTGTCATGTTCGTACAATCCATACAAAAAGTAGCAATAGTCCGAAGAGTGAAAATCTTAAACCATTTCACTTATGATACTATAACATTTTTCCATAAACCCTATCATAAATTCTTTCATTTATATTTATTAATTTTGTTTGTAAACACAATTCAATTGTAATTTGACATCATAATCATTGATGATCATTGGATAATATGGTTTATTTCCTCTATCACCCGGATCAGCCTCTAATTGTGTAACCATTATGTCTAATGTCTCAGATCTCTGAAATGAAAAGTGATCCAACAATCTTCATATGATAATAAGATAGAGGATGCATGATACATCATCCAAAGTAATACTCATCTCACCAATAGGAAGATGAAATGATGATGTCTTTGAGTGTCATCACTAAGCAGAGGCTGACAAAATATCGTGTCAATGTAACCATATCTTGTCTTACATAAGTCCTTGAGTATGGATGCTTTTAATACTTCATAAAACCATGGTTCATCAGGTTGCGTGAACTTTGATATCATCCTACCCAATTTTATACACTCTAGTATCTCACTGTACTGCAAAAATAAATGCATCAACGTCAAACGATTCAATTAATATAATGATCATAAAATCGATGTTAAAAGCATAAATAAACATTTATTCTTCCTCTCCTTCCCACTCTTGAACATAGGCATGGTTTGCATATCGAGGGAGTAATGGAAATATCCTTTAGGCCTCTAGGAAAACCTTGGGATATGGCAGGAGAAAGTATGGCAAGAGGATGTTCAACATGAGTATGTGTGACACCATCAGGAACATGTACGACAACAATACGTGCATCATTATGATCCGGAAATCCACGACCATGAGACGACGATTCCTCAGCAGTAATAGATGATTATCCAACTACACTGGAATATTTAGCTTTCTTCCTACAAAACGAAGCGTGTTGAGATAATTGACCATGCATGTACCTTGGTTGTTCTTTAGCCATTTTCCTATAATCACACAAGACAAGGTAGTCAACATATCAAGCTAAACACACTCATAAATTGTAGTGTTACCAAACTAGAATCAAATTAAGGCTTGTATAGCTACGCATGCAAACCATATCAATAAGTTACATACATTTATGACCAACCTCTAATTGATGTAGCATACTTCATACTTTGACCTCTAATTGACATAACAAATTTGATACATTTGACCTCTAATTTACATAACAGAAAAATACATTGGAAATACACTATTTATCTCTATAAAAAAAGTTAGTGCAATATATGTAAACATCTAGTATCTATAGATTAATATTCATATGTGGTATCCAGAATTTGATATATGTATAAGGTATCCATACTTTGATATATGGATAATTCATACCAGAGTTAAGTTAGAAACCTAACCCACAAATTTACCAAACTCAACCATAAAAAACATACTAGGAAGAAAATGGATAGAACATTGGAATTATATGAAATATAATATACTTTAATTAAAAACTAGGAAGTAGCTGAATGCATCATAATCATGAGAAATAAAGTGAGGATGTGAAGCGATTAAATTTACTGAATATTCTTCAAATGTATGAAATGAATGACTAAAATTGAAACTTAGTTTGAATGAAAAAGAGTAAAAATCGATATATTTTGGTTAGTTCTCATGCAAAGAGTACTTCTTGACCATATTATGCTATTTGTTATTTTGATTTCAAATGTTAGTGAATGGGGAGGGAGAGACAAATCATTTATTTTAAAGGGTGCGTCTGGAGATTGATATTCATATGTGGTATTCGAATAACAATAGTTGGACATGCATATTTGTTTTGAATGAACTTGGCCTGTTTTATTGTGTGATGCATTTGGATTTCATAATCCGGGTGGTGCGATAGGGGCATTTTTAGAAATTCATAGATTTTGAGAGATATTCTAAAGGTGTAATGAGCAACCCCATAACAATTTTTTTTTAAAAAATGGAATGCAATGCACCAATGGGGCATTGAATTTATTGTACTGTGCGACTTTTACTTGGCACCCTAACACTTTTATTTCACACCCCTTACATTTCACTCGAATCGACAATTGTGTCTTTTAATTAAAATAATATTAATAAATTACTTTATTTGCGTTTTTTTTCTAAGTTTTTACATTATCACTAGATTTTTGAAATAGACTGTATAAAATCATAGCTATAGAGAAATTTATGGGTCTATACTAGATTTTTTTAAATTAGGATGCGCCGTATTTTTTTATAAATTCAATAACTGTTTTAATATATCACCGAATTTTCAAAATTTTAATATGTGATGCAGGGTGCTTCGGATTTTTGGATAAATCTTGTAGGCTATTTTTACAATTATTTAAAAAAGGTTAAAACACATTGGATCATATAATATCTAAGATACTATTATGTTTATTGGGACGATCCTAAGTGCCATATAAATTAGACATAGAGTATAAAAATAGTTTATATAGAGTAAAATTTTTCACCTTACCAACAAATTTTTTGAGGGGTGATATGTCAAACTCTAATATGGTATCAAAGTCTATTGATATTACCATGAGTTGTTCGTCTTTTATATCCATACACCAAACTTAAAAGAGTGTTGAGCGTGAGGAGGTGTATTAAGAATATCTCAAATTCCACAATGGTTAAACATAGAGTCTAAAAATAGTCTATATAACGTGATACTCATCACTTTACAAGCCGATTATATAAGATGAGTTAAGTTAAACTCTAATAATATTGAAATAAACCCAAATTATATTAGTTAGTTACTAATTATTTTGTATTAGAATCAAAGATATGTGTAGATCGAGCAGACTTTATCTCCGATGCGGTGGAGTGAACTTTCGATATGACGTAGTCAAGATGGATGCACAAGAATAAAACCTCAACACTCGTGTCATCGAATGAGTGAAAAAATACTTTTAGTATGTGAATGAGATTGATTTGAATGGCAAGTGCTGGATTTTTAATAATATGAGTTGTTCGAATCATTTTCGAGTGATCTAACACCTCACGTAGGGGCCGTCCATTTATATCGGAGGGTGATGAACGCTCTAAGTCACTAATAATATGATTGAATTTTACAATCTTTAGGCTTGCCGTCGTCCCAAAACACTAATGAATTCGAATAAATTGTCTTTGCAAGCATATGCCACGTTTTATAGGGTGTGTTTGCGGTTAAACCAATTTAAGTAAATCAGTAAATTATAATTAATTTAATTAATTAACTTTGTAACCTATTTGATAGTTTAAATTACAACTAACAAATATAACACGATTTTAACTTAGTAACCTTTGTTTGTTTTATTAGAAACACTTATGAATCTTTATGTTAATAAGACATAAGCATCCATTTTCAGAATTTAGGAGAATCATACATTTGACAAATCACTTGTGAGTTGTTAGTTTAGTTCCATTATTTAAACTCTTCAGTTCCATTATTTAACTTCAAGGTATAAAGGCACTTGTCCTTAGTTTATGCATGATGTCATAATGCTATTGCAATAATTTGGTTTTACTAATTAGAGAGTTAGGTATTTTACCAGCTCAGGTTGGCATATATATAGTTGAACATGTTCGCTGAAATTAATGATAATTCATGTTTCTTGGTACAATAATGATACTCTTTAATGTTGAGAACACAGTGGAAATAAAGAAATGTAATATACACTCTCCGTCCTAAAATATAAGAGAAAAAATTAAAAACACACTTATTAAAAAAAGTAAAAACATAATAGTTTGACTAAGATTTTGTTGAAAAATATTATTTTAAAAGATGTAAAAACAATTCTAATTGATTCTTGGTTATAGAAAAGATGAGAGAGAAAGCAAATTAAATGCAACTTACATTTAATTTTATCTTGAAAAAGATTAAAGTTGATTTTTTCTCTTATGTTTTGAGACAAGAAAAATGTACTTTTTTTTCTCTTATAATTTGGGACGGAGAGAGTATTTTAGAAGACCGAATCCTTTAATAAATTAAAATATCTTCAAATACAATGAGGATTCTACCTGCCACCCCCACAATTAAACCTGGTAATCGCCACCGGGGATTTCAAAATTACCGGTAGTTGTAAATTTTTATTTTTCCCGGGAATTTCAAAAAATCCGGTAGTTGTAAATTTTTCCTTTTCCGGGAATTTCAAAAAATCCGGTATTTTTCAATATTTGTTTTTTTTTTTTAATCTTATTTTTTTTTCAGTGAAAACTAGAGGCCGTGATGGTAGCATTGCTGGGAGGGCGCTTGATTTGGCGGGAGGTGGTAGGGGTAGAGGTACAGTATATTCTGATGCTGAGTCTGCACATGTACGGGCAGGCCGAGTGGTCCCAACCAGTTCACACCGGAGGCGGATGGCCGAGCAGCGGGGGCGTTTCCAGGCACCTCGGTCTGTTAGGCGACGTGGCGGTCTTTCCTCAGTGCAGGCCACAGATGCGGACGTCCCTGTTATTCAGCCGGAGGAGGCTATGGTTGGAGATGTTCCGGTGGTGACTGCTGTTAGGGATGTGGTAGAGGAGACTGATGTTAGAGTGGCAGTTGAGGTTGAGGCGGCTGGTACAGGAGAGGCGGCTGGTACAGTAGAGGTTGCTGGCACATCAGGGGTTGCTGGCACAGTAGGGGTCGAGGAGACCATTGAGACCGATGTCACGGTCCCATCGACCGAGCCATCGGTGCACACTGAGCCAGGATTCCCTGGCGGGCCGATAGATACGTTTGTGCTTACAGAGTACAGTGAGCATGTGGCGTTGCGATTATGGCTGGGTCAGGTATATGTTTTTTGCGTTTCATTTTTCCTTTTGTTAGCTTATACATAAATTGTTTTTGTAATAACAAAGTTGTTTAATGGTTCGTGTCACAGGTACGACCTGTACTGAGGGTCCAGTCTCACGGGGCGAAGATGAAGAACTTCCCTCGTATTCCCTTCCCCGCTGCGGTGACGAGGATCGTGGAGGACTTTGACCTCCTGCATTTTGGGAACTGCTCTCTCACCATGCTCGATGCAGATCTGTCGAGTGCCTTCGTCGAGAGGTGGCACAATGAGACATCATCATTTCATCTCCCATTCGAAGAGATGACTATGACCTTAGATGATGTCGCCTCCTTATTTCACCTCCCTATCGGCGGTAGATTCTGGACGACCCCGATCATGAGTGTGTCCCAGGCACATGCGTTGGTGGCTCGTGATCTGGAGCTGCCTGAGGCAGTGGTGTATCAAGAGTTCACCGATACACGAGGCGCTCACCTACGCATGCGGTGGCTCCGTGATAGGTACGACGAGCTTGTTTCTGCTGGGAGGTTCCAGGCTGCCGCTAGGGCGTACATGCTGCATGTAGTAGCATGTACTCTCTTTGCGGACAAGTCTAGTACGTATGTTGATGCTCGCTACCTATTCCTCTTTAGCGATCTGCAGACGCACAACTGGGCCTGGGGTTGTGCAACCCTGACTCAGTTGTATCATGCGCTCGGGGAGGCGACCCGATTTGAGACGAAGCAGCTTGCTGGGTACCTTAGTTTGTTGCAGATATATCTTAATTCATGTTCTTACTTGTCCTTATATTTTTATTTAAATCATTCTTTTCTAATTTATTGTTTGTTGCGATCTCAGTGCTGGATCTATGAGCATTTCCCTATGATATGCGATAGGAGGTTCCAGCCATATACCCAGGGCAAGCCACGGGCGAAGAGGTGGAGGGCGAGGCAAAAACACCCGGGGGGCATTCTTGAGTACAGGAGGAGACTGGACGAGCTGACCGTAGAGGATGTCATATGGACACCCTACGAAGAGCACAGAGCCGTTTGTGAGTTCGAGGAGTCGTCATTATACTTCGGATATATGAGATGGGAGACTCTGGTTGCCAGGCACCTTCCAGAGAGATGCTTGCGCCAGTATGGCTACGTCCAGAGGAGACCACCACCAGTTCCAGATACACCTTCTAAAGGTATTGATCGGTGGTTTCAAACGCACTTCCTCAGCTCCGGTCATGCCATTGTAGCCCGATCTGCACCGGTTCAGTATCCCTCGCAGTGTGAGGATGGCTACTTGGAGTGGTTTCTCAGCGTATCACATCCACGCATTACTCCACCGCCGGCTGAGGAAGCACCTTCTGAGGATGCACCTTCTGGGGGTGTACCTTCCCATGACGCAGCTCCTTCTCCTCCTCCTCCAGCACATCACCATGATGACACACAGCGCTTTCAGATGATAGCAATCATGGCGGATGAGCTCATGGGCTTGGTAGACCCTGATGGCAGTGTTTCTGCTGGATTAGCTAGGATTGCACACCTAGCCCGTGGGGGTCCTATTTAGTATTGTATATGTATTTTTGTATTATATGTATATTTTGTCAGAACAATATATTGTATCATATGTATATTATTGTGTTGTATGTATATTATGTCAGAACAATATATTATTATTATACCTTCGATTAAAATCTTAAATCGCAGTGATATGAAAAAACAACTTAAACAAATCAACACTTAACATTACATAAACAACATAATTAATCAACATTAAAAACCTAAACACTACCAGATGCTTCAGGGCGTTTCAGCATCTCCATTATTTCATCAACTGATCTTGAAAGTTGCACATCAAACTCCATCGGACCCCTTGTTAGCCTACGGCGAAATGATCTCCACATTTTGATGACATCTTCATCGTCCTTCAGCTCAATTAGGTTGTATTTCATACTACCATTCACCCAATCCTCCCGAAACTCGATCTTCGACACCTTTCTATTGTCACAATCAGGCAACAATCCCTTCAACTTCGAAGTTAGGCCGGCAAAGGAGGTTGTGTCATCGGGAAGCATGAATTCGACAGGACGAGAACCTCTCTGGAAGTAAACTTCTGACTTAATAAAAAATGCGGGAGAAGCCATTTTTTCAGATATGTTTTACCACAAGACCTAACCCCTATTTATACAAACGTTCACCCATTCTAGACCGCACAAAGTGTCGGTGCAATCACAACCATACAAAACTGTCGGCAAAATCTCGACCGTTTAAAAAAAACCCTAAAATTAGAACTACCGGGAATTTCAATTACGGTGAAATTCCCGGTATCAAGCTGTAATTTTCAGGGCATTACCGGATTTTTACCACTTACCGGGAATTTGAAATTTCAGATATACCGAGATTTTCAAATACACTACCGGGAATTTTGAACAATACCGAAATTTTTTTTAACATTACCGGAAATTTCGTCCGGAGATTGTTTGAAAAAATTTAAAGGACATTTTCGCCATTTAAAAAATATGGGGGGTGTCAGGTTTAATTGGGGGAGTGGCAGGTAGAATGCTCAAATACAATGCACCAATTGGGCCTTGAATTTATTGTACTATCTTGCGTGGAACTGCTCACTGGAGCAGCCCATAGTGTAATACCTCAAAATACCAATCCTTCATAGTGTCACTTATGATAACTTAACTTCTTACATCTCCATTTTTACACCTACACCCCATCCTTTGATTTTATAAATGTATTAAAAATTTTGCAAGATTGAATTTCGAAAAATTTTATTTTAATATTTTTATTTCAAAACATTTAGTTTAAAAATTGCTATCGAAATTTTTGAACTTCAATATATCTGATTTGAATATTCAAACTAAATCTTTCAATATTCAAAACTTTTAACACTGTTTTCCTTTTGGCTTAGTTTATTTATTTTTTTCTATGTTACTTTGCAATGTAAAAAAAGCAGTTATGTTTATTATGTTGCAATGTAAAAAAAATAAATAAAACTATTAGTTTAGTTAGTCATTTATTTTTTCCGCAATTAGTTTGGTTAGTCAATTTCAACCATAAAACTCGAGTTCAATTTAGAAAAATTTTCAAAATCAACCATCAAACATACAAGTATGTCACACTAATTAAATATTTATTTATGCTTCAGACTTGATTAACATTCATTAGAATAAAAATCGTTGTAAATAGATTGGCATGCCTCGGTTGGACAAGAATGGAGTAACTTACACATTTTTAAATTTCGTTTTGACACTTATTATAAGTTTGCATCTATTCGAAAAAGTTAAGAGATCATCTAAGTGAACCTAAACCTTCCAATAATTCTAAACCAATAATAATATGTCTAACACTCAAACCGTTGAAACTTCAAGCGCACTAATTGTGACACCAACATTTACATGGCGTGAGTCTGAAATCTATTTGGAAAATGAAATATGCCAAATTTTATAATATACCATATAGAATATGTCAAACAATCATATAGGTTTGGCACGATATTTATTGGTGATTATTCAAAATAGATGGATAATAGCAACCATGAGATGGTCCACGTGTTCATTCAATAGATAAAATGAGTTATCGCGTTTTTAATCGAGAACAAAATTAATTGTGCATATTTTGCTAACCAAATGGCAAAATTGAACTGGTTATTTGGTGTTGGTACATTGGAACAAGGAAAATTTTTACAACCCTAAATTCGTAATGAAATCCCAAGGATTGACGAACATTACCTTCTTCATTTGAATAATGTGTAGAACATGAATCACAAAGGATATTACAGTAACATCTTGATTCATAAATAATAAAATGATGTAGAGCTATGTGTAGATGAAAATGTCTATCAATCAACACCTCTTGAATACTTAAAAATATTGAATATTTATTTAAACTATTGAATGTTTATTTAATATTGAATATTAATTTTGTAGTGAATATATATTAAATTATTTATTAAATATTGACTAATTATTGAAATATTGG
This sequence comes from Lathyrus tuberosus, assembly GCA_022829125.1. Lineage (NCBI taxonomy): Eukaryota > Viridiplantae > Streptophyta > Magnoliopsida > Fabales > Fabaceae > Lathyrus > Lathyrus tuberosus. The sequence continues at coordinate 7,284,459 of JALAZF010000278.1, read as the reverse complement.
TAGTTTATTAAAATAGTAATTACTTATTGATTATTAAATTGATTATTTATTTAGATATTGACTATTTATTTAAATTTTGAATTTAATTAAATTTCGATTATTTATTAAATTTTGATTATTTATTAAAATATTGATTATTTATTAAAATGATGATTGTTGGTTAAATTATTGATTAATTATTGAATATGGAATAATTATTAAAATGTTTAATAATTACTAAATAATTATTAATAATTAGTACAACAATTGAAACAATAGAAAAATGAATAGTAATTTTTCTTTTAATACTATAATGTTGTAGCTATAGAATAAATGAGTGAGAGCAATGTGATCTTTTTATGTAATGTAGTACAAGCCTTAATAATAAATAGGACAATTAATAAGTGGCAAGGTGAACTTGTAGTAAGCATAGCATGATGAATTGGGGCTATAGAAAATGAATAGGTGATACATGAATATATTATTATAAATTATAATTTTAATTAAAATGTTAAATGTTTTATTACACATTAATTAATTAGTTAAAACATGAGTAATTAATTTAATTATTGATTATTTATTTAATCTTGATTATTTATTTAATTATTGATTTATTATTAAAATATTGGTTATTTAATTTTAAATATGGATTATTTATTTAAATATTAATTATATATTTAGATATTGATTATTTATTTAAATATTGATTATTTATTGAATAGTGAAGTTTTATTGAATATTGGATTCGATGATTGGTGATTGATTAATTATTCTATATTTAATCGGTATTGTGTGTTTTATGAGTTGTGCTTGAATCGAGTCGATCCTTGTGCATTAATTGCTAATTATGGTGATGATGTTTAAAGTATGAGTACTTTGATTATGAAAATGTGTTTGTGTGTGCAATTGTGTGATAATTCAAGTGTGATTAATTATTTGAGATATGCATGATATTAAGATGTGGGAATTGTCTTAATTGCATATGATTGTTGATTGCATACGCATCATTTGTGTCAAAAGGCAATGCTTGCTAGTTCTGTGAGAGCTAGTGACTTGTCCCAAACCTAGAGAGGGGTTTGAAAGCTTATGGAACGGGCTTTTGTTTGTTATTGGTCTAGGGGACGGACCCGATTTAAGTGTAAAAACCGAAAAATAATAACAAGTGTTGGTACCACATGGCATGAGTTGCATTGAGTCTTGCATCGAGTCACATTGCATATATGTTTGTTATATGGAAGTAGGTGTATGTATGTGACTTGTTAAATTGGTGAAATTGTTAATGGTATGGATACTTGAGTGATACTTGTTGATGAAACCTTGAAGTGTGAGAATGATTATAATTGTGTTTGTATACCTTTAAATTAATTATTATCTTATGATTTCAATATTGATGTGAACTCTCACCCTTCTGTTGGAATGATGTTTTGTACGACATCGCTCAGGTACCGAGGAGTAGAGTTGCTTCTAGCGCGAAGTAGTCGTTGGAGTAGCTTGTTTAGTTTCTTTATTTATTTTGGGTCGAGTCGTGCTCTGATCATGTAACACGGGAAACGTTTCAATTCATGTTTTGAGAGATACTTTGTGTACTCTACTTCATTCTGTTATTATTATTTGAATTATATGAAGTATTGTCTTTTATGCCTAAGTATTGATTATGAATGAGATGAGCACGAGAATTTCATTATGTCTATTATGATTGAAGTAAATCCGCTGCTACATGCTAATGTGAAAGTGTATGAAAAGAATGAATTTATTTTAAATTCTATTGAGCATGACAGATGTTTTGAAAATATATGTGACACCCTTATTTGAGATGCATGATAAATTACTCTGATTATTTATATATATTCCGAGGGGTTTAGAAAGACGTTACATTAGTGGTGTCAGAGCAAGTCGGTCCATCCGACCAGGTTGTCTAATGTTGTTTGTTCCTTAGTATGCGACATGTGTGTGAAAACACTGTCGGTAGACGTTTGTTTTTCTAACCTTTGTCTGCAGGAGTGAGATTGAAACAAGTGGGGGAGAAGCTTGTGGTTCTCCAAGATGCTTCAAGTGTGGAGTGGTGGCCCAGTGTCTCGTGAAACACTATTATAGTTTGGTAAAGATGGTTTATGCCTCATCATGATGGTCGACTGTCTATTGACAAATTGAGAAACTGATCACCCTTAATCTCTTGTTGATAGTAGACGGGATCATGTTGGATGACATAGACATGTCTTGCGAGCTTAGATGATGTGTGCAATGAATTGTTTGGAGTTAAGCCAAGTGCTTACAGATTGTTTTGATGAGTATGTGTAGGATGGTGCCGAGATGTTGATGTTGATGGCAACTTTGAGTATTAGTGAAAGTGGAGCAATTGGTGTTTTTCCAAATGTTTGTGATTCTCCGGAAGTGTTTCCTGATGAGATAAGTGATTTACCGCTGGAACATGAAGTGGAGTTTACGCTCGACTTAGTTCTTGGAACTAGTCCGGTATCGATGGGTCCATATCGTATGTCCGTATTAGAATTGAAAGAGTTGAAGAGTCAACTTGAATATTTGCTTGAGAAGAGGTTTATTCGTCCGAGTGTGTCACCGTGGGGCGCACCAGTTTTGTTGGTTAAGAAGAAAAAAGGTTCTATGAGGCTTTGTGTGGATTACAGACAATTGAACAAGGTGAGTATCAAGAACAAGTATCCACTTCCGAGGCTTGATGGTTTGATGGATCAGTTGGTTGGTGTAAGTGTGTTCAGTAAGATAGAATTGAGGTATGGGTATCATCAGATTCGTGTAAAGGCTGAAGATATTTAGAAGACTGCTTTTAGAACGAGGTATGAACATTATGAGTGTTCAGTGATGCCATTTGGTGTGACTAATGCACCAGGTGTATTTATGGAGTACATGAACAGGATTTTCCATCCTTATTTGGACAAGTTTGTGGTTGTGTTCATTGATGATATTTTGATCTATTCGAAGAGTGAAGAGAATCATGCTGAGCATCTGAGGATTGTGTTATCTGTGTTGAAAGAGAAGCAGTTGTATGCTAAAATTTCTAAGTGTGAGTTTTGGTTGAAGGAAGTGAGTTTCCTTGGCCACGTGATTTTGAGTAGAGGTATTGCAGTTGATTCATCGAAGGTTGAAGCTGTATCGCAATGGGAAGCTCCGAAATTTGTTTTTGAGATTAGACGTTTTCTTGGGTTGACAGGTTATTATTGGAAATTCATTGAAGAATTTGCAAAGTTATTTTTGCCGTTGACGCAATTGACTAGGAAGGGTCAAGCTTTTGTTTGGGATGCAAGCGTGAAGAAAGTTTTCAAGAGCTTAAGAGAAGGTTGACGACAGCTCCTGTTTTGATTTTGCCGAATCCGGCAGAACCGTTTGTTGTGTATTGTGATGCTTTGTTGATAGGTTTGGGAGGTGTGTTGATGCAACATCAGCAAGTTATAGTTAATGCTTCAAGGCAACTTAAAGTGCATGGGAGGAATTATCCGACGCATGATTTAGAGTTGGCTGCTGTTGTATTTGTATTGAAACTTTGGAGACATTATTTATTTGGTACGAGATTTGAGGTGTATAGTGATCATAAGAGTTAAGTATCTCTTTGATCAGAAGGAATTGAATGCGAGGCAAAGGAGATGGTTGAAACTTTTGAAAGATTATGATTTCGGTTTGAATTACCATCCGGGTAAAGCAAACGTGGTAGCTGATGCATTGAGTAGGAAATCTTTGCATATGTCGATGATGATGGTAAAAGAGTTGGAGATGATTGAACAATTCCGTGATTTGAGTTTAGTTTGTGAAAAGACTTCTTATGGAGTTAAGCTTGGTATGTTGAAGCTTACTAGTGACATTCTTGATGAGATTCGAGAAGGTCAGAAATCTAATTTGAGTTTGGTAGATTGATTGACTTTGATCAATCAAGGTCAAGGTGGTGATTTTCAGATTGATGAAAATGGTATCATGAGATGTTGTGATAGAGTTTGTGTTCCAGATATTGTTGAGCTGAGTAAGAGTATTCTTGAGGAAGGGCATCGTAGCGGATTGAGTATTCATCCGGGCGCTACTAAGAGGTATCAAGATTTGAGGAAAGTATTTTGGCGGCATTGTATGAAGAAGAATATTGCAGAGTTTGTGTATTCTTGTTTGATTTGTCAGAAATCGAAGATCGAACATCAAAAACCGTCGGGTTTGATGTAACCGTTATCTATTCCTGAGTTGTTCGTTTGAGGTAATTTTCGATGGCGAAAATCTTTTAAATGGGGGAGAGTTGTAACACCCCAATTTTAGTAATTATTTATTTATATTACTTAATTGAGTGATTTATGAATTAATTGATTTATGTGATTTATTTGATTTATTTGAATTATTCGATTTAAATAAATTATTTGATTTCTTGAAGTTATATGAATTGTTTGATTTATGTGAATTATTGGGTTTATATAAATTAATTGGAATATTTAATTTATATGAGCTAATTGATTTAATTGAATTATTTGGTTTAATTTATTTATTTGATTTAATTTAATTACTTGATTTATTTGATTTATTTGAATTATTTGAATTAATTGATTTGTTAGAATTATTTCACTTAATTGAATTAATTGATTTATTTAATTTATTTAAATTAATTGATTTATGTGATTTATTTTTATTTGGTGAAATAAATACAGAATTGCTAGAATTAGTAATTGGGCTTAATTGAGAGTGTGAATAGAAATTGTGATAGTGGGTTGAGTGAGCCCAATAATTTAATGAGAAGTTTGTGAGAGTTCCTAAAGTAGAGAAAGAAAAAGAATAGGGTTAGAAAGTTGGTAAAGAGGAAAAAGAGGCAAGAGGGAAAGAGGAGTGAAGAAGAAGAGGAACCCAAATTCAAGAACTCAAGAATCCATAAAAAATGAAGGTAAGGGTGGTTTTTTATATAATTATTGAGATTGTTTGATAATGTTAATTGGTAAAAATATGTTTAGGTTGAAACTCCTAAATTTTCCATGAATTTGAAATTGTTAGGTTTTAGTGTTAATCTTTGAAATGTGTTAATTTTTAATTTTGTTTTAGAATTGATATGTTGGTATACTATAGAGACTCATTAGTATTTGTAGTAAAACAATTGAAACAAAATAAATAATTCTTTTCAACTAAGTGAGTAGTAGCGAAATTTATTGAAACCAAATGTGGTTCTTTTATCTCAAAATAAATAAAGAAACTAAACAAGCTACTCCAACGACTACTTCGCGCTAGAAGCAACTCTACTCCTTGGTACCTGAGCGATGTCGTACAAAACATCATTCCAACAGAAGGGTGAGAGTTCACATCAATATTGAAATCATAAGATAATAATTAATTTAACTCATGCCATGTGGTACATTAATTTAACTCATGCCATGTGGTGCATGATGAATTGGTGCTGTAAAAAATGAATAGGTGATACATGAATATATTATTATAAATTTTAATTTTAATTAAAATCTTAAATGTTTTATTACACATTAATTAATTAATTAAAACATGAGTAATTCATTTAATTATTGATTATTTATTTAATCTTGATTATTTATTTAATTATTGATTAATTATTAAAATATTGGTTATTTAATTTTAAATATGGATTATTTATTTAAATATTAATTATTTATTTAAATATTAATTATTTATTTAGAGATTGATTGTTTATTTAAATATTGATTATTTATTGAATAGTGAAGTTTTATTGAATATTGGATTCGATTATTGGTGATTGATTAATTATTCTATATTTAATCGATATTGTGTGTTTTATGAGTTGTGCTTTAATCGAGTTGATCCTTGTGCATTAATTGCTAATTGTGGTGATGATGTTTAAAGTATGAGTACTTTAATTATGAAAATGTGTTTGTGTGTGCAATTGTGTGATAATTCAAGTGTGATGAATTATTTGAGATATGCATGATATTAAGATTAGGGAATTGTCTTAATTGTATATGATTGTTGATTGCATACGCATCATTTGTGTCAAGAGGCAATGCTTGCTAGTTCCGTGGGAGCTAGTGACTTGTCCCAAACCTAGAGAGGGGTTTGAAAGCTTAGGGAACGAGCTTTTGTTTGTTATTGGTCTAGGGGACGGACCCGATTTAAGTGTAACAACTGAAAAATAATAATAAGTGTTGGTACCACATAGCATGAGTTGCATTGAGTCTTGCTTTGAGTCACATTGCATATATATTTGTTATATGACTTGTTAAATTTGTGAAATTGTGAATGGTATGGTTACTTGAGTGATACCTGTTGATGAAAGCTTGAAGTATGAGAATGATTATAATTGTGTTTGTATACCTTTAAATAAATTATTATCTTATTATTTCTATATTGATGTGAATTCTTACCCTTCTGTTGGAATGATGTTCTGTACGACATCGCTCAGGTACCGAGGAGTAGAGTTGCTTCTAGCACGAAGTAGCCGTTGAAGAAGCTTGTTTAGTTTCTTTATTTATTTTGGGTGAGTCGTGTTCTGATAATGTAACACAGGGAATGTTTCAATTCATGTTTTGAGAGATATTTTGTGTACTCTACTTCATTCTGTTATTATTATTTGAATTATATGAAGTATTGGCTTTTATGCCTAAGTATTGATTATAAATGAGATGAGTATGAGACTTTTATTATGTCTATTATGATTGAAGTAAATTCGCTGCCACATGTTTTTTTTTATAGAGTGGTATCCTTCCTTCCGTACCGACTAATCCACCAGAGAGCTTTCGCCCCGCGTAGCCTCCAAAAGTTGGACCTAGGCTCCTTTGAACTCAGGACCTCAAGGGGAGCAAACCCTTGAGACCCACTAGGCCAACCTTTTCATACATGCTAATGTGAAAGTGTATGAAAAGAATGAATTTATTTTAAATTCTATTGAGCATGACAGGTGTTTGTGTGATGTTTTGAAAATATAGGTGACACTCTTATTTGAGATGAATGATAAATTACTCTGATTATTAATATATATTCTGAAGAGTTTAGAAGAGTGTTACAATACCCACAAAACATTTAAATTCAATGTGGGGTATGCAAAGTATTCATTTTCACATCCTCGTTCCCATAACTGTTGCAAAGGGTTGAGATCCCTAAGAGTTTAAAATATCTCAATATTCGCAGAACATAACAAAGAACCACTCATTGAGCATATAGATGCACCACCAAAAAGGGTGAATTGGCGATGGATGAAAGGGTTAAAAAATAAGGTTATCTTTTAAGCTCTTTTGCAAAAAAAGGTGTTCTTTTAATTTTAAACACTTCATCCGAATTCGATTCAAACCTGAATACAGTTGAAAAGAAGTTTCCAGGATCAATTTTTCAAGGGCAATTTGAAAGTAAATTTGATGAACTTATTTAATGTCAAGAGACAAAATAAGGAATTTTTCAACGAATACCTGGACAAGTTTCAACAATTAAAAAGCAGGTGTTTCACACTAATATGTGAGCTAAAAGTTGATAAAATGGCTACTAGTTGTCTGAAATTCTACATTATAGAGAAATTTTTTAATCGACATCTACTTTATTTAGTCCAACTAGGTGGAAGTGTTCTACAGATCAAGAAGCTTCACAAAGAAAACTTTCCAAGGTAATCCATTTCTTATGCTCTACAATGTCCAATAAAAATGATTACGAGTTGAAAACCTATGGTATTTTCACGTATGGGTTAAGATAAGGAAATTTATAAATGTTTCATGCCTTATACCATCTAAGTGGAAAAAATAGGTCTTCAGTAAATATTAAGGTTTATACATTTGACGTTACAAAGACGGGCACAATATTCGACATACTTTTAAAAGACAAACAATTGAAATTGTTAGGAGATCATAGGTTGCTGAAATTTATTGAAAATAAATACCAAAAATATTGGTAGTTCTTCAGTTGAACACAAGATGAGTTTGGCGATTATATTAGGAAAGATAGGACAACCCGCCATGAGTAAATTCATTAATAGATGGAAAATTCTTGTCATTTGCTTTGGTTTAAGGAAGTGGGGTGGTTTTTTGGAATGGTTATTTGTTGGGTTATTTGGTATTGTAGGAATGATATTCTCTTCAACGACCTCATTTTAGCAAATTTTGATGGTTTGGGGTTAATTATAAAACTTTCTTGGGAGTGGTTCTTGGTGTTCTTTAGAGCGGACACGAAAGTCACTTGGGAGGATTGGTGTATTAATCCTAGACTTTGTTTTGTTTAATTCCGGGCTAGTGGGTTGGTTGGTTGTGTTTTTTTAGGGGGTTTTGTCCCTTTTTTTTTTGCTGTCTCTTTAGGTTAAGCACCCCAGTGCTTTTTTTTTAATCTATTTTGCTTATAAAAAAATTAATAGATGGATAAATGACACTCTAAAAGGAAAATAACTTTAGAAGTACAACCCTGAGTCGGTTAGAGAAAAAGTTACGTGGCAGAAACATATAAAAATGATAAGTTTAGAAAGAACGAAAATCAATGTTGGATTAAAGATTAAATCTGAAGCTTGACAAAGAACTAGAAACGGAGAATCAAGTGTGTCATGAAGTTAAAAAAGATCAGATACAATAACGCAAAAGCACAAATTTGATGAGATCAACTACCATAGAATGAAAAAAATATAAGATTTGAATTATGTGTTGATAAATTTGTTTCTCTTGGTCTTCACCCATAGTGATGTGATTTGATCCAATAATAATATTTCTTGCATTTTAGATTTGTTGTGAAAAACTGATAAAATAATTTAAAGCACCTCAATGATTATTCAGAGTTTCAAACACACCAAGAAATTTAATATGGTTAAGCCAACAAATAATGTATACCAAAATAAATGGAGTAACTTAACACAATTACCTGTGAAAAGTAAAAGTAAATCTATAATAAGTTAGAAGAAGATAAGACAAGAAACACAATAACATGTTTACGCAGTTTTATAAAACTATCTACTCTGGGTAAAAAAGAAAATCTTTGATTCACTATACTTCCAAAAGTTGTTACAATATATTACAAATAAGTTACAAAAAAATAGTCACCTAAGTTCTCAAGAACAAACCATACTTTCTACCAAGTGTTTTTGTATCTCTCCAACTATCTATATGTGAATCCCACAAGTCAAAGATGTTTAAAATTGTTTCATCATCCATTTATATACCTTTAAAGGTTGCCCAAAAATCGAAGAACTCCAAGGAATTTCGACCCTTACCTCTCTAAGTTTACAAAGGATTTCCATCTCATCCCTTTATGTATTAGACTACATTCTAAAGGTTGTTTCTAAAGAGTGGTAAAGATACATATTTATAGTTGCTCTAATCCAACAGATGCTTAACAGACCCAAAACACAACACATTAATTGTTACAATAAAAATATTACAAATATTTTATATTATCCTTTATATTAATTTATAGTATCTTAAAATATATCTATGAGTATCTCTAAGCACTACGCCAAAATTCTCTTTTAGCAGCACTACAAAGACAGCGTTTTTATCACAAAGCGCTGCTATAAGTTTTGAAAAAAATTCGCTAAAAAAAAGCGCTGCTAAAGGCTACCTTTAGAAAATGCTTTCTAAAAGCGCTGCTAAAGGCCGTACATAGACCCCACCTTAGAAAGCGCTTTTACAAAAGCGCTACTAAAGGTATAACCTTAGAAAGCGCTGCTAAAGGGTAACCTTAGAAAGCGCTTTTGAAAAGCGCTGCTAAAGTCCTTAAATTGGCCCCACATTTGAAAGCGCTTTCTGAAAGCGCTGCTATAGGCTAATGAAAAGAAAGCGCTTTCTAAGGAAAAAGCGCTGCTAAATCTAGCACCTTAGAAAGCGTTTTCCAAAAGCGTTGCCTTAGGTCATTTAATAATTAAAAAATAAAAACACGCATGTTTTCAGAAGAGCCCTAATCATTTTTTCTAATCGTTTTCACTCCTTTCTCTCTCGCGACTGTTCTTCCTTTCTCCTTCCTTCGGACGCCACTGAACTTTCTCCGACCGACATCATTCTCCGACCGCCACTGTAATTTCTCCGACCGCCATCGTTCTCTCTCGCGTCTGCTATTTTCGTTTTCGTTGAAACAAGAAGAAGAAGAAGCGAAAAACGAAGGAGAAGAAGAGGTATGTACCATTTTCGTTCTCTCTCGCCACTGTTGTTGTTGAATGTTGCTTCTATTATTGTTGTTGATACAATGTTGGTTCTGTAGTTGTTGTTGATACAATGTTGATAAAATGTGGTTCTGTATTTTTTGAATGTGGTTCTGTTGTTGTTGATACAATGTTGGTTCTGTTGTTGTTGATACAATGTTGGTTAGAATATTTGTCGTTTCGTAACTCTCACACCAAGTGTTCGGTGAAATGCTTGAACCAAGTTTAAAATGCAGTTCGGTTATGAGCTTTTAAGTTAGTTGTGTAGTTAGTTTGAAACGGTTAGCATGAATATTGAAAAATCTGTTTTGTGAAATTGTTGTATGTGGAGTGTAGTATGCTTTCACTAGTGTGTACAACGTGCTTCCTTTTCAAATTATTACTGTTCGCCATTTTTTTACCAGATGAAGCAATGTCTTCCTGATTGATTGATTGATAGAAGAGTGACAGAAGCGTTTATCTATTAAAAAAACAATTAATACAACAGATAAAAATTTAAAATAGTATCCTCTTCATTTCTGGATGAGTGTCCTATTCTTTGAAAATGAAAATGAAATTGTTGAAATTAATTGATTCTTGAGACTTTAACTTGTTTCTCCGATATATCTTGGTTGTCCTATTATATACTAAATTTGTCCTGTTATATTTGGCATACACCATCAATTCTAACTTAGTGAATTTGCTATAGTGGTTACTTGTGAAGTGTGAAAGTCTGATTGTTTCCAAGAATCTTACACTGTGTTGGTCCAGAAGCTCTTGACTTCCCTACAGGTAAATAGTTTTTATTTTGTTGTTGTTTAGTTTAATTAGTAAAACCATGGATAAGAAATGGATGTCTTCAAGTCGATTGTCGAAAGAGTATGAGAACGGGGAATCAGAATTCGTTAAGTTTGCTGTTGCGCATGCCAAAGACCCTAGTCGAATGACATGTCCTTGCTTGGATTGTTGTTATGGGAGTCGGGTTGACGCGGTTCAGTTGGCATCACATTTAATGAGGCATGGAATTGATCGAAGTTATACATGTTGGAATTTGCATGGTGAGAAAAGTAACCGGAATGTTGAATCGGGGGATAATACGACCTATGCTTCAAACGACAATTGCACAGATACATACGATTGTGATCGAGTCGAAGAGATTGCAGAAGCACTTGAAGAAGATCTTAAGGATTGTCCCAAAATGTTTGAGAGGTTGGTAAGCGATGCAGAGAAACCGTTGTATAATGGTTGCACTAAATTCACAAGATTGTCTGCGGTATTAAAGTTGTACAACGTAAAGGCGGGTAATGGATGGTCGGATAAAAGTTTCACAGTTATTAGCCCTTATGAAAGATATGCTTCCAGAGGATAATGTTCTTCCCAATCGAACATATGAGGCCAAAAAGACGTTGTGCTCTATTGGCATGAGCTATGATAAGATACATGTCTGTCCAAACGATTGTGTTTTGTTTCGAAATGAGTATGCAACGTTAAATGAGTGTCCTAAATGCGGTGTATCTCGATATAAGAAAAAGTTGTCTCTAACAAAAGTCTTATGGCATTTTCCTATAATTCCGAGATTTAGACGCATGTTTCGTAGTAAAACCGATGCAAGACACTTAACTTGGCATGCAGATGAAAGAATTATTGATGGAAAGTTTCGACATATGGTAGATTCACCACAGTGGATGAAAATTGATAATGATTATCCTGAATTTGGAAAAGAAGCAAGAAACCTTCGCTTGGCATTATTTACTGATGGAATGAACCCACACGGTCTTCAAAGTATCTAACATAGCACATGTCATGTGATTATTATGATTTATAACCTACCTCCATGGCTATGTATGAAGCGTAAGTACATGATGTTATCTATGTTAATTTCTGGGCCTAAACAACCAGGGAATGACATATACGTATACTTGACACCCTTAATCGAAGGTTTAAAGACTTTGTGGGAGAACGGTGTTGAGGTTTATGATGGATATAGGAAAGAAAGTTTCAACTTGAGGGCGATGTTGTTTGGCACAATTAATGATTTTCCAGCATACGGAAATCTATCAGGGTATAGCATAAAAGGTCAATGTGTGTGTCCTAGTTGAACAATTTATTTACACATTTCAATGAAAATAGTCTAATGTTTATTATGTTTTTATTTAAGGTTCTTGTATGACAAATTGATGCGCAGGATTCTATTTCGTGTCTTCCGCATGTATAATACTGGCAACGGGTTAGTTTTTCATTCTAATTTCATTCTAATCTTTGTATCTTTTTCATTCTAATCTTTGTTATGATACTTGATAAAACAAGAAAACTATATATTCTTATTTGTTTTTATTTTGTTAGAGCAATACAAGTATAGATTGTGGTTAATACGTTTTGAGGTTTATGAGAGAAATCCTTCATTTTGATCAAATAGAGACTCCAATCATGGTATGGATTTATAACTTAGGATTTATTTTAATATTTATCGAATATTTCATATAATTTATTACTTTTAACTAAATCATGCATGTTATGTTTTATTATGTAGTACTTTGATGAATACAAGTGTGCTCATTACTCGAAAGATAAATTGGAAGAAATCAAGGAGGAATTGTGTGAATACTTTATTGAGAAAAGAATCATATAAGGTATGAAGTTGTTGTGTTAATTTATATCAAATGGTTTATGTGTTGAATTATAATGGTGTATATATTTTGGATTATAATGGTATATAATGCCTATGTTTGAATAAAAGCTAGTTTGTTAAATAAAGGCTCAATGGTTGAAATATAAGGCCTATGTGTTGAAATAAAGGCTTGTTAAATGTCATATAATGCCTATGTGTTTGAAATAAAGGCTTGAATTATACAGGTTTATGGTATTATTTCCAAAAATATGCTTTCTAAAAAAGAAAGAATAGGCAGCGCAATGCTTCCTAAGTTCTGATTTATAAAAAAGTACTTTTAAAAAGCACAATTTATGTGAAGAAAAGACAGCGCTTTTCAGAAAAAGCGCTGCCTATAGTTCAATATAGAAAGCGCTTTCCATTAAAAGCGCTACCTTAAAGTGAAATAAAAAATACATTAGACAACGCTTCAAAAAGCGCTGTCTAAAGGGGGACAATAGAAAGTGTTTTTTCCTGAAAAAATGCTGCCTAAAGATGCCAATAGAAAGCATAAAAGGCCAGAAAAAGCGCAGGTTAAGAAGATTTAATATGGAACATTTGATTTGATCTCCAACTGTTCATAAGTTTCTAAAATTGTGTGTTGAGACAATTTAGGAAACTTGATGATTTGTTCCAAGATTCAAGGAGATTTTTTTTGCACAATTGATGCAGCCCTTAGTGTGTGGATCAAGTAATATCTGGGTGAAGATTTTGAAGCCCATGGACTGCTGAGGAGTATTTAAAGAGCAACTTAAACCTAATGTTTTCACGACTTTCACTTTTGTAAAAATAAGGGGAAGTTTTAGAGTCTTAGGTTTTGAGAGTCTCTTTAGTGTGACTTTGTAAGTCACTCATGTATCGTTTGATACATTGAGGTAGACTGATTGTATGTTGTTTATTTTCCACTCTTAAGCTTCTAAGCACGTGTGTATTGTCCTTAGTTTAAAGCTTTTAAGCAAAACTAAGTATTGTTCTCGGAAAAGTGTTATTCTATTTTGGGTTATTATTGAATTGTCACTGGTTTGTGATTGTTAGGAAGTGAGAGGGGGATCTCATATCTAGATGGTTTCTAGGTAGAAGTTGCACAAGGTAGTGATTAGACGAGAAGTTGTAAACGGAGGAGTTTAGCTTTGAACTAATGTTATTATAGTGAATTTCCTTCTTGGCTTGGATGTCCCCAGATGTAGGTGAAGTTGCACCAAACTAGGTTAACAATTGAATGTGTTATTTATCTTTCTGTGATTTATTTTCAGTTTGATTTATTTGTTTTATCAGACAGAAGATGTTGTAACATATGTTTTAACATTATGTTCTTATGTGAGGACATCAGTATTAACATGTGTTAGAGTGCTAGAATTTCAGTTGGCATCAGAGCTGGCACCCTAGTCAGTTGTTGGGTGAGCCTCAGGGAGATTTTTTCTGGTACTTTATGATCATTGTAAGGCTAGAATAATAACTTTGTTGAGATCAATGGACAACAGCTCTTCAAAGTCTGTCACCAACGGGTATGTGTGGATTGTTCCTTGTGAGGAAAAGCATAGGTTGACTCTTGTTACTCTAAAAGATTTGAACTCTATATCTAATAGAGTTGATAAAATTATGGTCAGTGGCCAAAGTTACTTGGGAGCTTCTCAAGACCTCTCATAAAGGCACATCTGGTCATCAGGATTCTGAGGTCTCTACTCAAGAGACCTCTCTTGAATGTAACTGCTGTTGTAGAAGAAGATCTAGACATCATCAACATAGATAGATCTGCTTGTCTCATACTTGTTTTCTGTCTTTAAAAGAATATATTCGATCAGGAGGACAAGGGCATGTGTTTTGTCTCCAACTCTATAGGAGCTTGTGACCTTGTGAAAAGTTACTCAGTACTTTAAGTTACTTGGGAGGCAATTATACCAGGATATGAGGGAAGTGGATAAAAGGTCAAGATCAAATGTGATAAACATCAATCTTGACATCTGTAAGAACTAGGATGTTCTAAGTAGAGGCACTCAATGTCATGCATTTGAAAGTTTTTTTCAGAATGCCCTACCCCTCATGAAGAATTTTCTTATGGGATTCTCTACTTCTTGGACTAATCCTGATGATGAATCTGTCTAGTTTGTTACTGTCTTCTCTAGAAGAAGGGCTTCTGATGTAGTCCCCTGTATTGGAGAATTAATTCATGATGAGTTGGTTACTTCTTCAAGGTTTATGCATAAAGAGTAAAGAAGGTTGTCAACAAGAAGGAATATAGAAGGTAACTATCTCCTATCTACTGTCTTTAAGGAAATAATGGTTATCTATTACCTGCAGCATGAGGTGATTGTCTTGACCTTCAATCTTGATATCATGATCAAGTCTATGAGGATGTGAACAACTGTTATGATATGTTTAAGAAGTTTTTCTTTTTTAGAAGTTGATTGGAAGCCTAAAGGGATAGGAGTTCTTAAGGCTATATCAAGCAAAGTAGAACTCAAATATCAATTTTTTTTTGTTTCCATCAAGAGGCAAGCTGAGTCAATGATGTCATCTAAATGTCTCGACATTGTGTTAAACATCATAATATTCATGCTAAAGGCAGGAACTTCCTCTGGAGATGTCTCTTCTAGGGTTAAATTTGTCATATCAGGCACTTTTGTTTCAATTTGTATGGTTATCTCAGGGGTCCAACTCAGCCTGAAGTTAACCAAGCAGTGGTTAAAACTCAAGGAAGATGCAAATTGTCTTTATCTGATACCATCTTAGAGTTTCAACGTAATAAGATTGGTATTTTGGCAGTGGGTGTTCCAGACATATGGATGGAGTAAAGTAGTATCTGATGTACTTTGTGTCTCACTCTACCATCTTTGGCTCTTTAAATGATTGCGCCAAAAGTGATTTTAAAAGGGTGTGAGAATTGGGTTCCTAGTTCTGATGTTGGTTCCCATGGTATAAGTCTGTCAATTAATGAGATAAACACAATTCAGTTGTGTGATCAAGGTCTTAAGGTAAATTTCACTAAAGGAAAACATTTGGTCACTAATGAGATGTATGAAGTACTGATGAGGAAGTAAAGGCCAAAGACAACTGCTTTTTATGCTTACCACAAGAAACTACATGCTCATCCACTTGTTTGATGATCAAGGAAGATGTAGTTAAGTTGTCACACCAGAAGATGCAACATCAGACTTCTGCAGATGCTATAGAACTTCCTCTCATGGTTCTTATAAGGCCAGTGCAAGGTGAAGTCCTAGTGGATAGAGGAACAAAGGGGAGAGGAGGAACAGACTGAGGTGGAAAATACTGATAATGGTGATTTGCTCAGTCAGCATCCTGGTATTTTGGTCAGCCTCATTAGTACTTGTTAGAGGTAATCTCTTCTTTGTGTGCATAAGGTTTGCTAGTGGTTATGCGATGTTAGGCATGGTGTCTTGACAATGTGCTTCTGGGGAAAGGATCATTTGGTTCTTGTTGTGTGTGAGAGTTTATTTCTCTATGTGAAGTTTTTTTTATTGTTGTGAGTGTCTCTGATATGCCCTTGCAGGTTGTTCTGTTACTGTTGTGTTTAAATTGTGGCTCTCAAGTATTTCAGGAAAAGGGATGTCTCTGGGTTACTATGATGATAACAGAACCCATGGTTGTTAACTCTAGAACCAAAGTTAATGGTTCAATCATTGTGATAAGGACAGATGTTCGAACAAATGTTGGAACATCATCGCAACAGATTAACTCTCCAGAAAATGAAGTAGATTATGCATGGGAGCTAATCCTGAGGAGTTTATGTTCACCAATAGATTCGAGATGAAATATCTAATCTTGGTGAATTTTGGAGTAAAGTATTGGCCAAGTCTGGTGGTGATAGTGGCTTTGACAGTGCTGAAAGAAAGGATATGATGTGTAGTGCAGGATGACATATTCGATGTCTTGATATCTAGCCTGATGTTGTGGAGAACCATGGTTTCTCTGGGTTTTCTATTGTGATGCTATGGTGTGAAGCATGGAAATGACCTCTACATTTCTATGTGATCTTTGGTGGTGCTGGGATGCCATGTTATGACATCATTCTAGTTGTTGGTACTTAAGAGGAAGTGTACTTCTACTGATGTGGTATGTGTGGCATGATGTCATACCAGATGTTCTGACATTTTTCTTGATGTGTTTATTTGTGAGGCTTTTTTTTTCTTCTGCTGTGCATATGCCTCTGATATGTAAACTGGGATAGTTCGTGATTGCTTGGATATGTCCTTGAGAACAATGATATTTGTTGTCTGGGAGAATTTGTTTTTCTCTGCAGTGGGTTGTGGTCTTCAGGGAAAGTTGTTTTGTTTTGGTTGCTTTCTGATGCCAGACTAGATGTCTTGACATTGAGTTTAGCAGTTCAGCTGCACTTTGCTGAATTCTTAAGCTATTTAATTCAGAGGGAGATTGTTTTTGTTATCACTGTGTTGGTGTTTCTTGTTTGGATCCTGAGTGTGTGATCCTGTATGGTTCTAAGGATGTTTCTTCTTGAGAAACAATCTTGTCTATTGGATCAACAATAATATGATTATGTTTTCTGGTCTATCTCTAAGACTAGGGATAATGTTGAGGAAGCTGTTGCTCCAAATTGAGTTGGATGCTAAAAGAATACAATGTCTAACATGATGTTATGACATTGTATTGTGACAAGCTGGTCACAATCAGGATTTTCACTCAGCACAGCTGGACAAGTTCATTAGGACTAGTCATCCTTTTGTCAGGGGTGTTTCAGGAATTTATACTGCTGGAGAATTATAGCCTTTACAGAATTGGAGGCTTGTAATCAATGTTGCATGCGTATTAAGGAAAAAAAATTGCAATAACATGGAGAATGTCATTTCAAATGTTGTAGTCGAAGCTTGGAAAGCGAGAAAGAGGAACAAGAGAATGTCTATGTTACCAAAGACAATTTCACTTCTTTCAACAATTCTATCCTTGACTGATCGTTTGATACAAGCGAGGTCGTTTTTTATTAAAATCCAAGACCTTACTGCTTCTTCCTCCTATCGAGTTGTGTTTCAATATGAGTCAGTCCTCCAAAAATACGGATGCTAAAAAGGCTCTTGTGCTGGATACCAATAAGGATAAGAGTTCGGATCCAAAGAAGGTGGAGTTCGAAGTTCTGACATTTGTTGGATCATCTACTGGAGCATCTAGGACAGGGAAAAAGTCTGTGACAAAGATGAAGTCCTTCAAGAAAAGTCATGCTCAACTACATGACTCTGACGAGGATCCTGATGAAGACTGGGTTAATTTTATTAACTCAGGTGGTTGGAGTGGATAGCTGGCTTCATAGATGAAGTTTTTATGTTGGTTGGGTGTGTTTTGTTGTTTGTGTTGTAATAATTTCCTAACAACATTTTCTTTCATCTGTTACTTTGTGTTTCTAGTTGTTTGCTTCCATTAGAACTCTTTGTTTCCATTACAATTGTGTGCTTCCATTTGTGTTTGTTTACATTTACTCTATTTTTTTTTTGATAATTTTTGGCTAAAAAGGGGGAGTAAAGTGTTAGTATGGTTGCTATTTCTGAAGTTGGATCAGATATCATGACAGCATGTCATGTTTTAGTGGTTACTTGTTGTATGCAACTATTTAGGGGGAGCATGATAGTCTCTCATGCTTGTTATTGTTGCTGTTGCTCTTGCTTATGTTACTGCTACTGATGTGATGTTTGCGTGCAATGATGTGCAATCACATGCTCTGACATGTTGTGGTTATGGAGAACCTTGATTGCTCTATGGTAATCTATTACTCTGATGCTCTGAGTAATATGTGTGGCTTCTGTTGTATATGTTTCTAATATGTGTGGCTTCTGCTGTATGTGTTTCTAATGTGTGAACTTGTATAGTTCATGTTTGTCTGTCTTGTGATTTGGGTTTTCCACTTAAGAGGGATGTGTGAACTAAGAAAGTTGAGGTTTGGATTTCTTGTGATTTGGGTTTTCCCCTTGAGGGGGAGTATTTCTTATGTGAGACTGGGGGAGTAATGGACCTATCTGAGGTTGTTGTGTTGGAGCTTTGTTGATGTGATGTCAGATCACATGCCTTGACATCCGATCTCTGGAGATTTTTGGAGTTTGAAGGAGTTGTAATCTCTAATGATCTGTACTGCATTTTAAGTTTACATGTAGCTTGTGTCTTGCTTTTGTGGAGTTATTCCTCTTCTCTAGAATTATTGTGCAAAGATTGTTTTAGCCAAAATTTGCCAAATGGGGAGATTGTTAGATCTATGGTTTTAGGATTAGCAGCAATTTTACTAAAACATGGTTCACAACAAGATGTTGTGTGAAATGTTCTAACTTATTGGTCTGTCAACATTGAAGACAGATGTTGTGACATGTTGTACCAGAACATCAGTACAGGCTATAGTCTTATTCTTGACATATTTGATTTGATTATGTGAGATTTCTTTTGGATAAATCTCACTTATTTTCGCAGGTCAAGAAGATTTAATCTGGAACATTTGATTTGATCTCCAACTATTCATAAGTTTCTAAAATTGGGGGTTAAGACAATTTAGGAAACTTGATGATTTGTTCCAAAAGGAGATTTTTTCTGCACAATTGATGCAGCCCTCAATGTGTGGATCAAGCAATATCTGGGTGAAGATTTCGAAGCCCATGGATTGCTGAGGAGTATTTAAATAGCAACATAAACCTAATGTTTTCACGACTTTCACTTTTGTAAAAATAAGGGGATGTTTTAGAGTCTTAGGTTTTGAGAGTCTTTTTAGTGTGACTTTGTAAGTCACTCATGTATCGTTTGATACATTGAGGTAGACTGATTGTATGTTGTTTATTGTTCACTCTTAAGCTTCTAAACACGAGTGTATTATCCTTAGTTTAAAGCTTTTAAGAAAAACTAATTATTGTTCTTAAAAGAGTGTTCTTCTATTCTGGGTTATTGTTGAGTTGTCACTGGTTTGTAACTATTAGGAAGTGAGAGGGGGATCTCATATCTAGAGGATTTCTAGGTATAAGTTGCACAAGGTAGTGATTAGGCGAAAAGTTGTAAACGGGGGAGTTTAGCTTTGAACTAATGCTATCATAGTGAATTTCCTTCCTAGCTTGGATGCCCCCAGATGTAGGTGATGTTGCACCGAACTTGGTTAACAATTGACTATGTTATTTATCTTTCTGCAATTTATTTTCAGTTTGATTTATTTTTGTCAGACAGAAGATGTTGTAACATCTATCTTGACATTATGTTCTGATGTGAGGACATCAGTATTAACATGTGTTAGAGTGCCAGAATTTCAAACTTCGATCCTCCAAGTTCCGCTCCCAATAACTTATAACCCTTTCTACCTATTGAATAACTATTGAAGTTATAATCCATAACTTTAACGTCAAGCTAAATTAGCTTGATTTTCACAATTGAAAAATCTTTGTTGACCCGTGATTAAGAGTAGTTTTCAATTTTCCTACTACAAACCACCATAGGTGTTTGAAATTTTATTCATGTAAATGAACACTTACCGACAAGGTAAGCTGCGTTGGCACCATCGTTATCCTAGAAACCAAATTACTATTCATCACTCACATGGGTTTTTATGCCTTGTATTTAAAAAAAACACTTATTGAAGTTCTCTGTAATAACCTTCAAGCATACACTATACTTTGACCTCAAATCCCATAACTTATTTTTGTCATGAATGTATTCACTAGTTGATGATGAATGAATAACAACAATGGAACATTCTAAAATATATAAGTTATGTTATCTTCACCATGCGAAATATTCACCATCCCCGTGTTTAACTTAAGTGCAATAGCCTATATCATCAAACATGTTTATGGATACAAAGTTTCACTTGAACTTTGGAACATACCATACAGTGTGAATAAAAACCTCACAATCATTGAGCATTTTAAGTCGGACTGTAGTAATACTATAAACCTTGCAAGCTTTATTGTTACAAAGGAGAACTAGTCCACCTTTCTCCAGCTTCAAAGTCTTAGAGTATTCTTTTCTAGGATATATATGATAAGAACAACCTAAGTCCATGACCAAACTCTCAACAGTCTCGAACTTCAACACCACTAGGGCACTAACACTCTCATAACTATCTTTATATAAGGAAACTGCAATACGAACAAAATCATCATTGCCCATCTCCTTTGGATAATCCCTTACAAAATGATCGCCTTATGATTAGTTAATCATTTTTCCTTTGACTTGACAAACTTATTTGATTTTAACATCCCTTTACGTTCACTTCCTCCTCTTTAGACACTCAAACATTCACCATTATCATCAATTTTCAAATTTGTCACCTTTGAAGATTCTTTGAATCTCAAAGCCATATGGACTTCACCCAAAGTAATAGTACCTTCCTTACCTTGAAGAAATGAATCCTTAAAGTGCTTAAAAGATCTAGGTAATGAGTTTAAAGAGAGTAGAGTATTGTCATTATCATCATCATCAATCTTCACCTCAATATTGACAAGATCAACAATAATCTTGTGAAAATTTGTAACCTGCTCCACTATGAATTTGTTCTCTACCATTTAAAATAAGTGAAAATTTTTGTTTCAGACACAATCTGTGAGGCAAAGACTTGGTCATAAACATTTATTCAAATTTTGCCCACATCGAAGCCTCAGTCTTCTCCATGGTGAACTCCCTTACAACTTTATCCCCGAGGCACAAGAAAATGGAACCCCTGGCTTTATCCACCATCTCGGTATTCTTTGCTTTTGTTAAACATACAAGCATTGATGCATAATCCTTTAATGCTTTGATGCATTTCTTTTGAGTTAAAACTTCTTGCATCTTCACTTTCCACAACAAAAAATTGTTACCCATGGAAAAGTTCTTGATTTCTCATTTAGAAATCATGGTATTCACTTGTAAACAATACTTCTTTGTCGCATAGTGGGTCCGTCTTATTGTGAAAATCTAGTAGAATAATTCAAAAGACTTCATAAGAATTATTTTTAGTTCAAAAACACCAAAAAATTTGATGTGTGGGGATAAAGAACAATGACAACCAACACAAATGACATAAAGCAACACAATAATCCGTCAAAAGTGAAAGTAAATTCACAACAAATTAGAAGAAGATAAAAACCAAGAAACCCAATCACTTTTTTACTCAATTTGTTCAAAGGATTTACACTATGGGAGAGAGAAGCTCTCTGATTCATTATACTTCCAAAAGTTGTTACAAAATATTACAAATGAGTAATATAAAAAAAAATAGTCGCCCAAGTTTCCAAGAATAATTTCTATTTTTTATCTCAAATGTTCATCTATCTCTACAACTCTCTTTATATAAATCACACAAGCACAAAGTGTTTAAAAGTGTTTCTTAATCCTCTTAGATATCTTTAAAAGATTAAGAGATTTCAAGAACTCCAATAAATTTTAACACTTTCCTCTCTAAGTTTACCAAGGATTGCCTCATCCATCATTTTTCTTTCAGACTACATTACGAAATTTGTTTATAAAGAGAGATATAAATACATGTCTATAGTTGCTCCAATCTAACGGATCCTTAAAGACTCCAAAATTCAATCGATTAATGGTTAGAATAAAAAAAATTACAAATATCTTATAATTTTCTTTATATTAATTTAGAATATCTTATAATATCTCTTTTTTTTTTATCTTAGAATATCTTTAAATTACTATAAAAAATATTTATAATATTCCAACATTAATGAATTGATCCGTGAATTAAAACAACCAATCTCATACTCATGAATCGCTCAAGTCACTCACGTACGAACAAATCGTCAACCAAACAATCCACTAACCATTGATTGAGTCAAGCATTGATCAAACCTTGACAATTTACTAAATATTTAACTTTTTAACTATCTGAATTTCGTAATCTAAAAAATGTTTAATCTCTTTATCACTTGAGATTTTAAAACATATTTCAATTAAGGGTGGACAAATTTGAACCGACCGATTGAAACTGACCAACCCGTTGTTATTTTTGTGCAAATGGATCGGGTCGGATTGGGTGTCGGGTTGATTCGGTTGTTTAATTTGGATATTATAGGGTTAATCTCTTTATCACTTGAGATTTTAAAACATATTTCAATTAGGGGTGGACAAATTTGAACCGACCGATTGAAACTGACCAACCCGTTGTTATTTTTGTGCAAATGGATCGGGTCGGATTGGGTGTCGGGTTGATTCGGTTGTTTAATTTGGATATTATAGGGTTGCTTATGTCGGGCTCGGATACTAATTTTGGATTCGACGAAAACCGAAACCGATCGAACTTAATTAATATATTTTTTATTTATTTTTATTACTATATGAATGACTCACTATGAAAATGAGATTCATAATATTGCAGGATATTATCATTTTTATAAATTGATGATTGTATTATATATTCCAAAAAATACAAGATATGTAATATAAAATTTTATATATTATTTAGTTAATCGGTTAAAGTATGATAATAATCAAAATTATTGTCAAATAATATTAAAAATATTATTCCGTAATAATAATTTTTATTAAAAAAATAGTTTTATTCTAAAAATTTAATATTTTTTATACAAAAATTAAAAAAAAATCATTTTTATAAATTTTTTCTAATAAATATTAAATCGATTAAACCGATCCGACTTAACCGCCAAACCGGCTTAACCGAATCCGACAAAAACCAAAATTTTATCGGTCGAAATTTGGCCATAAAAATGAAACCGTAGTTTACGTCAGATTTAAGTTTTAGGTTCGAAACCGACCGTAACCGACCGATTGTCCACCCCTAATTTCAACTATTTTTAAAATTGTTATATTTTAGACTCTCTAAATTTATATTTTATCAATTATTTTATTTCTGATTTGTCTGTTTTTATGCTCTTTCCATATTTTTCAGTCCGCATGTTCTATTTTACTGAGTTGTCTTGTCTAAGTTTTGACATATTCTTTCAAGGATTATTTTCATTAATTTCTTTTTATTGAATACCAATAATTTTAAAAAGCTGCAAATAATAAATAATAGTCATAAATGTAAACATAATTGAAATATCTTGATCTGATTTGTCATAAGACACCTTTCCATACTATTTTTACTTTTCAAACCAAAAAAACCTGCAAGGCAGAGACAGACACATACATGTAACATGCATAATAAGTAAAGCAAAAAAATAAAAAGATGAAAAAGCATCAATGTCTCACATCGGTAGTTTCTGGTCTTGGCTGAAAGTAGTTAGACACACATTGCGGTTGTGAACCAAATTAACTTTTCCAAACATACCAAACGAAGAAAATGCCACTTTTTGTAGAAAGCGAGTGCAATTCAATGCAACAAAACAAATTAATATCTCGAATAATAATCTTTTGATGCCAACACCACTCACTTTTTTTATTTTATTTCACGACCCTACAAATCATAGTGAAATCCACTTCATCACGCGCACGCGTCTCACAAATCATCATGATTGGAGTGTGTTATACACAGCACTTTCTATTTCAGTTCAATGGTGGAAAAAGTTTTCTAGTATTTTCTCAGCAAGTTGGTTCATAAATGTCCAAAGCATCTGTCATAAGCTAATTGAAGGCTTTTTTTAGGGGGGGGCCACTTACCTTATAGTGGCTCTATTGAAGCGATTCAGAACCCAAATCTTGATTGATAGTGATACAAAGATTACCCATTATTATGAATTCCAATTTTGATATAGGACCCTCTTCTGTCAAAATTGGTCTATTATAAGAGAGAGAACCACTCATTTTATATCAATTTGTCATTTCTCAAGTTTTCTTTATATATATGGTTCTTTTTTATAGAATCAAAATCACTATTATTGATATTTGCTTGCTAGTACTATATTGTAGTTTTTTCTTATTGGGAAATTTGCTAAATTAGGATATGAATTCTATTATTTCAATATTGATATATGATATTTTATACTATATACATTATAGTCAAGTGTGATGTTTATTGTATTTGACATTAAAACTTTGAAGTGGTAAAATTAATCTTTTATTTAGTAATAATATTTTATCAATATTTAATATTTATTTTTCAATTTCAGTTTTTTAATCGGTTTCTCATTTTTAATAAACTAAAAAAATTCTCTCATTTTTAATTAAAAAAACTCAACAATCTATTGTACATGTGATTTTGCATTCAATTTTAAATACTATTTACGATAAAAGAAACCCTTTAAATATTATAGTCGCAATATGTAGCTAAAAAAACCTTCAAATATTATAGTCGCAATATGTAGCAGTAGACAAGTTTATCAATAAATATTTTTTACACACAAAAAGTAAATTATAAGTAATGCAAAACCAATAAAACCGCCAATTATGGATGAACTATTTTTTATCAATAATAAGTTAGACGAGTATGAATATTGTCAAATGTGAGTCACCTAAATCTTTCGGAAGACTACAAGAATTGAATAGTTGGACATTACAATCATGTTTCATGTCAATATCGTCATTAACCAAAGAGTGAAGCTTGTGGAACCACAATCCGAATAAATCTACACACTCAGTAATAAGATCAATGAAACATGTTGTGAAATAGAAGACAATGAATCTCTTCACACATTATACTTAACGATCTTTGGAGTAGTTAAGAAACTCGCAATTTAAGGACAAAGTTCCTCACTCATTATAATCGCTTAAAAAAAAAGTGGTTTCTTAATGCACCACCTAAGTTTCTTAGGCATCATGTAAAATTATGTTTTTGCCTCTTAATTTCAGATGTGCACATCCGGACGCACCAAATTTTTAAAAAACGCAGAACTTTTTCGGATATGCATATCCGGAAACAATTCTGATGTGCACTTCCAGAAGTATTTCTTATTAATTCGCGCCAGACGTTCTCCCCCCCCCCCCCCCCTTCATTCTTCACTTTTCTATTTCCAAACTCTCTCAAACTCTCAAATTTTCAATCACCACAAATCTCAATTTTTTCCACTCGAGTTCGACGCAGAGCAACTTCTACAACGATCAACACACTCCAAATCCTCCATATCTCATTTTAATCGGTAAATTTTCAAATTTTAGAGTTTCGGAGTAATTTTCGAGTAATCGATTTAGAGTATACATTTAGGTGTAGAAATTGTTAGGTTGTATGAATAACATAGGTTAGAGACAATGTAGGTCATTTTTACTACTTCAAACTAACGATCAGGGCATTAAAATGCCCTTTTGCATGTTACAGTGGCCATGGCTGCCATTTTTAAACTTTAAAATACGTACCGGATGTGCAGATCCGGAAAGATTGTAACATTTAGTTTTCTGAGTATTTCCGGATGTGCACATCCGGAAATACACAACGTTAAAAATTCGGTGTCCTTCCGGATGTGCACATCCGGAAGACAATTTTTGTTTTGTTTTTGTTTTTGTTTAATTATTTTTAAAAAATAATTAATTAATTTATTATGCTTTGCAGATTAGATGGCTGGCAGAGACGATCGTACCATACATGGACGGACAGCTCATCACGCATCTGTCCGACGTGAGCGGATGCAGTTTACAGCCGAGGCTTCCGGCGCAGAGGGAGTTGGGGTAGCCCCTACAGCTGAGGGACATCCTACACCACATCCTACACCACAGCCATCCACATCACAGGTTCAGGCCACTTCCACATCACAGGTTCAGGCCACTCCCCCGTCAGCCGCCGATTCTACATCTCGGAGGCGTCGGGATTCTACTGCTAGTTCATCAGGGTCCCAGCCCGCACGCAGGCGACGTCGGGAGACTCCAGCTGCTCCTCCTCGTTCCCCTGTTCTTGTTCCTGTTCCAAAGGGTGATCACCCAGCACATGAGGGTGTTGACGTTGATGACGATTTCGATGAGCTGGACGGTTACCCCTGGGGACCGTCTGATATGTCCCTACTCGGGGGGTACTCTGAGCATACTGCCAGATATGTCTGGCTAGGACAGGTAACCTTTCTCGGTTTATTTATAGAATTGTATTCGTTGAAAATATGTTCATTTGTAACATTGTTTTATTTGGAAATTTTTAGGAGAAGGATTCACAGAAGTTCTATAACCATGGGGGCAAGGTTATGGACACGATTGAGATGCTTCCAGAGGCTGAGTGGTTCACGTCTGCACTTGCGGAGTCTGGTCTTGGAGGCCTGTCTAGGATTGGGTATTCCCAGATCCAGTACGGTATCCTGATGGCATTTGTTGAGAGATGGCACCCTGAGACATCCTCATTCCATCTACCGTACGGCGAGATCACGATCACGCTGGACGACATCTCGTGCCTCTTACATCTACCGATCACGGGTACCCTTCTCCGTCACGGTAGGATGACGATGGCGGACGACATGGAGTTGCTGGTTACAGAGCTTGGGGCTAGCCCGGAGAAGGCACATGCGGAGGTGCACCAGTTGAGGGGCGCACACGTCCGGTTCTCATTTCTGATGGATAGATTTGTTGAGGCGCTTGCAGAGACAGGACGGGCAGATGGTGACCCAGCTGAGGTGGCGATCCACAGGACGCGTGCCCTGAGATGCTACTACTTTTTTTTGCTGGACACGCAGGTGTTTGTGGACACCAGCGCCTATTATGTTGATATCGTCTACCTCAGGTACCTTTCGGATCAGACAGAGATCCATGGGTACAACTGGGGGCAGCTGCGCTGGCATTCACCTATTCCAGGCTCTCTGATGGTTGTCGTTGGGCAGCCAAGACTGTGGCAGGCAGCTGTATGCTATACGTGGTAACAATCTAATATTCGAAGTGATTTTTTCATTTCTTTTCTTTCTGTATTCATTATAATGTTTGACACCCATGTTATGTTTTCCATTTCAGGCGTGGATTTTACAGCACTTTCCCTACATTACTGGTTGTTGGGGGAGTGTCCAGGGGTACACTGAGGATATGCCACGTGCTGCTGCATTTGTCCTGCTCAGAGGGAACCAGGCGCCGGACCCCTTCAGAGTGTATCTAGATCGGGTGGCTGCTGAGGACGTTTTGTATTGCTCCTATGCCGCTCACCGTGTGACGCGCCCGTTCGATGAGGTTTGTTTGTTCTTAGGATGATTGGCATGCAGTTCGACCGTTACTGCCCGATACCTCCCGAAGCGCGTCTTGCGTCAGTTCGGTTATACGCAGATGATCCCCAGGATGCCTCATGAGTCTGCTCCTCTAGGCTTGACCCGCAGGCAGATAGATAAGCTATATGCTGACTACCAGTCCCACTTGGTACCGGAGAAGGCTCGGGCGACCAGAGCGGTGACAGACTAGAGCGTTGCTGCCGGGTACATCGTGTGGTTCTACACCGTCTCACACCCATGCATGGTGCCCACTGCTGAGGGATCGCCACCCAGACCTGCTCATCAGAAGATATTAGAGGAGGGGCAGTCTCAGCTGGACCATACTCAGGATGTCCTACCACGCTGTCGTCAGATAGTATAGATAAGGCAGCAGGCCATTGCGGACGGTCACCTCCTTGAGGGCTCTGGTGCCAGACTTGCCGTGGATAGGATGATTGCGATTGCTGGGGGGCCACTTCAGTACAGCAGACATCGATCCAGGTTGGGGGTAGGGGCAGAGGAGCAAGGGAGCCAGGAGAGATCCTTCGCCATACGCAGTAGTTTTTTTTTTATGTATCATATTTATATTACATGTATGCATTGTATTTTGACAGACATTTATTATATATATATATAATATTTTATTTTATTTTATATATGGATGTTGTCAAATGTATATTAAGTTCCGCCGATTTTTTAACGTATGCGACCATGCAAAAAAACTGATTTAAAAAAAAAAATAAAGTTCTGCTATTTTTCGAATCTGCAGATCAGGAATGTTTCCGGATGTGCACTTCCGGAATGCATCAGCATTTTTAAAAAAATTGATGCGTTCGGATGTGCACATCCAAAATCAGGAGGTAAAACCGAAAATTCAGATGGTACCTAAGAAACAAGGGTGATGTGATAAGCAATCCTAAAAAAGAAAAGTATTGTTGAGAGTTATTGGTTGGTACCTCTAATAACTTTCGAGTTCAAGAAAACATTTGGTACGCACGAGGAACATTATGATCAGAACAACCAAGAAAGGTTACATTCACCAGGTTAAGGCTATATATAACGTATGCACCTTATGTATTGAAGCGACCTTAACTACATGGATTAATCATTACCATCATATACAAGGATTTCGGTTCAACAATGACCCTCATAGACCTCCAAAAATATACATGGGAGTTCCAACAACAATAGCTTCTTCTAGTGTTTTTGGAGGTGTGTCGATTTACCAACCTGGAGAACAAATGGTAATAAAAATGTCTATTATTATAAAATAATTGGATATAGGGATACATGATATTGTGTATGAGGTCTCTCAAATACTTGCTAGGGTGGTAAACATATGGTATAAGGTTAAACAAGCTACGGCGTTTGAGACCAAACAAGTCAATTCTAGTGACAAGTAGGTCATGTCTACCTTACAAGGAGTTCAATGGAACTAAGGTAAATAGAGAATTTATATTCATATCCATCCAATCAATGAAATGTTAATGCCTTCCCAAACTAAATTTATTTCTATACAACAGGTACCTTTTATTCTTTGTAATTTT
The DNA here is from genome assembly GCA_022829125.1 of Lathyrus tuberosus. NCBI lineage: Eukaryota > Viridiplantae > Streptophyta > Magnoliopsida > Fabales > Fabaceae > Lathyrus > Lathyrus tuberosus. Next base: position 7,255,278 of record JALAZF010000278.1, on the reverse strand, counting down.
CAGTATAGTATTTTTTTTTATCACGAATAACCCTATGGAGAACCTAATGGCGAATGATACATTTAATCGGGATAATATTCAATTTGGATGTGTACATATGACAAGGATTTCACATAAAATAAGATATATATTTTGGTATGCCGCAAGAATTGTCTTATAAAAACACTCTACAGGCGAAAAACATATCTTATTTTGGAGGGCAATTATTTAACCTAATAACAAAATTTTAAAAGGCATTTGTGGATTATTTGATTCGACACCCATAAAGAATTTACCTATTGGTATCTACTTTTCCCAGAACATACATACCACGACGTGATGCACCAATTCAACTTTTGGTGGATTTGACGATACTTAGACCAGTCGTTGGTTATGTAGATGAACAATCGTGGATTGCAAATCCATTTTACCAATGTAATGTACGAATGACATGTAGAACTTCTATGAGAAACAACTTTGAGGTGAGCCAATAACGAAAATACTGGAATTCCTTGCCCATTGTTTGGTTCGACATGGTTTGCAAAACCCACTTAAAAATGTGTGGCACCATCCAATTGCACTCGAAGCTAAACCTATTGGGCAACAATTTGTGGATCCTAACCTCATAGAAGATGACTTTAGGATACAAGTTAAGCATGTAGATAATTCAATGCATAGGAAAAAAATATTCTAAATGGGTGGACGCATTAGTACCACATCCTAAAGGTTATAAAACTCCAAACTTTATTATCTTTTCAAGGAAGATGGAAAGTCAACTCCATAGATTATTGGAAGGTTTATTTTCATTATATTCCTTTCTCTCACAAAACTTAATAAAAACCGGGTAGACATGGAAAAGTGTTTTTGTGACGAATTATACTAGCCTCATTATGAAGTTATGCAGTAGATTTAATGAAATTGAAAAAAAAAAAAAAAGATGAATCGTCTGCAAATTTCATTGAGAGATTAAAAAATATGGTTGGTAAATGTTATGTAAAATTTCCTAATGTGGAATACTAATAAATCTCTATTAAATGTGTGTATCCTCTATTAAGAGAGAAATTGGTTGGACAAGTTTTCCATGATCTGAACAAATTGCCTTCCAAAGAAGCACACATTAAATTTTTTGTCCAAGCGAGGGAGAAGAAACATGTTAGCCGAGAAAGAGGCACACACCTAGTCTCCATCATTGATATGGAGGATTTTGACGATGATATGTCAACTTATTTCACAAAATATATATTAGTTGTTGTGAAAAACGATGACTTTAATCAAAATATAAAACTGGTTTCTTGAATTATCAAGAACCAAAACAAGGGCTTAACGGAAAAGAGAAAACTAGAAGAAGAAGAATAGAAGAGGAACAACAAGGATTGGGCAAATATAATTCTGTTTACTATTCACTTTCTCATTAATGTTTACAAATGATTACAAGTGAATATCACAATTTGCCACACTCAACAAACTGAGTGTACTAGCCTATTTATATACTAACTAGGTAACTTACAGCCCAAGAAACCTAAACAATTGGATCCTTAACACAATGCCCAATTCGACAGAATAAACTATTTCGACAGAATACATATAAGAACAGACTTCGACTACTATATGTAATAATCTGGCATCAGCATGTGAACAAGCTTCGACAACACGTTTGTCTTCAGTCGAAATACATGAAAGCTACCTTCGACACAGCTGAGTTTCGACCCAAATCTCACAAATCTCCACCTTGGATCTAACTCAGCAACAAGAGAATCAACTAGCTTTCATCATGCAGCTTTATCAACTGCATACAGTGGAAGAACTTGTAACTTGGCAACGTCTTGGTGATCATATCAGCAGCATTGTCTTCAGTCGAAACCTTCAGCACCTGGACTTCACCACGCTCGATTATCTCTCTGACGAAATGCAGCCTCACATCAATGTGCTTAGTTCGCTCATGATAGGCTGAATTCTTCGACAGATGTATTGCACTTTGACTATCACATTTAACAGTGATACTTCGACCTTGAAGTTTCAGCTCCTTTGCAAAACCTTCAAGCCACAATGCTTCCTTCACAGCTTCAGTGAGGGCAATATATTCAGCTTCAGTGGTTGATAAGGCAACAACCTTCTGAAGCGTCGCTTTCCAACTGATTGTTGTGCCAAACATTGTGAAAACATATCCAGAAATAGACTTTCTGGAATCCATACAACTTGCATAATCAGAGTCAACAAATCCTTCGATTTCGACTATGCTATCACCATCACAGGCTCCACCATAAATCAAGACTCTTTTCAGAGACCCATTTATGTACCTGAGAATCCACTTTACAGCTTGCCAGTGCGCCTTTCCAGGATTGGCCATATACCTGCTCACAAGGCTCACTCCATATGCTATGTCTGGCCTCGTACATACCATAACATACATCAAAGAACCTACTACACTAGCATATGGGATGCTATTCATATAGATTCTTTCAGCTTCAGTACTCGGACTTTGAGTAGTACTAAGCTTAAACTGAGGATTTGTAGGTGTCACAACAGGCTTCGAATTCAACATACCAAACTTGTCGAGAAGCTTTCGTAGGTATGTCTCTTGAGATAAGCACAACTTCGACTGCTTTCTATCTCTCCGGATGTCAATCCCAAGAATCCTGGCTGCAGCTCCAAGTTCCTTCATTTCGAACTCCTTACTGAGTTCAGCCTTCACCTTCGTTACATCCTCAACCCTGTTGCTAGCTATGAGGATATCATCCACATACAGTAGCAACATAACAAGTGAGTTTCTAGGTCGAAATCTGAAGTAAACACAGTGATCGAACTGACTTCTAGTGAAACCAATGTGTGCCATGAACTTGTCGAATCTCCTATTCCACTGTCGAGGAGATTGCTTCAGGCCATACAAAGACCTATTCAGCTTGCACACATAATCTTCTTTACCCTTTTCTGCATACCCTTCAGGTTGACGCATCAGGATCGTTTCATCTAGATCACCATACAGAAATGTTGTCTTCACATCCATTTGCTCAAGTTCCAAGTCGAACTTTGCTACCATGGCCAACAACATTCGAATGGATCTATGCTTTACAACAGGTGAGAACACATCATTGAAGTCAACTCCTTCTTTCTGAGTGAACCCCCTAGCAACCAGCCTCGCCTTAAAGCGCTTCGACATCACTCCTTCGATTCCTTCCTTGACCTTGAAAATCCACTTACAACTGACTAACCTTGCTCCTGCAGGTTTCTCAATCAGCTCCCAAGTGTTATTATCATGAAGAGATTTCATCTCGTCATCCATGGCTTTTCGCCATTCAGTCTTGTCTCGACTCCTTATAGCTTCCTTGTAATCTCTAGGTTCTTCGTCAAGTACCTCACTTGCAGAGATTAAGGCAAAAGCTATAAGATCTGCATAACCAAGTCTTTGAGGTGGCTTGATGACTCTTCTCGACCTATCTCTAGCCAGTAGGTAGTCATCGACAGTTTCTTCAACCTCATCAGCATCTTGCTCTTCGACTTCATCAGGGCTATGCACTTCAGCATCACTATGCTCCACCTCAACAGGCATCTCTACCTGTTCCAGCTCCTCTTCAGATATTTCTGCACTTCGACCAGCATCACCAGTTTTCTTAAAAGCCATTTCGACCTCATTGAAAACTACATCACGACTTGTGATACATCTTCTGTGACCTGGTTCTAGGCACCACAGCCTATAACCCTTGACTCCCTCAGGATATCCAAGGAACATGCATCTCAGAGCTCTAGGTTCGACCTTGTCTTGCCTAATGTGAGCATAGGCTAAACAGCCAAATACTTTCAGTTTGTCGAGATCTGGTGGATGATTCGACCAAACTTCTTCAGGTGTCTTCATTCCCAGCGCAGTCGAGGGACATCTATTTATCAGATAAGCTGCTGTCGAAACAGCCTCTGCCCAAAACACCTTCTTCAATCCAGCACTAACCAACATGCTTCTAACCCTTTCAAGGATTGTTCGATTGAATCTCTTAGCTAAGCCATTTTGTTGAGGAGTACCTGCTACAGTCTTATGCCTTGCAATCCCAGACTCAACACAGTAACTGTCGAACGCTTCATTGCAGAATTCAAGGCCATTGTCAGTTCTCAACCTCTTAACCTTTCTGCCAGTTTGAGTCTCGACCAGAACTTTCCAACTTTTGAAATTCTCAAAAGTTTCATCCTTCGTCTTCTGAATGAATACCCATAGCTTTCTGGAATAGTCATCAACGATGGATAGAAAATACCTTGCACCTGAGTGTGAAGGATTCCTTGCAGGCCCCCAAAGATCAGCATGAATGTAATCAAGGGATCCATGTGTTCTTTGCTTGCCTTTGTCAAACTTTGCCCTACAGGATTTACCAAGTACACAAGATTCACAAAACTCCAACTTTTCGACTTTGTCACCACCTAGCAGGTTCTGCTTCCCCAATTCGACCAGGCCTCTTTCGCTGACATGGCCCAATCTCATGTGCCATAACTCTGTCTTCGACATAGGTTTCGTGGATACAACATTTGTCGAACCACTTACAACCTCAGCCTCCAGGGTATACAAGCCTTGGTTTTTCACGCCTCTCAAGACTTCCTTCGACCCTTTCATGACTCTCAGGGTACCTTGCTCTCCTTTGAAAACATATCCCTTTCTGTCGAATTCTCCAAGAGAAATTAAATTCCTCTTAAGATCAGGTACATACCTAACCCCAGTCAATAGCTTTATTGACTCATCATGGAGCTTGAATCTAACAGATCCAATACCTGCAATCTTGCAAGCTTTATTGTCCCCCAGCAGCACTGATCCTCCGTCTTGATCACATAATTCTTCAAACACATTCTTGTTTGGAGTCATATGCCAAGTACATCCAGAATCCATAATCCACTCTTCGCAAGAGTTGCTGCTCGACACCACAAGGACATCAGATGATTCATAACCATCTTGCACTATAGCTGCATTCCCATTGTCCTTACCTCTATGATTATTCAGGCACTCAGGGCACACCTTTCGTGTATGACCCTCCTTCTTACAGTGATAACATTTGATACCAGACATATCACCACCAAAAGACTTCTGCTGAACCTTTCCTTTCTTCTTATCAAACCTACTATCTTTCTTCGACGATATTCCTTTCATGGACAACCCTTCGCCAACTGATGAAGGTTTCTGCTCCTTTCTTTCATTCAAATCCTTCGAATACAAGGCTGCTTGAACTTCTTCAAAGGTCAGGGACTCTCTTCCACACAAGAGAGTTTCTTTGAAGTGAGCATGCGATCTGGGCAAAGCACACAACAGCAACAGTGCTTGATCTTCATCATCAATTTTCACATCAATGTTTTCAAGATCAAGAATCAGCTTGTTGAAAGAATCCAACTACTCAGCCAAGGCCTTTTCTTTATTCATCTTGAATGAATACAAGGCTTGCTTCAGGTAAAGACGATTCACCAAGGATTTGGTCATATACAAACTTTCCAGCTTCGTCCATAATCCCGCCGCCGCCGTCTCTTTTGATACCTGCCGGAGAACCTTATCACCAAGGCTCAATAGAATTGCGCTGTGTGTTTTCTCGATCATTGTCGTCTTTTCTTTTTCCGTCAACGCAGCATCCATGGCTGACATTCCCTTCAACGCTTCCAAACATCCCTGCTGCACCAGTAGGGCTTTCATCTTCAAGCGCGACAGACCGAAATCGTTCACTCCGGTGAACTTTTCAATCTCATACTTTGTTGAAGCCATCTTCTCCACGCTCACCGCACCAATTTGTTGTGAAAAACGATGACTTTAATCAAAATATAAAACCGGTTTCTTGAATTATCAAGAACCAAAACAAGGGCTTAACGGAAAAGAGAAAACTAGAAGAAGAAGAATAGAAGAGGAACAACAAGGATTGAGCAAATATAATTCTGTTTACTATTTATTTTCTCATTAATGTTTACAAATGATTACAAGTGAATATCACAATTTGCCACACTCAACAAACTGAGTGTACTAGCCTATTTATAGACTAACTAGGTAACTTGCAGCCCAAGAAACCTAAATAATTAGATCCTTAACACAAGGCCCAATTCGACAGAATAAACTATTTCAACAGAATACATATAAGAACAGACTTCGACTACTATATGTAATAATCTGGCATCAGCATGTGAACAAGCTTCGACAACACGCTTGCCTTCAGTCGAAATACATGAAAGTTACCTTCGACACAGCTGAGTTTTGACCCAAATCTCACATTAGTAAATGAGATCATAAAAGGAAAAGGCTATTTATGTCATGCCTTAAGGTCTGATTAAGGAAAAAGGTACTAATTCATTATAAGATAAGATAAAATATATATTTGATAACACAATAGATTACTAGATATTTAATTATATTTCATTCGTGTTTTAAAAAACTATATAGCCCTAATTATCCAAGGTTAAGGAAACCAAAAATATATTGCTTGAGAAGTCCACTCTGAAGATGAAAAAAGTACACAAGAGGGAGGGTTGAATTGTGTTTTTCGTTTTCTGACTTTGCGTCTGATCAGAGTTCAAAATCTAAACTGGTGTTTAGATTCTGATTATACTTAGTAGCAGATGTTAACAGAAGCAAATAAATAATAGCAGAGGACACAAAGATTTATATTGGTTCATTCCAACGGAGAGTAGTCCAGTCCCCTTGCTTCCCAAGAGATTTTCACTATAACTAAATCATGATTACAATCGCTTATGCATTCGACATAAGTCTTTTACACTGCTCTAATCCTAGGTCCAAGACTTCTTACTTAATTCCTACATACTCAAGGCTTCAGCTCCTGGTTCCATGAAACGAGCCTTCCTGCTCAAACCCCTCTGGTTCAAGACTTCTACTCCAAGTTCCATAAACCGAGCCATCCTGCTCAAGCCACACAGGCCCAAGACGTTTGCTCCAGGTTCCATGAAACAAGCCTTCCTGCTCAAACCCCTCAGATTTAAGACTTATGCTCTAAGTTTCACAAATCGAGACCTCCTGCTTAATCAATCTACTTGATTAAGACTTTCATTGCTCAAGCACATAACATGAGATTTACATGGCTCAAGCATCTTGGCGAGAGAATTTCTTGCTTGAATCCTAATGATACAAGACTTATGCTTAATCAATCCACTTGATTAAGACTTTAATTGCTCAAGCACATAGCATGAGACTTTCATGGCTCAAGCATCTTGCCGAGAAACTTAATCTAAATTGCTAAACAAGTTCAGCAAAATAGAGAACAAAATGTACTTGATACTAATATCATAGGTACGGGGAAACACCATAACAAAGACCTAAAGCTCTTAAGATTTCTAATATATTCAACATGTAAGAAATCTTAAGGCTTTTACAATTACAACCTACAACAGAAAATTTGCATACACGATATAGTTGATAATTGCTGATCTTGTTACTCCTTCATCTGGTTAATCCTTGTTGAAAATTCAGTTTGAACCTTCGGCCACTTATTTAACAGTTGCAGCAGACTAGCCGTTGGAAGAGATAACTTGATCAAGTGTCTTTGCTTTACTCTACAGTACAAGAAAAAGTAATTTAGTTTTCTTAGTAACATCAGAGTTTGAGGTTTATAAGCTCTCCCTGAGTCAAATAGTTCCAAGGTTGAGGTTTGTAAGCTCCCCCTTAGTTCTATATTTAAGAAAACCAAAAATAATATTTAACTTCCTTTTATCAACATCAGAATACTAGGTTTGTAAGCTCCTTCTGAGTCTGATAGGCTAAGGTTGAGGTTTGTAAGCTCCTCCTTAGTTCTATGTACAAGAAAGTTAAAATGTGTCGCTCGGGCAAGATAACCATAATAACAGAAATTTAAATAACAAAATTAAAAATGATCATTATGTACAGACTGAATAGGTTCAATGGGTTCAATTTCTAATAAATACTTATTATCATTTTTTCCCCTTTTGTCACATCAAAAAGAATAAAACGAGAAAAGGAAAAGAGAATTACAGTCATAAATGCATAACATGCCATCATTACAAGATCAATTTCCAAGAAATGAAAAACGATCAAGTAACAAGGCTCATTAAGGATTGTGCAATGCAGTTATTGGTCGTAACGGTCCAAAAAAATCAAGTAAAAGATCTTTATTCCGTCGACTAGGATAATTAGAAGCCATTATAAAAGCAACCAAAACCTAGTTCATTTTCATCAACATCTACTAAAGTCATGAAGTCATTAGCTGAGTGCAACAAAACTTCTATAGTGACAGAAATCACACAGAGCTCTACGAGTATGAGTGTCTAGAACCTTCCAAAATGAGCAGTTTCTGAATCATCTACTACTGGGCCTTTTCCCTCTACACTTCAGACAAATCTACGTCAGCAGTTCCTCAACAACCTACAGAAGTAGGTTCTTCAGCAACTGCGATAAAGCCAAGAAAGAAGTCTATGAAGAGGTTAAGGAGAAGAAGATTCAACAAGATGTCTTACCGTTCTGTTATCCCAGAAGCAGACGAGGAAGATATTGATGAGGATGAACGATATTTTGACGATGGCAACTACTACTCCTACAAGGCAAATGATGACTTAGATAAAGATATATTCTAAGAACATACAATTCCTTTTGTAAAAATATTTTGTAATCCTTTAGCCTGATAAATGAAGAAGTTTTTGACCAATTTATTTTTATTTACATTGCATGCAAACAACCACTTAATTTCACCTTTTGATTTTTTGATAAACATTAATAAAGTAATACTGAAACCAGAAGCAACAGTTAACATGTTAACTATAATACTTACTATTGTTAAAGAATCTTAATAGGCCATATTTCTAGATAAAATTTCCAAAAGTCATCATTAAAACATTGATTTGACTTAATCAATATTAAAATAACGAATACTCATGACAATGAATGTAACAAGTCTATAAAAACTCATAGCAGACTCACTTTCATAATCACTTAATCTTCAAAACACCAAGATGTATAAATAAAAACAAATCTAGGTTCCAAAGAGAGATTTCAGAAAAGTAGCCATACTAATTGTAGCAACTCAAGCAAACGAAGGTAAAGCATCAACTGAAGAATCTACTAGTAAGCATATGACTTCAGAAACGCACATCTCTTCAACATCCTTTGTGAAGACACACAGAAGAAGAACTTCTAGATCTAAACACAGAAATTATATGAGAAAGGAGGCTTTAGAGTTTGCCAAGGAAGAATGACAAGATTATTTAGATAATCTAGTCATGTCAGATGATCCTAGGAAATACCTTAGGGCAAATCCAACAGACTAGAAAGTCTTAATAACTTGTAATATCTTCTAGTTTATTAAAAAGAATTGTTGCACAATTGAGTTCTTAATCCCATTTCTTTTATCCTTTTAAACAACAATATATATATATATATATATCACAACAGTATGAACAAACTTGAATTAATAATAAGATTAAATTGACCGTGTGAAAGTCTTGGGACAAGGGTGCCTTGCAGGGAAGTAGCAAAAATTGGTGAATTCAAGCGACATTGTTGGTGACTTGATTAATCTTTGACAAAGGGTTTTGGAGGTGGTAGAATCAACAACAAACCATAGAATTTGTAGGGTTAGAGTTCTTCATCTCATGTATATACACTTTTTTCAAAGTAAGGTTAATTGCAAGCATCTCAATTCGAATGCGAATTGAGGGCAGACGTACCCATAGCGAGGCCGATTGAGAAACTGCCTAAACAAATCGCTCTCTCTCTCTCTCTCTCTCTCTCTCTATATATATATATATATATATATATATATATTTCTCTTTAATTTTGATTTGCAAATTATTGAATTCATTGCTCGTTTAATCAATTTGTTTGAGAATTATTTTTGATAAAAAAAATTTTAAATAGGTTTTTTTGACATAATTATAATCCGTTTGATTGTGATTTGTTTTAAGATCAACAAAACAAAGCGAATTTCCAAATGATATCGATTACACACAAAGTGTTCGATAAATTGTTTTATTGTGTTTTGTGTGTTTTGATCATTGGAAATAAGCTCTACGTATAGCTTATCATTCAATTGTTTGTGATTGATTGTTGTTGGGCAATTTGTAGTCATTTTTCATATGTTTGTGTACCTTTACGCATATTTGAGCTTTTCTATAGAGGTTCGGTTAGACAATTCGATTCGGGTTGTTTCCATTGTGCTATAAAACTTTTGAAAATCATTTTTGCCAAAAATTAGATTTTAAATTTGTGATCTATTCACTACTTCTAGATCGAAACCTATTGTCTAACACATTTTACTTCTATCAAGGTCCCAAAAGAATTTAAAGAAGGAGCATCATAAGCTTGCATCCTCATTAAAGAAGGTTTTTTTAATGAAATCTCAAGACAAGTTATGACCATTTGATGAATTTCTCAATGATTGGTTCAACACCAGAGCTAACGGGCTTACTATACCATGTAGAAACGTTATGATTCGATTCCAAGGTTCTATAAGCCATGTTCCGTTGCATCAAAAGTGAAGGTAGTTGAAAGAATGAGAAGAACTTGTGACTTTAGCTGAAACAGGAGTGAGTGCATTGGAAAATTTAAGTTCATGCATCTCTAGAAAGAAACAGTGCAAATCAATCGGTTGTCTACGAGAACCCAATTGATGATATTGAAACAAAAGAAATAATTATGTTAACGTTATCCAAATCTTTACTAATATTAATTTTAGACTTATATGTATAAAGAAGTTATGTTTATCTTCTTACTTTCTTATAACAAGAAATATATATTGATCAAAGGAACTTGGGTCTTCTATTAGATTGACATACTTACTTAACAAACATATTGTGTGAGGATCTATTAACAAATACAAGCCATTAGGCCTAACATTTCCACATTAAGTAATGACATCTTGAAAAAAAAGGTGATACTTTGGTAGATGTTCTAGTATATAATAGTCAAGAATTCCAAAGTTTGATAATTTAGTTAAGCTTTTTTGTAATTAACCGGTATTGGGCTTTGATATTCCATAGATCTAAATTTGGAATAGATGTATTCCTCAACAAAATAGAAAGGGAAGTCCAGAGAACTATTTCACCGATGAAATAGTGAAAACCCTAAATTGTGACAATGGTCATTACACTAAATAAAACCATCATCATGAATAAGGTCAAAATAAAGGAATATATCGACTAGTGAAAATAGAAACCAATAGAAACACAAATGGAGTAAGTATTAACCTAGTACACGAGATACATTAAAAGCCAAGAAAAGAATTTCACTGATGTTAAAATAAATTGTAGCCATAAGGTTGATTACCTAGCCAAATTAAAGAACAAATACATAAAACTTGAGACAAAAAAGGGTCTTGAGGATGTTGTTCTCCAGTCGCTACTATGATGGACATATGATAATAAATATGACAAATTTCTATTTGTTAACCGTCTTCAATTGATTGAATAACTAGGTATCCTTATGCATTAATTCCTTCAACTATTTTCATATGTGTTCCCGCTCTACATTTAGTTGGGTATTCCTCGTCTTAATCTTTTGCATGTGAGCCAACATTTTCTTCCTATTCTCCTCAAGTTCTGAGTAAATGGTTTGAATTCCTCCTTTGCATAACCAAGATCTAAAGAAGCCGCACACATAGGGATAAGATCAACAAAACATGCCACAAAATATAAGACAATGAGTCAAGTGTGGGGTGATGCACTCATCCACAAAGGGGAATTCATGCTCCCACAAAGGGGATTCATTCATTCTCGCGTAAATAGTTGATAAGACTAAATTCTATAGGCCACCACGATATCTGCAAAATTTGATTAGTGTTTTACTTTAAATAATGGAATATGTAATCATTTCAAACATACAATCAACCAAATTAAGTTATTTTACATATTTTTATTGCTTTTACTTTATTTTATTTTTATGCATTTTGTATAGTAGTCTAATATTCTCTTATATTATACTTAATATTCTTTGAAGTGATTAATAAACCTCAACTGAAGGATAAAGTTTCATTTTTAATCCACTTTATTAGACTGTCCCTCGGTTAAGTTTCAAATTTGACAACAAATATATGTGTTTTATCGTCTAAAAATTTAATATACACTTTATATATATTGAGAAACAAAGTTCTTAGGTGAACAATAAAAACGGTTAGAACAAAGAGAGAAAAAAGAAAAGATAAAGAAGAAAAAAGAAAGAAGGATTATGACAAATTGTTTACTATTCATTTTCTCATAAGGGTTTACTAATGATTATAAATAAATATCACAATTGGCCTCACTCAACAACCTGAGTGATCTAGCCTATTTATAGACTAACTAGCTAACTTACATTACAAGCTAACTAAACAATTGGATCCTTAACACAAGGCCCAATTCGACATCATAAGTCATAATTATATTTTGACATTACATACTAGAACTAGCTTTAACTACAGTATGCAACCCTTCGACATCAACATGTGACCCAGCTTCGACTTCATGCTTGTCTCCTGTCGAAACACATGAAAGCTATCCCTCGACAGAGCTAGAGTTCGACCCAAAATCTCACAAATCTCCACCTTGGAACTAACTCTACAAACGACTTGGAATAAACTAGCTTTCATCATGCAGTTTATCAACTGCATACAGTGGAAAAACTTGCAACTTGGCAACGTCTTGGTGATTATATCAGCAGCATTGTCATCAGTCGAAACCTTCAACACCTAGACTTCACCACGCTCGATTATCTCTCTGACGAAGTGCAGCCTTAAATCGACGTGCTTGGTTTGCTCATGATAGACTGAGTTCTTCAATAGATGCATTGCACTTTGACTATCACTTTTAACAGTGATACTTCGACCTTGAAGTTTCAGCTCCTTTGCAAAACCTTCAAGCCACAATGCTTCTTTCACAGCTTCCGTGAGGGCAATATATTCTGTTTCAGTAGTTTATAAGGCAACAACCTTCTGAAGCGTTGCTTTCCAACTGATTGATGTGCCGAACATAGTGAACACATATCTAGAAATAGACTTTCTGGAATCTATACAACCTGCATAATCAGAGTCGACAAACCCTTCAATTTCGACTTTGTTATCATCACCAGAGGCTCCACCATAAATCAGAACTCTTTTCAGAGACCCATTTATGTACCTGAGAATCCACTTCAAAGCTTGCCATTGCGCCTTTCCAGGATTTGCCATATACCTACTTACAAGGCTCACACCATACGCTATGTCTGGCCTCGTACAAACCATAACATTCATCAAAGAACCTACCACACTAGCATATGGGATGCTACTCATATAGATTCTTTCAGCTTCAGTACTCGAACTTTGAGTAGTACTTAGCTTAAAATGAGGATTTGTCGGAGTCACAAATGGCTTTGAATTCGACATACCAAACTTGTCGAGAAGCTTTCGTAGGTATGTCTCTTGAAATAAGGACAACTTCAATTGATTTCTATCTCTCCGGATGTCAATCCCAAGAATCCTGGTGGTAGCTCCCAGATCCTTCATTTCGAATTCCTTACTGAGTTCAACCTTCACCTCCATTACATCCTCGACACTGTTGCTAGCTACGGGGATATCATCCACATAGAGCAACAAAATAACAAGTGAGTTTCCTAGTCGAAATCTGAAGTAAACACAGTGGTCGAACTGGCTCCTAATGAAACCAATGTGTGTCATGAACTTGTCGAATCTTCTGTTCCACTATCAAGGATATTGTTTCAGGTCATATAAAGACCTATTCAGCTTGCACACATGATGTTCTTATCATTTTCTGCATACCCTTCAAGTTGATGCATCAAGATCGTTTCGTCTAGGTCACCATAAAAAAAAAGCTCTCTTCACATCCATTTGGTCAAGTTCCAAGTCGAACTTCACCGCCATGTCCAACAACATTCTAATGGATCTATGCTTTACAACAGGTGAGAACACGTCATTGAAGTAGACACCTTCCTTCTGATTGAACCCCCTAGCAACCAGCCTTGCCTTAAAATGCTTCGACATCACTCCTTCGATTCCTTCCTTGACCTTGAAAATCCACTTACAACTGACTAACATTACTCATGCAGGTTTCTTAATTAGCTCCCAAGTGTTATTATCATGAAGAGATTTCATCTCGTCATCCATGGCTTTTCGTCATTCAGTCTTATTTCGACTCCTCAAAGCTTCCTTGTAATCTCTAGGTTCTTCCTCAAGTACCTCACTTGCAGAGATTAAGGCAAAAGCTATAAGATCTGCATAACCAAGTTTTTGAGGTGGCTTGATGGCTCTTCTCAATCTATCTCTTGCTAGTAGGTAGTCATCGACAGTTTCCTCAGTCTCTTCAGCATCTTGCTCTTCTTCTTCGACTTCATCTGGGTTATGCATTTCAGCATCATTATGCTCCACCTCAACAGGAATCTTTACCTATTCCAGCTCCTCTTTAGATATTTCTGCACTTCAACCAGCATCACAAGTTATCTTGAACGCCATCTCGACTTCATTGAAAACTACATCACGACTTGTGATACATCTTCTGTGACCTGGTGATAAGTGCAAAATGTACCTATTTTTGTATATATCACTTATCAATGCTTTGTGGTAAATATCGTGCGAATAAAACCCGATTTGTTTATAAATACGTTTACGATACTTTTTAGTGTATATATTGTGTATAGTGTAAATATCATTGAGTTTAATAGATTTTTTCTCAATTTTTGCAGGTATCCAATCAAGGATGTCTTGCCATTGTTGTATAGAGCATTGAATAAGCTTTCCAACGCTTCAAACCGTGCGTCAATCGGAGTTACGGTTCAAAAGTTACGAATAAAACAGTGCAGAAAAATTCTGCAGACTGGTGTGCTGCGCCTCTGCGCCGCCGTGCGGTGTAGGGGTGGTCCGGACACTCCAAAATTGTGAAAAACTTATAGAATGATGGCCTTTCGCCGCCGGGCGAACCCAGAATTCCGCCGGGCGGTGCTGCGCATGCTGAAACTCCATTAAAGCCCCAAAAACACAATTTTTAGGTTATGGGTTTGATATTTTTAGTTCTAAATCCATTCAATAGCATTTTTTGACTAGAATTAGGCTAGAAAACACATTAGAGCATACATTGGGATGATCCGGAGTCGAATCCTTCATCAATCGGAGCCGACAAACCGCGATATGTTTGGTTTTTCTCCATTTCTTCTCTATGTTTTTCTCTTTTTGTTGGGTGTTTGTATATTTACTATGAACATATGTATCTTTGTTGATCATAATATTGTATAAAGCTTGCTTTACAAATCATTATCGATGTCTTCCTTGATCTTTTTGCATTTATGTTTGGATTTGTGTTGTGTTAGAGATAAACTTCACAAATCTTGATTAGGGATGGATATTTATTGTCTAGATGCTAGAGATAGATTTAGATGATAATCTTTATGGTGTCGGAACTTAAATGCCTTCCGTGTTTCGAGGCTTCGTGCGCGAGAGTGACGAAGAGAGTGATACGGTTGCTTCTCAACTCAGTGTGCCAGAGATGGACACTGTTGTGAGCGATATTGGATGATTTTGACGAGTATTGCAGGTGGAGTATAATTGGTCGATAAATTTATGTTTGTGACGAGTGGAATATATACATGCTTGATAGGTTTCTTCTCTTCAAAGAATATACTTTTTATGTTTTTATTTACTTTTCCGCATTTAATTCAAACCATTTAAACCCAAACTCATTACCAATTAAATTGTCAAACGGCAGTTCAGTAGCACCGATCTCTGTGGACACGATAATTCTCGGAAAAATACTTCCAAATCTTTTTGTTTGCTTGCCGCTATGCCGCTTCAACAAAATGGCGCCGTTGCCGGGGATTAGTTTTTATTGTTCTTGCATTGCGATAGTTTCGTTGTTTTTTAGTTTTGTAGATATCGTACATATTGTATATTTTCACTTGTTTATATTTATACTTGTATATTTTAATGTTTGTTCAAGTGTTTGGTTAGGACGCTTGCTTTTGGTTGCGTGGTGAGACATCACCATGGCAGGAAGAGAGGAAGTTTATAATTAAGCACCGTAAAGGCGTCGAGCTTACGACGTAAAACAAGCATGTTTTATAGTTTTTCTTTTCTAAAGTTTTGTTTGTTGTTTGGTTGCAAGTCTTGGTCGACTTATTTGAGGATGTTTTTGTGATTTTCCAAGTTGGTTTGTTTCAACTTGCGGATGTTTGGTAATGATATTTGTTAAGTTTTGTACACGTCCGAGGTATGTATTTATCGCTTTCTTGACTTTAGCATATTCATGTTACTTAGGCATTTTACAAACTTTCATGCCATCCATTCTTTTGTATACTTGTTCTATTGTGAATCACTTTAGTTCCCAACCTTTTTGTGAGGTAGCTTTCCATTTGTTCATATACGCGCGGAGTACCAACATTCTTGTTCTAACTGGATTTTATTATGTTGAATCTGTTGTTTGTGTTGTTTATATGAATGCATGAAAAGGATCAAGGCAATTGTTTCATTTTGAGCACAACCACCTTAGCCAAATAGTCAATTCACCTTGTGAGTGTGTGAGAATTTGTAACCCCTTTGAGCTTTTTGATCCATGTTTTATTTGAACTTAATGCTTGTCTATGAGTGTTTAGTTCACTTATTTTTGAATGGATTTTGTTTTTTCTTGGACCTCAATTTTTTGTTGTTGTATGGATTTTTTCCTTGCCTTAGAAAGTAGGGAGTATTCACATGATAGTGCGGTTGAATTCAAGTTGGGGAGAGGATGATTGTATACTCATTGGTTGGATTCTACGAGGATTGAAAAAGAAAAGAAAAGAAAAAAGAGAAAAATTTGTGAAAGAGAAAAAGAAAGAAAAAAGGAAGAAAAAGAAAAATTCTTGAAAAAGGAAACAAAAAGAGTTTTAATAATTGTGCTAAATAAGTATTGTGTTTTGTGTAACACTTGGGATTTTGGAAGAAGTTGGTTGAAAATTTGTGTGTGAATCTTTGTGAGTTGATCACTCCCTCAGGTTTAGGCAAGTTTTTGTTTCAATTACTTTAAGAAATTGCCCCTTGTTTGTTTACCCGACCACGCTACAACCTTGAAAGTCCTTGTGATTCTTGCCTTTGTGTGTTCAATGTGAATTTTTGGATGGATGCATAATTTAGTCTTTTGTTTGCATGAGTGTTGTGTGAGTGTAAAGTACCTTATTGTGTGTTTTTCATCTACCGATGATTTTTTTGCTAGGTGTGATTCACTTTGGAACTTGTGTTGTTTTAGAATTTTTGGCATGATTTTTGTATTTTGCATTTGTTTCGTGACTATGTTGTCATCTTAGTTTAGTGGTAAGTATTTACTTTTTGTGTGTACCGTTTGCATTTGAACCATTCATTTGTTTTCCGTTTTTCAAAACCTGTTGATTCGTCTTTCTTTGGATATCGCTTTTATGTTTTCAAGTTTGTTTGATTCTTGTTTGTGGACAAACAATTATGTAAGTTGGGGAGAGTTGATAAGTGCAAAATGTACCTATTTTTGTATATATATTTTGTTGCACTTATCAATGCTTTGTGGTAAATATCGTGCGAATAAAACCCGATTTGTTTATAAATACGTTTACGATACTTTTTAGTGTATATATTGCGTATAGTGTAAATATCATTGAGTTTAATTGATTTTTTCTCAATTTTTGTAGGTATCCAATCAAGGATGTCTTGCCATTGTTGTATAGAGCATTGAATAAGCTTTCCAACGCTTCAAACCGTGCGTCAATCAGAGTTACGGTTCAAAAGTTACGAATAAAACAGTGCAGAAAAATTCTGCAGACTGGTGTGCTGCGCCTCTGCGCCGCCGTGCGGTGCAGGGGTGGTCCGGACACTCCAAAATTGTGAAAAACTTACAGAATGATGGCCTTTCGCCGCCGGGCGAACCCAGAATTCCGCCGGGCGGTGCTGCGCATGCTGAAACTCCATTAAAGCCCCAAAAACACAATTTTTAGGTTATGGGTTTGATATTTTTAGTTCTAAATCCATCCAATAGCATTTTTTGACTAGAATTAGGCTAGAAAACACATTGGAGCATACATTGGGATGATCCGGAGTCGAATCCTTCATCAATCGGAGCCGACAAACCGCGATATGTTTGGTTTTTCTCCATTTATTCTCTATGTTTTTCTCTTTTTGTTGGGTGTTTGTATATTTACTATGAACATATGTATCTTTGTTGATCATAATATTGTATAAAGCTTGCTTTACAAATCATTATCGATGTCTTCCTTGATCTTTTTGCATTTATGTTTGGATTTGTGTTGTGTTAGAGATAAACTTCACAAATCTTGATTAGGGATGGATATCTATTGTCTAGATGCTAGAGATAGATTTAGATGATAATCTTTATGGTGTCGGAACTTAAATGCCTTCCGTGTTTCGAGGCTTCGTGCGCGAGAGTGACGAAGAGAGTGATACGGTTGCTTCTCAACTCAGTGTGCCAGAGATGGACACTGTTGTGAGCAACATTGGATGATTTTGACGAGTATTGCAGGTGGAGTATAATTGGTCGATAAATTTATGTTTGTGACGAGTGGAATATATACATGCTTGATAGGTTTCTTCTCTTCAAAGAATATACTTTTTATGTTTTTATTTACTTTTCCGAATTTAATTCAAACCATTTAAACCTAAACTCATTACCAATTAAATTGTCGAACGGCAGTTCAGTAGCATCGATCTCTGTGGACACGATAATTCCAGGAAAAATACTTCCAAATCTTTTTGTTTGCTTGCCGCTATGCCGCTTCAACACCTGGTTCTAGGCACCACAACCTATAACCTTTGACTCCCTCAGAATATCCAAGGAACATGCTTCTCAGAGCTCTAGGTTCGACCTTGTCTTACCTAATGTGAGCATAGGCCAAACAACCAAATACTCTCAGTTTTTTGAGATCTAGTGGTTGACCTTACCAAACTTCTCCAGGTGTCTTCATTCCCAAGGCAGTTGATGGACATCTATTTATCAAGTAAGCTGCTGTCGAAATAGCCTCTGCCCAAAACACCTTCTTTAATCCAGCACTAACCAACATGCATCTAACCCTTTCAAGGATTGTTCGATTGAATCTCTCAGCTAAGCCATTTTGTTGAGGAGTACCGGCTACAGTCTTATGCCTTGCAATCCCAGACTCAGCATAATAACTGTCGAAAGCTTCATTGCAGAACTCAAGGTCATTGTCGGTTCTCAACCTCTTAACCTTTCTTCTAGTTTGAGTTTCGACCAGAACCTTCCAACTTTTGAAGTTCTCAAAAATTTCATCCTTAGTCTTCTGAATGAATACCCATAATTTTTCGGAATAATCATCAACTATGGATAGAAAATACCTTGCACATGCATGTGAAAGATTCCTTGCAGGCCCCCCAAAGATCAGCATGGATGTAATCAAGGGATCCATGTGTTCTTTGTTTACCTTTGTTAAACTTCTCCCTACAGGATTTGCCAAATACACAATGTTCACAAAACTCCAACTTCTCGACTTTGTCACCACCTAACAGGTTCTCTTTCCCCAATTCAACCAGGCTTCTTTCGCTGACATGGCCCAAACTCATGTGCCATAATTATGTCTTCGACACTGGTTTCGTGGATGCAAAATCTGCTGAACCACTTACAACCTCAACCTTAAGGGTATACAAGTCTTGTTTCTTCACGCCTCTCAAGACTTCCTTCAACCCCTTCATGACTTTCAGGATACCTTGCTCTCCTTTGAAGACATATCCTTTCTTGTCGAATTCACCAAGAGAAATCAAATTCCTCTTAAGGTCAGGTACATACCTAACCTTAGTCAATAGCCTTATTGACTCATCATGGAGCTTGAATCTCACAGATCCAATACCCGCAATCTTACAAGCTTTATTGTTTCCCAACAGCACTGATCCACCATCTTGATCACATAATTCTTCAAACACATTCTTGTTTGGAGTCATATGCCAAGTACATCCAAAATCCATAATCCACTAGTTGCAAGAGTTGATGTTCGACACCACAAGGACATCAAATGATTCATAATCATCTTGGACGATAACTGCATTGTCATTGTCCTTACCTCCATGATTATTCAGGCGCTCAGGGAACATCTTTCTTGTGTGACCCTCCTTATTACAGTGATAACACTTAATCCCAGAAATATCACCACCATAAGACTTCTGCTGAGGTTTACCTTTCTTCTTCTCAAACCTACCATCTCTCTTCGAGGATTTCCCCTTCATGGACAACCCTTCTCCAACTGATGATGATGGTTTCTGCTCCTTTCTTTCGTTTAAATCCTTCGTATACAAGGTTTCTTGAACTTCTTCAAAGGTCAGGGACTATCTTCTATACAAGAGGGTTTCTTTGAAGTGAGCATTTAAATTAGGTAAAGAACACAACAATAATAACGCTTGATATTCATCATTGATGTTAACATTAATATTTTCAAGATCAAGAATCAACTTGCTGAACACACCCAGCTGCTCCGTCAATGCTTTATCTTTAGTCATCTTGAATGAATACAAATCTTGCTTTAAGTACAAACGATTCATCAAGGATTTTGTCATATACAATCTTTCGAGTTTCAGTCAAACACCAGCTGCCGTCGTCTCCTTCGAAACATGCCTGAGAACTTTATCACCAAGACTCAGAACAATTGCGCTGTGGGCTTTCTCGATTATCGTTGTCTTTTCCTTCTCCGTCAATGCAGCATCCAATACATCTCCTCCCTTTAACACTTCTAGCAAACCCTGTTGAACAAGAAGGGCTCGCATCTTCAAACGCCATAAACCGAAATCATTAACTCCGATGAACTTATCAATTTCAAACTTTGTTGACGACATCTTCTCCACGCTCACCGCACCAGTTTGTTGTGATCACGAACGATACCTTTCAACAAATAAAGATTGAGAAACGGAGTTCTTGGGTGAACAATTAAAACGGTTAAAACAAAGAGAGAAAGAAGAAAGGATAAAGATGAAAGAAGAAAGAAGGATTAGGGCAAATTGTTTACTATTCACTTTCTCATAAGGGTATACAAATTATTACAAATGAATATCACAATTGGCCTCACTCAACAACCTGAGTGATCTAGCCTATTTATAGACTAACTAGCCAACTTACATTACAAGCTAACTAAACAATTGGATCCTTAACAGAAGGTCCAATTCGACATCATAAGTTATCATTATATTTCGACATTACATACTAGAACTAGCTTCGATTACAATATGCAACCCTTCGACATCAGCCTGTGACCCAGCTTCGACTTCATGTTTGTCTCCTGTCGAAACACATGAAAGCTATTCCTCGACAGAGTTAAAGTTCGACCCAAAATCTCGTATATATATATATATATATATATATATATATATATATATATATATATATATATATACGCTAAGCATCCACATCTATGCAAGTCAACCACAACCTCCTCAGATGCTAGTTTCTTAACTGACAAAAGCAAATTGTTAGCTTCGCTTGCAGCAATCTCTGACCCTAAGAAGTTCACTAAAAAATTACAAGAAGTCAAGGGAGCCATGTCAGATTGTGCCAGCTCCTCCAACTCAGTAGATGCTACGCTAGAAAATGAAGATGACTGTTACGGAATCTTTGACTAGATCTCCTTCAGCCTAATCCGGATCTTACTTTTGAAAAGATGACAAATTACTTTGCTAAGATAAGATTTTATCTTAGCATTTTGGATTCCTTTCTGTTACCTCCATTATCAGGCCATATGGGCCCCAGTTACTTTCAGTTACTTTTATTACTTTCTCAGAATTATTATCAGGCCATGTGGGACATATTACTTTGCTTTTACGATTCCTTATCTTTAGCTTTTTAAGCTTTTGCTTTATGCTTTTCTTTGTTAGGCCATAAGTTTGTCGGCCACGTATGTAAAAATTATATATATATATATATATATATATATATATATATATATATATATATAGTTTAATGGTAGTGCACTGTCAGTGTAAGACAGTTTTACACATACAATCAATCAAAATGTTTACAATTGGCATGTAATATCAGTATTTTAAAATAAAAATATATTTTATTCTGATACATGGTTGTGATTGGTTAACAGTGTAAAATATTTTACATGGTCGGTGTATTTTCTTTTATATATATATATATATATATATATATATATATATATATATATATATATATATATATATATATATGGAAATGCTAACATACATCCAAAATTGGTGGGCCCCACACAAAAATACACTACATCTATTTTCTTTCTATTTTTTTCTTTCATCTTTTTAATGTGGGTCCCACTCAAAATTGATGGGCCCCACACAAAAATACACTAAAGTGTATGTTGTTAATGCACACCTACATGGGTGTGCATTAGCATAACCTATATATATATATATATATATATATATATATATATGAGAATTTTTAAAGCATCTAAAATAAAAATAAATTATTTAACTAACTAGCTACCACAGATTTAAAATAGACAGTAGAAAACAAGACAGAACAAAGATGCATGTATCTACGAGGAAAGAAGAATGACAAAATCACTGGCTTACATGTTACTAGTTTTTGTTTCGGTAATAATCCAACAGATAACTACCAATGCAACTTTTCAGTATAATATTACGAAAAGACACCTGAATTGACAATTAAAGAACATCGATGAAGAAGGTGATAATACGCAGATACGCCAATTTGATTACAGACAAACATCCACAGTTCGATTGATTTGAATGCTTGATTTTAACATGAATATATTCTGAACTTTTCTCCATGTGAAAGATTAGCAATTTATTATTGGACCCAACACAATCTTTTTGTCGATATTAAAATAAGTTTTTCTAAACAAGTGTCATAGAACATCTCTAATATTTTTAAGATAGTTTTATAGAATAATTGAATGTTATTTAACTTTTCTTTTTACCGGAGGAACTATAATGTAGTACATTGAGCAGTAAAGAAATAAATGAAAAATTACACTTATCTCTTCTCAAATTTGTTGAAATGACATGGACATTACATTCTCTATAGTCATAAAATATGTAGTAACTTTTAAGTTTACATATAACAACAAAACTTTGTAAGAACATACGATAAACTTAAAGTAAATGTTATTTATTTGGCTCTTATTTTATTTTTTTTAAGTTTTGATCCTCTATTTTAAATTTTGAAATTTTTATTTCTTTATTTTTTAGTTTATTTAGTTTTGGTCTTTTTATTTTAAAATCTAAAATTTTGGTCATTCTATTTTTCATTTTTTTTTTTAGTTTTTGTCTTTTATTTTAAATTTTGTTTTGAATTTTAGTCCTCATTTTCAATTTGGAACTAATTTAACAGAGGATTAAAAGTATAAAAAATAAAAATAATGGAGTCAAAACTAAAAAAAATGAAAATAAAGAGACAAAAATTACGGATTTAAAAATAGGGGAATCAAAACTAAAAAAAAAAGAAAATAGAAGGATAAAAATTTTAGATTTTAAAATAGGAGGATCAAAACTAAAAAAAAATTAAAATAGAAAGATTAAAATTACAATTAAACTATATTAAATATATCTAAATTGTTTTGTCTTTAAAAACTAGAATGAGGTGTCAATTATTTTACTAGATTTTAGAGGAATTTAATACATATTTTAAAACTAGAGAGTGCTGGTGTCATTTTAAGACACCTCAAGGAGTGTTAGTGTAACTTTCCAAAAAAAAAAAAAAACCAAATTGTTTAGATAAATTACTGTATTATATATTTAATGATAATAAACATTTTTAATAATCAACAACTAACTTATAAAGTAAAAAAAAATAGAATTAAATTTATATTTCAGAATTCAAAGAAAAAAATACTCATATACTTAAGGTAAACAATTGGATCAATCTCTCGTGGGTACTTGTAAAAATATCTATAACAAATAGATAAAAATTCGTAAAATGAGTGCAGACATGAGTACGGACAATTATCCACTAAAATAAATAGATATGAGCGCGAGTATGGATATCTTAATATCAATCGACTCCATAATCGCACAATGTATATTTATATATTTTTATTTTTTTATTATATACACATGTATGATTATCAATTTTATTAAATACATCACTATTAAATTTGTATGTATTTTAATATAAGTGTTTATTAATTTCTTAACTCAACAATAACATTCATATTTTTATTTTTGAATGTTGTTAAAAACATAAAATGACATGATAAATTGTTAGCGGAACAATTGAGGGGGTCAACGAGGGAGCATTTCTTATTTGGGACACACATTTGTGAGAGACACACCACATACTCACCTAAAACCTTAAGGTGATTGGTGTGTGGGTTCTCTCACTTATATAGTGTTCAATCTTCCATTTTCTAATCAATGTGGGACTTCTTCCTCACACTTGATTCTCAACACTCCCCCTCAAGTGTGAATTTATACACAATGCTCCCCCTCATGTGAAGCTCTCTCTTCCACATACACTTGTATCACCGTTGAACTCAACAGAACACCTTCTACCCACACCTGCGGGAAGTGTTTCAATACAAGTAAGTCGTCCCTTTCTCGAACCAAAAGCTCATGATACCATTGTTAGTGGAACAATTGAGGGGGTCAACGAGGGAGCATTTCTTATTTGGGACACGCCTTTGTGAGAGACACACCACATACTCACCTAAAACCTTAAGGTGATTGGTGTGTGGGTTCTCTCACTTATATAGTGTTCAATCTTCCCTTTTCTAATCAATGTGGGACTTCTTCCTCACACTTGATTCTCAACACTCCTTCTCAAGTGTGAGTTTATACACAATGTTCCCCCTCATGTGGAAGCTCTCTCTTCCACATACACTAGTATCACCGTTGAACTCAACGGAACACCTTCTACCCACACTTGCGAGAAGTGTTTCGATACAAGTAAGCTGGTCCCTTTCTCGAACAAAAGGCTTATGATACCATTGTTAGCGGAACAATCGAGGGGGTCAACGAGGGAGCATTTCTTATTTGGGACACACCTTGGTGAGAGACACACCACATACTCACCTAAAACCTTAAGGTGATTGGTGTATGGGTTCTCCCACTTATATAGTGTACAATCTTCCCTTTTCTAATCAATGTGGGACTTCTTCCTCACACTTGATTCTCAACACTCCCCCTCAAGTGTGAGTTTATACACAATGCTCCCCCTCATGTGGAAGCTCTCTCTTCCGCATACACTTGTATCACTGTTGAACTCAACGGAACACCTTCTACCCACACCTGCGGGAAGTGTTTCAATACAAGTAAGCCGGTCCCTTTCTCGAACCAGGCTCTGATACCATTGTTAGTGGAACAATTGAGGGTGTCAACGAGGGAGCATTTCTTATTTGGGACACACCTTTGTGAGAGACACACCACATACTCACCTAAAACCTTAAGGTGATTGGTGTGTGGGTTCTCTCACTTATATAGTGTTCAATCTTCCCTTTTTTAATCAACGTGGGACTTCTTCCTCACACTTGATTCTCAACACTCCCCCTCAAGTGTGAGTTTATACACAATGTTCCCCCTCATGTAGCAGCTCTCTCTTCCACATACACTTGTATCACCGTTGAACTCAACGGAACACCTTCTACCCACACCTGCGGGAAGTGTTTCGATACAAGTAAGCCGGTCCCTTTCTCGAACCAGGCTCTGATACCATTGTTAGCGGAACAATCGAGGGGGTCAACGAGGGAGCATTTCTTATTTGGGACACACCTTTGTGAGAGACACACCACATACTCACCTAAAACTTTAAGGTTTTAGGTGAGTATGTGGTGTGTCTCTCACAAAGGTGTGTTCCAAATAAGAAATGCTCCCTCGTTGACCCCCTCGATTGTTCCGCTAACAATGATATCATGAGCCTTTGGTTGATCTTGAAGGCTCCAATATCTCAGAATAGGACCTTCAAGATTGAACTCAAGGTGACGGAGCACATTGTTAGAGGAACAATCGAGGGGGTCAACGAGGGAGCATTTCTTATTTGGGACACACATTTGTGAGAGACACACCACATACTCACCTAAAACCTTAAGGTGATTGGTGTGTGGGTTCTCCCACTTATATAGTGTTCAATCTTCCCTTTTCTAATCAATGTGGGACTTCTTCCTCACACTTGATTCTCAACACTCCCCCTCAAGTGTGAGTTTATACACAATGTTCCCCCTCATGTAGCAGCTCTCTCTTCCACATACACTTGTATCACCGTTGAACTCAACGGAACACCTTCTACCCACACCTGCGGGAAGTGTTTCGATACAAGTAAGCCGGTCCCTTTCTCGAACCAGGCTCAGATACCATTGTTAGCGGAACAATCAAGGGGGTTAACGAGGGAGCATTTCTTATTTGGGACACACCTTTGTGAGAGACACACCACATACTCACCTAAAACTTTAAGGTTTTAGGTGAATATGTGGTGTGTCTCTCACAAAGGTGTGTTCCAAATAAGAAATGCTCCCTCGTTGACCCCCTCAATTGTTCCGCTAACAATGGTATCATGAGCCTTTGGTTGATCTTGAAGGCTCCAATATCTCAGAATAGGACCTTCAAGATTGAACTCAAGGTGACGGAGCACATTGTTAGAGGAACAATCGAGGGGGTCAATGAGGGAGCATTTCTTATTTGGGACACACATTTGTGAGAGACACACCACATACTCACCTAAAACCTTAAGGTGATTGGTGTGTGGGTTCTCCCACTTATATAGTGTTCAATCTTCCCTTTTCTAATCAATATGGGACTTCTTCCTCACACTTGATTCTCAACACTCCCCCTCAAGTGTGAGTTTATACACAATGCTTCCCCTCATGTGGAAGCTCTCTCTTCCATATACCCTTGTATCACCGTTGAACTCAATGAAACACCTTCTACCCACACCTGCGGGAAATGTTTCGATATAAGTAAGCCGGTCCCTTTCTCGAACCAAAGGCTCATGATACCATTGTTAGCGGAACAATCGAGGGGGTCAACGAGGGAGCATTTCTTATTTGGGACACACCTTTGTGAGAGACATACCACATACTCACCTAAAACCTTAAGGTGATTGGTGTGTGGGTTCTCCCACTTATATAGTGTTCAATCTTCCCTTTTCTAATCAATGTGGGACTTCTTCCTCACACTTGATTCTCAACATAAATTATAATTAATCAGATTTTTTTATTAGAAATGCAGGTAAACAGGTATTGGCATGAGTATTTAGTTCGTCATAGAGTACGAGTACGGATACAAACGTTGATGTCCACGCAGGTATGAATTTGGGTATAAGGATTTTTTCAAACTGCAGGTATAGGAACGTGTACTATAGTACTCTACCTATGGGTGGACAATCGATCGATTTCAGTTCCAAAACTTAAATCCAACGCAAATCGCAGTTTCATTTTCAAGGCCCAATTTCGACTGATAAAATATCGATTTTCTGAAAATTTGGTTATATTGGTTTAACAGATAAGTCTGATGGGTTTAGTCGGTTTAATACTTATTGAAGTAAACATTAAATAATGACTTATTTTTTATAAAATTCACAAGCATTTATTTTTAATTAAAAATAATTATAAAAAATTTAGAATATCTTAAAGAAGAAATATTTTTTATTATTAAATAAAAAGTTATTATTTTGTGATAATATTTCCAATATCATTTGATATTGGTCGTTATCATATTTTAAACCACAACCTAAATGATACTCAAATCTTCATATTACATGTTTTGTATTCTTGTGAATACACAATGCTACTATTAGATTATAAAAATAATAATAATCTGACATTATTATGAGTTTCATTTTTATAATGAGCTAGTTTAATAGTAATAAAAATAAATAAAATAAATATTAATTAGGTTCGGTCGGTTTCGATTTTTGACAGGTCCAAAATAATCATTTGAGCTTGACCGAAGCAACCTAATACTACTCAAATTAAGTAACCGAATCAATCAGACACCTGATCTAACTTGATCCATTTGCATAAAAAAGATATTGTATTGATTAATTTCAATCGAACGATTAAAATTTTTCCCGTGCTAACCTTACCTATACCTTGCCCATTATCATCCCTACATCCACCTCTAATTTTATTTAGGCAAGAATTGAAACACAATTAAATTTACTATTTGTTTGACTATTGAATATTATTATTGTATGAATTTAAATAATTAAAAATATAAACATGATTGGTGATGTCTAATTAAAGTTACAATCCAAAATCATTACATGACTGTTGATGCTACTATTTATACAATTTTAGTTAGAGTTTTTTTATTTTAAATTCTACTTTATTTTGTTCTCAAGCTTCATCATTCTTTTTCATTCAAAAAAAAAATCATAAAGCTTGTTGCAAGTTTGCTAGTTAAGTCTCACATGATTTAGCTCTCGCTTTTTGTTAAGTCGAACCAGATTCTGATACCACTTGTTGGAGAGTTTAGGAAGTTGTGAGCTCTAACGACGCGCCCAATGCTCCATGAACACAAAAGGGGGATACATCACATCTCCATCCAAAACCTTAAGGGACTAGGTATATGAGTTTTATTTCCGTTAGAATGAGAATTTTGGTTTAGTACTTCTATGAGAATTGACCACTCTTATCAGATGTTGTGGAACTTAGCCTATATTTGATGTTTTGATATTTTGATAACTTTGGCTGAGGGGGTGAGTTTGATAACATTTATGTTTTGGTAAAATAACCTAGTTATACTTTTGATGTTTTGATAACTTTGACTGAGGGGTGAGTTTTGTAGCGTGCGATTTTTGTCGGTGACGCGACCACCTTACCGCAATGGTTGGAATTGGGTGATACTTTCTGATTTCTTATTTATCCTATGAAGCTGGAAAGGAACGGGAAGATATCTAAAACTAACCTTGCACGCAAATGTTTTCTTTAACAAATGCTAAGAGATTGGGGGGTCCGGGGTCAGGTAATACAAAGGGAAGTTGTCAATTACCCAGCGTATATATGGTTATCCTTAGATTCTTTGGCATGTTTCTCTATTATCTACTTACTGGTGTTTATCTGTTATAAATTGGGAAAATTTCTCCTCTGGGAATGTTGAGAGAGTGTTTTTTGTTGTTTTCGGGTTTTTCCGATGTTTTTGGTAAGGTAGTGGACCTAAAGTTTTTATTATGTGTGCTCGCTAAGATTTCGCAATCTTATGCCTACGTATTCGCGTAAAGATAACAGGGAAATCAGAGCAATCGTAGTTCCTCCTATTCTATGGGAGGAAAAATATGTTTGGTGTCTTGTTCAAAGCCCAAGATTGAAGTTAAAGGGTTTAAGTATTTGTGTTTTGTTTAAAGCCCAAGATTGAAGCTAGATGGTTTGACTAAGAGAGAATTTGTCACCTCTAAAGGGAGATATCTCATCTGTTTATCACAGTTGTTGAGTAACTGATTATAAAGGAGGATTACTTTAACTGGAATGTATGGAATCCAACAATGCCATAATTTCCTTTAAAAGGGAGATGTCCTGAAGGAATAAACTTTAACTCAGTGTAGAGCAATGTCATTTTTCCTTAGGAGTCTTCCATGCTAAGAGAGGGACATTGGCTTGGATGTAAATAATCTAGAGGCTTACCACTTACAGCTGTTAGTGAAAGAGGAAGTTTACCAGGATAAGAGAGGGACCACAACTTAGATTTTTGAATCAACAAGTGTGCCACTTACATCAGTTATCTAGAATTAGGGTTTGTTTGATTGTCTATTTTGATGTGTGATTGCACAGAGAAATGCCTTCCTACAGAGAGAACTCTTGATTTTCTCTGAGGGGATTTTTGTTTTTGATTGCCTTTAATTTTGTGCATTTTAATAAAGTAAGTCCCTCCATCATGCACAGTAATCCACGAACCTGTTGTATTCAATGACCCTACTTTCACTATTAACTTTGATTCACCCATCTATCAAGCTGAGGATGTGGAAGAGGAAGATTATGAGGTCTCGGACAAGTTGGCAAAAATGTGTGAGTACGAGTACACGGATCTTCAGCCGCGTGAGGAAGAAATTGACACCATCAATCTTGGTACCTATGAAGACAAAAAGGAAGTCAAGATTGGGGCAACGCTTGGGGAAGAAGTCAGACAACGGTTAGTGAAGCTTCTTGAAGAGTATGTGGATGTGTTTGCATGGTCTTATCAGGACATGCCTGGTTTGGATACAGATATTGTAGTTCATAAACTACCACTCAAGCCTAAATGCCCGCCAGTGAAACAGAAACTTCGAAGAAGTAGACCTGACATGGCTCTCAAGATCAGAGATGGGGTCAAGTGACAACTTGATGCAGGATTTCTGGTAGTCTCAAAGTACCCCGAATGGGTGGCCAACATTGTGCCCGGGATGAAGAAGAATGGTAAGGTGCGAATGTGTGTGGATTATTGGGACCTCAACAAAGCAAGTCCAAAGAACGATTTCCCTCTGCCACATATCGACACTCTTGTGGATAACACAACCAGTTTTGCAGTTTTTTCCTTTATGAACGGTTTCTCCGGTTACAACCAGATCAGAATGAACCCTACTGACATGGACAAGACTACGTTCATTACTCCTTGGGGAACCTATTGCTAAAAATTCATGCCCTTTGGTTTGAAAAATGCAGGGGCAACCTATCAGAGAGCTATGGTGACTCTGTTCCATGACATGATACATAAGGAAATTGAGGTATATGTTGATGATATGATTGCTAAATCCCAGAGTGAGGAGGACCATTTGGATCAACTTCTGAAACTGTTCAAAAGACTTCGGAAATATTAATTGAGGTTGAACCCTGCTAAATGTACCTTCGGTGTCAGATCAGGAAAGTTACTCGGTTTTATCGTTAGTCAACGAGGAATTGAGGTAGACCCCAACAAAGTGCGAGCTATTCAAGAAATGCTAGCTCCGTAGACTGAGACTAAAGTAAGGGGTTTTCTTGGTCGTTTGAATTATATCTCAAGGTTTATCTCTAACATGACTCCCACTTGTGAGCCGATCTTCAAGTTGCTTCGCCAAGACCAAACTGTAAAGTGGAATTTCGACTGCCAGTAGGCCTTTGACAAACTCAAGGGTTATTTGCAAGAACCACCGATCTTGGTCCCACCTGTTCCAGTGAGACCCCTCTTCATGTATATGACTGTATTGGAAGGATAAATGGGATGTGTTTTGGGCCAACATGATGAATCTGGGCGCAAAGAGCATGCCATTTATTACTTGACCAAAAAGTTTACTAATTACGAAAGTTGTTATTCATTGCTGGAAAAGACTTGATGTGCTTTAGCATGGGCCGCTAGACGTTTGAGGCAGTACATGATATGTCATACTACTTTACTGATCTAAAAAATGGATCCAATAAAGTATATCTTTGAAAAGCCTGCTCAAACAGGAAGACTTGCCCGTTGGAACATACTCTTATCAGAGTACGATATTCAGCATGTCACTCAGAAGTCCATCAAGGGAAGTGTCTTAGCAGATTACCTCGCAGATCAGCCTGTAGAAGACTATGAGCCTCTCAAGTTTAATTTCCCAGATGAAGACATCATGGTTATGAAAGATTGTGAAGAGCCAGACCCTGATGAAGGTCCTGAACCTGGTTCTCGTTGGAAAATGATGTTTGATGGTTCTTCTAACTACAGTGGACATGTTGTAGTTGCTGTATTGATAAACCCTGATGGTGGTTATACCCCGTTTACGGCCAAACTCTGTTTTGAATGCACAAAAAACATTGCTGAATATGAAGCATGCATTCTAGGGTTGGAAGCGGCCATTGATCTCAGAATTAAGATTTTGGAAGTCAGCGGAGATTCCGCTTTGGTTATCTACCAAGTCAAAGGTGAGTGGGAGACTAGAGACGAGAAATTGGTCCCGTACCGTGCTTATATTGTGGAGATGATCCAATATTTTGATGAGATCACTTTCCGGCATGTTCCACGATCAGAAAACCACATAGCTGATGCTCTAGCCATGTTAGCTTCAATGTGGAAGGTTAATTTTGTTAATGAAGCACCACTCATCAGTATCGAGCGCAAGACTAAACCCGTCTACTGCCAGTTGGTTGAAGAAGAGGAGGATGGGAAACCATGGTTTCATGACATCAGAAATTACCTGAAGAACCAGGAGTATCCTGCCAATGCTTCCACTCTTGACAATAA
This sequence comes from Lathyrus tuberosus, assembly GCA_022829125.1. Taxonomy (NCBI): domain Eukaryota; kingdom Viridiplantae; phylum Streptophyta; class Magnoliopsida; order Fabales; family Fabaceae; genus Lathyrus; species Lathyrus tuberosus. The sequence goes on along the minus strand of JALAZF010000278.1, from coordinate 7,223,332 downwards.
AAATTTGAGAAAGTTATCCTCCAAGTTTTTCCTCAATAATGATGTACTTTATTAAAGGAATCACGACATGGTTTTGCTAAGGTGTGTTGATAAACGAGAAGCAAACCTGTTGATTCACGATATTCACAAAGGAGCCTTTGGTACTCATGCCAATGGACATGCCATGGTTAAGAAGATCTTGAGGGCTGGGTATTATTGGTTGGCTATGGAAACCGACTGCATCCAATACGCCAGAAAGTGTCATAAGTTCCAGATCTATGCTGACAAGGTGCACGTACCTCCAACATTGTTAAATATTTTGTCGTCACCTTGGCCATTTTCCATGTGGGGCATTGATATGATTGGGGTTATTGAGCTGAAAGCTTCCAACGGTCATCGATTCATCTTAGTGGCTATTGACTATTTCACAAAATGGGTTGAAGTTGCCTCCTACACCAACGTGACCAAGCAAGTGGTTGCTCATTTTATCAAGAATCAGATCATCTGTCGTTATGGGATTCCGAACAGGATCATAACGGACAATGGAACCAATCTAAACAACAAAACAATGAAGGATTTGTGTGACAAGTTCAAGATTGAACACCATAATTCTTCACCTTATCGTCCAAAGATGAATGGAGCTGTCGAAGCTGCCAATAAAAACATCAAAAAGATCCTGCAGAAAATGGTCAAGACTTATAAGGATTGGCATGAGATGTTACCATTTGCTTTGCATGGATACAGAAATTTGGTTCGAACTTCGACAGGGGCAATTCCCTTTTCTCTAGTGTATGGGATGGACGCAGTGCTCCCCATTGAAGTGGAGATACCGCCTTTGAGAATTCTGATGGAAACTAAGCTTGTTGAAGTAGAGTGGGTCCAAGAAAGATATGATCAGTTGAACCTCATTGATGAGAAACGACTGACTGCCATGTGTCATGGTCATTTGTATCAGAGGAGGATGAAGAGATCATTTGATAAGAAAGTCCGTGTTCGTGAATTCCGTGAAGGAGAACTCGTACTCAGAAAAATCTTGCCATCTCATAGGGATGTACGCGGAAAATGGGCGCCCAACTATGAAGGCCCATTTGTCGTGAAAACAGTGTTCTCAAGAGGTTCCCTAATTCTTACAATGATGGATGGTGAACAACTCTCACACCCTGTGAATGCTGACTCAGTAAGAAAATATTACGCCTAAAAACCCGCTAAGTCGAAAACCAGAAATGGCGACTTATGCAAAAAAGGGTATCCTGGTGGGTCATAACCTATGAAGGAGACTCAGGCAAACGTTAGGGATTAAATAAAAATAAAAGAGCTCGCTTGGTTGAAAACCCGAAAGGGCGGCCTAGGCAAAAATGAGCGTCTCGGTGGACTGAAAACACGAAAGGGCGGTCCAGGCAAAAGTTAGGGATAAAAAGGTGTTTCACTGAGTCAGAAAGGGTTGTCACCCATACCAAGGAGTTCAAGACGTTCAAGCTTCATCGTTCTCATCAGCATCAAGGTTTTGAAGGACTCTTAGTCATTAGGGATAGTAGTGGTCATTGAATACGATGTAACCCTTTTCCTATTGCCATTTTTCTAATTGTATTATTCCCTGGAACTTTTCCATTGACAAGTTATCATTTTAATGAAATCAGATTTTGGACCATTCTTTGTTTGATATTTATCATTTGCTCAACTCTTTTCTTGTTATGCAAAACTTCACTTATTTTTTTTATAATGGTTTTGAAAGTGGAAAAGTTTGAAATAAAGACAAATCTTTTGAGAAAACACAATGAAAACATAATCTACTGTGGCTCTCGGGATGATTTAATGAAATCACTTGCCTTCCCCAGTGACTCTTGTTGTAACGAAAGCACTGTTAAACCATCTGGTGTATGTTTCCCTAGTGATACAAGTTTAAACGACAATGTTTCCTGGATCGGACACTTCGGTAATGACTGACAACCGTGACCCAAAGGAGTTCTCCCCAGCATTTTCCACAGATGTATGTTGAAAGTGGAAAGAATTACATTCTCTAGTGATAGAAGATTGTTCCATTTTTTTTTTATCCCCAGAGTGATTGTTCTCTTCAGATTCAGTGTGACTCGTCGCAGTGGATGTGTTATCCATATACCTTTTTCCCCAGTTTGTCGTCTCTCTTCAGAGTCGCCTCTTGCATATCATTGAGCATTCGTATCATACCATATCATCGTGCATGTTTGCATTTGGTGTGTTTCTTGTGGGTCTTTACCTCCTTTACCCTTAAATTGCTCAGGTTACGTATCCTTTTGAGTCCGCAGATCATTATCCATGTCCTGCGTATGTCAAATTTGTTTATTATCCATATTCCCCAAGAAGTCTAGTCCTCACTATGCAACCTCGGTAACGTCCTATCTAATATTTAACCTCTGTCTTCAGGCCAGTCATTATTGGCGTTTATTATAGTCCAGTGTTTACTGGCATACTTTTTATCCAATCATAATTGGTGTCAAAGTCCAGAATTCACTGGCGTGTTTTAATATCGATCATCATCGGTATCGCGAAGTCTGGTATTCACCGGCAATGCCTTTAAATCCAATCTTAATTGGTCAGTCTTAACTGTGAGTCAAAAGTCCAGTATTCACTAGCATGTTTTAATATCGATCATCATCGGTATCTTGAAGTCCAGTATTCACTAGCATTGTTTAAATCTAATAATTATTGGTATTGTAAAGTCCAGTACTTACTGGTAACGTCTGAAGACTTTGTTTCTTTGGTACCGAAAGTCCAATCATTACTGGAAATTGTCTAAAATCCAATCTTAATTGGTCAGTCATAATGGTATGCCCTTTGGCTTCTTAAATCCAATCTTAATTGGTCAGTTTTAACTGTACATCTCACATCCAGTATTTACTGGCATTGTTTTAATATCGGTCTTCATCGATATCGTAAACTCTAGTGTTTACTGGCATGCTTTTTATCCAATCATAATTGGTGTCAAAGTCCAGCATTCACTGGCATGTTTCTTTATATAAAGTCCAGTATTTACTGGCATATTTTAATATCGGTCATTATCGGTATCGTAAAAGTCCAGTGTTTACTGGCATGTTATTTCCAAGTCCAATCATTTTTGGAACTTTAATCTTGTTCCCGGCAGAGGTTTTGGTCATCACCAATATCCTCGTGAAAGTCCAGTATTCACCGGCATTTGTTGAAAGTCTGATCATTATCAGCATCCTAAGTCCAGTAATTACTGGCATGTTTTCTAAGTCCAATCATTATTGGCATCTCAGGTTGGTTATTACCAATTTCCTTTGAAAGTCCTTGTGATTATCATCATTTGGCGTATGCAGAGTTTATGTTTGTCTCTGTCTTTTCTGGTTTTTTCTTGAAGATCCCGTTTGAACTCTTTAGTATAAGAAATTCCCAGGAAATCTATTTTTGGGTGCCTTTCCTTTTATTTAAAATGATCCCCAACGGAGATCATGTTTTCTTTCTAGTTTCACCCCAGTAAAGAGTGTGTCTTCCCCTTTTGTTGTCCCCGATGTCGTCTGATCATATTTGAACCTGTCATCCATCTCCTTGGATCTTTTCCTAGTGGAGATTACCTCTCTGACTTCTATCTCTAGTGAGGATTTGTGGGGGTTCCCCTCATTTTATTTTTCTATCCCCAGTGTCTTCTTAGTCACTCCCCGGTAGGTCTTTTCTATTGGTTGTAACCTGCATCCCCAGTAAGTCTTGTTGTGGATACTAGACCTTAGCTCCTCCCCAGTGAGGCTCGCCTGTGGATGTTGGCTCTTTGTCTTAGTTGTTTTGTTTTGTCTGCATTTTGCACCATTGTGGCATCATATCATCATACTAGAAGTTCATAGCATGTCAGCATTTGCAGGTCTGTTGCTTGTCCTTAGCATATGCATTCCATCTAAGGGAAAAAATTTTGGTTTGCTGTATTTAAATACCTTTCACCTTGATTTCCCGAGGATTATCATCTCTCGTGCTATCCGGTAAAGTTATTCAAATAGGGGCAACTGTTTTACCCTAAATTTTACCCCTTAGATGTCATAACATCTTGCACTTAAATTTAGGTTTCAATCATCTATGCATTGTTAACTAACCCATATCTTGCTAGTTTGTTCTTTTGTGTAAAAGCTAGGTTTTGAACAAGAAGTAAGATAAGGTTATTAAGCTAAGTTCTCACATGTTTCAAAGTCTCCTAAGACACTCCTTGGTTCCATACATCCATCACCAGTGTTCACTAGGTGATTGAGTTTGTTAGTTTGAAGTCATCTGTTCAAGAAAACCAACCGAGGCTCCAAAGTTCAGCCACTTGATCTTAAAAGCTAATCATGAGGTTCTCAACTCATATTCCATGATCTCATATGTTTGGATCAAGAGAAATAAAAAAGAGACCATCAGATCAAGAGTTGTAGAATTAGGGTTTTAACTTGAAGAATCACGAGGGACCTTGGTGTGATCAGTCAATGCTTTGATTGGTTCATCAACCAATTGAGCTGACATACATCCAAGAGATCTTATTCAATAAGAAATCAAGAGTGTTTGACCCCATCACAAGTACAATGAGCCTCAAAGTTCATCTGACCGCAGATTAGGGTTTTCTTCAGTGGAAAGTCGACTGTGCCCTAATTCATGGTCAAAGCATGATCCCAAACCATGGGACATGATCCATTGTGTTCATATACATCCTTGGAACTCACCTAAAGTATTGGAGAAGTGCAAAGTTACAAATTCATTGAGGATCGCACTGTGGAATTCATCTGACCTAATTTTCACCTGACAAAGTCATGCCTTTGACTTTTGTTACCTTGACCCAAGATGAAGCATTCAAGCTATATTCCATCAAGACATGCTTGATTCTTGAGTTAGAGCATGAGAAATCACCATTTGAAAGGTTTCTTACAAAAAGGGCAAGGTTTGGTTCTTAAATTTTTCTAAGTGTAGAAGAATTCACTCCTTGTGCAAAATAGGAAAAGTCATAACTTTCAAACCACACATCTAATTTTTGTGACTCAAAGCTCAAATTGAAGCTCTCATCATGAACTTCAAAACATATTAGAGGGTCCTTCTTCAAATAACGTTTGGTTTTTAAGTTAGGAGGCTTGGAAGTTCAAGGCACTTAAAGACTTAGTGAAATTTCACTACATTTTGCCCTAAAAATCAGCCAACTTCATCTCCATTTTTCATCAAGATCCTTTTGGATCTAGAACTTGGAGTGAACATGAAAGTTATAGAGGACATTTGGGGCTTTCCAAAAAGTACTAGAACTCCCCAATCCATTGAGTGAGCTGAGAGATTCGAAGAAGGGAAGTTTGGTGTCCATTTCTTGAATTCCAAGTTTCCAACATGTGCATAATGATGCATAATCACTCTTAGTCACCAAATTCATCACCTTTCTGATGTTTAGAAGCAAGATTAAAGTGTGTAAGACCTATGCCACGAAAAATACAAGTTGCAAACTTAAAATATGTTAGTTTATGCAAGTTGATGCAAGTGGATGCAAAGAGAGAGAAACTTTTCACAAGACACATTGTCACTCCATTTCTCTTACAGCATGGAGCCTTATTCAAATCCAACCAGCACACCTCAACAGTGCAAACCCTATTCCTGACCATTTGCTAGAGTGTTGGAGTGCCCTTGAATCAGCATTACAACTTGCACGAAGGAAATTTGGAGAAAGGGCAAGTTTGGTAAAATGTGAAATCTGTCCATACCTCAAGCCCCTCACTTTCCCTATAAATAGAGGATCAATCCTCATTGAAAGACACACCAGAATCACCCCAAAAGAAAGGCTGATACTCTCTGAATTCTCTCACTCACCCATTCTTGCAAATTTGCAAGAACATTTCTCCATATCATTCCACTTGTGCATTTCATAAATTAACTCCACAAACCACCTCTAAACGCTCCATAAAGTTCATCAATACCACTGAAACAAATCTGTAACACCATATACATCATCTACCATTTTCAACCTCCATTGTTGCATGAAGAATCGTGACCTGTGTTCCAGTGTGTTTCCAACTGATCCAGCTATCCAGACAAGTTCTAAAAGACTCAAGGAAGTTGAGAAGAGGGTTTTCTTGTATCTGTAGTAGCTAAAAAGAAACCTTGGACTTTCTCCAAGAGGTAAGGTTTTTCAACCTTTGAAGTTTGCATGTTCATGCACTGTTCTATGCTCATTTGATTGTTAAAATGTAGTTTGCATTGTGCTTTGTTGTTCTGAATGTATGACTGCTTTGTTTTATTTGAATATCACATGATATAACATGCTGAATGATTTTGATGTTGCACTGTTGAGTGTTGATTTGTGAATCGTGTGTTCATTTTTATTGTGAGATGATGTGATATTCCGATTCCTCGTGAAGAATACTCCAACTTTGATCTTTACTTCATGATAAATGGTTGGGAAATGAGTGAGATATATTTGTTGGAAAATCTGGGCATGAGATGATAAACTAGGGCACGAGCGAGAGAGTTTGAGGAAGAAGATGATGGTGATATGGCACCCAGTCAGCCCAACTTGGCGTTGAGGTGGCCATTTTGGTTGGTCTTTAAAATAAAAACAACTGAAAGCGTATTATGTTTGGATGTAATAGCCACCCCAGTGGTAGAAACCTTGCCATGCCTTTCCCTTTCGCCTGCCTTGTCTAGGTTCGATCCTGCGGATCAACCCTTTTGTGCATTTTTCTGATTTTTCGCTTGCCTTGTTATTTCATTGTGTGTTTGCATCATTTGTTCACTACGCGCACATGGCCTAGTTGGTGGCTGTTTTGTGGCTGAGTACCCAAGGGCGTGGGTTCAAACCCAAGGAGAGACATTTCCTTTTCTTTTTATTTCTTGTTTTATTTAAATTTTATGGTTTGTGCTTTGATTTTAATTGATCATAACTCACTCATCTTTTATCCTTTTTGACCCATTCTTTTTGAAAAATGTTCCTTATAATGTCTATTTTCTAGTTGTAGAAAGAAATTGTCCAAAATATTTATTCTTGAGACATTTGTAAGTGTTGAAAGTGAGGGATCTTTTTAAGGTTTTTAGGAAAATTTCTTTGTTCTTTTGGTTCTTTTGCCATTTTTCCTTGGTTTGCCTTGATTGTTTGAAACCTAATGCATGTTGTTTGACCTTTGTATGATGTTATAGAATTATATGTCGTTGATTCACTTTGTTACCATGATGTTTAAGAAAACTTGTTGTGCTTTGACATGGGTTGTACGGTGTCTCCGGTAGTATATGTTGAACCATACTACTTGGTTGATATCCAAAATGGATCCTATCAAGTATATTGTTGAGAAGCCTACGCTGACAAAAAGAATTTCCCGTTGGAAGATGTTATTATCAGAATATGACATTGAATATCATACTCAAAAAGCCATTAAAAGAAGTGTTTTGCCAGATCATTTGGCTCATCAACCAATTGAAGATTATCAACCTGTCCAGTTTGACTTTCCTGATGAAGATGTTATGGCTATTCGAGCTAAAGATTATGATGAATCAGGTCTTTAGTAAGAACCAGAGCCTAAATCCCGATGGGGTTTCATTTTTTATGGTGCCTCTAATGCATATGATCATGGAGTTGGAGCAATTATAATCACTCCTCGAGGTTCTCATATTCTTTTTACCGCAATGATATGTTTTGATTGTACGAATAATATGGCAGAATATGAAGCGTGTATCCTTGGTCTCGAAGAAGTTATTAATCTTAGAATCAAGAACTTCGATGTCTTTGGGGATTCAAATTTAGTTATCAATCATATCAAAGGTGAATGGGAAACTCGTCACCCGGGTTTGATCCCATACAGAGATTATGCTAGGGCATTGTACCCTTTCTTTGATAAAGTCAATTTCCATCATATACCTTGAGAGGAGAATCAAATGGCTGATACTTTAGCTACTTTGTCCTCCATGTACCTGGTGAATAATCAGAAGTCCAATCCTGATCCATACTTATGTATGAAACCATCAAAGTATAACTTCTAAGGCGTTAGACCGATGTAGCTCTGTGTTACTTGAACTAATTCATGATCAACAATAAAGTCAGTAACATTTTGGCCTTTCATAGCCCTCAAAGGCGCATACATTAAAGAGTACTCTGTTAAAGCCAAATCCCATATCCTTACTCTACTGTTTTAAATAGGTTTCAACAACATGTGCTTAATAACATCGTAATGGGAATAGACAAAAACATATGTAGATTTTATGTAATATTTCAATTTAGCACATGAAAAATATAGACAGAGACACAACTTTTATATTGGGATATAGCTAGTTTATGCATCATTTAAAACTTGACTGAGGTAATAAATGGATCTTTCGTCACCATCATCATCCTCTTGGGCGAACATATTTCCTATTGTTAGTTCAGATGTAGAAATATACAACTTCATAGATTTATTTCTCATGGGAGGCAAGAGAATATGAGGATTCAACAAATAGTTTTTAATTTGATCAAACGCTCTTTGATGTTCTGGCTCCCATATGAATCATTGTTCTTTATTTAAGCACAGAAGTGGCGAGAACACTTTTTTTCCACTTAGATTCGAGATGAATCTCCTCAAGAAGTTGATTTTGCTTAGAAGAGATGACTCTCATAAAGAAGTTAATTTTTCCTATAAGTTGATTCTTCCAAATAAATGGAGGCCATTGGTAACAACACTCAAGGTGTTAAAGGATATGAATAGGAAAACTCTAGAAGAGCTTGTAAGCTCTTTAAGGAGTCATGAGATCGAACTAGAAGAGGATGAGCCCCTAGGGAAAGAGAAGTTTGTGGCTCTGATGTCTAAAAGCAAGTCTGAAAAGACTAAATCTCTTCAATCCGAAGAAGAAGAGTCCGAAGAAGGTTCTGATGAAGAGGAAGAGTAGTATCTACTATCCAAAAAGGTCAACCAACTCTGAAAACAATGACAAAATAATTCCATGGGCTATAGAAGAACAGGTTTACGCTCTGAGTAAACCTCTAGGAAGAAAAAGTCTGGATCTGACAAATAGGTTATCTTCTTTGAGTGAAAAAAGTCAAGTCACTACAAAAATGAGTGTCCTAAACTAAAAAAAGAAAATCCTAAGAAGAAATTCTTCAGAGAGAAGAAGATGTGGAGAAGAGTTCTTCTTGTCCTTGAATATAGTTTTGATGAAGACAAACACATCAACGAAAAGAAGTCAAAGCTTGAAGACAAGAGCAATCAAGTTCAAATTATCAAAAAACTTTCGAAAATTAATGGAAGAATCAAGATGGTTGAATATGCATTACAATTCAATTATATATGTCTTAATTGCTCAAAAAAATCATGCATATTCATCTTAAATCTTTCATGCATATTTTTAAATGATTTTTAACTTAACCATTCTGTTTTTGGTAAAGTGTGGCATTTCAAACAGCCGTAATAGTACTTTAAAACCGCCACAATTTGCATCATTTACTCAAAGTTGTTTGATTTTGCATTTAAAAGTTATTTTTGATTTAAAACATTTCTCAAAGATCATCTAGTGCCTTGATCATATTTCTAGATGATACATGGTTTTGAATCATTTGCACTAGCCATTTTCAAATTTTCACTTATGATAATCGATTGTCATCCTGATGCAATCGATTGACACAAGCAAAATTTTCAAATTTTTACACTTTACACTTGGGGCAACCGATTGTTAGCTCGATGCAATCGATTGCACCTGTATGTTTTCTGAAAAATACATTGTTTGAATGCACCTTTTCATAATATATTTTCATGGTATCCCTTACATCATTTCTCCAATGAAATTTCAGAATTTCTCTAACAATTAAAATGATTTATGAATGGTTGTTTCATCATTATAAATTCAATTCAAATTTTCATTTTTGACTAATCTTTTTCAAATTTTTCACAAAATCTCTCTACATTATTTTCAATAGAACTGTCATATTTCAATGCTTTTTGAGAAAACTTTCATATCATTCCAAAAGCATCATTGAGCACTTTGAGAGTATATGTTTTTAAATCTTCATATTTGAAAGAGAAGAAGACTTTATTCATTTGAATAAGTCTTAATTATTCTACAAACTTCATTTATTTCTATCTATTGTAATTGTTACAAATTCCCAAGTATCATGGATTTTTTGGTACTATGAGGGATCTATATGTAGGTGGATTGTATCTTCTTGTAGAGGCCTTTACTTATTCTCCAGGATTGTTGGAGATAAGTGTGTTGTAAATCACAAGAGGATTGTTCTTGGTGATTGGGTTGGAATCTTGTATAGGAAGACTAGGATTGACTTGTCCAAAAGATCTAACAATATTAAAATCTCTTACATGTTGTAAGGAGACTGGAGTACTCTCAGATTGTGAGGGGAACCAGAATAACTCTCGGTGTTCTTTACATTTCTGCACTTTACTACTTTCTAAATCATCACCAAACCAGAAAGTTAAAAGCATAATTTCAATTGGAATTCTGGTACAGACATGTGATGTTAAGTGCGATGTCACAACATCAATATTTGCTGTATGAACAAGACACAAAAAACCAGTGATGTTATATGTGATGTTACAACAACACACTCTGCAATGTAAGACAACAGAAAAGCACAGAATTGCACACAAGGATTGTTCACCCAATTTGGTTCAACAACCTACATCTGGGGGCATACCAAGCCAGGAAGGAAGTCCACTATCAGTAGTATCAAATTACAGACTCAACAGACCAGTTGACAATCTACCTAATTCAATCACTATCCAATGACCCTTCTACCTAAGTCCTCCCTAGGTAAGAGACTCCATCTCACTCCCAATCATCGCAATGATGTCTAGCAATCAACAACTCTGCCACTGCATCAACAACTTGATTTCCAAACACTCTCCAATCACAGAAAAGTAACCGACACACTTATATGCCTATACTCAGCCAAGACTCTTGACTGATACCAACATCTTGGAGTTGCTTCATAGCTTCCTCCAAGAACAATACAAAACTCATTACCTACAGGTTTCTGAGTACTAACTTAGTGACCATCTCACAACCCGAGTGGTTCACTTAGACAAAGCCCTAATGATCTACATCTTGGACCCGTACCTTTTCTTTGGTTACAAGCATTCTATTTATAATATAATCCCAACTGGATTTGGGCCTTCAAATCATATCAAATCTTCTGCTCCCAATTTGCAACAGATTATGCTCTTCAATAGATCTTCAATTAAATCTTCAATCAAATCTTCATAATTAACTCTTAATTGTTCTCCATATCTTTCTGCATTAAATTAGCAACAAACTCTAATGATTGCAACAGAATATATCTAGCCCATGATTTTCTCCTGCTATCTCTGATTCTTTTCAACAGAATATCTCATTATCACCAGAATTACTCGCAGCCCTAACAACATCACAACCTGATGTTTTAATGTTCTGGTATAGTGATGTCAAGACATCGCATGTGACATCACTCTTTAGCACTATAACTCTTTTACAAAACCAGAATGTTAACTTCACATAAAAATGTTAGAAGCTCACGTTGAGACATCAACCATGACATTAACATTGTTTTATCAAAATTTCAGCCAATTACAAGAACTAACAATCTCCCCCTTTGGTAAATCTTGGCTAAAACACATAAACATTACAACTCAGATTTCAGCTACAATTTCACCCCTATGCTACTGTTAGTAGTCATCAGCAACTACTGAACCTAACAGAATCAACAGGTATGGAGAATCATCTTCTGGAAACGTTGAATGATGTTAGGACATCATGCTTGACATAACATCACCACAGCAACTTCAGGCAGCACATCAGGATCTAAGAGGTAGACAGTCCTGATGTCATCTGGTACACATGAGGAAGAAGATATCTGACAGTCCCCCTCAACACAACACATTTCATTTTCCTTCCAGGACATACCCAGAACACATGTAGAAGACTCCTCCAGAAAAGAAATGTCTGTCTAGACATGCCAACCCAGGTAACTCAGAACACAAGTCACAACTGTGTTCATAACTCAGGACACAAGACACAAATCCTCAACACCAACTTAAGGATAGGACATCCTCTGTAACATCAGGAACTGCAGACTCCAGACATAACATCTGCGCAAACCAATTTGCCAGACCCTTTCCTTTCTCCCCCTTTTTAGCCACAAATTGGCAAAGGAAGGCCTCACAGAACCAGACGCACGTAGTGCTCACCCAAAAACAAACAAACGCCATAAGACTTATGAAACAAGCACACTCACTGGCTGAAGGAGAACAGAATAACCCCTATAAATAGCTGATCAGTTACATTGGAATAAACGAGCTTTGAATAGTCAAGGTTTTTGGTCATAGAAACGCTATATTAGGAACTAAAAACTCCATCCAAATTCAATGTTTATCATCCAAAACAGTCTTGACCACTTTTATTGTTTCCTAACTGATTTTTACCATAAATTGTGCCAAAACAGTTCCATGCACAGTCGAAGCCACGTGTTTCACCTTATCCTTACACCACCGTCCAAAATACTTCCTTGTTTGGCTCAAGAAAAACATGTCCTATTCCATGTTCTGACATCGCATCAGACATTGTCTGCTGGCTCACAAAGTTAACAATCCAAGACACTTTGAAAGATTCCAAGCATGACATCTATTGATCAACACAACTCACAATCCCTCATAGATTCCTTCAGAACAGCAGAGAAAAATAACTTCTCTAAGATAACCAGTGCACCTTTGCAAGAAGAACACCTTAAATGAATGGAAAACATAAGACTCATCTTCATGTCTTCAAGAGCGCACCCTCTGTTCAACTCACCTGCTGAACGCATTCACTTAATGCTTAATCCTCAAACAACCAAAAATCACATGATCCCCTCTTGATTGGTTATCTTCTCATGCTCCAAAACTCACATCTTGCCAGGCTGATCAACTTCTCTCAGGAATGAACTTCTTGATCCAGACATAGTCTTCATTCATCCAGTCAAACATCCATAAATACACTGCCTTCTACTATACTTTAAGTCACGTCCTCTTACTGAATTAAAACCACACCTAGACAAGTGTGACATCTCCCATCAACAACAACCCCTACTGAGTTCTTCCAGAAATTGCAGAGAAAAACATATTCTCTCAGACACAGATACAACTGCCCATCAGACTCCTCCTCAGAGGCATATGTGCACAAGATTCAAACAATTAGCTTCACATGGCTAGAACCATCCAATGCCAACCAACAGCCTAATGTCATAACATGTTATCTGACATTATATCCTCATAAGATTCAACCAATCTTCACAACCTTGATCAGCATGCAATCTTCACAATATATGTACCTTTGCTGCAGAATCCATAGACAAGTACTCCCCCTGTCATGGTTAACCAATGCTCTTGATGGAGATTAACATTTGAGCACCAGATCTTCACACACTTTACTCTCACTCCTAGAGAACACATCCAAGTATCCTGACTGGTTTGACACTGCTCACAAACTCCACGAATTCTTAACTTACTTAAAAGCTTTACTGAGATCCAATCTCTTCATATTCAGACTTCCAATCAATTAATTCTCCATCCAAGGCAGACCTTCTACTTCATCATTCTCCCGTATGGCTATGTAGACGTTCCTTAGGCATAATGTAGGCACCACGCTTCTGAACCAGAGCATAATCATCCTTCACCAAGGATATCCACCCAGATAATGTCCCAACACAAGTTAGAACATTTGCACACACCAAGACATCATCACCATGATTCTTGATATGGCCCACCAATTGGACTTACTATGCATAGTAATCCAAAGAACTAGAGAATAAAACTCTCATCCATCTTCAAGAAGAATAATCTCCTTGAGTCTTCAACTCATCACCCTTCTGCCCAAGAGTAACTTGTTCCAAGACTATCCCCAATAGTAATCAGTTGCCACACTCTGATTATCTTGAATCTTCGAATCCACTTCTGAGATCAACCAAATGCCACAGTTTGATCACCTCACCCATGAATCCTCATATGAAAACAGTCAAATGCCACATTTTGACCTTTTTCACGTTTGTCAGAACTCTCACAAAGATATCTTGATCCACCAAGGAAACTTGATCTTCAAGTCACATGTTCCACTTGCTTAAAAGCAAACACACTTAGACTCCCTAAGCCATGGTCATGTAACATCTTCTCCTTCCTACAGCTCCCGCAAACTGCCATGAGAACGATCTTTTTGAAGCATCCTATTGTTCACTTCTGTAGATCACCCTATCATTCACTGATGTGCCACATCACCAGCTGAGACTCCCGATGTTAAGCTAGATGTCAGAACATTATGTCATCCAACTGTTGAATTCAGCTCTACCTTCTGCCACTCAGAAGAACCTCCTCCCTTTACAGAAACAGATTCCCATGCTCTCATAGACTTGATTCAAGAATCAAGTTTGAGTAGACAACCTCCATCCTGCTTAGAAACTCCAAAGACTTCAAACCTACCACATCTGAATCTTTAGAAAATAAGTAGTCCAAGACTACCCCATAGCTATACCAAATAATGCCACTTCCCTTAGTAGAGCCGTCCATAGAACGCCAGAGATAACTGCCACTTATCCTCGACCCTCAGAATCAGAGCAAACACCATGCTCCAAACCACCAAGATTATGACGTCTTCATAGTCTTCCAACAACACCATCATCAGGACAAGTCATTCACAATACTTTCTAGGAACAGAGGCTAAGCAATAATCCCAGGTCAACACCTAGGTGACTTGTGAGCGAATGTACAAGCCCTCCCGTGATTCTCCAAACCTCTGATGAAAAGATGTTAAAAATAATTGACCGAACATCCTTAATCTTGTCTTTCAAGGATAATTAACTAAATACTTGTGAATATCACAAATAGCAATTGATCTTAAATCCCTGTGGTTTAACCCTTCTTCAGATTCTAGCATCTTCTGAATCTTCTTCATGACAACCATTATGACAGCCACTTATACCACAAAAGCCTTACAGGTTAGATCAGTGTCTTGATCTCTTACTCCACCCTGACATGATGTTTCAACATCAGTTCTGACATTAGTCAAAATCACATTCAATATCTCCTAGGGACTTGGAGACTTCAATCATATTAATCCACACATATCTCTTGTAGGATTCACCAATTTGCATAACACACTCTTCCATAAGCTTCTTCTTATAAGCACAAGGTTCAGACCTCTTGTCCTTCTGCATAACATAGACAGTCTGCTACTTTGAATCCTGAGAGATCTCAAGCAAGCACTAATTGACCACTGGCTTATTTACCCTGCTACTGCACACACCTCTTGGATGCATTTTCCCTATAAAATTGTCCTCAAGGATCATTCTCTTCTGCTATCAAGATTACTACCTTTTCTACAACTAGCTCATTTTAGGTGCTATCATCTCAAACAAAGTTCAATTTCAGTGATCCTTCAAAACAGCTACAGTCTAATAGAACTTTGACTCAACATTTACCATAGACTGCTGATGTGTAGCGCGATGTCGAGACATATTAAGCTCAGCTTCTTCCTCCTCATTATTAAAATTAGGAAGACTAGGATTGATTTGTCCAAAAGATCTAACAATATTAAAATCTCTTACATGTTGTAAGGAGACCGGAGTACTCTCGGATTGTGAGGGGAACCAGAATAACTCTCGGTGTTCTTTACATTTCTGCACTTTACTACTTTCTAAATCATCACCAAACCAGAAAGTTAAAAGCATAATTTCAATTGAAATTCTGGTACAGACATGTGATGTTAAGTGTGATGTCACAACATCAATATCTGCTGTATGAACAAGACATAAAAAACCTGTGATGTTATATGTGATGTTACAACAACACACTCTGCAATGTAAGACAACATAAAAGAATAGAATTACACACAAGGATTGTTCACCCAGTTTGGTTCAACAACCTACATCTGGGGGCATACCAAGCCAGGAAGGAAGTCCACTATCAGTAGTATCAAATTACAGACTCAACAGACCAGTTGACAATCTACCTAATTCAATCACTACCCAATGAACCTTCTACCTAAGTCCTCCCTAGGTAAGAGACTCCATCTCACTCCCAATCATCGCAATGATGTCTAGCAGTTAACAACTCCGCCACTGCATCAACAACTTGATTTCCAAACACTCTCCAATCACAGAAAAGTAATCGACACACTTCTATGCCTATACTCAGCCAAGACTCTTGACTGATACCAACATCTTGGAGTTGCTTCATAGCTTCCTCCAAGAACAATACAAAACTCATTACCTACAGGTTTCTGAGTACTAACTTAGTGACCATCTCACAACCCGAGTGGTTCACTTAGACAAAGCCCTAATGATCTACATCTTGGACCCGTACCTTTTCTTAGGTTACAAGCATTCTATTTATAATATAATCCCAACTAGATTTGGGCCTTCAAATCATATCAAATCTTCTGCTCCCAATCTGCAACAGATTCTGCTCTTCAATAGATCTTCAATTAAATCTTCAATCAAATCTTCATAATTAACTCTTAATTGTTCTCCATATCTTTCTGCATTAAATTAGCAACAAACTCTAATGATTGCAATAGAATATATCTAGCCCATGATTTTCGCCTGCTATCTCTGATTCTTTTCAACAGAATATCTCATTATCACCAGAATTACTCGCAGTCCTAACAACATCACAACCTGATGTTTTAATGTTCTGGTATAGTGATGTCAAGACATCGCATGTGACATCACTCTTTAGCACTATAACTCTTTTACAAAACCAGAATGTTAACTTCACATAAAAATGTTAGAAGCTCATGTTGAGACATCAACCATGACATTAACATTGTTTTACCAAAATTTCAGCCAATTACAAGAACTAACATCAATAAACCAAAAATTGATCAAAGCAACTAATTCACCCCCTCTTAGGCGCACTCAAATACTTACAATTGGCATCAGAGTGAGTTATTGGTAACCTATTCCTAATGTTCCAGAATGGCTTCCGCAAGTGCAAATCATATTTTCAAGGATGGTGGTAGTAGCAATAAACCTCCACTATTTTTTGGTGAATATTTTGATTTATGGAAAAGTCGCATTAAGGCTCATATGGAAGCGCAAGGAGAAGGAATATGAGAACCTGTCCAAAATGGTCCACATCAACCTACAAGGGTTGTTAATGGTGTTGGTACTCCAAAGGTTAAAAGCTCTTGGGATGAAGATGATAAGAAAAAAATTCTTAATGAAAAGAAAACAATCAACATACTTCAAAGTGCACTTATTATGGATGAATTCTTTCGTGTCTGTCAATGTACACCGACAAAGCAAATTTGGGATACATTGATAGAAAATCATGAAGGAATCGCTGAAGTAAAGACATATAGATTGAATTCTTTAAGTCAAGAATATGAGTTATTAAGAATGCAACCAAGAGAATCAATCCTTGCTCTATAAAAGAGATTTGTTCACTTAACCAATCACCTGATTGCTCTCGATAAGACTTTTACTAACGATGAATAAAATCTTAAAGTGCTTAGGTCTTTAAATAGGGAATGGAAAGCAAAGGAGACGACGATATTAGAAAAGAAGAGTCTTT
Organism: Lathyrus tuberosus; assembly: GCA_022829125.1. Lineage (NCBI taxonomy): Eukaryota > Viridiplantae > Streptophyta > Magnoliopsida > Fabales > Fabaceae > Lathyrus > Lathyrus tuberosus. Next base: position 7,205,879 of record JALAZF010000278.1, on the reverse strand, counting down.
ATACCATGACGTCTGTTTCCTTTTTTGAAAAATTTCAACAACATGAATTAGAACTTGAAAGATTGGAGAAGCATGAAATACAAGTAAAAGATTCAAAAAATATTGTATTAAAGACAAGAGTCAAATTTCATGACAGCAATCGAGAGGAGGAATCCATTGACGGCGATGATGATCTTATCGAAAAATTGGAAAAATTCTTGAGAAAAGAAAGAAAAAAAGAGATCATTCAGAAAGAAGCACCAACAAGGAAAGTTACATGTTTTAAATGTGGAAAAGGGCACATGTCAAGAGTAAATGTCCTACACTTAAAAAGAAAGATATATTCAAAAGCAAGAATCAAGAAAGGAAAAAGAGAGCATGTGTGGCATGGGATGACAATGAAATAAGTTCACCCTCAGATGAAGATCATGCAAACAAGGCATTGATGGCCTCACATTATTCAAGTGATGAAGAACACGAGGTTACTGATTCCGAAACTAGTGATATTCCATCTTATGATGAATTAAAATGTGATTTTCATGAATTACATGATGAACTTTTTAAACTTTCTAGAAAATGTTCAAGTCAAAAGAAAACTATTTTAAATCTAGAAAGAAAGACTAATAACACTCAAGTGGATTTAGACTTAATAAAAAATTTACCATGCAATAATTGTTCATCCCTTGAGTCTAAAATTGTTGAATTAAACCAAGTAATTATGAAATTTTAAAAAATTTAAATTGATTTAGAAAATGTGTTAGGTAGTCAAAAAATTTCAAATGATAAATGTGGTCTTGGCTTTACTAACTTTGATAAACCTAGTACAAATCAAGCCATATTTGAAAAGGCTACTAACAAATTCAACAATGTAGAATCAAAGAAAGATCATGTTATAAATCATCATAAAAGGTCTTATGATAGGAATCATGTTTTTAGACCTACTTGTTTCTATTGTAAAGCAAAAGGTCATACTACTAATGCTTGCTACATAAGAAATTATGGTATTCCTTATAGTGAGTATGTATGGATGAGGAAGGTATCTAAACAAATAGGACCCAAAGAAAATTGTGTACCGAGATGTAATTAATTGTTTTGTAGGTACTTGAAGATCATATGATAACATTTTCAAATCAAGATTGATCCTTCAAGATACGAGACCATATGATATGGTAGTTCTAAAAGTTTCATTGATTGAAATGATGTTTTGAAGAAGCATCAAAATTGATATCAACTTTGACATCAAATCCCTGTGAAGGAAATAAGTGTCTAATTTTGTGCTATTAATTTTCAATTATAAAAATATATCCTTCCTATGTTATCTCCTTGCTTTTTACTTTATTATACTTTGTCTTCGTTTTTATGATGTCAAAAGAGAGAAATAGTAGGTATGGTATTTGTTCTTGTTAATACTACTTTCAGGGGAGAAAGCCTTGAATTGCAAAAGAAAGGGGGAGATATACAAGATAGGGGGAGTTTCTAGTTGCTACTCAACATTTCAAAAACTCACATATTGAAGCAACTTATTGATGAATAATTTAAATTTCAAAGGATGGTTTGTCATAATCAAAAAGGGAGAGAATGCGAAGAAGAGTTCTTCTTGCCCTTGGTTATAGTTTTGATGAAGACACACATTAGCAAAAAGAACTCAAGGCTTGAAGACTAGGGCAATCAAGTTCAAATTATCAAAAAGCTTTGGAAATTTGATGGAAGAATTAAGATGGTTGAATATGCATTACAATTCAAGTATAAATGTCTTAATTGCTCGTAAAATCATGCATATTAATCTTAAAACTTTCATGCATCTTTTAAAATGATTTTTAATTTAACCTTTCTGTTTTGGGTAAATTGTGGCATTTCAAACCACTGTAAGAGTACTTTAAAACCGCCACAATTTGCATCATTTTCTCAAAGTTGTTTGATCTTTCATTAAAAAGTTATTTTTGATTTAAAACATTTTTCAAAGATCATCTAATGTCTTAATCATATTTCTAGATGATACATGGTTTTGAATAATTTGCAATAGCTATTTTTCAAATTTTCACTTATGACAATCGATTGTCATCCTGATGCAATCGATTGTCACTGGCAAAATTTTCAAATTTTTTCACTTTACACTTGGTACAACCGATTGTTAGCCCGATGCAATCGATTGCACCTGTATGTTTTCTGAAAAATACATTGTTTGAATGCACCTTATCATCATATCTTTTCATGGGATCCCTTACATCATTTCTCTAATGAAATTTCAGAATTTCTCTAACCATTATCATGATTTATGAATGTTTATTTCATCATTATACATTTAATTCAAATTTTCATTTTTCACTAATCTCTTTCAAAATTTTCACAAAATCTCTCTACATTTTTTTTTCAATAGAACTTTCATATTTCAATGCTTTTTTAGAAAATTTTCATATCATTCCAAAAGCATCATTGAGCACTTAGAGAGTATATGTTATTGAATCTTCATATTTGAAAGAGAAGAAGACTTTATTCTCTTGAATAAGTCTTAACTAGTCTACAAACTTTATTTATTTCTATCTATTGTAATTGTTACAAATTCCCTAGTATCAAGGATTATTTGGTACTATAAGGGATCTATAGGAAGGTGGATTGTATCTTCTTGTAGAGGCCTTTACTTATTGTCCAGGATTGTTGGAAATAATTGTATTGTAAATCATAAGAGGATTGTTCTTGGTGATTGGGTTAGAATCTTGTATAGGAAGACTAGGATTGACTTGTCCATAAGATCTAAAAATATTAAAATCTGTTACATGTGGTAAGGGGACTGGAGTACTCTCGGATTATGAGGGGAACCAGAATAACTCTTCGTGCTCTTTACATTTCCATACTTTACTGCTTTTTAAATCATCACCAAACCAGAAAGTTAAAAGCATAATTTCAATATACCAAAAATTGATCAAAGTACCTAATTCACCCCCTCTTAGGCGCACTCAGATACTTACAATTGGCATCAGAGCAGGTTATAGGTAACCTATTCCTAAAGTTCCAGATTGGCTTCCGCAAGTGCAAATTCTATTTTCAAGGATGTGGTAGTAGCAATAAACCTCCACTATTTTCTGGTGAATATTTTGATTTCTGGAAAATTCGCATGAAGGCTCATTTGAAAGCGCAAGGAGAAGGAATATGGGAATATGTCCAAAATGGTCCACAGCAACCTACAAGTGTTGTTAATGGTGTTGGTACTCCAAAGGTTAAAATCTCTTGGGATGAAGATTATAAGAAAAAATTCTTAATGAAAAGAAAGAAATCAACATACTTCAAAGTGCACTTACTATGGATGAATTCTTTCGTGTCACTCAATGTACATCGGCAAAGCAAATTTGGGATACATTGATAGCAACTCATGAAGGAACTGCTGAAGTAAAGAGATATAGATTGAATACTTTAGGTCAAGAATACTATTTATTAAGAATGCAACCCAGAGACTCAATCCTTGTTCTACAAAAGAGATTTGTTCACTTAACCCATCACCTGATTGCTCCCGATAAGACTTTTACTAACAATGAATTAAATCTTAAAGTGCTTAGGTCTTTAAATAGGGAATGGCAACCAAAGGTGACAACGATATCAGAAAAGAAGATTATTTCTACCATGATGTCTGCTTACTTGTACGGAAAACTTCAAGAGCATGAATTAGAACTTGAAAGATTGGAGAAGCATGAAATACAAGTAAAAGATTCAAAAGATATTGTATTAAAGAAAAGAGTAAAATTTCATGACAGCAATCAAGTGGAGGAATCCACTGATGGCGATGATGATATTATCAAAAAATTTGAAAAATTCTCGACAAAAGAAAGAAAAAAAGAGATCATTCAGAAAGAAGCACCAACAAGGAAAGTTACATGTTTTGAATATGGAAAAAGGGGACATGTCAGGAGTGAATGTCCTACACTTGAAAAGAAAGATATATTCAAAATCAAGAATCACGAAAGGAAAAAGAGAGCATGTGTAGCATGGGATGAAAATGAAATAAGTTCATCCTCAGATGAAGATCATGCAAACAAGGCATTGATGGCCTCACATTATTCAAGTGATGAAGAACATGAGGTTACTGATTCCAAAACTGATGATATTCCATCTTATGATGAATTAAAAAGTGCTTTTCATGAATTACATGATGAACTTTTGAAACTTTCTACAAAACTTTTAAGTCAAAAGAAAACTATTTTAAATCTAGAAAGAAAGACTAATAATACTCAATGGATTTACACATAATAAAAAATTTAGCATGCAATAATTGTTCATCTCTTGAGTCTAAAATTGTTGAATTATACTAAGTAATTATGAAATTTGAAAAAAGTCAAATTGATTTAGAAAATGTGTTAGGTAGTCAAAAAATTTCAAATGATAAATGTGGTCTTGACTTTACTAACTTTTATAAACCTAGTACAAATGAAGCCATATTTGTAAAGGCTACCAACGAATTCAAGAATGTAGAATTAAAGAAAGAACATGTTGTAAAACTTCATAAAAGGTCTTATGATAGGAATCATGTTTTTAGACCTACATGTTTCTATTGTAAAGCAAAAGGCCATACTACTAATGCCTGCTACATAAAAAATTATGGTATTCCTTTTAGTGATATGTATATGGGTGAGAAAGGTATCTAACCCAAAAGGACCCAAAGAAAATTGTGTACATAGATGTAATTAATTGTTTTGTATGTACTAAAATGGTCATATGATAACAATTTTAAATCAAGATTGATCCTTCAAGACACGAGACCATATGATATGGTAGTTCTAAAAGTTCCATTGATTGAAAAGATGTTTTGAAGAAGCATAAACATTGATATTAACTTTGACATCAAATACTTGTGAAGGAGATAAGTGTCTAATTTTGTGCTATTAATTTTCAATTATATTAATACATCCTTCCTATGTTATCACCTTGATTTGTATTTTATTATACTTTGTCTTCTTTTTAATGATGTCAAAAGGGAGAGAAATAGTAGGTATGGTATTTGTTCTTGTCAATATTACTTTCAGGGGAGAAAGCCTTGAATTGCAAAAGCAAGGGGAGATATACAAGATAGGGGGAGTTTCTAGTTGCTACTCAACATTTCAAAAACTCACATATTGAAGTAACTCATTGATGAATAATTTAAATTTCAAAGGATGGTTTGTCATCATCAAAAAGGGGGAGAATGTGAAGAAGAGTTCTTCTTGTCCTTGGTTATAGTTTTGATGAAGACAAACACATTAACAAAAATAAGTCAAAGCTTGAAGACTAGAGTAATCAAGTTCAAATTATCAAAAAAACTTTGGAAAATTGATGGAAGAATTAAGATGGTTGAATATGCATTACAGTTCAAGTATATATGTCTTAATTTCTCATAAAAATCATGCATATTCATCTTAAACCTTTCATGCATATTTTAAAATGATCTTTAATTTAACCATTCTATTTTTGGTAAATTGTGGCTATTCAAACCACCGTAACAGTACTTTAAAACTGCCACAATTTGCATCATTTACTAAAAGTTGTTTGATCTTGCATTAAAAAGTTATTTTTTATCTAAAACCTTGTTAAAACATTTCTCAAAGATCATTTACTGTCTTGATCGTATTTCTAGGTGATACATGGTTTTAAATAATTTGCAATAGCTATTTTTCAAATTTTCACTTATGTAACAATATTAAAATCTCTTACATGTGGTAAGGGGATTGGAGTACTCTCGAATTGTGAGGGGAATTGGGATAACTCTCGGTGTTCTTTACATTTCCGCACTTTACTGCTTTCTAAATCATCACCAAACCAGAAAGTTAAAAGCATAATTTCAATAAACCAAAAAATGATCAAAGTACTTAATTCACCCCCCCCCCCCTTAGGCTCACTCAGATACTTACAGAAGAAAGGGCTAATGGCAACATGGGATGACTCGGACTCTTCCGATGATGACTTTGAAGAAGAGCAAGCTAAAATGGGACTTATAGCTAGCATTGAAGTCTCATAATCAGAATCAGAATCAGATTCAGAATTTTAAGAGGTATTTTATCGTCTAACTCGTTCTAAACTAGCTTTAGTTAAAATTCTTGAAAAGAGTCAGAATTCCAAAAAAGATACAAGAATCTGAAAAAAGTTCAATCAATTAATTCTGGATCCCATAGTGAGTTGATAAAAGAAAATAGTATTTTAAAAGAAAGAAGGCTTAATTGCAATTTTGGTCTCCCTATTTTCATTTTTTTTAGTTTTGATCTCTCTATTTTAAAATCAGGAATTTTGGTCCCTCTATTTTCATTTTTTTTAGTTTTGGTCCCCCTATTTTAAAATTCGAAATTTTTGTCCCTCCATTTTCTTTTTTTTTTTAGTTTTGGTCCCCTTATTTTTATTTTTTTTAACTTTTGGTCCCCCTATTTAATTAATTCCAAATTGAAAAGGGGACTAAAATTCAAAACAAAACTTGAAATAGGGGACCAAAACTAAACAAAAATGAAAATAGAGGAACCAAAATTCTGGATTTTAAAATAGGGGGACCAAAACTAAAAAAAAACTAAAAATGGAGGGACTAAAATTCTGGATTTTAAAATAGGGGGATTAAAACTAAAAAAAAATAAAAACAGAGGGACCAAAATTGTAATTAAGCCAAGAAAGAATTAATATATTAGAAAAAGAAAACTTTGCTTTCAAAAGTAAGAGTAAAAAACTTGAGAAACACACTTTTTAAGAAGGCCCTATGGATTCTGGGTGTGTTTTAAAGAAATATGAAACATGTTTTCAAAAAAGTCTAGCAAGAAACATTGATAGAAGTAAGATGACTTTCATGATCTATGGGGTGATTTGAAATTGGAAAGGGGGCATTCGTTATGTTCCACTAAAGAACTCTATGTTTAAATCTAAACGTAAAGAAATGGTGATAAAACCAAAAGTTCTATGATCTCACTTAACTTATGGTCACAAACATGATATCTATTTTGCACAAAGACCCTGGGTTGAAAAAGCCTCTGGGAAAACTAACCATAAAGGACCCAAAAAGATGTATTTACCTAAGAACAAAATAATCTATGTTGCAGATATTCTTATCAACAAAGTTTAGATACCATTCATGGTACCTGCACTTTGGATGGTCTTGACACATGATGGAAGAAGGTGTAACGCCCCGATTTATTTAATTGATTTTCGTATATAATTATGTGATTATGTGTGTTGTTTGATGATTTGATGTGTTAGAAGAACCCTTAAGTGTAGGATGGTAGTCTTAGATATTAAACTTTAAGGTGTTGGGGGTGTGTGAGTAAAAAGGTAGAGATATGGGGGGTGATGAGAGAAGTAGCGGTTGTTATTGTTATTTAATTAGGATGGTTTATATAAATAATAGTAATAGTCAATATTTAAATATTTATTTTAATTATTATTGTTATGGTGATATATTAAAATAAATGTTTGATTTAGACTTATTAAAATAAATATTTAGTGAGAATAACATTATTTTATTTAGTTGGAATAAGATTTAAATTAGAAATAATAATAGAATAAAATAAGAAAAGAAGGGAATAGGAAAAGAATAGTCAGTACGTCGAATTGAAGAAAAAGGAAGAGAAAGAGAAGAGAGAGCTGGGGCATAGGAGAAGAAGAACCTCCATTAGAGAAGCTTGGAAATCCATCATCTAAGGTAAGGGTGGGACTTCCTCTTGTATAAGAGATTGTATGATAAAATGTGGGTGAGTGATTTAGTCTCTCTGTGATTGCATTTTTCTTTTCTATGTTATGAATCATTTGATGCATGTGATGATGCTATTATGATGTATGTTTGGATGAATTGCGGGATGGATGAATGATTGTGATGTTGTGTGTTGTTGGGAATCAGAGTGTGAAACTTGGGTGAATGATTTTCCATAAAAATGTAGGGTTTTAGGGATGTTTCAGAACTGATTTTCGTAAACCAAAATTGCAGAAAATTACTAATGTCACATTGGTAACTGGTTACAGGTTTTGGTGTAACCGGTTATACCTGAGACAATTTTCAGAAAAACTGAATTTTTCAAAGGTAACCAGTTACCACTGGGAAAAATCATACTCACTGTTTCTGGAAATGATGTAACCGATTACTGGTTTTGATGTAACCGGTTACACCTAATGTGTCAAAACTAAATAAATTCATAACTTGAGTTTCGGGTGTCCGATTGAGGTGTCATTCGAAGCGTTAGGAAGCTGGCGCAATGTACTTTAATCTAAAAATAGTCACAGTACTTGACCTTGATTTAAATGTTATGTAATGGGTTGTATGGTATACAGTTTGTATGTTGTGGTGTGGTAATGTGTATGGATGGTATGTTGTTACCTGCTATGTTACTGTAATGCGATTGTTGAATGCTTGTAGTATATGTTTAGTGAGTGGTGGGCAATATTGGTGTGTTAAATTGATTAAGGTGAATATCATTGTATATGTTATTGTTGTTGATGCATGTCATTTATTAATCATGCCTCATGGTGTTTGGACGGTGGTCCGCTTTTGGTCAGCATGAATCCTATGGTGGGGATTGGGTGCGAGTAGCTTGTTCTAGGTGGGAATCAGTGAAGCGTTACCTATGGCGACAATAACGATTTTTGGTGTGCTCCGATCCTATGGTGGGGATCGAGTGAACCTGAGAGTTCACAATTGGTACCACATGCATTGAGTCATGGAGTGAGTCTCAATCCATGTTGCATTATAATATTTGGATTGTTCGTATGGTGAGTTATGGAACGGGTGATTTTGTATGTGTTAATCGTGTGCTTACATATTATCATGCAATTTCATTATATGATTGTGATTTCTCACCCCTTCTGTTTGAATGTTGCCTTTTTATGGGCATCGTGCAGATAATCCGCAGTAGATGTGTGGAAGTGAGTGGAGGAGATTTTTGTCCTTTATGCTTTTGTTGAGTCGGCGTCTACTCTGATATGTAACACTGGGGGATATAACACTTGTTTATTTATTTTATGTTTGGTTGAGATTATTGTGTGAATCTTCTATGTTTGATATTTCCTTATAGTTACATCGCGTTATGATTATGTTTGAAATGTTAAACTAGCCAGTTTGTCTAATGTTTTTCCGCTACTAATAAAATGTTGAAGTTTAGACCTACATTATGATTCCTATTATTTTTTAAAATTTCATGTGTTACATATCCCATTCCATGAGCTGGTTGAATTTGGATGTAGCATCCTAATTACTTAATTGTTTTAATTTACTCTGATTTTTATTTATAAATTACGCTGGGAATATTAGGGTATTACATAGTGGTATCAGAGCAGGTCGGTCTGTCGGTGAAGTGTGACAGTTGAATGTTGTCAAGGTAGTTTGCTAACCATTATTGTTGTTATTGTTGTGAATGTATTAAAGAAAAGATGTTGCAATTGTTGCTGCTTTGCAGGTTGTGGCTCAGGCTTTGCAGAATCAGCCTAATGATGGGGGGGAGAACAATGAGTTCTGTCGTCTGGGGAAGTTTCAGAGGAATAATCCGCCTACTTTTAAGGGTAGATATGATCCTAATGGAGAGCAGGCTTGGCTCAAAGACATTGAGAAAATCTTCTGTGTGATGGACTGTTCAAAAGCGAAGAAGGTACAGTTTAGTACACATATGCTGGCTGAGGAGGCTGATGATTAGTGGGTCAACACCCTTCATGTGTTGGAAACTGCAAGTGAAGATGTCACTTGGGTTGTGTTTAGCAGAGAGTTTCTAAAGAAGTATTTTCCTGAAGATGTTCGCGAGAAGAAGGAGATTGAATTCTTAGAGCTGAAACAAGGGAGTTTATCTGTTACCGAGTATGCTGTCAGGTTCGTAGAACTTGCGAAGTTCTCTCCTCCTTACAGTGAGACAAGTACTGAGTTCTCAAAATGTGTTAAGTTTGAGAATAATTTGTGTCCTGAGATCAAACATGATATTGGGTATCAACATATCTGAAGGTGTCCAGAGTTGGTGAATAGTTGTAGGATATTCGAGGATGATAGTAAGGCTCGATCAACTCACTATAAGAGTCTGAGCGAGAAGAGAGGGAAAAAACATTTGAACCATATGAAGCCTTATAATGCTCCAACTGAAAAAGGTAAATAAAAGGTTGCTAATGGTAAGAGGCTAAGTGGGGGAGGTGCTGATGCTCCTCTTAAATGCTTTAGGTGTGGTGAGTTGGGTCATCGCGCCAATGAGTGCAAGGGTGATGTGAGAAAGTGTTTCCAGTGTGGGAAGACAGGATATTTGGTTGTTGATTGCAAAGACAATGTGGTGACTTGTTACAACTGTGGTAAACCAGGGCACATCAGTACACATTTCCAGAAGCCGAAGCAAGCTCAATCCAGAGGGAAGGTATTTGCTCTATCGGAGACCCATACTTCCGGTGCCGAAAGGTTGATTAGAGGTTTATGTTAAATTAATAGTACACATTTGATTGCTATTATTGATATTGATGCTACTCACTCGTTTATTGCTGCTGATTGTGTGAAAAGGTTGGGCCTTGTAGTGTTCTCCATGAAAGGAGAGATGGTTATCGATACTCCGGCTAAGGGAACGGTGACTACTTCTTTGGTTTGTTTGAACTTTTCTCTGTCGATTTTTTATAGAGATTTTGGTGTTGATCTTATTTTCCTGCCGCTGAGGGATCTTGATGTTATCTTGAGAATGAACTAGTTAGAGTTCAATCATGTTCATTTAAATTTTTATAACAAATCAGTACAGTTTCATGCTCTTATTGATGAAGAGGAAGCTGGTTTCTCATCTGCTAGGCAGGTTAAAAAGCTTTTGCAAGATGGAGATTAGGTGATTGCATTATTCGCATCTTTATCTGTTAAAATTCAAGATGCAATTGATGAATTATCGGTAGTGCATAATTTTCCCGATGTGTTTCTGGATGATATTTTGGGTGTGCCTCCAGAGAGAGCGGTGGAGTTCTCTATTGATCTTGTCCCTAGTACCATGCCTGTTTCTATGGAACCATACAGGATGTCAGCATCGGAATTATTAGAATTGAAAAAGCAATTAGAGGATTTGCTGTAAAAGAAATTTGTGAGACCAAGTGTGTCACCTTGGAAAGCTCCGGTGTTGTTAGTAGAGAAGAAAAATGGTAGTATGAGGTTGTATGTAGATTACCGACAACTGTATAAAGTAATGATCAAGAACAAGTATACACTTTCGAGAATAGATGATTTGATGGATCAACTGGTAGGTGCACGTGTTTTTAGCAAAATTGACTTAAGGTCGGGTTACCACCAGATTCAGGTGAAGGATGAGGATATTCAGAAGAAAGCTTTTAGAACTCGGTATGGGCACTATGAATATTTGGTGATGTCGTTCGACATTTCTAATGCACCTGGAGTGTTTATGGAATATATGAATCGTATATTTCATACCTATCTGGATCAGTTCCTTGTAGTTTTCATTGATGATATTTTGATCTATTCCAAGTCGAATGAAGATCATGCTGAGCATTTACGAATTGTGTTGCAAGTGTTGAAAGAGAAGTTATATGCAAAGTTGTCAAAGTGTGAGTTCTAGTTTCAAGAGGTTAGTTTTCTTGGGCATGTTATTTTAGGTGATGGTATCGATGTGGATCCGTCTAAAGTAGATGCAGTGCTACAATGGGAGGCCCCTAAGTCAGTTACTAAGATTAGAAACTTTTTGGGCTTGGCTGGTTACTACCGCAGGTTTATTGAAGGTTATTCTAAGTTAGCACATCCATTAACCCAGCTGACTTGTAAAGGTAAAGCGTTTGTGTGGGACATTCATTGTGAAAATTTTTTCACAGAGCTGAAGAAGAGATTGACTACACCTCCAGTTCTGATTTTTCCAGATCCTAATGAACTATTTATAGTGTATTGTGATGCGTCTAAGATGGGTTTAGACAGTGTGCTGATGCAAGACGACAAGATAGTGGTTTATGCTTCACAATAACTTAGGGTTCATGAGAGAAACTATCCTACTCATGATTTAGAGTTGGCTGCAATGGTGTTTGTGTTAAGGATTTGGAGGCATTATCTCTATGGATCTAGATTCGAGGTATTCAGTGATCACAAGAGTTTAAAATACCTGTTTGATCAGATGGAATTAAATATGAGGCAACAATGATGGTTATAATTTTTGAAGGATTATGACTTTGGCTTGAATTATCACCCCGGTAAGGCTAATGTCGTGGTTGATGCTTTAAGTGGAAAGTCTTTGCATATGTCTACTTTGATGGTTAAAGAGTTGGAACTTATTGAGCAGTTTAGAGGTTTCAGTTTGGTCTGCGAGCTAACACCGCAGAGCGTGATGTTCGGTATGTTGAAGGTAAACAATTATTTCTTATTAATATTAAAGAGAGTCAGAAGTTGGATGTGAAGTTGGTGGATTTGATGGTTGGGAGTAATCATACTGAAGGGAGTGATTTTAAAGTGGATGAGCAGGGTGTGTTGAAATTCCGAGGTAGGATCTGTATAGTTGATAATTCTGAGTTGAAGAAGATGATTTTAGAAGAAAGTCATAGAAGAAGATTGAGTATCCACCCAGGAGCTACTAAGATGTATCAAGATCTAAAAAATTTATATTGGTGGCCTGGTCTGAAGCGTGATATGGCGTAGTTTGTGTGTGCATGCTTGACTTGCCGGAAGTTAATGGTTGAGCACCAGAAACCTGCAGGATTGATACAACCATCAGACATTCCAGAGTGGAAATAGGATAGCATTTTGATGGATTTTGGGACAGGATTATCGAATACTCCTAGAGGGCATGATGAGATTTGGGTGGTAGTGGATAGATTGTCGAAATCGATGCATTTTATTCTGATTAACATCAGTTTTCCTTTGCAGAAGTTGGCAGAGATATACATCCGAGTAATCGTAAAGCTACATGGAGTTCTGTCAAGTATCGTTTTTGATAGAGACCCGAGGTTTACGTCCAGATATTGGGAGGGTTTGCAGGAGGCTTTAGGTTCTAAGTTGAGGTTGAGTTCTACCTATCATCCACAGACAGATGGTCAGACAGAGAAAACCATTCAGTCCTTGGAGGATTTGTTGAGAGATTGTGTCCTTGAGCAAAGGGGTACTTGGGATAGCCATCTGCCACTGATAGAGTTCACTTATAACAACAGTTTCCATTCTAGCATTGGAATGGCACCCTTTGAGCCACTGTATAGTCGGAGGTGTAGGACGCCTTTCTGTTGGCATGAATTTGGTTAGAATGTAGTGCTTGGGCAAGAGATTGTCCAGTAGACTACTGAAAAGGTGAAGTTAATTCGAGAAAAGATGAAAGCTTCGCAGAGTAGGTCGAAGAGTTACCATGATAAGAGAAGGAAGGACCTTGAGTTTCCAGAGGAAGACCATGTATTCTTGAGAGTCACTCTGGTGACCGGTGTCAGACATGCTTTGAAATCGAGAAAGTTTACTCCTCGATTTATCGGTACATATCATATTTTAGAGAGGATTAGAGTGGTTGCTTATAGAGTGGCGTTTCCACCTAATCTTTTGAATTTGCATGATGTATTCCATGTCTCATAACTTCGGAAGTATGTTCCAGATTCGTCACATGTGATTCTGATGGATGAATACAAGTAAGGGGTAATCTTACAATTGAAGCTTTATCTGTGAGGATCGAATATCGTGAATTGAAAATGTTGAGAGGCAAAAAGATTTCTCTCGTTAAGGTAGTTTGGGGAGGTGCTGCTGAAGGGCACAGGACATGGTAGTTGGAGAGTGGGATGCAATGCATATCCGAAATTGTTTGCATCAGGTAAATTTCCGAGGATGAAAATATTCTAAGTGGGGGAGAGTTGTAACGCCCTGATTTATTTAATTAATTTTGGTATATAAATTGTGTGATTATATGTGTTGGTTGATGATTTGATGTGTTAGAATAACCCTTGAGTGTAGGGTGGTAGTCTTAGATATTATACTTTAAGGTGTTAGGGGTTTGTGACCAAAAAGGTAGAGATATGGGGGGTGGTGAGAGAAGTAGCAGTTGTTACTGTTATTTAATTATGATGGTTTATATAAATAATAGTAATAGTTAATATTTAAATACTTATTTTAATTACTATTTTTATGGTGATATATTAAAATAAATGGTTGATTTAGACTTATTAAAATAAATATTTAGTAGGAATAACATTATTTTATTTACTTGAAATAAGATATTAATTAGAAATGATAATATAATAAAATAAGAAAAGAATTGAATAGGAAGAGAACTATCAATAGGCGGAATTGAGGAAAAAGGAAGAGAAAGAGAAGAGAGAGCTAGGGCATAGAAGAAGAAGAACCTCAGGTAGAAAAGTTTGGAAATCCATCATCTAAGGTAAGGGTGGGACTTTCTCTTGTATAAGAGATTGTATGATAACATGTGGGTGGGAAATTTACTCTCTCTGTGATTGCATTTTTATTTTCTATGTTACGAATCCTTTGATGTGTGTGATGATGCTATTATGATGTATGTTTGGATGAATTGCGGGATGAGTGAATGATTGTGATGTTATGTGTTGTTGGGAATCAGAGTGTGAAACTTGGGTAAATTATTTTCCACAAAAATGTGGGATTTTGGGGATGTTTCAGAACTGATTTTCGTAAAATAGAATTGCAGAAAATTACTACTGTCATAGTGGTAACCGATTATGGGTTTTGGTGTAACCGGTTACACCAGAGACAATTTTCAGAAAAACTGATTTTTTCAAGGGTGTAACCCCTTACGTGTTTTGGTGTAACCGGTTACACTGCCAAATGAAAGCGTGAAACTTGGCATTTTTGGGGGGTGTAATTCGTTACCAATTTTTGTGTAACCGGTTACCACTGGGAAAGATCATACTCTCTTTTCCTGGAAATGATGTAACCGGTTACCGGTTTTGATGTAACTGGTTACATCTATTGTGTCAAAATTAAATAAATTCATAACTTGAGTTTTAGGTGTCCAATTGAGGCATCGTTAGAATCATTAGGAAGCTGACGCAATGTACTTTAATCTAAAAATAGTCTCAGTACCTGGAAAAGATTTAAATGTTGCGTAATAGGTTGTATGGTATGTGGTTTGTATGTTGTGGCATGGTAATGTGTATAGAATTGTATGTTCTTACCTACTATGTTATTATAATGCGATTGTTGAATGCTTGTAGTATATGTATGGTGTGTGGTGGTCGGTATTGGTGTGATACATTGGTTAAGGTGAGTATCATTGTACATGTTTTTGTTGTTTCATGTCATTTATGAATCATGCAACATGGTGTTTGGGTGGTGGTCCACTTTTGGTGAGCCTCAATCCTATGGTTTGGATTGGATGCGAGTAGCTGGTTCTAGGTGAGAACTAGTGAAGTGTTATCTATGGTGATGGTAACAATTTTTTGTGTTCTCTGATCCTATGGTGGCGATCGGGAGCGAGTGAACCTGAGAGTTCACAATTGGTACCAGGAGCATTGAGTCATGGAGTGAGTCTCATCGCATTACATACATGTTGCATTATAATGTTTTGATTGTGCGTAGGGTGAGTTGTGGAACGGGTGATTTTGTATGTGTTAATCGTGTGCTTACATATTATCATGCAGTTTCATTAAATGATTGTGATTTCTCACCCCTTATGTTTGAATGTTGCTTTTTTATGGGCATCATGCAGATAATCCGCATTAGGGGTGTGGAAGTGCCTGGAGAAGATTACTCTCCTTTATGCTTTTGTTGAGTCGACGTCTGCTCTGATATGTAACACTGAGAGATAGAACGCTTGTTTCTTTATTTTATGTTTGGTGGAGATTATTATGTGAATCTCCTATGTTTGATATTTCCTTATAATTACATCGCGTTATGATTATATTTGAAAAGTTAAACTAGCCAGTTTGACTAATGTTTTTCCGCTGCTAATAAAATGTTGAAGTTCAAACATGCATTATGATTCCTATTATTTTTTAAAATTTCATATGTGTTACATATCCTATTGTAAGAGCTGGTTGAAGTTGGATGTAACATCCTAATTACTTAATTGTTTTAATTTACTTTGATTTTTATTTACAAATTACGTTGGGAAAATTAGGGTGTTATAGTAGGCATATGTTCCAAGAGCTGGAACTTAAGTCTGGAGGTTCTGTAGGCTTAAGAGGAAATCAAAAGGGTAAGATCCTTGGTACAAAAACAATAAGTAACGGTTCCATTCCCTCTATTACCGATGTTTTATTAGTTCAGGGTCTAATGCATAATCTCTTGTCCATAAGTCAATTAAGTGACAATGGTTATGGAACTATATTAAATCAAAAGTCTTGTAAGTTATAAGTAAAAAGGATGACTCTGCACTCTTCAGTGGTAAGAGGAAAAAAAAACATTTATAAAATCAAAATTTCAGATTTTGAAAAACAAAATTTGAAGTGCCTTATGTCAATGAACGAAGAAAAATGGACTTGGCATAGACGGTTGGGTCATGTTAGCATTAGAAGAATCTCTAAGCTCAACAAGCTCAACTCAATAAGAGGCCTACTTAATCTGAAGTTTGCTTTAGATACTATTTGTGAGGCATGTCAGAAAGACAAGTTTTCTAAAACTTCTTTTAAAGGTAAAAATGTTGTTTCCACCTCTAGGCCTCTAGAACTCTTGCACATTATTCTATTTGGGCCAGTAAAAATAGGTTTTACAATTGGCAAGAAGTATGGATTAGTAATTATAGACGACTACAATAGATATGCATGGATAAAGTTCTTAAGACACAAGGATGAGTCACGGTATGTGTTTACTACCTTTTGCTCACAAGTGCAAAACAAAAAAAGGCTTAATAATTGTTAGAGTCATATGTAATCATGGTGGTGAATTTAAAAATACATTTTTTAATTTTTTTTTTGAATATAATGGCATGTCTCATGATTTCTCATGTCCTAGAACTTGTTTTTGTAGAGAGGAAAAATCGTACTTTACAAGAAATGGGCAGAACCATGATCAATGAGACAAATATTGAAAATCACTTTTGGGCAGAAGTAATGAATAATGCATGTTACATTCAAAACATGATCTCTATAAGACCTATTATGGGTAAGACTCCATATGAATTTTGGAAAAACAGAAAGCCAAGCATATCTTATTTTCATCCATTTAGTATAGTTTTAATTTTAGAAGACAAGAAATTTCTAGTAACAATCTTTTAGCTTCCAAGAGGGAAATAGGCGCAAAGGTTTCATTGAAATCCACTCCTAATATTTGAGTGTACCCTTGAGGAACTAGACGAGCCTTGTTTCTTATGATATTGCCATTTTCATATGACTCGTTTTTGTAGATCCACTTGGTTCTAATAATGTTGGCAGAGGTGGGTCTGGGGACCAATTTCCAAACTTTGTTTCTTTCAAATTGATCAAGTTCCGCTTTCATGGAATTTATCCAGTATTCATCCTTTAGGGCCTCCTTAACATTCATGGGTTCTATTTTGGAGATAAAACACAGTTTAGTAACCAGTTCTTTGTAAATGGTGATAACTCCTTCATTTTGATCCATAGTCACACTTTCTATAAGATGATACTTATGAACGTCTAGGAATTATGAATGGAAGTATCACATTTTTCTCAAAGGAAGTCAATCCAAGTGTACCTTGAGAAGTCATAAATGTACACAAAGACATATTTTATTCCACCTAAGATTTCTACTTGCATGGGTCCTATGAGATCCATGTGTAGTAGCTTAAGAACTTTAGAGGTAGCAATTTTTTTGTTCCATAGTTTGGTTTCCTCCACTTTAGACATCATACATGCTTGAGGCTGATTATTTGATTGTGAACACCACATATAGATATTGTTTGATGATATGGTACTCTGGATTATTTGTTCTGTAACTATAAGATGCAAACTAAGAGGGGAATGTGAGTGAATTGGTGTAGCTGAATTTTTCTCGTTTATGTGTAGTGTTCTTAATTTTACTTAAGAAACATAAGAAATGAATATTTTGTTTCTTAGGGTAACAATAGTATAGAAAATTAAAGTGTTGAAAGGACACAAATCAATTATACCAGTCCCCTTTTATCAACCAAGTGTGCATCTACTTCCTTCACACCTTGAAGTATTTTCCATTATCTTTAGATCCTTGTACAAGTCTCACACCAATACTTCTTTACAACCTTTTAAAACATACACAAACACCAAACTTATGGTGGAATTTGAATCAACCCAATTCAAAGAACCTTTTCACAAACACCAAACACTATGGTGTACTTTGAATCAACCCAATTCAAATGACATTTTTGCAAACACCAAACACTATGGTGGACTTTGAATTAACCCAATAGAAATAAGCGTTTTACAAACACCAAAAACTATGGTGGACTTTGAATCAACCCAATTTAAAAGACCTTTTTCAATAAATTATCATCACAAACTTGATGATTAAGTCACAATACACTTTGAAATGATTTAATTTACAAATGTCCTTGAAATGATTTCCAAGATGAAAATTGATCTTCTATTTCAATATTACAATTCAATAATATATAAACTTTAAGTGCTCAAAATTTTTAATGAAAATTTCAAAGATTTTTTATGAACGAACACCTAGAAATGATTTTGAATTGTATGAATTACATGTGAAATTGGTAAATGAAAATTCTGATGTATCATGCCTTAAATACACCCTAAGAAACCTCTAAAATCATATGTATATGTTTGTGGAATTTTCATGAAGCTTTGCAAAGGTTTAGAATGAGTATGGTTCATGAAAAGTGGCCATTTTACTATGTGTAACCGGTTACCAAAAAGGTGTAATCGGTTACCGTTTCTTGAAAATGTATCACATGCAAGTATACATGTATGTTTAAAAGTAGCAAGTGATAAAAACTAAGGATATCGTACCCACAAGGAGTGAATTTTACTAAGGTTGATTTTTGTATCAAGCTATCTTTTGGTAAATAAGCACGAGAAAGGATAAAAATAGTATATGGTTGTCACAAGTTCAATACTTCCTCTACAGACCAAACCAGTCAATAATGCAAGTTGCAAAATAATATCAAGAGAGTGCATGTTGAGCTAGGTCCATTAATGAATATGATGCTACCATGTGTTCATGAAGTGTAGTGTCGTGCTAAAAAATGTCAGAGTGATCTCAGGGTGTATGTCTACATTATCGAAACATGTATTATTAAGGCAAGGGAACAAATCTCTAAGTCACACTTATAACCCTAATATACATCTTATGTATTCTAAAATCCTTTATAGTTGTAGCTCCTTATCTCTAAGTGAACTAATCAAGTGAATATCTCTATTCTACTCTTTTCAAATACTTTTATTATGAATTCCACTTGTTGTTGGATCTCTCACAACAACAAGCTATTATCTTTTCCTAAGTTGATCATTCATAGAATCAGATTTTTAAACATGCTAGTACATAATAAAACAAGACACTATAAACACTGCATTTTAAATAAAAATATCATGACATTAATTTTCCATTGCTCAACATACAAAAGGTTTAGCTCATAATGAGCTGAGTACAAGCTACCATTATGGTTATCAAAAGATACATTCTTAAGCAAATACTTGAAAAGAAATATAAACCTAAGAGTAACTTTAAGACTCCTTGAATAAGGGATACTCAGCCAGGGATGACTTCAGTCGCGCCACGCCTCAGCAGTTGGAACCAGATGTGGTGAGAAGAAGAAAACTCTTTATCCCTCCACTAACCTCACTCTATTACGCTCTGTCTGGTATTCTTGGAATTGTGAACTCTTTTTCTAATCTTCAGCACACTCAATTTATAACCTTCAACTAGGGTTTTTTTAAAGAACCATGGATCATGGGCCAATGTTAAGGAAATCATATCAAGCCCAATAAATCTAATCAGTGCAGCCTCAATATTCTTCTGCTTACCCAACAAGAAATTAGGTACAAGGGGAACATTTATGGGAGACAAAGCGTCCTGACGTAGACTGCTATAGCAGGGTGTAGGCGACACTGTCCTTTCTGGAAGATTGTGCTGAGTGGTGGTTGTACAATTGTACTACCTTTGTCTTCTAATAACTCCTTGATCTTAGCTACAAATTCAAATGGAATTCCATTCGTTCAAACACATTTCCCTCTAGCATTCAGATCTTGCCTTGTTGTCCATAACATTCATCTGCTTTCTTCAGTTCAAACTTTTAGTTAAAATTTCATTTCCTTTCTTTAGCTAACACTCTCAGGCGCTGTCTGGAACAGTCTTGTCTTAGCTAATCAGAAATAACCTTAAATCAATAAAAAAAACATTAAACTAAAAAAAGGGATCACCTATTGTGCTCCATGCTAAACACTATAAAATAGCTAAAATAGTCTAAGATATTATAATAACAAGCTAAATAAACGAACAAAATGAAATAAATAGGGCTAATGATAACTCACAAAAGGTGGGTTATTACACCCCACACTTAAATCATTGCCTGTCCTCAGG
This sequence comes from Lathyrus tuberosus, assembly GCA_022829125.1. Classification (NCBI taxonomy): domain Eukaryota; kingdom Viridiplantae; phylum Streptophyta; class Magnoliopsida; order Fabales; family Fabaceae; genus Lathyrus; species Lathyrus tuberosus. The sequence continues at coordinate 7,185,568 of JALAZF010000278.1, read as the reverse complement.
TGATGAGAGCCAACAACAGAGAAACTTTCCTAACAAACATCCACCATTTCAGCCAACACAACTTACTTATTAAATCAGATATCATCTTAGAGGATTTGCTTTCAAACACTGGCATAACTCAGCCTTGCAGAATGTGTGTGTGTGTGTGTGCGCGCGCGTGCGTACGTGCGTGCGTGCGTGCGTGTGTGGTCCAAGAATTCTACCTTCAGTTTTAGTAGGGGAAATTTTGACTAACTAGATTGAGAAATCATTGTGCTTTGAGACACAATTGCACTTTTATGTAAGAGCTAAGTATTAAATGCAATTTCAATCATAGACTTTATTGAATACATACATTAAAATACAATTTCAAATCCGATTTATTTAGCACTGTTTCTTAAGTAATTATTTCTAATTCATCGTAAAATGCAATTTCTTAATTTTATAATGCTGGCCCAATTTATTTATTCATAATATTAATCATTTAATTTTTATCTTGTAATTGTTATTTGATTTAGTTTCTTTGAATTGAAATTCCTACACCACAACTCTTAATGTTGTATTTCAGAATCATATTACTCAATTAAGTATCAACTTAAATCCAACATAATTTAATAATCATTTCAATTTCTTACATTTAAAGTATTTGAATCATAGTAATGAATGTAATGATCACTCATAACTAACATAAGCAGACAAAGTTGTTAGTAGTAAATCCGTACACATTACTTAAAATCAGTTTTTTTTTCCTTAAATTACAAGTTTTGAAAATAAATAAAAACCAATTTTAAGAAACAAATGGATTTTAATTAAAAAAATAATATGGTTTATATTCAAATTTATAAATAAATAGTTTTAAAATGTATTTTTATAGAAAAATAATTTAAAACCGGATTTATAAAAGAAAATCGATTATATAACCATAATCAAATTTATAACCGGTTATACAACCGGTTTTGCTTGAAATGTGGTTATGATCATAAATACAAACCATTTAAATGGTTTAAAAATTGTTATGGTTTGGTTTTTAAAAATAACCAACCATGTACACCCCTACATTTAATTTCGATTTATTGAGTCTTCTTCATGGTTGCACTTCTCGGAATCAAGTTTGAAAAGATTCTTTTTTGTAGCATGCATAAGACTTTGGTTAGATTTGATCTTAATCATGATGTTCTTTGATCAATTGCATGTGTAAGTGGAATTAAAACATTTTATTTTTTTGGCTAAAGCTTGATTCAAAGTAAATCTCAAAGTGCCTTTAAAAATTTGAATATTTGAGATTTTACACGTTTGATTCGAATCATGGAGCTTACACACATTTTATGATTCTGATCAGATTGGATAGAGGAAAAACTAGGTCATTTGATTCGAATTATTTTTTACACTTGATTCAAATCATTTTACAGATGTCCACTTCTGTTTGATTTGATTCGAATCAAATTTTGAACATGATTCGAATCACTCACTTTTTAAATATTTTTCTGTCAAGGTTGTGGCATTTGATTCGAACCAATTTTTGCACATGATTCGAATCATGTGGCTCATTATTCGAATCACTATTTCCCTTATTCGAATTAATTGACAGATTTTTCAAAATTCTGTTTTCCTTTTATTCCACTTCACTTGCTAATTTGATTCAAATCATATATTGCTCTTGATTCAAATCTAACTGAATTTTTTAACCATTTTGTGTGCTTAATCTCAAGCACATATAAAAGCTTTTTGTTATCATTTCTCACAAAACATCTATCATTCTCATCATAATATTTCGGTGTGATTTTTATGAAAAATCAATTTCCTCTGTTTTGAGTGTTCAAACTCTTGCAAGGAAACTCTTGCATCTTCAACTTCAATTGAGTTGAGATCTTGATAACGAGAGTTGTGTAATTGATTGAAGGAGGCACATCCTTGAAACTAATCGTTCTTGGAGTTTTTATTTTTATTTTTTCAGGTTGTTAGAAAGATTGAGGTGATTGTCAATGATGGTGACAAGTTCCATTGAAAAGAAGTAGGTTCTTCTCTCCAGAATTGCCTTAGTAGTGACTGTGTGGAAGGCTACAGATAAGGCGGAGTTTCTCTCAGATCTTCGAATAATTTGACCGCTTAAGGAATCATTAGGATGAAGAGGTTGATTGCTATAGACGAAGGTTTGGAACATAATTGGTGTTATTGGAAGATTCAAGAAAAGTAATTCGAGTAAAGATAACATTGAAGAGTTAGGCAAGTGTGTTGTATACAAGTCAAGACCCAAATATGAGATTTTATTATCTTAGTTGTATTGTGGATTGGTGATTGTATGAACTTTAGAAATATTTGTCAAATAACTATGTAGGTTCCAATGGGAAACCATTGAAGAGTGCACGTAGGTGTCATACCATAAATTATACCCTGAGTTTTTTCATTCGCATCCACTTAATGCAAATCATTCATTTTGTCATACATTCTTTCAGTCAAAAGCATTCATCAAGGTTTAGATGAAAAATATGGAGTTCTGGAATTTTATCTGATCTTGATGATATTCATTCAGTCATTTGTTGATTAAGAAATCAAAAGGCTTGATTTCTCAATCTCAGTGCATCGTTCATCTTGTTGCATCTTGTTTTAGAGGTCCAGAGGGTGACAATAAAGAGTGTTGTCGTCATCTGAATCTCTGTAGGGTTTAATTATGATTAAGAATTAGAAGTAAATGGTCCAAGGGAGATTTATTTACATCTGATTGTCTATTCTTAATCTACATTTTGTATAGTTTAACCTGGCGTGCTCATTTTAATTTTTCGACTACTTTTTATGTCACATTTTTATCCATTGAGACTTTTAACCGGTCAAAATTTGTTTTAAAATTTGATCAATACCTGTATGTTTTCAGGAGTTATATTCCACGCTGATCATTTTAATGCATTCGATTTTTTTCCCAAATAATTTTGCGCCCGACCTTTTTCATTTTTTTCTGTTTATTCTTGTTTTTTTAATCAAATTAATCAAAAAAATATTTAAAATTTATTAAGTAATTAAATTATTTTTATTTTGAATTATTCTATTTATGTTGATTATTATTTGTGTTAGTTTTTTATTCATTTTGTTTTAAAGCACTAAATCTTTATATATATATATATATGTGTGTGTGTGTGTGTGTGTGTGTGTGTGTGTGTGTGTGTGTGTGTGTGAAACATTTGGATGTTACTATAAAATTAGGAAGCAACCATAACATGATTACACGTGGCATCAGGAAGGGGAGATTTTTTTTCTTACCAAAATATCCACTCTCACGTTGGAAACAAGGGGAAGGAGGACACATTCTTTTCTCACTTTTCTCTCTGCTAAACCGCCCTAGCACAGACCTCCATATAACAACTCTCTTATTTTTTTCTCATTTTTATTTTAATAGAAGAAACACTTTCTTCCTCTAACTCAAACTTATCACCTTCCTCACACATCAATAAAGAACAACCCAACATAATACTCTCCCTGACCACGTATTTTCTCACTCTTCATCACCATACAATAACACCAACACAAACACTATCTCATCTTCACCATGAAGCCATAACTTACTTTCATCACCTAGCTTCTCAAACTACAAACAACAACAACTTACATCAACCAACCTTGAAACACATAACAACCTCACTCTTGTACATCTTCTAGGGTAACAACAATCATAGGTGGAATAAATTCCTCCATTGAAACATCTACTGCTATCATCCCATTTTACACATGGCGGTAAGTTATTGTCATCGAAAAATTTGTAAGACTCATGCAGAATGAATTTTGCAGCAATATGAAAACGGAAGAGTGGTGAACGAAGCTCCAGGAACCTGCACGCAACATCACTATGCCCCCCATACAAACTTCCGTCCAACCATCATGACCCGCCACCCCTGTGTTTCGCCGGAAACACCACGAGCTGTCCACCATCAAACGCGCCGCACTACCATCGAGCCGCTCCAACACCACAAAGCCACAACTGTCACCACTCTTCACCACCGCGCGAAATCCCAACACAGTGGATGTAGTGATTTTTTTTTTTTATGTTTGATGATTCCATGGTGATTCTCGTTTTTTTTCTTGGCCTTGTGAAGGAGTTTATTGTTTTGAGAAAGAGAAGAAAGTTTGCTTTTGTGTGTTCCTACTGAAACGAGTTGGAGGAGGCTTTGTTTCCATTTTGTTTTGCTTCTTTTGCTCTGCCACATGTCCATTTTTGGGTGTTGGTTGTTTGATTTTTTTAAATGCCTCTCTCTTTTTCCACTTCACCGCCCCACATTTTTCTTTTTTATTTTTTCTATTTACTTTTTTCCTTTTATATTATTATTTATTGTTTATTTGTTTTGTTTATTATCATTATGATTGTTTATTATTAGTATTATTACTATTATTATTATTATTAGTATCATTATTATTGATTATTATTACTTTTACTTATTTTTTGTTAATTTATTATTATTAATTAATTCTATTAATTATTTTCGTTATAGTTATTGTTATTTTTTTATTATTTATCATTATTCCTATTATTATTAATAAATTAAATTATTATTATTATTATTATTATTATTATTATTATTATTATTGATTATTACTGTTATTAATTATTATTTGTGTTTATTATTATTATTATTATTACTATTATTATTATTATTATTATTATTATTATTATTATTATTTATAATAATAATAATTATTATGTATTATTATGATTAATGTTAATTATCATTATTAATTAATTATTGTTGCCAATTATTAATATTAATATTGCTAATTATTATTTTTATTATTGTTTATTATTATTATTATTATTTATTTATTTATTTAAATCTGTTTGTTTTTAATTATTAAAATGAAAGAAAAATTTTTTGGTCCCGTCGGTTTTTCACATATGCCTTACGATTTCGAAGTTAAAAAATCAATTTAATTGCAAAAACTTCTTAAAACGCATGAAATTTTGTTGATCTTCCCTATAAATAAAAATCCCGTTCCAACATCGAGTGCCTTTTATTCCAATTCAAAACTAAAATACTTAATCATACTTAGACATTGTTTCAAAAAGGGTGAAAAGGGAGATGGTCTTGAGCCTTTGATTCCTCTCCTCGACTGTTTGGATACGAGTAGCCTTACTTGGCCATTCAAACAATTGTCATCTGTTTAAAAACTTATAAACCCCCGCTACATTCAAACTATTTTCATAATCAAATTTAGGTCAAATTCATTTTCGCAATAACTTGGACGAAAAAGGAGATGGTTTAGAGCCTTCTATTCCCTTCCTCGAGTACTTGGATACGAGTAGCCTTACTCGGCCATTCGAGTATTTGTCATCCAACAAAACACTTAAACCAATCAAACTTGTTTTCCGCCCTTGTACCCTCCGAAAACATTTCCAGAAATGAGTATGCTTTATCCATATTGACGTGAAGGAAACAAAGGCTTTAGTCTCCAAGAGCGAGTAATAAGCAAAGGTTTAAAATACTCGATATGTCTAAAGGATCACTCTTTAAAAGCAATCAATCCAGTAGTTCTTAGTAAGCAGAACTACGGAGCTCTGATTTCTCATTTCAACATTAGAATACGTAAGCACAGGATTCTGATATCTTGGCGAGCACACCTTTAACAAAACGTCCATCCCTTTTAAAAACACCCCTTTATTTTAAAAACATCTTTTCTTTCTTTTTCTCACTCGATAAATAGAAGATCACAATTAACATAAGCTAACATTTTTATCGCAAAAATTTAACCAAGAGGTTCCCCTTGCATAACCAACTCCCGAACTCGAATTTGGTTGCGACGATCATTTTCTTTTTCTTTTTAGGGGTTTTATGGATATTTTCTCTTTCTTGCTTTGGAATAAATAAAGTTCGACGGTGACTCTGTTCGAACATCTTTTTCTGCAAGCGTGCGAACGCCTCGCAAAGGATCAAATTTTTTGAGATGCAACAGCTGACGACTCTGTTGGGGATGAATTGCTCTAAGTAAGAGAGAGTCGAGCCTATCTTAATTATATTTTTGTTAGCTTTATTGTTTTATTCTTCTTCTATTTTATTTTGTTTGTTATCTCATTATTTTGTTGCTATGTGTGATCTTATTGGGTGCTCATTGACACTTTGTGGGGATCTCTGATTGTTGGCACCTTGTGAGATAGGCTCTCTACCCGAGCCAGAGAAATACATAGGATTAAGATGGTGGTTGTGTAGTATTGGACCATGGGGCGCCTTCCTCGTTGGGACGATACGAAGACCCCGCCTAGAGTAGATTCTCTTGGAGGTGTTATTGTCCGTCGAGCCTTCGTCATGGCAATAATGTTTTCAAGTTGGATCGATGACTCTATGGACCTTTTTAGAACGTTGAAGTCAATGGATGTGTAGTATTAGCCCGTGAGGTATCTTCTTCGTTGGGATGATACGAAGACCTCGCCTAGAAGAGATCATTTCAAGGATATTATTGTCTGACGAGCCTTTGTCATGACAATAATGTTTTTGAGAAGGATTCATGACTCTATCCACCATAAAGGCTACCTATGAGGTTCCTATAATCAGAGATACCAGTGTTTACATGTTACTCTGCCCAACTTGAAACTTGATTATCCTGAAACCATGCGCACGTATTGCATATTCCTACCATGACATTTTCATTTTTTGTTCCCGGCATAAAATTATGCATTCGCACATCATTTGCATCCAATATGCATCATGCATGTCATTTCCCAAAAAAATTCTCATTCCACCTTCTGTTCATAACAAGCTAGCTGATTACCCGGTATGCGCTCAGAGCTTGAAGCATGTATCAAAAAGCTATGGACGAACTCTAGCAAGGCCAAGATTTGTTAAGAGAGGAAGTCAATCAGTCGAAAAGTCTGATGAGCCTGGTCTTGGATATCCAACAAGCTTTGTTAAGGAAAGAGGGAAACCCCACACCATGTGCTGCAGCAGAAATGGTTACCTCTCTACGTCAGTCAGGTGTCACCACTCACCAAAGGCAACCCCAAGCAACAAATTTTTCAATTCAAGACTCTCCTCTTGGAGGCTACCCTCGACCCTTGTTTCCAAGGTCTCCTCGCCAACTCCAGAAAGAATTGGGGTCGTCAAGTAAAAAAGAGATTCTAGGTTCTAGCAAGGGGCAACAACGCCAGTTCATTATCATCAGTTAGCAACTTCTAAACTTCCACATCAACAGTGTCTTTCTGTTATTCCTCCAGTTCAGAATCAGAATTATAATCGCAATCAGACAGGTCCTCAAAAGCCTCCTTGGTTTGATCTAATTTCGATGACGAGCACTAAATTGCTTCCTCAGTTGATTCGAAGATCTCTGGTGTCCCCCAGGAATCTTAATCCATTAGTGACGTTCCAACCTAACTTCAAACACAATTCTATATGTGAATACCATGATGGATCCCCAGGGCATACCATAGAGGACCGCAAAGCCTTCAAGTTCTGGTACAATAGTTGATTGATCAAAAGATATTTTCATTTGCAGATGTTTCGAATGTGGTGAATAATCCTCTGCCTAGATAAATGTGAGGACTTCAAGAAACATCTCCTCAAAGCCAATGGATTAGACATGATAGCTCGTCCTCAAAGCAGATCATTAAGTCACTTTATCATTTGCATTTTGTAGTTTGCTAGTTCGCTAAGTGTTTATTTGCTTTTAAAATATTGTTAATATTAATGGTAATAGTAATGAAATGAGCATGCAGTGTTTTGAATCCATCCTTTCGTGTTCACTTGATTTTTCATTTTTTTTATCATAAAAAAGGAAAATATATATCTTTGTTTCTCTTATTCCCTTTTCTTTATCAAAACTGTTGCTTTAGCAAGGATGGGGGGAGAATGATGAATACCTAAAAAAAATTTACTGACAAGTATGCTTTCAAACAAAACTTTGCTGATGATGTAAGGCATTGTTTCAACTCCCAAAACACCGAAGATATAAGGAAGATAATCCCTTGTCAACCCCTTTGAGCTTATAAGTTGGTGTTTCTTTCTATAAATAAAAAACCCTTAATATGAACCCGGGGCAGGGTAGTTTTCAGTTAATTCGGTTATGTATTCAAATCTCAAGAGAATCATTCTGAACACCTAAGAGTTGTAACCACATGATTTTCTTCACACACATCAAGAAGTGTCGAAGCAGTCATAAAAATCCAAAGGTATAGCGGGTTTTCCTCAAATAACCAATGACATGGTAGTCATAATTATTCGAAAAGGAAAAGGAAAAGCCTGCTAAGTCGAACACCAAAAAGGCGACTTACGAAAAACTTAGGGCATCCCGGTGGATTGAGATTTCAAAAGAAAAAGTCCAGGAAAAAGTTAGGGAAAAGAAGAAAAAAGAGAAAATAAATGAAGAAGTGAAGATAGGTAACCATCATTTCAAGAACCAAAGGGTCACCAAAATTCCTGATAAAATCAAATTTTATGATTACCAAACAAAGATAGGTGACTGCCACCTCAAATGAATGACTATCATTGGTTCTCAAGCCATCATGTCCGTACCTTCAAATTTCTCTTAAGTTTGAATGCGTGTGTCGAATTAGCTGAACATGGGACTAAAGATCATCACGAAGAAGGGGTTGGTTAAAATCAAAACTTTAAGCCTATATCCTTGTGTTTAGAAACCGTGAACTAGACCATGTTACAACATGCAAAAGACCTAACTGAAGTAAGGCATATTTTGAAAGCATACTGAGCCAGGTTGCATTAACCTGACTCCTAGATATCTGTTAAATCATATGTATTGGTATCACATCCCTTTGCCTTTCGCACTATGAATAAATTTGTGATTCATTCACTATATACCACAATATCACCTTAAAAGATATTTTGAAACTTGCATGATTACTACATTAGAATTACCATTTTAAGGAACAATTTTATTTTCAAATCAGTACTTAGCATCAAGTTAATCCTCTCAAAGAGTAGTCAACCCGGTGCAAGTTGTTTCAAGATTCAGTAAATCTGGGCAAATCACTTCGAGACATGGTAGATCTCTCCAAGGCTCATACCGGGGAAAGTTGTTTCCTTAATATAGTGAAGGCTACCACAACAAAAGGTCATTCAACCAGGAGCATATTGCTACATAATGCATAATACTGGGGCGGGCTGTTTTAAAGTAATATTTTGGAAAACAACGGTCAAATTCCTTTTCAAAGGGAAGTGTTTTTTAAAGGCCCAACAGACTGGGGCACGATAAGTTCACAAGACATGAACAAACCCATTGATCATATTAATCTAAGCAAGTCATATATTTCTACTCTTCTAGAGACAAGAGTCCCCACTGAAGCCCACCAAACGGTAGAGCAGAAATCAGAGTTTTGCAAACCATCTTCATGGTGTCAAAACTATTCAAGACCAAAGACGTCGGAGAATCAGAGCTTGATACCCATAAAATGTATCAACTTGTATATTTATGCATTCATTTTCTTCTTGCATATAATTTACAAAATAGATCATGCATAAACCTTAGCCGGATTTAGCAACCTTTCAAGGAAGTTCATTACAATTATCAGCAGACCAAGATTCAAGAGTGTTCTCAAGAGTATAACAATTTCTTTTCTTTGGTACAAGTTACTTTCAGAAGTCAGTCAATATTATTGTTGGTTCTCAAGACTAGTTTTCTTCCCTAACAAAATAATTGGTATTCCCCAATTGAACTCTAGTGATAACGTAATTTTTGCTCAGTGTCCCCAGTAGATATCTCCCCACAGAGCGTCCTCTGGAATACTCTCTAGCAATACTTCAGGATATCCCCAAGCGAGTTATGTATCCTTGATAGCCTTTATCCTTAGCAAGTATCTTCGAAGAATTTGTCTAAGAGGGACATCTCTTCATAAGGATGGATCAAGGTAGTAATCTCCCCAGTGAGTCTAATGGACAAGAGTTCCTTAACAGACAAGCTTTACTGAAGGATCATCAGTATATCTCCAGCAAGTATCCTGTGTGTTTACTCCCTAGAGAGTCTCTTGTATTTCCTCAACAGGTTACTTCAGTCAATCCCTGACAGAGTCAGTGGTCCTTACTGATCTATCCTTTGAAGAAGCATTCGAATTGAACGTTTCGGTCTGATAGTTGAAAGTAAATCCTAAACTTTTTAGTATTAACCTTTCATTCCCCAACAAGTCTCTAAAATATTCTCATTCCTTGGAGGAATCTACTATTAACCAAGAGCAGCTGGATACACATTTATTCCCCAGAGAAAGTCTTTTGCCTATTTCCCAGCTGATTTGCCTTCAACCAAAAACAGCTAGATACAAAAGTTTAAGCCAAGAGTTGTTGAATATGACACATTTAGTCAAGAGCAGCTGAGTTTGATAATTTCTTCTCCATAAGAGTCTACCTTCAACAAAGAATGTTCGAAGAACATATGGGTGATACTTTGTAACAAATCCATCCCTAGAGGTCTACCATCAGTTAAGGGCAGCTGAATATGAATCTCTGATCCCCAATCATTTGCATATCATTTAATGATTAAGAAATCAAGAGAATTTCTTATTTCATTAGCATCTAAGAAATCGAGGATATTTCTTAGTTCATTTACATTCATGATTAAGAAATCAAGAGCATTTCTTATTTCATTTTGAATAATGAAGGTAAGAAAAATACACAAGAAGGGAGGTTGAATCGTGTTCTCCAATTTGCGTTGCTTATGATAAGAGTTCAGATTATAAATAATAGTTCAGATTCGGATTGAAGCTATTAGGATTATACCTGAGTGAATTGCACACTCAAAGATACAACAGAGTCGCCACCGAACTTTATTTAGTCCCAGAGGACAGGGAAACTATCGATAAAACTCAAGGGGAAGAGAAACGGGTAAGGGGGTCGGTTATTCGAAAGGAAGGTACTAGCACCTTACGCATCCGTCGTACTAGGCAGGAACCATTTCGCTTGCTTCTGGCTTGGATGGGTTATCTATCTAAAGGCTTCTAGATAAAAGAAGAGGAGAGAGAAAGAGACAAAGAAAAAAAGAAAGTGCTCGCGGAGGATTGGGGCCCTCGTGCCTACGTACCCTTATAGTGCAATGAGGAAATCGAAGTGCCGTAGTCCATAGAATCAGGGAAAGAGAAGAAGAATGGAGGAAGGTGGACCGTCAAGATTTTGCAATCTCGTGTCTATGTATCCTTATAGTGAAATGAGGAATTGAGAGCCTACATAGTTTGGGGAACAAAGACAGAAAAAGAGAGGAAAACGGTGTCAAAACCAAGAGCAAGAGAAGGAGAGAAAACTCCGTTGGGGATTAAAAAGAATTGGCGTTAAAACCAAGGAAGAAGATCAAAAGAAAAGAGAAACTCTGCTGAGGATAGGGTGCAAGAATAGTGTTGAAACCAAGAAGATAAAGGAGCAAAAGGATAACAGTGACTCTACCAGGGAGTAATAGAACATAATGTCTATGCTGAAGATCAGCGAGTTAGCGACCCTATTGGAGACCAAACAAAGGGGATGGTGTTGAAACCAAGAGAATAAGGATTTGGTATGTTAACTGGCTGGCAGTCGTTAACCGAAGAGAAAGGAATTAAAACTCTGTGGGGAAAAAGGCTTGGTGTCAACAGGCAGGATGTGATAAACAAAAAGGAGAGAGTACTGAACTAAGAGAAGGTGTTTGACTCTGAAGGGATTTCGGTATATTAACTGATAAATAGTGGTTAACCGAAGAAAGATTGTAACTCTGTGGGGAGAAATGTTTTAACAGATAGACTGTGATTAACCAAAGGAACGGGTGTAGAACCAAGCGAAGGTTGTGACCCAAAGGACAGGTGTGGAACCAGCGAAGGTTGTGACCCAAAGGATGGGTGTGGAACCAAGCTGAGGTTGTGACCCAAAGGACGGGTGTGGGAGCAAGCGAAGGTCGTGACCCAAAGAACGGGTGTGGGACCAAGCGAAGGTCGTGACCCAAAGAACGGGCGTGGGACCAAGCGAAGGTCGTGACCCAAAGGATGGGTGTGGAACCAAGCAAAGGTTGTGACCCAAAGGACGGATGTGGAACCAAGATAAGGTTGTGACCCAAAGGACGGGTGTGGAACCTAGCAAAGGTTGTGACCAAAGGACGGGTGTGGAACCAAGCAAAGATTGTGACCTAATGGAGTTCTGTACACTGACTAAACAAGCAGTACCTGACCGAAGAAAGGGTATTTAAACCAATAGAAGGTTACTAACCCAAGGGTCCAAGTATTCGAACCAAAATAAGATTACTAACTCACAAGGTATTGGTTTTAATAGACGGACTGTGATTAACTAAAAAAGAATGAGTGATTAACCAAGAGAAGGTAATTAACTCAAAAGGAGCTCAGTATGTTAACAAACAAGCTGTGGTTAACTGAGAAATAGGTGATTAACCAAGAGAATGTGATTAAACCATGAGGCACTCAGTATGTTAACAGACGGGTTGTGGTTAACTGATTAATAAGTGCAAATTGGTGTTTTAACTGACAGGCAGTGGTTAACCAATCAACGGGAGAGGAACCAAAAGATGGTTGCGAACTCCGCTAGGGTTTTGGTGTTTAACAGGAAGACTGTGTTTAACCGAGGAAAAGAAAAGCGACTTTGTTGGGGGAAGAAGAGAAAATATGGATTGACCAAAACAAAGGGTGTTGAACCATGCGGAAGTTGTTAACTTAAAGTGACAAAGATCTTTAACCAAGGAAATGGTGATTGATCAAGAAGTTGAGAGGAGCAAGAGTGATCAAGGATCGACTCGACTGAGGATTGAGAGACACTACAGTCTGGAGATAGAGACGATTATTCCAGGAACAGGGTCATTCGTCCCCTACCCAAAATTATCAAGATGAGTGTAGGAGTTCCCCTCTCTCATCCCTTCTCTAGCACCAAAGTATAGTGCGGAAATTGATACGTACAACGTAAGAGCGTCCATTTGTACAGTGCTCTAGTGCGTCGTGAAAATATCCGACTCAGTAGGGGATCAAGAGAACACGACTCTAAAGGATCCTAAAGAGAGGAGAAAGGGAGAATCAACTAATCGAAACAAGGTTTCGATCAATAGATCAAAGGGAATGAGCAAGCCAACAATCTTTCACGAGTCGAAAGATCGTCAAAGCAATGTGCGGATTAATAATTGTACAAGATTGAATTTTCTCAAGAAGGAACAAACTCAATGTGATCAAGGATGAAATTTCAAGGCAATACCAAATGTCAATTAGCATGCATCACAAATCATGTTAACATGTGAACAAAAGTGTGCAAGAATCAACATGTTCATATAATGTCAAGAATGCAAACAATTACAAGAATCAACAAATCGTGCATCGAAAGTTTGCATACAAGCTTCAACTAGAGGCTAAAAAACTCATAAAACATCCACAAATATCAAGCATATCAAGCCATGGAAGTTAGATGAGGAAAGGATGTGAAACAAGCTTGAAAATGCACAAAAATGACACTCTATTACAGTGGTAATCGATTACCACATGCAGGTAATCGGTTACCTGCTTGAAAATAGAAGAATTAGTGAAAAAAGGTGCAGAGTAATTGATTACCCCCATATAGGAAATCGATTACCACTGTAACAGTGGCAAAAAATAGCTTTTCAAAAAGCACTTTCAGCACCTAATCACTTATCCAATCCACCACGTGTTATGGCATGCATTTGTGCACAAAAATTACATCATATGGAGCAATTAATCATCAATTGAAAGCATCAAACATGAAGATCAAAGATCAAATAATCACATGATGAATCAATACCAAAAAGCTATCGAAACTACATCGTAAATGCGTGAAAGTGATTGAAACAATAGATTGAGTGAGAATTAACCAACCTACAAGGAGGAGGAGTGCCTTTGTGATGTGATCAGAATATAGTGAGAAGAAGCAAAGAAAACCTGAGGAATCCAAGCTTGTGATCAAAACGTAGAGAAATCGAGCAAAAATGCGAGAAAATCTCCGAAATTCAATTTGCACCGAATTACTTGAGTAGATTACTTGAAGTGAATGGAACTTGCTGTAATTCCAGAAATCCAATCAAGAAATGCCAAATGATGGAGGTTTAAGCCCAAGAGAAAGCAATTTCAATGTGAAAGTTGCTACTCTTCAATGGTGGAATTAAGCTCTAGTGTGGTTTGGGGAAGAAGATGAAGATGAATGTGAAGAAGTTGCAGGAAATGCAGAGAGAATTGAGAAATGAGAGTGAAAAGTGTGAAAAATGATTGAACTTGTTGAAGGTCCCTTGTGAAATGGTGGAGGTTTGTTTATAGAGGCTAGCTTTGGAGTAGGCTAGGTTTGGAATGTGCTTTGGAGTGAGCTTTAGAGCTTGCTTTGGAGTTAGTTCACTAAACTCACTGAGTCGGAAGTTGACTCAGTTAGTTAGTTAGTTAACTCAGTGGAGAAATCCCAGTGCAAGTCCAATCCAAAGGTCCTCATGCTTGGAAGTGAAGCAACATGATAGTCTTAATTCAAAGTGATGCATTGGAATAAATGTAAGTGGAGTGTCTTGAATGGTCTTGAACTGTCTAGAATATTCCACACAATGCTTGAACCAAGTAGAACACAAGTGAATAGAGAGTGAAAAGTTGTTGTACTAAAAATGAAACAGAAAACTGCCATTTTACAAAGGGTAATCGATTACCCTACTTTGCCTAGCAAAGTGGTAATCGATTACCACTGGCCAAATTGCTTAGAAACAAGTGTTATGGCCCCGGTTCTGATTTTCGCCCTCTTGCTTTGATGAATAGGCATGGAAGCCCTTGTTTTGTGCTTGTTTTGATGATGTGATGACTTTGTGAGGATGCAATTAATTGGCCTTGGAAAACCTGAATATTCCTGCAACAAAATCATAGAGAAAAATGTGCTAGTGTGTATGCCAGCGATGTGAATGCAAAAGGCAAAAGGGGAGGTCAAATTTTGGGTTACGACAGCTGCCCCTATTTAATCCTCTTGGACCTGAATGTTCGAATTGCGCCAGCTTTTTTATTATTCGAGGTGGAAGGGGATTAAATAAAAGAGTAGCTCGAAAATTTGGCTAACGGCGGCAAAAGAAGAGTTTTGATAAGATGTGAATCTGGTTGAATATCTGATGGGGAGATGAATCAGACAAAGGGAATATGTTTGATGCATATGTTATGTATGTTTCATCTACATGATGCTTGATATTATGTCATGCAATGATGCAGGTGATGATGCAGTGTTGCAAGCTAGAAAGTTCTGGACGGACCAGAGAATAAGGAAAGGTCTTTGGATGCACCAAAGGAAAGGAAGAAACTTTGAAAAAAATTTCCAGACGCGAACTGGACTTTGAAAAGACAAGTCACACGGGAACTGGATTTTGAAGAGACAAGTCAGACGAGAACTTACTACCAGACTAGAACTGGATTTTGATTGGGACACATGTTTGAACCTGTATGGTGTAAGGCTCCATCTTGAAAATACAATGCTATGCGATGATGATTACTATATGCAGAATGTCAGTAATCGGTTTTTGAAGAAATGTAAATTATGATCAGGCTTATGTCAAGGCTTTATGCTATGCCAGATGAATGATGTGCATGAGTGAAGCGACATGATTAATGCATGAAAATGGTATATGCAATGGTTCTTGAGAATCCATCAAGTGATTTTTTTGGCCGGAGGTGGAAAAGTTGAGGTTAGGGTGTAAGCCATAAAGACGTGATTCCCCGACACCTACTTCAGGATCTATAATTGTTGATGCACCGTTGCTCTTGCCTCAAAATAGGGAGAGAACTTGAACTTTGGTAGCCTGCCTCTGCCCTAGTCTGTTGGGTATCTGCATGGATTGCCCCAGTCACAAGTTACAGAGTGATCTTGTCATAGGATGATCTGGATTTGACTTGCTCTAGCGTCTTAGAACAATATGCTCTGATTAATGTCTCTTAGAAAGGTTGATTTCTTGTGCTCTTGGAATGGCCTGCCCCAATATGAGCCTTGAAGTGATTTGCCCCTGGCTGTTCGATCTTTGGAGGAATGCCCCTGACCAATTAATCTTTGAGTGATTTGTCGGATCTTGATATGATTAGTCCAGATTGACTAAATCTTGAGGTGGCTAGGCCCTTTTGCTCAATAGATTTTTCAGGCGTTTTGCCCCTTGAGATGATCAAACTTTCCATTGTGGAAGCTTTCTTGATGTCAAATGCTTGTTCACAAGTAGAAAGTGATTGTTTTGAAAATGATAATGCTAATGCCATCCATATGCCAGTTTTGAAATCCAAGTATGTTCACTAAGATTATGACATATAGTGAATGAATCACCATTTAGAATGTCATGTCAATATCAGTATAAACGATAAGCAAATCTTTGGGAGTCCGTTTTGACATGATCCCACTGTAGAATGCTTTCGAAATAAACCCTGCTTCAGTTAGGTCTTTTGAGGGTTGTAATGTGGCCTGGTTCATGGTTTAAGAAAGAAAGGATATAAGGCTTAAAATTTATTTTAACCCCACCCATTCTCCTTGATGTTCTCCAGTCCTACGTTCAGCTAGTTTGACACAAGCGTTCACCTTTCAAAAGGATTTTGAATGGTAGTTGTGATGGTAGAGGAACCAACGAGGGTTTTGGAGCGGCTCTCACTCACCTTTTGTTTTTGTCACATGTGATCACACGAACTTGTTCTTATTGAGGATTTTTCTCTTTTGATTCATTGTTTTGTTCTTTTTGTTTTGTTTTTGCTTTCCCTAATTTTTGCGTAGACTGATTATTTTGAATTTGCGGTCTACCGGGATGCCCTATTTTTTGCCTAAGTCATTTGTTTTTACTTAGCGGGCTTTTTTTCCTTGTTCTTGCTTTTTGTGATTTTGATTGATTTTTTATGAACAAAATCGTGTGACATTTGTTTGTTAGATTTGTAAGGGTGAGTTGTGACTGCCTAGCTCCTTTGATCGGTGAGGGATATCCATTGTGGATTTTTTATTTTACAACCTCACATGAGGGACAGGATGTGGTTTATCCTCAAATGTGGTACTCCTTTTGAAATTTGAATGCACGATCAAACTAACTGAAGATTACCCCGCCCCTGGTTAAGATTTGAGGGTTTTGTGTCTAGAAAGAAACTCCTACTTCAAGGTCCAAAGGGGTTGACTAGGGATTATCTTCCTTATAATTCCAGTGTTTGGGGATTTGAACAAATGCTTTACATCGCCAGCAAGGTTTTATTCAAAAGCATACAGACAATGATCTCATGTCTTTTTGATTTCATCATTCTCTTTTTGATTTTGCTTGATCAAATGTGTGATACTGATAAAAAGTATGAGGGAACACGAATGAATTTTTTCAAAACATGCATATTCATTTCATTATTATTATCATTCGAAAACAAACAAGTTTTACAAATGAACAACGCTTGACAAAAAGAAATATTACAAATGGAAATGATTGAATGAAATATTGACGGCCAATGTTGAGGAAGTGCTCTCAGGCTTGATCAATTATTTCAAGGGATGCTTTTGAAACATTAGCCCCTACACGGTCAAGGGATTTCCATTCACCCACAGTTTCTCATCTTGAACGATTAAGTACTTCTTGTCGATCAACTGTTGGACCTTAGCTTTGAAAGCATTACAATCCTCAGTTGAATGCTCAGCCGACCCAACATGATATCCACATTGCACATTGGGATCATACCCAGGCGGGAAAGGTTCTGGCGGAGGCTTTAGATCTTTGGGAACCACCAGCGAGTTCTGAACCAGATATGGGAGAAGTTGACTGTATGTCACAAGAATCGGATCTAAAGGAGCATTCCTTCGTTCTAGATTATTTCTGGGTTTGCGCTGGTTATGACGCTCTTGGCCTCAGGCTTGCTGATTATGAGTCTGAGGAGGCTGTTGATATTGGGTTACAGCAACATGCGAGAATGAATAGTACGGAGTAGGAGCAAGGGGTGCTTAAGGATAAATCTGATGAGTAGCATATTGTGGGAACACTTGAGTAGGGTGCATCAAACCAGGATTAACCATTCGATTAATAGTCTGGCCTAATTGGATCCCATACTGTGTGTAGGGTGCCCCAGGATAAGCAAGCGCATGTGTAATAGCAGAGGGTGCCCCAGGATAGGAAAAAGGCATTCTAGATTTAGCAGACTAAAAACCTTGGTAGGCGTATCGCTCAACGGGTTGACCGGATGGAGGAATCAGCATATGAGTAGGAAGACCTCTATTCTCAACTTCAGGAGATGTTTCAGCAATCGCAGGTGCATAATTCTGGCAAGGCTTCTCTGTAAATCATAACAAAGTCTGATCAATGAGCTCTTGAACTTTGTTCTTGAAGATGACACAAGCTTCTGTAGAATGCCCCACATACCCAGTATGGTACTCACATGTGGCATTTGGATCATGCTTAGGATGATAAGGAAACTTAGTGGGCTCGATCTCTTTAGGAACAATTGCCCCAGCATGAATCAGAACAGACAGTAGATGCGTGTAAGTCACGAGAATTGGATCAAGGCGGGGACGTCTCCTCTCTTGATTGATGTTCCCTTTGTTTATTTACCTATGCTTTTATTTCTGGTTGCCTTTAGTGGTCTTTTGATTAGACAATGGGTGAACCGGAAGATTATTTGCATTCGCATTCATGATCTTATCCACCTTCTGTCCATTATGGGCTTGCTCATCCACCAGAGTCTGATCTGAGAAGTTCATTGTCAAACTGTCCAGAAGTAGTTCCATAACCATGTTAACCTTGCCTTTCTTACGCATTGTGTTCTCATACCCAACCTGTTCCATGATTCTTTGTCTTTCGGCGTCGGAGAATCGTTGTCTTTAGGATGATGAAGGGAAGAAAATGAGCTTTTTCTGGTTTAGATGTATGCGATGCAAATGTATATATGCATATGTTGGTTATGCAGGCGCAATGCAAATGAGATGTGCAACACCCAATGATGCAAAGGTTAGATGACACAATAACATAGGCTCAACAATGCGGTATATAAAATGATGTCATAACTCAAGTTCAAAAGTTCGGCATACATGATGATGCAATAACAATATGCAATAATGTAAGTTAGAGATGCAACATCTTCTGGATAGTCTGCATATATAACCATGTGTCGGTGCAAAAATCTGACGTGCGTGAGAGATCAAAGGTATGAAGAGTCCTGGTTTCCTGCAAACCCCCCAATATCCCTCTCACAGGTGTGATCTAGACACAACAAGGTGGTCCCTAGAAAGGTCGTCCAAACCATAAGACTCAGGATGGAAACCCCCTGCCGTAGCGAATTCTCGCAAGAAGGAAGTATTCTTAAACGAATCAGGATCTGGGATGTGACTCTCGTGATAACCCAACGCGAAAAACACAGTGTAGCGAGCAATTTTGGACGTGGTTCTTAAGCACTGTCACTCTGGGGTACTACAGGTCGATTCATTTTTTATCCTATTGAAGCTGATGAAGGAAGGGAAATAGATGTCTCCAATTAACCCTGCTTGCATACTGAGTTTGAACAGCAGTCTGCTAGGTTACAGATGCTATGTGGATGTGGGGCCCAATCTTTGGTTATTTTGCTAAGAACACAGTGTGACGGGATCATGTTATTTGGTAGGATGTTAGGACTGATGCTTTTCGATTGATGTGTGAAGGTATGGGATTTTGGGTTTTTTGATTAGTGTGCTCGCTAAGATTTTTCAATCTTATGCCTACGTATTCCCGTTTAAAGAAACAGGGAAATCAGAGCGATCGTAGTTCCTCCTATTCTATGGGAGGAAAAAAGGTCGTTTTGGTGTCTTGTTCAAAGCCCAAGACGTGAAGCTAAAGATGATTTGTATCTTGTTCAAAGCCCATGATGTGAAGCTGAATGGTCTATTTGTATCTTGTTCGAAGCCCAAGATGTGAAGCTAAAGGGTTTTGACTTTAGAGAGAATTTGTTATCTCTAAAGAGGAGTTGTTGATGTTTGTATGCTGTGAGCAAGGCACCGGTTTGATGCTAAAAGGTTGATTGACTCAACCGGGGTTTCCTTATACAAAGCCTAAGAGGAGGCTATTGACCCAACAAGAGGGTGTTTTTTATGTGTCTCATACAAAGCCCGAGATAGAGCCTAAAAGGGATTAACTCAACAAGAGAGTTTTTGTATCTCGTATGAAGCCCGAGATGGAGGATGAAAGGTGATTGACTCAATAAGAGAGTGTTTTATATCTCGTACGAAGCCCGAGATGGAGGCTAAAAGGGTTTGACTCAACAAGAGAGCCTTTTATACTCAACAAGCGAGTGATTTATATCTCGTACGAAGCCCGAGATGGAGGCTAAAAGGGTTTGACTCAACAAGAAAGTCTTTTATACTCAACAAGAGAGTGTGGGGAGAATCATTGTATAAAGCCCAAGAGGAGGCTGTGACTGTTTCAGTTGAGTGATAGGTCTAGTACGTTAGATGAAAGAGAAAATCAGTTCTTATAAAGAGACTGATTAAAGGTAAGGCTGTGCTTTGATACTGATCAAAAGATCAGGTTTATCTCCTGTTCTTTAAGGAAATGGGAAATCCAAAGGGGTATTGAGACCATTCAAGTCTACTGGTGTTTGAGAAGTAGATTCTCAGATAGCCAAGACATGTTGTGTGATGCCTGAATGAAGGCTGGAATGTTAAGGGATGAAGTGTTGCACCCTAAAATTTTCTCTCCTTATTTTATTACTATTTGGCTTAGGTTGCATTGTATTTGGCATTATCATGTGTGCATATCATTGGTTCTTAGCATGGGGTCAAGGTGCCTGAGGCAGTGCTTCAGAGGGTCAAGCAAGAGTCCTGGTATTGTCCAAGAGAGCTCAGGGTTTACTCCTTACTTTATTACCAATAAATTTTGAGCCATAAATCTTTTCTTTCTGAAACCGTGAACCAGACCGCGTTACAACCCTTAAAAGTCCTAATTGAAACAGGGTTTACTCCAAAAGCATACTTCAACAGGATAACGTTCCTGACTCCTATGAGTTGTGCTAATAAGATTTATTGATATTGCATGTGCGCATTGTTTTTGCCATTAAAAAATCAAGGTCGCATCCCAACTAGTGATTCGTTCACCGGGTTTTGCGATGTATTTTCAATAAACTTCAAGGTTAACATAAGTGTTGCATTAGGATTATCATTCTCATAAATAACTTGTTCTGTTTGCATACATGTGCCTAAACATCAATGGCGGCTTACACAGTGAACGTCAGTCAAGAAGCTTGACCCTGCCAAGTTGGGATGCTTGAAAATTTTGAAGGGCAATCATATCAAAGGGCTTGCTGCCAAGAGACTCAGTGTAGAGTGGGCTCTCCGCAGTAAGTCGTGTTAAGGTGTAGCCAATCTGGGGCAGTCACGTCGAGAAAACTCTCCAAAATTCAGTTATTCTGGGGCACTCATTCAAAGATCAGGGGCAAAGTCACGTCAAAGCTCGTATTGGGGCAGGCCACCTCTAGAGCGTGGGAGATTGTCCACTCCTGAAAATGGTTAATTGAAAACACCTCCTCAAGGTTTAAGATGCTAAAGCAGAGTATTGTCAAGTCATTACGACCCCCTTCGAGGTAATGTACGTCATGGATTATGCAGACTAGGGCAGTTATGTCGAGATATGGTAAATCTCTCCAAGAGTTTGAAGACCCTGGGGCAGTGCGAACGCCCGATCTTCTGTAAAATCCTCTTGAGATGAAAAGCTCAAAGAGCCGCTTATGACCATAAAGACAAGTCAGGTTGCAGGGCAACAGATTGTACATCCCCAGCAGTTGGCTCTCCCCAGCATTGAGATTGCTCCTTCCCCAGCAGGACAAACTTTCCTCAGCAGAGCAGACTTCCCCCAACAGGAGACGTGGGAAGTATTCTCTCCGGATCAAGACATTATTTCCCCACAGACTCATGGTGCTCACTTCCCCCATCCAGCCAGGAAGTGTACTTTCACCAACAACGTTATATTCTAACCCCAAGCAAGGCGGGGGTAAGGGTATTCTCCCCTTCAGCAGTTCAGAAGTATCCCCAAGCAGGATGGTATTATGGGTTGGTATCCCCCAGCAGGTCTTAAGCCCGTCTGTTGTTGGCAATCCTCGGCAACAAACTTCCGGTTCCGTTATTGGCATCCATTCTCAACTCCCCCAGCAGAGAAGAAATCTCAAGTTTTGGATGTTACCTTAAGTAGAGGGCAGGTATAATCCCCGGTAGTGTGGATATTCTTTTGGGACTTCATCCCTAGCAAAAATTGTTGATCCAAGGAGTCGATCAGTATGACCCTTCTCAGCAGAGTTCCTAGGTTCAGAGGACAATTTATTTTTGTCATCCCCGGCTGAATTGATCTTTTCTCTCTGGCATTTATTTTGCTGGAGGGGCCTCTTTTGCATATCATAAGCATTTGCATTGCATCCTCAAAACGCGTAGCATTTCCACTTCGTGTGGAGCATTACGGCAAAATTCAAACATCTGCATTCCAAAGCATAAGCTAGGTTTGATACTTTCCTTGCCAGTTCTCTTTCTCAGCAGAGATGGCATAACTCAGGAGATTTTGGAGGGATGCGTTCCTCATACTTGTGCTCCCCGGCAGAGTCTTTTATTTAGACTTCACCTTCCCCAACGGAGTCATCTTATTTGTGGATCAGGAGTCCGTTAGAAGTTTGTCTTCGTTTACCTCATTTTGGCCTTTTTCTTTTGTGAGTCTTGTTTCACGTTATCCCCAGTGAAGTCCACTTTATGTTGGTTATCCTCTGCGGGTATAATTGAGGTTGTATTCGTTTTGTGAGTGTGATTGAGGTCGTATTCGTTTTTCATTGTGGGTAGAGTGATCGAGGTCAGTCTTCCTTTGCGGGTATAATTGAGGTTGTATTCGTTTTGTGGGTGCGATTGAGGTCGTATTCTTATTTTCTTTGTGGGTAGAGTGATTGAGGTCAGTCTTCCTTTGCGGGTATAATTGAGGTTGTATTCGTTTTGTGGGTGCGATTGAGGTCGTACTCGTGTTTTCTTTGTGGGTAGAGTGATTGAGGTCAGTCTTCCTTTGCGGGTATAATTGAGGTTGTATTCTTTTTGTGGGTGCGATTGAGGTCGTATTCTTATTTTCTTTGTGGGTAGAGTGATTGAGGTCAGTCTTCCTTTGCGGGTATAATTGAGGTTGTATTCGTTTTGTGGGTGCGATTGAGGTCGTACTCGTGTTTTCTTTGTGGGTAGAGTGATTGAGGTCAGTCTTCCTTTGCGGGTATAATTGAGGTTGTATTCGTTTTGTGGGTGCGATTGAGGTCGTATTTGTTTTTCTTTGTGGGTAGAGTGATTGAGGTCAGTCTTCCTGTGTGAATGCAATTGAGGTTGTATTCGTTTTGTGGGTGCGATCGAGGTCGTATTCTTATTTTCTTTGTGGGTAGAATGATTGAGGTCAGTCTTCCTTTGCACGTATAATTGAGGTTGTATTCGTTTTCTGGGTGCGATTGAGGTCGTATTTGTTTTTCTTTGTGGGTAGAGTGATCGAGGTCAGTCTTCCTTTGTGGGTGCAATCGAGGTTGTATTCGTTTTGTGGGTGCGATTGAGGTCGTATTCGTATTTTCTTTGTGGGTAGAGTGATCGAGGTCAGTCTTCCTTTGCGGATGCAATTGAGGTTGTATTCGTTTTGTGGGTGCGATTGAGGTCGTATTTGTGTTTTCTTTGTGGGCAAAGTGATTGAGGTCAGTCTTCCTTTGCGGGTATAATTGAGGTTGTATTCGTTTTGTGGGTGCGATTGAGGTCGTATTCTTATTTTCTTTGTGGGTAGAGTGATTGAGGTCAGTCTTCCTGTGTGAATGCAATTGAGGTTGTATTCGTTTTGTGGGTGCGATCGAGGTCGTATTCTTATTTTCTTTGTGGGTAGAATGATTGAGGTCAGTCTTCCTTTGCGCGTATAATTGAGGTTGTATTCGTTTTCTGGGTGCGATTGAGGTCGTATTTGTTTTTCTTTGTGGGTAGAGTGATCGAGGTCAGTCTTCCTTTGTGGGTGCAATCGAGGTTGTATTCGTTTTGTGGGTGCGATTGAGGTCGTATTCGTATTTTCTTTGTGGGTAGAGTGATCGAGGTCAATCTTCCTTTGCGGATGCAATTGAGGTTGTATTCGTTTTGTGGGTGCGATTGAGGTTGTATTTGTGTTTTCTTTGTGGGCAGAGTGATTGAGGTCAGTCTTCCTTTGAGGTTGTATTCGTATTTTGGGTACGATTGAGGTCGTATTTTGTTTTTTTTCCTTGTGGATGTGGTTGAGGTCGTATTCCTTATTTTTCAGCACACTCTTTTTCGTTATTCTCATCATTAGCAAATTTCTGGGGCTCTTTCGGTATTCAATCCCCGTGGACCCTGGAACGTCTGAGAGCCGTTGCTATCACACTTTCAGGACCAAGTTGATTGAATAGGGGCAGCTGTTGCACCCCAAAATTTGCTCTCCTTACTTTATTACTAACTGGCTTAGGTTGCATTGTATTTGGCATTATCATGTGTGCATATCATTGGTTCTTAGCATGGGGTCAAGGTGCCTGAGGCAGTGCTTCAGAGGGTCAAGCAAGAGTCCTGGTATTGTCCAAGAGAGCTCAGGTGGACCATCCTCTCCTAACCAGTGCATAGATTAGGGTTTTGAGATTCTTGGGTTAATGGGCAAGCTCCTTGGGTTTTTATCATCATCAAATGGCATATCTTATCTTTTTTGGAGAGGATACACATCATATTGAGAGGAATTTGGATTTGGAGACTGTGTTATTTCCTCCTAGACTGAGGGTATCACAACTAGGGTTTGCTATAAAGTCAGTTTATTTCTGATTTTTTGGGCAAGACTTGATTCCATGGTACTCCTTGGGTCCCTAAGTACCTAGGGATGAGAGGTTGTCCATCAGTTTGTTTCAGGAGAGATTCAATTGGCCAATGGATTGAAAATTAGTTGAATTGGATAAAAGTCAACAGTGAGAGGAGAAGTCAACTGTGGAATTTTGTGGTTCTCTCCAAGGTTTCAAGGTCTCACATCCTCATATGGTCTTTAAGGGTCAAGCTTCATACATATTTATCAGAAATCAGGAGTTGGTGCAAAGTTTCTAAATTTGGAAAGTGACCTATAATGAAAAGTTTCCATTTTTGGCAAGTATCTACACTGCATTCAACTTGACTTTTCATCATCAATAAAGCTTCAAATGAATTTATCTCCAACATAAAAGTTGAATATCTTTTTCTCCTCTTTCCAACAGGTACTAGTGGGTCTCCATATCATTTGTGAAGCTCCAGTTATGGTCCAAAGAAGGCAAGGTGGTTTTTGGGTTTCATTTTCATAACTTTTAGGTTTTGGGACATATGGACCTATGATTAATTCCATTGCTTCAAGACATGTTCCAACATCCAAAAACAATTCCTAAGAAGCATTTTTGGCTTTTTAATCAAGTGATTCCGTGGTTTATTCTTCACTTATTTTTTATTATTCAAAAAAAGCCAAGTCATCAAAAAACTCATGAATCATTTGTTTTCAAGGCCCAATTTAAATATGGTGTGATTAGCAATCCAAATGAAGGTGATCCATCAAATAATTCT
The DNA here is from genome assembly GCA_022829125.1 of Lathyrus tuberosus. Classification (NCBI taxonomy): domain Eukaryota; kingdom Viridiplantae; phylum Streptophyta; class Magnoliopsida; order Fabales; family Fabaceae; genus Lathyrus; species Lathyrus tuberosus. Next base: position 7,160,186 of record JALAZF010000278.1, on the reverse strand, counting down.
CAAGTATCCATGCAAGGAGAAAGGTGTAATTCACATTATGCATTTTTCCAAAATTATTCAAAAATCATTAAACAATGGATTACCCAAGCCCAATTCCTCATCAGAAGAAAACCCTAGGCTATTTAAACCTATCCATGCACTGATTAGGGTTCATTCACGTGCACTCGGAGGAGAACAACAACTTGTACCCTAATTCTTGAATTCAGCAAATCTCACAATCTACAAGGATTTCCTTCAAGGTTCTTCCACAAACCTCTTCCTGGTGATTTCTAGAACATAACCCAACCACCATTCGCAGCCAAAAGCAAGGATTGGAGCTGTGCCATCTCAGGTTGATGATTTTTTTCGTGCTCCCAAAACTCCTCTTTTTTATGTCTATTTTGTTGTGTTATGTCTGCTGATCATCCTAATATAATTGGTTTTTAATATGGATGCGTATATAGCTTGTAATGACCATTTAAAGTTTTATGCCCTAATGCATTCTTCTTCGTTTTTCAATATATGTTGGTTATTTTTGAATTTGGAGTGCATAATCTTAATCCTCATGAAAAACTGGTTGGATTAGTGTATTTGTTTGTAGTTTCTGGGTAGCTGCAGGTTGGTGTGCATCCAAGGTGACGATCGGAACCCTAAGTTTGTCGCCGGAAAAAATTGCAGGTCGTCGGTGGGGTTTTGGGGAAGACGATGCTGTGGCCGTTGGATCTTGGGATCTGACGGTCCACAGCGTGCCATTTGGTTCTTTTTATATTTTTTTTTTCTGAATTTAATTTAATAATTCCGTGTTTATCACCCCACGGGTCTTACGGTGCACATCCAATTGTTTTATTTGGTTTTAATTATTTTTATTTTAGTTGACCACATCTGGATCGTATGATGAATCAAACGATCCACAACCTGCCAGCAATTTAAAATAACCACGCGCTTTGCACATGGCATGCCCACGGTAAATCCACTCTTATTTTTGTTTTTTTTTCTGATAAATATGGACGGGCCTTTGCTATGCACACCCTCCCTGTCAGCCCATTTCCTCTTTTTCAACGCATTTGGATTACTGAATGCACCCTCCACTTCTTATTTCATTTTTATTTCATTTAATTCATCATTTTCATATTTTAATTATTAAAATTACGTAATTGCATTTTAAAATTCCCAAGAAATTTATGCATCATATTTATCATTTTATAAAATTTTTACAAATTTTATATTTTATTTTATTTTATTTTTTATCATTTAAATTAATTATTTAATTCAACTTCTTTTTGAATTATCCATATAATGCATACTTAATTTCTTTATTTTATTTCTCTGCATTCGTAAAATATTTTTGATCCGTTCTTTTTGCATTTGTTCACTAACATCCTAAATTGTAATAAAATATTTTTTTATAATTTTTAAATTTATTTCATATTGCATTTTGGTCCTTCCCTTTGGCACACTGAGCCCTAATTCCCACCTGAACTCTGCCTAATTATTTGAATTACTAATATCTTGATTTTTTGCAGGGACTTTTGATATGTTGTTTGCCTCTGGTTGAGGAACCTTAATGTTTAATTTGGGAATTTTAGGAGTCATTTTTTATAATTATCTGATTTGTTTTCACTTGAGATTTTCTTGCAGGCGCATCTTTGACCTTGTATGATTATCTGTTTGAAAAGGCACTTGTGCCATTTGCTTTGGGGCTGTTTCTTTGTTTCTTTGATTCATGTTTGGATGATAATCATTGTTGGTTGCCATTGTTTGATTTTCATTCGCCTCATCTCTCTTACTTATGTCTATTCTGTACTAATATTTTATGCAGGAACTAAGGTAAGTTCTTTAAGGGTGTGGATAAATATCCATGGTCACCCTTATCCTTTCTTTCCTTCCTTCCTTCATCTTCTTCCTTTAGGATTTAGGTCGTCGTCAAACCTCACTAACTGTAGGTCACCCATGCATGATAACTTTAGGACTCATAGTCCCCCTTTAGAGTTACCCTTGTGTCTTCTCTCTTCTCATCTCAAATTTCTTTAAAACACTTAACAAGGATAAGGTGTATTGCACACGAGCCTTAAGCGTGGGGAATGAGAAATGAGGGGCTTCCTCTCATCTTTCTAGAGTGCTTAGCGAGTGTCTTGTCTTGGGACGATGCGTTAAGTATTCGCCCCTGTGCCCTAGACTTTGGTGCAATGCAACTTAGGAACTAACTTAAGCCACTTCTGTCCTAAAAAACACAAACCAACTTCAAACCTTTTTGTCCTTCGGGATTTCCAAACTTAAAGGCTATTTTCAAAAAGGGCACGTTACCTTCCGTATGAGTCACAAACAGGCATCGACCCTAACTGCCGGACGCGAACTTAACGTGGCTCATAAAAAACACAAAAAGAACTTGGTTCGAACTACGTTGACTCTGAATTCCCCATTGCACAAGGGGGGTACGTAGGCATAGGACGTCGACGTCCTACCGAGTATGTCTTTGTCTTCCCCCCTCCCGTCTTAGTACATCCCTAGATGATAAGATAACTCGCCCTTAGAATAGACAACAAGTGTGGATCCCATCGAGTACGATGGACGCGTGGGGTGCTAGCACCTTCCCCTCGCGTAACCGACTCCCGAACCCAGGCTATGGTTGCGATGACCATTCCTTTCCCTCTTCCTCAGGTTTATGCGGTGTTCCCTTTCCCTCTCTTGGGATAAATTTACACGGCTGACGACTCTGTTTTTCCGCGCCACTCTCGCGTTTGTACCTGGATGAAAATCCTGGGAGCGACATGAAGGTCTAAACTCTTTTGAAAGACAGTTCTATTAAGATGACTAGTTTCTGTTCCTATACCTTTAAGAGGCCGTCGGGACAATTTGTACATAGCCCAAGAGAAGCCAGAAAAACTTTTAAGAAGCCGAAGGGACAATTTGTACGAAGCCCAAGAGGGGGCTATCTTCGCGGAGGAAGAATCATTATACAAAGTTTATGAGGAGGCTGTGAAAACTTCAAAGAAGCCGACGGGTCCTTGTACAACGCCCAAGAGGAGGCGGGGATGCTTTTAAGAAGCCTGTGGGTCCCCAAACCCCAAAAAGTTCAAGACAGACTATTCACAAAGAATAGATCAAGCCAGGAAAGTTCGAGAATTTGGAAGAAAATCAAGAGATGTCATTCACAGAGAAAAGATCATCTCTGGGGAGTCAGAGTTTCTTTGACAATTTCTAAAGAGGACAGCCGAAGAGAAGACTGTATTTGGTGCTCCTATAGGGGATCTAGTCTTGTCTATTTCTAAGAGTGATCAACAGGGCTTTACCTAGTACTAGACGTAGTTGCCGGGGAAAACTTTAAATAGCTATACTAGTATTACACGGTATATAGAGTATTTGAAAGAAGACTTACAGTGAGCAGCCCCACAATACAGTTATATGTATATATATATATATATATATATATATGTATATATATATATATATATATATATATATTCTTATGAAAGCGGATAAAGAAAGCGGGTAAACACTTACTCGGTTGTAGAGCTTCCATGCTGTTTTGTTAGTTTGTTCAACAAAGAGAGCTTTGATAGCAATATTATATTCAAAATCAAAGGAGAAAGTGCTTTGAAAAGGTTGTTGGGGCTTACAGCTCAAGGAGAGGCCCAAGGTTTTATCAGTGATTGCACTGTTGTTTTGAATTTGTACAGGGACTTATAGAAGTGACCGAGGCCCAAAAAGGTTTTCTGCACAAAGGGATGGGTCTTACACTCTCTCAAGAGGCCCAAAGGTTTATTTTTATACAAGTGATGGGGCGTACAACTCAAAGAGTGGCCCAGGGATTTGTTTTGAAATGGCGATCGCCCCAAGATTTTCTTTTAACGCAGAGGGACTTATACAATATCTGAGGCCCAAAAAGATTTTAGTTAAAAGGGGGTTGGGTCTTACACTCTATTAGAGGCCCAAAGATTTATTTTTGTACAAGATATGGGGCTTACAACTCAAGGAGAGGCCCAAGGTTAAAAAACAACGATCGCACCGTTATTTTGAAAACTGTACCGGGACTTATACAATGACTGAGGCCTAAAAAGTTTTAGGTACAAAGGGGAATTGGGTCTTACACTCTATTAGAGGCCCAAAAAAGGTTTTTAAAAGGTTTGATGAGAGTTGAATTAATCAAAACCCTAATTTGTTTCCAAAATGTATTTTAATTGAATAAAAAATTCAATTAAAAGGATCAAAATTATTTAACATGTGGAAAACAAATTGTGATCTTGGATTAATGTTCCAAAAATCATGTTTTGACCTACAAAAAAATTAAAATGTTAATTCTTTGAAAAAATAGAAATTATATGAAATAAATAGTATTTTTGGGATTTTTTGGTAAAATAAAATATTTTAACATTTTGGTGAATTATTAAAAAAAGAATCAACTCGAAATCATTAAAACTCAGAGAGAAATTAATTTTTGAATCAATTAAATAAAATCACAAAATTCAAATATTCAAATATTTGAAAAAGGGCGCCAAGAACATGGCAAGAACACGCGCCTTTCCTCTGTTTATGCAGATTTGCGTTTTCTATCCAATCTCACTGAATACTTGATTATATCATGCAATCTACATATCAATCTACTCGTTTCAACCTCACGATCATGTCTATGGTCTTTATTTTCATTTATTTTAAGCATGGAATAAGAAATCAAAGAGAAACATCAAGAACCCTAAATTCTGCATGAAGGTTCAGAAATTCCACACACGATTCAAACAATGCAATTGATTGAGGGAAAACACTCTATGCATGATTATGAACATATGGCCAAATTATTGTGCAGCAAAAAATGCATGGATCATAGAGTTAGAAGAGCTCATGCTCACCTCTTGCAGCTGGTGATCGTGTTTTGGGTTAGAGGTGTTACATCTAGGTTCCAATGATCTGGATAGCTTCCCTAGGTGCCATGGAGTGTGTCTGGATGCTTGGAATGAATTGAAATGATCTGGAACTTGATTTGGCACCTCAACTGCAAATCTGTCAAAGGCTTGAGCAATTGGCTGGTGATTTTTGTGATTTTGGTGTCCCAGATGTTATATGAGTGTTTGGATCACTTCTATATGATGTATGTGAGGTGTGTGTGTGATTGGTTTGGTTGGAATTGCTCTCAAGCTCAAAACACGATAGTGACTTGCTTTGGAAGGCAAATTTGGAAGTGAGAAGGTGATTTTGAGGAAAGCATCTGTTTGATGGCTTTGGTGTACTCAAACTGATCACAATTGAGCTCTATTTATAGTAAAGCAAGTTTGTTTTGCAAGGAATAGTGAATGGCAACTGCTGCATAGGTTTGGCCAATGTTGAGCAATGAGAAATCAAGTCTCCTCTAGCCATTGACTAGAGGTTAGGGCACAGGCTGCTGGTTCCCTTGGTCTTGGATAAGTCTTGACTGAATTCAGTTGGAAATGGCTCAATCCATGCCTCCTTGGTGCATCCATTAAATGCTCCAATCCAAAATTGTAGTCTTGTCCCTCTTTTAGGGATTTCTAGGTTTGGCATGCTACTTTTGGTTCCAAAGACTTGGGAGGCTTGGGATCAGAGTTAGTTCCTCCTTGGTCCCCTCTTGAGGTGTTCAGATGGATATAGTTGCTTGCCCTTTGCAAAATTTGAGCAAATCGAGCAAAAAGCACAAATCTGCCTTGCCTTGACAGTTTTCAGCAAGGCATATTGCCATTGTCATATCTCATGGCTCAAGTGCAATTTGATGGAGTTCTTGGCCATTTTGGAAAGCCCTCATATGATAAAATAACTGTTTGATCATATTTGGTTTTGATACCTTTTGAATCCAAGTGAAAATCTCCCTACATTTGGAAAAAAGTGAAGGCAGATTCTGACTTAGTGAAAATTTCACTAAGTGTTGGAAAAAAGTGACATTTTCACTTTTTGTGATTTTGATCATTCCATAACTCAAAATCCATAATGAATTAGAATGAGGTGTAGTTGAAGCTTTTGTATAGGGTAATGAGAGCTACAAATCTAGCTTTGGATGGGGAAAAATGGCCTTGTGGTTTAGGAGTTATGATCCTCCAAAGTTGGTACCCTAGCGACTTTATTTCATAACTTAGAAAATTTTCTAAGTTTTTATGGTTACCCCTTTTACAAGTTATCCCACTTTTCTTGATTTTTCTTGATGAATGATGATTCCAATCACACATTAACATCATTTTAGGGTCAAAGAACCATAATTGTGAAAGTCTCAAAAAGTCAAAGTTGACTTTTGTGCACAATTGACTTTTTGTCATATAAATTCCAAACTGTGCGATCCTCTATGAAATCAAGTCCTTGACCTAAATCAAACTTGATGGATTGATTTCATAGGTGTTATAGGGTGTATTGAATCATGTCCCAAGGTTTGGGAGCATGTCCTGGCCAAAAGTCAAAGGCACAGTTGACTTTTTCCGTGAAACCCTAACTGTGGTTCAGATGAAATTGATACTTGTTGCTCAAGCTTCTTGGATTAATCCATTGTTGCAAACGGATCAATGTGGTATGTTGGAGACCCTCAAATCTTCTCTTGAGGTCTTGGCCCATGATTTGTCCCAAAAGTCAACTTAGGGTTGAATTAGGTCAAGAAACCCTAATTCCTGATTTTTGATGAATGCTTCCCCTGAGGTTAAATTGACTTGATGATTGGGTCCATGAGGTCCCTTGGAGTATCTTAAGTTGTGCTTTGAAGAAATGGCTCATTCCCAGAGGAAAATTTCCACCTGGAGGCCCTGGTCGACCAAAACCCTAATTTGGTGACACTAGCGATCTTGAGGCTTAACCCATCTAGAAGGGAGCAGCCTTGTGCTTAATCCTTGCAGTGGGAGTCCTCTTGATCCATTTTGGATGTTTGAGAGGTTAGAAAAGTTGAAGATCATGTCATTCCTTGATTGATCCTTTGTCTAAGGACTCTGAGAGGGCTTGAAACCCTAATTTTGACTGTAGTGGATGCTCACCCATCTTTGGGGAGACTAATGAGGCATAATGATACACCCATATTGTGATGATGATTTGCCCAATGATGGGAAATCTTAGTGGTCAAAATTTGGGGTATGACAGATGCCCCTATTTAATCTTCTTGGACCCGAAGGTGTGAATGGCGAAGGTATTCGGGCATTCGGGGTGCAAGAGGATTAAATATCGGAATACCCAAAATTTTGATGGTGGTTAAGAATGGCAGTTCACGCATCCTTCTTCTTTTGCTAAGCAATGATTCTTAGAAAAGGTAAAAACTTCCCCTCGATCTTGGTCTTCAGCCAAGGAACTGGTCTCAGTTTTCTGTTGAAATAAACTTCCCCTCGATCCTGGTTTCCAACCAAGGAACTGGTCTTAGTTGCTGATATAAACTTCCCCTCGATCCTGGTTTCCTACCAAGGAACTGGTCTTAGTTGCTGATATAAACTTCCCCTCGATCCTGGTTTCCTACCAAGGAACTAGTCTTAGTTGCTGATATAAACTTCCCCTCGATCCTGGTTTCCTACCATGGAACTGGTCTTAGTTTCTGATATAAACTTCCCCTCGATCCTTGTTTCCTACCAAGGAACTGGTCTAAGTGTCTGATGTGAACATCCCCTCGATCCTGGTTTCCTACCAAGGAACTGGTCTAAGTTTCTTTTGTCAATAAACTTCTTGACAAGGGACGCCGTTCGTAGCGGTTTTTTCCTCAACTTCTCGCCGAATTTTCCTGGGGAGATGCCATTTGATGGGAAAAGATCTGATGTCAGACTTGCTTGAGAACCCAGTCTCCTGAGTGGTAGAGGTGCACAAACTTCTCTATTGGAGATGCCATTCGTTGACTCTACTGGGGAAAACGAGTCTCTTGAGAGGCTGCTTTTGCTTGGGGTATTACATCATACTTTTCTCGGGATCTTCTCGGAGAAATGCCATATGATGTGGTCCAATTTTGAGGTGCCGATGACCTTTTCGTCAGCGGATTTTTCCGGAGAAAAAACGGTTGCATTGCCGACTCTCTGATTAAGAGGCTTTCTCTGGGGATTTTCCTTAATCCGGGAAAGCGAAGATATCATCTCCAATGGCGAAGAGTGACGTTTGTCGAAGATCTTCTTGTCTTTCAGAGGTTCAAGTTATCAAAGTGGTCAAGGGACCAACTTGTATCCAGAAGTAAACTGGAGTAGAGATTGTTCAGACGCAACAATTCCTGACAAGGAAAGGACTGACAACTCGATCGAGAGGACTTTTATCACTAGGGGACACGACCGACTAGAGTGATAGTGATGCAATATGAATATGAATGCAAATCAACAATGCATGATGTATGTATGTTTATGCTGACAAAACTGACGCGACATACAGACTAGTAGATGAACACGACGGGATACTTGGCCACTGCGGGGGATAAAAAGTATCACTAGTTCATGATAGCAATTCTGCCTTGCTTAGGAGAAAGTAGTTCCCGCGGGGAAAAACGTTGGTCAAGCTTAGGAGGTAAGAACTCTGCCGGGGGTGTCAGACGAAACACGGTCTCTGACACATTTGATCCTTCATTCAAGTGTACTGGTTTAGAAGGAGTACTTTGATTCTGCACTTTGAAGTTCGATTACTTCTAGAGAAGCGATCGACGTTCTTTCGATGTTCAACAGTCAAAAGAAATTGCCACCTTTATTTTAAACAGCAGAAAATTTTTGACAAGTAAATTCATTTTTGTTTCATTTCAAGAATCGTTAATCACATTAAAATGTCGTTCTGTAAAGCTTAAAATAAATGGGAATTATAAACAAAAGCACAAGGGCTCAAATTTTATTGATAGGATGGAAATTAAACTAGCGCGTGATTCCATAGAGTATTTACAAAGTTAGAAAATGGTAATTTACAGGGTAAAGGGCTACGTTAAAACATAACGACCGATATCCTTTTACCAACTTTGAATTCTGGACATCCCGAGCTTCCGTCGAAGATGACCTTGACTGGAGTTTTCTGATGGACGACATAACTGCTACTGAGGGATTTGCCCCTGTTGAACATAGTTACTTGCCATTATCCCTAACTTTTGCCTGGATTGTACTTTGATATTTCAAATCCACCAGGATGATTTTTTTTTATTTTGTCTCTAATTTTTGCCTGGACCGCCCTTTCGGGTTTTCAATCCACCGAGACGTTGTTTTTCTTTTTTTTTTTAGTTTAGGCGAAGTATTTCTTGACTACGTCAACATTCTTGGGGTAGGAAAATTCCTCTCCATCCATGGTTGCGAGTCTCAAGGCACCGCCTAAGAAAGCTTTCTTGACCATATAGGGGTCGTCATAAGTCGGGGTCCATTTGCCCCGAGAATCAGTGAGAAATAATTGTATCTTTTTGAGCACAAGGTCTCCTTTTCTGAAGACGCGAGGTCGGGCCTTTTTGTCAAACGCCTTCTTCATCCTTTGCTGATACAACTGACCATGGCATAGTGCCGTCATCCGTTTTTCTTCGACCAGATTCAGTTCGTCGTGTCGACTTTGACACCATTCAGCCTCTGTTAACTTAGCTTCCATCAATACCCAGATTGATGGGATCTCTACTTCTATGGGAAGCACTGCTTCCATGCCATATACTAGAGAGAAAGGGGTTGCCCTTGTTGAAGTGCGGACAGATGTGCGATAACCATGAAGAGCAAAGGGTAGCATTTCGTGCCAGTCTTTGTAGGTTACAACCATCTTCTGAACAATCTTCTTGATGTTCTTGTTAGCCGCTTCTACCACTCCGTTCATCTTAGGTCGGTAGGGAGATGAGTTATGGTGTTCGATCTTGAATTCATCGCACAACTCCTTCATCATCTTATTATTCAAGTTAGATCCATTATCTGTAATGATCTGGCTCATAACACCATAACGGAAGATGAGATTATTTTTGATAAATCAGACCACCACTTGTCGGGTTACATTAGCGTACGACGCTGCTTCGACCCACTTGGTGAGTAGTCAATGGCTACCAGGATGAACCGATGTCCGTTTGAAGCCTTAGGTTCAATCATGCCAATTATGTCGATTCCCCATATGGAAAAAGGCCATGGGGAAGAGAGAACTTTGAGATGCGTTGGCGGTACTTGGGTTTTGTCAGAGTATATCTGACACTTGTGACACTTCTGCATGTACTTGTAGGAGTCGAATTCCATGGTCAACTAGTAGTATCCTGCTCTCAGAATTTTTCTCGCCATTGTGTGTCTGTTGGCATGAGTGCCAAAAGATCCTTCGTGAATTTCTTTTATCAGCATGTTTGCTTCTGGTCTGTCTACGAATCGGAGCAAGACCATGTCAAAATTTCTCTTATAAAGTGTATCACCGCTCAGGAAGAAGCTGCCAGCCAGTCTTCTGAGGGTTTTTCTGTCTTTCCTGGATGCCCCGGGTGGGTATTCCTGTTTCTGAAAGAAGCATTTGATATCGTGATACCAAGGTTTGTCGTCTATGACTGTTTCAATCGCGAAGATATAAGCGGGCCGTTCAAGGCGCATTATGTCGATCTTAGGTAAGTCATTCCATTGACCTACACTAATCATGGAAGAGAGGGTGGCTAATGCATCAACCATGTGATTCTCATCACGAGGGATGTGATGAAACTCGATTCTGTTAAAGAAAGGTAACAACCTTCTCGCGTAATATTTGTAAGGAATCAATCCAGATTGGTATGTGTTCCAATCTCCTTTGACCTGATTGATAACCAGGGCTGAGTCGCCATATACGTCCAAGTTCTTGATCCTTAAGTCGATCACTTCCTCGAGACCCATGATACAAGCTTCGTATTCGGCCTCGTTGTTTGTGCACTTGAACGTAAGTCTGGCGGTGAAAGGAATGTGGGTACCCTGAGGTGTTATTATGATTGCCCCAATTCTGTTTTCGTAATGATTGACAGCTCCGTCAAAGATAAGTCCTCATTGGGAACCTGGTTCTGGCCCTTCACTGGGTAGCGGTTCATCGCAGTCTTTCATTTTTAGATACATGACATCTTCGTCTGGGAAGTCAAACCCAATTGATTCCTGATCGTCAATCGGTTGATGAGCCAAATGATTGGCTAAAATACTCCCTTTAACGACTTTCTGAGCGTGGTACTCGATGTCGTATTCTGATAGTAGCATCTGCTAACGGGCAATCCTTCCTGTAAGAGCAGGTTTTTCAAAGACGTACTTGATTGGATCCATTTCAGAGATTAACCAAGTAGTGTGATGAATCATGTACTGGTGAAGACATTTGGCTGCCCAAGCCAGAGCACAACAAGTTTTCTCAGGCATAGTGTACTGAGTTTCACACTCGGTGAATTTCTAGCTCAGATAGTAAATGGAAGACTCTTTCCTTTTGGTTTCGTCTTGTTGGCCAAGCACACAACCCATTGAGTCTTCCAAAACTGTGAGGTAGATGATCAATGGTCTTCCTTCCACTGGAGGTGATAGAATCAGTGGGTTCAACAGATATTCCTTAATACTGTCAAAGGCGGCTTGGCAGTCATCTGTCCAAACGCAGTCCTGATTCTTTTTGAGTAATTTGAAAATCGGCGCGCATGTCGCGGTCATGAGGAATATGAATCTGGAGATGTAGTTCAAACGTCTGAGGAATCCTCTGACTTGTTTTTCAGTTTTTGGAGAAGGCATGTCTCGAATGGCCTTGACCTTGTCAGGATCAACCTCAATTCCCTTCTGGCTGACGATGAACCCTAAGAGTTTCCCTGAACGGACACCGAAGGTGCACTTGTTGGGATTCAAGCGGAGTTTATACTTTCTCAACCGCTCAAATAGTTTAGACAGGTGGGTCACATGTTCCTCCTCTGTTTTAGATTTGGCAATCATGTCATCGACATATACCTCGATTTCCTTGTGTATCATGTCATGAAACAGAGTAGTCATGGCCCTTTGATAGGTTGCCCCGCGTTCTTCAAACCGAACGGCATTACCTTGTAACAAAAGGTACCCCATTGGGTAATGAAGGAAGTCTTCTCCATGTCTTTCGGCACCATTTTGATTTGGTTATAGCCCGAGAATCCATCAATGAAGGAGAAGACTTTGAACTTTGCTGTACTGTCAACCAACATGTCAATGTGTGGTAAGGGAAAGTCGTCCTTTCGACTTGCTTTGTTCAGATCCCTGTAGTCTACACATATTATGACCTTTCAGTCCTTTTTCAGAACTGGCACTATGTTGGCTAGCCATTGAGGATGTTCTGATGTGGCGAGGAAACCTGCGTCAATCTGTTTCTGTACTTCCTCTTTGATTTTGATGGCCATGTCCGGGTGAGTCCATCTCAACTTTTGCTTTATTGGCGGACATTCTGACCTTAACGGTAAATGATGCTCCACGATGGTGGTATCCAACCCTGGCTTGTCCTGATAGGACCACGCAAACACATCGGGAAATTCTCTGAGAAGCTTTGTCAAACTCTCTTTGGCAGTTGGACTGAGCAGTGCCCCAATCCTGATTTTTTCTCTCTTTTTCCGAACCCAAGTTGACCGTTTCCAACGACTCTTTGTGAGGTTCAATGGAACTTTCTTCTTGTCTGAGTAATCGGGAGATCTCTTCTGGAATTTCGTCGTCAACTTCTTCTTCAGCCCCAAATACCGGGAACTCAAAGTTGGGAGAAGGCATCGGATCGTATGTTTCAACGAGGTTTAAAACAAGCAATCTGAATGACGTGATGATTGTTTTTTTTAGAAGAGATAGAGAGAATGCAGTGTATTTTTTTTTTGAAAAACTTCTTATTTATTATTATTTATTTTTTAGGATTACCATTTTCTGAGAAAAGCAAAAAGAGAAAACAACAATTAATGCGAAAATTACAGAACGACGTTATTTTATTCATGAACAAGTCAATTCTTGAAACTACAGCCCTATAGAACAAAACTCAGTCGCTCTGGGCGAAGCGAAGAGGGAAATTTACAGAAAACGAGCCCTATCAAAACATTCGTTTCACCTGGGCAGGGCGAAAGGTTAAAGATGGCAATTACTTTGACTCATGAACGATCTTCGGAGCATCGACAACAACCCATTGGCGGCGAACTCCTCGGTGAATCACAAAGTCTGGTACATTCCTTGATTTGTCTTAAAAAATAACGATGATTTCTGGTGGAGCGGGATCATTGGAATCTGTCTCCCAGGCAGAGTTGTCGTAGGAGGATTCCTTAGTTGTATTTTGCATAGCATTTGTGCCCTCAGGCAAATCTCCCCATCCAGTTGGCTGGATGTCTTCGAACCTGATAAGAGAGCTTTCAGGAGTAGTGTACTTGACCATATAGTCGAATTTCCCACTTGGTTGTCCTAAGGTGTCCCACACTTCTTTGGAACTGGAGGAGTCATCCTTTTCGATGACGTTGACCTCAGGAAAAGCATAGTTGATGAATTCTAGTCCGGCAAGCTTTGCCAATTCATCGTCATACTGGATATTTTTTGAATAACCTGAGTAACGATCCCATGACATGGTGGGGACGCAGGTATTCTATTCAATGATGCTCAGCTGATTTTAAATGTTCGGCTGATTTTCTCGCCCCAAGTCTCCTGGGTACGGCTGCCAGATAGGCAGACCATCCATTGGGCCATAATAGTTGTGGTCAAAGTTGTCCTTCATCAGAGTGTCTTCCTCTAATGAATTTGGAGGAGCACGACATCCTTCCGGATCACAGTCTCCGTATATCATTTCAACGTCTGACCTGGGTATAAATCTCAGACTCTGTGCGGGATAGAAAAATGGCGTAGGCACCTCTTCTTGAGACATATAAACGTCGTCGTTAAGATAGGACTTCCATTCTTCATCTGTGTCGGAGGGATCCCCCTCGTTGATAGTATGAACTGTTTGAGGCACTGGGTGAAGAAAACCTCCACTATGGAAGAAATCCTGAATGGGATGAAGACTTTCATCGTTATTAGCAGTCTGGGTGCAGGTTGCAGAAAAGCCAAGACCCTTCTTTGTTTTATTATCAGCATGGATGACAAGCTGTCCCCATCCTTTTGTATTGTTACTCTCAATTGCCTCGAGGGCATCTTTGTATGAGAAAATAGAGGTTCCTTTCTCTGATTGATTCTCATTGCTCACCGAAAGTGCCTGGAACTGAGTCCCAACGACCTCCTCGGGTTCTATACAAGTAGATAATGACAGGTTACTCACGATCAAGGCTTGTTCTCCATAAACCGTGACGAGTTGATCGTTCTTGACGAACTTTAGTTTCTGGTGCAGTGTCGAAGTGACTGCCCCAGCCTGGTGTATTCAAGGTCTTCCTAATAAACAGTTGTACGCTGCCCGGACGTCCATGACCTAGAAAGTGATTAGGAAAGTATGAGGACCGATAGTTATGGGAAGGTCGACTTTGGTGATAACTGCTTTCCGAGATCCGTCAAAGGCTTTGACGATGACCTCACTGCCCCTCATCGGGGATCCTTTGAATGATAGTTGCAATAAAGTGGACTTTGGCATAACGTTGATGGCCTGTCCTGTGTCTACCAGTACGCTGGCTAAAGCATTGCCCTGGCAGTTGATTGTGATATTGAGCGCCATGTTATGGCTTTTGCCTTCCTCTGGAAAATCCTCATCACTGAATCCTAAGTTATTGCAGGAAGTGATGTTAGAGATGATGCTATCGAACTGTCATATTGACACATCCTGTTCCACAAAGGCCTGCTCTAAGACTTTCTGTAGAGCCTCCCTGTGGGCTTCAGAACTGAGCAAAAGTGATAGCACAGAGATCTTTGAAGGAGTTTGTAACAGCTGATCAACAATGTTGTATTCACTCCTTTGGATGAGCTTCAACATCTCATCGTTGTTTTTCGAAGGGTCGGGATTACTGGATTGACCAACTGGTGGATCAGGAGCTTCTGTCTGAAGTTCCTTTTCTTTGTTAGATTCTCCAACTCCTCAGTTGAAGATTCGACCGCTCCGTGTTACTCGACTGATGTCTGCAATGTTTACGACGGAGGGTAATGGAATTTCCTTTCCATTCTCAATTATCGTTGCACCGTATTTGTAAGGGATTGCATTAGCTGATTCATACGGTAGTGGTTCTGACAGATATATAACTACAGGAGCCTTCTGATTTTTCTGACTGTCTTAAGTAACTTCAATCAACTCTTGGCTAGGAACCTTTGATTCGTCCAGTAGAGGGATGATGGTACAAACATACTTGTTTTGTTGATGATCAGAGATTATGACAACGTCTCTGATTTGATCAGCAAAGTAGTCCGTCGTCCAATCGATTGGCTCGGAACCCGGAAATGGGCGAATCTCTCTACGATCTACCTGACCTTGAAGAGCTGCCCGCACAAGGTAGCATCCTTGGTTATTTCCTGAGCAGACGCTACAACGTTCATAATTGTGTGGTGGCACCTGGGCACGCCCGCTTTGGATGCAGTGTAACCTCACCAGGTTAGTTCCCACGGATCGGACATCCTGGCTCTGACGCCGAGTAGGGTTTCAATTAAGCAGACTAATTTGTTGCGTGTCTTCATCCATATAGATCGGAAGCCACCAGTGGTTTAACAAGTGTTGTAAAGTTCTTTGAACGAGGGCGCACCCTTGGTTACTCTCACAACATCCTTTGCAGCTTTAATAATTGTGAAAAGTGAGAAAACCAAGTTGAACCTGCCTGGCGTGTAACTCCACCAAGCTGGTATTCATTAGACGAATATCAAAGATTTGAATCATGTTGATCTGATAAGGAGTTTTATCATGGTAGTCCTGGATCCACCCAAGATCCATCTGACGGTGGAGGGCCTCTTGTACAAAAGAACATCCCTGTTTGTTTACCGAGCAAGTCATACAGAAAATGTAATCGTGCCACGACAGATTATGATATTGGCTTTGCCTTGAGTGCATTGCGACCAGGTTGACATTCATCGCACGGATGTCGTGGTTCTGAATGATGTTGGAATTCGTATAGGGCATGTTGACTCCGCAAATTTGGTGTTGTTGGATCCATCCGAGATCCAATTGTTCCTGTAAAGCTGATTGTACCACAGAACATCCTTGATTGTTTTTAGACCAGATATCACACTGGTGATAATTATGAGGTGGCACATGGCCATATCCACTCTGTCTACAATGCATCTTGACCAAGTTGGGCCTTAACAAGAGTACATCATGAATTTGATAGGTGTTGTTAGACTCTCCCTCTATCAAATTGACTGCAGCTTTCTCGTGTTGAGGCAGCGGGTTCGTGAGAACATTCAGATTCGTATCTTTGAAAGATAAGACCCCGCTCCTAACAAGCTTTTGTACGTCGGATTTGAAACTGAGACAGTTCTATATGTTATGCCCTGGTCCTCCTTGATGGTAAGGACAAGTCTGAACCGCTTTGAACCAAAAAGGCGGATTTTCCGGTGCTGTAAGAGGAGACTTAGTCTGGACGTTCCCCTTGACCAGTAATAATGGAAACAACTCTGCGTATAACACAGGTATAGGGTCAAACCCTGGAGGTCGCGTCGTACGGTTGTTGTTGTACGGAGGACGAGCCTGCTGAAGAGGTTGTTGTGTCTTTTGCTGAAATTGCTGTTGATTAGGTTGACTCTGTACAACCTGAGGTTGATATGTAGGAATAGGCGCAGGGTTGATAGCAGGAGTTACAGCTGCTACTGGTTGATAACGTCGCCTTTGCTTTCAGAGAGAGATATTCCCAATATCATGCTCTTTTTCCTTAGGGAGAGCACTACCGTATCGTTTTGTACTGCTTGATGATCCAGCGTCTTTTACCAAACGTCCTTCTCGGACGGCTTCCTCAAGACGAACTCCCATGCTCACCATCTCGGTGAAGTCACTGGGCGCACTGGCAGCCATTCTGTCATAGTAAAAGGAGCATAAGGTTTTTAAGAAGATCTTTGTAATCTCTTTTTCCTCCAGAGGTGGAGAAATATGACCGGCGATTTCACGCCATCTCTGAGCGTATTCTTTAAAGGTTTCCTTGTCCTTTTGTGACATTGATCTGAGTTGATCCTTGTCTGGTGCCATGTCCAGATTATATTTGTACTGTTGAACGAAGGCAGCACCAAGATCTCTGAACGTGCCGATCATGGCGCGGTTTAAACCCATGTACCATTTTAATGCAACACCGGTTAAACTATCCTGAAAGTAGTGAATGAGCAGCTCCTGGTTCTTTGTCTGAGCTGACATTCGCCGAGCGTACATCACCAAATGGCTCTGAGGGCAAGAGTTGCCCTTGTACTTTTCAAAGTCGGGCTCCTGGAATTTCTGCGGGACTTTCACATTGGGGACCAAACAAAGGTCTGCGGCATCCTTTCTAAATAAATCCTGACCGCAAAGGGCTTGCAGTTCTTTCTGCATTTCCAAGAACTATTCTTGGAATTCATTCATTCTATCGAACATGCTGTCATTTCCACCAGACGATATCTGTGGAATCTGTCCTTCCGGGACAGTGTGTACCACGGGTGGTGGTATAGTCATTATGGCCGAGACTCTCGGTGCCTCCCGAAGTTTGTAACCTTCAGGAGTTGCTGTCATGCCCCTGGCATCTTCGCTTTCCCGAAGTTTGTAACCTTCAGGCCCAGCGGTTCCTGCTGCAGTTCCCTGATCCTCAGCGATTGGCGGAACATATCCTTCCGAGATATAATTGGGTGGCATGCCCCAGGGACGATCTTTCGGCATCTTGTACCTAGGATCATACTTCTCCACTATGCGCATTGATGTGATCTCTGAGATCACAGTCCGTTGTTGCTGCATCTGAGCTTCTGCTAGAGCTTGCATGTCGTTATGAAGCTTTCTCATATCCTCTTTCAGAGTGTCGATCTCTTCTCTCAACACTCTGTTCTCCTCCTCGAGATCATCCATCTTTTTCTGACGATTGGCGAGAGTATTGTACGAATGAGACAGTTTGACTCTAGAATCGAGACGCAAACGTGAGATTCGTAGGTAAGAAGAATGCGTTTACGCGAGAATGATGAATGATTTGCAATGATTATATATTAATTGTATGTTTTTGTTTATTCAAAGTAAACTTCGACAATTAAATTGCAAATATCAAACAGTGGGGAAACTCCATTTTATTAAATTCAAAGGATTGCGGAAATGGAAATACAGTAGATTACAAAGTGCTGAAAAAAAAAGGAAACCTAAACTAATGGATCCTGAGTCCTCTCTGAAGAGAGCTCAAGTGCTGGTTTTGGTGCTTTCCATTTCTTTGACCGGGGCTCTTGGACCGTTGTCGGGCTGTCATCCCTTTTCCAAGTGAAAGGAGCGGGCAAATTCCTTTGGTCATCCTGATTTTCTACAACATGTTGCTCTAAAATCTCAATCAGAGCATCTTTTTCTCTTAATAGCAGCTGTATTTTCTTGCACTCCACATTGAGTATACGGTACTTGTTCCTCCAAGCCCTTTTCTCCTGTTGAACTTTGCTGAGAGTAACCTAAAGTTTTTCCGTCTCATACATAAAATAAAGGGCAGAGTCCCTTAATGGAAGAACTTCCTGACGAGGGTAAGGCATCCTCAGCTTGAGAGATCTCGTTTGTACCCAGTGGAGATAAGGCTCCACCGAGACACCGTCCTGTTTTCCTAGAGACTCTCTTCCTTTCATATGAATGTGTTTCCAAGCATCCACTATTTCTGTCTTTAGTGCCCTGTCATTTTCTCCTTCCTTGAAGAAAAGACCTTCCAGAATAGCATTGCGCGGGACATGCCTCATTGGGTATCCAAATTGATGACGAACTAACACTGGATGATAGTCGATCCTTCCCTTAGTTCCTATAAGGGGTACATTTGGGAAATTTCCACAATGGTCAATGATCCTGATCCCTTAGTAGATTCGATTGTACCAATCGATGTCTGAGTTGGTAAGAGACATGATTCTCTGCGACCAACGTAAAGTATTTTTTTGATCCCAAAATGCAGCAGACTTGGGCAAATGGGAAGTGAACCATTTGTAAAGAAAGGGTACACATCACATGATCATTCCTCCGTTGTATAAATTCCTTAAGTGTACCGAATGATACGCATCTGCTAGTAAGGTCAGTACAGGTTTTCCAATCAGAAAAATCTTAATGGCGTCGATATCTACGAAGTTATCAATGTTGGGAAACAAAAATAACCCGCAGGTGAGCAAAACAAAGATACTCTCAAAAGCGGCCACATTCCCTATACTGGCACAGTACAGGGCTTTCTTTATCAAGAATTGGGCTGGAAAACCTTGGATGCCACCCTTAGTGGTCATGTGAGTCCTGACTTCTGACTCGTCCAAATAAATTGCTCGTGCAATGGTCCGATCCTTTGGAATTTCTTCCAGTCCAAAAAAGGGAGCTTGATCAGTGATATGCAGGCCCGTCAGGTGAGAGTACTCCTCCAGTGTTGGTGCTAGCTGATAATCTGAGAATGTGGAACAGTGATAGACTGGATCGTAAAACTGAATGAGTGTTGACAAGATTCCTTCAATTAGATGAACCCTTAACAAAGACAGTAGTCCTCTGTACTTGGCTCTGAAAGCCTCGTGGTTGGTGATCATTCTCGCCAAACCTCTCAAATCCTCTAATTTTGGAACCTTGAAGGTGTACTTATGAGTTTTCCTTCTACCGAAATCCATTAGCGCAATCCCTTTTCTCTGACATTTGCAATCATTGTCTTAGTTTAATTTGAAAAAGAGAGACTAGAAGAGAAGATTTTTTTCTGTTTTAATGTTTTTTAAATGAATGTATGAATGCAACACACAAAAACATAGAAAAAACATGGGGTCAAAGGGTTGGTGTCATGAAGTCAAGGCTCTACCCCCCCCCCCCCCCCCCAAAAAAAAGGTTTATACTAGTGATTTTTTGTACCTGTCCGCAAAATCATTGACCCCTCTGGAATAACAACAACAAGCGGATCGCCAGCGAGCTAATGTATCCTGGAGTGATCTCAGATGAGGGTAGTATCGCGTGACAACTATTTCCGATAGCTTCCGCACTATAAAATGGCTTAAGTCTGCTAAAAACCTCAGCTTCTCAGATAACCCAGTCGACCACACTACTTTCAACAACCGAAGTCGTATAGGCAATGTATCTGCAAAGGGAGTCTCCACTGAGTTTGATGGTCGATCGGGGGCTCTTAACTGGAATTCACTCCCAGTAAGATTACTCGCATTGCCATCACCTATCTTAGGTGTATACTCAATCTTTCCACATGCGACATCACACGCATTCCCATTAGCAGAAAAATAAACACAGATATCATTTAGGAAAAGCAGTATATAAATTTGTCTTAATCATCCTAGACCTCTAGCCTTATGATCCTAACAGACAATGGCTCCCTAGCAGAGTTGCCATTTATGTGAACTTTGAACTTCATCCTAAGAGATAAAAGACAGAATGATCGTCCCTAGTGAAGTCGCCCTTTCTATGGCGTTTATGAACTTAAGATTTCTACCGAAGATTGTAAGAAAGAGAAGAAGACCCCACGGTGGGCGCCATTTTTCCTGTAGCGAGCGATTTTGGACGTGGTTCTTAAGCACTGTCGCTCTGGGGTACTATAGGTCGATTCAATTTTTATCCTATTGAAGCTGATGAAGGAAGGGAAATAGATGTCTCCAATTAACCCTGCTTGCATACTGAGTTTGAACAACGGTCTGCTAGGTTATAGATGCTATGTGGATGTGGGGCCTAATCTTTGGTTATTTTGCTAAGAACACAGTGTGACAGGATTATGTTATTTGGTAGGATGTTAGGACTGATGCTTTTCGATTGATGTGTGAAGGTATGGGATTTTGGGTTTTTATTAGTCTGCTCGCTAAGATTTTTCAATCTTATGCCTCGTATTCCCGTTTAAAGAAACAGGGAAATCAGAGCTATTGTAGTTCCTCCTATTCTATGGGAGGAAAAAAGGTCATTTTGGTGTCTTGTTCAAAGCACATGACGTGAAGCTAAAGGTGATTTGTATCTTGTTCAAAGCCCAAGATGTGAAGCTGAAGGGTCTATTTGTATCTTGTTCGAAGCCCAAGATGTGAAGCTGAAGGGTCTATTTGTATCTTGTTCGAAGCCCAAGATGTGAAGCTAAAGGGTTTTGACTTTAGAGAGAATTTATTATCTCTAAAGAGGAGTTGTTGATGTTTGTATGCTGTGAGCAAGGCACCGGTTTGATGCTAAAAGGTTGATTGACTCAACCGGGGTTTCCTTATACAAAGCCTAAGAGGAGGCTATTGACCCAACAAGAGGGTGTGTTTTATGTGTCTCGTACAAAGCCCGAGATAGAGGCTAAAAGGGATTAACTCAAGAAGAGAGTTTTTGTATCTCGTATGAAGCCCGAGATGCAGGCTGAAAGGTGATTGACTCAACAAGAGAGTCTTTTATACTCAACTAGAGAGTGTTTTATATCTCGTACGAAGCCCGAGATGGAGGCTAGAGGTTAGGGCAATGAGAATCCAAGTCTCCTCTAGCCATTGACTAGAGGTTAGGGCACAGGCTGCTGGTTCCCTTGGTCTTGGATAAGTCTTGACTGAATTCAGTTGGAAATGGCTCAGTCCATGCCACCTTGGTGCATCCATTAAATGCTCCAATCCAAAATTTGAGTCTTGTCCCTCTTTTAGGGATTTCTAGGTTTGGCATGCTACTTTTGGTTCCAAAGACTTGGGAGGCATGGGATCAGAGTTGGTTCCTCCTTGGTCCCCCTTGAGGTGTTCAGATGGATATAGTTGCTTTCCCTTTGCAAAATTTGAGCAAATCGAGCAAAATGCACAAATCTGCCTTGCCTTGACAGTTTTCAGCAAGACATATTGCCATTGTCATATCTCATGGCTCAAGTGGAATTTGATGGAGTTCTTGGCTATTTTGGAAAGCCCTCATATGATACAACAACTGTTTGATCATATTTGGTTTTGATACCTTTTGAATCCAAATCTTCCTACATTTGGAAAAAAGTGAAGGCAGATTCTGACTTAGTGAAAATTTCACTAAGTGTTGGAAAAAAGTGACATTTTCACTTTTTGTGATTTTGATCATTCCATAATGAATTAGAATGAGGTGTAGTTGAAGCTTTTGTAGAGGGTAATGATAGCTACAAATCCAGCTTTGGATGGGGAAAAATGGCCTTGTGGTTTAGGAGTTATGATCCTCCAAAGTTGGTACCCTAGCCACTTTATTTCATAACTTAGAAAAATTTCTAAGTTTTTATGGTTACCCCTTTTACAAGTTATCCCACTTTTCTTGATTTTTCTTGATGAATGATGATTCCAATCACACATTAACATCATTTTAGGTCAAAGAACCATAATTGTGAAAAATCTCAAAAAGTCAAAGTTGACTTTTGTGGACAATTGACTTTTTGTCAGATGAATTCCAAACTGTGCGATCCTCTATGAAATCAAGTCCTTGACCTAAATCAAACTTGATGGATTGATTTCATATATGTTATAGGGTGTATTGAATCATGTCCCAAGTTTTGGGAGCATGTCCTGGCCAAAAGTCAAAGGCACTGTTGACTTTTTCCGCGAAACCCTAACTGTGGTTCAGATGAAATTAAAACTTGTTGCTCAAGCTTCTTGGATTAATCCATTGTTGTAAATGGATCAATGTGGTATGTTGGAGACCCTCAAATCTTATCTTGAGGTCTTGGCCCATGATTTGTCATAAAAGTCAACTTAGGGGTGAATTAGGTCAAGAAACCCTAATTCCTGATTTTTGATGAATGCTTCCTCTGAGGTTAAATTGACTTGATGATTGGGTCCATGAAGTCTCTTGGAGTATCTTAAGTTATGCTTTGAAGCAATGGCTCATGCCCAGAGGAAAATTTCCACCTGGAGGCCCTGGTCGACCAAAACCCTAATTTGGTGACACTGGCGATCTTGAGGCTTAACCCATCTAGAAGGGATCAGCCTTGTGCTTAATCCTTGTTGTGGGAGTCCTCTTGATCCATTGTGGATGTTTGAGAGGTTAGACAAGTTGAAGATCATGTCATTCCTTGATTGATCCTTTGTCTAAGGACTCTGAGAGGGCTTGAAACCCTAATTTTGATTGTAGTGGATGCTCATCCATCTTTGGGGAGACTAATGAGGCATAATGATACACCCATATTGTGATGATGATTTGCCCAATGATGGGAAATCTTAGTGGTCAAAATTTGGGGTATGACACACAGGCCTCACGACTATCCACGTTCTATCCTAAGTGTATGCTCAAGCCCGGTCTTAGGACTTATCTCTCCAATAATATCTACCCATCCCAACAACATCAGAATATACAGCAGATATCCAAAATATGGAGCATATGAATATTCAAAGCAGTAAAGAAATGGAGTAAAGATAAAGCAAGTAAAGCAAAAATAAAGCGAGTAAAGCGCGAAAGATAAACACCCAAACAAGCAAGAAAGCAAACAAAACCAGGCAAGACCCCAACTTACGAGAGCAAGGACTCCCCAGCAGAGTCTCCAGCTGAAGCTGGGGAGTCCTAGCTAGCCAGGAAACAAACAGAACTAGGCGAAGCTCCAACTTGCAAGAGCAAGGACTCCCCAGCAGATTTGCCAGCTGAAGCTAGCGGGATTATACCTGAGTGAATCGCACACTCAAAGATACAACAGAGTCACCACCGAACTTTATTTAATCCTAGAGGACACGGAAAATATCAATAAAACCCAAGGGGAAAAAATGGGTAAGGGGGTCGGTTATGAGAAAGGAAGGTACTAGCACCTTACGCATCCGTCGTACTCGACGGGAACCATTTCGCTTGCTTCTAGGCTTGGATGGGTTATCTATCTAAAGGCTTAAGCTAAAACAAGAGGAGAGAGAAAGAGACAAAGAAAACAGAAAGTGGTCGCGGAGGATTGGGGCCCTCGTGCCTACGTACCCTCATAGTGCAATGAGGAAATCAGAGATCCGTAGTTCGTGGCACCAGGGAAAGATAAGAAGAATGGAGAAAGGTGGATCGCCAAGATTTTGCAATCTTGTGCCTACGTATCCTCATAGTGCAATGAGGAATTCGGAGCCTACGTAGTTCGGGGAACAAAGACAAAAAAAAGAGGAAAACGGTGTCAAAACCAAGAGCAAGAGAAGGAGAGAAAACTCCGTTGGGGATTCAAAAGAATTGGTGTCAAAACCAAGGAAGAAGAACAAAAGAAAAGAGAAACTGTGCTGAGGATAGGGTGCAAGAATGGTGTCGAAACTAAGAAGATAAAGGAGCAAAAGGATAACGGTGACTGTACTAGGGAGTATGAGAACATAATGGCTATGTCAGGGATCAGTGGGTTAGTGACCCTACTGGAGACCAAACAAAGGGGATGGTGTTGATACCAAGAGAATAAGGATTCAGAATGTTAATTGACTGGCAGTGGTTAACCGAAGAAAAAGGAATTAAAACTCTGTGGGATAAAAGGCTTGGTGTCAACATGCAGGCTGTGATGAACCAAAAGGAGAGAGTACTAAACCAAGAGAAGGTGTTTGACTCTGAAGGGATTTCGGTATATTAACTGATAAACAGTGGTTAACCGAAAAAAGATTGCAACTCTGCAGGGAGAAAGGTTTAACAGATAGACTATGATCAACTAAAGGAACGGGTGTAGAACCAAGCGAAGGTTGTGACCCAAAGGACGGGTGTGGAACCAAGCGAAGGTTGTGACCCAAAGGATGGGTGTGGAACCAAGTTAAGGTTGTGACCCAAAGAATGGGTGTGGGACCAAGCGAAGGTCGTGACCCAAAGGACGGGTGTGGGACCAAGCGAAGGTCGTGACCCAAAGGACGGGTGTGGAACCAAGCAAAGGTTGTGACCCAAAGGACGGGTGTGGAACCAAGCAAAGGTTGTGACCCAAAGGACGGGTGTGGAACCAAGCAAAGTTTTTGCCCAAAGGATGATTGTGGAACCAAGCAAAGGTTGTGACCCAAAGGAGTTTGGTACATTGACTGAACAAGCAGTTCCTGACCGAAGAAAGGGTATTTGAACCAAAAGAAGGTTACTAACCCAAGGGTGCGAGTATTCGAACCAAAAGAAGATTACTAACTCACCAGGTATTGGTTTTAACAGATGGAATGTGATTAACCAAAAAGAATGAGTGATTAACTAAGAAAAGGTGATTAACTCAAAAGGAGCTCAGTATGTTAACAAACGGGTTGTGGTTAATTGAGAAATGGGTGATTAACCAAGAGAAGGTGATTAACCCATGAGGCACTCAATATGTTAATAGACAGGTTGTGGTTAACTGAGAAATAAGTGCAAATTAGTGTTTTAACTGATAGGCAGTAGTTAACCAATCAACGGGAGAGGAACCAAAAGAAGGTTGCGAACTCCGCTAGGGTTTCGGTGTTTAACATGAAGACTATGTTTAACCGATGAAAATAAAAGCGACTTTATTCGGGGGATAAGAGCAAACAGGGATTGACCAAAAGAAAGGGTGTTGAACCATGCAGAGGTTGTTAACCCAAAGTGACTAAGATCTTTAACCAAGGAAATGGTGATTGATCAAGAAGTTGAGAGGAGCAAGAGTAATCAAGGATCAACTCGAGTGAGGATTGAGAGAAACTACAGTCTGGAGATAGAGACAATTATTCCAAGAACAGGGTCATTTGTCCCCTACCCAAAATAATCAAGATGAGTGTAGGAATTCTCCACTCTCATCCCTTCTCAAGCACCAAAGTATAGTGCGGAAATTGATACGGACAGCGTAACAACGCCAATTCGTACAGTGCTCCAGTGCATCATACAAATCTCCGACTCAGCATAGGATCAAGAGAACAAGACTCTAAAGGATCCTAAAGAGAGGAAAAAGGGAGAATCAACTAATTGAAACAAGGTTCCGATCAACCGATCAAAGGGAATGAGCAAGCCAACAATCTTTCACGAGTCGAAAGATCGTCAAAGCAACGTACGGATTAATAATTGTACAAGATTGAATTTTCTCAAGAAAGAAAAAACTCAATGTGATCAAGGATGAAATTGCAAGGCAGTACCAAATGTCAATTAGCATGCATCATAAATCATGTTAACATGTGAACAAAAGTGTGCAAGAATCAACATGTTCATATAATGTCAAGAATGCAAACAATCACAAGAATCAACAAATCGTGCATCGAATGTTTGCATACAAGCTTCAACCAGAGGCTAAACAACTCATAAAACATCCACAAATATCAAGCATATCAAGCCATGAAAGTTAGATGAGGAAAGGATGTCAAACAAGCTTGAAAATGCACAAAAATGGCACTCTGTTATAGTGGTAATCGATTACCACATGCAGGTAATCAGTTAAATGCTTGAAAATAACATAATTAGTGAAAAAAGGTGTAGAGTAATCGATTACCCCCATATAGGTAATCGATTACCATTGTAACAGTGGCAAAAAATAACTTTTCCAAATGCACTTTCAGCACCTAATCACTTATCCAATCCACCACGTGTTATGGCATGCATTTGTGCATAAAAATTACATCATATGGAGAAATTAATCATCAATTGACAGCATCAAACATGAATATCAAAGATCAAACAATCACATGATAAATCAATACCGAAAAGCTATCGAAACTACATCGTAAATGCGCGAAAGTGATCGAAACAGTAGATTGAGTGAGAATTAACCAACCTACAAGGCGGAGGAGTGCATTAGTGATTGTTTTGATCAAAATATAGTGAGAAGAAGCAAAGAAAACCAAAGGAATCCAAGCTTGTGATCAAAATATAGCGAAACCGAGCAAAAATGTGAGTAAAGCTCCGAAATCCAATTTGCATCGAATTGCTTGAGTAGATTACTTGAAGTGAAATAGAACTCGGTGTAATTCCAGAAATCCAATCAAGAAATGCCAAATGATGGAGGTTTAAGATCAAGAGAAAGCAATTTCAATGTGAAAGTTGCTACTCTTCAATGGTGGAATTGAGCTCTAGTGTGGTTTGGGGAAGAAGATGAAGATGAATGTGAAGAAGTTGCAGAAAATGCAGAGAAAATTGAGAGAAATGAGAGTGAAAAGTGTGAAAAATGATTGAAGCGGTTAAAGGTCCCTTGTGAAATGGTGAATGTTTGTTTATATAGAGGCTAGCTTTGGAGTAGGCTAGTTTTGGAATGTGCTTTGGAGTGAGCTTTGGAACTTGCTTTGGAGTTAGTTACACTCAACTCACTGAGTCAGAAGTTGACTCAGTTAGTTAGTTGGTTAACTCAGTGGAGCAATCCCAATGCAAGTCCAATCCAAAGGTTCTCATGCTTGAAAGTGAAGCAACATGATAGTCTTAATTCAAAGTGATGCATTGGAATAAATGTAAGTGGAGTGTCTTGAATGGTCTTGAACTGTCTAGAATATTCCACACAATGCTAGAACCAAGTAGAACACAAGTGAATAGAGAGTGCAAAGTTGTTGTACTGAAAATGAAACATAAAACTTCCATTTTACACAGTGTAATCGATTACCCTACTTTGCCTAGCAAAGTGGTAATCGATTACCACAGGAAAAACTTGCCCAAATTGCTTAGAAACAAGTGATATGGCCCCGGTTCTGATTTTCTCCCTCTTGCTTTGATGAATAAGCATGGAAACCCTTGTTTTGTGCTTGTTTTGATGATGTGATGACTTTGTGAGGATGCGGTTAACCGGGCTTAGAAAACCTGAATATTCCTGCAACAAAATCATAGAGAAAAATGTGCTAGTGCGTATGCCAGCGATGTGAGTGCAAAAGATAAAAGGGGAGGTCAAATTTTGGGTTACGACACTGATAATATGAATGCAGCAAAATAATGAAATAAAAACAAGTAAATGACAATTGAACACACAAAATTTATCATGGTTCCTCCCAAATCGAGAGTAGTCCAGTCCCCTTACAGGCCAAGAGATTTTCCACTATAATCAAAACTAATTACAATTGCTTATGCCCTCGAGCACAAGACTTCCTTGATTAAACCCCCTCGGATTCAAGACTTCCTTGCTTAGACCTACAGTCTAAGACTTCCTTGCTCAATCAGCAGTGGATCGAGACTTCCTGCTTAAACCCCTTGGATTCAAGACTTCCTGCTTATACCTTCAAGTACAAGACTTCCTGCTTAGAATCACAGTCCAAGACTTCCTCGCCTAAATCCCACGGATTTAAGACTTTCTGCTTATACCCTAGTGTATAAGACTTCCTACTTAATCAACAATTTGACCAAGGCTTCAATGCTCAAGCACATAGCAGAAGACTTATATAGCTCAAGCTCATAAGAGACTTTGATGCTCAAGCACATAGCAAGAGACTTTATTTCTAAACTACTAAACAACTTGTTTAACATAATAGAGAACAAGGAGTACATGATTTACAAACAGAGGTACAGGGCAATATCCTCAACAAATATCATAGCACTTAAGATTTCAAAGATATACATTGTTTAAGAAATCTTAAGGCTTTATGCAGTTTACAACAGAGGACAGAAACTCTGCATACTCAATGTTGTTGTTTATTGTTGATCTTATTATTCTTCCATATTGATGTAAGCATGAAAACACTTCTTTTTCTGCTCGGCCCTTTTTCTTTATTCCTTGTTGATTCTTTAGATTGAATCTTCAGTTACTTAAATAGCAGATACAAAAGAGTAGCCTTTGGAAGAGATAACTTGCACAAGTGTCTTTGTCACTTTGTAGTACTAAGATACGTTGAAGATAGATACACAAAAAGATCTTGATCCATTTTGTAACTTGCTTAACCATAACGTCTTCCTTATGAGTTGTAATATAGATCTGTTGAGAGTGGATATCCATAAAGCATATCAACTCTCCTTGAGCCATGTGAGGACAGACTCTAGTTGACAAACTGATTTGACAATGTAGCTTGCTTTATGCAGTACGGATCACTTAGCTTTGTCTATGGTTCTGAATGATTATCAGAAGTTGATACATTCAATGAGTGTAGAGATAACATGTTACTCTTCTGATGTTGATACATTCAACTTCAGAGTCTACACAATTATATATCATCAGACTTCAGTTAAGAACGTCCTTCACTTCTTAACCATCCGAAGCCAAGAACTCAACTTCTCTCAAATGTGTTCTCTTAACAGATTCTAAATAGATTCTCTTTAAGCTTTGGAACCGCATACTTAGAACACACATTAGATAACACCATTGTTCTTTCAATACCTTTTTATCATAAAAAACCTAAAGGATATATGTCATGAACAACTCTTGTTCAAACAAATAATATCTAAGAAATCAAGGGCATTTCTTAGTTCACTAACATTCATGATTAAGAAATCGAGAGTATTTCTTAATTCATATCATTTCATTTTTAAGGAGTCGAGAGTACTTCTTAACCTGCATATATTTAAGAAATTGAGAGTATTTCCTAATTCATGTGCATTCATATTTAAGAAGTCAAGAGTACTTCTTAATGTAAGTTTATGCTCAGTCTTTAAGAGGGGGTGAATTAGATTTAGTGGACTTTTCTTAATTTGAAGCTTTAGCACTGGTTTTGTTATTTTTTAAAAATTATATGAAAGTAAATTTGCTGAAAAATAAATGCAGAAAGTAAAGGACACAATGATATATATCCTGGTTCCACTCACAATCTGAGAGAACTCCAGTCCCCTCACTCCCCGTGAGAGATTTCCACTTTGTCAGATCTTTGTACAAGTCTTACACCAAGACCTATCCTACAATCTTCTAACATAAGCAACACAATCAATAAGGATAATCCCCTAATGATCTTTACAAAGTGCAACAAAGGAACAATCCTCCCTTATTCACTCTCTTGCTTCCAACAATCCTAGACAGCAAGGAAATCACAACAATCTGAATTTTTATAAGTGTTTGA
This sequence comes from Lathyrus tuberosus, assembly GCA_022829125.1. Taxonomy (NCBI): domain Eukaryota; kingdom Viridiplantae; phylum Streptophyta; class Magnoliopsida; order Fabales; family Fabaceae; genus Lathyrus; species Lathyrus tuberosus. The sequence goes on along the minus strand of JALAZF010000278.1, from coordinate 7,130,589 downwards.
ATTTGTATAACAATGTATATCAATTCCTAGAATTGATCTTCTCTATCATGTAGGCACTTCTTAATATGTAGTACAACTGCTTAATGATTTATGTAGTTGAAACTATTTGAAAATAATGAAATTAACGTGCAGACGTTTCAACAAAAAGTTACGTCAAGAACACTTGATTTTGAAAATGAGAGAATATAAGTTTTGAATTGTTAAGAAAGAGACATAGTTTTGAATTCTGAAAAGTATGGTTTATATAGAGCCTTAACACCTCTATAAAAGTGTACAAATACATGAAAAGATGTCATGGTTCAAAAATGCTTTCAAAAATTCGTTTACATCAAAATTTTCATGAAAAAGTGCCACTAGTTCGGTGGTAACCGGTTACCTCACCATGTAAACGGTTACCTCACTGAAAGTTTTGAAAAAACACTTTTTGAAAACATATGAGAAAATTGTGCAAATTGTGGCCGTTTTAAAGTGACTTTTGAAATGTTGAGTAGCAACTAGAATCTCCCTTATCTTGTATATCTCCCCCTTACTTTTGCAATTCAAGGCTTTCTCCCCTGAAAGAGTCATGACCAAGAACAAATACAAAACCTACTATTTCTCCCTCTTTTGACATCATCAAAAAGAAGACATAGTAGAATAAAGCACAAAGCAAGGTGATAACATAGGAAGGATATATTCATAAATGAAAATTAATAGCACAAAATTAGGCACTTATCTCCTTCATAAGAATTTGATTTTAAAGTTGATATCAATATTGATTTTTCTTCAAAACATCTTTTGAATCTTTTACTTGTATTTCATGATGCTCTAATCTATCAAGTTCTATTTCATGTTCTGGAAGTTTTCCAAACAAGGTAACAGACGTCATGGTAAAAAGACTCTTATTTTCTGATATCGCTATCATCTTTGGTTGCCATTCCCTGGTTAAAGGCCTAAGAACTTTAAGATTTAATTCATCGTTAGTAAAAGTCTTACCGAGAGCAATCAGGTGAATAGTTAAGTGAACAAATCTCTTCTGTATATCAATGATTGATTCTCTGGGCCGCATTCTAAATAATTCATACTCTTGACATATTGTATTCAATCTTGATCTTTTTACTTTAGCGGTTCCTTCATGAGTTACTACTAATGTATCCCATATTTCCTTTGCTGTTGTGCATTGAGAAATTCAAAAGAATTCATCCATGCTAAGTGCACTTTGAAGTATGTTAATTGCTTTCTTGTCACAGAGTACCTTCTTCTTATCTTCTTCATTCCATGAATTTTTAATCGTTTTTTGTCTCAACGCCATCGACGACACTAGTAGGAACAAATGGACCATTTTGTATAGCATCCCAAATATCTTCTCCTTGTGCTTCTAGATGTGCCTTCATACGAGTCTTCCAAAAATCAAATATTCACCACAGAACAATGGAGGCTTGTAATTGCTTCCACCATCTCTAAATACTGGGTTTACGGAAGCCATTCTGGATCACAAGATCAAACTTTTTGAACCTGCTCTGATACCAATTGTAAGTTTATGCGCGATCTTTAAGTGGGTGTGAATTAGATTTATTGGAATTTTCTTAATTTGAAGCGTTAGCACTGGTTTTGTTATTTTTCAGAAATTATATGAAAGTAAATATGCTGTAAAAAAATGCCGAAAGTAAAGGACACTGATATATCCTGGTTCCCCTTACAATTCTAGAGTACTCCAGTCCCCTCACTCCCCGTGAGAGATTTCCAATTTGTCAGATCTTTGTACAAGTCTTCCACGAAGACCTATCGTATAATCTTCTAACATAAGAAACACAATCAATAAGGACAATCCCCTTATGATCTTTACAAAGTGCAACAAGAGAACAAGCATCCCTTATTCACTATCTTGCTTCCAACAATCCTGGACGGCAAGAAAATCACAACAATCTATATTTTTACAAGTGTTTGAATTTGTATAACAATGTATATCAATTCCTAGAATAGATTTTCTTTATCAAGTAGGCAATTCTTAATATGTAGTACAAGTGCTTAATGATTTATGTAGTTGAAACTATTTGAAAATGTAATGAAATTGATGTACAGAAGTTTCAACAAAAAGTTATGTCAAGAACACTTGATTTTGAAAAAGAGAAAATATAAGTTTTCAATTGCTATGAAAGAGAGATAATTTCGAATTCTGAAAAGTATGGTTTATATAGAGTTGTAACACCTCTCTACAAGTGTACAAATACATGAAAAGATGTCATGGTTTAAAAATGTTTTAAAAAATTCATTTACATCAAAATTTTCATGAAAAAGTGCATCTGGTTCAGTGGTAACCGGTTACCTCACCCTGTAACCGGTTACCTCACTGAAAGTTTTGAAAAAACACTTTTTGTAAACATATGTGATAATTGTGCAAATTGTGGGGGTTTTAAAGTGCTATTACGGAGGTTTAAAATGCCACAATTTACCAAAAACAGAATAGTTAATTTTAATATAATTTTAAAATATGCTTGAAAGGTTTAAGATGAATAGGCATGACTTTCATGAGCAATTAAGATATATATACTTGAATTGCAATGCATATTCAACCATCTTGATTATTCCATTAATTTTTCAAAGCTTTTTGATGATTTGAACTTGATTGCTCTAGTCTTCAAGCTTTGACTCTTCTTTTTGTTGATGTGTTTGTCTTCATCAAAACTATAACCTATGACAAGAAGAACTCTTCTTCACATTCTCCCTCTTTTTGATGATGACAAACCATTCTTTGAAACTTTACTTGTTCATCAATGAGTTGCTTCAATATGTGACCTTTTGAAATGTTGAGTAACAACTAGAATCTCCCCTATCTTGTATATCTCCCCCTTGCTTTTGTAATTCAAGGCTTTAACCCCTGAAAGAGTTATGACCAAGAACAAATACAAAACCTACTATTTCTCCCTCTTTTGACATCATCAAAAAGAAGACATAGTAGAATAAAGCACAAAGCAAGGTGATAACATAGGAAGGATATATTCACAAATGAAAATTAATAAAACAAAATTAGGCACTTATCTCCTTCATAAGAATTTGATTTTAAAGTTGATATCAATATTGATTTTTCTTCAAAACATCTTTTGAATCTTTTACTTGTATTTCATGATGCTCTAATCTTTCAAGTTCTATTTCATGTTCTGGAAGTTTTTCGAACAAGGTAACAGACGTCATGGTAAAAAGACTCTTCTTTTTCTAATATCGCTATCATCTTTGGTTGCCATTCCCTGGTTAAAGGCCTAAGAACTTTAAGATTTAATTCATCGTTAGTAAAAGTCTTACCGAGAGCAATCAGGTGATTAGTGATGTGAACAAATCTCTTTTGTAGATCAAGGATTGATTCTCTGGGCTGCATTCTAAATAATTCATACTCTTGACATATTGTATTCAATCTTGATCTTTTTACTTTAGCGGTTCCTTCATGAGTTACTACAAATGTATCCCATATTTCCTTCGCTGTTCTGCATTGAGAAATTCAAAAGAATTCATCCATGCTAAGTGCACTTTGAAGTATGTTAATTGCTTTCTTGTCGCAGAGTACCTTCTTCTTATCTTCTTCATTCCATGAATTTTTAATCGTTTTTTGTCTCAGCGCCATCGACGACACTAGTAGGAACAAATGGACCATTTTGTATAGCATCCCAAATATCTTCTTCTTGTGCTTCTAGATGTGCCTTCATACGAGTTTTCCAAAAATCAAATATTCACCACAGAACAATGGAGGCTTGTAATTGCTTCCACCATCTCTAAACACTGGGTTTACGGATGCCATTCTGGATCACAAGATCAAACTTTTTGAACCTGCTCTGATACCAATTGTAAGTTTATGCGCGGTCTTTAAGTGGGTGTGAATTAGATTTATTGGAATTTTCTTAATTTGAAGCGTTAGCACTGGTTTTGTTATTTTTCAGAAATTATATGAAAGTAAATATGCTGTAAAAAATTGCTGAAAGTAAAGGACACTGATATATCCTGGTTCCCTTCACAATTCTAGAGTACTCCAGTCCCCTCACTCCCCGTGAGAGATTTCCACTTTGTCAGATCTTTGTACAAGTCTTCCACGAAGACCTATCGTATAATCTTATAACATAAGAAACACAATCAATAAGGACAATCCCCTTATGATCTTTACAAAGTGCAACAAGAGAACAAGCATCCCTTATTCACTATCTTGCTTCCAACAATCCTGGACGGCAAGAAAATCACAACAATCTATATTTTTACAAGTGTTTGAATTTGTATAACAATGCATATCAATTCCTAGAATAGATTTTCTTTATCAAGTAGGCAATTATTAATATGTAGTACAAGTGCTTAATGATTTATGTAGTTGAAACTATTTGAAAATGTAATGAAATTGATGTACAGAAGTTTCAACAAAAAGTTATGTCAAGAACACTTGATTTTGAAAATGAGAAAATATAAGTTTTCAATTGCTATGAAAGAGAGATAATTTCGAATTCTAAAAAGTATGGTTTATATAGAGTTGTAACACCTCTCTAAAAGTGTACAAATACATGAAAAGATGTCATGGTTTAAAAATGTTTTCAAAAATTCGTTTACATCAAAATTTTCATGAAAAAGTTCATCTGGTTCAGTGGTAACCGGTTACCTCACCATGTAACTGGTTACCTCACTGAAAGTTTTGAAAAAACACTTTTTGAAAACATATGTGATAATTGTGCAAATTGTGGGGGTTTTAAAGTGCTATTACGGAGGTTTAAAATGCCACAATTTACCAAAAATAGAATAGTTAATTTTAATATAATTTTAAAATATGCTTGAAAGGTTTAAGATGAATAGGCATGACTTTCATGAGCAAATAAGATATATATATACTTGAATTGCAATGCATATTCAACCATCTTGATTATTCCATTAATTTTTCAAAGCTTTTTGATGATTTGAATTTGATTGCTCTAGTCTTCAAGCTTTGACTCTTCTTTTTGTTGATGTGTTTGTCTTCATCAAAACTATAACCTATGACAAGAAGAACTCTTCTTCACATTCTCCCTCTTTTTGATGATGACAAACCATTCTTTGAAACTTTACTTGTTCATCAATGAGTTGCTTCAATATGTGACCTTTTGAAATGTTGAGTAACAACTAGAATCTCCCCTATCTTGTATATCTCCCCCTTGCTTTTGTAATTCAAGGCTTTATCCCCTGAAAGAGTTATGACCAAGAACAAATACAAAACCTACTATTTCTCCCTCTTTTGACATCATCAAAAAGAAGACATAGTAGAATAAAGCACAAAGCAAGGTGATAACATAGGAAGGATATATTCACAAATGAAAATTAATAAAACAAAATTAGGCACTTATCTCCTTCATAAGAATTTGATTTTAAAGTTGATATCAATATTGATTTTTCTTCAAAACATCTTTTGAATCTTTTACTTGTATTTCATGATGCTCTAATCTTTCAAGTTCTATTTCATGTTCTGGAAGTTTTCCGAACAAGGTAACAGACGTCATGGTAAAAAGACTCTTCTTTTTCTAATATCGCTATCATCTTTGGTTGCCATTCCCTGGTTAAAGGCCTAAGAACTTTAAGATTTAATTCATCGTTAGTAAAAGTCTTACCGAGAGCAATCAGGTGATTAGTTATGTGAACAAATCTCTTTTGTAGATCAATGATTGATTCTCTGGGCTGCATTCTAAATAATTCATACTCTTGACATATTGTATTCAATCTTGATATTTTTACTTTAGCGGTTCCTTCATGAGTTACTACAAATGTATCCCATATTTCCTTCGCTGTTCTGCATTGAGAAATTCAAAAGAATTCATCCATGCTAAGTGCACTTTGAAGTATGTTAATTGCTTTCTTGTCGCAGAGTACCTTCTTCTTATCTTCTTCATTCCATGAATTTTTAATCGTTTTTTGTCTCAACGCCATCGACGACACTAGTAGGAACAAATGGACCATTTTGTATAGCATCCCAAATATCTTCTTCTTGTGCTTCTAGATGTGCCTTCATACGAGTTTTCCAAAAATCAAATATTCACCACAGAACAATGGAGGCTTGTAATTGCTTCCACCATCTCTAAACACTGGGTTTACGGATGCCATTCTGGATCACAAGATCAAACTTTTTGAACCTGCTCGGATACCAATTGTAAGTTTATGTGCGGTCTTTAAGTGGGTGTGAATTAGATTTATTGGAATTTTCTTAATTTGAAGTGTTAGCACTGGTTTTGTTATTTTTCAGAAATTATATGAAAGTAAATATGCTGTAAAAAATTGCTGAAAGTAAAGGACACTGATATATCCTGGTTCCCTTCACAATTCTAGAGTACTCCAGTCTCCTCACTCCCCGTGAGAGATTTCCACTTTGTCAGATCTTTGTACAAGTCTTCCACGAAGACCTATCGTATAATCTTCTAACATAAGAAACACAATCAATAAGGACAATCCCCTTATGATCTTTACAAAGTGCAACAAGAGAACAAGCATCCCTTATGGACTATCTTGCTTCCAACAATCCTGGACGGCAAGAAAATCACAACAATCTATATTTTTACAAGTGTTTGAATTTGTATAACAATGCATATCAATTCCTAGAATAGATTTTCTTTATCAAGTAGGCAATTATTAATATGTAGTACAAGTGCTTAATGATTTATGTAGTTGAAACTATTTGAAAATGTAATGAAATTGATGTACAGAAGTTTCAACAAAAAGTTATGTCAAGAACACTTGATTTTGAAAAAGAGAAAATATAAGTTTTCAATTGCTATGAAAGAGAGATAATTTCGAATTATGAAAAGTATGGTTTATATAGAGTTGTAACACCTCTCTAAAAGTGTACAAATACATGAAAAGATGTCATGGTTTAAAAATGTTTTCAAAAATTCGTTTACATCAAAATTTTCATGAAAAAGTTCATCTGGTTCAGTGGTAACCGGTTACCTCACCATGTAACTGGTTACCTCACTGAAAGTTTTGAAAAAACACTTTTTGAAAACATATGTGATAATTGTGCAAATTGTGGGGGGTTTTAAAGTGCTATTACGGAGGTTTAAAATGCCACAATTTACCAAAAATAGAATAGTTAATTTTAATATAATTTTAAAATATGCTTGAAAGGTTTAAGATGAATAGGCATGACTTTCATGAGCAATTAAGATATATATATACTTGAATTGTAATGCATATTCAACCATCTTGATTATTCCATTAATTTTTCAAAGCTTTTTGATGATTTGAACTTGATTGCTCTAGTCTTCAAGCTTTGACTCTTCTTTTTGTTGATGTGTTTGTCTTCATCAAAACTATAACCTATGACAAGAAGAACTCTTCTTCACATTCTCCCTCTTTTTGATGATGACAAACCATTCTTTGAAACTTTACTTGTTCATCAATGAGTTGCTTCAATATGTAACGTTTTGAAATGTTGAGTAACAACTAGAATCTCCCCTATCTTGTATATCTCCCCCTTGCTTTTGTAATTCAAGGCTTTCTCCCCTGAAAGAGTTATGACCAAGAACAAATACAAAACCTACTATTTCTCCCTCTTTTGACATCATCAAAAAGAAGACATAGTAGAATAAAGCACAAAGCAAGGTGATAACATAGGAAGGATATATTCATAAATGAAAATTAATAAAACAAAATTAGGCACTTATCTCCTTCATAAGAATTTGATTTTAAAGTTGATATCAATATTGATTTTTCTTCAAAACATCTTTTGAATCTTTTACTTGTATTTCATGATGCTCTAATCTTTCAAGTTCTATTTCATGTTCTGGAAGTTTTCTGAACAAGGTAACATACGTCATGGTAAAAAGACTCTTCTTTTTCTAATATCGCTATCATCTTTGGTTGCTATTCCCTGGTTAAAGGCCTAAGAACTTTAAGATTTAATTCATCGTTAGTAAAAGTCTTACCGAGAGCAATCAGGTGATTAGTTATGTGAACAAATCTCTTTTGTAGATCAATGATTGATTCTCTGGGCTGCATTCTAAATAATTCATACTCTTGACATATTGTATTCAATCTTGATCTTTTTACTTTAGCGGTTCCTTCATGAGTTATTACAAATGTATCCCATATTTCCTTCGCTGTTCTGCATTGAGAAATTCAAAAGAATTCATCCATGCTAAGTGCACTTTGAAGTATGTTAATTGCTTTCTTGTCACAGAGTACCTTCTTCTTATCTTCTTCATTCCATGAATTTTTAATCGTTTTTTGTCTCAACGCCATCGACGACACTAGTAGGAACAAATGGACCATTTTATATAGCATCCCAAATATCTTCTCCTTGTGCTTCTAGATTTTCCTTCATACGAGTTTTCCAAAAATCAAATATTCACCACAGAACAATGGAGGCTTGTAATTGCTTCCACCATCTCTAAATACTGGGTTTGCGGAAGCCATTCTGGATCACAAGATCAAACTTTTTGAACCTGCTCTGATACCAATTGTAAGTTTATGCGCGGTCTTTAAGTGGGAGTGAATTAGATTTATTGGACTTTTCTTAATTTGAAGCGTTAGCACTGGTTTTGTTATTTTTCAGAAATTATATGAAAGTAAATATGCTGGAAAAAAATGCCAAAAGTAAAGGACACTGATATATCCTGGTTCCCCTCACAATTCTAGAGTACTCCAGTCCCCTCACTCCCCGTGAGAGATTTCCACTTTGTCAGATCTTTGTACAAGTCTTCCACTAAGACCTATCGTATAATCTTCTAACATAAGAAACATAATCAGTAAGGACAATCCCCTTATGATCTTTACAAAGTGCAACAAGAGAACAAGCATCCCTTATTCACTCTCTTGCTTCCAACAATCCTGGACGGCAAGAAATTCACAACAATCTAAATTTTTACAAGTATTTGAATTTATATAACAATGTATATCAATTCCTAGAATAGATCTTCTTTATCAAGTAGGCAATTCTTAATATGAGGTACAAGTGCTTAATGATTTATGTAGTTGAAACTATTTGAAAATGTAATGAAATTGATGTACAGGAGTTTCAACAAAAAGTTATGTCAAGAACACTTGATTTTGAAAAAGAGAAAATATAAGTTTTCAATTGCTATGAAAGAGAGATAATTTCGAATTCTGAAAAGTATGGTTTATATAGAGTTGTAACACCTCTCTAAAAGTGTACAAATACATGAAAAGATGTCATGGTTTAAAAATGTTTTCAAAAATTCGTTTACGTCAAAATTTTCATGAAAAAGTGCATCTGGTTCAGTGGTAACCGGTTACCTCACCATGTAACCGGTTACCTCACTGAAAGTTTTGAAAAAACACTTTTTGAAAACATATGTGAAAATTGTGCAAATTGTGGGGGTTTTAAAGTGCTATTACGGCGGTTTAAAATGCCTCAATTTACCAAAAAACAGAATAGTTAATTTTAATATAATTTTAAAATATGCTTGAAAGGTTTAAGATGAATAGGCATGACTTTCATGAGCAATTAAGATATATATACTTGAATTGTAATGCATATTCAACCATCTTGATTCTTCCATTAATTTTTCAAAGCTTTTTGATGATTTGAACTTGATTGCTCTAGTCTTCAAGCTTTGACTCTTCTTTTTGTTGACGTGTTTGTCTTCATCAAAACTATAACCTATGACAAGAAGAACTCTTCTTCACATTCTCCCAGTTTTTGATGATGACAAACCATTCTTTGAAATTTTACTTGTTCATCAATGAGTTGCTTCAATATGAGACTTTTTGAATGTTGAGTAACAACTAGAATCTCCCCTATCTTGTATATCTCCCCCTTACTTTTTCAATTCAAGGCTTTCTCCCCTGAAAGAGTTATGAACAAGAACAAATACAATACCTACTATTTCTCCCTCTTTTGACATCATAAAAAAAAAGACAGAGTAGAATAAAGTACAAAGCAAGGTGATAACATAGGAAGGATATATTCATAATTAAAAATTAATACCACAAAATTAGGCACTTATCTCCTTCATAAGAATTTGATGTTAAAGTTGATATCAATATTGATTCTTCTTCAAAACATCTTTTGAATCTTTTACTTGTATTTCATGTTGCTCTAATCTTTCAATTCCTATTTCATGTTCTTGAAGTTTTCCGAACAAGGAAGCAGACGTCATGGTAAAAAGACTCTTCTTTTCTGATATCGATATCACATTTGGTTGCCATTCCCTGGTTAAAGACCTTAGAACTTTAAGATTTAATTCATTGTTAGTAAAAGTCTTACCGAGAGCAAGCTGGTGATTAGTTAAGTGAACAAATCTCTTTTGTAGATCAAGGATTGAGTCTCTGGGCTGCATTCTGAATAATTCATACTCTTGACATAATGTATTCAATCTTGATCTTTTTACTTCAGCGATTTCTTCAAGAGTTACTACAAACGTATCCTGTATTTCCTTCGTTGTTGTGCATTGAGAAATTCGAAAGAATTTATCCATGATAAGTGCACTTTGAAGTATGTTGATTGCTTTCTTGTCGTAGAGTACCTTCTTTTTATCATCTTCATTCATGAATTTTTAATGTTTTTTGTCTCAACGCCATCGACGACACTAGTAGGAACAAATGGACCATTTTGTACAACATCCCAAATATCTTCTTCTTGTGCTTCTTGATGTGCCTTCATATGAATATTCCAAAAATCAAAGTATTTACCACAGAACAATGGAGGCTTGTTATTGCTTCCACCATCTCTGAATATCGTATTTGCGGAAGCCATTATGGATCACAAGAGCAAATTATTTGAACCTGCTCTGATAACAATTGTAAGTTTATTCACGGTCTTTAAGAGGGGTGAATTAGATTTATTGGACTTTTCTTAATTTGAATCGTTAGCAGTGGTTTTGTTATTTTTCAAAAATTATATGAAAAATATATGCTAAAAAAATGCTAAAAGTAAAGGACACTGATATATCCTAGTTCCCCTCACAATCTAAGAATACTCCAGTCCCCTCACTCCCCGTGAGAAATTTCCATTTTGTCAGATCTTTTTTCAAGTCTTCCACCAAGACCTATACTACAATCTTCTAACATAAGAAACACAATCAATAAGGACAACCCCCTTATGATCTTTACATAGTGCAACAAGAGAACAATCCTCCCATATTCACTCTCTTGATTCCAACAATCCTGGACAGCAAGGAAATAACAACAATCTGAATTTTTACAAGTGTTTGAATTTGTATAACAATGTATATCAATTCCTATAATAGATCTTCTCTATCAAATAGGCAATTCTTAAAATGTAGTATAATGCTTAATGATTTATGTAGTCGGAACTATTTCAAAATGTAATGAAATTGATGTGCAGAAGTTTCAACAAAAAATTATGTCATGAAAACTTGATTTTTAAAAAGAGAGAATATATTTTTTGAATTGCTGTGAAAGAGAGATAATTACGAATTATGAAAAGTATGGTTTATATAGAGCCTTAACACCTCTCTAAAAGTGTACAAATACATGAAAAGGTGTCATGGTTCAAAAATGCTTTCAAAAATTTGTTTACATCAAAATTTTCATGAAAAAGTGCCACTAGTTCAGTGGTAACCGGTTACCTCATCATGTAACCGGTTACCTCACTGAATGTTTTGAAAAAACACTTTTTGAAAACATGAGAAAATTGTGCAAATTGTGGCAGTTTTAAAGTGCATATATGGCGGTTTGAAATGCCCCAATTTACCAAAAATAGAATAGTTAATTCAAATATAATTTTAAAAGATACTTGAAAGGTTTAAGATTAATAGGCATGACTTTTATGAGGAATTAAGATATATATATATATATACACTTGTATTGTAAAGCATATGCAACCATTTTGATTCTTCCATTAATTTTTCAAAACATTTTGATAATTTGAACTTGATTGCTCTAGTCTTCAAGCTTCGACTCTTCTTTTTGTTGATGTGTTTATCTTCATCAAAACTATAACCTATGACAAGAAGAACTCTTCTTCACATTCTCCCTCTTTTTGATGATGACAAACCATTCTTTGAAATTTTACTTGTTCATCAATGAGTTGCTTCAATATGTGACTTTTTGAAATGTTGAGTAACAACTAGAATCTCTCCTATCTTGTATATCTTCCCCTTGCTTTTTCAATTCAAGGCTTTCTCCCCTAAAAGAGTTATGAACAAGAACAAATACAATACCTACTATTTCTCCCTCTTTTGACATCATCAAAAAGAAGATAAAGTAGAATAAAGTACAAAGCAAGGTGATAACATAGGAAGGATATATTCATAATTGAAAATTAATAGCACAAAATTAGGCATTTATCTCCTTCATAAGAATTTGATGTTAAAGTTGATATCAATATTGATTTTTATTCAAAACATATTTTGAATCTTTTACTTGTATTTCAGTTGCTCTAATCTTTCAAGTCCTATTTCATGTTCTTGAAGTTTTCCGAACAAGGAAGCAGACGTCATGGTAAAAAGACTCTTCTTTTCTGATATCGATATCACATTTGGTTGCCATTCCTTGGTTAAAGACCTAAGAATTTTAAGATTTAATTCATCGTTAGTAAAAGTCTTACCGAGAACAATCTGGTGATTAGTTAAGTGAACAAATCTCTTTGTAGATCAAGGATTGAGTCTCTGGGCTGCATTCTGAAAAATTCATACTCTTGACATAATGTATTCAATCTTGATCTTTTTACTTCAGCGATTCCTTCAAGAGTTACTACTAACGTATCCCGTATTTCCTTCGCTGTTGTGCATTAAGAAATTCGAAAGAATTTATCCATGCTAAGTGCACTTTGAAGTATGTTGATTGCTTTCTTGTTGTAGTGTACCTTCTTTTTATCATCTTCATTCATGAATTTTTAATCTTTTATGTCTCAACGCCATCGACGACACTAGTAGGAACAAATGGACCATCTTGTACAGCATCCCAAATATCTTCTCCTTGTGCTTCTAGATATGCCTTCATACGAATATTCCAAAAATCAAAGTATTTACCAACGAACAATGGAGTCTTGTTATTGCTTCCATCATCTCTGAATACTGAGTTTGCGGAAGCCATTCTAGATCACAAGAGCAAATTACTTGAACCTGCTCTAATACCAATTGTAAGTTTATGGGTCTTTAAGAGGGGTGAATTAGATTTATTGTACTTTTCTTAATTTGAATCGTTAGCACTGGTTTTGTTATTTTTCTGAAATTATATGAAAAAAAAAATATTCTAAAATAATTTTGAGAGTAAAGGACACTGATATATCCTGGTTCCTCTTACAATCCGAGAGTACTCCAGTCCCCTCACTCCTCGTGAGAGATTTCCACTTTGTCAGATCTATGTACAAGTCTTCCACCATGACCTATCCTATAATCTTCTAACATAAGTAACACAATAAAAAAGGAAAGTCCCCTTATGATCTTTACAAAGTGCAACAAGAGAACAATCCTCCCTTATTCACTCTCTTGCTTCCAACAATCCTGGACAGCAAGGAAATCATAACAATCTAAATTTTTACAATTGTTTGAATTTGTATAACAGTGTATATTAATTCCTAGAATAGATCTTCTCTATCAAGTAGGCAATTCTTAATGTGTAGTTGTCATACCCTAAGATTCCACATCATTTGCATTTCATTAGCATCATATGTGTGTTTACTTTTATGCATCACTAACCCATTTGGACACACAAAGATTGTTGTTTGTATCATTTGATTACCAATTAGGGTTTTAGCCTCAAAAGATACTCAGGCGAATGATCAATCAAGAATGGGCATGATGTTTAACATCTTAAATCCCTTATTAATCCATGAATATCAAGAAATGTCCTTCAATAATCAAGTACAAGTCTACATCATTTCAAGTCAATCAAGCCCCAAGTTCATCTGGTGCACCAATTAGGGTTTTGGTTGATAAGGGCCTCCAAAGTGATTTTTTTATCTAGGCATGATCCAAAACCTCAAGATATGTTTCAAGAACATCAAATGCCTCAAATTAGTCCATTCATATGATTAGATTGAACTAAATAAATTGATTCATAAATAATGCAAGAAGTTAAAATCATCTGGCTCACAAACTAGGGTTTCTGAGGAAAAGTCAATTGTACCTTTGACTTTTGACCAAGACATCATCTCAAACTTTGGGACATGACTCAAGACACTAAAAAACACCTTTGGAGTCCATCTAAGGTGTTCAAAAAGCCCAAGGATTTGATTTCAATAAGGGATCACAAAATCAAAATTCATCTGATATAAAAAGTCAACTATGGTCAAAATCAAGTTAGACTTTTGGAGTTTTTGGTCAAACATGTTCTCTTCAAGTCAAGAACAATGTTAATATGTGATTTGGATCATGATTAATCAAGAAAAATCAAGAAAAGTGAGGTTACTTGTAAAAAGAGCAACCTTAGAAAACATGGAAAATTTTCTAAGTCATGAAAAACAATGATTTTTGCCCTACTTTGCAAGGTCATAACTTCCAAACCAAGTAACCATTTTCTTGGATCCAAAGATCAAATTGAAGAGCTTGTTACATACTACAACTTTGTCACTTAGGGTGAATTCCCAAAAATTTCATAGATTTTTAGATATGAAGCCATGAAGTTAGGGTTTCCACACTTTTGAACTTTGACACTTAGAGAAATTTTGGACATAATCTGTTTTGTGTTTTAACAAACTTTGAGGCTATTTTTCACCAAGATCCAAGATGAATCAAGACCAAATGCAAACATCAAAGTTGAAGTATGTTATACCAGCTTTCCAAAATGTCCAAGAACACAATCTACTTCCATTTGAGAAAGGAGATATGGGATGAACAAGATGCCTTGATGCAACTGTTTTTGCAAGGCAGATTAGGCATTTTCTTGTACCACACAATTTTGAGTCCAACTTGGAGTGATTACACAAGACTAATGTGCACTCAATTCAACATAAATCATTGTTAGTCATGCTAAACTTGCAAGATAAAGCCATTTGATCGTGAAGATTCTCTTAGAAAGTGGAAGAAAGCCTTGAATTCATGGTGCATTTATGTGGAATTGTGCATTGTCAAAGATATCACTCCCACCAGTCAAGATGCTCTCTTAAACAACAATAAAACCATCTGCAGAATGTGGAATTGGTCAAAAGAAAATCTAGGCTAGCGGAAGAAGATAATGTACCTTGGATAAGAAGTAATGATGCATTGCCAAAACCATTGACCAATGAGCTCAGCCTTCAAACCATCACTATTCCTCCAAAACAAACTTGCTCCCCTATAAATAGAGACCACATTTGATGTTTCAAAACACACCAAAACAACTACAATACTTGTTTTCTCACAAATCTCCATTCTTGTCAAAATTCAAATTTCCAAAAGAGTGAGAAATTAAATTTTCAAAACCAGAGCTTTTCCACTCAAACTTTTGATTCAAACACTTCATATACATCATGTATAAGTGATCCAAATGCTTAAACACTTAATGTAGAATTAAATTCATCAAGAACACATCTCACCTTGATCAAGCTACAGTTGGATTCGAGCCCATCAATTGAGGAGGTTTCAACCTGTTCTAAGCATCTCAACACAATCCTTGAGGTCTAAGGAAGCTATTGGGATCATCATTTCACATCTGTAACACCTCCAACTGAGGATTCGATTTCCACTTGCAAGGTAAGCCTAAACTTTTCAAACTCAATGATTCATGCATCATAAATGTTATTTCAAGTCACCATTGTGTTTCTGGAAGTTCATAGATCATTTACCCTCAATCAATTGTCATTTATATTACGTATATAGGATTTTACTATATTTTTTTTCAAAACTAGGGTTCATCTGTGTTCATGGTTAATAACTCGTGCCACACTAAAAATAAATAAAATAAAAAAGATCCATTCAATTCCTTGTTAAAAACACACAACTTTGATGTTTAGATCGAGCAAAATGGTTGCGTATTGAGAGAGATAGCAGAGGTTTTGTAAATTCAGAAGCTGGCTCGAGGAAGAAGATGAATTCTGGCGCGAAATTTTGAATTTACCACGCATTTTTAATATATTATGTAATGGTTGTGATTAGTTAACACAAACGCGCGTTGGCTCAGTTGGCAAGGATTTGTTTTGTTGTTGTGATGCATGAGGGCATGGGTTCAAACCCCACCCATGCCATTTCTTTTTTACCACTTTTCATATTTTTCTTATTTTATTTTTTTTCAAATTTCAAACAATTATTTCTTTTATCAAATTAATTCTTTTTAACCCAATCTTTTTCACACATGTCATTCATACACTCTATTATTTTAATACATGAAAAAATTCCAAAAAAAAAAAAGAGATATTTTTTAATCACTTTTTTATTAGATAAAAAAGATGTGTATTTTAGTATTTTTATACCTAAAAAGTTTGATTTTATTTCAAATATTTCTAAACGTAATCACACTTAAGTGTTCATATGAATAATATGCCTTGATTAAAATCTTGTTGAGTATTCATAACATTCATAACTAGATATATACACTTTTTATACCATGATTAAATCCATTTTTCTTTTGAAAAGTATCTTTGATTAAAAGATAATTAGGGTTTCACCTTGAAGAAATCTTTTCAAACCCATTTGTAAATAATCATGGGCCTCCACTTGGTATAAGTCCCTTCCCTTTTTAAACCCACACCATGATTAATTATTTGTTCATGTGAGTACTTTGTAAAAATCATACTGATTTAAACATTTCTTTCATAAAATTTCATATATTAAATCAACACTCATTACATTTTTAAAACTCTTGGGCCTCTGTTAGAGTGTAAGACCCATCATATTTTCAAATCAAATTTCAAACTCTTGGGCCTCTATTAGAGTGTAAGTCCCTCCCCTCCTCAAAACTTTCTTCAATTTCTCAAAAGCTTTTAATCTATTCAAACATCAATCTTCAACTCTCATCAAACACATTCCAAGTGGCATTAAAATCTAAAACTCATGGGCCTCTGTCAAGAGTGTAAGACCCATTACAAATTCAAAACTCATGGGCCTCTGTCAAGAGTGTAAGACCCATTACATTTTCAATTCAACCATGCTTAATCATGGGCCTCTGTCAAGAGTGTAAGACCCATCACATTTTCAATCACAATTTAAACTCATGGGCCTATATAAGAGTGTAAGACCCATCACCTTATTCAATTTATGTTTATACTTATCATATACTTGTCATGTTAAGTTTCTATTGACATTTATAACACCTCATCCTTAGTTTAGACTTAGTTCAAACATCCGGATTCCCTCAACTACAACTTAGTTCAAACACTAGTCCCCCTTTGGATGAAGTCAACTTCGCCACTAACCTCCTCTTGGGCTTGATACAAGATACCATAAATACTCACCCCAGTTAAGTCAGTCTCCACTCAAGCTATAAACCTTTTAGCTTCACATCTTGGGCTTTGAACAAGATACGAACAAACCTTTTAGCTTCACATCTCTGGGCTTTGAACAAGATACAAACAAATCTTTTAGCTTCGCATCTTGGGCTTTGAACAAGATACAAAAAAAAAAAACCTTTAGCTTCAAATCTTGGGCTTTGAACAAGATACTCAAATAATTCAACTTTTCCCTAAAAATAGGACATTAAGTTATCTCTGTAGGAAGATATCTCTTCTATACACCACAATTCAAAATCAAACATTAAAAACCTTTTCTCCATATAAGAGATGTAAGTGGCACACTTGTTGATTCAAAATCCAAGTTGGAGTCCTTCTCTTATCATGGTACAAAACTTTTCTTCCATCTAAGTGATGTAAGTGACACACTTGTTGATACTATATCCAAGTTAAGGTCCTTCTCTTAGCATGCAAAGACTCATAAAGGAAGTTGTGGCATTGCTTTGGATTATTTAACATCCAAGTTCAAAGCTTCTTCCCTTATGACATTATTCTCAAATGTTTGTGATGAATAGGTGAGATATCTCCCTTTAGGATGACAATTTGTCTTTTTTTCAAACCAACAAACTTTTAGCTTCATCATCTTGGGCTTTAAACAATATACAAAATTCCACCCATAGTTAGGTGGAACTACGAACACTCTGATTTCCAAAAGTCTCTATTGGGAATACATAGGCATAAGATTGTGAAATCTTAGCGAGCGCACCTTTAAATAAAACCCCTTAGGTCCCGTTACCTTTCATAAAACAAAAACTCCCAAAAATATCTCACATTCTCATTCTAACCCATAGGTTAGAACTTCCCCAATCAAACAGTAAACATTTGAATAAAATAAGTTAATTAATAGTAAAAAGAGTACAAAAGGTTCCTATAGAGTACTATAGATACTTAGGGTGTTAATAGCTTCCCTTAGTATAACCGACCTCGATTCTAGATCTCTTCGCATTTGTAGGGAAAACATTTGCACGCAGGGTTAGTTTAGATTCCTCCCCCTTTCTTTTAAGCATCATAGGATAAATATTAGAAATTTGAACGTGGCACAAGCACGGTTCATGAGAGTCTCACCATCTCAGGATGGGTGGGGTCACGAAAATCGGTCCACAGAAAAATGGTGACTTCACTGGGGACTCTTAAATCCCCTAAAAGGGTCAAGCCTATTTCGTACTTTTTCTTACTATTACTGTCAATATCATTTCATTCTTCATATTATCTGTTTACTTACCATATTTGTTTAAATGTGCTTGTTGTGGGCATGTGATTAATACACATGTGGTGAGGAAAAGTCCTAACTTGGACTTGAGAACATACTTTAAGATAAGAGGTGGTATAATCAAGAAGTCTTACAGGGAGTGAATCTCAAATAATCTAACTTGAAAACCCGCCAGTTCAGTGGAGGTACCCTCTTGGAATTACTGATGTTAAGCGAGCAAGTCGCGAATACATTACTTTTTCCATTGGGAACCTAAGAAGTTGAGTACTTTAGTACCTTTTACCCATTTGGCCATTTTAGGATGTAGCGTAGTGGCTATCGGGAATAGTTGATACGCGATACTACACTTAAATGAGATTCATCTTGGAGATATTACAGCTCTCATGAGTCAATCAATTTGCTGGTAACATCCTAAAGAGGGGTCAGTAATTTTGAGAACCTTGTTAGAACACGTTCTACAGGTACAAAATGAACCCCTGGTACATACCTTTGGGATGGGTAGATCCATGGCTCCATGCTCGTGACAATAAACCCTTAAACCTATGTTTGTAAATATTTGTGTTTGTGCATACATGCATTCATAAACAATTTTCAAAATTTTTCAAAAGGACTAAAAAAAGAAGGTTGTTGCAAATATCAGAAATTGTGCTATGGATTTTGGTAGAAGAAAAACTCAGAAGTACACCTTCAGAAGTCCAAGACTTGAAGACCTGAGAAGATTGGGAAGGTTGATTACTAATCCTAAAGCTTTTAAAGCTAAGTATGGAGGGCTTTTGTCCCTTTTAAAAGTCAACATGGTGGAAGGAGTTCTATCTACATTGGTTTAGTTATATGATTCGGTGTACCACTGCTTCACGTTTTCAGATTATCAGCTCACACCAACTTTGGAAGAATACTCTCAGTGGATTAATTTACCCATTTCTGGCCAAGACCCATTCTCTAGCTTGGAAGAGATTCCCAAAGATCAGACCATTGCAAGAGCTACCTCCTTGTAAGTGTCAGATATCAAAGCCCACATGACCACCAAGGGAGGAATTCAAGGTCTACCAGCTAAGTTTTTTATGGAAAGAGCCCAATACTTTGCCAGTATGGGAAACATGGTTGCTTTCGATGATATGTTTGTCCTACTCATGTATGGATTATTCCTCTTTCCCAACATTGACAACTTTGTCGATGTCAACGCTATCAAGATATTCTTAATCGAGAATCCAGTCCCGACTTTGCTTGCAGATGCTTACCACTCAGTGCATCTAAGGAATTTGTATAGTGGAGGGATGATTACATGTTGTGTACCATTACTATATAAATGGTTTATTTCTCACTTACCCAAATTTGTTGCCTCTTGGGATCTCAAAAGTGGTATGCGATGGTCGCAAAAAATTATGTCTCTCACTCACTCAGACATAGATTAGTACAATCGGGTCTATGATGGAACAAAGATCATTGACAGTTGTGGAAGTTTCCCCAATGTGCCCCTTATTGGTACTAAAGGAGGGATCAACTACCACCCAGTTTTAGCTCGTCGCCAGCTTGGTTACCCTATGAAGGACATACCATACAACATTCATATGGAAGGTCTTTTCTTCAAGGAAGGAGATAATGACAGAGCACTTAAAGAAGAAATTGTGCATGCCTGGCATCATATTCACAGGAAAGGAAGAGAATCTCTGGGAAAACCATATTGAATCTTTGCGGAGCCTTATCTCCAATGGGTACTGTTCTAGCCAAAAATGGTTAGATACATCAAAAGTGCTAGTTCCCCTTGTCCTGGGCAAGAAGAGCTACATTGTCTATATTGTGAGGGATATTTGGGGATTTGAGAGCTATACTTGTGTTGTGAATTGTCTCAAGATGATTGTGTCTTGCTTAACCCTCATGTGGGAGCCCCTTTTATAGTCTTCCATTAAGATATGCCATTAAGAGAAGTATCTTGGCCTTATGACATTACATGGCCATTATTGTTGTAACTCCCCTTCATGAATGTAGGCTTTGAAGCACTGGTAACGTCGACATTGATGCGCCGTCACCGTTACAACTGTTGGTGTACTGCTTGAGTTCATGTTCAGTGTAAGTACCGGGTTGATGGAGGTCAGTACTCGGCCTCGTAGGAGTTTGGTTGATGGGAGTCGGGCTCCCTGACCGACCCGGGTTATGGATGATACTTACCTAGCTCTCTACATTGCTCGACCTTTCTTGCTATCATAGTCTAGTTCATGCTTAACCTTGTCCGGCTACACAACTCGGCTTAAAATATATTTGGCATGTACAGGTACAACCTAGAGCCATCAAGTTGAGGATGCCTTACCCTCGTCAGGAAGTATTTCTCCTAAAGGAATCTATCCCCTACTTCATAAACGACATAGAGAAACTTCAGGTTGCTTTTAACAAAACTCAACGTGAAAAGAAATCTTGGAGGAACAAATATCACATTGTCATCCTGGAGAACACAAAGATCCAAGAACTACTAAAAGAAAAGGATGTTATGATTGAGATACTTGAGTAGCATGCAGTGGAAAGACAAAAAGAACGGGAAAGTTTACTCTCCCCTTTCACTTGGCAAAAGATCGTCAACCCCCAATGATCGAGGAGGCCCGGCTAAAGAAACAGAAGAAAATTCAGTAACAAGGGTTTTGAGCCTCATCAAAGAGAGTTCCTTAAATAGATAAAGGCTTAGTTTCCCTTTTCCTGCATTGTAAATATTGTACTTTTGTAATCCTTTCAGTTTATCAAATAAAAGTATTGGTGTTTGTGTTATCCACTGAATGATATTTGCAACATAATTGTTGAAAGTTATTTTTAAAAAAGAGCATTTGCATCCTTTGCACATCATGCATCATTCTAGCACTTCACATATTTCAAAACAAAAAAAAAACTTACACATATTTGTCACACTTTAGAGTCAAACTGTCTCATTCATACAATACTCTGGCCAATCCTCAGAAGAAAATGGACGATCTGGAGGAAGAAAACAGAGAACTAAGAGAGGAGGTCACTACTCTAAAAGAAAATCTGGAAAGACTCAACGTCATGATAGAAACAATGGCAGCAACTCAAGATCAATCATCTCAAAGGACTGTGATCTCAGAAATAACCTCCGCACCAACTTTTGAAGTACCCGTCAGTCTTCCTCAGTACAACATGCCTAAAGGTTTTCCCTGGGGCATGCCTTTCAATTTTATGCCTGAGGGATATATACCTCTGGTCAAGGAAGGCCCAAGGAATACAACCGAAGTCTCCAGGCCTGAAGGTTACAAACTTCAGGTAAATGAAGATACAAGAGCTACGACAGAGATTCCTATACTTGAAGGTTACAGACTTCAGGTCACCGAAGCGCCAAGAGTCACAACAATAATGTCTGTACCACAACCTGTGATACATACTTCAGAAGAACAGATCTTTCACGCTGCTCCAAGCAAGGATATAGGAGTATATGAGTGGATGGATGAATTTCAAGAACAGTTCTTCGAAATTCAGAAGTAACTTCATCCTATTCGCGGACAGGACTTGTTTGGGAAAGATGTTGCCGATCTCTACTTAGTCCTAAATGTTAAAATACCACACAAATTCAAGGTGCCTGACTTTGAAAAGTACAAAGGCAACTCCTCCCCTCCAAGTCACTTGGTGATGTATGCTCAAAAGATGTCTACCCAGACAGAAAATCAACAGTTACTGATCCACTACTTTCAAGACAGTTTGACTGGTGCCGCACTCAAATGGTACATGGGGTTAAACTGTACAAAGATCAGTACTTTCAGAGACCTTAGAGTAGCTTTTGTTCAGCAATACAACTACTATTTAGATATGGCACCTGATAGGGATCAACTCAGAGCAATGTCTCAAAGGGATAAGGAAAGCTTCAAAGAATACGCTCAGAGATGGCATGAAATTGCTGCCCAGATTTTCCCTCCTCTCGAGGAGAAAGAAATGAAAAAAATATTCTTGAAAACTTTGAGCTCGTTCTATTATGACCAATGGTTGCAATTTCACCTAGTAACTTCACCGAGATGGTGAACATGAGAGTACGCCTTGAGGAAGCAGTCCGAGAAGGGCGGTTGGTCAAACATACATAACCATCCAGTAGTAGCAAGAGGTATGGAAGCGCTTTCCAAAAAAGAAAAGAGCAAGATATCAGCCCTATCTCACAGGGTAAATAAAGACGAAGATACCAACTTCGATAACTAGCAGCGGTATCTCCTGTTATCAACTCAGCGCCAGTTCCGACATATCAACCACAAATTTCTCAAAATCAACAAATTCAACAACCACGGTATCAGCAAAGGCAGCAGCAGCCTCTTCAGCAGGCTCGCCCGCAATACAACAACAACAATCGTATCTCAAGGTCACCAGGTTTTGATCCTATACCAATTCCATATGCAGAGTTGTTCCTAGTTTTTCTAGCAAAAAGGTACATTCAAACCAGGAATCCTCCTGCCATTCTTGATAATCCCCCTTATTGGTTCAAGGCTGACCAATTCTGTGTTTATCACCAAGGAGCACCGAGGCATAACATCGAGAAATGTTTCAGTTTTAAATTTGATGTACAGAGACTTGTCATGAATGGAATTTTGTCTTTCAAAGACACTAATCTGAATGTTAAAAGGAATCCATTACCTCAACATGAGAAAGCTTCTGTAAACTTAATTGATGAAGGTTCTGACAACAGTTACCAAATTCATGATGTACGCTTGCTGGAAACAAATCTAGTTAATATGCATTGTAGGCAAAGTGGATACGGCCATGTGCCACCTCACAACTATCATCAATGCAACATTTGTTCCAAGAACAACCAAGGGTGCAACATTGTACAGGCAGCCCTTCAAGAGCAAATGGATCTAGGCTGGATCCAAGATCACAGAATCCGTGGAGTAAACATGGTTTACGGATGCCCAGGCATTTTTCAAAATTTTGACATTCGCTTAATGAATGTAAACTTGGTAGCAATGCATTCCAGATAAAGTCAACACCATTAGCTACCGTTGCACGATTACAACGCTTGTTCAATTTGTTCAAAGGATAATCAGGGGTGTTCTTTTGTGCAAGAAGCTCTCCAACGTCAAATGGATCTAGGATGGATTCAGGATTATCATGGAAGGAACAACTACCAAATCAACAGTATTGATGAAGGTCCAGATTGGGTTCAAATTTTTGGCATCCGCCTGATAAACACCAATTTGGTAGAATTACACGCCAAACAAGTCAAACTTGGCCTTTTAACATCACACAACTAACAAGATTGCAAAATCTGCTCTGAAGATAATCAAGGTTGTCTAGTCATACAAAGAGCTATTCAACATTTGTTGGACCATTGGTGGCTTCCAGTATATTGTAACATGAATATAGATCAAATCAACATAATTGATGGGAGCCCAAGCAGACATAAAAGTTATGATATCCACTTGTTGGAAACAGACTTGGTAAAGATACATTGCATATAGAGTGGACAGGGTCGTATATCACCCAACAATTATGAACGTTGCGGGATATGTTCAGAAAATGACCAAGGATGCTACTTCGTGCGAGCAGCTCTCCAGAATTAAATAAACCAAGGAGAGATCATACCACGTATAATGGAGGATTATCAGTCAATCAATGTGGTGCAAGGTTACCCAAGATAGCCTGCAATTTATGGCAAAGAATCTTCGGTCAAAAGCTTGCCTAAACCTGACTGCGTTGGTCCAAATCAACATGATCACTCAACTTGCAAAAAACGCCGCAAAACCACCATGGTTGCCTTCTCATCCAGGACGAGACTCAAAGATTACTAGATCAAAGGGCAGTTACATCATTCCCGGAAGGAGAGCTCATTGATTCTGGAAGTGATGAAGATGTTTACACCTTAATTCCTCTACTCAGTGAACCAAAGAACATTGAAATCCCTTTTGATGGTAGAAAGATTCATGATATCTCCAATTTGGAACCAATAGAGGTCACCTATGACAGTAGTAAGACCAACGTGGCTCCTTTGGTCATTTACATACCAGGTCTAGTACCATACGAATCAGAGAAAGTCGTTCCTTATAACTACAATGCCACTATGATAGAAAATGGAAAGGAAATTCTACTGGCATCCATTGTCAAAATCGACGATATAAGTTGGATCACCCGAAGTGGTTGGGTATTCAACAGAGGAGTTGAAGAAATTAATGGGGAGAGGGAACCTCTAATGGAAGTCCCCAATAAGCAAATAGGCCAATCAAGCAGCACAGAGCCTGTAAACAGCAATGATGAAATTTTAAAACTAATTCGAAAAAGTGAATACAACATTATGGATCAGTTGTTGCATACTCCTTCTCGGATATCTGTATTATCTCTTTTACTGAGTTTAGAAGCTCACAGAGAAGCTCTGCAGAAGGTTCTTGAAAGCTCTTATGATTTGACAGAATTTTGGTAAAACATTTTAATGATAAAGATGAAGAAATATGGCCATGAACAAAGATGTCGAAGAAGATGTCCTATCGTGAAGACATGACATCCTGGAGTAATACACTGATTTAGCAGATTTTAAATTTGTAACAAATCTGCTCAATATTTGATTGGCTTTCTAGGAATGGATCAAAGACCAGAGATATGAAGCCCAAGAATGCTGAAGCCTATATAAGAAGATTTAGAACTAGGGTTGCATATACCTTTTGTAACTTATATAGAATATAAGGGTTTAGGGTTGTGAGAGTCGTTGGCTCTCTATGCTTTGTAAGCCTTCCTGTGTATCGTCTGGTGCACTGTGATTGGTATAGGTATCGTACAGATCTATAAGCCTTTAGGTAATGGATTGTGTATTGTTCTTGGATGAAGCTTTTAAGCAAATCCAAGTTAGGGTGTTGGTCAAGAAAGCTTGACAGAATTCTGTATTGACAGGGATGATATAGATATCACAGTTTGTGATTAAGGGAAGTGAGTGGGGTATCTCATATCAAAGAGGATGTTCTTTGAGAAAGTCTTCATAGGGTAGATATTAGGATATAAAGTTGTAAACGGGGGAGTTTAGCTTTGTGATAATTCTACAGATAGTGGAGTCTTCTTCCTGGATTGGTATCCCCTAGATGTTGGTGAATTGCACCGAACTGGGTTAACAATTGTTGTGTCTTTTATCATTCTGCAGATTTAATTATTCTGTTAGTGTTCAAGATAAACATGTTGGATCAGATGTCATAACATCTGTGTTGTTACAGTTCTGATATTCAAAGTATCAGTCTGCTATTATGCCTCTGTGTTTAAATGTTTATGCAGAATAATGTCTTGACATGTGTTAGGACATCTGTTGTCTACTATTCTAGAATTTCAATTGGTATCAGAGCAGGCATCATGTCTGTTTCTGGATGAGATCTTTGGGAGATAATTTCTGGCGTTTAAACAAGGAGGAGTTTTGAAGATCAGATCAATCAACTCAGACATGCTCAAGGGTATTAATGGATGGGATGGATGTTCTAGATCGATGGTAACAACCTGGTGGTTGTTCTTGTTGCTGAGGAAGTACTACAACAACTGCAGGAGAAGTGGTTAGTTCTCTTGTTGGAGCGTCTTATAAGATATTCTGACATCTTATTAGGGCAAGCAGAATTTGTTCCTTGGTAGTTCCGCTGCATATGTTTCTGATGGAAGAGCTCTAGATTTATGGGATTCAGGAGTTGTTGCTGAAGACAGATGGTGGAAGGTCTCAATCGTCGGCCTCTATTTGTGAAGATATCTATATCTTTTTGTTCCAATGTCGGGAGCGATGGAATGGAAAGAGTTGTTTGAAGATGTCTGTTATGGTGACTTGGTACTTGGAAGCTTGGTTCCATGGTGTAGTTTGAAGTCAGTTGAAGAGGAGAGGAGTTGAGTTTAGGTTTATCAAGTTCTTGCTCTAGGAGTTTGATAAATTATTGATCGGCTAGGTTGTCAAAGATACTTGAGAATTCTCTCAAGTCCACTCATAAAGGCGTCTCAGTCGTGCATCTGGAGTCTTCTAGTTATTCTTCTGACTAAAAGGTGTTTCTATGAAACATAAATCTGAAGAAAGTGGAGGTGATTTATTTTCACTATTCAAAACAGCAAGGAAGGATTCATGTCTCTTAATCCTAAGGGTGGATCCAATCTGATAGGAGTTTCAGAATTGTTGAGGTAAATAGGGTTCGTTGAGAGAGAATCTTAGTTACTTGAGTCAAGGGTGGCAGCCTTGGTATCTCAACACTGTTCATCAAAGAAGATACTTGCAAAAGATTGAATACTTGATAAGTGTTCAAGAAGTGATCTGGTGGAGTGTGGCTTCAACAGTGAAACAGGATTATTGGACAAGGATTTAAGATCAATTGCTATTTGTGGAATTCACAAGTATTTAATTGACTATCCTTGAAAGTCAAGATTGCTGATGTTCAACAAGATGTTGGAACATCTCTTCATCTGGTTTGTGCAGAATCATGTAAGGGTTACTGCATAGGCTTTTGGTTCTATTTCTCTTGGGTGTTGACCTAAGAATCTACTTCAGTTGGTGTGGCAGAAGCATCTGATCTCTGGATAGTTTCCTGGCAAGAAACTGGTCTAGACAATGGTGATGTGGAAGATGAAGAAGAAGACATCATAATCTTGATGGATGGTTCTTGGATCAATTTATTTCTGATATAAGAGTATTAGAATGCAGCAGGTGTGTTCAAGTTGCATCTGATGTTTATTTGGAGAGTGTCCTAGCAAGAGACTTGTCCAGAATGGAGTGCTGGTGGTAGCACAACTTGGATCCGTTTATTTATGATCTAGGTACTTATAAGCATAGAATCTTGCTCATTTTGAAGGTCAAGGTTAAGTGGAAGTTATATCTGACTTTCTACAGACTACTCTACTAAGGAAAGTGGCATTCTTTGGTATAGCTATGATGTAGTCTAGGACTACTTTATCTTCTGAAGATTCAGACATGGCAGGTGTGAAGTCTTTGAAGTTTCAAAGCAGTTATTCATCAAGGTAAGAGCTTGTATGGAATATTTGTGATTTTTCTAAGCAGGATGGAGGTTGTTTACTGAAACTTGATTGTTGAATCAAGTCTATGAGAGCATGGAACTCTTGTTCTGCTAAAGGGAGGAGGTTCTTCTAAGTGGCAGAAGGAGGAGCTAAATTCAGCAGCTGGATGTCGTATCAGAATGTTCTGACATCTAGCTTAACATCAGAGTCTCAGCTGGTGATGTGGCACATCAGCTTAAAATAAGGTGATCTACAGAAGAATGGAAGTTATGGATGCTTCAAAAAGGTCTATCTCATGCAATTTGCAGGAGCTGTGGATTGAGAAGATGTTACATGTCTAGAGGCTTGGTGGATCTAAGATGTCTTGCTATGGAGCAAGTAGTTCATGTGACTTGAAGATTTGATTTCATTGGTGGATCAGTGTATCTTGTGGGAGTTCTGAAGAAGAGTGAGATCAATCAAAAGGTGGCATTTGGTTGATTTCATAGTGTGCATTCAAGCAAGGTGCTTGGAACTAATTACACTTGGGCAGAAGGGTAGTTGGTTGAAAATGTAAGGAGGATCTGGTTCATCTTGGAGCTTGTGGTAGAAGTTCAAGGTTGAGGATGGAAGTATGCCTTCTTTTGGTGGATGTGAGTTTATTTCTCTCTGTGGTTATCTGGAGTTCTTGTTGATCAACCTGGTTGCGCAGTGTTGTTTGAAGATCTTCAGTTGGATTACTATGCAAATAGTAAGTCCAGTGGTGGAGCATATCAAGAACCATGGTGTTTGGTGTCTGTGATGTGTGAAGGATGTCCTAACTGATGTTAGAACATTTTTGGGGTTGGTTATCCTTGAAGTAGGATACTAAGTTCTGAGTGTAGAACTTGACACTCACATCTTGTCTAAGAGGTATTTACCCTATCATACGGGAGAATGGTGGGTAAAGGACTGTCTTGGAAGTCTGATGTGAATTGGACATGCTAGAAGTGGATCAGTTTGGTGCTTGTGGAGCAAATGGGCTGAAGATTTCTGGAGCATGTATACGATATCTGACATCGTTAAGAAGATAACAAACTAAGAGGTATGGTATCTCTTTGAGGAATGTGGATCATTCCAGATCAATTGGGTTTTATCTCAAGGAACATGGAGGTCAATACATGAGAATTTAAGAGGAATTCGTGTGGTGTATAGATGGGTTCAAGAAGAAGGGATCAATGGAGCTTTGATCTCAATCCAAGAGTTTGTTAATTTAGGATGATGATCCTAATGTGACCTCACGGGAAGCATAATGGTGTTCATGTGTGAGTGAATATTGGTTCTTGTCAGAAGAAGCAATTAGTGCAGTTGATGATTGTGTTCAGTAGGTAGGTTGGATAGAGGGTGCGCTCTTGAAGACATGAAGATGCGTCTTATGTTTTCCATTCATCAGCATAAGTGTTCATTGGAGGAGCACTGGTTATCTTAGATAGGGAAGTTTCTCCTTGATCTAAGATGTATTACTGCAGGGGTACAGTTCAGAATCAAGACTGTTTGGAGGACAAGCAAACTATGATTACGGGATGTCAAGAAGGATGTTTTGACATTTTACTGATGTTGTAGGCTGTGGGGATATTGATCAAGACAGAAGTTTCTGGTAGACAATGTCTAACATGAAGTCAGGACATTGTTAAGAACATGTTTTTAAAAGTAACTGGTCTTTTGGTTGGTAGGTCTTGAATAGTGGAGAATATGTGCGTGCAAAACATGTTCATCATTACTTGCATTATTGTTGGACGGTTTCCTCAAAGAAGAAACAGTCAAAGAATTCTTGGCTAGTGCGCATTGGTTTCTAGTGAAGTTACATCCTTGGATTAATGACCTCATTTAATTGAAAATTGTTATTTTCAATGGTTCGTTACATTTGAAGGAAATTTCTTGGGTATTTAAGGGAGTCCTTGGATCAGTTTGTCTAAGTCTGTGTTTTCTTTGTGGTGTGTTCAAAATGTCTTTTGTTCGAATCTGGTTAGGTATGGGAATGTCTTGGCTACCTTTTCCAATTTTTGGCTAAAAAGGGGGAGTGTGAGTCATGGGTACAAGGGATGTGTGTGTTGTTTTTGCAGTCATTTTGCAAGAACATTAAACAAGGTGTTGGCTTTATCATCTTGTTCATGGTTCTCTTGTGTCTTGTGACTTGAGTTAAAGATCAAGTTGTGTCTTGTGACCTGAGTTACATGCTTTATGTACTCAGATCTACGAAGTCTACAACTGATCTCTGGAGGGGGAGTGTGTTTGAAAGGAGTGTCCAGTGTTCTGGTGTTTCAGGCTTTCTTCTTGTTTCTTTAGGGGTCTTAACTTCTGAACCTTTTTCAAACATACTTACCCTGGGAAGAGGAAGGTTGTATTATCTTCCTCCTTATGTACACCAACATGAATCTGGCATGCTCAGTATTCCAATCATAACCGCCATTCAGACTAAAAGGAGTTTTAGCCAAAATTTGTTAAAAGGGGGAGATTGAAAGCTCCTATGGTTTGACAGAATTTTGGTAAAACATTTTAATGATAAAGATGAAGAAATCTGGCCATGAACAAAGATGTCGAAAGAGATGTCTTATCCTGAAGACATGACATCCTGGAGTAATACACTGATTTATCAGGTTTTAAATCTATAACAAATCTGCTCAAGATTTGATGCGCTTTCTAGGAATGGATCAAAGACCAGAGATATGAAGCCCAAGACTGCTAAAGCATATATAAGAAGATTTAGAACTAGGGTTGCATATACCTTTTGTAACTTATATAGAATATAAGGGTTTAGGGTTGTGAGAGTCGTTGGCTCTCTAGGCTTAGTAAGCCTTCAAGTGTATCTTCTGATGCACTGTGATAGGCATAGGTATCGCACAGATCCATAAGCCTTTAGGTAATGGATTGTGTATTATTCTTGGATGAAGCTTTTAAGCAAATCCAAGTTAGCGTGTTGGTCAAGAAAGCCTGACAGAATTTTGTATTGACAGGGATGATGTAGATATCACAGTTTGTGATTAAGGGAAGTGAGTGGGGTATCTCATATCAAAGAGGATGTTCTTTGATAAAGTCTTCATAGGGTAGATATTAGGATATAAAGTTGTAAATGGGGGAGTTTAGCTTTGTAATAATTCTACAGATCGTGAAGTCTTCTTCCTGGATTGGTATCCCCCAGATGTAGGTGAATTGCACCGAACTAGTTTAACAATTATTGTGTCATTTATCATTTTGCAGATTTAATTATTCTGTTAGTGTTCATGATAAACATGTTGGATCAGATGTCGTAACATCTGTGTTGTTGCAGTTTTGATATTCAAAGTATCAGTCTGCTGTTATGCCTCTGTATTTAAATGTTTATGCAGAACAATGTCTTGACATGTGTTAGGACATCTGTTGTCTGCTATGCCAGAATTTTAGTTCTAGAACAAGCTTTCGTGGAACAAGACGTAACCGTGAATCAGTTCGATAACACTGTTGCTAACATCACTGCTTGTAATAACTTAGGCTTCAGTGATGAAGAGCTCCTAGAGGAGGGTAAAAATCATAACATGGCACTCAATATCAAAATAAATTGTATGGACGATGCTCTAGCTAACGTACTAGTAGACACTAGTTCATCCCTGAATGTCATGCCAAAATCGGCTCTTGTACGATTATCCTTTTAAGGCATCCCCGTGAGAGGCAGTGAGATTGTAGTCAAAGCTTTTGACGGATCCAGAAAGACAGTTATTGGCGAAGTTAACCTTCCCATAGCCATTGGATCTCACACTTTTCAAATCACCTTTCAAGTAATGGATATTCGGGAAGCATACAATTGTTTGTTAGGACGTCCTTGGATCCATGAAGTAGGAGCAGTCACCTCAACACTTCACCAAAATCTGAAGTTTGTAAAGAATAACAAATTAGTTATAGTATGTGGCGAACGAGCTTTGATTGTAAGCAATTTATCATCATTTTCCTACGTAGAACCAAAAGAAATCATCAGAACTAAATTCCAGGCACTTTCTGTGAATAACAAGGACAATCAAGAAAAAGGAGAATCTATTTCCTCTTACAAAGACGTTCTCCGAGTAATGGAAAGTGGAACCACTAAAGGATGGGGACAAGTTGTGATCCCTGCTGATAATAAAGAAAGAGAAGGCCTTGGTTTCTCTCAAGCATTCATCAAGACTACGAAGAAGGACGAAGCCATTCGTCTTATTCAAGATTTCTTCCGTAGCGGAGGTCTCCTCCACCCCATTTCTCAAGAAGTGGACACCATCGAAGGAGATGACTTTAAGGACACTTCTTCTGATCCAGATGAGGAATGGAAATCATACTTCAACAATGATGGTTATATGTTGGAAGAAGAGACATACATACCCTTTTGCATTCCACAACATAACTTCAGATATATACCAAAGTCAAAATGTCTGCCAGTCAAAAAAAAGTTGAGAAGAACTCACCCAGATATGGCCATCAAAATTAAGGAAGAAGTTCAAAAGCAGATCGATGCAGGCTTCCATGCCACGTCAAAATACCCTCAATGGCTAGCCAACATAGTACCCATTCTCAAGAAGGATGGAAAGGTCAGGATGTGTGTGGACTACCAAGACTTAAGCAAATCCAGTCCGAAAGATGATTTTCCATTACCACATATTGACATGTTGGTTGACAACACTGCAAAGTTCAAAGTCTTTTCCTTCATGGACGGATTCTCAGGCTATAATCAAATCAAAATGGCACCAGAGGATATGGAGAAGACTTTATTTATCAAAACCTAGGAAACCTTTTGCTACAAGGTAATGCCATCTGGTCTAAAGAATGTAGGCGCAACCTATCAAAGGGCCATGATGACATTGTTTCATGACATGATACACAAGGAAATTGAAGAATATGTCGTTAACATGATTGCTAAATCCAGAACGGAAGAAGAACACGTAAAACACTTATCAAAGTTATTCCAGCGTCTAAGGAAATACAAACTCCGCTTGAATCCCAACAAATGCACATTTGGTGTTAGTTCAGGAAAACTCTTAGGTTTTATTGTTAGCCAAAAAGGAAATGAAGTCGATCCCGACAAAGTCAAGGCCATTCAAGAAATGCCTTCACCCAAAATTGAGAAACAACTAAGAGGATTCTTGGGACGTTTGAATTACATTTCAAGGTTCATATTCCTCATGACTGCAACATGCGCATAATTTTTCAAACTCCTCTAGAAGGATCAAGGTTGTGTATAGACGAATGAGTGCCAAAAAGCTTTTGAAAGTATCAAAGAATATCTGCTTAAGCCGCCTATTCTTTATCCTCTAGTGGAAGGAAGACCCCTGATCATATACTTAACGGTCTTAGAAGATTCCATGGGCTGTGTACTTAACCAACAAGACGAAACCGGAAGAAAAGAGTATGCCATTTACTACCTGAGTAAGAAATTCACGGACTGTGAGACTCGATACTCTATGCCCGAGAAAACCTGTTGCGCCTTGTCTTGGGTTGCTAAACGTCTTCGCCAATATATGATTTGTCATACCACTTGGTAATCTCCGAAATGGATCCGATCAAGTGTCTTTGAAAATCCTGCTTCAACCGAAAGAATTGCCCGTTGGCAGATGTTACTATCAGAATATGACATCGAGTACCACGCTCAGAAAGCTATCTAAGGAAGAATTCTAGCTGATCATTTGGCCCACCAACCAATTGATGATCATGAATCTCTCAGATTTGACTCCCCTATGAAAATGTGATGTATTTAAAGATAAAATATTGCGATGAACCGTTACCAGATGAAGGGCCAGAGCCAAGATCCAGTTGGGGATTAATATTCAATGGAGCTGTTAACACTTATGGAAATGGAATTGGGGCAATCATTGTTACACCTCATGGTACCCGCATTCCTTTCACGGCCAAATTAGCATTCAAATGTACAAACAACGAGGCCGAGTATGAAGCTTGCATAATGGGTCTCGAAGAAGCTATTGACTTAAAGATAAAGAATCTGGATGTGTATGGAGACTCTGCTTTGGTTATAAATCATATCAAAAGAGGATGGGACACACATCAACCTGGTTTAATTCCTTACAAAAACTACGCAAGAAGGTTGTTACCTTTCTTCAACAAAGTTGAATTTCATCATATTCCTCATGAAGAGAACAACATGGATGATGCATTTGCTACCATATCCTCCACGATTAATGTGAATCAATGGAACGACATACCCAAAATTAATGTGGCACGCCTTGATAGACCCACTTACATATTCACAATGGAGGCAGTCATCGATGACAAACCCTTGTATCACAACACCAAGTGTTTCCTTTAACGACAAGTATACCCATTTGGGGCATCAAGGAAATATAGGAAGACTCTCAGAAGACTGGCTGTCAACTTCTTCCTAAATAATTATGTGTTATACAAGAGAAACTTCGACATGGTTTTGCTCAGATGCGTGGATAGGCACAAAACAAACTTACTGATGAAGGAAATTCATGAAGGCTCCTTTGGCACTCATGCCAATGGACATGCAGTATCAAGAAAGATGTTAAGAACGGGATATTATTGGATGACAATGGAATCCGATTGTTACAAATACATGAGGAAATGTCACAAATGCTAGATTTATGCCGACTTGATTCATGTGCCTCCGACTCTTCTCAAGGTTATATCCTCTCCATGGCCCATTTCTATATGGGGGATTTATATGATCGGCATGATCGAACCTAAGGCTTCAAATGGACATCGCTTCATCTTGGTCACTATTGATTATTTCACCAAGTGGGTCGAAGCAGCATCATATGTCAATGTAACCAGACAAGTGGTGGTACGATTTATCAAAAATAATCTCATTTTTCGTTACGGTATCCCAAGCCAGATCATTATTGATAATGGATCGAACTTGAATAACAAAATGATGAAGGAATTATGTGTTGAATTCAAAATTAAACATCATAACTCATCTCCCTACTGACCTAAGATGAATGGAGCGGTGGAAGCAGCTAACAAAAATATCAAGAAGATCATTCTAAAGATGGTCATGACTTACAAAGATTGGCACGAGATGCTCCCATTTTCTCTTCATGGATATCGCACATCCGTTCACACTTCAACAGGGGAAACCCCTTTCTTTTTGGTATATGGCATGGAAGTCGTGCTCCCCATAAAAGTTGAAATCCCGTCAATAAGAGTCTTGATGGTAGCCAAGTTAACAGAAGCTGAATGGTGTTAAAGCAGATACGATGAACTGAATCTAATCGAAGAAAAGAGGATGACGACTTTATGCCATGGTCAGTTATATCAATAAAGGATGAAGAAAGGTTTTAACAAAATGGTTCGACCTCGGGTATTCAGAAAAGGTGACCTCGTGTCCAATCTTTCCTCACCGACTCCAGGGGAAAATGGACTCCAAATTATGATGGCCCATATGTTGTTAAGAAAGCCTTCTCATAAGGTGCCTTAATACTTATAACTATGGATGGTGAAGAGTTCACTCATCCTATAAATGTGGATGCAGTCAAGAAATACTTCGCCTAAAAAGAAATAAAAGAACAGCTCGCTAAGTTGAAAACTCGAAAGGGTGGCTTAGGCAAAAAAAAAACGTCTCGGTTGACTGAAAACCCGAAAGGGCGGTCCAGGAAAAAATCAGAGACATAAACAAAGAATAACTATCTTGGTAAATTGAAAACCTGAAAAGGCAATCTAGGAAAAAGTTAGAGATTTATGGCAAGTAACTACATCCAACAAGATTGGATCATCTAAAGCAACGTCATTTGTCCAAGAATCCTCAATCAAGTCACCTTCTATAGAAGCTCAAGAATACTCGTAATTCAAAGTTGTTAAAAGGATAGTGGTCATTATATTTCAATGTAGCCCTTTCTCTTTAAATTACCATTTCATAACTTTGTAATGCTCCATGGAATCACGCTTTTGGCTGAGTACCATTCTATCAATGAAAATTTAAGCCTTTCGCCCATTTGATTTCAATTCTTATTTTATTCTGCCTTGAAAAATAACATTTTTATTTATTGATATTCATTCTTGAAACAAAAAAATGTATTTACTTTTGCTTTCAAAATAAAGACGAAAACTTTCTTTGATTTATGAACATAAGAAGAAATGTCAACGGCTACTCTAAGAACGATCAAGCCTCGAAATACATAATCAAGTGCTTTTGTAACCAGTCTCACAAATAGCTCCAAGTGGCGGATCATTACTTCAAATTGAGATGTTCAACCCATTCTCCCCCAGTAAGGAGTGAACTTCCTTCTTCCTATGATGAATGTTGGAATCAAGATAAGATTTGGTCCTTTCCCCAGTAGGGTGTTGCCTTCAAAATCTCCAGTATTGTAAAATTGGTCGAGTATCCGATTTTGTTTATTTTCATCACCAGTCCTTGTTTCACGTCTGTTTTGTCAGCATAAACATAACATTCATTCATACATCATGCATACTTAAAATCATAATTCATATTCATATGCATCTCTTGACAGGGTTCACTCACTTAGATCGTGTTTTCCCCCAAATAGTAACTTCTTCTCTCTCCAATAGAGCTGTCAACTTTAAGCAGAAAATGTATATCCTTTCCAACTCCCCACTGAGTTTGATCCTCGTGGAAGTTCTTGCTTTAGTCCTCTTCTCCAGACTTGGATAGGATAAATTCCCAGTTTGAGTTCATTCCTCATTGGGAAGTGTCTTGTTTAGAAAGTCTCTCTCCAGTTTATTCCTGGATTGAATTCGGCCCTTGACCATTTTGATAACTTGAACCTCTAAA
The DNA here is from genome assembly GCA_022829125.1 of Lathyrus tuberosus. Taxonomy (NCBI): domain Eukaryota; kingdom Viridiplantae; phylum Streptophyta; class Magnoliopsida; order Fabales; family Fabaceae; genus Lathyrus; species Lathyrus tuberosus. Next base: position 7,094,409 of record JALAZF010000278.1, on the reverse strand, counting down.
GAGTATGAAGGAAATTATCTTTGAACCTATTAAACCTCACTCTTCCCAGCGGAGGCACACTTTACTTTCCAAGATAAAAGTAAATTCCGCAGTGGAAGCCTCTCAGCAAAGCCTCTTAAAAAAAGGACATCACATCCCCAGGAAGCCTCTACTAATCAACAAACGACAGTTTCCTGTCGAGCAACTTGTCTATCCCCGTTGAAGATAAGTGTATCCCTCTTTGAAATCTACACCTGACAAACAAGTGGTAGTCTCTTAAGAAGCTTGTTTTTGTCCCAGAAATTCCCGGTGGATTGACAAATAGCAATCTCTTCCCGAGAAGTTTGTCCCTATTTCAATAAAGTCATCAGCACCTCAAAATTGTCCTACATCACATGGCATCTCTCTGAAGAAGTTTCGAAGGGAAGTATGATGAAATTTTTCTAGCATATGGCATCTCAGCACAGAAGTTTGCAAAACTCTACATTTCAGACAATGGCATTTCCCAGCAAGTCTGACATCAGATTGTCTCTCATCCTATGGCGTCTCTCTGAAGAAGTCTCGAAGAGAAGTATGATGAAGTCTATTTTCATCAAATGGCTATCTCCCCAGTGAATCTCGAGGATAAGTTTGGTGAGAACCATCATGGAATGCGTCTCTTTATTTAAGAAATCTGTCCCGTAAGATAACTTGTCCTCATCTCCTCGAAGATTCCCGGTGAAGTTATTGATCCAGCAAGTGATCACCTTTTCCAGAGCTCGTTATCTCAACCTTTTCAAGAGAAAAACTTGATAAGAAGAACCGAAGACCAATTCCATGGCTAAAAACCAGAATCAAGGGGAAGTTTATTTCAAAAACAAAACGAAGACCATTTTCATGGCTCATGACCAGAAACGCAGGGAAGTTTTTACCCTTTCTTAGTAGGATTACATAGTTAAAGAAGATGAGTAAGCTTGTTCCGACAGTAGGAGCATGTTACCATTCAAATTATCAGAATCATAGTCGTATCCCCTCGGCGGAGTTGTCATCTCCCCAATCAGTGAAGATACTTCTTTGTTTCCTAGCAGACTACATCATTAGTCCTAATTTTTTTTCCAGTGAATAATTCTTTAAATCCCCAGCGATTTGAATTATTATTAGTCTTCTGTGGTGTCATCCTCACAAGTCTCGTGTCTTGCATTCACAAGCACCACATCATTTATGGCATCTTAGGGTCCAAAATGTTTGCATTCTTAGTTGTATATAAGTCTCTCATATATGGTCGAAACTTAGATATCAATCTTCACCTTTCCATATAGGAGAATCTTAAATAGGGGCATCTGTCATACCCAAATTTTTTACCCTAAGATCCCAAATCATTTGCATTTCATTAGCATCATATGTGTGTTTACTTTTATGCATCACTAACCCATTTGGAGACACAAAGATTGTTGTTTGTTTCATTTGATTACCAATTAGGGTTTTGAGCCTCAAAAGATACTTAGGCAAAGGATCAATCAAGAATGGGCATGATGTTCAACATCTGAAATCCCTTATTCATCCATGAAGATCAAGAAATGTTTTTCAATAATCAAGTACAAGTTTACATCATTTCAAGTTAATCAAGCCCCAAGATCAAGAAAAATCAAGAAAAGTGAGGTTACTTGTAAAAAGGGCAACCTTAGAAAACTTGGAAAATTTTCTAAGTCATGAAAAACAATGATTTTTTCCCTACTTTGCAAGGTCATAACTTCCAAACCAAGTAACCATTTTCTTGGATCCAAAGACCAAATTGAAGAGCTTGTGACATACTACAACTTTGTCACCTAGGGTGAATTCCCAAAAAGTTCATAGATTTTGAGATATGAAGCCATGAAGTTAGGGTTTCCACACTTTTGAACTTTGACACTTAGAGAAATTTTGGACAGAATTTGTTTTGTGTTTTAACTAACTTTGAGGCTATTTTTCACCAAGATCCAAGATGAATCAAGACCAAATGCAAACATCAAAGTTGAAGTATGATATACCAGCTTTCCAAAATATCCAAGAACACAATCTAATCCCATTTGAGCATAGAGATATGGGATGCACAATATGCCTTAATGCAACAGTTTTTGCAAGGCAGATTTGGCATTTTCTTATGCCACACGATTTTGAGTCCAACTTAGAGTGATTGCGCAAGACTAATGTGCACTCAATTCAACAGAAATCTTGTTAGTCATGTTGAACCTGCAAGATAGAGCCATTTCGTCATGAAGATTCTCTTTGAAAGTGGAAGAAAGCCTTGAATTCAAGGTGCATTTATGTGTAATAGTGCATTGTTAAAGATATCACTCCCACCAGTCAAGATGCTCTCTTAAACAACAATAAAACCATCTACAGAATATGGAATTGGTCAAAAGCAAAGCTAGGCTGGCGGAAGAAGATAATGTACCTTGGATAAGAAGTAATGATGCATTGCCAAAACCATTGAACAATGAGCTCAACCTTCAAACCATCACTATTCCTCCAAAACAAACTTTCCCCCTATAAATAGATACTTGATGTTTCAAAACACACCAAAACAACTACAATACTTGTTTTCTCACAAATCTCCATTCTTATCGATATTCAAATTTCCAAAAAAAGTGAGAAATCGAATTTTCAAAACCAGAGCTTTTACACTCAAACTTTTGATTCAAACACTTCATATACATCATGTATAAGTGATCCAAACACTTAAACACTTTTTATAACATCAAATTCATCAAGATTTCATCTCACCTTGATCAAGCTGCAGTTGGATTCGAGCCCATCAATTCAGGAGGTTTCAACTTATTCTAAGCATCTCAGCACAATCCTTAAGGTCTAAGAAAGCTGTTGGGATCATCATTTCACATATGTAACACCTCCAACTGAGGATTCGATTTCCTCTTGCAAGATAAGCCTGAACTTTTCAAACTCAATGTTTCATGCATCATAAATGTTATTTCAAGTTACCATTGTGTTTCTGGAAGTTCACAGATTATTTACCCTCAATCAATTGTCATTTATATTACGTATATAGGATTTCATTATAGTTTTAGAAAAACTAGGGTTCATCTGTGTTCATGCTTAATAACTCATGCCACACTATAAATAAATAAAATAAAAAAGAGCCATTCAATTCCTTGTTAAAAAACACACAACTTTGATGTTTATATCGTGCCAAATGGTTGCGTATTGAGAGAGATAGCAAAGGTTTTGCAAATTCAGAAGTTGGCTCGAGGAAGAAGATGAAGTCTGGTGCGAAATTTTGAATTTACCATGCATTTTTAATATATCATGTAATGGATGTGATTAGTTGACCCCAACGCACGTTGGCTCAGGTTGCAAGGGTTTGTTTTGTAGTTGAAACCACCCAAGCCATTTCTTTTTTACCACTTTTCATATTTTTCTTATTTTATTTTTTTCAAATTTTAAACAATTATTTCTCTTATCAAATTAATTCTTTTTAACTCAATCTTTTTCAAGCATGTCATTCATACACTCTATTATTTTAATACATGAAAAAATTCCAAAAAAAAATATTTTCTAATCACTTTTTTATTAGATAAAAAAGAAGTGAATTTTAGTGTTTTTATACCCAAAAAGTTTGATTTTAGTTCAAATATTTCTAAACCTAATCACACTTAAGTGTTCATATGAATAATATGCGTTGATTAAAATCTTGTTGCGTATTCATAACATTCATAACTAGATTTATACACTTTTTATACCATGATTAAATCCATTTTTCTTTTGAAAAGTATCTTTGATAAAAAAGATAATTAGGGTTTCACCTTGAAGAAATCTTTTCAAACCCGTTTGTATATAATCATGGGCATCCACTTGGTATAAGCCCCTTCCCTTTTTTAACTCACACCATGATTAATTATTTGTTCATGTGCGTACTTTGTAAAAATCATACCTATTTAAACATTTCTTTCATAAAATTTCATAAATTAAATCAACACTCATTACATTTTCAAAACTCTTGGGCCTCTGTTAGAGTGTAAGACCCATCATATTTTCAAATCAAATTTCAAACTCTTGGGCCTCTATTAGAGTGTAAGTCCCTCCCCTCCTCCTTAAAACTTTCTTCAATTTCTATAAAGCTTTCAATCTATTCAAACCTCAATCTTCAACTCTCATCTAACACATTCCTAGTGGCATTCAAATCTAAAACTCATGGGCCTCTGTCAAGAGTGTAAGACCCATTACAAATTCAAAATTCATTGGCCTTTGTCAAGAGTGTAAGACCCATCACATTTTCAATTCAACCATGCTTAAACATGGGCCTCTGTCAAGAGTGTAAGACCCATCGCATTTTCAATCACAATTTAAACTTATGGGTCTCTATAAGAGTGTAAGACACATCACCTTATTCAATTTATGTTTATATGTATCATATACTTATCATGTTAAGTTTCTCTTGACATTTATAACACCCCATACTTAGTTTAGACTTGGTTCAAACATCAGGATTTCCTCAACTACAACTTAGTTCAAACACTAGTTCCCCTTTGGATGAAGTTAACTTCACCACTGGCCTCCTCTTGGGCTTCATACAAGATACAATCAATACTCACCCCAGTTAAGTCAGCCTCCACTCAGGCTATAAACCTTTTAGTTTCAGATATTGGGCTTTGAACAAGATACAAACAAACCTTTTAGCTTCACATCTTGGGCTTTGATCAAGATACAAACAAACCTTTTAGCTTCACATCTTGGGCTTTGAACAAGATACGAAAAAAAAACCTTTTAGATTCACATCTTGGGCTATGAACAAGATACTCAAATAATTCATCTTCTCCCCAGAAATAGAATATTAAGTTATCTCTGTAGGAATATATCTCTTCTATACACCACAATTCAAAATCAAACATTAAAAACTTTTTCTCCATATAAGTGATGTAAGTGGCACACTTGTTGATTCCAAATCCAAGCTGGAGTCCTTCTCTTATCATGGTCTAAAACTTTTCTTCCATCTAAGTGATGTAAGTGGCACACATGTTGATACTATATCCAAGTTAAGGTCCTTCTCTTAGCATGCAAAGACTCATAAAGGAAGATGTGGCATTGCTTAGGATTATTTAACATCCAAGTTCAAAGCTTATTCCCTTATGACATTATTCTCAAATGTTTGAGATGAATAGGTGAGATATATCTCTTTACGATGACAATTTGTCTTTTCTTTCAAACCAACAAACTTTTAGCTTCATCATCTTAGGCTTTGAACAAGATACAAAATTCCACACATAGTTAGGTGGAGCAACAACCACTCTGATTTCCCAAAGTCTCTATTGGGAATACGTAGGCATAAGATTCTGAAATCTTAGCGAGCACACCTTTAAATAAAACCCCTTTGGCTCCCGTACCTTTCATAAAACAAAAACTCCCAAAAACATCTCACATTATCATTCTCACCCATAAGTTAGAACTTCCCCAATCAAACAGTAAACATTTGAAGAAAATAAGATAATTAATAGTAAAAAGAGTACAAAAGGTTCCTATAGAGTACTATAGTACAACTTAAGGTGTAAAAGTCATGCCACAATTTACCAAAAACAGAATAGTTAATTTAAATATAAATTTAAAATATGCTTGAAAGGTTTAAGATGAATATGCATGACTTTTATGAGTAATTAAGATATATATACTTGAATTGTAATACATATTCAACCATCTTAATTCTTCCATTAATTTTTTAAAATTTTTTGATAATTTGAACTTGATTGCTCTAGTCTTCAAGATTTGACTCTTCTTTTTGTTGATGTGTTTATCTTCATCAAAACTATAACCTATGACAAGAAGAACTCTTCTTCACATTCTTCCCCTTTTTGATGATGACAAACCATTCTTTGAAATTTTACTTGTTCATCAATGAGTTGCTTCAATATGTGACTTTTTAAAATATTGAGTAGCAACTAGAATCTCCCCTATCTTGTATATCTCCCCCTTGCTTTTGCAATTCAAGGCTTTCTCCCCTGAAAGAGTTATGAACAAGAACAAATACAATACATATTATTTCTCCTCCTTTTGACTTCATAAAAAAGAAGACAGAGTAGAATAAAGTACAAAGCAAGGTGATAACATAGGAAAGATATATTCATAATTGAAAATTAATAGCACAAAATTAGGCACTTATCTCCTTCATAAGAATTTGATGTTAAAGTGATATCAATATTGATTCTTCATCAAAACATCTTTTGAATCTTTTACTTGTATTTCATGTTGCTCTAATCTTTCAAGTTCTATTTCATGTTGTTGAAGTTTTTCGAACAAGGAAGCAGATGTCATGGTAGAAAGACTCTTCTTTTCTGATATCGCTATCATCTTCTGATGCTATTCCCTGATTAAATACCTAAGAACTTTAAGATTTAATCCATCGTTAGTAAAAGTCTTACCGAGAGCAATCAGATGATTAGTTAAGTGAACAAATCTCTTTTGTAGATCAAGGATTGATTGTCCGGGCTGCATTCTGAATAATTCATACTCTTAACATAATGTATTCAGTATTGATCTTTTTACTTCAGCGGTTCCTTCATGAGTTACTACTAATGTATCCTATATATCCTTCGTCGTTGTGCATTAAGAAATTGAAAAGAATTCATCCATGCTAAGTGCACTTTGAAGTATGTTGATTGCTTTCTTGTCTTAGAGTACCTTCTTCTTATCATCTTCATTCCTTGAATTTTTAATCTTTTTTGTCTCAACTCCATCGACGACACTAGTAGGAACAAATGGACCATTTTGTACAACATCCCAAATATCTTCTCCCGGTGCTTCTAGATGTGCCTTCATACGAATTTTCCAAAAATCAAAGTATTCACCAAAGAACAATGGAGGCTTGTAATTGTTTCCACCATCTCTGAATACCGGGTTTGCGGAAGCCATTCTGGATCACAAGAGGAAATTATTTGAACCTGCTTTGATACCAATTGTAAGTTTATTCGCGGTCTTTAAGAGGGGTGAATTAGATTTATTGGACTTTTCTTAATTTGAAGTGTTAGCACTGGTTTTGTTATTTTTCAGAAATTATATAAAATTATATATGCTGAAAAATAAATGCTGAATGTAAAGGACACAATGAGATATCTTGGTTCCCCCCACAATCCGAGAGTACCCCAGTCACCCCACTCCCCGTGAGAGATTTCCACTTTGTCACGTCTTTGTACAATCTTCCACCAAGACCTATCCTACAATCTTCTAACATAAGCAACACAATCAATAAAGACAATCCCCTTATTATCTTTACAAAGTGCAACAAGAGAACAATCCTCCCTTATTCACTCTCTTGCTTCCAACAATCCTGGACAACAAGGAAATCACAATAATCTAAATTTTTACAAATCTTTGAATTTGTATAACAATGTATATAAATTTCTAGAATTGATCTTCTCTATCAAGTAGGCAATTCTTAATATGTAGTACAAGTGTTTAATGAATTATGTAGTCGAAACTATTTGAAAATGTAATGAAATTGATGTGAAGAAGTTTCCACAAAAAGTTATGTCAAGAACACTTGATTTTGAAAATGAGAGAATATAAGTTTTGAATTAATATGAAAGAGAGATAATTTTGAATTCTGAAAAGTATGGTTTATATAGAGCCTTAACACCTCTCTAAAAGTGTACACATACATAAAAAGATCTCACGGTTCAAAAATACATTCAAAAATTCGTTTACATCAAACTTTTCATGAAAAAGTGACACTAGTTCAGTGGTAACCGGTTACCTCGCTGAAAAATTTCAAAAAACACTTTTTGAAAACATGTGAAACAATGTGCAAGTTGTGGATGTTTTGAAGTTCTATTATGGCGGTTTTAGATGCCTCAATTTACCAAAAAAGAATAGATAATTTAAAAATAATTTTTAAAGATACTTGAAAGGTTTAAGATGAATATGCATGATTTTTATGAGCAATTATGATATATATACTTGAATTGTAATGCATGTTCAACCATCTTGATTCTTCCATTAATTTTTCAAAGCTTTTTGATAATTTGAACTTGATTGCTCTAGTCTTCAAGCTTTGACTCTTCTTTTTGTTGATGTGTTTCTCTTCGTCAAAACTATAACCTATGACAAGAAGAACTCTTCTTCACATTCTCCCCCTTTTTGATTATGACAATACCTACTATTTTTCCCCCTTTTGACATCATCAAAAAGAAGAAAAAGTAGAATAGAATACAATGCAAGGTGATAACATAGGAAGGATATATTCATAATTGAAAATTAATAGCACAAAATTAGACACTTATCTCCTTCATAAGAATTTGATGTCAAAGTTGATATCAATATTGATGCTTCTTCAAAACATCTTTTGAATCTTTTACTTGTATTTCATATTGATCTAATCTTTCAAGTTCTATTTCATGTTCTTGAAGTTTTCCGAACAAGGAAGCAGACGTCATGGTAGAAAAACTCATATTTTCTGACATCGTTATCACCTTTGGTTGTCATTCCCAGGTTAAACACCAAAGAACTTTAAGATTTAATTCATCGTTAGTAAAAGTCTTACCAAGAGCAATCAGGTGATTAGTTAAGTGAACAAATCTCTTTTATAGATCAAGGATTGATTCTCTGGGATGCATTCTGAATAATTCATACTCTTGACATAATGTCTTCTATCTTGATCTTTTTACTTCAGCGGTTCCTTCATGAGTTACTGCTAATGTAACCCATATTTCCTTCGTCGTTGTGCATTGAGAAATTCGAAAGAATTCATCCATGCTAAGTGTACTTTGAATTATGTTGATTGCTTTCTTGTCATAGATTGCCTTCTTCTTATCATATTCATTCCATGAATTTTTAATCTTTTTTGTCTCAACGCCATCGATGACACTAGTAGGAACAAATGGACCATTTTGTACAGAATCCCAAATATCTTCTCCTTGTGCTTCTAGAGGTGCCTTCATACTAATTTTCCAAAAATCAAAGTATTCACCAAAGAACAATGGAGGCTTGTTATTTCTTCCACCATCTTTGAATATCGGGTTTGCGGAAGCCATTCTAGATCACAAGAGCAAATTACTTGAACCTGCTCTGATACCAATTGTAAGTTTATGCGCGGTCTTTAAGAGGGGTGAATTAGATTTATTGGACTTTTCTTAATTTGAAGCGTTAGCACTGGTTTTGTTATTTTTAAGAAATTATATAAAATTATATATGCTGAAAAATAAATGCTGAAAGTAAAGGACACAATGATATATCTTGGTTCCCCTCACAATCCGAGAGTACTCCAGTCCCCTCACTCCCCGTGAGAGATTTCCTATTTGTCACATCTTTGTACAAGTCTTCCACCAAGACCTTTCCTACAATCTTCTAAAATAAGCAACATAATCAATAAGGACAATCCCCTTATTATCTCTACAAAGTGCAATAAGAGAACAATTCTCCCTTATTCACTCTCTTGGTTTCAACAAACCTGGGCAGCAAGAAAATCACAACAATCTAAACTTTTACAAGTGTTTGAATTTGTATAACAATGTATATCAATTCCCAGAATTGATTTTCTCTATCAAGTAGGCAATTCTTAATATGTAGTACAAGTGGTTAATGAATTATGTGGTTGAAACTATTTGAAAATGTAATGAAATTGATGTGAAGAAGTTTCAACAAAAATTTATGTCAAGAACACTTGATTTTGAAAATGAGAGAATAAAGTTTTTGAATTGCTATGAAAGAGAGATAATTTTGAATTCTGAAAAGTATGGTTTATATAGAGCCTTAACACCTCTCTAAAAGTGTACACATATATGAAAAGATCTCATGGTTCAAATATACATTCAAAAATTCGTTTACATCAAAATTTTCATGAAAAAGTGCCACTAATTCAGTGGTAACCAGTTACCTCGCTGAAAGTTTTTAAAAAACGCTTTTTGAAAACAAGTGAATAATTGTGCAAGTTGTGGATGTTTTAAAGTGCTATTACGACGGTTTTAGATGCCTCAATTTACCAAAAAAGAATAGATAATTTAAAAATAATTTTTAAAGATGCTTGAAAGGTTTAAGATGAATATGCATAACTTTTATGAGCAATTATGATATATATACTTGAGTTGTATTGCATGTTCAACCATCTTGATTCTTCCATTAATTTTTCAAAGCTTTTTGATTATTTGAACTTGATTGCTCTAGTCTTCAAGCTTTGACTCTTCTTTTTGTTTATGTGTTTTTCTTCATCAAAACTAAAACCTATGACAAGAAGAACTCTTCTTCACATTCTCCCCCTTTTTTATTATGACAATACCTACTATTTCTCCCCCTTTTGACATCATCAAAAAGATGAAAAAGTAGAATAATGTACAAAGTAAGGCGATAACATAGGAAGGATATATTCATAGTTGAAAATTAATAGCACAAAATTAGACACTTATCTCCTTCATAAGAATTTGATGTCAAAGTTGATATAAATATTGATGCTTCTTCAAAACAAAGTTGATATCAATATTGATGCTTCTTCAAAACATCTTTTGAATTTTTTACTTGTATTTCATATTGCTTAAATCTTTCAAGTTCTATTTCATGTTCTTGAAGTTTTCCGAACAAGGAAGCGGACGTCATGGTAGAAAAACTCATATTTTCTGACATCGTTATCACCTTTGGTTGTCATTCCCAAGTTAAACACCTAAGAACTTTAAGATTTAATTCATCATTAGTAAAAGTCTTACCGAGAGAAATTAGATGATTAGTTAAGTGAACAGATCTCTTTTATAGATCAAGGATTGATTCTCTGGGCTGCATTCTGAATAATTCATACTCTTGACATAATGTATTCAATCTTGATCTTTTTACTTCAGTGGTTCCTTCATGAGTTACTGCTAATGTGACCCATATTTCCTTTGTCGTTATGCATTGAGAAATTCGAAAGAATTCATCCATGCTAACTGCAATTTGAATTATGTTGATTGGTTTCTTGTCATAGATTACCTCCTTCTTATCATATTCATTCCATGAATTTTTAATCTTTTTTGTCTCAACGCCAACGATGACACTAGTACAAAAAAATGGACCATTTTGTACAGCATCCCAAATATCTTCTCCTTGTGCTTCTAGAGGTGCCTTCATACTAATTTTCCAAAAATCAAAGTATTCACCAAAGAACAATGGAGGCTTGTTATTTCTTCCACCATCTTTGAATATCGGGTTTGCGGAAGCCATTCTAGATCACAAGAGCAAATTACTTAAACCTGCTCTGATAACAATTGTAAGTTTATGCGCTGTCTTTAAGAGGGGTGAATTAGATTTATTGGATTTTTCTTAATTTGAAGCGTTAGCACTGGTTTTGTTATTTATAAGAAATTATATAAAATTATATATGCTAAAAAATAAATGCTGAAAGTAAAGGACACAATGATATATCTTGGTTCCCCTCACAATCCGAGAGTACTCCAGTCCCCTCAATCCCCTTGAAAGATTTCAAATTTGTCACATCTTTGTACAAGTCTTCCACCAATAGCTATCCTACAATCTTCTAACATTAGCAACACAATCAATAAGGACAAACCCCTTATTATCTCTACAAAGTGCAATAAGAGAACAATTCTCCCTTATTCACTCTCTTGGTTTCAACAAACCTGGACAGCAAGAAAATCACAACAATCTAAACTTTTACAAGTGTTTGAATTTGTATAACAATGTATATCAATTCCTAGAATTGATCTTCTGTATCAAGTAGGCAATTCTTAATATGTAGTACAAGTGCTTAATGAATTATGTAGTTGAAACTATTTCAAAATGTAATGAAATTTATGTGAAGAAGTTTAAAAAAAAAGTTATGTCAAGAACGCTTGATTTTGAAAATGACAGAATATAAGTTTTGAATTGCTATGAAAGAGAGATGAATTTGAATTCTGAAAAGTATGGTTTATATAGAGCCTTAACACCTCTCTAAAAGTAAACACATTCATGAAAAGATGCCATGGTTCAAAAATACTTTCAAAAATTCGTTTACATCAAAATTTTCATGAAAAAGTGCCACTGGTTCAGAGGTAACCGTTTACCTCACTAAACGTTTTCAACAAAACACTTTTTTTTTAAAACATGTGAAAAATTGTGCAAGTTTTGGATGTTTTAAAGTGCTATTACGTTCGTTTTAGATGCCTCAATTTACCAAAAAAGAATAGATTATTTAAAAATAATTTTTAAAGATGATTTAAAGGTTTAGGATGAATATGCATGACTTTTATGAGCAATTATGATATATATATACTTGAATTGTAATGCATGTTCAACCATCTTGATTCTTCCATTAATTTTTCAAAGCTTTTTGATAATTTGAACTTGATTGCTCTAGTCTTCAAGCTTTGACTCTTCTTTTTGTTGATGTGTTTGTCTTCATCAAAACTATAACCTATGACAAGAAGAACTCTTCTTCACATTCTCCCCCTTTTTTATTATGACAATACCTACTATTTCTCCCCCTTTTGAAATCATCAAAAAGAAGAAATAGTAGAATGAAGTACAAAGCAAGGTGATAACATAGGAAGGATATATTCATAATTGAAAATTAATAGCACAAAATTAGACACTTATCTACTTCATAAGAATTTGATGTCAAAGTTGATATCAATATTGATGCTTCTTCAAAACATCTTTTGAATCTTTTACTTGTATTTCATATTGATCTAATCTTTCAAGTTCTATTTCATGTTCTTGAAGTTTTCCGAACAAGGAAGTAGACGTCATGGTAGAAAAACTCATATTTTCTGACATCGTTATCACCTTTGGTTGTCATTCCCAGGTTAAACACCTAAGAACTTTAAGATTTAATTCATCGTTAGTAAAAGTCTTACCGAGAGCAATCAGGTGATTAGTTAAGTGAACAAATCTCTTTTATAGATCAATGATTGATTCTCTGGGCTGCATTCTGAATAATTCATACTCTTGACATAATGTATTCAATCTTGATCTTTTTACTTCAGCGGCTCCTTCATGAGTTACTGCTAATGTAACCCATATTTCCTTCGTCGTTGTGCATTGAGAAATTTGAAAGAATTCATCCATGCTAAGTGCACTTTGAATTATGTTGATTGCTTTCTTGTCATAGATTACCTTCTTCTTATCATATTCATTCCATGAATTTTTAATCTTTTTTGTCTCAACGCCATCTATAACACTAGTAGGAACAAATGGACCATTTTGTACAGCATCCCAAATATCTTCTCCTTGTGCTTCTAGAGGTGCCTTCATACTAATTTTCCAAAAATCAAAGTATTCACCAAAGAACAATGAAGGCTTGTTATTTCTTCCACCATCTCTAAATATCGGATTTACGGAAGCCATTCTATATCACAAGAGCAAATTACTTGAACCTGCTCTGATACTAATTGTAAGTTTATGCGCGGTCTTTAAGAGGGGTGAATTAGATTTGTTAGACTTTTCTTAATTTGAAGCGTTAGCACTGGTTTTGTTATTTTTAAGAAATTATATAAAATTATATATGCTGAAAAATAAATGCTGAAAGTAATGGACGCAATGATATATCTTGGTTCCCCTCACAATCTGAGAGTACACTAGTCCCCTCACTCCCCGTGAGAGATTTCCAATTTGTCATATCTTTGTACAAGTCTTCCACCAAGACCTATCCTACAATCTTCTAATATAAGAAACACAATCAATAAGGACAATCCCCTTATTATCTCTACAAAGTGCAATAAGAGAACAATTCTCCCTTATTCACTCTCTTGGTTTTAACAAACCTGGACAGCAAGAAAATCACAACAATCTAAAGTTTTACAAGTGTTTGAATTTGTATAACAATGTATATCAATTTTTGGAATTGATCTTCTTTATCAAGTAGGTAATTCTTAATATGTAGTACAAGTGCTTAATGAATTATGTAGTTGAAACTATTTCAAAATGTAATGAAATTTATGTGAAGAACTTTCAACAAAATGTTATGTCAAGAACACTTGATTTTGAAAATGAGAGAATATAAGTTTTGAATTGCTATGAAAGAGAGATGAATTTGAATTCTTAAAAGTATGGCTTATATAGAGCCTTAACACCTCTCTAAAAGTAAACACATACATGAAAAGATGCCATGGTTCAAAAATACTTTCAAAAATTCGCTTACATCAAAATTTTCATGAGAAAGTGCCACTGGTTCGGTGGTAACCGGTTACCTCACTGAATGATTTCAACAAAACACTTTTTTTTAAAACATATGAAAAAAATGTGTAAATTGTTGCGGTTTGAAAGTGCTATTATGGCGGTTTGAAATGCCTTAATTTACCGAAACCAAAATAGTTAATTTAAAAATAATTTTAAAAAATGCTTGAAAGGTTTAAGATGAATATGCATAACTTTTATGAGCAATTAAGATATATATACTTGAATTGTAATGCATATTCAACCATTTTGATTCTTTCAATAATTTTTCAAAGCTTTTTGATAATTTGAACTTGATTGCTCTAGTCTTCAAGCTTTGACTCTCCTTTTTGTTGATGTGTTTTTCTTCATCAAAACTATAACCTATGACAAGAAGAACTCTTCTTCAAATTCTCCCCCTTTTTGATGACGACAAATCATTCTTTGAAATTTAACTTCTTCATCAATGAGTTGCTTCAATATGTGACTTTTTGAATTGTTGAGTAGCAACTAGAATCTCCCCCTATCTTGTATATCTCCCCCTTGCTTTTGCAATTCAAGGCTTTCTCCCCTGAAAGAGTTATGAACAAGAACAAATACAATACCTGTTATTTCTCCCCCTTTTGACATCATAAAAAAGAAGACAAAGTAGAATAAAGTACAAAGCAAGGTGATAACATAGGAAGGATATATTCATAATTAAAAATTAATAGCATAAAATTAGACAGTTATCTCCTTCTTAAGAATTGGATATCAAAGTTGATATCAATATTAATGCTTCTTCAAAACATCTTTTGAATCTTCTACTTGTATTTCATGTTGCTCTGATCTTTCAAGTTCTATTTCTTGTTTTTGAAGTTTTTCGAACAAGGAAGCGGACATCATGGTAGAAAGACTCATCTTTTCTGATATCGTTATCACCTTTGGTTGTCATTCCCTGGTTAAACACCTACGAACTTTAAGATTTTATTCATCGTTAGTAAAAGTCTTACCGAGAGCAATCATGTGATTAGTTAAGTGAACAAATCTCTTTGGTAGATCAAGGATTGATTCTATGGGCTGCATTCTAAATAATTCATACTCTTGACATAATGTATTAAATCTTGATCTTTTTACTTCAGTGGTTCCTTCGTGAGTTACTACTAACGTAACCCATATTTTTTTCGTCGTTGTGCATTGAGAAGTTTGAAAGAATCCATCCATGCTAAGTGCAATTTGAAGTATGTTGATTGCTTTCTTGTCGTAGAGTACCTTCTTCTTATAATATTCATTCCATGAATTTTGAATATTTTTTGTCTCAACGCCATCGACGACACTAGTAGGAACAAATGGACCATTTTGTACAACATCCCAAATATCTTCTCCTTGTGCTTAGATGTGCCTCCATACGAATTTTCCAAAAATCAAAGTATTCACCACAAAACAATGGCGGCTTGTTATTTCTTCCACCTTCTCTGAATACCGGGTTTGCGGAAGCCATTCTGGATCACAAGAGCAAATTACTTGAACCTGCTCTGATACCAATTGTAAGTTTATGCACGGTCTTTAAGAGGGGTGAATTAGATTTATTGGGCTTTTCTTAATTTGAAGCGTTAGCACTGGTTTTGTTATTTTTCAGAAATTATATAAAATTAAATATACTGAAAAATTAACGCTAAAAGTAAAGGACACAATGATATATCCTGGTTACCCTCACAATTCGAGAGTACTCTAGTCCCCTCACTCCCTGTGAGAGATTTCCACTTTGTCACATCTTTCTACAAGTCTTCCACCAAGACCTATCATATAATCTTCTAACATAAGCAACACAATCAATAAGGACAATCCCCTTATTATCTTTACAAAGTGCAACAAGAGAACAATTCTCCTTTATTCACTTTCTTGCTTCCAACAATCCTGAACAACAATGAAATCACAATAATCTAAATTTTTACGAGTGTTTGAATTTGTATAACAATGTATATCAATTCCTAGAATTGATCTTCTCTATCAAGTAGGCAATTCTTAATATGTAGTATAATTGCTTAATGAATTATGTAGTTGAAACTATTTGAAAATGTAATGAAATTGATGTGAAGAAGTTTCCATAAAAAGTTATGTCAAGAACACTTGATTTTGAAAATGAGAGAATATAAGTTTTGAATTTCTATGAAAGAGAGATAATTTTGAATTCTGAAAAGTATAGTTTATGTAGAGCCTTAACACCTCTCTAAAAGTGAACACATACATGAAAAGATGTCATGGTTCAAAAATACTTTCAAAAATTTGTTTACATCAAAATTTTCATGAAAAAGTGCCACTGGTTCAGTGGTAACCGGTAACCTCAATGAATTTTTCAAAAAACACTTTTTGAAAACATATGAGAAAATTATACAAATTGTGGTGGTTTTAAAGTGCTATTACGGCGGTTTGAAATGCCTCAATTGACCAAGAACAGAATAGCTAATTTAAAAATCATTTTAAAAGATGCTTGAAAGGTTTAAGATGAATATGCATGACTTTTATGAGCAATTAAGATATATTAATATATATACTTGAATTGTAATGCATATTCAACCATCTTGATTCTTCCATTAATTTTTCAAATCTTTTTGATAATTTGAACTTGATTGCTCTAGTTTTCAAGCTTTGACTCTTCTTTTTGATGATGTGTTTGTCTTCATCAAAACTATAACCTATGACAAGAAGAACTATTCTTCACATTCTCCCCCTTTTTGATGATGACATACCATTCTTTGAAATTTAACTTGTTCATCAATGAGTTGCTTCAATATGTGACTTTTTTTGTAATGTTAAGTAGCAACTAGAATATCCCCCTATCTTGTATATCTCCCCCTTGCTTTTGCAATTCGAGGATTTCTCCACTGAAAGAGTTATTGAAATTCTAGTATCAGATATGTGATGTTAAGTGAGATGTCACAACATCAATATCTGTTGTATGAACAAGACAATAAAACAGCACAGAAGAACAATAAATAAACTCAGAGAATTGTTCACCCAGTTCGGTCTAACTACCTACATCTGGGGGCTACTAAGCCAGGGAGGAAATTCACTATTAGTAGTATTAATTCATAGACTCTACAGCCAACACATCAGTTGACAATCTACTCACTTAATCACTACCCAATGACACTTCTACCTAAGACACTCTTAGATATGAGACACCTATCACCCCCCCTCAATCATAATAGTGATAACAATTGAATGATTACAAAGTATAGAAGAACACTCTTCAAAGACACACCTTGATCTTGCTTAAAAGATTCAATCAAGAACAATACACTCGTGCTTAAAAGCTTTGAGTGGACAAACTACAACTCAAATAAACAGTCCAGTTCAAACATTAAAGAGATGAGTGAATGGCTCACAAATAACAAAACACAAAGAGACTTAGACCCTAACACAAGTAACACAGTTCTTAGAATCACACTTTACTATCTCGCAAGTAGGGTTGATACGCCTTTAAATAGAACAATCTTCATGGGCTTTGGCAGAATAAAATCTCATATTGGAATTAACAATAAAGCAGATTTATTCTCCAAATCTCTTTCCTATAAATTAGTAACAAACTGATTCTTCAAAACAGTAGAAAAAGATTGCTTCACATAAATAAATTACTCCATGATTTTCGCAACAAACAGAACACAAATCAAACTGAAGATTGCTAAAATAGCGCAACACACAAAACAACACATTCTGAACAGATTGTATAATGTTCTGTCATCAGATGTTAGAACATCTGCCTTGACATCACAAACAGAAACCAACTGCAACACATGCGGAATGATAGAAGCACATGTTAAGACATCAGACATAACATCTTGAACAAACACATTGTTTTACCAAAATTACTTCCAATAACAGAACTAACAATCTCCCCCTTTGGCTAATTTTGGCTAAAACAATATCAGCACACATCAGAGATACCTGCAGCAGAAACACACATAACACATAACACTAACATTCAGCAGCTGCACACCAATCAAAACTCAAACTCCCCCTCAAGCCAAGAAACCAGTAACAACTAGAAATCCAACTACTTCAACCAAAAACCAACATCACAGAACATCCACTACAACACTACAGTAATAACAAATCCAAAAATCACTACTCACTTCTCCCCCTTTTTAGCCACAATTGGACAAGTCAGTACCAAGAACTCCCCCTCACTACTCACAGTTAGTCATACTAGCTACCAGTCAGTCAAGTTAGCTCTCCCTTGTTAGCCACAGTATGCAACTCATGACAAGACAAGTCATGGAATATCCAAACAAGATAATCATATAAGAGCATAGGAAACAATATCCAAGATGTTCAGATTACATAACAAGCACCCAAGGTACAAAACAAAAACTAATAACAGAAAGAAAAACCAAAAGAACCATCAAAGAACACTAGTAACACCATCAACAGAACACATCAGAGTTCCAGAACCAAGTCATTCATGATTATCAGTCTCCTCACTAGAGGCACCAGCTTCCTCTTCCCCCTCATCTTCAACCTGTTCTAAACTTTTGATCAAGGCCTCTAATTTTAGCTTCCTAGCAGTATTTATGCTGATCACTGTTTCCAGCTCCTTGCAAGTAGCCTTCAACTCACTGATTAACTCATCTTTGGTGGTGTTCTTGTTGTCAATAGTTGCAGATGTTGAGACAATATCAGGAACATATTGTCCAACAAAGAGTTTGGAGTGAAGAGACAATACAGACTCCCTTTTGCAAGCAATATCTGTAGCAGCCAAGATCCCAGGATGTTGATTCAAAATAATTCCACAGATTAAGGATGGAAAAGCAATTGGCAATTTCACAGCCATTGTTCCAGCATGTTTGACTGTTTGATAAAAAATATAAGAACCATAATCAAAATCCTTCTTGGTTCCAACTGCAATGATGAACTTTCCCAACCCAACAGAGATTGTAGTCTTATGGTTGGTAGGAACCCAATTGGCAGCTCCAATTCTGTGTAGTATAGCATACTTAACACTCAGAAGTCCAGCAGCCAATTTTCCCTTCAAAGGCCATGTAGTCACTTGATTTGCAGTAATCTCCTTGCAAATCTGATTGTCAGTGACCTCCAACTCACTCTCAGCTTGATCACTCCTTGCCAAGTATATGTTAATAATAGTAGGAGAAAACTCAATACACCTACCCCTTACATAAACCTTTCTAAAATCCATACTCCTGCTATCAGTAATGTCTTCAGGGATGTTCACAATGAACTCCTAGACAAGCATATCATAACATTTTGAAAAACTAGACACAGTCTTCATTAACCCAACATAATTGATCAATTCCATAACCTCCTTCATCTCAAGAGCATCTCTACCTAGTTCTCTTTCCATGGCAACCCTTCTCTGATAAACATACTTCCATTTTTGCACACTAACAACAGAATGAAAAGAAACATTATCTAGAGGAGCATCAGGAACTTTATCAGCAGTTCTACTCACAACAAGCTTTTTCACATGAGTGATGTCCTGGACATCATCCTCAACATCATAGTCTGAGTCAGACTCAATCCTGATCTTCCTATTTTTGGAAGAGACAGATACTTTGCTCCAAGACTTTGTAGGTCCTACAACAGGAGTCTTCTTCTTACTGATATTAGTTCTCACCTTTGAAGGTGAATCTACAACTTCCCCTTTTCTTGATTTCAGCCTTTTAGCAATGCCAGGGTGTACACTTGCAATCAGATCATTATCAGATGGAACATCAACCAGATTCACAATATCTTCATCATTAACAGTCTGCTTTCCTTTAAGACCTGAAGCATCAGACTTGTTAGGGGAACTTCTCTCAGCAGAAGATGTCCCAACATCAGGTTCACCATTATTTTCTGCATCCTCAAGAACTGAGGTAGCCAGCTTTTGAAGTTTATCTTCTGAATCATCTTTATCATTACCAGATGACCCAGTTTGATGACTACCTTCTTGATTAGCCTCAGAAGTATGAGAAGCAGAAATTTGAGCAAGGGGCTTAGATATCCCAGCAACAACAAACCCTTCATTTAGAATCCTAGAGACAATCCTGTCTGTACTTCTATCAACAGAGAAGACTTCTTCCTTTCTTTGATCCTCTTGAGATAGAGGAACAGAGATTCCAGGAACCCTATTGTCTCCATACAAGAGACCAGTAACTATGCTATGAACAGAGCTATCATCATGCTTTTTATTTTCAGAGGCATCAGAAGAGTTACCTGCAGGGGTGCGCTTAGAGCTTCTTGCATGCAGCTTATTGGGTCTAGTCTTCTTAGCTTCAGGAGGGGAAATCATAGAAAGAGGTGCAACATCAAGAACCGCATTAGTCTGAACATCATCAGAAGAAACCCTAGGATTCGTGGGAGTTTTCTTGGAAGAAGATGAGGAGCGTTGTTGAGACATTGTAGAAATCTTGCACAGGGTGGGTGTAATACCCCAAATTTTGACCACTTAGATTTCCCATCATTGTGAAAATCATCATCACAATATGGATGAACCATCATGCTTCATTAGCCTCCCCAAAGATGGGTGAGCATCCAATACAATCAAAATTAGGGTTTCAAGCCCTCTCTGAGTGCTTAAACAAAGGATCAATCAAGAAATGACATGATCTTCAACTTGTCTAATCTCTCAAACATCCACAATGGATCAAAAAGGACTCCCACTTCAAGGATTAAGCACAAAGCTGCTCCCTTCTAGGTGGATCAAGTCTCAAGATCGACAGTGTCACCAAATTAGGGTTTTGGTTGACCAGGGCCTCCAGATGGAAATTTTCATCTGGGCACAAGGCAATGATCCAAAACATGACCTAATATACTTCATGGAACCTCATGAACCCATGCATCAAGTCAATTTTGCCTCAGGGGATGCATTCATCAAAAATCAGGAATTAGGGTTTCTTGACCTAATTCACCCCTAAGTTGACTTTTGGGATAAACCATGAGCCAAGACCTCAAGAGATGATTTGAGGGTCTCTAATACACCATATTGATCCATTTGGAACAATGGATTGATCCAAGAAGCTTGAGCAACAAGTTTCATTTTCATCTGCACCACAATTAGGGTTTTCAGGGAAAAGTCAACTATAACTTTGAGTTTTGACCTGGACATGCACCCAAACCCTAATACATGATTTAATATACCCTATGACACCCATGGAACATGTCCATCAAGTTTGATTTAGGTCAAGGACATGATTTCCTGAAGAATTGCACAGTTTGGAATTCATCTGATAAAAAGTCAACTGTGCACAAAAGTCAACTTTGACTTTTTGAGATTTTTCACCAAAATGGATTTTTAACCCTAAAATGATGTTAATGTATGATTTGAATCATCATTCATCAAGAAAAATCAAGAAAAGTGAGATAACTTGTAAAAGGGGTAACCATAAAACTTAGAAATTTTTCTAAGTTAAAAAATAAAGTGGCAAAGGTACCAACTTTGGAGGACCATAACTCCTAAACCACAAGGCCATTTTTTCTCATCCAAAGATGGATTTGTAGCCCTCATTATCACCTACAAAAACTTCAACTACAAGTCATTCCAATTCATTAAGGATTTTGAGTTATGGAGTGATCAAAGTGGCTGAAAAGTGAAAATGTCACTTTTTCCAACACTTAGTGAAATTTTCACTAAGTCAGAATTCTGCTTCACTTTTTGCCAAATGTAGGGGGATTTTTCACTTGGAATCAAAAGAGATCAAAACCAAACTTGTTCAAACAGTTGTTGTATCATGTAAGAGCTTTCCAAAATGGCCAAGAACATTGCCAAATTCAACCTACATCATGAGATACAACATTGGCAAGTTGCCTTACTGAAATCTGTCAAAGCAAGGCAGAATTTGCATTTTGGCTCGATTTTCCAAAATCAGCCAATTGCAATTGCTCCAATCCACTTGGACACCTCAGAGGATTGAATTCAAAGGGGACAATCACTGAGCCAAGCCTCCAAGGTCTAAGGAACAAAGAATAGCATGTTGAACCTAGAGTTGCCAAAATAGGGACAAGACTTCAAATTTGGAATGAGGCATTCAATGGAACTATCAAGGTGGCATGGACTGAGCCATTCTCATCTAAAATCATTCAAGACTTATCCAAGACCAAGGGGACCAAAGCTCTGTGCCTTAACCTCTAGTCAATGGCTAGAGGAGACTTTCATTCCCATTGGCCAACATTGAGGAAACCTACTTACCAGCTGCCATGTACTATTCCTTGCAAAACAAACTTGCTCTACTATAAATAGAGCTCAATTGTGGTCAGTTTGAGTACACCAAAGCCATCTAACAGATGCTTTCCTCAAAATCTCTTTCTCTTGGCAAAAATGCCTTTCTTAGCAAGGTAGCTATCGGGTTTTGAGTTTGAGAGCAATTCTGCAAAAACCAATCACTCACACACCTCACATACATCATATATGAGCTGATCAAACACTCACATAACATCTGAAACATCAATTTCACAAAATCACTTGCCATCCACACAAGTTTGAACTGAAGTTGCAGCTGGGATGCCATAAACTGATCCAGTCCATTTCAATTCAATCCAAGTGTTCAAACACACTCCATATGGTGTAGGGAAGCTGTCCAGATCATCACAACTTGTCTGTAACGCCTCCAACTCAAAATCACATCTGCTCTTGCTGTCACGATTTGAAGGTAAGCCTAAACTTGGGCATCTCTCAATTTATGCATATTTCCTCGCACAATAATTTGGCCATATGTTCATAATCATGCATGGAATGTTTTCCCTCAATTAATTGCGTTGTTTGAATCGTGTATCAAAAATCCTAGCCTTCATGCAGAAATTAGGGTTCTTGAGGTTTCTTCGTGATTTCTTGTTGTATGTTTAATTTAAATGAAATTAAAATACATAGACATGATCGTGAGGTTGAGACGAGCAGATAATTCACAAAAATGTTAAAATATTTTATTTTATCAAAAAATCCCAAAAATATTATTTATTTCATATAATTGATATTTTTGTAAAGAATTAATATTTTGATTGTTTTTGGCATTTTAAATATTTTTTCTACATTGATTTTGCAACTTTTAATGCTTTCTAATTATTTTGTAGGTCAATACTTAATTTTTGAAGCATTAATCCAAGATCACAATTTGTTTTCCATGTGTTAAACAATTTTTGATCATTTTAATTGAATTTTTATTCAATTAAATACATTTTGAAAACAAATTAGGGTTTTGGATTAATTCAACCCTCATAAATCATTTTCAAAACACTTTGGGCCTCTATTAGAGTGTAAGACCCAATCCTTTTTTTACCAAATCATCTTTGGGCCTCACTTATTGTATAAGTCCCGATACCGTAAAAAAAAAACAAACGGCGCGATCGTCGCCTTTTCAAAAATCATCTGGGCCTCTCCTTGAGCTATAAGACCCATTCAAAACTTTTGGGCCTCTATTAGAGTGTAAGACCCATCCCCCCTTGTATAAAAAAAAACTTTTTGGGCCTCACTCATTGTATAAGTCCCTCTGTACAAGTAAACGGCGCGATCGTCGCCCGTTTAAAATTAAAAACCATCTGGGCCTACCCTCGTGTTATAAGCCCCACACTTTTTCTTTAAACCTTTTTGGGCCTCTTGAGAGAGTGTAAGACCCATCCCTTTGTACAGAAAACCATTTTGGGCCCCAGTCACTTGTATAAGTCCCTCTGTACAAATTCAAACAGTGCGCTCACTGATAAAACCCTGGGCCTCTCCTTGAGCTGTAAGCCCTAGATCTTTCTTTTTCAAAGCACTTTCTCCTTTGATTTTGAATATACTGTTGTTTTTAATCTTTCTTTGTTGAACAACTAACCAAACAGCATGGAAGCACTACAACCGAGTAAGTGGTTATCGCTTTCATTTACTGCTTTCATATTATAAACTGTATTGTGGGGCTGCTCACTGTAAGTCTCCTTTCATAAACTCATATCTACTGTGTAATAATAGTATAGATATTTCGAGTTTCCCCGGATACTACGTCTAGAACTAAGTGACGCCGTTTCATTTATTCGTAGAAATAGACGCCTAGATCCCCAATAGGAGCACCAGATACAGTCTTCTCTTCGGCTGTCCTTCTTAGGAATCATCAAGAAATTCTATCCCCCAGAGATGAATTATTCTCGGTGAAACTTCTCTTGAATTTCTTCAAACCGCCGAACGGTTCGGACTCTCTCTAAAAGTTAAAGTCACTGGATAGTAAACCTCGCACATTTACCAGTGGTTTTAACTCTAAAAGAGTTTTCCTGAACTTTTCTTTGGTTTGGGACCCACGGGCTTCTTAAAAGCAACCTGACCTCCTCTTGGGCATTATTCAAGGACCCTACGGCTTCTTAGAAGTATCCACAGCCTCCTCTTAGGCTTCGTATAATGATCTCTTCTTCCGGGAATGATAGCCTCCTCTTGGGCATTATTCAAGGACCCGTCGGCTTCTTAAAAGATTCCAGCCTCCTCTTGGGCTTCGTACAAATTGTCCCGACGACCTCCTAGAGGTATAGGAACAGAACCTAGTCATCCTCATAGAACAGTCCTTTCATAGAGTCTACTACTGTTTCTCGAAGCATAGTACAAAAGATAAAACTCTAGACTTGGACAGTCTAACTTCCTTGAGTCTCAAAGACATTCTCAAGCACCCTTCGTTAAATAGGAAGGAAACCCACAGACTCGGACAGTCTCAATACCCTTTGGATTTCCCGTTTCCTCAAAGAAAAGGAGATACCCCTGATCCTCAAATTAAATCCCTGAGTACAATGTTGCTCATATAAGAACTGATTTTCTCTTTTAAATCAGTATATTGGATCTGTCACTCAACTGAAACAGTTACAATAGCCTCCATCTCGGGCTTCGTACGAGATACCAAAATTCTCCCCAGTGGAGTCAAAACAACCTTTTAGCCTCTCTCTCGGGCTTTGTATGAGACACAAAAGATTCCCTCGTTGAGTCAATCACCCCTTTTTTTGCCTCCATCTCGGGCCTCGTACGAGATATAAATCCCTTAAGCAAGAGTCGAACTCTTTGCTAGCCTCCTCTTAGGCTTTGTATAACGATATGCCCCACTGGGTCAAAAACTTTTAGCCTCTCTCTCGGGCTTTGTACGAGACACAAAATAGCCTCCTCTTAGGCTTTGTATAATGATTTTCCTAGCGGAAATTAGCCTCCTCTTAGGCTTTGTATAAGAAAACCACTGGTTGATCTAATTAACCTTTTAGCATCAAAGTTGTGCCTCGTTCACAGTAAACAAACATCAACAACTCCTTTCCCTTCATCTAATCGCTGTAAGCGGCAAGCCTCTGGATCATCTATATCCATGCCACTGTCCCTCTTTTAGCATGAGAAATTCCTAAGGAAAGATGGCATTGCTCTACACTGAGTTAAAGTCTTCTCCTTCTGGTTAAAACCCTTTCTTCGGAAATTATGGCATTGCTCGGATCCGTGTATCCTAGTTAAAGTAATTCTCCTTCTCCCCTCTTTAGAGATGACAAATTCTCTCTAAAGTCGAGGTCTTTCAGCTTCACATCTTGGGCTTTGAACAAGACACAAATAGACCTTTTAGCTTCACATCTTGGGCTTTGAACAAGATACAAATCACCTTTCGCTTCACGTCTTGGGCTTTGAACAAGACACCAAAAACCAATTTCCTCCCATAGAATAGGAGGAACTACGAACGCTCTGATTTCCCTGTTTCGGTAAACGGGAATACGTAGGCATAAGATCGAAAGAAAAGATCTTAGCGAGCGCAATCAACAAAAAACCCAAATCCCATATCTCCATCAATTAAAAGCAGTATTTCAAAAACACCAGTCCTAACCTCCTAATCCTTATTCCCCGCCAGAAACCCTTTGCCTACGAAAAAAGAAAGAAAGAAACCTGTATTGGCGAAATACGAATAACCAGTACAAAGGCCCCCCACATTGATAGCATCCGTAACCTAACAGACCGCTGTTTAAACTCAGTATGCAAGCAGGGTTAATTGGAGACATCTATTTCCCTTCCTTATTCAGCTCACAATAGGATAAAAAATGAATCGACCTGTAGTTTTAAGTTCAACCGCAGAGAGCGACCAGCGCTTAAGAACCGCGTCCAAAATCGCTCGCTACAGAAAAATGGCGCCCACCGTGGGGCCAGTTTTATTTTCTGTCTGTTTTCCTTGTAAAATGGCGACTCTGCTGGGGAGTCTCCTTTTCTGCCTTAGGGCATCATCCCCGTTTTCTACGGAAAATGGGAACTCTACCGAAGAGAAAGATTGACCTATGCTGGTCCATCTCTTAGGCAGGGAACCACAGATTGGGGCTTCCGCCGGGGAACCCATTTCTGTCAGGAACTTAAGATTCGTAGCTTTATAAGTCTAGGATGTTTAGGACAAATATATATACTGCTTTTCCTAATTGCTATACATGTTTATTTTTCTGCTAATAGGAATGCGGGTGATGCCGTATGTGGAAAGAATGAGTATACACCTAGAAAAGCCAAACCTTTTTCGTAGTGCGGAAGCTATCGGAAATAGCTGTTACGCGATACTACCCTCATTTGAGGCTGGTGATCTATTCTCGGTGAATAGCACTTACTCTAAGATTGCACACAACTCGCTGGCGATCCGCTTGTTGTTTTGCCTTCCTAGGAGGAGCTGATGATAATGAGTACAGGTACAAAAATCACCCTAGTATAAACCTTTGGGGATGGGTAGAGCCTTGACTTCATGACAACGACCCTTTGACCCCATGTTTTTCTATGTTTTTGTGTGCTGCATTCATGCATCCATTTAATAAAACATTAAAACATTCAAAAAACTTTCTCTTCTAGTCTCTCTGTTTTTCAAATTAAACTAAGACTGTGATTGCAAATATCAGAGAAAAAGATTGCATTAATGGATTTCGGTAGAAGGAGAACTCACCAGTATACCTTCAAGGTTCCAAAACTAGGGGATTTGAGAAGGTTAGCGAGGATGATCGTTAACCCAGAGGCTTTCAGAGCCAAGCACGGTGGTTTCCTACCACTGTTAAGAGTCCATGTGATTAAGGGAATCATGGATGCGCTCATTCAGTTCTACGATCTGGTTTATCATTGTTTCACATTCCCGGATTACCAGCTGGCACCAACGCTGGAGGAGTATTCTCATATGGCTGATTTACATATCACTGATCGAGCTCCATTTTCTGGACTGGAAGAAATTCCAAAGAGTCAGACTATTGCAAGAGCAATTTATTTGGACGAGTCTGAGGTCAGGACTCACATGACCACTAAGGGTGGCATCCAAGGTTTGCCAGCCCAGTTCTTGACAAAGAAAGCTCTGTACTTCGCTAGTATAGGGAACGGGACTGCTTTTGAAAGCATCTTTGTCTTGCTCACCTACGGGTTATTTTTGTTTCCTAACATCAATAACTTCGTCGATATCAACGCTATTAAGGTTTTTCTCATTGGAAACCCTGTGCCGACTTTGCTCGCAGACGCGTATCATTCTGTACACTTGGGAAATTTGTACAGCGGAGGGGAGATCACATGCTGTGTACCTTTGCTCTACAAATGGTTTATCTCTCACTTGCCCAAGTCTGCCGCTTTTTGGGATTGCAAGAGTGTCTTACGTTGGTCGCAGAAGATCATGTCTCTTACCAACTCTGATATAGATTGGTGTAATAGGATTTATGAGGGAATCAGAATCATTGACCGTTGTGGAAACTTCCCCAGCGTACCCCTCATAGGAACTAAAGGAGGAATCAACTATCATCCGATATTAGTTCTTCGTCAATTTGGATACCCGATGAGACACATCCCACTGGGTGTTCATCTGGAAGGTCTTTTCTTCAAAGAAGGAGAAAGTGACAGAGCACTAAAGATGGAAATAGTGCAAGCTTGGAAACATGTTCATAAGAAAGGACGAGAGTCTCTGGGAAAACCGGATTGTGTCTCGATGGAGCCTTATCTCCATTGGGTATAAACCAGAGCTCTCAAGCTAAAGATGCCTTATCCTCGTTACAGAATTCTTCCGCCGAGGGAAACTGTCATGTACTTCATGACGGAGACTGAAAAGCTTCAGGTTACTCTCAACAAAGTTCAAAAGGAAAGAAGGTCTTGGAAGAACAAGTACCGCACCCTCAACATAGAGTGTATCCAAATACAGCAACTACTGAGAGAGAAAGATGCTCTGATTGAAATTTTGGAGCAGCATGCTGTAGAGAATCAAGATGACCAAAGGAATTTGCTCACTCCTTTCACTTGGCAAAGGAATGACAACCCGACAACGGCCCAAGCGCCCCGGTCAAAGAAAAGGAAGATACCAGAATCAGCACCCGATTTCTCTTCAGAGAGGACTCGGGACCCATTAGTTTAGGTTTCTGTTTCTGAACTTTGTAATCTACTGTATTTCCATTTCTGTAATCCTTTGGAATTCAATAAAAATGGGTTTCCCCACTATTTGATATGTGCAATCTAATTGTCGAAGTTTATTTTGCTTAAACCATTAAACAATTAATATAATCATTGCATTCATCATTCTCACATCGCGTATTCTCCTTACCTACGAATCTCACGTTTGTGTCTCGATTCTAGAGTCAAACTGTCTCATTCGTATAATACTCGGGTCAATCGTCAGAAAAAGATGGATGATCTTGAGGAAGAAAACAGAGAGTTGAAAGAAGAGATCGACGCTCTGAGAGAGGATATGAGAAAGCTTCGTAACGACATGCAAGCCATGGCAGAAGCTCAGCTACAAAGAACTGTGATCTCAGAGATCACCTCAACGCCCATCATAGAAAAGTATGATCCTAGGTATCAGATACCGAAAGATCGTCCTTGGGGCATGCCTGTTAACTATATCCCGGAAGGATATGTTCCGCCGATCACTGAAGATCAAGGAATCGCAACAGAAGCCGCTGGGCCTGAAGGTTACAAACTTCGGGAAAGCGAAGATGCCAGGGGCATACTGAAGACTCCTGAAGGTTACAAACTTCGGGAAGCGCCAAGACTTACTGCCGTAGTCACGGTACCACCCCCTGTGGTGCACACTGTCCCGAAAGGACAGATTCCACCAACACCTTCTGGTAAGAAGGAAACTATGTTTGACAGAATGGAGGAATTCCAGGAACAGTTCCTGGAAATGCAGAAAGAGCTGCAAGCCATTCGCGGTCAGGATCTATTTGGGAAGGACGCCGCAGACCTCTGCTTGGTCCCAAATGTGAAAGTCCCGCACAAGTTCCAAGTGCCCGACTTTGAAAAATACAAGGGTAACTCTTGCCCTCAGAGCCATCTGGTGATGTACGCTCGGCGGATGTCAGCTCAGACAGAGAATCAGGACCTGCTGATTCACTACTTCCAGGATAGTTTAACCGGTGCCGCACTCAAATGGTACATGGGTTTAAACCGTGCCACGATCAGTACTTTCAGAGATCTTGGTACTGCCTTCGTCCAACAATACAAGTACAATTTGGACATGGCACCCAACAGAGATCAACTCAGATCGATGTCGCAAAAGGACAAGGAAACCTTTAAGGAGTATGCTCAAAGGTGGCGTGAAATTGCCGCTCAAATTTGTCCACCTCTTGAGGAAAAAGAGATGACAAAAATATTCTTAAAGACCTTAAGCTCATTTTACTATGACCGAATGATTGCCAGTGCGCCCAGTGATTTCACCGAAATGGTCGGCATGGGTGTACGTCTTGAGGAAGCCGTCCGAGAAGGACGTTTGGTAAAAGACACTGGATCAACGAGCGGTACTAAAAAATACGGTACTACACTCCCTAAGAATAAAGAGCAAGATATTGGGAATATCTCTCTCGGAAAGCAAAGGCGACGTTATAGCCAGTAGTAGCTGTTACTCCTGCTATCGGCCCCGCGCCTGTTCCTATGTATCAACCTCAGGTTGCGCAGAGCAAACCTGACCAATAAAGGACACAATAGCCTCTTCAGCAGGCTCGTCCTCCATATAACAACAACCGTACAATACGGCCACCAGGATTTGATCCTATACCCGTAACGTACGCATAGCTGTTTCCGTTACTGCTAGCCAAGGGGCACATTCAGACTAAGTCTCCCCTTTCAGTTCTGAAAAATCCGCCTTTTTGGTTTAAAGCAGATCAAACATGCCCTTATCATCAAGGAGGTTCAGGGCATAACATTGAGACTTGTCTCAATTTCAAGTCCGACGTGCAAAAGCTTGTTAGGAGCGGGCTCTTATCTTTCAAAGATACGAATCCCAATGTTCTTACGAACCCGCTGCCTCAACATGAGAAAACTGCAGTCAATCTGATTGAGAAAGAGACTAACAATGTCTATCAAATTCACGATGTACTCTCATTGGGGACTAATCTGGTCAGGATGCATTGTAGACAGAGTGGATATGGCCATGTGCCACCTCATAATTATCACCAGTGTGATATCTTCTCTAAAGACAACCAGGGATGTTCTGTAGTGCAAGCAGCTCTACAGGAACAAATGGACCTCTTGAGGAAAAAGAGATGACAAAAATATTCTTAAAGACCTTAAGCTCATTTTACTATGACCGAATGATTGCCAGTGCGCCCAGTGATTTCACCGAAATGGTCGGCATGGGTGTACGTCTTGAGGAAGCCGTCCGAGAAGGACGTTTGGTAAAAGACACTGGATCAACGAGCGGTGCTAAAAAATACGGTACTACACTCCCTAAGAATAAAGAGCAAGATATTGGGAATATCTCTCTCGGAAAGCAAAGGCGACGTTATCAGCCAGTAGTAGCTGTTACTCCTACTATCGGCCCCGCGCCTGTTCCTATGTATCAACCTCAGGTTGCGCAGAGCAAACCTGACCAACAAAGGACACAATAGCCTCTTCAGCAGGCTCGTCCTCCATATAACAACAACCGTACAATACGGCCACCAGGATTTGATCCTATACCCGTAACGTACGCATAGCTGTTTCCGTTACTGCTAGCCAAGGGGCACATTCAGACTAAGTCTCCCCTTTCAGTTCTGAAAAATCCGCCTTTTTGGTTTAAAGCAGATCAAACATGCCCTTATCATCAAGGAGGTTCAGGGCATAACATTGAGACTTGTCTCAATTTCAAGTCCGACGTGCAAAAGCTTGTTAGGAGCGGGCTCTTATCTTTCAAAGATACGAATCCCAATGTTCTTACGAACCCGCTGCCTCAACATGAGAAAACTGCAGTCAATCTGATTGAGAAAGAGACTAACAATGTCTATCAAATTCACGATGTACTCTCATTGGGGACTAATCTGGTCAGGATGCATTGTAGACAGAGTGGATATGGCCATGTGCCACCTCATAATTATCACCAGTGTGATATCTTCTCTAAAGACAACCAGGGATGTTCTGTAGTGCAAGCAGCTCTACAGGAACAAATGGATCTTGGATGGATCCAAGAACATCGAGTTCGTGGAGTTAACATGGTCTCTACGAATTCCAACGTCATTCAAAACCACGACATTCGTGCGATGAATGTCAACTTGGTGGCGATGCACTCAAGGCAAAGCCAGTATCATAATCTGCCGCGGCACGATTACAGTTCCTGTCTGATTTGCTCGGTAAACAAACAGGGATCCTCTTTCATATAAGAGGCCCTCCAGCGTCAGATGGATCTTGGATGGATCCAAGACTACCATGATAGGAATCCCTATCAAATCAATATGGTTCAGATCTTTGATATCCGTGTGATGAATACCAACCTGGTAGAGTTACATGCTGAGCAGGTCTGACTCGGATTCTTAATATCACATGATTATCAAAACTGTAAAGCGGGTTGCGAAAACGATCGAGGTTGTACCCTTGTCTAGGAGGCACTTCAGCACTTGTTAAATCACTGGTGGATGCCAATCTATATGGACGAAGATACTCAGCAGATTAGTATCAATAACAGGAATCCTACTCGTCGTCAAAGTCAGGATGTCCGTTAATGGAAGGTAACCTAGTAAGGTTACATTGTATTCAAAGTAGGCGTGGTCAGATGCCACCACATAACTATGACAGTTATAGCGTCTGTTCGGAAAGTAACCAGGGGTGTTACCTTGTGAGAGCAGCTCTTCAGGATCAGGTCGATCATGGAGAAATTCGTCCATATCCAGGTTCTGGACTTATCAACTGGACGCCGAACTACCTTGCCGATCAGGTTGAGGATGTTGTCACGATCTCTGGTTATCACCAGATCAGGGATGTTTTTGCCATCGTCCCTCTACTTGGCGAATCTAGAGTTCCCAACCGGGAACGGATCGAGGTTACTTATGATGGTCAGAAAAATCAGAAGGTTCCCATAGTCATCTATCTACCAGGACCATTACCGTATGAATCAGCTAAGGCGATCCCTTACAAATACGGTGCAACAATAATTGAAAATGGAAAGGAAATTCCATTACCCTCCGTTGTGAATATTGCAGATGTCAGTCGTGTAACACGGAGTGGTCGAATCTTCAACCGAGGGGTTGGAGAATCCAACAAAGAAAAGGAACTTCAGGCAGAAATTCCTGATCCACCAGTCGGTCAATCTGGTAATCCCGACTGTTTAAAAGACAAAGATGAGAAGCTAAAGCTCATCCAAAGGAGTGAATATAACATTGTTGATCAACTGTTATAGACTCCTTCAAAGATCTCAGTATTATCACTGTTACTCAGTTCAGAAGCACACAGAGAGGCTCTACAGAAAGTCTTGGAGCAAGCCTTTGTGGAACAGGATGTAACAATCAGACAATTCGATAACATTGTCTCTAACATCACTTCCTGCAACAATTTGGGATTTAGTGATGAGGAATTACCTAAAGAGGGTCGTCGTCATAACATGGTGCTCAACATTACAGTTAACTGCCAGGGCGATGCTTTAGCCAGCGTACTGGTAGACACAGTGTCAGCCCTGAATGTTATGCCGAAGTCCACCTTGATGCAATTATCATTCAAGGGCCCTCCGATGAGAGTCAGCGAGGTCGTCGTCAAAGCATTCGACGGATCCAGAAAAATAGTTATCGGCGAAGTTGATCTTCCCATAACTATTGGTCCTCACACTTTCCAAATCACTTTCCAGTTCATGGACATCCGGGCAACATACAGTTGTTTATTAGGAAGACCTTGGATACATCAGGCTGGAGCGTTTACTTCAACCCTCCACCAAAAGCTAAAGTTCGTCAAGAACGATCAACTTGTCACGGTTTATGGGGAACAAGCCTTGCTTGTGAGCAACTTATCATCATCTACTTGTGTGGAACCCGAGGAGGTTATTGGAACTCAGTTCCAAGCACTATCTGTGAGCAAGAATGATCAATCCGAGGAAGGAACTTCAATTTCTTCATACAAAGATGCTATCAAAGCGGTCGAGAGTACCGATACAAAAGGATGGGGACGGCTTGTCATTCCTATTGACAATAAAACAAAGAAAGGTCTTGGTTTTTCTGCAACCTGTACCCAGACAGTCGCCAACGATGAAAGTCTTCATCCCCTTCAAAACTTCTTCCACAGTGGAGGTTTTCTTCACCCGGTGTCTCAGACAGTTCATGCTATCAATGAGGAAGATCCCTCTGACACGGATGAAGAATGGAAGTCCTACCTTAACAAGGACGGCTATATGTCTCAGGAAGAGGTGCCTATGCCTTTTTTCTTTCCTACAGAAAGTCCGAGATTTATACCAAGATCAGATGTCGAAATGATCTACGGAGATTGTGATCCGGAAGGATGTCGTGCTCCGCCAAATTCATTAGAGGAAGACACTCCGATGAAAGACAACTTTGATCACAATTATTATGGCCCGATGGATGGTCTGCCAATGTGGCAGCCTTACCCAGGAAACTTGGGGCAAGAAAGTCAGCCGAGTAATGAAGCCCAGCTGACCATCATTGAACAGAATACCTGTGTCCCCGCCATGTCATGGGATCAACACTCAGGTCGTTCAGAGACTACTCAACATGAAGATGAATTCGCAACGTTCGCAGGACTTGAATTCATCAACTATGCTTTTCCTGAGGTCAACGTCATCGAGAGGGATGACTTCTCCAGTTCCAAAGAAGTTTGGGACACTTTGGGACAACCAAGTGGAAAATACGACTTTATGGTCAAGTACACCGCTCCCAAAAGCTCTCGTATCAGGTTCGAAGACATCCAGCCAACTGGATGGGGAGATACAGCTGAGAGCACCAATGCTATGCAAAATGCAACAGAGGAATCCTCCTACGACAACTCTGCCTAGGAGATAGATTCCAATGATCCCGCTCCACTAGAAATCAGCGTTATTTCTGAAGACAAATCAAGGAAGGTGCCAGACTTTGTGATTCATCGAGGAGTTCACCGCCAATGGGTTGCCGTCGAGGTTCCGAAGGTCGTTCGTCAGTCAAAGTAATTGCCATCTTTAACCTTTTACCCTGCCCAGGTGAAACGGATATTTTGATAGGGCTCATTTTCTGTAAATTTCCCTCTTCGCTTTGCCCAAAGCGACAGAGTTTTGTTTTATAGGGCTGTAGTTTCAAGATTCGACTTGTTCATTAATAAAATAACGTCGTTCTGTAATTTCCGCAGTAATTACTGTTTTCTCTTTTTGCTTTTTCAGAAAATGGTAATCCTAAAAAACATTCAATAATAAAAACAAGCAGTAAAATAAAAACACTGCACACACTTACATTTTCTCTATCTCTTCTAAACACGAATCATCACGTCATGCAGATTGCTTGTTTTATACCCAGTTGAAACATACGATCCGATGCCTTCTCCCAACTTTGAGTTCTCGGTATTCGAGGCTGAAGAAGAAAATGACAACGAAATTCCAGAAGAGATCTCCCGACTACTCAGATAAGAGGAAAGGTCCATTGAGCCTCACAAAGAACCGTTGGAAACGGTAAACTTGGGTTCAGAAAAAGAGAGAAAAGAAATCAGGATCAGAGCACTGCTCAGTCCAACTGTCAAAGAAAGTTTGATAAAGCTTCTCAAAGAATTCCCCGATGTATTCGCTTGGTCCTATCAGGATATGCCAGGGTTGGATACCAGCATCGTGGAACATCACTTACCGTTGAGATCGGAATGTCCGCCAGTAAAGCAAAGGTTGAGACGGACTCACCCGAACATGGCCATCAAAATCAAAGAGGAGGTACAAAAACAGATCGATGCGGGTTTCCTCGCTACATCTGAATATCCTCAATGGTTAGCCAACATCGTACCCGTTCCCAAAAAGGATGGAAAGGTCAGAATGTGTGTTGATTACAGAGATCTGAGCAAGGCAAGTCCCAAGGACGACTTTCCTTTACCACACATTGACATGCTGGTTGACAGCACAGCAAAGTTCAAAGTATTCTCCTTCATGGATGGATTCTCGGGCTATAACCAGATCAAAATGGCGCCGAAAGACATGGAGAAAACTTCGTTCATTACCCCATGGGGTACCTTTTGTTAAAAGGTAATGCCGTTCGGTTTGAAGAATGTCGGGGCAACCTATCAAAGGGCCATGACTACTCTGTTTCATGACATGATACATAAGGAAATCGAGGTATATGTCGATGATTTGATTGCAAAATCAAGAACAGAGGATGAGCACGTTGAACATCTGTCAAAATTGTTCGAACGTCTAAGAAAATTCAAACTCCGCTTGAATCCCAACAAGTGCACCTTCGGTGTCCGTTCAGGGAAACTACTAGGGTTCATCGTCAGCCAGAAAGGAATTGAAGTTGATCCTGACAAGGTCAAGGCCATTCAAGAAATGCCTTCTCCGAAAACTGAAAAACAAGTCAGAGGATTCCTGGGATGTTTGAACTACATCTCCAGATTCATATTCCTTATGACCGCGACTTGTGCGCCGATTTTCAAGTTATTGAAAAAGAACCAGGATAGCGTTTGGTCAGAAGACTGCCAAACTGCCTTCGACAGTATTAAGGAATATCTGTTGAATCCTCCGATTCTATCACCTCCAATGGAAGGAAGACCACTAATCATTTACCTCACAGTCCTAGAGGACTCGATGGGATGTGTACTTGGCCAACAAGACGAAACTAAAAGGAAAGAGTCTGCCATTTACTATCTGAGCAAGAAGTTTACCGACTGCGAAACTCGGTACACGATGCTCGAGAAAACTTGTTGCGCTTTGGCTTGGGCAGCCAAACGTCTTCGCCAGTACATGATTCGTCATACTACTTGGTTGGTCTCTGAAATGGATCGAATCAAGTACGTTTTCGAAAAACCTGCTCTCACGGGAAGGATTGACCGTTGGCAGATGTTACTATCAGAATATGACATAGAGTACCACGCTCAGAAAGCCGTTAAGGGAAGTATTTTAGCCGATCATTTGGCTCATCAACCGATTGATGATCAAGAATCAATCGGGTTTGACTTCCCAGACAAAGATGTCATGTATCTAAAAATGAAAGATTGCGATGAACCGCTACCCAGTGAAGGGCCAGAACCAGGTTCCCAGTGGGGACTTATCTTTGACGGAGCAGTCAATCATTATGGAAACGGAATTGGGGTAATCATTGTTACCCCTCAGGGTTCCCACATTCCTTTCACCGCTCGACTTACGTTCAAATGTACGAACAACGAGGCCGAATACGAAGCATGTATCATGGGTCTCGAAGAAGCGATTGATTTAAGGATCAAAAACTTGGACGTATACGGCGATTCAGCATTGGTTATTAACCAGATAAAAGAAGATTGGAACACATACCAATCAGGATTGATTCCTTACAAAGACTATGCAAGAAGGTTGTTACCCTTCTTCAACAGAGTCGACTTTCATCACATCCCTCGTGATGAGAATCACATGGCTGATGCATTAGCCACTTTCTCTTCCATGATTAGTGTAGGTCGATGGAATGACATACCTAAGATCGACATTGTGCGCCTTGAACGGCCTGCTTACATCTTCATGATTGAAGCAGTCATAGACGACAGACCTTGGTATCACGATATCAAATGCTTCCTTCAGAAACAAGAGTACCCATCAGGGGAACTCAGAAAAGACAGGAAAACCCTCAGAAGATTGGCTGGAAACTTCTTCCTGAGCGGTGACACTCTTTATAAGAGAAATTTTGACATGGTTTTGCTCCGATGTGTCGACAGACCAGAAGCAGACATGCTCATGAAAGAAATTCATGAAGGATCCTTTGGCACTCATGCCAACGGACACACAATGGCGAGAAAAATTCTCAGGGCCGGGTATTATTGGTTGACCATGGAATCCGACTGCTACAAGTACATGAGGAGGTGTCACAAGTGTCAGATATACTCCGACAAAATTCATGTACCGCCATCACATCTCAAAGTTCTTTCTTCCCCGTGGCCTTTTTCCGTATGGGGAATCGACATGATTGGTATGATTGAGCCCAAGGCTTCAAACGGACATCGGTTCATCCTGGTAGCCATTGACTATTTCACCAAGTGGGTCGAAGCAGCGTCATTCGCCAATGTAACCCGACAAGTGGTGGTCCGATTTATCAAAAACAATATCATCTGCCGTTATGGTGTTCCAAGCGAGATCATTACTGATAATGGATCTAACTTGAACAATAAGATGATGAAAGAGTTGTGTGCAGAGTTCAAGATCGAACACCATAACTCATCTCCCTACCGACCCATGATGAACGGAGCGGTAGAAGCGGCTAACAAGAACATCAAGAAGATCGTTCAGAAGATGGTTGTAACCTATAAAGATTGGCACGAGATGTTACCCTTTGCTCTTCACGGTTATCGTACATCTGTCCGCACTTCAACAGGGGCAACCCCTTTCTCTCTAGTATATGGCATGGAAGCAGTGCTTCCCATAGAAGTAGAGATCCCGTCAATCAGGGTATTGATGGAAGCTCAGCTCACCGAAGCTGAATGGTGTCAAAGTCGACACGACGAACTGAACCTGATCGAAGAGAAGAGAATCACGGCACTATGCCACGGTCAGTTGTATCAACAGAGAATGAAGAGGGCGTTCGACAAAAAGGTCCGACCTCGTGTCTTCAGAAAAGGAGACCTCGTGCTCAAGAAGATACAATCATTTCTCACTGACTCTCGGGGCAAATGGACCCCGAATTATGATGGCCCATATGTGGTCACGAAAGCTTTCTCAGGCGGCGCCTTGAGACTTGCAACCATGGACGGAGAGGAATTTGCCTACCCCACGAATGTTGATGTAGTCAAGAAATACTTCGCCTAAACTAAAAAAAAAAACGTCTCGGTGGATTGAAAACCCGAAAGGGCGGTCCAGGCAAAAGTTAGAGACATGAAAATTAAAAAAAAAATCATCCCAGTGGATTGGAAACATCAAAGTACAATCCAGGAAAAAGTTAGGGATAATGGCAAGTAACTATGTTCAACAGAGGCAAGTCCCTTAGCAGCAGTTACATCATCCATCGGAGGAAATCTCCAGTCAAAGGTCATCTTCGACGGAAGCTCAGGATGCCCCGAATTCAAAGTTGGTAGAAGGATAGTGGTCGTTATGTTTCAACGTAGCCCTTTTCCCTGTAAATTACCATTTTCTAACTTTGTATATACTCTTTGGAATCACGCGTTTGGCTGATCTCCATCTTATCAATAAAATTTGAGCCCTTGTGTTTTTGTTTGTAATTCTTTACTTGTTTTAGCTTTACAGAACGACGTTGTTTAAACTTAATCAGCGATTCTGGAAATAAAACAAAAATGAATTTACTTGTTAAAACTTTTTCTGCTTTTAAATTAAAGATGGCATTTCTTTTGACTGTTGGACATCAGAAGAATCTCGATCGCTTCTCCAAAGGTGTTTGAACCTCAAAGTGCAGAATCAAAGTACTCCTTCTAAACCAGTTCGCCTGAATGAAGGGATCAACAGTGTCAGAGACCTTGTTTCGTCTGACACCCTCGACCGAGTTCTCATCTCCTAAGCCCGATCAACATAGCTCCTCGCGTGGACTATCTCTCATAAGCAAGGTGGAATTGCTATTTTGAATCAACGGTACTTCTTCGCCCCGCGATGGCCGAGTATCCAATTGTGTTCATCCGTTAGTCTGTATGTCGCGTCAGTTTTGTCAGCATAAACATACATACTTCATGCATTCTATTTGCGTTCGCATTTCGTATTGCATCACTATCACTTGAGTCGGTCTTGTCCCCTAGTGATAAACAGTTTTCTCAATCGAGTTTGTCAGTTCTTTCCTCGTCAGGAAGTGTTGTGTCTGCACAATCTCGCCACCAGTGTATCTTTAGATCAGAGTCGGCACTTAGCCACTTTGATAACTTGAACCTCTGAAAGATCAGAGAAACCTTCAATAGATGTCACTCTTCGCCATTGAAGATGATATCCTTGCTTTCCCGGATGAAGGAAAATCCACAGAGAAAGCCTCGTGATCAGAGATTCGGCAGCACGCCAGTTTTGCTCCGAAAAACCGTTGATGAAAAGGTCATCGGCACCTCAAAATTGGATCCCATCATATGGAATTTCTACGAGAAGATCCCGAGAAAAGTATGATGTAACCCCAAACGAAAACGGTCTCTCAAGAGACTCGCTTTCCCCAGTAGAATCGACAAATGGCGTCTCCAAAACAGAGAAGTTTGTGTACCTCTACAACTCAGACGAATGGGTTCCCCAGTAAGTCTGACTTCAAAACTTTTTCCACTCAAATGGCATCTCCCCAGGAAAATTTGGCGAGAAGTTTGAAGGAAAGCCGCTACGAATAGCGTCCCTTGTCAGTATAGTTTTTGACAAAAGAAACTAAGACCAGTTCCTTGGTTAGAAACCAGGATCGAGGGGAAGTTTAAATCAGAAACTAAGACCAGTTCTTGGTAGGAAACCAAGATCGAGGGGAAGTTTAAATCAAAAACTAAGACCAGTTCCTTGGTAAGAAACCAGGATCGAGGGGAAGTTTAAAAAAGAAACCGAGACCAGTTCCTTGGCTGAAGACCAGGATCGAGGGGAAGTTTACCTTTTCTAAGCATCATTGCTTAGCTAAAGAAGATGAATGCGTAAGCTACCATTCATAACCACCATCAAAATTTTGGATATTCCGATATTTAATCCTCTTGCACCCCGAATGCTCGAATACCTTCGTCATTCATACCTTCGGGTCCAAGAAGATTAAATAGGGGCATCTGTAATACCCCAAATTTTGACCACTTAGATTTCCCATCATTGTGAAAATCATCATCACAATATGGATGAACCATCATGCTTCATTAGCCTCCCCAAAGATGGGTGAGCATCCAATACAATCAAAATTAGGGTATCAAGCCCTCTCTGAGTGCTTAGACAAAGGATCAATCAAGAAATGGCATGATCTTCAACTTGTCTAATCTCTCAAACATCCACAATGGATCAAAAAGGACTCCCACTTCAAGGATTAAGCACAAAGCTGCTCCCTTCTAGGTGGATCAAGTCTCAAGATCGACAGTGTCACCAAATTAGGGTTTTGGTCGACCAGGGCCTCTAGATGGAAATTTTCATCTGGGCACAAGGCAATGATCCAAAACATGACCTAATATACTTCATGGAACCTCAT
Organism: Lathyrus tuberosus; assembly: GCA_022829125.1. Lineage (NCBI taxonomy): Eukaryota > Viridiplantae > Streptophyta > Magnoliopsida > Fabales > Fabaceae > Lathyrus > Lathyrus tuberosus. The sequence continues at coordinate 7,053,987 of JALAZF010000278.1, read as the reverse complement.
GAACCCATGCATCAAGTCAATTTTTCCTCAGGGGATGCATTCATCAAAAATCAGGAATTAGGGTTTCTTGACCTAATTCACCCCTAAGTTGACTTTTGGGATAAACCATGAGCCAAGACCTCAAGAGATTATTTGAGGGTCTCTAATACACCATATTGATCCATTTGGAACAATGGATTTATCCAAGAAGCTTGAGCAACAAGTTTCATTTTCATCTGCACCACAATTAGGGTTTTAAGGGAAATGTCAACTATAACTTTGACTTTTGACCTGGACATGCTCCCAAACCCTAATACATGATTGAATATACCCTATGACACCCATGGAACATGTCCATCAAGTTTGATTTAGGTCAAGGACATGATTTCCTGAAGAATTGCACAGTTTGGAATTCATCTGATAAAAAGTCAACTGTGCACAAAAGTCAACTTTGACTTTTTGAGATTTTTCACCAAAATGGATTTTTAACCCTAAAATGATGTTAATGTATGATTTGAATCATCATTCATCAAGAAAAATCAAGAAAAGTGAGATAACTTGTAAAAGGGGTAACCATAAAACTTAGAAATTTTTCTAAGTTAAAAAATAAAGTGGCAAAGGTACCAACTTTGGAGGACCATAACTCCTAAAACAAAAGGCCATTTTTTCTCATCCAAAGATGGATTTGTAGCCCTCATTATCACCTACAAAAACTTCAACTACAAGTCATTCCAATTCATTAAGGATTTTGAGTTATGGAGTGATCAAAGTGGCTGAAAAGTGAAATGTCACTTTTTCCAACACTTAGTGAAATTTTCACTAAGTCAGAATTCTGTTTCACTTTTTGCCAAATGTAGGGGGATTTTTCACTTGGAATCAAAAGAGATCAAAACCAAAATTGTTCAAACAGTTGTTGTATCATGTAAGAGCTTTCCAAAATGGCCAAGAACATTGCCAAATTCAACCTACATCATGAGATACAACATTGGCAAGTTGCCTTGCTGAAATCTGTCAAAGCAAGGCAGAATTTGCATTTTGGCTCGATTTGCCAAAATCAGCCAATTGCAATTGCTCCAATCCACTTGGACACCTCAGAGGATTGAATCCAAAGGGGACAATCACTGAGCCAAGCCTCCAAGGTCCAAGGAACAAAGAATAGCATGTTGAACCTAGAGTTGCCAAAATAGGGACAAGACTTCAAATTTGGAATGAGGCATTCAATGGAACTATCAAGGTGGCATGGACTGAGCCATTCTCATCTGAAATCAGTCAAGACTTATCCAAGACCAAGGGGACCAAAGCTCTGTGCCCTAACCTCTAGTCAATGGCTAGAGGAGACTTTCATTCTCATTGGCCAACATTGAGGAAACCTACTTACCAGCTGCCATGTACTATTCCTTGCAAAACAAACTTGCTCTACTATAAATAGAGCTCAATTGTGGTCAGTTTGAGTACACCAAAGCCATCTAACAGATGCTTTCCTCAAAATCTCTTTCTCTTGGAAAAAATGCCTTTCTTAGCAAGGTAGCTATCGGGTTTTGAGTTTGAGAGCAATTCTGCACAAACCAATCACTCGCACACCTCACATACATCACATATGAGCTGATCAAACACTCACATAACATCTGAAACATCAATTTCACAAAATCACTTCCCATCCACACAAGTTTGAAGTGAAGTTGCAGCTGGGATGCCATAAACTGATCCAGTCCATTTCAATTCAATCCAAGTGTTCAAACACACTCCATATGGTGTAGGGAAGCTGTCCAGATCATCACAACTTGTCTGTAACACCTCCAACTCAAAATCACATCTGCTCTTGCTGTCACGACTTGAAGGTAAGCCTAAACTTGGGCATCTCTCAATCTATGCATATTTCCTCGCACAATAATTTGGCCATATGTTCATAATCATGCATGGAATGTTTTCCCTCAATTAATTGTGTTGTTTGAATCGTGTATCAAAAATCCTAGCCTTCATGCAGAAATTAGGGTTCTTGAGGTTTCTTCGTGATTTCTTGTTGTATGTTTAATTTAAATAAAATTAAAGTACATAGACATGATCGTGAGGTTGAGACGAGCATAATGATATGTGGATTGCATGTTATAATTACGTATTCATGGAGATTGGATAGAAAACGCAAATCTGAGAAACCAAGAACACGCGCGTGTTCTTCAGCTGTTCTTGGCGCCATTTTTGAATTATTTGAATATTTGAATTTTGTGATTTTGTTTAATTGATTCAAAAATTAATTTCTCTCTGAGTTTTAATGATTTTGAGTTGATTCTTTTTTTAATAATTCACAAAAATGTTAAAATATTTTATTTTATCAAAAAATCCTAAAAATATTATTTATTTCATATAATTGATATTTTTTTAAAGAATTAATATTTTGATTGTTTTTGGCATTTTAAATATTTTTTCTACATTGATTTTGCAACTTTTAATGCTTTCTAATTATCTTGTAGGTCAATACTTAATTTTTGAAGCATTAATCCAAGATCACAATTTATTTTCCATGTGTTAAACAATTTTTGATCATTTTAATTGAATTTTTATTCAATTAAATACATTTTGAAAACAAATTAGGGTTTTGGATTAATTTAACCCTCATAAATCATTTTCAAAACACTTTGGGCCTCTATTAGAGTGTAAGACCCAATCCTTTTTTGACCAAATCATCTTTGGGCCTCACTTATTGTATAAGTCCCGATATCGTCAAAAAAAAAACAAACGGCGCGATCGTCGCCTTTTCAAAAATTATATGGGCCTCTCCTCGAGCTATAAGACTCATTCAAAACTTTTGGGCCTCTATTAGAGTGTAAGACCCATCCCCCCTTGTACAAAAAAAACTTTTTGGGCCTCACTCATTGTATAAGTCCCTCTGTACAAGTAAACGGCGCGATCGTCGCCCGTTTAAAATTAAAAACCATCTGGGCCTACCCTCGTGTTATAAGCCCCACACTTTTTCTTTAAACCTTTTTGGGCCTCTTGAGAGAGTGTAAGACCTATCCCTTTGTACAGAAAACCATTTTAGGCCCCAGTCACTTGTATAAGTCCCTCTGTACAAATTCAAACAGTGCGCTCACTGATAAAACCTTGGGCCTCTCCTTGAGCTGTAAGCCCCATATCTTTCTTTTTCAAAGCACTTTCTCCTTTGATTTTGAATATACTATTGTTTTTAATCTTTCTTTGTTGAACAACTAACCAAACAGCATGGAAGCACTACAACCGAGTAAGTGGTTATCGCTTTCATTTACTGCTTTCATATTATAAACTGTATTGCGGGGCTGCTCACTGTAAGTCTCCTTTCATAAACTCATATCTATTGTGTAATAATAGTATAGATATTTCGAGTTTCCCCGGCTACTACGTCTAGAACTAAGTGACGCCGTTTCATTTATTCTTAGAAATAGACGCCTAGATCCCCAATAGGAGCACCAGATACAGTCTTCTCTTCGGCTGTCCTCCTTAGGAATCGTCAAGAAATTCTATCCCCCAGAGATGAATTATTCTCGGTGAAACTTCTCTTGAATTTTTCAAACTGCCGAACGGTTCGGACTCTCTCTAAAAGTTAAATTCACTGGATAGTAAACCTCGCACGTTTACCAGTGGTTTTAACTCTAAAAGAGTTTTCCTGAACTTTTCTTTGGTTTGGGACCCACGGGCTTCTTAAAAGCAACCCGGCCTCCTCTTGGGCATTATTCAAGGACCCTACGGCTTCTTAGAAGTATCCACATCCTCCTCTTAGGCTTCGTATAATGATCTCTTCCTCCGGGAATGATAGCCTCCTCTTGGGCATTATTCAAGGACCCGTCGGCTTCTTAAAAGATTCCAGCCTCCTCTTGGGCTTCGTACAAATTGTCCCGACGACCTCCTAGAGGTATAGGAACAGAACCTAGTCATCCTCATAGAACAGTCCTTTCATAGAGTCTACTACTGTTTCTCGAAGCATAGTACAAAAGATAAAACTCTAGACTTGGACAGTCTAACTTCCTTGAGTCTCAAAGACATTCTCAAGCACCCTTCGTTAAATAGGAAGGAAACCTGTAGACTCGGACAGTCTCAATACCCTTTGGATTTCCCGTTTCCTCAAAGAAAATGAGATACCCCTGATCCTCAAATTAAATCCCTGAGTACAATGTTGCTCATATAAGAACTGATTTTCTCTTTTAAATCAGTATATTGGATCTGTCACTCAACTGAAACAGTTACAATAACCTCCATCTCGGGCTTCGTACGAGATACCAAAATTCTCCCCAGTGGAGTCAAAACAACCTTTTAGCCTCTCTCTCAGGCTTTGTATGAGACACAAAAGATTCCCTCGTTGAGTCAATCACCCCTTTTTTTGCCTCCATCTCGGGCCTCGTACGAGATATAAATCCCTTAAGCAAGAGTCGAACTCTTTGCTAGCCTCCTATTAGGCTTTGGATAACGATATGCCCCACTGGGTCAAAAACTTTTAGCCTCTCTCTCGGGCTTTGTACGAGACACAAAATAGCCTCCTCTTAGGCTTTGTATAATGATTTTCCTAGCGGAAATTAGCCTCCTCTTAGGCTTTGTATAAGAAAACCACTGGTTGATCCAATTAACCTTTTAGCATCAAAGCTGTGCCTCGTTCACAGTAAACAAACATCAATAACTCCTTTCCCTTCATCTAATCGATGTAAGTGGCAAGCCTCTGGATCATCTATATCCATGTCACTGTCCCTCTTTTAGCATGAGAAATTCCTAAGGAAAGATGGCATTGCTCTACACTGAGTTAAAGTCTTCTCCTTCAGGTTAAAACCCTTTCTTCGGAAATTATGGCATTGCTCGGATCCGCGTATCCTAGTTAAAGTAATTCTCCTTCTCCCCTCTTTAGAGATGACAAATTCTCTCTAAATTCGAGGTCTTTCAGCTTCACGTCTTGGGCTTTGAACAAGACACAAATAGACCTTTTAGCTTCACATCTTGGGCTTTGAACAAGATACAAATCACCTTTCGCTTCACGTCTTGGGCTTTGAACAAGACACCAAAAACCAATTTCCTCCCATAGAATAGGAGGAACTACGAACGCTCTGATTTCCCTATTTCGGTAAACGGGAATACGTAGGCATAAGATCGAAAGAAAAGATCTTAGCGCGCGCAATCAACAAAAAACCCAAATCCCATATCTCCATCAATTAAAAGCAGTATTTCAAAAACATCAGTCCTAACCTCCTAATCCTTATTCCCCGCCAGAAACCCTTTGCCTAGGAAAAAAGAAAGAAAGAAACCTATATTGGCGAAATACGAATAACCAGTACAAAGGCCCCCCCACATTGATAGCATCTGTAACCTAACAGACCGCTGTTTAAACTCAGTATGCAAGCAGGGTTAATTGGAGACATCTATTTCCCTTCCTTATTCAGCTCACAATAGGATAAAAAATGAATCGACCTGTAGTTTTAAGCTCAACCGCAGAGAGCGACCAGCGCTTAAGAACCGCGTCCAAAATCGCTCGCTACAGTGTGGTTAGGAGCAGAAGGGTTTCTTTCTCTGAGAAGGAAGATGAACAAGCAGAGCAAATAAGATGTAAGACGTATGTTGCGTGTGGGAGCAATATGTTGAAATGATTGCCTAAGATAGGTGGGCTGCTTTTGGAAACATAAAAGGAAATTAATGATATTTCCACAAAACAGTAAATGACTTTTAAAAATCAAAAAGATTTTCCCACACGCCTTTAATTGCTATAAGTCTTCACAAATATGGAATCCCAATTTTCTTCTTAAGAATTCAAACTTACTTGCATCCACAATCTCAGCCAATTTTCTTTCAGTGGCAACAAGTTTCAAAATTATCACATTACCTTCCACAAGACTTCTGATCAATATGCTCAGGATGTCATAGTGTAATGTCATGACATCTTGCTTGACATTGTACTTAGTCAGCTTACTCTGAGATAGGAGTTTATAAACATCCATCTCATAAACAAGGCACATCTTAAGTTTTGGCTGCTTTTGCTGAATCCAATGTTTGGTCATTTCAACAACACTTTTGGATTCCATCAGGTTCAAGTGAGGTGGATCCCTCCCTTTTGAAGTAGTGAGATGTTGAAACTTCTGGTGTAACATCTTACTCTTAGTTTGCTTCCCACAAACTCTTCCTTCTTCCAGCTTTAGCTTAGGTATTCCTCTGACATTTTCCAAGAAGGTGACCCTATTTATTTCTTGTTAAAGACACAGTTTACCTTTATCCCACAAGTAGCAATTGTCTAGAGATCTGACACCCTTCATGGTTACTTCACCCTTTTCATTGGTAACCAAACATTCAGATTTTGTGAAGTTGACCTTGAACCCTTTGATAGTTCCTGGATTGGCTGAAATTTTGGTAAAACAAAGGTTATTCAATGTTGATGTCAAGGTGCTGATGTTGTAACATTGAAGTCTTAACATTGGGCTGTGTTAAGTAGTTAAGTGCTGAAGTTGGATGTCTGATGTCACACAGGTGATGTTGTAACATCAGACCTGCAGAATTAATAACAGCAGGACATGTTATTCGGGCACACGTATTAGCTAGAATTGTGGAGAGTGGTTGACTCATTGGATGAGAATATCTTGGGATAGATATTTTCTGTTACATGGGAGATTTGATTGCAGGTCTGTTGGAGAATTAAAAGGTTGAAGATTTAAAAAGATTTTGGGGATAAAATCTGTTTTGAAGATTCAGTTTTAATTAACAAATCTGATCAAATATTGTGACAAGTCCAAGCCCAATTCAGGAGCTATATAAAGCGCACAAGACCAAAGGGAAAAAGCGACAGAAAACATTCAGAAGATCAAGAGCAGAAGGCTTAGTGTCTAGAGTTTGTTTAAAGTGCTTGTATTTACACTACTCTAGGGTTTGAATAGGTGTTGAGTTTCTGTCTTCTCTAAAGCTGTGAAGCAAAGAGAGTTGTGTGATTTGATCGAAACTGTGAAGTAAGATCAAGGGTACTCAAAGTGGGTTCTTTGAGTGTTTGTAAGGGATTGAGTGGTGTTCTCATACCTAAGTGGTTTCTTAGGTAGAAAGTCATTAGTAGAGTATAAGTTTAGGAGATTGTCAACGAGTTGTTGAGTCTGTAAATTATATCTACAAGTAGTGAATTCCATCCCTGGCTTGGTAGCCCCCAGAGTAGGTTGGTTGTAACCGAACTGGGTCAACAATTCTTGGTGTTATTTTACTGTTATTGCTGTCCATTTTGCAGAGTGTGTTGTTGTGACATCACACCTTAACATCACACGTCTGATACCAAAATTTCAATTGGTATCAGAGCAGGCATCCTGTCTGTCTCTGGGTGAGATCTAGGGAAGTTACTTTCTGGTGTAAAGATGGACAAAGAAGTTGGAGGATTCGTCAACAGACCCCCTATTTTGGATGGATCCAATTATGACTATTGGAAGCCAAGGATGACCACCTTCTTAAAATCCTTGGACAGTAGGGCTTGGAAGGCTGTTATTAAAGAGTGGAAAGCACCTGTCATGTGTGAGAAGGATGATGCTGGCAAAGATAAAGAAGGCACCTCTAAGCTAAAGGCTGAAGAAGACTGGACCAAGGAGGAAGATGAGCTCGCCCTTGGAAATTCCAAAGCTCTAAATTCTATCTTCAATGGAGTGGATAAGAATATCTTCAAGTTAATCAATACCTGTGAAGTTGCTAAAGAAGCGTGGGATATCTTGCAGGCTACTCATGAAGGAACATCTAGAGTCAAGATGTCACGACTTCAGATTTTAACATCAAAATTTAAAAGCCTGAAGATGAAGGAAGATGAGACTATACATGATTTCCACATGAGTATTCTTGAGCTGGCCAATGCATCTAGTGCTCTTGGAGAGAAGATGTCAGATGAAAAGCTTGTGAGGAAGATCCTTAGGTCCCTACCTAAGAAGTATAAGATGAAGGTTGCTGCCATTGAAGAATCACAAGATATCAGCAAGATGAGAGTTGATGAGCTCATTGGATCTCTTCAAACCTTTGAGCTTGGGTTGAATGAAGAAGAACCAGAAAAGAAGCCAAAGAGTATAGCCCTGGTGTCAAATAATGAAGAAGATAAAGGAAAGAGTTCTGAATCCCAGGAGGATTTATCTCAGGCCATAGTGATGTTGGGAAGACAGTTCACCAAAGTATTCAAGAGAATGAATAATAACTCCAGGCCTAATGTCAAGAACATGACTTCTGACACCAGCAAGAAGGATGAAGAGAAAACTGCCCAAGATAAAGGAGTGCAGTGCTTTGAGTGCGAAGGGTATGGACATGTCAAGAAAGAATGTCCCACCTTCTTGAAAAAGAAGAAGAAGGGCATGACAGTTTCCTGGTCTGACTCTGATAGTGAAAGTGAAGGCGAGTCAGCAAAGCATGTGAGAGCTTTAACAGGAGCTGTTGTTTCTGATGATGATTCTAGTGATGGAGAAGTAACTTATGAGGAGTTGGCATCCACCTATCAAGAGCTGTGTTTAAAGAGTGCTGAGATTTGTCAAGAAAACAAGTGCCACAAGCAACATATTGCTCAGCTAGAGAATGAAAAAACTGATCTTGAAAATGAAGTGGTGCTAGTTAGAGCTCATCTTGATCAAATGACCAAGTCTGTCAGGATGCTGAGTTGTGGTACAGACACACTCGACAAGATCCTTCAGTCAGAAAAAGTTGCTGGAGACAAAGCTGGGATAGGTTATGTGGCTGAGGACAAGGGAACTTCAGAAGGAAACACTTCAGGTTCAAAGAAGGAAGTGTCACAACTTTCATCTCAACATCAGCCAAAGAAGCAGGATCCTACCCCTAAGAAAGATGATGTTTCACAACCTAAGAAGATTGAGAAGAAGACTGGTCCCTATCAGAAGAGAAAGCAGCCACAGGGAGCTAGTCAGTATATGCCCCCACAATACCATGAGAGCATGCAAGCTGCTCAGTTCAAACAACACATGTCTCATCAGATGTCTCAACATCAGGACAACTGGTATGGTTATGGGTATGGATACACCAATGTTGTTCCTTATGTATATGGAAGAAGAAAGCCACACCATCATGGGAGACAATCCAGGAAACAGCATTCTCAGCCGTCTTATGGGAGAAGACATCAACATAATAGATGGCAGGGCAGTTATGGTAGGAGGAGACCACATCATGGATGGCAGCATAGGCAATCTCATCATGGCAGAAGATTCAGAGATGGAAGGGTGAGATGCTATTATTGTGGAAGATTTGGACATATGCAGTACTCTTGCTACAAGCTGCATGGATACCCTCAGCCTCAAAACAGATGGAGAGAGCACAGGCCCAAAGTTGTTAAACAATGGCTACCTAAGGAGAAGGTGAAGTGCTTATTGGCTCACTTGGATGACAAAGAGGGTAAAGAAGGAACATGGTATTTTGACAGTGGGTGTTCCAAGCACATGTCTGGATGTAGATCCATGTTTGATGATCTTAGACCTTGTCCCTCTCATGAAGTCATATTTGGCAATGGAGGAAAAGGTGTTGTTGCAGGAGTTGGGAAAGTGCAAGGTGATGGTAGACCTGAACTTGACAATGTTATGTTTGTCAATGGCTTAAGTGCAAATTTGATCAGCATAAGCCAATTGTGTGATGAAGGTTACAAGGTAAACTACACTAAGCATGAGTGTGTGGTTTCTGATGAGCAGAATCAGATTGTTATGAAGGGTGTCAGAACCAATGACAACTGTTATCAGTGGACCTCTCTTGAAGGAGATTCAACTAGTAATGTTGTAGATGATGTTATAACATCAGACTATGACATCAGGATGCTGAAAGGTCACTCAAAGTTAACAAATTCTGATGTGAGTGTTTTTAAAGGAAAGTATTTATGGAGGGAGAAAATTAGTAATTGGTCTTTAAATACTGAAAACCTGGCGCCATACCTCAGACCATCATTCTCTAGTGCAGCAAGGTCACGGTTCATCAAAGAGTATTTCTTCCTTCCATTCGTCGTCCTCCACAAGAAGGATCATCTGACCTCATACTGCCTCAAAGGAACAATGTCAAACCAGACGTCGTCTCCATCAAAGAAATCTGTCGCTCAAAGCTCTTCGCGAGATAAGGCTAGGGTTTCTTCAGAAGAGGGATTTGTAGAAGAAGCTTTGAATATACAACCTATCTCAGTGATACTCCCAAAATCAGGTACTTCAAGACCCACTAAACTAACTCCTAAGAGATCTGCTACTATTTTCAAGAATCCTGAAACAAAGAAGGTTGTTACGAGTGTGTTATTTGGGGATAAAATTGTGCCAAAATCATCTACGTCTCAGAATATTGAAGAGAAGCTTGATGTAGACAAAAGGATGGGTAATCTTGCCTCAAAGATTCTAGACAAAGGCATCCCTGTCAAAGGAATTTCAATCCCACTGAATCAGATGCCAGCTGAGAAAGACAACATACAGGAAGGTAAGTCAAGTCTTCAACAACTTGCAATGACAGCTATTGAAGATGCTGATCAGAGTGAAGACATGCATGAAGAAACAAATGTTGAGGAGAATGTTAGGACATCTGCTGAACCCACTTCTGTTGAAGCAGATGTTAGAACATCACTTAGTAGGGATGCTGAGACTACTGATGTAATTAATGTTGATGACTTGTCTGATAATGAAGTCATTGGAAGAGCAGTGCCTAGACTGTCCAAGAGACTAAGAAAAGGAAAGATGGTTGAATCGTCGTCAAAGAAAGCTTCTGATGAGAAGAGGAAAATGACTGTTGTTGGGCCAACAAAAGCATGGAGTAAGGTTGATGTGAATCCCAGAAAAAGGAAGCTAATGGAAGAATCCGAATCAGAGTATGATGTTGAGGATGATGTTCAAGACATCACTCCTGTCAGAAAGACAATCTTGAAGAGAATTGCTGACAAGATCCCTGAGGTTCCGGTTGATAACATTTCATTCCATTATGCAAGCAGTGCGTCGATGTGGAAGTTCATCTGTCAAAGAAGACTTGCTCTTGAAAGAGAGATTGGGAAAGAAATTATGGAGATCAAAGAAATCATAGAGGTGATTAAGACTGCTGGTCTGATGAAGACGGTTCATGGGTTCTCCGAGTGCTATGACAGCTTGGTTAAGGAATTTGTGGTAAATATTCCTGTGAAGATTTCAGACAAAAGCAATGTGGACTACATGAAAGTGTTTGTGAGAGGAAAATGTGTTGATTTCTCTCCTGAAGTTATAAACAAATATCTAGGAAGAAAATATGAAGTATTTGCTGAGCTAGAAGCCACTGAGAATGATGTCTGCAAGGAAATAACTGCTGGTCAAGTTAAGGTGTGGCCCTTGAAAGGGAAACTGCCAACTAGCAAACTCAGTGTTAAGTATGTTGTCTTACACAGAATTGGAGCCGCAAATTGGGTGCCTACCAATCATAAAACCACAACAGCTGTGGGACTAGGGAGGTTTATTTATGCTGTGGGTACTAAGAAGAAGTTTGACTATGGAGCATATGTGTTTGAGCAGACTGCAAGACATGCCACCACTAATGCTATCAAACTGCTTATAGCATTTCCTTCGCTCATCTGTGGAGTTATGATGAAACAACATCCAGGCATCTTAACAAGTTCAGACACAGCATGTAAGAGGAAATCAGCTTTATCTTTGCATCCCAAACTGTTTGCTGGGAGCCATGTTCCAGACATTGTTGAAACATCAAGCTCTGGGATTAAGAAGGTCAGTACAAAATCTGAACTGATTAAAGAATTAAGGGCAACCTGCAAGGATCTTGACATGCTTATCAAGACCAGCACCGACAGGAAAATGAAGATTGAGCAGATGGTTAAAGAGTTGGAACAGGGGAAAGACAATGGTGACACTGAGGACTCCAGGTCAGATGAGGGTGAAGAAGATGCTGATGGTACCAGGTCGAATGAAGACTAATCTCTATCTGCTGTCCTTAGATATTAGTCTTGTATTAGTTTAGTTTTTGCTATGCTTAGTTTGTAATTTGAATATTGTGTTGTTTTATGCACGGTTTATGTTTTTAGTTTCCTTCTATGATTTGTTTTGCCTGTTTACAAACTGAGAGGCTAACAATGAGAGCTAGGGTATACTGACTATAGATAAAAGGGCTTCTTATAGAAGCTTGCCTAATTATGGCTAAAAAGGGGGAGAAGATAACCAAGATAGTCAAGAGGATTATTGCCATATGCTGCTGATGTGATGCAGAGATTAAGGGGGAGATAGATTGATGCTGCTAAAAGGTGTTTAGTTGAAAAGTGGTGATGCAGTTATTGAGGGGGAGTATTGAAGATATCATGACATGTGAAGAGTGCAGCCAAGCAGACATCTAGGGGGAGTAAATTGCTGCACATTGTGAGCTACTGAACAGCTGTGATGCTGGGTCATGTTTTAGAGGGGGAGCACCAATTGGCTGTTGTCAATAATGAAGATGGTGCTGCAGTAGATCAAGTGTTGAAGACTTTGAAGATTATCAAACTGCTATTGATTAATGAGTTTCAAATTGATTGAAGATTATTCCGCTGCTGAAATATCTGAAGGTGCAGAGTGCAGAAGTTGTTTGCAGAGTGCAGAGATTGTTTTAGCCAAAATTAGCCAAAGGGGGAGATTGATAGTTCCTGGATTGGCTAAAATTTTGGTAAAATAAAGGTTATTCAATGTTGATGTCAAGGTGCTGATGTTGTAACATTGAAGTCTTAACACTGGGCTGTGTTAAGTAGTTAAGTGCTGAAGTTGGATGTCTGATGTCACACAGGTGATGTTGTAACATCAGACCTACAGAATTAATAACAGCAGGACATGTTATTCGGGCACGCGTATTAGCTGGAATTGTGGAGAGTGGTTGACTCATTGGATGAGAATATCTTGGGATAGATATTTTCTGTTACATGGGAGATTTGATTGCAGGTCTGTTGGAGAATTAAAAGGTTGAAGATTTAAAAAGATTTTGGGGATAAAATCTGTTTTGAAGATTCAGTTTTAATTAACAAATCTGATCAAATATTGTGACAAGTCCAAGCCCAATTCAGGAGCTATATAAAGCGCACAAGACCAAAGGGAAAAAGTGACAGAAAAACATTCAGAAGATCAAGAGCAGAAGGCTTAGTGTCTAGAGTTTGTTTAAAGTGCTTGTATTTACACTATTCTAGGGTTTGAATAGGTGTTGAGTTTCTGTCCTCTCTAAAGCTGTGAAGCAAACAGAGTTGTGTGATTTGATCGAAACTGTGAAGTAAGATCAAGGGTACTCAAAGTGGGTTCTTTGAGTGTTTGTAAGGGATTGAGTGGTGTTCTCATACCTAAGTGGTTTCTTAGGTAGGAAGTCATTAGTAGAGTATAAGTTTAGGAGATTGTCAACGGGTTGTTGAGTCTGTAAATTATATCTACAAGTAGTGAATTCCATCCCTGGCTTGGTAGCCCCCATAGTAGGTTTTTTGTAACCGAACTGGGTCAACAATTCTTGGTGTTATTTTACTGTTATTGATGTCCATTGTGCAGAGTGTGTTGTTGTGACATCACACCTTAACATCACACGTCTGATACCAGAATTTCACCCTTCATCACACAGTTGACTGATGCTGATTAAATTGGCAGTCAATCCTTTAACCAGTAGCACATTATCAAGGTTAGGCACTCCTGAACAGTTCATCTTTCCAACACCTTTGATTTCTCCCTTGGCTCCATCACCAAAGGTCACATAACTTGTGGAGTAAGATTTGATATCCACCAAAAAGTTATTGACACCTGTCATATGTCTAGAACATCCACTATCAAAATACCAATCTCCTATGGTAGAATCTTCTGGAGACATGTGAGCTATCAAGCAGTTTGCAGCAACCATGGGAACCCATTGTTTTCCATTTGTAGGAATGCTTTGATTTGATCTAGGTTGAGGATCAGGCTCAGGAAATCCATGCAGTCTGAAGCAGAAAGGTTTTATGTGACCAAACCTTCCACAATAATGACATCTCCATCTTTGAAATCCTTCTCTGAAATGGTTGGGGTGTCTTCTCCCTTGAGGGTGTCTTCTCCCATGATGTTGAGGTTGTCTTCTGCCATGATGATGAGGCTGTCTTCTCCCATGATGTTGAGGCACAAAGTGATTAGGTCCAGAAACATGAACTTTCCCATGATGTTGAGACGTCTGATGGGACATGTTATGTTTAAGTCCAGATGAACTAGCATCTGTAATGGATTTCTTCTTATTATCATCAAATCCCAGCCCTGTCATATCTCCTGCCATCTTTCTAGCTTGAAGGATTTTATCCAAAGTGTCAGTTCCACTGTTCAGGATCCTAACAGATTTAGACATTTGATCAAGTTTGGAGTTCAGTAGAGTGACTTCTTTCTCCGGTTCTGCCTTGTCAGCCTTTAGTTGAATTATAATTTTCTTCTGCTTCTCCCCTTCTTGACAAACTTCTTCACTTCTAATGCACAACTCTCTATATGATGCAGCTAGCTCCTCATAGGTAATCTCTCCATCACTTTAATCATCATCAGACTCACATATTCCAGTCATTGCTCTGACATGCTTGGAAAATTCATCTTCACTTTCAGTGTCCTCATCAGACCAAGTGACAGACAAACCCTTTTTCTGTTTAAGGTATGTAGGGCATTCAGCTCTGATTTAACCATAACCTTCACAGCCATGGCATTGGATTCCCTTGTCATTATCAGGCTTCTCCTCTGCTTTGGTTTTCTTCATCTGATCACCTAACCTGTTGATGTCAGATGTGATGTTCTTGACATAAGGTTTATAGCTCCTGTCCATTCTTTTCCACTCCTTATTTAAACTGCCTTCCCAGCAACACGATTGCATTGGATAGCTCCTCCTGGGTTTCAACATCACACTCTTTCTTTTCATCTTCAGTACTAGACACCAATGATATGCTTTTGGCCTTCTTTTTTGATCTGTCATTCAACCCTAACTCAAATGTCTGAAGAGAACCAATCAATTCATATACCCTCATCTGGCTGATGTCTTAAGCTTCCTCTATAGCAGTCACCTTCATATCAAATCTCTTGGGGAGAGACCTGAGAATTTTTCTCACCAGCTTCTCATCAGATATCCTCTCTCCTAGGGCACTAGAAGCATTTGACAGTTCAAATATATTCATGTGAATGTCATGAATGGTCTTTTCATCTTTCATCCTCAAACTTTCAAACTTTGTTGTTAGCAGCTGAAGTCTTGACATCTTGACCTTGGAAGTTCCTTCATGAGTTATTTTCAGGATATCCCAAGCCTCCTAAGCCACTTCACATGTGTTGACCAGCCTGAAAATGTTCTTGTCAATACCATTAAATAAGGCATTCAAGGCCATAGAATTCCCAAGAGTGAGTTCATCTTCATCCTTGGTCCACTCCTCTTCAGGTTTCAGCTTTGACACACCATCTTTTCCCACAATGACAGGATGTTTCCATTCTTTCAGAACAGCCTTCCAAGCCCTGCTTTCTAAAGATTTCAAGAAGGCAACCATGCGAGGTTTCCAATAGTCATAATTTGATCCCTCTAGAATAGGGGGTCTGTTCACAAATCCACCGCTCTCCTTGTCCATAGCACCAGAAAGTAGCAGCCCTAGATCTCACCCAAATACAGAGCAGGATGACCCGCTCTGATACCAATTGAAATTCTGGTATCAGATATGTGATGTTAAGTGAGATCTCACAACATCAACATCTGTTGTATGAACAAGACAATAAAACAGCACAGAAGAACAATAAATAAACTCAGAGAATTGTTCACCCAGTTCGGTCTAACTACCTACATATGGGGGCTACTAAGCCAGGGAGGAAATTCACTATTAGTAGTATTAATTCATAGACTCTACAGCCAACACATCAGTTGACAATCTACTCACTTAATCACTACCCAATGTCACTTCTACCTAAGACACTCTTAGATATGAGACACCTCTCACCCCCCCCCTCAATCACAGCAGTGATAACAATTGAATGATTACAAAGTATAGAAGAACACTCTTCAAATACACACCTTGATCTTGCTTAAAAGCTTCAATCAAGAACAATACACTCGTGCTTAAAAACTTTGAGTGGACAAACTACAACTCAAATAAACAGTCCAATTCAAACATCAAAGAGATTAGTGAATGGCTCACAAATAACAAAACACAAAGAGACTTAAACCCTAACACAAGTAACGCAGTTCTTAGAATCACACTTTACTATCTCGCAAGAAGGGTTGATACGCCTTTAAATAGAACAATCTTCATGGGCTTGGGCAGAATAAAATCTCAGATTGGAATTAACAATAAAGCAGATTTATTCTCCAAATCTCTTTCCCTTAAATTAGTAACAAACTGATTCTTCAAAATAGTAGAAAAAGATTGCTTCACATAAATAAATTACTCCATGATTTTCGTAACAAACAAAACACAGATCACATTGAAGATTGCTAAAATAGCGCAACGCACAAAATAACACATTCTGAACAGATTGTATAATGTTCTGTCATCAGATGTTAGAACATCTGCCTTGACATCACAAACAGAAACCAACTGCATCACATGCAGAATGATAGAAGCGCATGTTAAGACATCAGACATGACATCTTGAACAAACACATTGTTTTACCAAAATTGCTGCAAATAACAGAACTAACTGTTATGAACAAGAATAAATACAATACCTAATATTTCTCCCTCTTTTGACAAGATCAAAAAGAAGACAAAGTAGAATAAATTACAAAGCAAGGTGACAACATAGGAAGGATATATTCATAATTGAAAATTAATAGCACAAAATTAGACACTTATCTCCTTCATAAGAATTTGATGTCAAAGTTAATATCAATATCTACGCTTCTTCAAAACATCTTTTGAATCTTTTACTTGTATTTCATGTTTCTCTAGTCTTTCAAGTTTTATTTCTTGTGCTTGAAGTTTTCCGAACAAGGAAGCGGACGTCATGGTAGAAAAACTCATGTTTTTTGATATCGTTATCACCTTTGGTTGCCATTCCCTGGTTAAACACCTAAGAACTTTAAGATTTAATTAATCATTAGGAATAGTCTTACCGAGAGCAATCAGGTGATTAGTTAAGTGAACAAATCTCTTTTGTTGATCAAGGATTGATTCTCTGGGATGCATTCTGAGTAATTCATACTCTTGACATAATGTATTCAATCTTGATTTTTTTACTTTAACGGTTCCTTCATGAGTTACTACTAACGTAACCCATATTTCCTTTGTCGTTGTGCATTGAGAAATTCGAAAGAATTCATCCATGCTAAGTGCACTTTGAAGTATCTTGATTGCTTTCTTGTCGTAGAGTACCTTCTTCTTATCATATTCATTCCATGAATTTTTAATCTTTTTTGTCTCAACGACATCGACGACACTAGTAGGAACACATGGACCATTTTGTACAGCATCCCAAATATCTTCTTCTTGTGCTTCTAGATGTGCCTTCATACGAATTCTCAAAAAATCAAAGTATTCACCACAGAACAATGGAGGCTTGTTATTGCTTCCACCATCTCTGAATACCTGGTTTGTGGAAGCCATTCTGGATCACAAGAGAAAATTACTTGAACCTGCTCTGTTACCAATTGTAAGTTTGTGCGCGGTATTTAAGAGGGGTGAATTATATTTATAAGACTTTTCTTAATTTGAAGCGTTAGCACTGGTTTTGTTATTTTTCAGAAATTATATCAAATTAAATATGCTGAAAAATAAATGCTGAAAGTATAGGACACAATTATATATCCTGGTTCCCCTCATAATTCGAGAGTACTCCAGTCCCCTCACTCCCCGTCAGAGATTTCCACATTGTCACATCTTTGTACAATTCTTCCACCAAGACCTATCCTACAATCTTCTAACATAAGCAACACAATCAATAAGGACAATCCCCTTATTATCTATACAAAGTGCAACAAGAGAACAATCCTCTATTATTCATCCTCTGTCTTCAAACAATCCTAGACAACAAGGAAATCACAACAACCCAAATTTTACAAGTGTTTGAATTTGTATAACAATGTATATCAATTCCTAGAATTGATCTTCTCTATCAAGTAGGCAATTCTTAATATGTAGTACAAGTGCTTAATGATTTATGTAGTTGAAACTATTTGAAAATGTAATGAAATTGATGCAAAGAAGTTTCAACAAAAAGTTATGTCAAGAAAACTTTATTTTGAAAATGAGAGAATATAAGTTTTGAATTGCTATGAAAGAGAGATAATTTTGAATTCTAAAAGGTATGGTTTATATAGAGCTTTAACACCTCTCTAAAAGTGTACACATACATGAAAAGATGTCTTGGTTAAAAAATACTTTCAAAAATTCGTTTACATCAAAATTTTCATAAAAAAGTGCCATTGGTTCAGTGGTAACCGGTTACCTCTCTGAAAGTTTTCAAAAAACACTTTTTGAAAACATATGGGAAAATTGTGCAAATTGTGGCAGTTTTCAAATTCTATTACGGCGGTTTGAAATGCCTCAATTTACCAAAAACGGAATAGTTAATTTAAAAATAATTTTAAAAGATGCTTGAAAGGTTTAAGATGAATATGCATGACTTATATGAGCAATTAAGATATATATATATATATACTTGAATTGTAATGCATATTCAACCATCTTGATTTTATGAGCAATTAAGAGATATATATATATATATATATATATATATATATATATATATATATACTTGAATTGTAATGCATATTCAACCATCTTGATTTTATGAGCAATTAAGATATATATATATATATATATATATATATACTTGAATTGTAATGCATATTCAACCATCTTGATTCTTCCCTTAATTTTTCAAAGCTTTTTTATAATTTGAACTTGATTGCTCTAGTATTCGAGATTTGTTTCTTCTTTTGTTGATGTGTTTGTCTTTATCAAAACTATAACCTATTACAAGAAGAACACTTCTTCATTTTATCCCCCATTTTGATGATGACAAACCATTCTTTGAAATTTAACTTTTTCATCAATGAGTTGCTTCAATATGTGACTTTTTGAAATGTTGAATAGCAACTAGAATCTCCCTCTATCTTGTATATCTCCCCCTTGCTTTTGCAATTCAAGGCTTTCTCCCCTGAAAGAGTTATGAACAATAACAAATACAATACCTACTATTTCTCCCCCTTTTGACATCATCAAAAAGAAGACAGAGTAGAATACAGTACAAAGCAAGGTGATAACATATGAAGGATATATTCATAATTGAATATTAATAGCACAAATTTAGACACTTATCTCCTTCATAAGAATTTGATGTCAAAGTTTATATCAATACTGATGCTTCTTCAAAACATCTTTTGAATCTTTTACTTGTACTTCACGTTGCTCTGATCTTTCAAGTTCTATTTCATGTTCTTGAAGTTTTTCAAACAAGGAAACGGACGTCATGGTAGAAAAACTCTTATTTTCTGATATCGCTGTCAGCTTTAGTTGCCATTCCCAAAGTAAAGACCTAAGAACTTTTAGATTTAATTCATCGTTAGTAAAAGTCTTACCGAGAGCAATCAGGTGATTAGTTAAGTGAACAAATATCTCTTGTTGATCAAGGATCGATTCTCTGGGCTGGATTCCGAATAATTTATACTCTTGACATAAAGTATTCAATTATGATCTTTATACTTAAACGGTTCCTTCATGAGTTACTACTAACGTAACCCATATGATGCTAATTGCACTTTGAAGTATGTTGATTGCTTTCTTGTTGTAGAGTACCTTCTTCTTATCATATTCATTCCATGAATTTTTAATCTTTTTTGTCTCAACGTTATCGACAACACTAGTAGGAACAAATGGACCATTTTGTACAACATCCCAAATATCTTCTTCTTGTGCTTCTAGATGTGCCTTCATACGAATTTTCCAAAAATTAAAGTATTCACCACAGAACAAAGGAGGTTTGTTATTGCTTCCACCATCTCTGAATACCTGGTTTGCGGAAGCCATTCAGAATCACAAGAGCGAATTACTTGAACCTTCTCTGATACCAATTGCAAGTTTATGCGCGGTATTTAAGAACGGTGAATTAGATTTATTGGACTTTTCTTAATTTGAAGGGTTAGCACTGGTTTTTTGTTATTTTTCAGAAATTATATTAAATTAAATATGCTGAAAAATAAATGCTGAAAGTAAAGGGCACAATGATATATCCTGGTTCCCCTCATAATCCAAGAGTACTCTTGTCCCCTCACTCCCCGTCACAGATTTCCACTTTGTCGCATCTTTGTGCAAGTCTTCCACCAAGACCTATCCTACAATCTTCTAACATAAGCAACACAATCAATAAGGACAATCCCCTTATTATCTATACAAAGTGCAATAAGAGAACAATCCTCCCTTATTCACTCTCTTGCTTCCAACAATCCTGGACAACAAGGAAATCACAACAATCTAAATTTTACAAGTGTTTGAATTTGTATAACAATGTATATCAATTCCTAGAATTTATCTTCTCTATCAAGTAGGCGATTCTTAATATGTAGTACAAGTGCTTAATGATTTATGTAGTTGAAACTATTTGAAAATGTAATTAAATTGATGTAAATAAGTTTCAACAAAAAGTTATGTCAAGAACACTTTATTTTCAAAATGAGAGAATAAAAGTTTTGAATTGCTATGAAACAGAGATAATTTTGAGTTCTGAAGAGTATGGTTTATATAGAGCTTTAAAACCTCTCTAAGAGTGTACACATACATGAAAAGATATCATGGTTCAAAAATTCGTTTATATCCAAATTTTCATGAAAAAGTGCCACTGGTTATGTGGTAACCGGTTACCTCACTAAAAGTTTTCAAAAAACACTTATTTAAAACATATGAGAAAATTGTGAAAATTGTGGCGGTTTTAAAGTTCTATTGCGGCAGTTTGAAATGCCTCAATTTACCAAAAACAAAATAGTTCATTTAAAAATAATTTTAAAAGATGCTTGAAAGGTTTAAGATGAATATGCATGACTTTTATGAGCAATTAAGATATATATACTTGAATTGTAATGCATATTTAACCATCTTGATTCTTCCATTAATTTTTCAAAGCTTTTTGATAATTTGAGCTTGATTCCTCTAGTCTTCGAGATTTGACTCTTCTTTTGTTGATGTGTCTGTCTTCATCAAAACTATATAACCTATTACAAGAAGAATTCTTCTTCACTTTCTCCCCCTTTTTGATGATGACAAACCATTCTTTGAAATTTAACTTGTTCATCAATGAGTTGCTTCAATATGTGACTTTTTGAAATATTGAGTAGCAACTAGAATCTCCCCCTATCTTGTATATCTCCCCCTTGCTTTTACAATTCAAGGCTTTCTCTCCTGAAAGATTTATGAACAATAACAAATACAATACCTACTATTTCTCCCCCTTTTGACATCATCAAAAAGAAGACAGAGTAGAATAAAGTACAAAGCAAGGTGATAAAATATGAAGGATATATTCATAATTGAATATTAATAGCATAAAATTAGACACTTATCTCCTTCATAAGAATTTGATGTCAAAGTTGATATCAATATTGATGATTCTTCAAAACATCTTTTGAATCTTTTACTTGTACTTCATGTTGCTCTGATCTTTCAAGTTCAATGTCATGTTCTTGAAGTTTTCTGAACAAGGAAGCGGACGTCATGGTAGAAAGACTCTTCTTTTCTAATATTGTTGTCACCTTTGGTTACCATTCCCTGATTATAGACCTAAGAACTTTAAGGTTTAATTCATCGTTAGTAATTAGTTAAGTGAACAAATTTCTTTTGTAGAACAAGGATTGATTTTCTGGGCTGCATTCTGAATAATTCATAATCTTATAATGTATTCAATCTTGATCTTTTTACTTCATCGGTTCCTTCATGAGTTACTACTAACGCATCCCATATTTCCTTCGCCGTTGTGCATTGAGAAATTCGAAAGAATTCATCCATGCTAAGTGCACTTTGAAGTATGTTGATTGATTTCTTGTCGTAGAGTACCTTCTTCTTATCATATTCATTCCCTGAATTTTTAATCTTTTTTTGTCTCAATGCCATCGACGACACTAGTAGGAACAAATGGACCATTTTGTACAACATCCCAAATATCTTCTCCTTGTGCTTCTAGAGGTGTCTTCATACGAATTTTCCAAAAATCAAAGTATTCACCACAGAACAATGGAGGCTTGTTATTGCTTCCACCATCTTTGAATACCAGGTTTGCGGAAGCCATTCTAGATCACATGAGCAAATTATTTAAACTTGCTCTGATACCAATTGTAAGTTTATGCGCGGTCTTTAAGAGGGGTGAATTAGATATATTGAACTTTTCTTAATTTGAAGCGTTAGCACTGGTTTTGTTATTTTTCATAAATTATATAAAATTAAATATGCTGAAAAATAAATGCTGAAAGTAAAGGACACAATGATATATCCTGGTTCCCCTCACAATCCGAGAGTACTCCAGTCCCCTCACTCCCCGTGAGAGATTTCCACTTTGTCTGATTTTGTACAAGTCTTCCACCAAGACCTAGCCTAGAATCTTCTAACATAAGTAACACAATCAGTAAGAATAATCACCTTATTATCTTTACAAAGTGCAACAAGAGAACAATCCTCCCTTATTCACTCTCTTGCTTCCAACAATCCTTGACAGCAAGGAAATCACAACAATCTAAATTTTTACAAGTGTTTGAATTTGTATAACAATGTATATCAATTCCTAGAATTGATCTTCTCTATCAAGTAGGCAATTCTTAATATGTAGTACAAGTGCTTAATGATTTATGTAGTTGAAACTATTTGAAAATGTAATGAAATTGATGTGCAGAAGTTTCAACAAAAAGTTATGTCAAGAACACTTGATTTTGAAAATGAGAGAATTTAAGTTTTGAATTGCTATGAAAGAGAGATAATTTTGAATTCTAAAAAGTATGGTTTATATAGAGCCTTAACACCTCTCTAAAAGTGTACAAATATATGAAAAGATGTCATGGTTAAAAAATTCTTTCAAAAATTCGTTTACATCAAAAGTTTCATGAAAAAGTGCCACTGGTTTAGTGGTAACCGGTTACCTCACTGAAAGTTTTGAAAAAACACTTTTTGAAAACATATGAGAAAATTGTGCCAATTGTGGCGGTTGTAAAGTGCTATTACGACAGTTTGAAATACTATAATTTATCAACAACCGAATAGTTAATTTAAAAATAGTTTAAAAGATGCTTGAAAGATTTAAGATGAATATGCATGACTTTTATGAGCAATTAAGATATATATACTTGAATTGTAATGCATATTCAACCATCTTGATTCTTCTATTAATTTTTCAAAGCTTTTTGATAATTTGAACTTGATTGCTCTAGTCTTCAAGCTTTGACTCTTCTTTTTGTTGATGTGTTTGTCCTCATCAAAACTATAACCTAGGACAAGAAGAACTCTTCTTCACACTTAACCTGTATATTTTTAAGAAATCGAGAGTATTTCTTAATTCTTGTGCATTCATATTTTAGAAGTCGAGAGTACTTCTTAACCTAGATATCTTTAAGAAATAGAGAGTATTTCTTAATTCATGTGCTTTCATATTTAAGAAGTCGAGAGTACTTCTTATCCTGAATATCTTTAATAAATTGGGAGTATTTCTTAATTCATGTGCATTCATAATTAAGAAGTCGATATTATTTCTTAACATGCATGATTAAGAAATCAAGAGTATTTCTTAACTCATATCATTTCATTTTAAGGAGTCAAGAGCACTTCTTAGCATCTCATGATTAAAAAATCGAGAGTATTTCTTAATTCATTTCCATTTAGACGTTGAGAGCACTTCTTAGCATTTCTTGATGCAGAAATCGAGAGTATTTCTTAATTCATCTGCATTCATTTATAAGAAGTCGAGAGTACTTCTTAACCCGCATATCATTAAGAAATCAAGAGTATTTCTTAATTCATTTGCATTCATATTTAAAAAATCGAGAGTATTTCTTTATTCATATCTTTTCATTTTAAGGAGTCGAGAGTACTTCTTAATATGCATGATTAATAAATCAAGAGTATTTCTTAATTCATGTGCTTTCATATTTAAGAAGTCGAGAGTACTTCTTAACCTGCATATTTTTAAGAAATTGAGAGTATTTCTTAATTCATTTCATATCATTTTTAAGGAGTCGAGAGTACATCTTAACATGCATAGTTAAGAAATCGAGAGTATTTCTTAATTCATCTGCATTCATTTTAAAGAAGTCGAGAGTACTTCTTAACCCGCAGTCATGCATATCACCCGACGATTAGGAAATCAAGAGTGTTTCCTAAACCTTGTTGCATCCATTTGCATTACCATCTGTTTGATTAAAGAAATCAAGAGTATTTCTTTGTGTTCATTCAAAAACCATGAGCATATCATTCCTTTGCATAAGAGGAAAAAATTTGGGTCTCTTTGGTATTTAAACTATCTTTCACCATGATGATTTGAAGACAAGAGTTCTTCATCTCTTCCAGTTAAAGATGTTTAAATAAGGGCAGCTGTCATGCCCTAAATTTTACCCTGAGTTTTTCATTCGCATCCGTATAGTATAAACCGTTCATTTTGTCATACATTCTTTCAGTCAAAAGCATTCAACAGGGTTTAGATGAAAATTTAGGAGTTATGGAATTTTATCTGATCTTGATGACATTTATTCAGCCATTTGTTGATTCAGAAGTCAAAAGGCTTGATTTCTTAATCTCAGTGCATCATTCATTCTGTTGCATCTTGTTTCAGAGGTCCAGAGGGTGACAATCAAAAGTGCTATCATTATCTGAATCTCTGTAAGGTTTAATTATGATGAAGAATCAAAAGTAAATGGTCCCAGGGCGATTTATTTGCATCTGATTGTCAATTCATAACTATTCAGTCAGTAATTTAACGCATTTACAAGACATGTGCATTTCTAACTTGTCATATCATGCATTTTGTTTCTTGTAACACTTAAAATATCAACCAAAATAATTTTTCGGATCTACACACAGACCGACAAACCGTTTCTCAACTGTACATCGAATTAGTCGGCGAAAACATTTCAAAATCGATTGTGCTGATATCAATATTCTTAATCTACATTTCGTGTAGTTTAACCTGGCGTGCTCGTTTTAATTTTTTGAATACTTTTTTTGTCACATTTTTATCCACTGAGACTTCTAACCGGTCAATATTTATTTTAAAATTTGATCAAAATCTGTATGTTTTTAAGAAGTATATACCGTGCTGGTCATTTTAATGCGTTCGGTTTTTTTCCCGAATACTTTTGCGCTCGACCTTTTTTCATTTTTTATCTATTTATTCTTGTTTTTTTATCAAATTAATCAAAAAAATATTTAACATTTATTAAGTAATTATTCTATTTATTTTGATTATTATTTGTGTTAGTTTTTTTTCATTTTGTTTTAAAGCACTAAATCTCTTTTTTTTTTAATATATATATATACATGTAACATTTGGATGTTACTACAAAATTGGGAAGCAACCATAACATGATTACACGTGGCATCAGGAAGGGAGGTTTTTTTTTCTTACCAAAATATCCACTCTCACATTGGAAACAAGGGGAAGGAGGACACATTCTCTTCTCTCTTTACTCTCTGCTAAACCGCCCTAGCATAGACCTCCATATAACAACTTTATTATTATTTTTTCTCATTTTTCTTTTAACAGAAGAAACACTTTCTTCCTCCAACTCAAACATATCACCTTCCTCACACATCAAAAAACAACAACCCAACATAATACTCTCTCTGGCCACGTTTTTTCTCACTCTTCATCACCATACAATAACACCAACACAAACACTATCTCATCTCACCATGAAGCCATAACTTACTCTCATCACCTAGCTTCTCAAACTACAAACAACAATAACTTACATCAAACAACCTTGAAACACATAACAACCTCACTCTTTGTACATTTTTAAGGGTAACCACAATCATAGGTGAAATGCATTCCTCTATTGATACATCTACTGTTACCATCCATTTTTACACATGGTGGTAAGTTATTGTCATCGAACAATTTGTGAGACTTCTGCATAATGAATTTTGCAGCAGTATGAAAACGTAAGAGTGGTGAACGAAGCTCCAGGAACCTGCACGCAACACCACCGCAACCTCCCATACCATCACGATTAGCCACCCCTTTGTTCTGTCAGAAACAACATGGATTTCCCCTCATCAAACGAGTCACACTACCATCGAACCACTCCAACACCACAAAGCCACAACAGTCACCACTCTTCACCACCGCACGAACCCCGCCACAGTGGAGGTAGTGGTCCTTTTTTCTTTTTGATGTTTATTGATTCCATGGTGATTCTCGTTTTTTTTCTTGGCCTTGTATGGGAGAGTGTTGCTTTGAGAAAGAGAAGAAAGTTTGCTTTTGTGTGTTTTTCTACTGAAACGAGTTAGAGGAGACTTTGTTTCCATTTTGTTTTGTTTCCTTTGCTCTGCCACGTGTCCATTTTTGGGTGGTGGTTGTTTGATTTTTTTTTAAAATGCCTCTCTCTTTTTCCACTTCACCGCCCACATTTTCCTTTTTTATTTTTTCGGTTTTCTTTTTCCTTTTTATATTATTATTTATGGTTTATTTGTTTTATTTATTATTTATTATTGTTTATTATTATTATTATTATTATTATTATTATTATTTATTGATTATTATTATTGCTACTCACTATTATTATTTTTGTTAATTTATTATTATTAACTATTTCTATGAATTATTTTTGTCATTGTTATTTTTATTATTTTTTTAATTATTTATCATTATTCCTATTATTATTACTACATTATATTATATTTATTATTATTATTATTGTTATTATTATTAATTATTATTGTTATTGTTGTTAATAATTATTATTTGTGCTTATTATTATTATTTATTATTATGATTATTGTTAATTATTATTATGTATTATTATTAATTTTAATTATTATTATTATTGATTAATTATTGTTGCTAATTATTATTATTTATATTGTTAAATATTATTTTTATTATTGTTTATTATTATTGTCATTTATTTATTTATTTAATTAAATATGTTTGTTTTTAATTGTTAAAAAGAAAGAAATGTGTTTTTGGTCCCATCGATTTTTCACAGATGCCTTGCAATTTCAGAGTTAAAAATTCAATTTAATTTTAGAAACTGCTTAAAGCACATAAAGTCTTGTTCTCCGGCCTCAGATAGGGTTGATTCCAACATGACTAGTCTTACAATTGCTTAACATAACGCTAAATTTCAATAGTTAACTCTGTTTTATTTCCAATCTTTTCTCTTTCCAATCTTGTTGACCGACCTCAGATACTGTTTATATTTTGTTGTTTAAAATTTATTTATTAATCTTGCACTGTTAATTACCGCATTATACATCCCAATTCAACAAAGTTCTACCTCTATTCCCATATATATGTAATAATTTTACCGCTTTCTGTTATTGCTTTATTATCTTATTCGATTGTTAATTCAAAGATTAAAATCAACCCCTTTTAGAAAAGAACAAAAATAAATACCCAATCCAACGTCAAGCATTTTTCTCAAATCAAAATCATTTCCACTTCTCAAGCATTTTTTTTGTAAACCCTTAAGCCATTTCATCCCCTTCCAGTTCTAATGCAAACAAAAATCTCGATCCAACATCGAGCGCCTTTTATTCCAATTAAAAAAGGGTGAAAAGGGAGATGGTCTTGAGCCTTCAATTCCTCTCTTTAATTGTTTGAATACGAGTAGCCTTACTTGGTCATTCCAATAATTGTCATCCATTTAAAAATTTCTAAACCTCCGCCACATCCAAACTATTTTCATAATCAAATTTAGGTCAAACTCATTTTCGCAATAACTTGGACAAAAAAGGAGGTGGTATATTGCCTTCTATTCCATTCCCCAAGTACTTTGATACGAGTAGCCTTACTCGGCCATTCGGGTATTTGTCATCCGTTTAAAATACATTAACCTTATTTAAATCCCTTTGCAATTAAAGATGAAAAGGTAAACGGTCTAGAGCCTTCTGTCATACCCCAAATTTTGACCACTAAGATTTCCCATCATTGTGCAAATCATTATCACAATATGGATGTACGTTTGTGCCTCATCAATCTCCTCAAGGAATTGTTGAGCATTTACCACAATCAAAATTAGGGTTTCAAGCCCTCTCTGAGTGCTTAGACAAAGGATCAATCAAGGAATGACATGATCTTCACCTTGTCTAACCTCTCAAACATCCACAATGGATCAAGAGGACTCCCACTTCAAGGATTAAGCACAAGGTTGCTCCCTTCCAGGTGGATCAAGCTTCAAGATCGCCAGTGTCACCAAATTAGGGTTTTGGTCGACCAGGGCCTCCAGATGGAAATTTTCCTCTGGGCATGAGCCAATGATTCAAAACATATCCTAATATACTCCATGGAACCTCATGGACCCAATCATCAAGTCAATTTGGCATCAAGGGATGCATACATCAAAAATCAGGAATTAGGGTTTCTTGACCTAATTCACCCCTAAGTTGACTTTTGGGACAAATCATGAACCAAGACCTCAAGACATGATTTGAGGGTCTCTAATATACCATATTGATCCATTTGGAACAATGGATTGATCCAAGAAGCCTGAGCAACAAGTTTCAATTTCATCTGAACCACAATTAGGGTTTTGACCAGGACATGCTCCCAAACCCTAGGACATGATTCAATACACCCTATAACACCCATGGAACATGTCCATCAAGTTTGATTTAGGTCAAGGACATGATTTCCTAAAGGATTGCACAGTTTGGAATTCATCTGACAAAAAGTCAACTTTGCACAAAAGTCAACTTTGACTTTTTGAGATTTTTCACAAAAATGGATTTTTAACCCTAAAATGATGTTAATGTATGATTTGAATCATCATTCATCAAGAAAAATCAAAGAAAGTGGGATAACTTGTAAAAGGGGTAACCATAAAAACTTAGAAAATTTTCTAAGTTATGAAATAAAGTGACAAAGGTACCAACTTTAGAGGATCATAACTCCTAAACCACAAAGCCATTCTTCCCCATCCAAAGCTTGATTTGTAGATCTCATTGCCCTCTACAAAAGCTTCATACTGATCTATGTCCAAATTCCTCATGGATTTTGAGTTATGGAGTGATCAAAATCAAGAAAAGTCACTTTGTTCCAACACTTGTGAAAATTTCACTAAGTCAGAATCTGCCTTATTTTTTTTCAAATGTAGGGGGATTTTTCACTTGGATCCAAAAGGTATCAAAACCAAATATGATCAGACAGTTGTTGTATCATATAAGGGCTTTCCAAAATGACCAAGAACATCACCAAATTCAATTTGAGCTTTGAGATATGGTAGTGGCAAGATGCCTTGCTGAAATCTGCCAAGGCAAGGCAGATTTTTGCACTTTTGGTCGATTTGCCAAAATCAGCCAATTCCAAGCCTTGTCATCACTTTGGACACATCTGAGGATTGAATCTAAAGGGGACAATCACTGAGCCAAGCCTCCAAAGTCCTTGGAACAAGAAATAACATGCCAAACCTAGAATTGCCTAAAATAGGGACAAGACTCCAATTTTGGATTGGAGCATTCAATGGAAGCACCAAGGTGGCATGGACTGAGCTATTAGCAACTGAATTCAGTCAAGACTTATCCAAGACCAAGGGGACCAGCAGCCTGTGCCCTAACCTCTAGTCAATGGCTAGAGGAGACTTGGATTTTCATTTGCCAACATTGGCCAACCCTACTCAGCAGTTGCCATTCACTATTCCTTGCAAAACAAACTTGCTCTACAAAAATACACCAAAGGCCTACAACACTTGCCTTTCTCAAAATCCACTTATCACTCTCAAAAATGCCTTTCTTAGCAAGTCACTATCGAATTTTTCAGTAGAGAGCAATTCCACTCAAACCAATCACACACACCTCACATGCATCATATGTGAGCTGGTCAAACACTTAAACAACATCTGGAACACTGATTTCTCAGAATCACCAGTCAATTGCTCAAGGTTTTAACCAAGTTGCAGTTGAGATGCCATAAAGTGATCCAATCGATTTCCATCAAGTCCAAGCATTCAAACACACTCCATAGGGTGTAGGGAAGCTGTTCAGATCATCACAACTCATCTGTAACACCTCCAACTCAGAAATCACTTTGAACTTGTTGTCATGACCTAGAGGTAAGCCTAAACTTGGTCATCTCTCAATCCATGCATATTTCCTCACACAATACTTTTGCCAAATGTTCATAATCATGCATGGAATGTTTCCCCTCAATTAATTGCTTTGTTTGAATCGTGTATCAAAATTCTCAGCCTTCATGCAGAAATTAGGGTTCTTTAGGTTTTATCTTGATTTTTTATTCCATGTTTAATATAAATGAAATTAAACACCATAGACATGATCGTGAGGTTGAGACGAGCAGATTGGTATGTGGATTGCATGATATAATCAAGTATTCAGTGATATTAGAGAGAAAATGCAAATCTGGGCAAAACCCAGAACACGCGCGTGTTCTTGGGTGTTCTTGGCGCCCTTTTTGAAAATTCAAATATTTGAATTTTGTGATTTTTATTTAATTGATTCAAAAATTAATTTCTCTCTGAGTTTTAATGATTTTGAGTTGATTCTTTTTTTAATAATTCACAAAAATGTTAAAATATTTTATTTTCCCAAAAAAATCCCAAAAATATTATTTATTTCATATAATTGATATTTTTGCAAAAAATTAATGTTTTAATTATTTTTGACATTTAAAGTATTTTTTCCTTATTGATTTTGCAAATTTTAATGATTTCTAATCATTTTGTAGGGAAAAACTTGATTTATGAAGCATTAATCCAAGATCACAATTTGTTTTCCACATGTTAAACAATTTTGATCATTTTAATTGAATATTTTATTCAATTAAAACACATTTTGAAAACAAATTAGGGTTTTTGATTAATTCAACCCTCATAAATCATATTCAACACTTTTGGGCCTCTAATAGAGTGTAAGACCCAATCCTTTATAAATACAAACGTCTGGGCCTCATTTATTGTATAAGTCCTGTGGTATTTCAAAAAGTTCAGCGCGATCATCGTCCGTTGGAAAACAAACTCTGGGCCTCTCCTCGAGCTATAAGACCCATTCAAAACTTTTGGGCCTCTAATAGAGTGTAAGACCTAAACCCCCTTGTACAAACCATTTTGGGCCTCACTTATTGTATAAGTCCCTCTGTACAAGTAAACGGCGCGATCGTCGCCTTTTAAAAAATCAATTGGGCCTCTCCTCGAGCTATAAGACCCATTCAAAACTTTTGGGCTTCTAATAGAGTGTAAGACCCAATCCCCTTTTAACCAAAACAACTTTGGGCCTCAGATATTGTATAAACCCCTTTGCGTTAAAAGAAAATCTCGGCGCGATCGCCATTTTAAACGAAAATTCATCTGGGCCTACCCTCGTGTTATAAGCCCCACTCTTTTTCTTTAAACCTTTTGGGCCTCTTGAGAGAGTGTAAGACCAATCCCTTTGTACAACAAACAATTTTTGGGCCTCAGTCACTCGTATAAGTCCCTCTGTACAAATTCAACAGTGCAATCACTGATAAAACCCTGGGCCTCTCCTTGAGCTGTAAGCGCCAAATCTTTCTTTTCAAAGCACTTTCTCCTTTGATTTTGAAATATATTGTTGTTTTCAATCTTTCTTTGTTGAACAACTAACCAAACAACATGGAAGCTCTACAACCGAGTAAGTATTTATCCGCTTTCATTTACCGCTTTCATATACATATAACTGTATTGTGGGGCTGTTTCGCTGTAAGTCTTCTTTCATAAACTCATATCGACTGTGTAATAATAGTATAGATATTTAGAGTTTCCCCGGCAACTACGTCTAGCACTAGGTAAAGCCGTTTTGATCACTCTTAGAAATAGACGAAACTAGATCCCCATAGGATTACCAGACACAGTCTTCCCTCCTCTTAAGGTTAAACAATATGGAGATGTGAAAGGCAGATTCTTTTTGAACCCTTTCTCAGACTGTCACTCGTAGAAGTTGTCAAAGAAACTCTATTCCCCAGAGATGATCTCTTCTCCATGAATTGCATCCCTTGAGTTTCTTCCAAATTCTCGAACTTTCCTGGCTTGATCTATTCTTTGTGAATAGCCTGTCTTGAACTTCTCGGGGTTTGGGGACCCACAGGCTTCTTAAAAGCACCCTTAGGAATTGTCAAGAAACTCTACTCCCCAGAGTGATCTCTTCTCCGTGAATTTCATCCCTTGAGTTTCTTCCAAATTCTCGAACTTTCCTAGCTTGATCTATTCTCTGTGAATAGCCTGTCTTGAATTTCTCGGGGTTTGGGGACCCACAGGCTTCCTAAAATCATCCCCACCTCCTCTTGGGCGTTGTACAAGGACCCGTCGGCTTCTTAGAAGTATTCACAGCCTCCTCTTAGGCTTCGTATAAATGATTTCTTCCTCCGGGAATGATAGCCTCCTCTTGGGCTTAGTACAAATTATCCCTCGGCTTCTTAAAAGTTTCCAACCTCCTCTTGGGCTTCGTACAAATTGTCCCGACGACCTCCTAGAGGTATAGGAACAGAAATCAGTCATCTTAATAGAATAGTCTTTCCAAGAGTCTACTACTGTTTCTCAAAGCATAGTACAAAAGATGAAACTCTAGACTTGGACAGTCTAATTTCCTTGAGTCTCAAAGACATTCTCAAGCACCCTTCAAGAATAGGAAGGAATCCCGTAGACTCGGACAGTCTCAATACCCTTTGGATTTCCCATTTCTTCAAAGAAAAGGAAATATCCCTGATCCTCGAATCAAAATCCCTTAGTACAGTGTTACTCATATAAGAACTGATTTTCTCTTTGAACCCATATATTGGTCACTCAACTGAAACAGTACCCTCTTTCGCCTCCATCTCGGGCTTCGTACGAGATACAAAAAAAAGGGACTCTCTTGTTGAGTCGAACATCTTTCGCCTCCATCTCGGGCTTCGTACGAGATACAAAAAGACTCTCTTGTTGAGTCAAAACTTCCTTTTGCCTCTATCTTGGGGTTCGTACGAGATACAAAAACACTCTCTTGTTGAGTATAAAAGACTCTCATGTAGAGTCAACCCTCTTCCGCCTCCGTCTTGGGCTTTGTACAAGACACAAATCACTCCCTTGTTGAGTATAAAACTTTTAGCCTCCATCTCGGGCCTCGTACGAGATACCATAAAAGACTCTCTTGTTGAGTCAACTCTCTTTTAGCCTCCTCTTAGGCTTTGTATAAGGAAAACCTTTTAGCCTCCTCTTAGGCTTTGTATAAGAAAACCACTGATTGATCCAATCAACCTTTTAGCATCAAAGTTGTGCCTCGTTCACAGTACACAAACATTAACAACTCCTTCCCCTTCATCTAATCGCTGTAAGCGGCAAGCCTCTGGATTATTTACATCCATGCCAGTGTCCCTCTTTTAGCATGAGAAATTCCTAAGGAAAGATGGCATTGCTCTACACTGAGTTAAAGTATTCTCCTTCAGGTTGGAAATCCCCTATAAAGGAAATTATGGCATTGCCGCATTCACACATCCCGGTTAAAGTAATTCTCCTTTATAAACAGTTGTGACAAATAAACCCCTCTTTAGAGATGACAAATTCTCTCTAAAGACAACAACTTTTAGCTTCACATCTTGGGCTTTGAACAAGATACAAACTACCTTTAGCTTCACATCTTGGGCTTTGAACAAGATATAAATCACCTTTAAGCTTCACGTCTTGGGCTTTGAACAAGACACCAAAACACCATTTCCTCCCGTAGAATAGGAGGAACTACGATCGCTCTGATTTCCCGGTTTCGGAAAAACGGGAATACGTAGGCATAAGATTGAAAGAAAAATCTTAGCGAGCACACTAAACAAAAACCCAAAATCCCGTATATCAGTCAAAACATCCTAGTCCGTATTCCCCGCTAAAAGTCTAAATTCCCTAAAAATAACCTAAGAGAGCCCCCCCCCCCCCCCCCCCACATTGATAGCATCCGCAACCTAACAGACCACTGTTTAAACTCAATATGCAAGCAGGGTTAATTTGAGACATCTATTTCCCTTCCTTAGTCAGCTCACAATAGGATAAAAAATAAATCGACCTGTAGTAACCCCCAAGGAGTGACAGTGCTTAAGAAACATGTCCAGTTTCGCTCGCTACAAAAAAATGGCGCCCACCGTGGGGCCCAACTGTTCTCATATCTTAGGTAGAGGAAAAGGGATTTCACTGGGATATGACTTTTTGTTGACTTCACTAGGATCTTAGGTCAAAACCCTTTAAGTGAGGAAGGAACCACAGAATGGTGACTCCGCCGGGGAGCCATTTTCTGTCAGGAACATAAGATTCATAGCTTTTAAAAAGTCTAGGACATTAGGACAAATATATATACTGCTTTTCCTAATTGATATATGTGTTTATTTTTCTGCTAATGGGAATGCGTGTGATGCCGCATGTGGAAAGATTGAGTATACACTTAAGATAAGTGATGGCGATGAGGTTGGCCATCAACCTCAGTGGAGGCTTCCCAATGCAACCCATTTCCTCTCACAGACAATGGGTCGATTGTGATGTCTGAGAAGCTGAGGAGCCAACCCTTTTGTAGTGCAGAAACTATCGGAAATAGTTGTCACGCGATACTACCCTCATTTGAGGCTGATGATCTATTCTCGGTAAATAGCATTTACTCTAAGATTTCATACAGCTCGCTGGCGATCCGCTTGCTGTTTGTTATCCTGGGAGGAGCTGATGATTTTGAGTACAGGTACAAAAAATCACCCTAGTATAAACCTTTGGGGATGGGTAGAGCATTTACTCCATGACAATGACCCTTTGACCCCATGTTTTTTCTATGTTTTTGTGTGCTGCATTCATGGATTCATCTAAAAAACATTAAAACAAAAAAATTTATCTTCTAGTCTCTCTGTTTTTTCAAAATAAACTAAGACTGTGATTGCAAATATCAGAGAAAAGGATTGCGCTAATGGATTTTGGTAGAAGGAGAACTCATAAGTACACCTTCAGGATTCCAAAACTAGAGGATTTAAGAGGTTTGGCGAGGATGATCACAAACCAATAGGCTTTCAAAGCCAAGTACGGAGGTTTGCTATCTCTGCTAAGAGTCCATGTGATTGAGGGAATCATGGATGCGCTCGTTCAGTTCTACGATCCGGTCTATCATTGTTTCACATTCCCGGATTACCAGCTAGCACCAACACTGGAGGAACATTCTCATCTGATTGATCTACACATTACTGATCAAGCTCCATTTTCTGGACTGGAAGAAATTCCAAAGAATCAGACCATTGCAAGAGCAATTCGTTTGGACGAGTCTGAGGTCAGGACTCACATGACCACTAAGGGTGGCATACAAGGTTTGTCAGCCCAGTTCTTGACAAAGAAAGCCCTGTACTTCGCCAGTATTGGGAACGTGACTACTTTTGAAAGCATCTTTGTTTTACTCACCTACGGGTTATTTCTGTTTCCCAACATTAATAACTTCATCGATATCAACTCCATTAAGGTTTTTCTCATTGGAAACCCTGTGCCAACCTTGCTCGCAGATGTGTATCATTCTGTACACTTGGGAAATTTGTACAGTGGAGGGGAGGTCACATGCTGCGTACCTCTGCTTTATAAATGGTTTATTTCCCATTTGCCTAAGTCTGCTGCTTTTTGGGATCATAAGAGTGCCTTACGCTGGTCGCAGAAAATCATGTCTCTCACCAACTCTGACATTGATTAGTGTAATAGGATTTATGACGGAATCAGGATCATTGACCGTTGTGGAAACTTCCCCAACGTACCCCTTATAGGAACTAAGGGAGGAATCAACTACCATCCA
Source organism: Lathyrus tuberosus (assembly GCA_022829125.1). Classification (NCBI taxonomy): domain Eukaryota; kingdom Viridiplantae; phylum Streptophyta; class Magnoliopsida; order Fabales; family Fabaceae; genus Lathyrus; species Lathyrus tuberosus. The sequence continues at coordinate 7,018,226 of JALAZF010000278.1, read as the reverse complement.
GTGTTGGTTCGTCGTCAATTTGGATACCCGATGAGGCATGTCCCGCGTAATGCTCATCTGGAAGGTATTTTCTTCAAGGAAGGGGAAAATGACAGAGCACTAAAGATGGAAATAGTGCATGCCTGGAAACATGTTCATAAGAAAGGACGGGAGTCTCTAGGAAAACCGGAATGTGTCTCCGTGGAGACTTACCTCCACTGGGTGCAAACTAGAGCTCTCAAGCTAAAAATGCCTTATCCTCGTCACGGAGTTCTTCCACCGAGGGAGTCTGTCATGTACTTCATGACTGATACTGAAAAGCTTCAGGTTACTCTCAACAAAGTTCAACGGGAGAAGAGGTCTTGGAAGAACAAGTACCGCATTCTCAACGTGGAGTGCATCAAAATACAGCAACACCTGAAAGAAAAGGATGCTCTGACCGAGATTTTAGAGCAACATGCTGTAGAGAATCAAGATGACCAAAGGAATTTGCTCACTCCTTTCACCTGGAATAGGAATGACAACCCGACAACGGCCCAAGAGCCCCGGTCAAAGAAAAGGAAAGTACCAGAGTCAGCACCCGATTTCTCTTCAGAGAGGACTTGGGACCCATTAGCTTAGGTTTCTGTTTCTGCACCTTGTAATCTACTGTATTTCCATTTCTGTAATCCTTCGAATTCAATAAAAATGGGTTTCCCCATTGTTTTATATTTGCAATCTAATTGTCGAAGTTTATTTTGATTAAACCAAAAAACAATTAATATAATCATTGCATTCATCATTCTTACATCGCGTATTCTTCTTACCTACGAATCTCACGTTTGTGTCTCGGTTCTAGAGTCAAACTGTCTCATTCGTACAATACTCGGGCCAATCGTTAGAAAAAGATGGATGATCTTGAGGAATAGAATAGAGAGTTGAAAGAAGAGATCGACGCTCTGAGAGAGGATATGAGAAAGCTTCGTAACGACATGCAAGCCATGGCAGAAGCTCAGCTATAAAGGACTGTGATCTCAGAGATCACCTCGACGTCTATAGTGGAGAAGTATGATCCTAGGTATCAAATTCCAAAAGATCGCCCTTGGGGCATGCCTGTTAACTATATCCCGGAAGGATATGTTCTGTCGATCACTGAAGATCAGGGAATCATAACAGAAGCCTCTGGGCCTGAAGGTTACAAACTTCGAGAAAGCGAAGATGCCAGGGGCATACTGAAGACTCCTGAAGGTTACAAACTTGGGGAAACGCCAAGATTCACTGCCGTAGTCACGGTACCACCCCCTGTGGTGCACACTGTCTCGGAAGGACAGATTCCACCAATACCTTCTGGTAAGAAGGAAACTATGTTCGATAGAATGGATGAATTCCTTGAACAGTTCCTGGAAATGCAGAAGGAACTGCAAGCCATCCGCGGTCAGGATTTATTTGGAAAGGACGCCGCAGACCTTTGTCTTGTCCCTAATGTGAAAGTTCCGTACAAGTTCCAAGTGCCCGACTTTGAAAAATACAAGGGTAACTCTTGCCCTCAGAGCCATCTGGTGATGTACGCTCGGCGAATGTCAGCTCAGATGGAGAATCAGGACCTACTGATTCACTACTTTCAGGATAGTTTAACCGGTGCCGCACTCAAATGGTACATGGGTTTAAACCGTGCTACGATCAGCACTTTCAGAGATCTTGGCACTGCCTTCGTCCAACAATACAAATACAATTTGGACATGGCACCAGACAGAGATCAACTCAGATCAATGTCACAAAAGGACAATGAAACCTTTAAGGAATACGCTCAAAGATGGCGCGAAATTGCCGCTCAAATTTGTCCACCTCTTGAGGAAAAAGAGATGGCAAAGATCTTCTTAAAGACATTAAGCTCATTTTACTATGATATAATGGTTGCCAGTGCACCCAGTGATTTCACCGAGATGGTGGGCATGGGAGTTCGTCTTGAGGAAGCCGTCCGAGAAGGACGTTTGGTAAAAGACGCTGGATCATCAAGTAGTACAAAACGATACGGTAGTGCTCTCCCTAAGAAAAAAGATCAAGATATTAGGAATATCTCTCTCGGAAAGCAAAGGCGACGCTACCAACCAGTAGCAGCTGTAACTCCTGCTATCAGCCCTGCGCCTATTCCTACGTATCAACCTCAGGTTGCGTAGAGCCAACCTAATCAGCAAAGGACACAACAACCTCTTTAGCACGCTCGTCCTTAATACAACAACAACCGTACAACACGGCCACCAGGGTTTGATCCTATACCCATGTTGTACGCAGAACTATTTCCGTTACTGCTGGCTAAGGGGCACATCCAAACTAAGTCTCCTCTTACAGTACCAGAAAATCCGCCTTTTTGGTTTAAGGTGGATCAGACATGCCCTTATCATCAAGGAGGACCAGGGCATAACATAGAGAATTGTCTCAATTTCAAATCCGACGTGCAAAAGCTTGTTAGGAGCGGGCTCTTATCTTTCAAAGATACGAATCCCAATGTTCTCACGAACCCGCTGCCTCAACATGAGAAAGTTGCAGTCAACCTGATTGAGAAAGAATTTAACAATGTCTATCAAATTCACGATGTACTCTTGTTGAGGACCAATCTGGACAAGATGCATTGTAGATATAGTGGGTACGGCCATGTGCCACCTCATAATTATCACCAGTGTGATATCTGCTCTAAAAGTAATCAAGGATGTTCTGTGGTGCAAGCAGCTCTACAGGAACAGTTGGATCTCGGATGGATCCAAGAGCACCGAGTTCGTGGAGTTAACATGGTCTACACGAATTCCAACGTCATTCAGAACCACGACATCCGTCCGATGAATGCCAACTTGGTGGCAATGCACTCAAGGCAAAGCCAGTATCATAATCTGCCGTGGCACGATTATAGTTCTTGTCTGACTTGCTCGGTAAATAAACAGGGATGCTCTTTCATACAGGAGGCCCTCCAGCGTCAGATGGATCTTGGATGGATCCAAGAATACCATGATAGGAATCCCTATCAGATTAACATGGTTTAAATCTTTGATATTCGCTTGATGAATACCAACTTGGTAGAGCTGCATGCTGAGCAGGTCCGACTCGGATTCCTGATATCACATAATTATCACAGCTGTAAAGCGGGTTGCGAAAACGATCAGGGGTATGACCTTGTCCAGGAAGCACTTCAGCACTTGTTAAATCATTGGTGGATGCCAATCTACATGGATGAAGATACTCAGCAAATTAGTATCAATAACAAAAACCCCACCCGGCGTCAAAGTCAGGATGTCCGATCTGTGGAAGCTAACCTAGTGAGGTTACATTGTATTCAAGATGGGCATGGCCAGGTGCCACCACACAATTATGAACGTTGTGGAGTCTGTTCGAAAATTAACCAAGGGTGCTACCTTATGCGAGCAGCTCTCCAGGGGCAGGTGGATCATGGAGAGATCTGCCCATATCCAGGTTCCGAACCCATCAATTGGTCGCCGAACTACCTTGCCAATCAAATTGAGGACGTTGTCGTCATCTCTGATCATCAGAGACCAGGAATGTTTTTACCATTATCCCTCTGCTTGACGAATCAAGAATTCCCAACCGGGAACGGATCAAGATTACGTACGATGGTCAGAAAAACCAGAAGGTTCCCATAATCATATATCTGCCGGGACCACTACCGTATGAACCAACTAAGGCAATCCCTTACAAATACGGTGCAACGATAATTGAAAATGGAAAGGAAATTCCATTACCCTCCGTCGTGAATATTGCAGACATCAGTCGTGTAACACGGAGTGGTAGAAACTTCAACAGAGGAGTTGGAGAGTCCAACAAAGAAAAGGAACTTCACACAGAAGCTCCCGATCCATCAGTCGGTCAATCCAGTAATCCCGACCTTTCGAAGAACAACGATGAGAGGCTGAAGCTCATCCAAAGGAGTGAATACAACATTGCTGATCAACTGTTACAAACTCCTTCAAAGATATTGGTATTATCACTGTTACTCAGTTCAGAAGCGCATAGGGAGGCTCTACAGAAAGTCTTGGAGCAAGCCTCTGTGGAACAGGATGTAACAATCAGACAGTTCAATAGTATTGTCTCTAACATCACTTCTTGCAATAATTTAGGATTTAGTGATGAGGAATTACCTGAAGAGGGTCGCCGTCATAACATGGTGCACAATATCACAGTCAACTGCCAGGACGATGCTTTAGCCAGTGTACTGGTAGACACAGGGTCAGCCCTGAATGTTATGCCGAAGTCCACTTTGATGCAATTATCATTCAAGGGCCCTCCGATGAGAACCAGCGAGGTCGTCGTCAAAGCGTTCGACGGATCCAAAAAAACGGTTATCGACGAAGTTGACCTTCCCATAACTATTGGTCATCACACTTTCCAAGTCACCTTCCAGGTCATGGACATCCACGCAACGTACAGTTATTTATTAGGAAGACCTTGGATACATCAGGCTGGAGCAGTCACTTCAACCCTCCACCAAAAGCTAAAGTTCGTCCAGAACGGCCAACTCATCACAGTCTGTGGGGAACAGGCCTTGCTCGTCAGCAATTTATCGTCATCCACTTATGTAGAACCAGAAGGGATAATTGGAACCCAGTTCCAAGCGCTTTCGTTACACAAGGACGATCAATCCGGAAGAGGAACTTTGATTTCCTCATACAAAGATGCTATTAAAGCAGTCAAGAGTACCGATACAACAGGATGGGGACAACTTGTCATTCCTACTAGCAATACAACAAAGAAGGGTCTTGGTTTTTCTGCAACCTGTACCCGGAGAGCTGCTAACGATGAAAGTCTTCATCCCATTCAGGACTTCTTCCACAGTGGAGGTTTCCTTCACCCAGTGTCTCAAATAGTCCATGATATCAATGAGGAGGATTCCTCCGATACGGATGAAGAATGGAAGTCCTATCTTAACAAGGATGGTTATATGTCTCAGGAATAGGTGCCTACGCCATTTTGCTATCCCGCACAGAGTCCGAGATTTATACCACGGTCAGATGTCGAAATGATATACGGAGGTTGTGATCCGGAAGGATGTCGTGCTCCGCCAAATTCATTAGAGGTGGACACTCTGATGAAAGACAACTTTGACCACAATTACTATGGCCCGATGGACGGTCTGCCAATGTGGCAGCCTTACCCAGGAAACTTGGGGCAAGAAAGTCAGCCGAGTAATGAAACTCAGCTGAGCATCATTGAACAGAATACCTGTGTCCCCACCATGTCATGGGATCAACACTCAGGTCATTCAGAAACTACTCAACATGACGATGAATTTGCAACGTTTGCAGGACTAGAATTCATTAATTATGCTTTTCCCGAGGTCAACGTCATCGAGAGAGATGACTCCTCCAGTTCCAAAGAAGTGTGGGACACCTTGGAACAACCGAGTGGAAAATACGACTATATGGTCAAGTACACCGCTCCCGAAAGCTCTCGTATCAGGCTCGAAGATATCCAACCAACTGGATGGGGAGATACACCTGAGAGCACAAATGCTATGCAAAATACAACAGAGGAATCCTCCTACGACAACTCTGCCTGGGAGACAGATTCCAATGATCTTGCTCCACTAGAAATCAGCGTCATTTCTGAGGACAAACCAAGAAAGAAGGTTCCAGACTTTGTGATTTACCGAGGAGTTCGCCGCCAATGGGTTGCTGTCGATGTTCCAAGGATTGTTCATAAGTCAAGGTAATTGCCGTCTTTAACCTTTCGCCCTGCCCAAGTGAAACGGATGTTTTGATAGGGCTCGCTTTCTGTAAATTTTCCCTCTTCGCTTCGCCCAAAGCAACAGAGTTTTGTTTTATAGGGCTGTTGTTTCAAGAATCGACTTGTTCATTAATAAAATAACGTCGTTCTGTAATTTCCGCATTTATTGTTGTTTTCTCTTTTCGCTTTTCTCAGGAAATGGTAATCCTAAAAAACAATTCAATAATAAAAACAAGCAGTAATAAAAAAATACACTGCACACACTTTTTCATTTTCTCTATCTCTTCTAAACACGAATCATCACGTCATGCAGATTGCTTGTTTTAAACCCCGTTGAAACATACGATCCGATGCCTTCTCCCAACTTTGAGTTACCGGTATTTGGGGCTGAAGAAGAAGTTGACAACGAAATTCCAGAAGAGATCTCCCGACTACTTAGACAAGAGGAAAGGTCTATTGAACCTCATGAAGAGCCGTTGGAAACGGTAAAGTTGGGTTCAGAAAAAGAGAGAAAAGAAATCAGGATTGGGGCACTGCTCAGTCCAACTGCCAAAGAGAGTTTGATAAAGCTTCTCAAAGAATTCCCCGATGTATTCACTTGGTCCTATCAGGATATGCCAGGGTTGGATACCAGCATCGTGGAACATCACTTACCGTTAAGGTCGGAATGTCCGCCAGTAAAGCAGAGGTTCAGACGCACTCACCCGGACATGGCCATCAAAATCAAAGAGGAGGTACAGAAACAGATTGACACATGTTTCCTCGCCACATCAGAATATCCTCAATGGTTAGTCAATATCGTACCCGTTCCAAAAAAGGACGGAAAGGTCAGAATGTGTGTCGACTACAGGGATCTAAATAAGGCTAGTCCAAAGGACGACTTTCCTTTACCACATATTGACATGCTAGTTGACAGTACAACAAAGTTCAAAGTTTTCTCCTTCATGGATGGATTCTCGGGCTATAACCAGATCAAAATGGCGCCGAAAGACATGGAGAAAACTTCATTCATCACCCCCATGGGGTACCTTTTGTTACAAGGTAATGTCGTTCGGTTTGAAGAACGTCAGGGCAACCTATAAAAACGCCATGACTACTCTGTTTCATGACATGATACACAAGGAAATCGAAGTGTATGTCGATGATATGATTGCAAAATCTAAGACAGAGGAGGAGCATGTGACCCACCTGTCAAAACTATTCGAGCGGTTGAGAAAGTACAAACTCTGCTTGAATCCCAACAAGTGCACCTTCGGTGTCTGTTCAGGGAAACTCTTAGGGTTCATCGTCAGCCAGAAAGGAATTGAGGTTGATCCTGACAAGGTCAAGGCCATTCAAGAAATGCCTTCTCCGAAAACTGAAAAACAAGTTAGAGGATTCCTGGGACGTTTGAACTACATCTCCAGATTTATATTCCTCATGACTGCCACATGTGCGTCGATTTTCAAATTACTCAAAAAGAACCAGGACTGCGTTTGGACAGAAGATTGCCAAACCGCCTTCGACAGTATTAAGGAATATCTGTTGAATCCTCCGATTCTATCACCTCCAGTGGAAGAAAGACCACTGATCATCTACCTCACAGTCTTTGAAGACTCAATGGGGTGTGTACTTGGCCAACAAGATGAAACCAAACGGAAAAAGTCTGCCATTTACTATCTAAGTAAGAAGTTCACCGACTGTGAAACTCGGTACACGATGCTCGAGAAAACTTGTTGTGCTTTGGCTTGCGCAGCCAAACGTCTTCGCCAGTACATGATTCATCACACTACTTGGTTGATCTCCGAAATGGATCCAATCAAGTATGTCTTTGAAAAACCTGCTCTCACGGGAAGAATCGCCCGTTGGCAGATGTTGTTATCAGAATATGACATAGAGTACCATGCTCAAAAAGCCGTTAAGGGGAGTATTTTAGCTGATCATTTGGCTCATCAACCGATTGACGATCAAGAATCAATCGGGTTTGACTTCCCAGAAGAAGATGTCATGTATTTGAAAATGAAAGATTGCGATGAACCGCTACCCAGTGAAGGGCCAGAACCAGGTTCCCAATGGGGACTTATCTTTGACGGAGCTGTCAATCATTATGGAAATGGAATTGGGGCAATAATTGTTACCCCTCAGGGTACCCACATTCCTTTCACTGCTAGACTCACATTCAAATGTACGAACAATGAGGCCGAATACGAAGCTTGTATTATGGGTCTCGAAGAAGCGATTGATTTAAGGATCAAAAACTTGGACGTATATGGCGACTCAGCCCTGGTTATCAATCAGATAAAGGGAGATTGGAACACATACCAATCATGACTGTTTCCTTACAAAGATTATGCAAGAAGGTTGTTACCCTTCTTCAACAGAATCGAGTTTCATCATAACCCTCATAATGAGAATCACATGGCTGACGCCTTAGCCACTCTCTCTTCCATGATTAAGTGTAGGCCAATGGAATGACATACCTAAGATCGACATAATGCGCCTTGAACGGTCCGCTTACATTTTCACGATTGAAGCAGTCATAGACGACAAACCTTGGTATCAATATATCAAATGCTTCCTTCAGAAACAAGAGTACCCACCTAGGGCACTAGGGAAGGACAGAAAAACCCTCAGAAGGCTAGCAGGTAGCTTCTTCCTGAGCGGTGACACGCTGTATAAGCAAAATTTTAACTTGGTTTTGCTTCGATGCGTCGACAGACCAGAAGCAGACATGTTGATGAAAGAAATTCATGAAGGGTCCTTTGGCACTCATGCCAACGGACACACAATGACGAGAAAAATTTTAAGGGAAGGGTACTACTGGTTGACCAGGGAATCCGACTGCTACAAGTACATGAGGAGGTGTCACAAGTGTCAGATATACTCCGACAAAATTCATGTACCGTCAACGCATCTCAAAGTTCTTTCTTCCCCGTGGCCTTTTTCCATATGGGGAATCGACATGATTGTGCCCAAGGCTTCAAACGGACATCGGTTCATCCTGGTAGCCATTGATTACTTCACCAAGTGGGTCGAAGCAGCGTCATACGCCAATGTAACCCGACAAGTGGTGGTCCGATTTATCAAAAACAGTATCATCTGCCGTTATGGTGTTTCGAGCCAGATCATTACTAATAATGGATCTAACTTGAACAATAAGATGATGAAAGAGTTGTGCGCGGAGTTCAAGATCAAACACCATAACTCATCTCCCTACCGACCCAAGATGAACGGAGCAGTAGAAGCAGCTAACAAGAACATCAAGAGGATTATTCAGAAGATGGTTGTAACCTACAAAGATTGGCACGAAATGCTACCCTTTGCTCTTCACGGTTATCGCACATCTGTCCGCACTTCAACAGGGGCAGCCCCTTTCTCTCTAGTATATGGCATGGAGGCAGTGCTTCCCATAGAAGTAGAGATCCCATCAATCCGGGTATTGATGGAAGCTAAGCTAACAGAGGCTGAATGGTGTCAAAGTCGACACGACGAATTGAACCTGATCGAAGAAAAGAGAATAACGGCACTATGCCACGGTCAGTTGTATCAATAGAGAATGAAGACGGCCTTTGACAAAAAGGTTCGACCTCGCATCTTCAGGAAAGGAAATCTCGTGCTCAAGAAAATACAATCATTTCTCACTGATTCTCGGGGCAAATGGACTCCAAACTATGACGGCCCCTATGTGGTCAAGAAAGCTTTCTCAGGCGGCGCCTTGAGACTTGCAACCATGGACGGAGAGGAATTTACCTACACCACAAACATTGATGTAGTCAAGAAATACTTCGCCTAAACCAAAAAAAACGTCTCGGTGGATTGAAAACCCGAAAGGGTGGTCCAGGCAAAAGTTAGAGACAAAATAAAAAAAATCATCTCGGTGGATTGGAAACATCACAGTACAATCCGGGCAAAAGTTAAGGATAATGGCAAGTAACTATGTTCAACAGAGGCAAGTCCCTCAGCAGCAGTTACACCATCCATCGGAGGAAAACTCCAGTCAAGGTCATCTTCGACAAGAAGCTCAGGATGTCCCGAATTCAAAGTTGGTAGAAGGATAGTGGTCGTTATGTTTCAACGTAGCCTTTTTCCCTGTAAATTACCATTTTCTAACTTTGTAAATACTCTTTGGAATCACGCGTTTGGCTGATCTCCATCTTATCAATAAAATTTGAGCCCTTGTGCTTTTGTTTGTAATTCTCATTTGTTTTAGCTTTACAGAACGAAATTTTAATATGATCAACAATTCTTGAAATAAAACAAAAAATGAATTTACTTGTAAAAATTTTTCTGCTTTTAAAATAAAGATGGCAATTTCTTTTGACTGTTAAACATCAAAAGAACATCAATCGCTTCTCCAGAAGTAAGCGAACTTCAAAGTGCAGAATCAAAGTACTCCTTCTAACCCAGTACGCCTGAATGAAGGGACCAACTGTGTCAGAGACCTTGTTTCGTCTGAAACGCCTCGGCCGAGTTCTTATCTCCTAAGCCCGACCAACATAGTTCCCCGCGAGGACTACTTCTCCTAAGCAAGGTAGAATTGCTACTTTTGGACCAACGGTACTTCTTCGCCCCGCGATGGCCGAGTATCTAGTCGTGTTCATCCATTAGTTTGTATGTCGCGTCGGTTTTGTCAGCATATACATACATACATCATGCATTCTATTTGCATTCGCATTCATATTAAATCACTATCACTCTAGTCAGTATTATCCCCTGGTGATAAAAAGTCATCTCAATCGAGTTGTCAAGTTCTTTCCTCATCAGGAAATGTCGCGTCGGAACGATCTCTCTCCTCCAGTTTATTTCTGGATGGAAGTTGGCTCCTCGACCACTTTGATAACTTGAACCTCTGAAAAACCAGAGAGCCCTCAGTCAACATCACTCTTCGCCATTGAAGATGATATCCTTGCTTTCCCGGATTAAGGAAAATCCCGAGAGAAAGCCTCCTAATCGGAGATTCGGTGGTACAGCAGTTTTTCTCCGAAAAAACCACTGATGAAAAGGTCATCGACACCTCAAATTGGATCCCATCATATGGCATTTCTCCGGGAAGATCCCGAGAAAAGTATGATGTAAGACCCCAAACAGAAACAGTCTCTCAAGAGACTCGCTTTCCCCAGTAGAATCGACAAATGGCATCTCCAAACAGAGAAGTTTGTGTGCCTCTACAATTCAGACGAATGGGTTCCCCAGCAAGTCTGACATCAAAACTTTTTCCGTCAAATGGCATCTCCCCAGGAAAATTCGGCGAGAAGTTTGAAGGAAAACTGCTACACGTAGCGTCCCTTGTCAATAAGGTTTATTGACAAAAGAAACTTAGACCAGTTCATTGGTAGGAAACCAAGAACGAGGGGAACTTTATTTCAGAAACTAAGACCAGTTCCTTGGTAAGAAACCAAGAACGAGGGGAAGTTTATTTCAAAAACTAAGACCAGTTCCTTGGTAGAAAACCAAGAACGAGGGGAACTTTATTTCAGAAACTAAGACCAGTTCCTTGGTAGGAAACTAGGATCGAGGGGAAGTTTATTCCAGAAACTAAGACCAGTTCCTTGGTAGGAAACCAGGATCGAGGGAAAGTTTATTCCAGAAACTAAGACCAGTTCCTTGGTAGAAGACCAAGATCGAAGGGAAGTTTACCTTTTCTAAGCATCATCGCTTAGCTAAAGAAGATGAATGCGTAAGCTACCATTCATAGACGCCGTCAAAATTTCAGATATTTCGATATTTAATCCTCTTGCACCTCGAATGCCCGAATACCTTCGTCATTCACACCTTCGTGTCCAAGAAGATTAAATAGGGGCATCTGTCATACCCCAAATTTTGACCACTAAGATTTCCCATGATTGTGCAAATCATCATCACAATATGGATGTACCTTTGTGCCTCGTCAATCTCCTCAAGGAATTGTTGAGCATTCACCACAATCAAAATTAGGGTTTCAAGCCCTCTCTGAGTGCTTAGACAAAGGATCAATCAAGGAATGACATGATCTTTAACTTGTCTAACCTCTCAAACATCCACAATGGATCAATAGGACTCCCACATCAAGGATTAAGCACAAGGTTGCTCCCTTCCAGGTGGATCAAGCTTCAAGATCGTCAGTGTCACCAAATTAGGGTTTTGGTCGACCAGGGCCTCCAGATGGAAATTTTCCTCTGGGCATGAGCCAATGATTCAAAAGATATCCTAATATACTCCATGGAACCTCATGGACCCAATCATCAAGTCAATTTGGCCTCAAGGGATGCATACATCAAAAATTAGGAATTAGGGTTTCTTGACCTAATTCACCCCTAAGTTGACTTTTGGGACAAATCATGAACCAAGACCTCAAGACATGATTTGAGCGTCTCTAATATACCATATTGATCCGTTTGGAACAATGGATTGATCCAAGAAGCTTGAGCAACAAGTTTCAATTTCATCTGAACCACAGTTAGGGTTTTGCGAGAAAAGTCAACTGTAGCTTTGACTTTTGACCAGGACATGCTCCCAAACCCTATGACATGATTCAATACACCCTATATCACCCATGGAACATGTCCATCAAGTTTGATTTAGGTCAAGGACATGATTTCCTAAAGGATTGCACAGTTTGGAATTCATTTGACAAAAAGTCAACTGTGCACAAAAGTCAACTTTGACTTTTTGAGATTTTTCACAAAAATGGATTTTTAACCCTAAAATGATGTTAATGTATGATTTGAATCATCATTCATCAAGAAAAATCAAAGAAAGTGGGATAACTTGTAAAAGGGGTAACCATAAAAACTTAGAAAATTTTCTAAGTTATGAAATAAAGTGACAAAGGTACCAACTTTGGAGGATCATAACTCCTAAACCACAAAGCCATTATTCCCCATCCAAAGCTTGATTTATAGATCTCATTGCCCTCTACAAAAGCTTCATACTGATCTATGTCCAAATTCCTCATGGATTTTGAGTTATGGAGTGATCAAAATCAAGAAAAGTCACTTTGTTCCAACACTTAGAATTTGTCTTACTTTTTCCAAATGTAGGGGGATTTTTCACTTGGATCCAAAAGGTATCAAAACCAAATATGATTATACAGTTGTTGTGTCATATAAGGGCTTTCCAAAATGACCAAGAACATCACCAAATTCAATTTGAGCTTTGAGATATGGTAGTGGCAAGATGCCTTGCTGAAATCTACCAAGGCAAGGCAGATTTTTGTACTTTTGGTCGATTTGCCAAAATCAGCCAATTCCAAGCCTTGTCATCACTTTGGACACATCTGAGGATTGAATCTAAAGGGGACAATCACTGAGCCAAGCCTCCAAAGTCCTTGGAACAAGAAATAGCATGCCACACCTAGAATTGCCTAAAATAGGGACAAGACTCCAATTTTGGATTGGAGCATTCAATGGAAGCACCAAGGTGGCATGGACTGAGCTATTAGCAACTGAATTCAGTCAAGACTTATCCAAGAGAGTGTTTTGTTGTCTCGCACGAAGCCCGAGATAGGGGCTAAAGGGGATTGACTCATCAAGAGAGTCTTTTATACTCAACAAGAGACTGTTTTACTATTTGTCTTGTACAAAGCCCAAGATGGAGGCTAAAAAGGAGGTTGACTCAACAAAAGAGTCTTTTATACTCAACAAGAGAGTGATTTATATGTGTCTTGTATGAAGCCCAAGACGGAAGCTAAAAGTGGTTGACTCACTGAGAGAGTCTTTTATACTCATCAAGAGAGTGTTTATATCTTGTACGAAGCCCGAGATGGAGGCTAAAAGTTTGACTCAACAAGAGAGTCTGAAAAGGTTAGCTCCACTGGGGAGGAATCATTTGTACAAAGCCCAAGAGGAGGCTGACTGTGCTGGTGACTGTTTCAGTTGAGTGACAGGTCCAGTGTGTTGGATAAAATAGAAAATCAGTTCTTATAAAGAGAACGATTATAGGTAATGTAGTGCTTTGGCATTGATCAGAGGATCAGGGTTATTTCCTGTTCTTTAAGGAAATGGTAAATCCCAAGGGTATTAAGACTGTCCAAGTCTACTGGTGTTTTGAGAAATCGATTCTCAGATAGTGAATGCTCTTTGTATGATGCCCAAGAGAAGGCTGGCGTGTTAAGAGATGGAGGCCAACCCATTAACTGGTCTGACACTTGACTCAGAAAGACAGCTCTAGCAAATTGATGACTAGGTAATGTTCCTATACCTGTTGAGGTCTCTGGGTCCTCGTACTAAGCCCAAGAGAAGGCATGAGAATTTCTAAGAAGTCGACGGGTCCTTGTACAACGTCCAAGAGGAGGCGGGGATGTTTTTAGGAAGCCTGTGGGTCCCCAAACCCCGAGAAGTTCAAGACATGCTGTTCACCAAGAATAGATCAAGCCAGGAAAGTCCGAGAATTTGGAAGAAACTCAAGAGATTCCATTCACAGAGAAAAAATCATCTCTGGGGAGTTATAGTTTCTTTGACAATATCTAAGGGTGACAGTCTGAGAAAGGGTTCACAAAGAATGCTATCTTTCACGTCTCCATATTGTTTAACCCCAAGAGGAAGGAAGACTATATCTGGTAATCCTATGGGGATCTAGTTTTGTTTGTATTTAAGAGTGACCAACAGGGCTTTACCTAGTGCTAGACGTAGTTGCCGGGGAAAACTCTAAATAACTATACTAGTATTACACAGTGGATATTGAACAAGTAGATAAAAGTTTGTGAAAGAAGACTTACAGTGAAACAGACCCACAATACATTTATATATATATATATATGAAAACGGTAAATGAAAGCGGGTAAACTCTTACTCAGTTGTAGAGCTTCCATGCTGTTTTGTTAGTTGTTCAACAAAGAAAGCTTTAATAACAATATTATATTCTAATCAAAGGAGAAAGTGCTCTGAAAAGAGATTGTTGGGGCTTACAGCTTAAGGAGAGGCCCAAGGTTTTATCAGTGATTACAATATAGTTTTGAATTTGTACAGGGACTTATACAAGTGACTGAGGCCCAAAAAGTTTTTCTGTACAAAGGGATGGGTCTTACACTCTCTCAAGAGGCCCAGGGTTGTATCTAAAAAAGGCGACGATCGCGCCGAACTTTTTGATGGTATCGGGACTTATACAATACACTGTGGCCCAAATTATTTTGGTTTTCAAAAAGGGTTGGATCTTACACTTTATTAGAGGCCCAAAAGATTTTGAAAATGAATAAAGATGGGTCTTATAGCTCAAGGAGAAGCCCAGTTGATTATTTTTGAAAAGGCGATTGCGCCGAGATCTTTGAAAACATCATGGGTCTTATACAATGACTGAGGCCCAAATCATTTTGGTTTCAAAGAGGGGTTGGTTCTTACACTCTATTAGAGGCCCAAAGTATTTGAAAATGATTGATGAGGGTTGAATTAATCAAAACCCTAATTTTTTTTCAAAAATATATCTTAATTGAATAAAAATTCAATTAAAATGATCAAAATCGTTAAACATGTGTGAAAAACAAATGGTGATCTTGGATTAATGTTTGAAAAATCATGTTTATATCCACAAAATGATTGGAAATCAATTAAATTTGGAAAAACATGGAGGAAAAAATATTTTAAATGTTAAAAAACAAATAAAACATTAATTCTTTGCAAAAATATCAAATATATTAAATAAATAATATTTTTGGGATTTTTGGGTAAAATAAAATATTTTAACATTTTTGTGAATTATTAAAAAAAATCAACTCAAAATCATTAAAACTCAGAGAGAAATTAATTTTTTAATCAATTAAATAAAATCACAAAATTCAAATATTCAAATATTCAAAAAATGGCGCCAAGAACATGGTAAGAACACGCGCCACCCTCTGTTTCTGCAGATTTGCGTTTTCTATCCAATCTCACTGAATACTTGATGATATCATGCAATATACATATCAATCTACTCGTTTTCACCTCACGATCATGTCTATGGTCTTTAATTTCATTTATTTTAAGCATGGAATAAGAAATCAAAGAGAAACCTCAAGAACCCTAAAATTTGCATGAAGGCTCAGAAATTCCATTCACGATTCAAACAAAGTAATTGATTAAGGGTAAACACTTTATGCATGATTATGAACATATGGCCAAATTATTGTGCAGCAAAAAATGCATGAATCATAGAGTTAGAAGAGCTCATGCTTACCTCTTATAGCTGGTGATCGTGTTTTGTGTTAGAGGTGTTATAGCTTGGTTCCAAGGATATGGGCAGCTTCCCTAGGTGATATGGAGTGTGTATGGATGCTTGGAGTGGATTGAATTGAGCTGGAACTTGATTTGGCACCTCAACTGCAAGTCTGCTAAAAGTTTGAGCAGTTGGCTGGTGATTTTGTGATTTTGGTATTCCAGATGTTATGTGAGTGTTTGGATCACTTCTATATGATGTTTATGAGGTGTGTGTGTGATTGGTTTGGTTGGAATAGCTCTCAAACTCAAAACCCGATATTGACTTGCTTTAGAAGGCAAAATTAGAAGTGAGAAGGTGATTTTGAGGAAAGCAACTGTTTGATGGCTTTGGTGTACTCAAACTGATCACAAATGAGCTCTATTTATAGTAGAGCAAGTTTGTTTTGCAAGCAATAGTGAATGGCAACTGCTGCAGAGGTTTGGCCAATGTTGATCAATGAGAATCCAAGTCTTCTCTAGCCATTGACTATAGGTTAGGGCACAGGTTGCTGGTTCCCTTGGTCTTGGATAAGTCTTGACTAAATTCAATTGGAAATGGCTCTGTCCATGCCACCTTGGTGCATCCATTGAATGCCCCAAAACAAAATTGGAGTCTTGTCCCCTCTTTAGGGATTTATAGGTTTGGCATGCTACTTTTAGTTCCTAGGACTTGGGAGGCTTATGGATCAGTGTTTGTCCCTCCTTGGTCTCCCCCTGAGGTGTTCAGATGGATAAGTGTGTTTGTCATTGCACAAATTTGGCAAATCGAGCAAAATGCACAAATCTGCCTTGCTTTGACAGTTTTCAGCAAGGCATATTGCCATTGTCATATCTCATGGCTCAAGTGGAGTTTGATGGAGTTCTTTGCCATTTTGGAAAGACCTCATATGATACAACAACTGTTTGATCATAGTTAGTTTTGATACTTTTTGGATCCAAGTGAAAAATTCCCCTACATTTGGAAAAAAGTGAAGGCAGATTCTGACTTAGTGAAAATTTCACTAAGTGTTGGAAAAAAGTGACATTTTCACTTTTTGTGATTTTGATCATTCCATAACTTAAAATCCATGAGGAATTGGAATGAGTTGTGTTTGAAGCTTTTGCATAGGGCCATGAGAGCTACAAATCCATCTTTGGATGGGGAAAAATGGCCTTGTGGTTTAGGAGTTATGATCCTCCAAAGTTGGTACCCTAGCCACTTTGTTCCATAACTTAGAAAATTTCCAAGTTTTTTATGGTTACCCCTTTTACAAGTTTTCCCACTTTTCTTGATTATTCTTGATGAATGATGATTCCAATCACACATTAACATCATTTTAGGGTCAAAGAACCATAACTGTGAAAATTCTCAAAAAGTCAAAGTTGACTTTTGTGCACAGTTGACTTTTTGTCGGATGAACTCCAAATTGTGTGATCCTCTATGAAATCAAGTCTTTGACATAAATCAAACTTGATGGACATGTTCCACGGGTGTTATAGGGTGTATTGAATCATGTCCCAAGGTTTGGGAGCATGCCTGGGTCAAAAGTCAAAGGTACAGTTGACTTTTCCCTTAAAACCCTAATTGTGGTTCTGATGAATTTGAAACTTGTTGATCAAGCTTCTTGGATTAATCCATTGTTGCAAATGGATAAATGTGGTGTGTTAGAGACCTTCAAATCCTCTCTTGAGGTCTTGGCTCATGTTTTGTCCCAAAAGTCAACTTAGGGGTGAATTAGGTCAAGAAACCGTAATTCTTGATTTTTTTATGAATGCATCCCCTGAGTCTAAATTGACTTGATGATTGGGTTTATGAGGTCCCTTGGAGTATCTTAGGTTATGCTTTAAAGCATTGGCTCATACCCAGAGGAAAATTCCATCTAGAGGCCCTGGTCGACCAAAACCCTAATTTGGTGACACTGGCGATCCTGAGGCTTGACCCACCTGGAATGTTGCAGTCTTGTGCTTGATTCTTGATGTGGGAGTCCTCTTGATCCATTGGGGATGTTTGAGAGGTTTAGACTAGTTGAAGATCATGTCATTCCTTGATTGATCCTTTGTCTAAGAGTTCTAAGAGGGCTTGAAACCCTAAGTTTGATTGTAGTGGATGCTCACCCATATTTGGGGAGACTAATGAGGTATGATGGTCCATCCATATTGGGATGATGATTTGCACAATGATGGGAAATCTTAGTGGTCAAAATTTGGGGTATTACAAGCGCGACACTTGTCATGTGTTGATTGTTTTAGAAAGTTAACAGCAGTTAGTTTTATTATTATAAATAGGAGTTCTAGCAATAGAATTGGTGTGTTGTGTTCACTTTGTACAAGTTACTCCAAATTTACTCAAAGTATCCGCGTGTAGAGAAAAGAGTCTTATGAGAATGTACGTGATGTAAGCACCATTTATTTGTTCAATGCAATTTACTTTAATCCTTCGTTAAGCACTTGTCTTTTATTTGACGCAAGTTACTTTTCTGCACCTTGTCTTATTTACTTTCAACCTTTACCGTACCCCTTCGACCCTTTCCTTTACATTTTTAATCTCTTAACTTAACATTTTTTAATGTCTTTTAAATTGTATTTTTAACAAACCTTTCTCTATGAACACCGTCGAAGTGTTTAGTTCTTTAGAACTTACTTTAAACCAGTTGTTAGCACATGTCCTAGGTTCAATCTGATCGATCTTGTGAGTCACCAAAGTTAGATTTGGAAGATCAACGGTTGTTTACCAATTTCCACGGTAAACAAGTACCTTACTAAAAACATCGACAAAAACTCACTCTCTCTCATACTTTCCCAAGAAACTTTCCCAACCCATTAACGGATAAACACCATCAAGTACAAAGCGAAGCCTAAAACTAACAACATGTGGATAACCACATATAGGATGGGTAATTGACAACTCCCCATTGTATAACCTGACCCCGACTCCCCGAATAAGCGTTTGTTTAGTTAAAGATTCGCGTGCATGGTTAGTTTTAGATAGCTTCCCTTTCCCTTTCAGCTTCACGGGATAAATAAGAAATCAGAAAGTAGCACCCCCTCCTCTTCATTGAGGAGAAAACCCAAATTCCGCGATAAGGTGATCGCGTCACCGACAAAAATCGCGTGCTATAGTAAAAATGGCGACTCTACTGGGGATTGCCATTAGGATTTGTCCTAGTCATCATCGTCATCATTTTCCAACGGTAAAAATGGTGACTCTGCTGGGGAGTCATTGTCTTTATAGTACTAGGATTATAGCTCTTAAGAGGTCTAGGATGTTAGTTTTAGGAATAAATATATATATCGCTTTTCCTAATTGATATCCGGGTTTATTTTTCTGCTAATGGGACTGCGGGTGATGCCGCATCTGGAAAGTTTGAGTGATACCTAAAATAAGTGATGGCATAGACGGGTGCTCTTATAGGGAGTGATTCCCGAATAAGCGATCCTGGTAGACCATCGAATCAGTGGAGATACCCTTTGCGGATTCAATGTCTAAACGACTTCGGTTGTTGAAAGCAGATTGTTCGATTGTGGTATCCATGAAACTGAGGATTTAGTAGACTAAGACCATGTGACTATTTTGTAGTGCCGAAGCTATCGGAAATAGTTGTCACGCGATACTACCCTCATTTGAGATTACCCTAAGATACTGCAGCTCGCTCGGGTGAACTAGCCTGATGTTGTTATCCCAAGGGGAGTCAATGATTTTGAGGACAGGTACAAAAATTCACCAGTACAACCTTTGGGAATGGGTAGAGCCATGACTTCATGACACTGAACCTTTGACCCCATGTTTTTTTTATGTTTTTGTGTGCTGCATTCATGCATTCATTTCAACAAAAAAACTTTAAACAAAGAAAAAATCTTCTTTTCTAGTCTCTCTTTTTCAAATTAAACTAAGACAATGATTGCAAATATCAGATAAAAAGATTTCATTATGGATTTCGGTAGAAGGAAGACTCACAAGTACACCTTCAAGGTTCCAAAACTAGAGGATTTAAGAGGGTTGGCAAGGATGATCACCAACCCTGATGCTTTCAGATCTAAGTACGGAGGACTGCTGTCTCTGTTAAGGGTCCATGTAATTGAAGGAATACTATCTACTCTGATTCAGTTTTACGATCCGGTTTATCACTGTTTCACATTCCCGGATTACCAACTGGCACCAACACTGGAGGAGTACTCTCACCTGACTGATTTACCCATCACTGACCAAGCTCCCTTTTCTAGACTGGAAGAAATTCCAAAGGAGCAAACCATTGCAAGAGCAATCTATTTGGACGAGTCAAAAGTCAGGACTCACATGACCATTAAGGGTGGAATCCAAGGTTTACCAACCAAGTTTTTGATAAAGAAAGCCCTGTACTTTGCTAGTATAGGTAACGTGACTGCTTTCGAGAGCATCTTTGTCTTACTCACCTACGCGTTATTTCTATTTCCCAACATTGATAACTTTGTCGATATCAATGCCATTAAGATTTTTCTGATTGGAAACCCTGTACCGACCTTGCACGCAGATGCTTATCATTCTGTACACTTAAGGAATTTGTACAGCGGAGTAATGATCACATGCTGTGTACCCCTACTATACAAATGGTTCACTTCACACTTGCCCAAGTCTGCCGCATTTTGGGATCATAAGAGCGTTGGTCACAGAGAATCATGTCTCTTACCAACTCTGAAATAGATTGGTACAATCGGATCTACGACAAGATAAGGATCATTGACAAATGTAGAAATTTCCCTAATGTACCCCTCATAGGAACTAAAGGAGGAATCAACTATCATCCAATTTTAGTTCGTCGTCAACTCGGATACCCGATGAGACATGTCCCGCGTAATGTTCACCTGGAAGGTCTTTTCTTCAAGGAAGGGGAAAATGACAGGGCACTAAATACAGAAATAGTGCACGCCTGGAAACATGTTCATAGGAAAGGAAGAGAGTCTCTAGGAAAACCATATTGTGTCTCTGTGGAACCTTATCTCTACTGGGTACAAACTAGAGCCCTAAAGCTGAGGATGCCTTACCCTCGTCAAGAAGTTCTTCCGTTAAAGGAATATGTCCTTTATTTTATGTCTGATACGGAAAAACTCCAGGTCACTCTCAACAAAGTTCAACGGGAAAAGAAATCTTGGAAGAACAAGTACCACATTCTCAATGTGGAGTGTACCAAAATACAGCAACTATTAAAAGAAAAGGATGCTCTGATCGAGATTTTAGAGCAACATGTTGTAGAAAATCAAGATGACCGAAGGAATTTGCTCGCTCCTTTCACTTGGCAAAAGGACGACAACCCGACAACATCTCAAGAGCCCCGGTCAAAGAAAAGGAAAATACCGGAACCAGCACCTGAGCTCTCCTCAGAGAGGACTCAGGATCCATAAGTCTAGACATTTCCTTTTACAGCACTTTGTAAATTACTGTATTTCCATTTCCGCAATCTTTGATTTCAATAAAACGGGGTCTCCCCACTGTATGATACTTACAATCCAATTGTTGAAGTTTCTTTCGATTAAAAAAAATTATTAATATATAATCATTGCATATCATTCATCATTCTCACATAACGCATTCTTCTTCTCTACGAATCTCACATTTGTGTCTCGATTCTAGAGTCAAATTGTCTCATTCGTACAATACTCGGGCCAATCGACAAAAGAAAATGGATGATCTCGAGGAAGAGAACAGAGAGTTGAAAGAAGAAATCGACACTCTGAAAGAAGATTTGAGAAAACTTCACAATGACATGCAATCGCTGGCAGCAGCTCAGATACAACAACAAAGGACTGTGATCTCAGAGATCACATCTACGCCCATAGTGGAAAAGTATGATACTCGGTACAACATGCCTAAAGATCGTCCCTGGGGCATGCCACTTAACTATATCCCGGAAGGATATATTCTGCCGATCACGGAAGATCCAGAAACTACAGTAGGAACCGCTAGGTCTGAAGGTTACAAACTTTGGGAAAACAAAGATGCCAGGGGCATGACAGCAACTCCTGAAGGTTACAAACTTCGGGATAAGGAAGCACCAAGAGTCACTGCCGTAATGACTATACCACCACTCGTGGTACACACTGTCCCAGAAGGACAGATTCCACAGATACCTTCTGGTGGAAACGAAAGTAAGAATGACAGAATGAATGAGTTCCAAGAACAATTCTTCAAAATACAGAAGGAACTGCATGTCATTCGCGATCAGGATCTATTCGAAAAGGACGTTGCAGACCTTTGTTTGGTCTCCAATGTGAAAATTCCGCACAAATTCATGGTGCCCGAATTTGAAAAATACAAGGGCAACTCCTTCCCTCAAAGTCATTTGGTGATGTACGCTCGAAAGATGTCAACTCAGACAGAGAACCAACAGCTACTGATCCATTATTTCTAAGACAGTTTAACCGGTGTCGCACTCAAATGGTACATGGGTTTAAACCGCACTAAGAACGTCACTTTCAGAGATCTTGGCGCTGCCTTCGTTCAGCAGTATAAGTATAACCTGGACATGGCACCAGACAGAGATCAACTCAGAGCAATGTCGCAGAAGGACAAGGAAACTTTTAAGGAATATGCTCAGATATGGCATGAAATTGCCGCCCAGATTTGTCCACCTCTTGAGGAAAAAGAGATGACAAAGATCTTTTTGAAAACCTTGAGCTCATTTTACTACGACCGAATGGTCTCCAGTGCGCCTAGCGACTTCACCGAGATTGTGAGCATGGGAGATCCTCTTTAAGAAGCAGTCCAAGAAGGACGTCTGGTCAAAGAGGCTGGACTATCAAGCAGTACCAAAAGATACAGTAGTGCTTTCCCTAAGAAAAAAGAGCAAGATATTGGTAATATCTCTCTCGGAAAGCAAAGGTGACGCTACCAACCAGTAGCAGCTGTAACTCCTGCTATCAACCATGCGCCTATTCTGACGTATCAACCTCAGGTTGCTCAGAGCCAACTGACTCAACATCAATATCAGCAAAGGACACAACAACCTCTTCAGCAGGCTCGTCCTTAGTACAACAAAAACCGTACAACACGACCACCAGGGTTCGACCCTATACCAATGTTGTACGCAGAACTGTTTCCACTACTACTAGTCAAGGGACACGTCCAAACCAGGTCTCCTCTTACAATATCGGAGAATCTGCCTTTTTGGTTCAAAGCGGATCAGACTTGTCCTTACCACCAAGGAGGACTAGGCATAACATAGAAAACTGTCTCAGCTTCAAATTCGATGTGCAAAAGCTTGTCAGGAACGGGGTCTTATCCTTCAAGGATACAAATCCAAATGTTCAGACGAACCCGTTGCCTCAACATGAGAAAGCTGCGGTAAATTTGATAGAGGAAGAGTCTAAACATAGCTATCAAATTCACGATGTAGTCCTGTTGAAAACCAATCTGGTCAAAATGCATTGCAGACAGAGCGGATACGGTCATGTACCGTTTCACAATTATCACCATTGTGATATCTGATCTAAAGACAATCAAGGATGTTTTGTGGTGCAATCAGCTCTATAAGAACAAATGGATCTCTGATGGATCCAAGATCACCGAATTCGTGAGGTCAACATGACTTATACAAATTCCAACATCATTCAAAACTATGACATCCGTGCGATGAATGTCAACTTGGTGGCAATGCACTCTAGGCAAAGCCAACATCATAATCTGCCACGGCACGATTACGATTCCTGTCTGGTCTGCTCGGTAAACAATCAAGGATGCTCTTTTGTACAAGAGGCCCTCCAGCGTCAGATGGATCTTGGATGGATCCAGGACTACCGTGATAGAAGTCATTATCAAGTTAATATGATTCAAATCTTTGATACTCGTTTGATGAATACCAGCTTGATGGAATTACACGCTAAGCAAGTCCAGCTCAGTTTTCTGACTTCGCATGATTATCAGAACTGTAAAGTATGTCGTGAGAGTGACCAAGGATGTGCACTCGTTCAAAGAACACTGCAACACTTGTTGAACCACTGGTGGCTTCCGATTTATGTGGACGAAGCTACACAGCAGATTAGTATGACTGACGGGAACCCTACTAGGCATCAAAATTAGGATGTTCGATCAATGGAAATAGATCTAGTGAGGTTACACTACATACAAAGCAGACGTGGCCGGGTGCCACCACACAACTATGAGCGCTGTAGAGTTTGCTCAGAGAATAACTAAGGTTGCTACCTCGTGCGAGCAGCCTTTCAAAGTCAGTTAGACCACAAAGAGGTTCAACCAGGTTCAAGCTTTGATTTGATGAACATAATGTCAAACTATCTTCATGATCAAGGCAAAGAAGTTGTTTTGATCCCTAAACGAGAAATGGCCAGAGACGTATGTGCCATAATCCCTTTACTCCATGAATCAAGAGTTCCTCTTGATAGTGGAAAGATTCTCAACCTTGAACCAATTGAGGCCAGCTACGACGGTCAGAAAAATCAAAAGGGTCATGTGGTTATCTATCTGCCGGGACCAATACCGTACAAATCCGATAAGGTTATCCCTTACAAATACGGTGCAACAACAATTGAAAATGGAAATGAAACTCCATTACCCTCAGTCGTGAATATTGCAGACATCGGTCGAGTAACACGGAGCGGTCGGATCTTCAACAGAGGAGTTGGAGAACCCACCAGTGAAAAGGAACCTCAAACAGAAGTTCCTAATCAACCAGTCGATCAATCCAGTGATCCCGACCTTTCAAAGAACAACGATGAGATGCTCAAGCTCATCTAGAAAAGTGAGTACAACATTGTTGATCAACTGTTGAAAACTCCTTCAAAAACCTCTGTGTTATCTCTTTTACTCAGTTCTGAACTCACAGGGAAGCTCTACAGAAAGTCTTAGAGCAAGCCTTTGTGGAGCAAGATGTGACAATAAGACAATTCGACAGCATCATCTCTAACATCACTTCCTGCAATAACTTAGGATTTAGTGATGAGGAACTTCCGAAAGAAGGCAAACATCACAACATGGCGCTAAATATTACAGTCAACTGCTAGGACGATGCTTTAGCCAGCGTACTGGTAGACACCGGATCAGCTCTGAATGTTATACCAAAATATACTCTAATGCGACTATCATTTCAAGGATCGCCGATGAGAGGCAGTGAGGTCATCGTCAAAGCATTTGACGGATCCCAAAAAATAGTTATCGACGAATTCGACCTTCCCATAACTATCGGTCCTCACACTTTCCTAGTAACTTTCCAGATCATGGACATCCGGGCAGCATACAGCTGTTTGTTAGGAAGACCTTGGATACACGAGGTTGGGGCAGTCACTTCGACACTTCACCAGAAGCTGAAGTTCGTCAAGAATGACCAACTAGTCACAGTCTGCGGAGAGCAAGCCTTGATCGTGAGCAACTTATTGTCATCCACTTGTATAGAACCAGAGGAGGTTTTTGGAACCCAGTTCCAAGCACTTTCGGTGAGCAATAACAATCAATCAGAAAAGGGAACGTTGATTTCCTCGTACAAAGATGCTCTCGAAGTGATCAAAAGTAACAATGCCAAAGGATGGGGACAGCTTGTCATTCCTACTGACAATAAGAAAAAGAAAGGTATTGGTTTTTCTTCAGCCTGTACCCAGACTGCTACTAACGATGAAAGTCTTCATCCCATTCAGAACTTCTTCCATAGTGGGGGTTTCCTCCACCCAGTATCTCAAGAAGTACATACCATCAACGAGGGTGATTCCTCCGATACAGATGAAGAGTGGAAGTCCTATCTTAACGAGGACGGTTATATGTCTCAGGGAGAGGTACCTAAGCCATTTTGCTATCACGCACAGAGTCCGAGATATATACCGAGGTCAGATGTCAAAATGATGTACAGAGATTGTGATTCGGAAGGATGCCATGCTCCACCAAACTCGTTAGAGGAGGACACTCTGATAAAAGATAACTTTGACCATGACTATTATGGCCCAATGGATGGCTTGCCTATCTGGCAGCCGTACCCGGGAGACTTGGGGCAAAAGAGTCAGCCCAACGATACATATCAGCTGAGCATCATTGAAAAGAATACCTGTATCCCCACCGACTCATGAGATCATTACTCAGGGCATTCAGAATATATCCAGTACGACGATGAATTTGCAAAGATTGCAGGACAAGAGTTCCTTAACTACGCTTTTTCTGAGGTCAGCGTCATCGAAAGGGATGACTCCTCCAGTTCCAAAGAAGTGTGGGACACCTTAGGACAACCGAGTGGCAAATACGACTTCATAGTCAAGTACACCGCTCCTGAAAGCTCTCGTATCAGGCTCGAAGACATCCAGCCCACTGGATGGGGAGATCCACCTGAGAGTGCAAACACTATGGAAGATATAATAGAAGAATCCTCCTACGACAACTCTGCCTGGGAGACAGATTCCAACGATCCTGCTCCACCAGAAATCGGCGTTATTTCTGAAGATAAGCCAAGAAGGAAGGTACCAGACTTTGTGATTCACCGAGGAGTTTGTCGCCAATGGGTTGATGTCAAGGTTCCGAAAGTCGTTCATAAGTCAAAGTAATTGCCGCCTATGTTTTAACCTTTCACCTTGCCCAGGTGAAACAAATGTTTTTATAGGGCTCGCTTTTTGTAAATGTCTCTCTTCGCTTCGCCCAAAGCGACAGAGTTTTGTTTTATAGGGCTGTAGTTTCAAGAATCGACCAAATCATAAATAAAATAACGTCGTTCTGTAATTTTCACATTTATTGCTATTTTCTCTTTTCGATTTTTTAGAAAATGGTAATCCTAAAAACAACTTAAATAATAAAAACAAGCAGTTTTCAGAAAATACACTGCACACACTCTTGCATTCTCTCTATCTCTTCTAAAAGCAATCATCACGTCATGCAGATTGCTTGTTTTAAACCCTATTGAAACATACGATCCAATGCCTTCTCCCAACTTTGAATTCCCGGTATTTGAGGCTGAAGAAGAAAATGACGAAGAAATTCCAGAAGAGATCTACTGATTACTCAGACAAGAGAAAAGGTCCATTGAACCTCACAAAGAGCTATTATAAACAGTCAACTTGGGTTCAAAAGAAGAGAGAAAAGAAGTCAAGATTAGGGCACTACTCAGTCCAACTGTCAAAGAAGGATTGATAAAGCTTCTCAAAGAGTTTCCCGATGTATTCGCTTGGTCCTATCAGGATATGCCAGGGTTGGATACCAGCATCGTGGAACATCATCTACGGTTAAGATCAGAATGTCTGCCGGTAAAACAAAGACTAAAACTGACTCATCCAGACATGGCCATCAAAATCAAAGAGGAAGTATAGAAACAGATTGACGCGGGTTTCCTCGCCACAACATAATATCCTCAATGGCTAGCCAACATAGTACCAGTTCCAAAAAAGGACGGAAAGGTCAGAATGTGTGTAGACTACAGGGATCTGAACAAAGCCAGTCCAAAAGATGACTTTCCCTTACCGCACATTGACATGTTGGTAAACAGTACAGCAAAGTTCAAAGTCTTCTCCTTCATGCATGGATTCTCGGGCTATAATCAAATCAAAATGGCACCGAAAGACATGGAGAAAACATCATTCATCACCCCATGGGGCACTTTTTGTTACAAGGTAATGTCGTTCGGTTTGAAGAACACCGGGCCAACCTATCAAAGGGCCATGACTACTCTATTTCATGACATGATACACAAAGAAATAGAAGTGTATGTCGATGATATGATTGCCAAATCTAAAACAGAAGGGGAGCATGTGACCCACCTGTCCAAACTATTCGAGCGTTTGAGAAAGTACAAACTCCGCTTGAATCCCAACAAGTGCACATTCGGTGTCCGTTCAGGAAAAATTTTAGGATTCATTGTCATCCAGAAAGGAATTGAGGTTGATCCTGACAAGGGCAAGGCCATTCAAGAAATGCCTTCTCCAAAGACTGAAAAATAAGTCAGAGGATTCCTGGGACGTTTGAATTACATTTCTAGATTTATATTCCTCATGACCGCGACATGCGCGCCAATCTTCAAATTACTAAAAAAGGATCAGAACTGCGTTTGGACAAAAGACTGCCAAACCGCCTTCGACAGTATCAAAGAATATCTGTTGAATCCGCATATCCTATCACCTCCAGTGGAGGGAAGACCACTGATCATCTACCTAATAGTCTTGGAAGACTCAATGGGTTGTGTACTTGGCCAACAAAACGAAACCAAAAGGAAAGAGTATGCCATCTATTATTTGAGCAAGAAGTTTACCGACTGTGAAACTCGGTACACCATGCTCGAGAAAACTTGTTGTGCTTTGGCTTGGGCAGCCAAACGTCTTCGCCAGTATATGATTCATCACACTACTTGGTTAATCTCTGAAATGGATCCGATCAAGTACGTCTTTGAAAAGCATGCTCTCACGGGAAGGATCGCCCGTTGGCAGATGTTGTTATCAGAATACGACATCGAGTACCATGCTCAGAAAGCCATCAAAGGAAGTATCTTAGCCGATCATTTGGCTCATCAACTGATTGACGATCAAGAATCAGTCGGATTTGACTTCCCAGACGAAGATGTCATGTATTTGAAAATGAAAGACTGCGATGAACCGCTACCCAGTGAAGGGCCAGAACCAGGTTCCCAATGGGGACTAATCTTTGATGGAGCTGTCAACCATTATGGAAATGGAATTGGGGTAATCATCATAACACCTCAGGGTACCCATATTCCTTTCACTACCAAATTAACGTTCAAATGTACAAACAACAAGGCCGAATACGAAGCTTGTATCATGGGTCTCGAAGAAGCGATTGACTTAAGAATTAAGAACTTGGATGTGTATGGAGACTCAGCCCTGGTTATCAATCAAATCAAAGGAGAATGGAACACATATCAATCAGGATTGATTCATTACAAAGATTATGCGAGAAGGTTGTTACCATTCTTCAACAGAATCGAGTTTCATCACATCCCTCATGAAGAGAATCACATGGCTGATGCACTAGCCACTCTCTCTTCCATGATTAGTGTAGGTCAATGGAATAACATACCTAAGATTGACATAATGCGCCTAGAAAGGCCCGCTTACATCTTCGCGATTGAAGCAGTCATAGACGACAAACCTTGGTATCACAACATCAAATGCTTCCTTCAGAAACAAGAGTACCCACCTGGGGCATCCAGGAAAGACAGAAAGACCCTCAGGGGGCTAGCAGGAAGTTTTTTCCTGAGTGGTGATACACTCTATAAGAGAAATTTTGACATGGTCTTGCTTCGATGTGTAGACAGACCAGAAGCAAACATGCTGATAAAAGAAATTCACGAAGGATCCTTTGGTACTCATGCCAACGGACACACGGTGGCTAGAAAAATTTTGAGGGCAGGATACTATTTGTTGACCATGGAATCCGACTGCTACAAGTACATGAGGAGGTGTCACAAGTGTCAGATATACTTAGACAAAATCCATGTACCGCCAACACATCTCAAAGTTCTTTCTTCCCCATGGCCTTTTTCCATATGGGGAATCGACATGATCGGCATGATCGAACCCAAAGCTTTAAACGGACATCGGTTCATCCTGGTAGTCATTGACTACTTCACCAAGTGGGTTGAAGCAGCATCGTACACCAATGTAACCAGACAAGTCGTGGTCCGTTTTATCAAAAACAATCTCATCTGTCGTTATGGTGTTCCAAGCCAGATCATTACTGATAATGGATCCAACTTGAACAATAAGATGATGAAGGAGTTGTGCGATGAGTTCAAGATTGAACACCATAACTCATCTCCCTACCAACCCAAGATAAACGGAGCGGTAGAAACAGCAAACAAGAACATCAAGAAGATCATTCAAAAGATGGTTGTAACCTACAAAGACTGGCACGAGATGCTACCCTTTGCCCTTCACGGTTATCCCATATATGTCCGCACTTCAACAGGGGCAACCCATTTCTCTCTAGTATATGGCATGGAAGCAGTTCTCCCCATAGAACTAGATATCCCATCGATCCGGGTATTGATGGAAGCCAAGCTAACAGAAGCTGAATGGTGTCAAAGTCGACATGATGAACTAAACCTAATCGAAGAAAAGCGAATAACGGCTCTATGTCACGGTCAGTTGTATCTGTAAAGAATGAAGAAGGTGTTTGACAAAAAGGTTCAACCCCGTGTCTTCAGGAAAGGAGACCTTGTGCTCAAGAAGATATAATCATTCCTCACTGATTCCCGGGGAAAATGGACTCCGAATTATGACGGCCCCTATGTGGTTAAGAAAGTTTTCTCAGGCAGCGCTTTGAGACTCGCAACCATGGATGGAGAGGAATTTTCCTACCCCGCAAATGTTGACGTAGTCAAGAAATACTTCGCCTAAATAAAAAAATAAAAATAAAAGTCTCGGTGGATTGAAAACCCAAAAGGGCGGTCCAGGCAAAATTAGAGACATAAGCAAAAAAAAATCATCCCGATGGATTGGAAATCTCAAAGTACAATCCAAGCAAAAATTAGGGATTCATGGCAAGTAACTACGTCTAGCAAAGGGGAAAATTCCCCAGCAGCGGACATGCCATCCATCAGGAAAACTCCAGTCAAGGTCATCTTCGACAGATGCTCAGGATGTCCAGAATTCAAATTTGGTAGAAGGATAACGGTCGTTATGTTTCGATGTAGCCCTTTTCCCTTAAATTACCATTTTCTAACTTTGTAAATACTCTATGGAATCACGCGCTTGGCTGATTTCCATCCTATCAATAAAATTTGAGCCTTAGTGCTTTTGTTTGAAATTCTTATTTGTTTTAGCTTTACAGAACGACATTTTAACATGATTAACGATTCTTGAAATAAAACAAAAATGAATTTACTTGTCAAATTTTTCTGCTTTTAAAATAAAGATGGCAATTCTTTTGACTGTTGAACATCGAAAGAACATCGATCGCTTCTCCGGAAGTAATTGAACCTCAAAGTGCAGAATCAAAGTAATCCTTCTAAACTAGTGCGCCTGAATGAAGGATCAGCTGTGTCAGATGTGAATATTCCGTCTGACATCCCCAGCAGAGTTCTTACCTCCCAAGTCCGACCAACGTTTTTCCCCGCGGGAACTACTTTTTCCTAAGCAAGGCAGAATTGCTATCTTGAACCAGTGATACTTCTCATTCCCTGCAGTGGCCGAGTATCCAGTCATGTTCATCCACTAGTCTGTATGTCGTGTCAGTTTTGTCAGCATAAACATACATACATCATGCATTATTGATACATACACGTATTTATATTGCATCACTATCACTCTAGTCGGTCTTATCCCCTAGTGATAAAAGTCCTCTTATCAATCGAGTTGTCAGTTCTTTCCTTGTCAGGAAATGTTTTGTCTAAACCATCTCTCTTCCCCAGTTTATTTTTGGATTGGAGACGGTCCCCGACCACTTTGATAACTTGAACCTCTAAAAGACAAAAAGACCTTCGACAAACGTCACTCTTCACCATTGAAGATGATATCTTCACTTTCCTGGATTAAGGAAAATCCCCAGAGAAAGCCTCGCAACTAAAAACTCTCAGCAACACATTGATTTTTCTCTCCAAGAGAGTCAATGTTAATGAAGTCATCAGCACCTCAAAATTGGATTGCATCACATGACATTTCTCCGAGAAGATCTCGGGGAAAAGTATGATGTAATATCCCCAAGCAGGAAACAGCCTCTCAAGAGACTCGTTTTCCCCAGTAGACTCAACAAATGGCGTCTCCAATAGAGAAGTTTGTACAACTCTACAACTCAGACGAATGGGTTCCCCAGCAAGTCTGACATCAAAACTTTTTCCCATCAAATGGCATATCCCCAGGAAAATTCGGCGAGAAGTTTGAGAAAAACTGCTACAAATAGCATCCCTTGTAAAAAAAGAGTTTATTGGCAAAAGAAACTGAGACCAGTTGCTTGGCTGAAGACCAGGATCGAGGGGAAGTTTATTTCAGAAACTGAGACCAGTTCCTTGGCTGAAGACCAGGATCGAGGGGAAGTTTATTTCAGAAACTGAGACCAATTCCTTGGCTGAAGACCAGGATCGAGGGGAGGTTTATTTCAGAAACTGAGACCAGGATCGAGGGGAGGTTTATTTCAGAAACTGAGACCAGGTCTTTGGCTGAAGACCAGGATCGAGGGGAAGTTTATTTCAGAAACTGAGACCAGTTCCTTGGCTGAAGACCAGGATTGAGGGGAAGTTTATTGACAAAAGAAACTTAGACCAGTTCCTTGGCTGAAGACCGGGATCGAGAGGCAGTTTCACCCTTTTTTAAGTATCATTGCTTAGCAAAAGAATATGGATGAGCAAGCATTCATTCATAACCACCATCAAAATTTCGGGTATTCCGATATTTAATCCTCTTGCACCCCGAATGCCCGAATACCTTCGCCATCCACACCTTCGGGTCCAAGAAGATTAAATAGGGGCATCTGTCATACCCCAAATTTTGACCACCAGGATTTCCCATCATTGTTCAAATCATCATCACAATATGGATGAACCATCATGCCTCATCAATCTCCTCAAAGATGGTTGAGCATTCACTACAATCAAAGATTAGGGTTTTGAGCCCTCTTAGAGCATTTAGACAAGGATCAATCAAGAATTGACATGATCTTCAACTTGTCTAACCTCTCAAACATCCACAAAGGATCAAGAGGACTCCCACACCAAGAATCAAGCACAAGATTGCAGCATTCCAAGTGGATCAAGCCTCAAGATCGCCAGTGTCAACAAATTAGGGTTTTGGTCGCCTGAGGCCTCCAGATGAAAATTTCCATCAAGGCTTGAGCCAATGCCTCAATGTATGGTCCTATAAGCTCAAAAGGATCTCAATAGCCTATCCACAATGACAAAATCACCTTGAAGGTCCATCTATCCAAAAAATTAGGAATTAGGGTTTTGACCTAATTCAACCCTTGAGTTAATTTGTGAAGTGAGGCTTGGGTTGAAGCTTCAAAATGAACTTCATGGACCTCAAATACCTCATATTGACATGTCTACAAGATTTGATTGACTCAAAGAGCTCAAGTCATGAGCCACAAGAACTCAAAACCATCTGATCACAAATTAGGGTTTTTGATAGAAAAAGTCAACCCTACCCTTGACTGTTGACCTACCCTTGATCTCAAACCTTGGGGAGGGGTCCAAAACATTCCTAAATATCCTTGGAGGCCATCCATGAAGTTTAATTGAGCCCAAGGATTGATTTCACAAAAGGATCACAAAGTCAAAATTTCATCTGATGAAAAAGTCAACGGTACAAAAATCCAAGTTTGACTTTTTGGATTTTTGGTCAACCAAGGTTCTTTAAACCTAAAACAATGTTAATATGTGATTTGAATCATCATTCATCAAGAAAAACCAAAGAAAATGAGTTAACTTGTTAAAGGGGTAACCATAAAAAAAACTTAGAATTTTTCTAAGTTATAGAACAAAGTGGTTAGGGTACCAACTTTGCAAGGCCATATCTCCCAAACCCTAAGTCCTTTTTCCCCCATTCAAAACTCAGATTGAAGTTCATATTACACACTTCAAATATGTCAACTAGACCTCATCCTAATTCCTCATGGATTTTAAGTTATGGAGTGATCAAAATGGCTAAAAACATGAAAATGACATTTTTCCAACACTTCGTGAAATTTTCACTAAGTCAGAATCTGCCTTACTTTTTCCAAAATGTAGGGACATTTTTTACCTTGATCCAACTCAAACTAGGTCTAGGGGTAAACATCAAATTTAAAGTATGCCATAAGGGCTTTCCAACAAGTACCAGATCATCTCCAAATTCAATTTGAGCAGGGAGATACAGCCCTTGAAACATGGCATCATGAACTGGTTTTACAAGGCAGAATTGTGCACATTTGCTCGATTTGTCCAAATCTAATAACTCCAAGTCTTGTCATCCATTTGGACACATCAGAGGATCAAATCCAAGGGGGGTTATCTGATCTCCAAGCCTCCAAAGTCCAAGAATCTACAAGTAGCCCTAACAAACCTAAAAAGGCTAAAAAGTGTCAAGACTCCAATTTTGTTTCCAAGCCTTTAATGGATGCACAAGGGTGGCATGAATTGAGCCTATTCCAACTGAATTCAGTCAAGACTTATCCCTGAACCAAGAGACCATAGGCCTGTACTCTAACCTCAAGTCAATGGTTAGAGGAGACTTGAGATTCCATTTGATCACAATTGGCCACAGACCTGTACCAGTTTCCATTCACTATTGCTTGCAAAACAAACTTGCTCTACTATAAATAAAGCTCATTTGTGATCAGTTTGAGTACACCAAAGCACCCAAACTGATGTTTTCCTCAAAATTGCCCCTTTCACTCCAATTTTTCCTTCTAACTCAAGTCACTATCGGGTTTTGAGTTTGAGAGCAATTCCAACCAAACCAATCACACACACACCTCATAAACATCATATGTGAGTGATCCATAACACAAAAACACATCAGGAACATCAGATTCTCAAAATCACCAGCTAATTGCTCAAGTTCTTGACAGATTTGCAGTTGAGGTACCACAACCAGTTCCAGCTCAATTCAATCCACTCCAAGCATTCAAACACACTCCTTGGCACCTAAGGAAGCTATCCAGATCATTGGAACCTAGCTGTAACACCTCCATCATCAAACTCGATCACCAGCTACAAGAGGTAAGCATGAACTCTTCAAACTCCATGATGCATGCATATTTTACTGCACAATAATTTTGCCACATGTTCCTAATCATGTATGGAGTGATAACCCTCAATCAATTGCCATGAATCAATCGTGTATGGAATTTGATGGTGTTCATGCTGAAATTAGGGTTCTTAAGGTTTTCTTCTGATTTCTCACTCAGTACTCAAAATAAATGCAATTAATCTATATGATTGTGATCCTTGTTCAAAAACGAACAAGATTGGCACTTGAATCGTGAGAAATCATGGAGAAAAGTGAGAAAATGCAAATCTGCAAGAACAGGGCACGCGGGCAAGAACTTGGTGTTCTTGGCGCCCTTTTTCAAATTTTTGAATATTTGAATATTTTGATATTTTTGTTAATTGATTCAAAAATTAGTTTCTCTCTGAATATTTATGTTTTTGAATTGATTCTTTTTCTCAAAATTCACTAAAATGATTAAATCTTTTATTTTACAAAAAAATCCAATTTATATTATTTATTTAATATAGTTAGAATTTTTGTAATTAATTTCATTTTAATTGTTTTTAAACATTTTTAAATGAAATTCCCACTTTGATTTTTCAAAACCAATTGAATTTCAAACTTTCATGTAATTGAACATGATTTTTCAAAATATTTTTCAAAGTGTACCACTTATTTTTCAATATATTTGGAATTTTATATCATTTTTTTCATTTAATTTCCTTTGAAAAATAACATTTTATTTAAAATTAGGGTTTTCTCTTGATTTTAAATTTTCAAACACTTTTGGGCCTCTGATAGAGTGTAAGACCCAATCCTTTGTAAATACAAACCTTTTTAGGCCTCAGACATTCTATAAGTCCCACTGTATTTTCAAAATCATGGCACGGTCGTCGCCTTTTAAAACAAAACCTTGGGCCTCTCCCTGAGTTGTAAGCCCCATCACTTGTACAAAAATAAATCTTTGGGCCTCATGAAAGAGTGTAAGACCCAACCCTTTTGTAAATAAACCTTTTTTAGGCCTCAGTCGTTGCATAAGTCCCGGTACGATCTTCAAAACAACGGTGTGATAACTGTTAAACCTTGGGCCTCCCTTTGAGTATAACCCCCAACAATCTTTCAAAAACAACTTCTCTTGTGATTTAGGTTCAAATATACAATTGTTATCAAAACTTTCTTTAATTTCTCTGAACAACTAATAATACAGTATGGAAGCTTGCTCGCCTGTAAGTTTTATCAGCTTTCATTTACATGCTTTAATATATATATATATATATATATATATATATATATATATATATATATAACTGTATTGTGGGAAGTTGCTCTTCTGTAAGTCCTTCTTTCATATCCCTTTTAATACTTGTCATATATTAATTGTGTATATACTAGTATACCTATTTAGAGTTTTCCCCGGCAACTAGGTCTAGAAATAGGTAAAGCCAGTTTGGTCACTCTTTAAATACAGTCAAAACTAGATCCCCATAGGATTTCCAGATACAGTCTTGCCTTCTCTTGGGCTTAAACAATATGGAACAAAGAGAAAGGCAGTATTCTCGGTGAACCTTTTCTCAGACTGTCACTATTAGAATTTGTCAAAGAAATTCAGTTTCCCCAGAGAGGATTATTTCCCGGTGAAACTTCTCTTGAATTTCTTCAAACCATAGAACTGTTCACTAAAGAAAAGATTATTCTCGATGAAACTTTTCTTGAACTCTTCTTAAGTTTGGGACCCACAGGCTTCCTAAAAGTATCCCCGCCTCCTCTTGGGCTTTGTACAAGGACCCGCCGGCTTCTTAGAAGTTCTCATGCCTTCTCTTGGGCTTAATTCAAGGACCTTGAAGACCTCTTAAAGGTATAGGATAGAACTTAGTCATCCTTTGCTAGAGCAGTCTTTCTTGAGTCAAAACCTCAGACCAATTTAGGGTTGATACTCATCCCTTAAAACACTTGCTTCCTCTTGGGCATCATACAAAGATAAACTCTTCCACAGCAATAGACTTGGACAGTCTAAATCTCCTCTTGAGTCTCCAAGACATTCTCAAGTTCCCTACAAACATAGGAGAAACCCCGGTCATTCTGGATCAATCTCCAAAGGAGTTAAAACCTTGGGTTCTAAAAACCCAGTCTCTCTCCTAAAAATCCCCCAGCCAGGGTCAGTTTATCATCAGTATAACACTATCCCAAATCAGAACCTCAAGGAATCGGATACCTCAACTCTTCGGTAACCCTTAGCAAGAGTTGATTCCCCATTTGGACCTGCCTCGGGATCTCAATAAATCCCCAGCAGAAGTTAGCCTCCTCTTAGGCTTTGTATAAGGATCTTTCCTCAGCAGGAGATAGCCTCCTTTTGGGCTTTGTACAATGATTCTCCCCAGCAGAGCTAACCTTTTCAGACTCTCTTGTTGATTCTATCACCTTTTTCAGACTCTCTTATTGAGTCAATCACTCTCTTGTTGAGTTAACCCTTTTAGCCTTAATCCTAGGCTTTGTACAAGACAGATCAAATCACTCTCTCGTTAAGTCAACCCTTTTAGCCTCAATCTTGGGCTTTGTACAAGACAGATAAAAACACTCTCTTGTTGAGTCAATCTTTTCCACCCTCCTTTTAGGCTCGGTATAAGGATTTCCCCTAGGAGAAGTCAGCCTCCTCTTAGGTTTAGTATAATGATTTCTCCAGCTTGTTCAGCCACAATCCTGGGCTTTGTACATGACAGCTAAAAGCACTCTCTTGTTGAGTCAAACCCTTTTAGCCTCAATCTTGGACTTTGTACAAGACATAAATCTTCATAACCTTCTCTTAAGCGTGGGACAAATATATTCCCCAACGGAGTCAATTCCTCTCAGCCTGCTTTTAGGCTTTGAGAAATAATACCCTAAGCAGAGTCAGTCCTCTTTTCAGCCTCAATCTTGGGCTTTGTACAAGACGGATAATACTCTCCCGTAGAGTCAAACTCATTTCAGCTTCTATCTTGGGCTTTGTACGAGATACTTAAAATATCCTCAGTCGAGTCAGTCTCATTTTAGCCTCAAATCTTGGGCTTTGTATAAGACAGATAAAGATTTCTCTCCCCCAGAGTCATTACCCTTTGGGCCTCAATCTTGGGCTTTGTACGAGACAGATAGAACCTTTTCCCCGGAAAAATCAAACTTTTAGCCTCCTCTTAGGCTTTGTATAATGATATCCCCAAAGAGTCAGCCTCTTTTTAGCCTCAATCTTGGTCTTTGTACAAGACAGATAAACACTCTCTTGTTGAGTCAGTCTTTTCCAGCCTCCTCTTAGGCTTTGTATAAGGACTTCCCCAGTGGAGTCAATCAACCTCTTAGCTTCAACCTTGGGCTTTGATCAAGGCACACAAAAATTAACATCCCTTATAAAGGAAATTATGGCATTGTTGGATTCACATATCCCAGTTAAAGTAATCCTCCTTTATAAACAGTCACCCAACAGTTGTGATAAACAGACCAAATGTCTCCATTTAGAGATGACAAGTTCTCTCTCAGTCAAACATGTTAGCTTCAATCTTGGGCTTTGAACAAGACACAAATACTCAACCTTTTAGCTTCAATCTTGGGCTTTGAACAAGACACCAAAACATCTTTGTCCTCCCTTAGAATATGAGGAACTACGATTGCTCTGATTTCCCTGTTTCGTTTAAACAGGAATACGTAGGCATAAGATTGTGAAATCTTAGCGAGCATACTAATCAAAAACTCTAGGTCCAGTACCTTCATACCCATCAAAACTTAGGTCCAGTACCCTACCAAAAACATCAACAAAAACTTACTCTCTCACATATTTTCCCAAGAAACTTTCCCAACCCATTAACGGATAAACACCATCAAGTATAAAGCGAAGCCTAAAACTAACAACCTGTGGATAACCACATATAGGATAGGTAATTGAAAACTCCCCATTGTATAACCTGACCCCGACTCCCTGAATCTCATTAAGCATTTGTTCAGTTAAACATTCACGTGCAAGGTTAGTTTTAGATAGCTTTCCTTTCCCTTTCAGCTTCACGGGATAAATAAGAAATCAGAAAGTAGCACCCCCCTCCTCTTCATTGAGGAGAAAACCCAAATTCTGCGATACGGTGGTCGCGTCACCGACAAAAATTATGTGCTACACCCTCCATCAAAACTCAAAGTGTTACAGGTGGTGATGTTAGCTATCACATTATCAAATTGTTCGATAGTAATATCCTGTGTCACATGAGCTTGAGCAAGAAGCTTCTGCAGAGCACTGTGATGTGGGGGAGAACACAAAAGGAGAGACAGTATGGAAATTTTGGATGGTGTCTGATGTAACTGATCAACAATCTTGTAATCACTTCTTTTGATGATCTTGAGGAACTCTTCATCTTCATCAAAAGAGATGGCATCTTTGTCCGTAGAAGGAACAACATTAGTGGTTTCTTTTGTCACTTGAGGTACCACACAGATAGGAGGGTTATAAATTCGACCACTACAGGTCATTCTGCTCGGCCCTGCTATGTTTGTCACCTCATCATTAATAACCTTTGACACTTTTTCTGAATTCACAGATTTCTGATTACCACTAACCACTTCATAATTCCAAGGCACAGCTTTTGTACTCTTGAAAGAGAAAGGAGTGGGTCTTCGCTCAACATACAATTTTGGAACATAAACCATCTTCTTACCTTGAACAGGAGTCACAATTGGATCTGGAAGTTTAGAAACTGGTTTAGGCAGGTTGAATACAGGTTCTACCTCTTTGTGAGTAGTCTCAACTAACTTGAACACAGGAGTTGGTAAATTGAACACTGGCTCAATCACAGCTACTTAATTCTTCTTCACACATTTGCTAATCTGAAGTACACCTTGGTCAATTAAAATTTGGGCGTCCCTTTGGACTCCTTCACAACCCTTCGACTAAATAGCACATTCGGAATAATTCTTGTGACATACCTTGTCTAAACTGGCTTCAACCAACGTAGCATGAAATTCTAGCAATGGAGTTTTGATGTCCTTCACATCACAGATCAAGACTTTATCAACCTCCTCTTCTAAAGCATTGACAGATGCCCCATGAGCGGGCAAAGGATTACTCTTCACATTTGGATTTGTATCATTGAAAGACAGAATCTTCTTCTCGACCAACTCCTTTACAATATGTTTTAAGGCATAGCAACATTCAAGATCATGACCGGCAGCCCCCTCATGGAAAGGACAGTAGGCGTTAGGATTGTAATAAGGTGGAAGTTTTTCTGGAGGAGGACCCAAAGGCCTTGGAGTTGCCAAGCCTTGCTCAATGAGGAACGAATACAACTTGGTGTATGTCATAGGGATAGGGGGTATAGGTGGCCTCCCTCCCTGTCTTCTATTCTGACCCTGATTATTTTGGCGTTGAACGGGATTTTGAGGAGCGTTGGATGCTTGTTGATATTGAGGAACTGGCAGAGCTTGTTGAAAAACAAGTACTTGTTGATTGAAAGTATGGGTAATAACTGCCAAATATGGTTGAGGGGCATACTGATATGCTCGCTGTTGAATGAACTATTGTTGTTGCTAACGTTGTTGTTGATGCTTCCAAGAAGGGTTTCTTCTACGGGCAGAAATTACAGCATTACTTTCTCATTCTTTCTTCTTTTGAAAACTGCTAGAAGGCTTTTTGGCATGATTAGTTGCACCATTGGATTTTCCAACTGAACTGCTCATCTTTCCATTCTTCAAACCCAATTCTACCTTGATTCCCACAACTACCAAATTAGAAAAACTGGCAGTGACACTACCCACCATTCTCTCAAAAAACTCTGGCTTTACAGTATCGATGAACCAATCTGCTAGCTCTTTTTCTGACAAATGAGGCTCTACCTGAGAGGCAGTCTCCCTCCATCTTTGTGCATATTCCTTAAAGGATTCAGAACTTTTCTGCGACAAACTTAGTAGTTGCCTTCTATCTGGTGCAAGATCCATGATGTATTTATAATGCTTAATGAAAGCATTAGAGAGATCTTGGAAGCTACGAATGTGTGATTGGTCTAAACTTAGATACCACTTAGAGGATGCTCCCTTCAAACTATCTTGAAAGCAGTGGATCATCAACTTGTCGTTATCCACATGGGCATCCATTTTGCGATAATACATGATCAAATGATTTTTAGGATAGGAAACCCCTTCATATTGGTCAAATTTTGGAGTTTTGAACTTGGCTGGAATCACCATTCCAGACACCAAGCACATCTCACGGGCAGCAGCTCCAAATATCTGATCCATTTCCATGGGCCTAAGCCTTTTCTCAATTATTTCCATGTTCTCCCTCAACTTATCACGCTTCTCATCTTCGTACTCTGACCCATTGGGTATGTCATATACTTGATGATGGTCATCAAAGTAAGGCTGATTCACACGAGTGTGCACGACAGCGGGTGCAAAGGTCGGAACTATGTTGGGAACATCAGCGGCCAACGGAATAGTCTGTTGAGTAGTAACATAAACTTTTAGATGAGGTACAAATCCTGGAGGAAGCCTAAATGGAGTCAAAGTAACAGGAGTAGTAACTGGCAGAGAGTCTACCACAGGATTTGTAATCTCATAAACAACAGTCAGCTAGGTGTCCATCTTGGTAAGGGTTACCTGCAGCATCTCCATGATTTGTCCCACGTTACCACGGAGGTCTTCCAACTCATCGTTGACACGGTCAATCTCATGCTCACGTTCTGCCATTCTTCTTCTGGCTTAAGCATGGGTATTGTACTGATGTGGAGGATTCAGCGTGAAAACTAGATATGATAAGACGGAATGAGTTTATATTGAAGAAACGCAATGTAAATGTGACAACAGATGCAAAATGCAAGATGCAAATGCAAAAAAAAATCGTGGAACTTAAATATTTGCAAACATCAAGGATATATCAAAAGGAACTCATTTTATTAATCAAAATAGTGGATTACAAATTATTTAGTACTTCTTACAAGAGTCCTAAACAAAAAGCTAAATAAAAGCTAACAAAAGTCCTAAGGAGATTCTCCTAGTAGTCTCATATTGAGCTGCTTGATCTGCTCCTCCATCTGAGTCTTCTCGAGAATTAGCATATCCATAATCAGCTTCCAAGGAGTTGACTGAGGGCTAGAGGAAAATAAATCCTCTTGCACCTTCCTCTTTTTACAAGAGAGTACTTCTTCAGTCTTCATCTGTAGTTGTCTTTGGAGTTTTGCGTTCTCTTCGACGACCACTTGATACTTGTTCTTCCAAGCATCTCTTTTCTTTTGCGCTTTGCTCAAAGCAATTTTCAACTTCTCTGCTTCAAACATGAAAATCATAGTGGGCTCTCTCTTTAGAGACATAGGCTCTTGATGAGGATAAGGCATCTTCAGCTTGATGGCCCTATCTCGGGCCCATTGGAGATAGGGTTCCAAAGAAACATAGTTAGGTTTTCCCAAGTCTTTCTTCCCTTTTCTATGCAAATGGCGCCAAGCAACCATAATCTTTTCCTTGAGCTCCTTGCTATATTCACTATCTTTGAAGAAGATACTCTCCACATGAACACCACTGGGCTTGTCTTTCAAATGATATCCTAGCTGACGGCGAGCCAATACTGGATTGTAACTGATCCCTCCTTTGGTACCAAGAAGAGGTACATTAGCAAAGTCTCCATAACTATCAATGATCATTACTCCATCATAGACATGATTGTACCAATCAATATCATAGTGAGTAAGAGACATAATCTTTTGTGACCACCAACCATTCTTGAGATCCCAAAAAGAGCTTGAATTAGGCAAGTGAGAAATAAACCACTTGTACAGTAATGGCACACAACATGTGATCATTCCTCCTCTATGGAATTTCCTTAGGTGAACAGAGTGATAAGCATCTGCTAACAGGGTAGGCGCTGGATTCTTCTTTAGGAAAATCTTGATAGCGTTGATGTTGACGAAGTCCTCAAAGCTAGGGAAAAGAAACACACCATAGATGAGTAAGGCAAGAATAGCCTAAAATGCATCCATACTCATGTGATCAACATAATACTGAACTTTGCCTATCAAAAACTCTGTGGTCAACCCAAAGACTCCTCTTTTGGTGGTCATGTTGGCTTGAATTTCAGACAGTCCTAAATGTGTGGCTTTGGCAATGTCTTGCTCCTTAGGATCTTTCTCCAAGATAAGAAAGGGATACTCATCAAGGATAGGCAACCCAACTAGATAAGAGTAATCTTCCAATGTAGGCACAAGTTGATAGTTGGGGAAGGTGAAACAATGATAGGTTGGATCATAGAACTGAAGTAGTGTAAAGAGAAGTTCATCTTCCATCTTTTTCTTCAACAGAGATAACAGCTTTCCATACTTGCTCTTGAAACCTTCTTGGTCTGAAACCAAAGCTCCCAATTTCCTTAGGTCATCCAGCTTAGGACTCTTGAAAGTGTACTTCAAATTCTTTTTCCTTTCACAATCCATGACAATCCTATGATGTTTATAAACAATAGCTCTAAGTTCCATGAAACTTTTATGAAAATGATGCTTATGAATGCATGTTTGCACAAACAAAGATAACACTCAAACATGGTGTAAGGCTTGCATGAAGTCAAAGGTTTACCCTTCCATTAGGTATGTACTAGGGTTTTTGGTGTACCTGTATAACGGTTTCTAACAAGTTCCCAAAGTTATCAGTCCATCTTTCGGATATTATCAATTTCCCAATTACTCGGTAGTTAATAATATTCTCAAGAGAACCTCTTTTGAGTGTAGTATCACGTATCAACTATTTTGGGTCTACACCCTCATAGTCATCGCACTACATTCCTAACAAGGCCAAGTGGGGTTAGAGGTG
This sequence comes from Lathyrus tuberosus, assembly GCA_022829125.1. Taxonomy (NCBI): domain Eukaryota; kingdom Viridiplantae; phylum Streptophyta; class Magnoliopsida; order Fabales; family Fabaceae; genus Lathyrus; species Lathyrus tuberosus. The sequence continues at coordinate 6,975,051 of JALAZF010000278.1, read as the reverse complement.
AATAAAGGTTCTCAGCTTCGTAGGCTCAATCAAGAAATAGTATTGTTTTCACAATCTCTTGATCAACAATACTTATTCTTAAAAGTGCCTCCACTGAGTGGTGATTTCTCAAGTTAGCTTGGTCGGGAATCAACTCCCTATAAGCCTTATTGAATATACCACCTTCCTATCTTATTTTTTTCTCAAGTCCAAGGTTGGGACTTATCTCACCACACAAGGTAACAACCCAAATGAAACAACAAACAAGTAAGCAAATAATATAACAAATAAGTGTAGCACCCCAAAATTTGCCCTACCTTTTTCTGGCTTTTGTTTCGCAATCATCTGCATTTCCATTAGGTCATAACTCATATTCATTCATTTGCATGTGTTCTTGAGGCGTGGGATCATGGTTTCTTATCTTTTGTGCGACTTGGTTGATATTCATCGATTGAAGATGGTGGTTAAGGTTGCCTGACAAAGACATCTTGGTATTCATGGTTAACAAAGTTTATTGATTGAAGTTGGAGATTGGTTGAGAGTACAAGTTTGCTTTGGATTTGGAGTTTGGGGTGAATTAAGCATATTAAGACTGATTATGTGGATCTCTTGGAATTCATATTTCATTATCCATCTTTTCTACAATAAACCCATTAGTCATTTTCATTTTTTCAAATCCATATTTTTCAATAACCCAAATAACCATTCTTTTCAAGTCCATATCTATTTTTATTTTAACCCATTCCATTCATAAATCCATTTCTTAACCGTCATTTCTTATATCCATTTTCCTAATCCATTTATAACCATTAAACCCATGGTCTATTTTCATTTTTCAATTATCCACTTTTCTACTATCCATTTTTATCCATTTCAATATCCACCTTATATACCCTAAACCATTTTTGAAATCCATAGTCATTCCAAATATCCAAATGCCAAAACCAATATCCATTTCCATGTTCCAAATCTAATATCCACATTTTTTAAACTCATTTTCTAGCCCATATTCTTAACTCATATCCATTTATTATCCATATTCAAAATCTATAACCCTTTTCCAAATCCTCCTTCTATAATCATTTCATGGTTCCAAAATTAACTCATGTCTGCCAATAAAAAAGCAATAAACAAGCAGTACCGGGGGTGAACAGAGTGGAGAAGAAATAATTAAACAGCAGAGTTTTTCTATAGCAGTAGAAAATGGAGCAGGAAATTCGGAAAAATAACAACCGCAAAAACCAGTTTTCACAGCAACTTATAAAACCACTTCCAAACAAGTTCTTAAGGAAAGAAAAATGAAAAGAGGAAATCCACTACTGAAAAAACAAAAAATTCATTCCAATTACATAGAAACAGAACTTACACAGAACTTCATTCTAACAGCAACTTACACAGAAAATTCACTACTGAAAAAACAGAACTTCATTCCAATTCCTTCTAACAATTCCTATCTCACAACAATTCTCATAACTGAATCTATAACTAACTCTAACAGAATTCACCGGAAAACCATCTTCTTCATCCCCAATTCTGAAATCTCGATCACCAATCCTCAATCCTTTGTTTCTAAATCTTCAATCTTCATCAACTGAAAAGAAAACCTTCCATAACTCTTCTCTTGGCATCGCAAAAATCTCTCAGAATTCTGCACAAAAACCTCCTCCTTTCTTGATCTCCATCAATCTCCAAAAAGCCTTCACCAATTCACCATTATCATCCATGAACTTCAGCATTCATCAAAACTGCAAAATTCACCAAAAATCACAACGCAATTCAATAATCGTGCAACGGCAATAATCGGCAAAGAGTGGAAGAAGAGGAATTCAATAACAGATTCAGCATCAATAAATCAATTATAGTTTAACAAGTTTACAGAATCGCAAAGGCTTTGCAGTTCGTATCGAAATCGAGAAAACGATCTGAAGCTCTACAACAACAATTTAAAATCACACAGTGTAGAAGAAGAAGAACGCGCAAGGAAAGAATTACGAACCTTCGAGTTTCCGTTCGCCTCCTCGATTGCAGGTACACAAATCTTGAGCCTCTCGTAGCTGCGGCCTCGAATTCATTAGGAGTTCGTTGTGGTTTTGATGTTGAATTGATGTTTGAGCATTGTTGTGATTTCTTAATTTTCACTTTTGATATTGTCGATCCCGTTGATTGAATGAGATTTTGAAAAATCTGTGTTTGGATTTGGAGAGCGGGCGCGAAATAAGTTAGGGCTTGTGTTGTGAGTTTTTGGTTTGATGGTGGTAGGTCTCCGGAGAAGACGGTGGCGCCGCCGCCGGCCACCGGCCTTCTCCGGCAGAATTAGGTTTTAGGCAAGAGCTCATTGTGAGAGAGAGATAGATACGTTGAGATATGTTCAACATTTTGCTTTCATCCAATGCCTTTTAACGTGATATCAAGGGGATAAGGTTTGGAAGCGGTGGTCAACTCCGGCGGTGACACTTGTCACCGTCCGGTAGGTTCTATCTGTTAATCATATGCATGTTATCCTAGGCTTCTTACCATGCACCCTCCGGGTTCTATTTATCTGTGGGCCTTATCCGATTTGCTATTCGCCCCCGTTGTTGCAAGCCCATTGAGAATTTGAACTGAATGTTTACTAACTGTACACCCCTGGCTTCTTTCTTTCTCTTTAATTTCTTTTTTTTCATATGTTTCAAAATATCAATATTAAAAATACTTGTGTACACTAAAAAATTCTGAATAAATTCATGGTTGATCATAAACATGTCATGTAATTTTTGATGATTTTTATTTTCCATTTTTGTTCATATTGTTTTTATTATTGAATTTTCTTTAAGGTGTATTCATGTGTTCATACTTTGGGATACTTGTTGTATATTTGAGTTTTTGTAACCAGTTAGGAACTGAATTTTTACAGGACATTTGGCACATGTATTAAGCACACATTGGAGAGCCTTATGAATTTTTTTTATGAATTTTTAGACTATATTTGATGGCATGTTTGACACCATTTTGTATATGTTTGTTAATCGACTACGAGTGAATTGTTTGATTTAATTTGAGCTTGTTAAATGACGAATTTTGGTACTATATTTTGGTTATACATTACTAATGACTTCATTGTTCTTTGATTAACATACCATAATTTTCCAAAGCATGCAACTATTTCTTATGGAATTTTGTTTGGTGATTTAGTTGGTTGAAAATACCTAGACTTAGGTTTGATTTTGTGCATTCTTTTAAGACGTTTTGAACACTTCCTTTTGCCATTTCTTTTTGGAAATTGAAAGTTCAATAATGAATGGTGTAGGTACTGAATTGTAGCATTACTAACCATATTCACTTGACTTCTAATCTCACCTTATTCTTTTAAAGTTGCATGACTTGTATGTTGCACTTTAGGTGATGATACTTGTGCATAACTTGTTCAAACTTTGAGATTGCTTGGATATATGACTTCCATATGCTTCTAATGACATTTTCACATCTTAATACACTTCATCCACTTCTGACCTTGAGATATAATCATGCTTTAATTCACTTACATGATGCCTAAGCATCTATTTTCTTCAAGTTTGTGAACAATATACATTTGTGTAGAGTTTTGGTACACCATTTGACATAGTTTGATCTCATTAGGCATCTTAACCTTAGAGAACATCCTTTAGACATAGGTTCTGACTTTGATTGATTTTAATCTCTTAGAATCCTTATTCATTGATTCTTGTTTTGTTTGATCATTCCTTGTCATCTTTTCCTTATTTCATTACTTGTAATTGGTTTTTGAACTAACATTTTCATGTAGGTGCAAAAGGTAAGTAAGTGTGTGGACTTAGTTCCACATATATTTCTCTCCCTAATCTTCTCTTATTTCATTTAATCATTCAAATTTGTGTTTGATAAGCATTTACATGCTTTCCTTGAATAACTTTCTTCATCCCTCTTTAAGATCAACTTAACTTCCATCTTGGAAGTAAGTTGCTTCTTTTGCTCTTCTTCTCCTTTTTTTTAGGATTAGATTTCTTGGAACCACACTTAACCTTAGGACCATCCAAGTATGATAACATTAGGATTGAGTCTTAGTCTCCCCTTAGTTTTTACCTTTCTTAACCCTTTGAGTCACTTCTTCTCATCTCATAATAAAAGCAAAAATACTTAATAAAGGCATAACACCTATTGTATTTAGGCCGTTCATGTGGTAACAAGGAAGTGTGGGGTCTTCTCTCATTTTCTTAGAATGTTTAGCGTACGTCCCGTCTTGGGTCGATATGCGGATATTTGATCCTACATGAGGGACTTAAATACAATACGAGTTACAAAACACACATAAACAAAACACTTCTTTCTTAAAAGACAAAAACAAATAAACAAATTCTTTCCTCAACTCCTTCATTCTATTCCTTAAGGATGCGTCATGCTCGTTCTACCGCAAACAGGTAATGCCTAAGTCTTCATACAGCGAGCTGCAACACCTAACTGCTGGGATGCGCACTCTGACGTTTCCACTAAAAACACAAACAACTTTCCCTAGGTGAGGGGAACTACGTCGCTCTGATTCTCATGTTCCCGATGAGATACGTAGGCAGTGGGGTAGGGCCCATTCGAGCACTTATTTTATTTTCCCTACATTTGTTTCTCATTCTCTTTCCATTCCTTTTCCAATATCCTTTCCTTACACCCTTTGATTGAAGCAAGCTAGCGTGGATCCCATCGGGTACGATGGACGCGTGGGGGTGCTAATACCTTCCTCTCGCATAACCGACTCCCGAACCCAGTTTTCTTGGTCGCAAGACCATGCTCTTTCCTTTCCCTCAGGTTTACGCAGTGTTTCCTTTCCCTCTCTTGGGATAAATACACATTGCTGGCGACTCTGTTTCGATGCCACTTTCGCGTTTGTACTTGGATGAAAATCCCGGGAGCGACAGCTGGCGACTCTGCTGGGGATATAACCCAGAATCTCTGGTTTCCTTAGCGAGTCAATCCTAGCGCTTGTCTGTTTTTCTTTCATTGGGTGTTACTGTTATGCTGTATTTACTGTTGTACTGTATTGTTGTTTACTGTATTATTGCTTTACTGTATATTACTATATTTACCGCATTTTAGCATTTTCATTTCATATGCTATATCATTAGTATACTGGACTGTGTTGTGTTGGGTTTCTGTTTGGCGGGATGGGATTTCTGAGAGATAATCCCATTACACAGGCTTGAGTATACACTTAGAATTAGAGTGGAGAGTAGTGGGACCTACGTGTCGTCTGGAGTGCGTTGGGTATTCACGAAATTCACAGCCAGACGAGGCTATCTTGGGACATGTTCTGACGTGTGTATCTTGCGCATTTCAGGATGTCGATCTAGAGAGATGTCGACTCTGGTGACCGTTCCCGAGGACTCAGTTGCGGCACTCCTCCCGAGATACGACAGTGGCAGACCACATTCTGTGGCAAACCCATTGCACATTCTCGATCCGAGGACCCAATGCTGGGAACTCGCTGTAGGATATCCTTTTTGAAAGAGAATCAGTGGAGGCACTCCTCGATTGGCGATAGTACTGTACCCTGAGGGATGAATGTACTATTGTTTCTCGACCTCAGTGCCAGAAGCTGAGGACCTTTCGTTTTGGAGAATCAGCTGAGGCCTCCTCGATTGATGATGATGCCAAACCAGAAGTGGTGAACGTATCATCATTTCTCGACCTGAGAGCCCGGGATACTGAGGATCCTAGTACCCACATGTGAGAGGGGCGGGTTGTTTACAGGTTTGCAGGTAACCTTGACCTTCAACATACCCGGTATTCTATATTTCCTATCAGTGTGGACTTATCAGCCTGGTATTCTAGTATTCTGATTATTCGGTATTCTGGTTATTCCAGTATTCTCTTCAGAACAGACTCATGAACTTATTCAGTCATCAGCACAGCACAATGGTTATTCAGATTATGTGGAAGCTTTGATCCCATGTCTTATTGCATTCATGAGATTGTATTTTCATAATCATTTTCATAGCAGGTGTTCGAGGCTTGGTTATTCTTATTCTGGTATGGGTTTTCTTCAGAATTTCAGACTTAACTGCTCAAGCCATTCGGAAGTTGATCATGGACCTGGTGCAAGCAGAGTTGAGGCAAATACGAAGCCAAATGGGTCAGTTTATGTGGGACATGCAAGCTCTGATTCAAGACCAGAAAGTGCTGAAGGAAGAGGTCAACCAACTGAAGACTCAGATGAGTCTGGTTATGGAGGTCGTGAGAGGTGTGCTAAACAAGGATAATACTCCCATGCCTGAAGCTGCGGCTGGAATTGTCTCTCCTCCAGTGTTTAAGGGATTCCCCCCAAAGAGTGAGCAGATTGCCACTGTGATCGTCCCAGCTGTATCTCCGCAACGGGGCAGTGCTCCTCGTCGGTATCAAGATAGACCAAAAATGAACTGACACCTTGAGACTCCACCGGTACCATATTCTCAGCTATTCCAGCATCTCCTTCAGTGGCAACTGGTACAGAAAAGGACTCTGGCTCCTCTTACTGGTACTCCCCCACCGGGTTATGATGCAAGAGCTCACTGTGATTTCCACTCTGGTGCGCCGGGGCATAATGTGGAAGATTGTAGGGCATTTCAGCATGCTGTCCAGGATCTGATCGATTTGAAGGAAATTGAATTCACGCCGAGCGGCGTAAGCGTACAAGGTGGTCCTACTCTAGCTGCTGAAAAAGAAGTGGATATCCCTGTTGTCTCTCTTAAAGCTACATCAATTCAGGGGCATTTCTTGCAACCTATGGTTTCGGAATCTTCTAGTCCTCATTTGTTGCCTACTCTTAAGCCAAGGTTGAGGATAAAAGCACCCGAACGAGAAGAAGGCACAAGTCGATATCGACAACAAACTAGCTCCCAGAGAAGACAATAAAAGTCTAGAAGGCAGGAGAGAAAGTTTAATCCCATTACTATTCCCTACAGTTACTTGCTTGATCGTTTACTTCAAGACTCTTTGATTCGGCTAGAGGAAGCTTCTCCTGTTTCGTATCCTCTTCCTCTAAATTATGACAAGAGTGTTAGATGCGAGTATCACTCGGGGACATAGGGGCATACCATTGAAGATTGCAAGGTGTTCAGACATAAGGTGCAAGATCTCATTGACGCTGGGCTTATCATTTTCACTGAAGACGGTCTGTACATTAACTGAAGCTTTCCAAGTGAGCACTTGAGACCATAAAGACATCTCCTAAAGCAATCAGTCCAGTCGGAGCCAAGCCTCCTCAGCAATGGCGAACATCAATTTTCTTTACTGCATTTTCATTTGTAATTTTCATTACTGGTTAATGTTTACATGTAATCAACTTGTTTGTTCTTGAATGATGATTTTAATGCAATAAATATGTTTCTCTCAAAAAAGTTCATTCGTATTCACTCATTTAATGTTGGTATGCACTGCAATATTAACTGTCTTGTTTAAACTCTTGGAGGGAGGATGATGAGATGAAAACGCACAGTCTTTGGTTGTATGCTTTTGGATAAAACTCTGTTGAGGATGTACATGCATTGTTTCAAATTCCTAAACACCGGGGATATAAGGGAGTGAAACCTTTGTCAAACCCCGTTGAGCCTAGAAGTAGGAGTTTCTTTTCATCAATAAAAAACCCTCAATCTTAACCTGGGGCAGGGTAAGTGTCAGTTAATTTGACTGAGCGTTCAAATTTCAAAAGGAATGTGCATCTAAGGATCAATTACACCTACAGTTATCCCTCACCAACCGAAGAGTGAGACGGTCGGAACCCTTTACAAGTCAAGATAAGCCAGTATCACACGATTTGTTCAAAAAAAAAAGAAGAATCAAAAAGAATCAAAAGAAAAAATGAAAAAGCCCGCTAAGTCGAAACTTGAAAACAAGTGACTTAGGCAAAAGATAGGGCATCCCGCTGGACTCCAAAATCGAAAAAATTCAAAAAGAATCAGTCCAGGAAAAATCAGGGAAAAACAAAAAGGAATAAAAAGTGAAAATAAGAGGAATAAGAAGAAAAATCCTCGAGGAAAGAACAAGTCGTGTGACCACAGACACGAAAGGCAAAAAGGGGTGAATGTCACTTTGTAAACCATGTGGGTTCCTTAACCATCCTCGTACCATTCATAACCTTTTGAAAGGTGAGCGCTTGTGTCGAGTTAGCTGAACGTAGGACTGGAGAACATCAAGGAGAATGGGTGGGTACAAACAAAATGTTGAGCCATATGTCCTTTCTTTTATAAACCGCGAACCAGGCCACGTTACAACATGCAAAAGTCCTAATTGAAACAGGGTTTATTCTGAAGGCGTATTTCAATAAGATAGCGTTCCTGACTCCCATGAGTTGTGCTAAAAGACCTTGGTTGGTATTGCATATGCATGCTATTTTCCATTTAAAAAAATCTGTGTCGCACCTTAACCAGTGATTCGTTCACAGGTATTGGCGATATCTTTTCGAAAAAACTTTGAGATTATTATACGTGTTGCATTATAATTTTCAATCTTGGAATAGATATTTTATGCTTGCTTACATGTATTTGACACCCGTAAGGCTTACAAAGTGAACATCAGTCGAGAATTTTGATCATGCCAAAGTGAGATGCTTGAAAACTCCGGGGTTGAGTGTGACAGGGGATGTGTTATCAAGTGATTATGTTGGGTGTGTGCTTTCACGACAATTCGTGCTAAGAAGTTGTCGATCTGGGGCGGTTACATTGTGAAATATCTCTGTCGTTCGGTTAATCTGGGGCAATTATGTCGAGAATCTGGGGCAATCAAGTCGAGATTCAACATATCTCTCAAAGATCAGTTAAAGGTACTCCTTCACAGATCAGCCAGTCAGGGGCACAAATCATTTCAAGGCTGGGGCAGGCCCCCCAAAAGTACAAAAGGTTATTCCCTCTGGAGGACGGTTAATCAAAAGCCATGGGGCAATATATGTCGGATCTTCACGAGACATCCTGAAGACATGTTCCTTTACAGGTTATGCCGCATCAGAGCACCTCTTTTGGTCATATCACACCTGCAGGGTTCATGATGGTAGTTAACATGTGACATCCCCAGTAGAGTCTCTCTCCCTAGCAGAGATAGCTGGAGTTTCGTCACTCGTGGCAGAGCATTATGGAGATTGTGATTATTCTCCCCAGCAAGGGTTCATGAGTTCGTTCTTCCCTAGCCAGTATGACGGAGTTTAGTGCTTTTCAGCGAGAGTTCATATTACCATACAGGATAAGAGTGTTGGGTTTGTGCTTCCCTGGTGTGGCAAAGTTTTTGTCTCCCCAACAGAATAAGGGTAGAAGGTAAGCATCAAGCAGAGGAGTAAGTCTGATCTGGGCCCCTAGCAGGGCTGATATCATCAACCATTGTCCCCCAAGCAATATTTTGAGCGGTGGTTAGTTTTCCCCAGTAAGTCAAAGGTCAATTGTCATTGGCACTTTTCTTCAGCAAGATTCCTGAGTTGTCCCTCCAGCGGAAGTTTGTTATTCATACTTTCCTGCAGAATGGAGGTTTAGTCGGGATCTCGAGCAGTTATGACACTGAAGATGGTTCAGTTTGTTATCCCCAGCGGAGTTGGCCTCGTCTCTTCAGCGTTTATTTTGCTGGAGGGATCTTGTTGCATATCATAAACATCATTGCATAATCATCATCATCGCATATCATTAGCATAGCATTGCATGAAGCCTTGTAAAACCAAATAGCAAATCCGTAGCTCAACCTTGCTCGGTATCCTTCCACAGCCCACTTTGCTGGCATGTTGCAAAAACCTGAAGCCCTATCCCTATTGGTGTTTCCTTCAAACCAAAAGTCCAATCCCTATTGGCACTTCATTCAAAATCCAATCCCCATTGGTACCCAGAAAGATTTCTCCTTTGAAAAAACAATCACCATCAGGTTTCACCTGTCTTTGCCAGCAAAGTCCAATTATACTTGGCGCGTCCTTCTTCCCCGATAGCCCGAGCATGCGTCAGCATTCTGCATATAGTGATCATTGCATCCTCAAATCGCGTAGCATTTCTATTTCGTGTGGAGCATTACGCCATAGAAAGAAAATTCAAACATGTGCATGCGAAGCATAAGCCAGATTTGGTACCTTGTGCGAAAGCCCAAATCAACTCCTAATCAAGACGGTGACATATCCCCAGCAGACATTACAATCTACCCCTCTACTTACCTTTCTTTTGGGTCGTAGATCATATGTCGATTTTACCGTCGACCAGTCTTTGTCCATCAACCCCTTGAGGACGACACTTTGGCCAGGTCTTCTTTCTGTCATCCCCATGACGATGTGTTCCTTTGGTCCAAGTCTTCTTTCTGTCATCCCCATGACGATGTGTTCCTTTGGCCAGGTCTTCTTTCTGTCATCCCCATGACGATGTGTTCATTTCGGCCAGGTTTTCTTTCTGTCATCCCCATGACGATGTGTTCCTTTGGCCAGGTCTTCTTTCTGTCATCCCCATGACGATGTGTTCCTTTGGTCGAGTTTTTTCTTTCTGTCATCCCTATGACAATGTGCTTTGTGTGGGTTTCATCTTCTTTCTGTCATCCCCATAACAATGTGCTTCGTTTGGTCGATTCGTCTTCCTGTCATCCCCATGACGATGTGTTCCTTTGGCCAGGTTTTCTTTCTGTCATCCCCATGACGATGTGTTCCTTTGGTCCAAGTCTTCTTTCTGTCATCCCCATGACGATGTGTTCCTTTGGCCAGGTCTTCTTTCTGTCATCCCCATGACGATGTGTTCATTTTGGCCAGGTTTTCTTTCTGTCATCCCCATGACGATGTGTTCCTTTGGCCAGGTCTTCTTTCTGTCATCCCCATGACGATGTGTTCCTTTGGTCGAGTTTTTTCTTTCTGTCATCCCTATGACAATGTGCTTTGTGTGGGTTTCATCTTCTTTCTGTCATCCCCATGACAATGTGCTTCGTTTGGTCGAGTCGTCTTCTTGTCATCCCCATGACAATGTGTTTCGTTTGGTCGAGTCGTCTTTCTGTCATCCCTATGACAATGTGTTTCCTTTGGCCGAGTCCTCTTCCCGTCAACCCTTTGACGAGGTGTTTCTTGGGGTTCATTTTATTCCTGTCATCCCTATGACAATGTGTTCCTTCCGTTGAGTCTTCCTGCCGTCAAATTACTTTGACGATGTGTCCTTTCGGTGGGGTTCTATTTTTCTTTCCATCAGATCCCTTTGGCGAGGTGGTTCGCTGGGTATGTTGTCTTTCCGTCAAACTCCTTTGACGAAGTGTGACTGGGCTCCATTTACATTTTCACTCCTGGCAGCTAGCAAATTTTACGGTTCTTTTTGTATTCAATCACCTTGTACCTTGAATGTCTGAAAGCAGTTGCTATCATCCTTTCATGTCCAAGTCGATTGAATATGGGCAGCTGTAGCACCCCAAAATTTGCCATACCCTTTTCTAGCTTTTGTTTTGCAATCATCTGCATTTCCATTAGGTCATAACTCATATTCATTCATTTGCATGTGTTCCTGAGGCGTGGGATCATGGTTTCTTATCTTTTGTGCGACTTGGTTGATATTCATCGATTGAAGATGGTGGGTAAGGTTGCCTGACAAAGACATCTTGGTATTCATGGTTAGCAAAGTTTATTGATTGAAGTTGGAGATTAGTTGAGAGTACAAGTTTGCTTTGGATTTGGAGTTTGGGGTGAATTAAGCATGTTAAGACTGGTTATGTGGATCTCTTGGAATTCATATTTCATTATCCATCTTTTCTACAATAAACCCATTAGTCATTTTCATTTTTTCAAATCCATATTTTTCAATAACCCAAATAACCATTCTTTTCAAGTCCATATCTATTTTTATTTTAACCCATTCCATTCATAAATCCATTTCTTAACCCACATTTCTTATATCCATTTATAACCATTAAACCCATGGTCTATTTTCATTTTTCAATTATCCACTTTTCTACTATCCATTTTTATCCATTTCAATATCCACCTTATATACCCTAAACCATTTTTGAAATCCATAGTCATTCAAAATATCCAAATGCCAAAACCAATATCCATTTCCATGTTCCAAATCTAATATCCACATTTTTTTAACTCATTTTTCAAGCCCATATTCTTAACTCATATCCATTTATTATCCATATTCAAAATCTATAACCCTTTTCCAAATCCTCCTTCTATAATCATTTCATGGTTCCAAAATTAACTCATGTCTGCCAATAAAAAAGCAATAAACAAGCAGTACCAGGGGTGAACAGAGTGGAGAAGAAATAATTAAACAGCAGAGTTTTTCAATAGCAGTAGAAAATGGAGCAGGAAATTCGGAAAAATAACAACCGCAAAAAGCAGTTTTCACAGCAACTTATAAAACCACTTCCAAACAAGTTCTTAAGGAAAGAAAAATGAAAAGAGGAAATCCACTACTGAAAAAACAGAAAATTCATTCCAATTACACAGAAACAGAACTTACACAAAACTTCATTCTAACAGCAACTTACACAGAAAATTCACTACTGAAAAAACAGAACTTCATTCCAATTCCTTCTAACAATTCCTATCTCACAACAATTCTCATAACTGAATTTGTAACTAACTCTAATAGAATTCACCGGAAAACCATCTTCTTCATCCCCAATTCTGAAATCTCGATCACCAATCCTCAATCCTTTATTTCTAAATCTTCAATCTTCATCAACTAAAAAGAAAACCTTCCATAACTCTTCTCTTGGCATCGCAAAAATCTCTCAGAATTCTGCACAAAAACCTCCTCCTTTCTTGATCTCCATCAATCTCCAAAAAGCCTTCACCAATTCACCATTATCATCCGTGAACTTCAGCATTCATCAAAACTGCAAAATTCACCAAAAATCACAATGCAATTCAAGAATCGTGCAACGGCAATAATCGGCAAAGAGTGAAAGAAGAGGAATTCAATAACAGATTCAGCATCAATAAATCAATTGCAGTTTAACAAGTTTACAGAATCGCTAAGGCGTTGCAGTTCGTATCGAAATCGAGAAAACGATCTGAAGCTCTACAACAACAATTTAAAATCACACAGTGTAGAAGAAGAAGAACGCGCAAGGAAAGAATTACGAACCTTCGAGTTTTCGTTCGCCTCCTCGATTGCAGGTACACAAATCTTGAGCCTCTCGTAGCTGCGGCCTCGAATTCATTAGGAGTTCGTTGTGGTTTTGATGTTGAATTGATGTTTGAGCATTGTTGTGATTTCTTAATTTTCACTTTTGATATTGTCGATCCCGTTGATTGAATGAGATTTTGAAAAATCCGTGTTTGGATTTGGAGAGCGGGCGCGAAATAAGTTAGGGTTTGTGTTGTGAGTTTTTGGTTTGATGGTGGTAGGTCGCCGGAGAAGATGGTGGCGCCGCCGCCGGCCACCGGCCTTCTCCGGCAGAATTAGGTTTTAGGCAAGAGCTCATTGTGAGAGAGAGATAGAGACGTTGAGATATATTCAACATTTTGCTTTCATCCAATGCCTTTTAACGTGATATCAAGGGGATAAGGTTTGGAAGCGGTGGTCAACTCCGGCGGTGACACTTGTCACCGTCTGGTAGGTTCTATCTGTTAATCATATGCATGTTGTCCTAGGCTTCTTACCATGCACCCTCCGGGTTCTATTTGTCTGTGGGCCTTATCCGATTTGCTATTCGCCCCCTGTTGTTGCAAGCCCATTGAGAATTTGAACTGAATGTTTACTAACTGTACACCCCTGGCTTCTTTCTTTCTCTTTAATTTCTTTTTTTTCATATGTTTCAAAATATCAATATTAAAAATACTTGTGTACACTCAAAAATTCTGAATAAATTCATGGTTGATCATAAACATGTCATGTAATTTTTGAAGATTTTTATTTTCCATTTTTATTCATATTGTTTTTCTTATTGAATTTTCTTTAAGGTGTATTCATGTGTTCATACTTTGGGATACTTGTTGCATATTTGATTTTTTGTAACCAGTTAAGAACTGAATTTTTATAGGCCATTTGGTACATGTATTAAGCACACATTGGAGAGCCTTATGCATTTTTTTTATGAATTTTTAGACTATATTTGATGGCATGTTTGACACCATTTTGTATATGTTTGTTAATCGACTACGAGTGAATTGTTTGATTTAATTTGAGCTTGTTAAAAGACGAATTTTGGTCCTATATTTTGGTTATGCATTACTAATGACTTCATTGTTCTTTGATTAACATACCATAATTTTCCAAAGCATGCAACTATTTCTTATGGAATTTTGTTTGGTGATTTAGTTGGTTGAAAATACCTAGACTTAGGTTTGATTTTGTGCATTCTTTTAAGACCTTTTGAACACTTCCTTTTGCCATTTCTTTTTGGAAATTGAAAGTTCAATAATGAATGGTGTAGGTACTGACTTGTAGCATTACTAACCATATTCACTTGACTTCTAATCTCACCTTATTCTTTTAAAGTTGCATGACTTGTATGTTGCACTTTAGGTGATGATACTTGTGCATAACTTGTTCAAACTTTGAGATTGCTTGGATATATGACTTCCATATGCTTCTAATGACATTTTCACATCTTAATACACTTCATCCACTCCTGACCTTGAGATATAATCATGCTTTAATTCACTTACATGATGCCTAAGCATCTATTTTCTTCAAGTTTGTGAACAATATACATTTGTGTAGAGTTTTGGTACACCATTTGACATAGTTTGATCTCATTAGGCATCTTAACCTTAGAGAACATCCTTTAGACATAGGTTCTGACTTTGATTGATTTTAATCTCTTAGAATCCTTATTCATTGATTCTTGTTTTGTTTGATCATTCCTTGTCATCTTTTCCTTATTTCATTACTTGTAATTGGTTTTTGAACTAACATTTTCATGTAGGTGCAAAAGGTAAGTAAGTGTGTGGACTTAGCTCCACATACATTTCTCTCCCTCATCTTCTCTTATTTCATTTAATCATTCAAATTTGTGTTTGATAAGCATTTACATGCTTTCCTTGAATAACTTTCTTCATCCCTCTTTAAGATCAACTTAACTTCCATCTTGGAAGTAAGTTGCTTCTTTTGCTCTTCTTATCCTTTTTTTTAGGATTAGATTTCTTGGAACCAAACTTAACCTTAGGACCATCCAAGTATGATAACATTAGGATTGAGTCTTAGTCTCCCCTTAGTTTTTACCTTTCTTAACCCTTTGAGTCACTTCTTCTCATCTCATAATAAAAGCAAAAATACTTAATAAAGGCATAACACCTATTGTATTTAGGCCTTTCATGTGGTAACAAGGAAGTGTGGGGTCTTCTCTCATTTTATTAGAATGTTTAGCATACGTCCCGTCTTGGGTCGATATGCGGATATTCGATCCTACATGAGGGACTTAAATACAATACGAGTTACAAAACACACATAAACAAAACACTTCTTTCTTAAAAGACAAAAACAAACAAACAAATTTTTTCCTCATCTCCTTCATTCTATTCCTTAAGGGTGCGTCATGTCCGTTCTACCGCAAACAGGTAACGCCTAAGTCTCCATACAGCGAGCTGCAACACCTAACTGCTGGGATGCGCACTCTGACGTTTCCACTAAAAAACACAAACAACTTTCCCTAGGTGAGGGGAACTACGTCGCTCTGATTCTCATGTTCCCGATGAGATACGTAGGCAGTGGGGTAGGGCTCATTCGAGCACTTCTTTTATTTTCCCTACATTTGTTTCTCATTCTCTTTCCATTCCTTTTCCAGTATCCTTTCCTTACACCCTTTGATTGAAGCAAGCAAGAGTGGATCCCATCGGGTACGATGGACGCGTGGGGGTGCTAATACCTTCCTCTCGCGTAACCGACTCCCGAACCCAGTTTTCTTGGTCACAAGACCATGCTCTTTCCTTTCCCTCAGGTTTACGCAGTGTTTCCTTTCCCTCTCTTGGGATAAATACACATTGCTGGCGACTCTGTTTCGGTGCCACTTTCGCGTTTGTACTTGGATGAAAATCCCGGGAGCGACAATAAGCAAGTTAGGCTTAACCCTCTTGGGTATTCCCCGGTGAAGTCTCCATTTCTGTTGCGGTGAGAATTAGATATCAAGCTATTGATTAAACTTGAATCACAAATCTTTAAATATTTACCACCGAGCTTTGATTTATCTAAGGGAAAGGGTAAAGATCGTATAAAATCCTAAGTTTGCAATGTAACAACAATGCTAAGAGATTGTAGGGTTCGGAGGTTGGTTATACCTAGGGAAGGTGTTAGCATCCTAAGCATCTATAGTACTCTATGGGAACCTCTTGCTAGTATTTGTGTTATTGTTTGCTATTGTTTTGTGTTTGGGTTTTGTGGATGAGGATAGGAACCTAAGGGTTTAGTCACTAAGTATACTCGCCAAAACTTCGCGGTCTTGTTCCTGCATATCCTTACAAGGATGGAATCAGAGCATTTATAGATCACCTCACTAAAGATAAATGAACACTTGATTATGATCAAGGTTCAAAGGGGGAGGTAAGTGTTATGGTCTTAACACTTACTTGACTTAACAAAGTCAAAAGAGTTGTAAGTTCTATCCTAAGTCTAAATTGAAAACTTAATGACTCTAACGAGGTCAAAGGGGATAGGTGTTGCTAAGCTACTTATGACATTAAGTCAATCATGAGTTATTTCCCTTGGATTTGGGAATACTAAGGATGGAATCTAACAAGCTAACATCACTTGGGGGAATAACTTGACAAAGTTAAAGAAATATGAATAGATGGATGAGATGAACAAGTATGATATTCAAACATGATATCGATGCAAGCATTCAAAGTAACATTCAAACAAGATGTTTATATAACAAAAATAATACACATGGCTACAACCAAAGCATAAGAATAGATGTGACAACATCTAAGGTAAAGACTTGACAAAGTCATAAAAGTAAAAAGGTAACAACCAAGCACATACAAAGTTCAAAGGAGTTTCAAAATAACATGGTGACAACCAAAGTAAGTATATTCAAAGAAAGGTGTTACAACATCTAAACAATCATGAGATATAGTTCTAACAAGACTAAATCATGGATAACAAGCATAATTAAGACAAGCATGCATTAGGGTTTACTAACACCAATTAATCATGAATACAAGACAAGTAGAGATAAGTTGTAACAACACTTAATCATGAATACAATTTAAACATTTCAACATGGATAAGTAATTACAACACTTAAGCATGGTAAGATTCAAGGTTCAAGTTAACATGACAAAGTTATAACAATACTTAAACATGGATGAAGACAAAGTTCAAAGTTGACATGTATAAGTTAAAACATCACTTAACATGGAGAAAGTTCAAAGATGGACAAGTAAAGGTAACAACCAAAGAATACTTGAACAAAGATACATGTTTATGACAATAACATGTGGATGAAAGATGCAAACATACACGATATGGCATGTGAGCATACTTTTAGATGGTAAGTTAAAGTTTAAACATCATGTGAACAAGTTAAGACATTACTTGAACATTTAAGCATGGATACAAGTTGAACATGTTAAGACAAGTTGGTAAAAACCAAACATACATATTATGAGTTCAATCATGGTCTTAAACAAGGTGGAAAGCATCACAAAGGTCTAAGCATACAAACATATACACAAAGTCACTTTCAAGGAAAATTTCAAGTTTTTAAGAACACATAAACATGGTATGATCAACACAAAGGCATATACACATATCAAGGTCATGTAAACATGGAGGAAAGTCACATGTTAAGGCAAAAGATCAAGAAAATAGCTCATGGTATGAACAAAGTTCAACATACATTTACATGTAAACATACACTTGAAAATGCATTAAAATCAAGTAAAAACAAGGATGTACAAATTCACAACATCATTTAAGGTCTAAAAAAGATGCACAAGGTTCATACAAGTCCATATGTACAAAAAAAATCAAGGGATCATTCAAAAGAAACAAAAGAAGTCTTAAGAAACCCTAAAAACATCACTCACTTTAAGCATGCCTAAGTGCAACAAAAATAAATATTTTTTGAAAATTTCTTTTCACAAACAGAAAATATACATCAAAATGAGAAATTAGAAAAAAGAATAGCCCAAAAAGCCATTAAAATGAAGAAGTTGAGATGCTTTGAATTTGTGTACAAAATAAAGAAATTAAGTAGCGAAAATAAGTGAAATGGTCCCCATAGGACTTGAACTCAGTTCATGTTGCTTGCCAACCAAAACTCTAACCAATCCAGCCAAGGCGCGCTTTATGAATATGTATGGAAACACTTAATAATATATGAAGCTCATTCGGAAACTAGGAAAAATAAAAAGAACTGGGGCGAGGGGGATTCGAACCCCTGTTCTATAGGTTCAAGGGAGTAAAGGCGCGCAGGTTTAACCACTGGGGTGGTGATACATCCATTGTATCACCTCCCCAAATTAAAACAAAAGCCTACAAGTGACCTAGGCCTGAACCAAGAGGGCGCCATGGCCATGGCTGCACCTCAACATCACCAATATTTTTAGTTTGCAAAACCAAATGTAATTTCCTCAATACTCCATTAAAATGGATGAAATAATAACCAAAGTTGCCTAATTTTTCATGAGGAATTTAGTGGTGGTGTTGCTTTTTTCTAAAAGTGTCTCTATTTAAAAACATGATAGCAACATCAAGAAAGGCTCATTTTTCAAGTTCTATAACACAGTCATACACAGTCATGAATAACATCAAATAATGATTCAAACATGTCACAAATATCATACCAAACATGTTCATAATCAGTGCACATCAAAGTATGGCATATTTTAAGAAGTTCAAGTTTCAAGTAAACTTACCTCTTGAAGCAAACTTGGAACTTTCAAGATAGTTGCTACATAAATATTTTGATGCTTTGGACACCTCCAATATACCTCTAAGAATCTTTTTGGATGCTTAGAACCAAGAGAAAGTAGTTGGACCAGTATGTGCCTCCCTTCTTGCAAAATGTCAAAAGTGACCAAAAGGGAACTTCAAGCCAATAAAGTTACAGTTGAAAAAACAGGTTTGGAACAGCTTAGGGATGAATGATAGGGTGTGTTGGAAATGTTGGAATGATTGAAAATGGTTTGGACAGGGTTTTGGCTTTGAAAATGCAAAAAGTCAACAAAATGAGGTTTTTAAGGTTGACTTTTTGGTTTAGCAGGTTTGGGGTGAAGATGAAGGTTTGGACACCTTCAAGGAGTGATTTGTGATGTGTTTGAACAAGTGTTTGAGTGGTTTGGTGTTTGGAGAAGACAGATTGAAAGTTTGTGCAAGTTGAAGTTTCTTGGCACAAACGGAAGTTTGGTGCAAGATGCTGGTTTGAGAGGTTTTGAGGAGGAGTTTCTGAGGGTTTTGTTGTGTGTTAGAGGCTTGGAATGTGCCTCTATTTATAGGGAAATATTGAGGCTTAAGTTCTGCAGAATTGCAAATGGTTGGTTCACTTGGTTTAGTTGAAATTCAAGGGTGGTTTCATGAAATTTGGAGTTCCAATGTGTGGTACAAGCTTTCCTAAAGTTATTGGAAAGTTCAGATACATTGCTTCTGCATAAAGGAAAGTTTTGATGCAGAGAAAACAATTTAGGTTGACATTGTGATTAAAGAGGCTTTATGAGAATGGAAGTGAAGTCTTTTTGGCAAAATATTCCAAAAATGGCTTGGTCACTTGGATAAAGCTTCAAATCAATGTGTAATGCACACAAAACACGTGTAATTCTCTGATTAAGGGAGGATTTGCAAGTTACATAGGCTATAATCAAGGATTTGGCATATTGGATTAGGTTTTGCAACTTGCATTTGTCATGAAAATAGTCAAAATTTCAAGTATGGAGGGCCAACTTCCCTTCTTCGAAACTCCTAACTCAAAAATGCTATGGAGGAGTTCTTGTACTTTTTGAAAAACCCCAAACAGGCTCTAAAACTTTCATTTTTGATGAATTTCTTGAATCTCAATGGATTATAGTGAAAACTGGCTCCAAAGTTTGGTACTTTTCATGAACAAAAATCTGCCTTGAAAAATTTCTAAGTGAACTTGATGGCCCCATAACTCAAAATCTAAGCACTTTTTGGAGATTGACTCAAATCGACAAAGTTGTAGTATGTTGTGAGGGATTCAATTTGATCTTTAGAACACACAAAATTGGATGTCTAGATTGAAAGTTATGACTCTCTAAAGTTGGCATAAAATTAGGATTTTTCTTCCACACTTAGAAAAAATCAACTTCTTTAACTTTGCCCCTTTTGCAAGAAACCTATAAATTCTTGATTTTTCTTGCTCAAACTTAATTATCAAACATGTTTTCATGAAATTTGGCTTGAGGACTTCCATTTTGACCAAAGATCCCAAAAGTCAAAGGGTTGACTTTGTCAAATAAAGCTTGTGTATCAGATGAATTCAATTGTGTGATCTTCAATGATTTTGCATTCTTGAACGTTTCAAACATATTGGATGGGCTCCAAGGATGTATTTGAGTGTCTTGAATCATGTACCAAGGCTTGGGATCATGCTTTTATCAAAAGTTAAAGGCACAGTTAACTTTTCCAAACAAAACCCTAATTTGGGGTCAGATGAAATTGAGCTTCAATAAACTTGTAATAAGACCAATTTGCACTTGATTCTTGATGGAGAGAGACCTCTTGAGTGTATGCACACTTGGTAGGTTGATGATCAATCCAATATATTGACGGATCAAATAAAGATCCTATTGATTCTCTTAGTGCAAAACCCTAATTCAGATGAAACAAAACAAGAAAGCAATTGTACAAGGTTAAGGTTAGCAATGCAATATGTGATGCGCCTAGAATGATGATGGAATCTAGGGTCAAAATTTGGGGTATGACAAAGGGGTTCATCCCCATCTACTAGCGAGCTAAGTTCTGCCAAAAAAATAACCACGACTTAGGATTTGATGCTTCCTCTTATAACATATTGAATTTCATACTCTAATAGTTCTACCGTCCAAGACACTTTTACTCCCACTAGGTCTGGCTTCTTGAGGACCTACCAGACAAGGTAGTTTGTTTTTACGAATACTTCATGGCCTTGGAAACATGGCCGAAGCTTTCTCGTCATAGTTATGATGGCCAAAGCTAATTTCTCAATCTTTTGATAATTGGCCTTGGCGCCTTTGAACACCTTGTTTATGAAACACACTGGTTGTTTTACTTTGTCTGCCTCTTGGACGAGTACTGAACTCATCTCCTGATCTACGGCTGAAAGGTAGAGGAGCAATGGTGACCCAACTCTTGGGAAATTGAAGATAGGTGGTGATAAGGTGAAGGTTTTTATTCATGAGAAATCCTTGCATTCCTCTGTCCATTCAAACTTCTCATTCTTCTTTAGGGAAACAAGGAAAATAAAATCCTTGTCGCCCGCACATGAGAGGAAATAAGATAAAGCAGCAATACGACTGGTTAATTGTTGGACCTCTCTAGCATTGGTGGAACTTCTTGTGTCGATGATGGCTTGACACTTATTTGGGTTCACTTCAATGCCTCTCTTGGTTAATATGAAGCCAAGAAAGTTTTTTTCATGTACACCGAAGGATTACTTAGCAAAGTTTAGGCACGTGATATACTTCTTGATTGATCCCAAAACGTCCTCTAAGTCAGTTGCATGATTCTTCCTTTATGAGGTTTTTACTATCATGTCATCAACATAGACTTCCAAGTTTTTCCCTATCTATTAGAAGAACATTGCATCCATGAGTCGGTGGTGAGTGGCTCCTGCATTCTTCAAGCCAAAGGGAATGACTTTTTAATAGTAGTTATTATGGTTTGACATGAATTTCGTCTTAAGGATATCTAAGGGATCCATCTTAATCAGGTTGTACCCCCAGTAAACGTCCATGGAAGTTAGATTCTGGTAGCTTGAAAAGCCATCGATTAGGCAATTAATATCTGGAAGGGATAAAGGTCCTCGGGATAGGCTTTATTGAGATCAATGAAATCCACACACATGCGCCACTAGTTTGATGCTTTCTTCACCAGGACAATGTTGGCTAACCAGGTTATGTATTTTACTTATGTGGTGAAGTTGGCGCTTGTTAAATTATTCATTTCTTCTTCAATGGAAATTGTCTTCTCCTTGCCAACCTTTCTCTTTCTTTGAGACACTAGTCTCACAGTGGGGTCAACGATAAGGCGATGGCAGACCACTCTGGTATCTATACCTAGCATGTCGAAGGGGGCCTATGTGAACAATTATACTTTCCTTCTGAGTTGGTCAACCCAAAGGCTCTAGCTTAATCCACTTCAGATCTTTTGTAGGCATGAGTTTCTCATTCTCCACGCCTAGTCTAGGATCCCAACTCATGGTATATGTGTCTTCTGCCTCAGGAAGAAGGGAAACCTCATGAGTGAAATCCCCTTTCCTCATTGTCATACTTCTCGGATATCATTCATGGGTGCTCTCCTGATCTCCTTAGACCATTCCAAATTTCCCACTAGGTAAGGGGTATTTCAGGATTAGGTACTAGGTGAATATAATCGCTCCTAATGAGTTGATGGTTACCTTCCAAAGATGACGTTATAGGGCAATAAGGCATCCACCATGAGGTAATTGACTTCAACATCCTTTGAATCTGCTTCCACACTGCAAGTCATTTCAAGGGTTATGTGACCCTTTATTTGTAGCTATTCTCCTGACAAGCCCACTAGTGAGCTCTTAAATGCCTTAATGCTTCTAGGATCGAGTTAGAGCTTTTAAAAGGTACTCTAGAATAGGATATCTACTAAGATATATCAATATTCATTTATATCCCAAATATCATATTGCACCTTGATGACCATGGGGTCGTTATTGTGAGGGTAGATAGCGATGGTGTCTCTACTAGAGAAAATGATTCTGGACCCTGGCCTTATCTGAGTGGCTTTGGAGAGCCCAAGGGATATTATGTTTATAGCCAACACCTATTTGGCGTATTTTCTCTGGGAGAAGTTGGAATTTCTTCTATGGGCGAAACCCTCGGCAATGGTGTTGATTGTGACGCTTGGATCTTTCTCGAACATTTCCAGAGAAAAATGTGAAAGTGGTGGTAATAAAGGAAGGTGTGGCCCATGTCCGTTTTACCAGGGCGCCGGTGTACTTGCTAAAAAAAGTACAGATGCATAAAAACCCTTAGCTAGTAAGGATTGCAAGAGGCTTTGGAATTTTTGTGGGGTTAGAGCAACCTCACGAGGGTGAGAAACTGTGTTTTATGGGTGTTTTTTGTGAATATCAGATTGTCCCTTCGAACCCTGAGTTTGAAGTATTTATATAGGCTTATGGGCTTGGATTTAGGGTTTTTCATAAATAGCAATTGTCGTCCCTAGTAAATGAGAATGGACCGTTGAATCTCTATTTCCTAGGGAGACATGGTTCATTCCCCTGACTCCTTCTTTTCACTACCTATGACCAGGAAACATCACCTCCCATGTTTTCCTACTTTAGGATAGTGGTACGTGTCGCAGGCGATGTCTCTGAGGCATGGGAAATATCGTCTCGCCGTCCCTTTGTGGGTCTATACAAAAATATGACTACAAAGGTGCCTGTGGGATTGATCAAGGATGTTCCTAAGCATTTAGGAAGCATGTATACATTGCCTAACCAAATAAAGTCATTATCCAATCGATTAAAGTAAGGCATAAAGCTTCTTAATCGATTAAGAACACTCTTAATTGATTAATACACTATTTGTTAAAGGTTTTCCTTTTTGGGAATTAGGGTTTTCATTTTTGTGAAGCTCGTAATCGATTATATCTATAGTGTAACCGATTATAATATTTAAAAACCCATGAATAATTTTCCTTTTTGACCCAGATTTTTCACCTATAAATAGAGGGCTTCTCCTCACTTTTAAAACAAACCAGAAAATAAATTTTTACATAATTTTTACTCTCTACTCTCCTTTATCTCATTTCTTTCTTTTCACTAAATTTCCTTAGTGCTTTAAGGGTGAAAAATATCAGTGAGACATTTCTTGTGTGTTGTGTGGTTATGGTATTATTGTAATTTATGCAAGAGAAAGGTATCGCTTGTGATACGTCGTTGTTTGGTTTGTGAGTTTAGCCAATAAAATCTCTCATTTGGTTCATGAGATTGTTCGTTAAAATCTTCGTTTTGTTCATTATATTTGCCTGGTGTAAAATCTCTCACTTGGTTTGTGAGATTGTCCTCCAAAATCCCAGTTTAGTTCGTGAGTTGATCCTAGTGTAAAAGCTTTCTATTGGTTCCGAGATTAGTCTGGTGTAAAATCTCATGTTTTGATTTGATGATTTCCAATGTAAAACAACAGCTTGTTTGTAAGAAGGTTTGTGCGCATAACTTGAGAAAAGCTCACATATATAGTGAAAACTCTCAAGAAGAAATTCTTAGGGAGAGGAGTATGTCAAGTGGTAAGGCCAAACGTCTATAAATCTCTGGTTCAATTCTCTTATTCCTTATCGCTTTTTATTTCTACTATTTTTTATTTCCGTGGTACTTAAATCTTTTTTGTACTTTGATTTACTTATTCTGCTGCATACATTTTGTATAAGTTACAAAATTGTTTTAAACAATTTATTTTATCAAATATTTTTTTAACTAGACATCGTTTTTCAAACCCACAAAATTCACGCCCTATGGTGTTTGGAGTCACTTGTCCAACATAAAGGTCACCTCTAATTAAAAGTGTCTTCACTCCCTGTCATGTTCTCAATGACACTAATATAATTGTAACATCAAAATCCTGATAAAATATTTAGACTTCAAGTAATTTCACAAGAATTATCTGAATAATGATCCCAACATGCGACATTCGGTGACTCTAGAGAGCCTCATAAATGTCATATTTTGGATCATCTAAAAAAACATTTATTCACACCACTTTAGTTCTGATGAAAGAAATTCCACTTGTTTACCATTATGTAGATATCGTATCAATTCAAGACAATATTTGACTCCCTCAATTAAGGATTAATTATTAGGTAGCTGATTCGGACTAGACTAAGCTCAATCAGTTAACAAATCAAATTATCTCAAGTCATTGATCTAAAAGTGATCCATGTCGTGAGTGCTCCTTAGAGATACACTGAAGTGTTAGTGTCTGGTTAAACAAAGACCACCGCCATTTAACTCATATCATGATTTGTCCATAGTTATCTACATGGGACCAATTGTCCATTTAGAATCTTAGGTCCTAAGACCCTAATCTCATATCTATAAAGCCTAATCGTGGTTAAGATACAAGTATGTTATCTTTCTAATCTTAAATTTTTCTCTTTTAATTCTTACTTGACCTTCAGAGTATTTATATAGTGTCTACTAATCTTCACAATTAATCACAACTCAGTTAATCATCATGCCACAAATCTTAGGTCTGCAATGTAAGAACAAGATTTGGTTCTACATCTGGCCTTTGAGTTTTGATGATAACTGCACATGTTATCTAAGAGAACAATTCTGTATGATAATGTTTCTGTCTAGTGTGTGACTGTTGTCAATATGATTCTGACTCTGATAAGAAGATGTGTGACGTCATCAGACTCTGTTATCAACACTCTGGAAGAAAACATATGTGTGTACAAGATAAAGTCAAGATTCATGAATGTTTCTAATACAACGGTTCTAATGAACATTAGTTCTGGACATTCTAATTGAGACTTTATGAGAAAGGCATATAAGGCTTTCTAGTGTGATGCGCCTCTAATGTTACAAGTTTTGAAGATTCTAAAGACGTGATTCAGGTGAACATTCTTCTGAAGATTCTGAAGACACAATATCTGAAGGTCAAGTTCTGAAGAGTTTCTGAAGACAAGGTTCAGGTGAATGAAGTCCTGAAGACTCTGAAGACAAGAATGTGCTTAATGAATTTTGAAGACTCTGAAGACAAGGTTCTGAAGGAACAGGTTCTGAAGACTCTGAAGATATTAGTTCTAAAAGAACGAGTGTTGAAGATTCTCAAGATAGTTTTGCTGAACAAAGATCTTGGAATTCTGAAGACTGGGTTTCTGAAGTTGCAAAGAATTGACTCTTTTACATCATGTTTCATCAACTTTTTATTTGAAGTCACTGAAGACATTAGAAAGACTGAAGATAATAATGGTTTTGAGCTGAACACAAGAATACAAAAATTATGACCTCTACCTCAATAAGGTGGTGCAAGAGTAGCTTTTTGTACATTGTTGTTGACCATTCCTTCATGTGAACGTTGGGTATTGTTGTTGGAATATATTTCCAAGAATGCCCCTCAACAGATTTATTCTCTCAAGCTCTATAAATTGAAGATCAAGAAGCTTGAAGAATTACTGGTTGCTGGTGATAGCACGATGCTATGCAAAGCCAAAGTGTTGAAGAAAATGCTACAAGTTGAAGCTTAAATGAAGAATGCTCAATGAAGAAGAAGCTGAAGCAAACTGTTTGAATGTGTGTGCAAACGATGAATATGCTAAAGCCATGTGAAACTAGTCAAGTGAAACATCAATAAGTGAAGCATAATAACTTAGTTGATCTTGATGGTTAAACTAGAAGAAGCATTATATGCTCAAGAAAGGAGTTCATCAAAAGAAGCTTAAAGCTCATGAAAAGAAGTCGCAGTGCTCGTCAAGAAAGCTTTTAAGCAATACAGAACTAATGTTTTATAATATCTCAGAGATTCATTCTTTAGATAGTTTCTATAAGCGAGGAGTTGTTGCTCAGAAACTTGCTAAAAATACTTAGGTGCTCATGTACTTCATTTGTGTAATCAGCTTGTAAGAAGCATACTTGTACACATGAAAATCCTTTGTCAAAAGGTGATTGTATTCCTTGGGGGACTTGTTGTAGTCAGAATTCTCAAGAAGACAATGGAGGGTATCCATTGTGGGTTGATGATTTCCTTGAGTGGCTAAGTGAAAGTCAGGAAGCTTGAGATGGCTAAGCGTGTTGTTTAACAACTTAGAGGTTATAATCATTTTGATGATTATTGGATTAAGTTCTTGTCTAAGACAAAATTATCAAGGTTGGTATACCGGAGTAGCTTCGTTAACAGTTGATTGAAAAAACATAAGTCTCGCTAATTTAGCAAAATTTGATTGAAAAAACTACTCTAACGCAATTCAATTTGAGAGATGTTTTCATTCCCGCCATAAAATTCAAATACAAAAATATCTTATATACACAATTTCAAGGATTGATTAACATAGCCCAAAATGTTTGGTTATCTTGTCTGTTATTCTTTTCTGTTTAGTAGTTTGTTTCATTGTTGTTTTTTGTTTGGTAGGCACGTTCAATTTGTTTTCCTTATTATATTTGGGTTAAGCATCACTTATGTTTGCTTTTAATACAATTCCTTTGTTTAGTGAAAAAAATTATTATTCACTTGTTAATTTACATTTAGTCTTTGAAGTAATTATTTTACATTCAATGGCCCACATAAGAAAAGAGTAATACAAAAAGACAGACGATAGTGACATCCACATAGCTGGCAACTTAGAATGAGACATGTGTATATGCATATTATATATCTCCTAAAAATGAACACGATTAATGTTAAAAGAGGTCGCAGGACCACACCACACATGACAGCACAGCAGACTGAAACTTTAAATGAGATGTTGCAAAAACAGAGACGTACTTGTACAGCCATTAATTAAAACATACATTTTACTAAATTTCATATTTATAAATGGTAAAATGTTTGATGAACACTTTTATAACAGATGTGCGATATGTAATTAATTACTCCCTCCGTCTCAAAATAGGTATTATTTTTGAAATTTTTATACTTTTTAAAATAATGATTAATTGCGTTGATTTCAATGATAAAACGAGTGTCATTTATTAAAATAACCTTATTAATAATAGATAGTGGAGTAGTTAAATGAATTAAAATATAATAAATAAGGATAAATTAGTGGAAAGTAATAATAAATATTACATTGATATTCTAAAGGAACAAATAATTTAAGACAAATAAAAAAATAAAAAAAGACACCTTTTGTGAAATGGAGAGAGTATATATATATAACATTCCTTCACCCCTTCAACAGTTTGGTTAGTTCCACAACTTCCTTCACCCCCTTCAGCCCACCATTAAACAAAATAACATTCCTACATAATTAAATTGCCCAACACACAGCAACCAAAATATGCATTGCATTTTTTCTTGAACTTGCCTTTGAGTAATGTAGAAAAATGTTTCATAATACCTTGCTAATGTGATCGGTCCATTTCGCACTGTTACACTTCATGTGAGCCACTGATAATATATCATTTTAGTCAACGTTTATATACATTACCCAAGTCTTGTTTTATTTCAGTCAATGCAAATATAACATTTTTTGCTTTTGGTACCTAATCTTACCTAATCTTTTACTATTTTTTTTGAAGAAGACCTAATCTTTTACTATAGTTCTAGCAAAGTCTATTAATGTTAGAATCGATAGTGTAATATGCAATAATATCTGATTTTAATCTCTCAATATAGGGTCTGTTTGTTTTAGCTTTAAAAAAATGGATTTTTTCTTTGTATTTTCAAAAATGGATTTTATAAAATCGTTTTTCAAAATATTACAAGTTTTTCTATATTCATTTTTTCTAAATTGCAAGACTAATTTTGATATCATACAACATAAACATGCATTATTGAAGCTCAAAACATAGTCGAAATCGTAATTTTTGAAAAAAATTGTATCTCAAAAATGATTTTTATGAAAAGCTATTTGAAATAGCTTCAAAATTAAATGATTTTTTGAAATTTTGATATCCAAATTTTTTTTCGATAAAATGTTTATATATCTAAAATAACATTTTAAGAATAACTATTCAAATTAAATTTTCATTTGAAGTTTTTATGAAAAATTTTTTTGTAAATTTTTTTTTCACAAAATTACGTTACACTATAAAAATCATTTTTAGAAAAAGCCAAAACAAACGGCCAAATAATTAAAGACTAAAAATTAATATTACATGTACCAATTTCAATCTGAATATGTTTTGTATGGACTAAAACAAACACCTAAGAATATATATATATATATATATATATATAAAGTTGGTTAAAAGAATAATATTTTTTGAGTTTAATTTCAATTTTAATTCTCCTATTTTTTTTTTAGTTTTGCTCTTTATATTTTAAAATCCGGATTTTTAGTCTCTTTTTAAAGTTTTTTTTCCAGAATTTTAGTCTTCTTTCAATTTGAGACTAAATTTTAGTTACATGACACTGAAAATGATGATGTGTCGTTACCACATTTAAATTTAATATGTCATTTTCATTAATAATAATTATATTATATATTAAAAATAATTTAATATTATTAAAATAAATAAAAAAACAAATAAAAATATTCAATAATAATAATAATTTAATACTATTAAAACACGAAAACAAAAATTTAAATTTATTCATTTCAATTCCTAAATTGAAATTAAAGAAAATCCAAAAAACTATTAACAACAAAATCCAGAAAATCTAACATTGAGATTTTCTTCCTTCTAGCAAATATGTGAGATTTTCTTCCTCCCACCAAATCTTATTTGAAAAACACCGACGACTTGGAGAACATTCTACGATCAGTAAGAAGATATGATATGCCCATAAACCCCGCCAAGTGCTCTTTCGGAGGTTAGGCGGTGAAATTTTTGGGTTTTATACTGACTAGAAGACGGATTGAAGAGATCAATCTGGACAAGTGTCGGGCGGTCATTGACATTAGAAGGCCCACTAACGTGAAGGAAGTGCAATAATTCACAGGACGCCTTACCAATTGTCCCGCTTCCTCTCCTGCACGGACGAAAAAGCTTTCCTTTTCTTCATTGCCTTGAGGAAATAGGAAAAATTCGAATAGACCTCCGAGTGTAAGGAAGCTTTCGCCAAGGTCAAAGAATTCCTCACATCATCCCCCCGATTCTCACTCTCCCAAACGAGGACTCCCCTTTATTCTTCTACGTCTAGGTCACCGAGCGGACGATGAGATTAGTCCTTGTCCAAGAAATAGGTAAGGCAAAAAGACATGTGTATTTCGTAAGCAAAGTGTTCAAGGGCGCTGAGATACGCTACCAGAAGATTGAGAAGTTGGCGTTAGCCGTTGTTACAGCGGTAAGAAAGCTCAGGCCATACTTCCAAGGGCCCACCATCTTGGTAAAAACCAACTATCTTGTCCGACAAGTATTAAAGAAGTTCGGCTTGGCAAGAAGAATGGTATCCTGGTCACTAGAGCTCTCAGAATATGACATCCAGTACATTCTGAGAGGGAGCGTCAAATCTCAAGCCCTGACCGACTTTGTAGCCGAACTCAGCTCGCCCATTGATGAAGAACCCCCTTCAAAGTGGGCATTATCCATGGACGACACCTCCAACGTGAAAGGAAGCAATGTTGCAATAGTGCTCAAGGGGTCGAGTGACATATTTATTAAGCAGACGTTAAAGTTCGAGTTCACTGTCAGCAACAATCAAGCTGCATATGATGCTATCATCGTCAGTGTTATCCTCGCCTTAGAAATGGAAGCTACCAGATTAAAAACCAAAAGTGACTCCTAGCTAGTCACCAACCAGGTCTCGAGACAATATCAAGCCGAGGAACCCCAATTGATAAAATATCTACATAAGGTACATAATATATCCTCGTGTTTCCTCTCTTTTGAAGTAGAACACGTCCCCCAAGAACATTATCTTATGGCGGACCTCCTGTCCAAACTAGCCACCACGAAGGTCGCAGGGTTTAATAGGACATTCGTACAAGAAACCCTCACCTCCTTTAACACCGAGGAAGAGGAAACATACTTTTTAGAACTCATCCCCGAGTCTAGTTGGATGTCACTCATATTGCACTACCTACAGTCAGAAGAACTCCCGTCGGATAAGGGAGAAGATAAAAAGATCATAAGAAAATCCTCTAAGTACACTATACTCTCACGAAAACTTTACATTATGGGGAAGGCTACTCCCATGATGAGATGCTTGGGCAAGGATGATATCGCCTTAATACTTGGGTGGAAAAACTCTCACTCACAAGCTATTAAGAGCAGGGTATTATTGGTCTACGCTAATGAAAGATAACATTTCCTTCTTCAAAAAGTGTGATCAATGCTAGAGGCATGCCGACCTTTACAACGCCCAACAGGGCTTCACCAATCGATAACCTCGCTCTGACCATTCTACCAATGGGGCATGGATATCCTGGGCTCGTTCCCCCTAGTACCAGATCAAATGAAATTCTTGATAGTGGGAGTATACTACTTCACCAAATTGATAGAGGTGATGGCAGTGGCTAAGATCATGGCAGAAATAGTGCGAAGTTTTTATTGGCAAATGATTATGTGGCGATACGACCTCCCTGACACCATTATCTCGGACAATGGGATTTAGTTCGCCAGCACCATGGTCACTGACTTCTATAAAGAAATAGGTGTTTGGACAAAATTTGTATTTGTAGTACACCCGCAAGCCAACGGTCAGGCTGAATCAGCGAACAAGGTATTCCTAAAAGGACTCAAGAAGAGGTTGGATGAAGCCAAAGGTCTATGGGCGAACTACTCCATGAGATATTATGGTCGTACCACACTACGCCATAATCCACTCCCAAGGAAACCCCGTTTTCCATGGTTTATGGGGCGGACAAAATGTTACCCTTCGAGATCGAGACACCATCATGGCTGCGAACCCATTTCAACGAAGAAGCAAATGAGATAGGTTTAAAGTGTGTGGCGTACCTGATCGAAGAGCTACAAAAAATTGCCCATATATGAGAGTTTGTTGCCAAACGCAGGGGTGTAAGAAGATACAACTCCAAGGTTAAACCAAGTGAGATGCAGGAGGGGGACCTAGTGCTAAAGGAAATAGTCACACCCACACTGCAAGGGAGGTTGCAACCTAACTGGGAAGGACCGTATCCCATATACGAGTAACTCCCTCACGGAGCGTACAAGTTACAGAAGCTTGAAAGACCACTTATACCCAGAACTTGGAAATCCCTTCATCAACGATTTTATTATTGTTAGAATTATGTGTGACTCTTCAGTAAACATTATGCCCCTTTAATTTTGAATAATCATTCAAGTGTTTTGCTTCCTCTAGGGATACTCTCTCTTTAAAATGTCTTTTATGTTGGACTTCATTGCAAAGATCCTTGCCATCCATCGAGGAAATACACATAGTTAGACTTCATAGCGAATATCCTTGTCAGGAAATACACATAGTTGGACTTCATAACAAAGATCCTTGTCGCTCATTGAGGCAATACACATAGCTGGACTATATATCGAAGATCATTGTTTCCCCTCAAGGCAATACACATAATTGGACTTCATAAAGAAAATCCTTGTCGCCCATTGAGGCAATACACATAATTGGACTACATAGCGAAGATCCTTGCCACCCCTTGAGGTAATACATATAGTTGGACTTCATAGCAAAGATCATTGTTGCCCATCGAGTTAATACACATATTTGGACTTCATAGCAAATACCATTGTCGTCTCTCGAGGCAATTCACATATTTGGACTTCATAGTGAAGATCCTTTTCGTCCCTCGTGGCGATACACATAGTTGAACTTCATGGAAAATATTGTTTCCACCCCTCGAGGCAATACACATAATTGAACTTCATAACAAAGATCCTTGTCGCACATCATGGCGATATACATTATGTTAGACCTTTGTTGAAGGATTCATGTAACACCCCACTTCCCATCGCGAATAAATAATACATAATCAAATCAGAGTAAATAAAAATTTATTTTTTCGACAGGAACCAGGATGCCACATTTAAATAAAGAATACACAATCCCTGCTCACAAAGTTTTGATACATAACACAAAATGGAATCACCTCCAAGGGAAACTTTTTCCAACAAAATGAAGTTCAATTATGGAATAAAGCGGAAAGATCCATAACTGACTTGTTTTACAAATAAATTATTTTATAACATCAAAATATACATACAAAGGTAATACAAAATAAATCTAACAAAGGTATACATATATAACATAATCGTTTCCCCGACTCCCGTGCTACGTATCAGAGCAGACACCAAGACCGACAAAAGAATGGAGAACTAATCTTCACAAAAGCCTCCAAGACTACTAATCTGCAATTGCCTCATAGAGCAACAAACCACAACAGAAGGGTGAGAAATAACAACTAAATCAAGATTGCATAATAATATGCAAACACATATAATTTCACATACATAGTTATACTCACCACAAACATCACATACTAACACATAGAGCATGTCACAAATACATAACATATATCACTTATACTCACATAATCACCTATTCGCACATAAGGCATACCAACGTTATAACATATGAAAACACACCACCACATCACATAGCACATGGCTATACATAACACACATCATCCATAACCAATGCATTTATCACATATGCTCATCAAATCACCAATGTTATCACAAGCTCAACACATAACCAATTAATTCACAATTCTCACACATAATCAATCCATTCATGATTTATGCAAATGCACAGAGACCAACACAACGACTCTATGCAATGCATATGCGGTACCATCCATCCATCAATCTCATCACTAGTTCACTCAGGAACTATTGGAACCATCGCTTGTTACTTAGGATCACTCATGTAACACCCCGTCGGGCAAACGATGTTCCCCGTCGCTTTAGGTCCTCTTATTTTTTTAAGGCACACAACGTTTATGGATCACTTTAGGTCCTCTTTGTATAAGGCACACGATCCGATCGCTTTAGGTCCTCTTTGTATAAGGCACACGATCGTCTATAATCATCGCTTTAGGTCCTCTTATTTTTTTAAGGTACACGATGTTATAGCGGATTCCCTCTGGAACCATTTCGTCGGTCACACCCACTAGGGCACACGACATCACAAGATGCATATCATGATGCTTGACACACAAGAACTCATGACAATCAAATGCATCTTCACAATTCAACCATATGAATTACCTCATCATCATTATTCATGCATTGAAAACACTTCAAACAATGCATTTCATCACAAACCACAACAATCATGCAATCACAATTACTTCCACAAGGAATTCACACCACAAAGGCTACCCACAACACATCATACAAACATACATTGTTATTCAATCCAACAATGTATTTACCACACAACAACATCATTAATCATACATTGAAATCAAACCCAAAACAACACATTTACTTGCCATAAGGCCACAAACCATCATCACCAACACTCATCATATGTATTCACGTAATATAACAACACACAAGCTATGCGATACATATTAAAAGCATATCACATGATAACACATCAATCACACACAATTACGACGGTAAAAGCCGACAAAACGATACGTCTCCACATTCCCGACACAATTAAATCGGCCACTAATCTCAAAACCATTTTAATAAGAAAGAACATGTCAAAAGCTTTCCAACGCATCAAACCGCGCCTCAAACCGACTCACGGATCAAAAGTTATAAAGAAAACAAATTGGGAAAAGATGTCATGTTCGCAATGCGAAGCTCCTAGCGAGTCCTTCGCTTCCTCATTCGCAATGCGAATACCCCAGCGAACCATGGCAGAAAGGAAAATAGCCTATAGTTTCGCAGCGCGAACTCCCAACGAACCTTCGATGTCCCCTTCGCAGTGCGAATCCCCCAGCGAACCGTGGCAGAAAGAAAAACAACACAACGTTCGTAGTGCGAACCTCACGCGAACGTTCGTTTTCCCCTTCGCTGGCCATTCGCAGTGCGAACCTGCGAAACTAGAAAAACCCAGTAGCGCTAACATAGGTCATTTGGGTCCAAATTCATCATTCTCCCACCCCAAACACTTCCAATTCATACTATAACAACCATAACATAATCCAAACCTAATAACAAGTATTCTACTCAGTTTATATCGAATTTCATCCGTGAAAACATCGATTTCTATCAATCATTCCTAATTTCAATCGATAAGAAATGTCGTGAAACAACCAAAACAATTACAACAAACAACACATATACATACACAAGCAAGATATAATTGAAACTTCTCACCCTTACCCGATTAATTGCGCTTGAAACAGAGTTATGTCAATGTTCCTCTTCTCCTCTTTTTCTCTCCTCTTCCTTTCCTTCCCTTCTCTTTCTTTCCTTTTTCTCTATTTCTCTCTACTTTCTATTTATATAAAATATCTAAACCCTTAAAAGACTATTTTACCCCTCAACTCAAATATCTCGCAAACGCTCTCAAAACGCGATAAAACATAAACAGCGATGAAAAATAATATATTGTCAAATAAAAGTCAAGAATAAAATAATATAATAACGAAAATAATTAAATCAACTCGATTAAATAAATCATACAAAACCGGGGCGTTACAATTCTGTCCCACTTAGACATTTGCGTCCTCGAAAATATACTGAGACGAACAACTCCGGGCACGACTCTCGCATCCGACCAACAAACTAACAGGCCAACCAAAGGCACACCACGAATAACACAAACTGACAAACCACCTCGCTAACCGTAAATACAACAACGACACGACAACGACGACAACTACAACGACAAGATGCAAAGCCCATACAATGCACTTGACGACCAACTCATGACTCAAGGAATACCCAAGTTACGAACACACAGGTTCACTCTAGAACCAGAACACAACAAGAACACAAGGTTCCACAACCCAACATCGCTTCAACAGCCTCTACGTAACCACCTTACCAACATCCTTGTCACACAACAATATTACAACAATGCTACGACTCCCCAATCGAACATACAACCAGAACATCCATCTACATAGTAGCCCATGAATAATAGTTAAACCTTTCACCTAACACTTCCATCCTGAAACGTCCAATGGTCGCATCACTTATACATGTTTCCAATGTTCAACCTAAGAACTCTTACAAGTCACACACGCAAATACGAAATGTGCCACATCACGCTTCCGCTGCGCACTCTGATTACTCGTAACCGTCAAAACTATCAATCTCATGCCCAAAGTCTAACTCTTTCTCATATTCACCAAAAATCATTGTTCACTTTTAATATACCCAACCTTAGCTTTTCCCGAAGGATAATCCAAGCCAAACTCATAACTCGTCACGAATTCCAACCCTCCTCGTTGTCTCATACTCTATTCCTTCAGACCAAACAAGTAATCTAAACTCTTGCGATTACCAAACACTTCGAACCTAGAACCATAAAGATAATACTTCCAAATATTCCAACACATTACAACCGCAACACATTCCAAATCCAAAATAGTATAGATCCTTTTATAAATCCTCAATTGTCGTAAAGCATAAGCCACGACTTTACCCTCTTGCATTAACACACTGACCAAACTCATCAAAGACACATCCCACTACTTCACAAACGGTTCATCAGGATCACGCAGACTCAAAACTGAAGCCATAGACAACTTCTACTTCAGCTCTCAGAAACTTTCCTCACAATGAACATCCAAGGCAAACGACTTACCTTTTACAAGTCAACTGAGATAATAGAAGTACGAACTTAGCAAAGTCTTCCATAGCCTGCAGTAACAACTAACTAAAGTCCCAAAATTTCTAATCTCCTTAACCAACTTCGGAGCCTCTCAATGTAGAACTACATCTACTTCCGATGGATCCATTAACCATACTCTCATCTGAAATAACATATCCAAGAAAACTAACCTTTTTCAACCCAAATTCTCACTCGAATAACTTAGCATAAAACTTCGTCTCTTTTCAACACTTGTAATTCAAATCTCAAACACTCTACCTGTTCTTCCTCTGAGTTTATAACAGATCCGAATACCCTTAATCAAAACCACCACGAACTTATCCAAATAAATATAGAAGATATGTTTCATATACTCCACAAACATTCCTGACGCATTACAAACACCAAATAACATCACTGCCCATTGTAATGCCCAACCAAAATCCAAAAGATATAATTCTTAAAGCTTTTGCAAAACTTTGCACTGGGTAACTGGTTACTCACATACAAGCTTAACCGAGTCAATAACAACCTATCCTAATGATAACAAACCTAACCAGTCACATTAAATCGATCAAAGCCTCAACTCACACAATTTACCACTCTTATCACCCAATCCAAACAATTGCAATTTCAGTTAACTCAACCAAACCATTCCAATCATCTATTCCTGAAAGTGGACACTTATTCTCAATCGTACCTTATTCCATTGTTAGTAATCCATACACAAGTTCTTCTCTTAACAATCCAAATTCCATAAATCCCAACATGTCGCAACAACCAGCCGAAAAGAACTCTTAAATATTACATCCACCCCTAAGGGTTCTCTCAAAATTTCCATTAATGCTCTAACACTCCAAAGAATCCAAACCTCTCCAGAACTCTAAGTTTTGCTTTCCATAGCCTCAATACCATTATACCTCATGCTTGTTATTCCATTCAAACATCATTCCTTTTTGTTACTAACAATACTGGAGCTCTCTAAGACAACACCTTAATGTTCCATCCAAAAACACATCTGAAAACCATGCACTACTGACGGCCCATCACTGTGACTTCCTGACAATTTCCAGAACACTATCATCACAAACATGACCAACATCTGCGTCCCACTTCCTAAAAATTCTTCTACTTACTTAGCAGATCCAAACCTCAAATCTTCACCTTCGCCTAATTTGAGTTCACACTCTACTCTCTAAGAATAACCATTAACGATACCCAATCATTCTCTCTCAATAACTTCCCAACTGGACCAACATACCAAAGCCTCTAATCCGTCTCATCTTCCAGTATAAGAATCTTCATTGACTTAACAAAACAATCCGTAAGCATTTTCTTAATTCCAAACAATTCAGTTCACACACTATCAAAGCCAGAAAGACACGCCTATTCCATCCAACATAATTTCTGTCTGCTATCAACAAGAGATTAAGGGTGATCAGTTCCTCAACTTGTCAATAGACATCCGACAATCATGATGGGGCATAAACTGTCTTTACCAAACTATAATAGCACTTCTTGCATCTTGTGCACACAACTACCTAAGGCACAAATCCTTAGTCAACATAAACCTTACCTCCGCATTCTTCCAGAACCGGGAACAACACTGTCCAAACCGCACTTACAATCTTGCAACCAACGGCACACTGAGCCAACGCTCCTCACTTGAAGCAACCTGGAGAAGTACAAGCTCCTCCCCCACTTATCTCATTCTAAATCCTGCAGACAAAAGATTAGGAAACCAGAAAGCGCTGATAGTGTTTCCCGCACATATCACGTACTAAGGAACAAACAACAACGACAGTATTCAACTGTCACTCCAACTGACTCAACAACTTAGCCGGACGGACCGACCTGCTCTGATACCACTTATGTAACACCCCACTTCCCATCGCGAATAAATAATACATAATCAAATCAGAGTAAATAAAAATTTATTTTTCCGACAGGAACCAGGATGCCACATTTAAAGAAAGAATACACAATCCCTGCTCACAAAGTTTTGATACATAACACAAAATGGAATCACCTCTGTCGCTCCCAGGATTTTCATCCAGGTACAAACGCAAGAGTGGCGCGGAAAAACAGAGTCGCCAGCTGTGTAAATTTATCCCAAGAGAGGGAAAGGGAACACTGCATAAACCTGAGGAAGAGGGAAAGGAATGGTCATCGCAACCATAGCCTGGGTTCGGGAGTCGGTTACGCGAGGGGAATGTGCTAGCACCCCACGCGTCCATCGTACTCGAGGGGATCCACGCTTGTTGTCTAATCTAAGGGTGAGTTATCCTATCATCTAGGGCTGTACTAAAACGGGAAGGGAAAGACAAACACCGACTCGGTAGGATGTCAACGTCCTAGGCCTACGTACACCCCTTGTGCAATGGGGAATTCAGAGTCAACGTAGTTCGGACCAAGTTCTCTTTGTGTTTTTTATGAGAGACGTTAAGTTCGCGTCCGGCAGTTAGGGTCGATGCATGTTTGCGACTCAGACGGAAAGTAACATGCCCTTTTTGAAAATAGCCTTTAGTTTGACAATCCCGAAGGACAAAAAGGTTTGAAGTTCGTTTGTGTTTTTTAGGACAGAAGTGGCTTAAGTTAGTTCCTAAGTTGCATTGCACCAAAGTCTAGGGTACAGGGGCGAATACTTAACGCATCGTCCCAAGACTGGACGCTCACTAAGCACTCTAGAAAGATGAGGGGAAGCCCCTCATTTCTCATTCCCCACGCTTAAGGCTCGTGCACAATACACTTTATTCTGATTAAGTGTTTTAAAGAAATTTGAGATGAGAAGAGAGAAGACACAAGGGTAACTCTAAAGGGGGACTATGAGTCCTAAAGTTATCATGCATGGGTGACCTACGGTTAGTGAGGTTTGACGACAACCTAAATCCTAAAGAAAAGAAAATATGAGAGAAAGAAAGAATAAGGGTGACCATGGATACTTATCCATACCCTTGAAGAACTTACCTTAGTCCCTGCGTAAAAGGTTAGTACGAAACGGACATAAATAACATCGAGGCAAGTGAATATCAAACAATGGCAAACAATAGTGATAATAATCCAAACATGAATTCAGAAATCAAAGAAGCAACCCCAAAGCAAATGGCACAAGTGCCTTTCAAACAAGGACTTAGGCATGATCAGAAATACACATATAAGCAGATCTCAAGTGAAAGCAAACCAAATAATTAGAGGAATAACTCCTAAAATTCCCAAATTAAATATCAAGGTTTCTCAACCAGAAACAAACAACACATCAAAAATTCCTGCAAAAATTCAAAGTGTTAGTCATTCAAACAATTGGGCAAAGCTCAGATGAGGAGTGGGGTTCAGTGTGCCAAAGGGAAGGACCAAAATGCAATATGAAATAAATTTAAAAATGAAATAAAAATTTTTTAATGTACTTTAGAATGTTAGTGAACAAGTGCAAAAAGAACGGATTAAAAATGTTTTACGGATGCAGAGAAATAAAATAAACAATTTCAGGTATGCATGAAATGTGTGATGCAAAAAGAAATTGAATAAATATTTAATTTAGATAATAAAAAATAAACTAGAAATAAAAATAAAATTTGTGAAAATTTTATAAAATAACAAAAATGATGCATGAATTTTATTGGGATTTTTTAATGTAATTATGCATTTTTAACAATTAAAATATGAAAATGATAATGAATTAATAAAATAAAATATGAAAATAGTATGAGGGGGTGCGTTTAGTAAGGAATTCATGTTGAAGATGATAGTTGGGCCAGAGAGGGAGGGTGCGAATAGCAGCCCAAGACTACTAAATCCATCAGAAAAGAGAAAAAAAAAAGCTTGCGTGGTCCCTCAGTCAACCAGTTGACCTTGCACCAATCGTTGGATGCATCTGACGCCCATCCACAAGTCAACAAGATCACAAAGTATTGCAGATTAATGGCTCAGATCACACGACACATGATAAATATGATACGCACACACCCATGCAATGATTCAGAACACCCTAGGTTCCCACGTGACCCGCATGTGCCCTTTTTAATGTGTTGGCCGCCCACCAACCATCTAATCACTTCAACGCACACGATTAAGTCAGTTAGATAAAAAGTAAAACAAATGAAATAATATGATTGGGGGAACATGGTAGTTATCGTGGGGGAATAAACATGGGATTACTAATTTAAATTCAGAAAAAAAATAAAAGAAAAAATATGTGGCGTAATAAGGACCGATGGATGAAGAGAATGAAGGGTGGAGATTTTATCTCCTACCTCCAGCCAACCTCCTTCGCCGGAGCCCTAGCTCCGGCCGCCCCTTTGCTTCACCTGCAGATCAAAAATTGCCCAAAAAACACGCACCCATATACCATTCCGACCAGATTTTCGCAAGGATTCCAAATCTCTCATCCAAAAACACAAATAAACAACATATAACGAAAAACGAAGAGATTAAGGTTAGGGCATAAAACTTTAAACACACATGGCAAGCAATATACACGTCCAAACACCACAAAAATTACATCAGCATGATCAGTGACAATCACACAACAATATGCATGCTTAAAAAATGAGTTTCATGATCATCAAAATCAACAATAACCTGAGATGGTTCCACATGTGTACTTGCTTTTGGCTGCAAATGGTGGTTGGGTTGCACTCTAGAGATCACCAAGAGAAGGTTTGTGGAAGAACTTTGAAGAAACTCCTTGTAGATTGAGAGATCCAATGAATTCAAGAATTAGGGTTCACTTTGTTGTTCTCCTCCAAATGCACGTGAATGGCTGCCTAACCAGTGCATGGATAGGTTTAAATAGACTAGGGTTTTCTTCTGACAATGAATTGGGCTTGGGCAATTATTTGTTTAATGAGTTTTTGAATTATTTTGGAAAATCACATAATGTTGGATACATCTCTTCCATGCATGGATATCTCAATATTCTATGATGGATCACTTGTGTTTGAATTGCTAATTACACCCACATTGACATTGGGCCTTGAAACCATTTGGTTCATGAGTTTTAAATAATTTGTCAATTTTGAATAATGGAGAATAAGTGAAGAACACACCATGGAATTTCTTAATTCTTGGGCCCAAAATAATCCTCAAGGAATGTCTTTTGATATTAGAATGTGGCCTGAAGCAATGGAATTGATTATAGGCCATTTTGCCCAAAGTTGTGAAAATGGGATCATGAGAAGCCCTAAAAACCACTTTGCCTTCTTTTGATCATAAGTTGAGTTTCATAAATGATATGGAGACCCACTAGTACTTGTTGGAAAGAGGAGAAAAAGATATTCAACTTTAATGTTGGAGAAAAATTCATTTGAAGCTTTCTTGATGATGAAAAGTCAAGTTGAATGTAGTGCAGGAACTTGCCCAAAAAGGAAACTTCAAATTATAGGTTATTTCCATTTTTAGTAACTTTTGCACCAACTCCTAATTTTTGATATATGGCATGAAACTTGACCCTTGATGACCATATGAGGATGTGAGACCTTGAAAACCTTGGAGAGAACCTCAAAATTCCACAGTTGACTTCTCCTCTCACTGTTGACTTTTACCCCATTCACCTGATTTTCAATCCATCGGCCAATTGAACTTCTCCTGAACCAAACTGATGGACAACCTCCCATCCCTAGGTACTTAGGGACCCAAGGAATACCATAGAATCAAGTATTTCCCAAAAAATCAGAAATAAACTGACTTTATAGCAAACCCTAGTTTTGGTACCCTCAGTCTAGGAGGAAATAACACAGTCTCCAAAATCAAATTCCTCAGAATATGATGTGTATCCTCTCCAACAAAGATAAGATATGCCATTTGGGGATAATAAAAACCCAAGGAGCTTGCCCAATTGAAACAATAAACCCAAGAATTTCAAAACCCTAATTCATGCACTGGTTAGGAGAGAGTGATCCCTTGAGATCCCTTACCACTTGTGAACTCTTGATGATGTGATAGACCAGATAGGACCTTCTTGAACTGCCTCAAGCGCCTTGACCCCATGCTAATGATATGCATACATGATAATGCAAAAAATGAAATGAAACATAAGCCAGTTAGTACTAAAGTAAGGAGGCAAATTTTGGGGTGCTACAGCTGCCCCTATTCAATCAACTTGGTCCTGAGGGTATGATAGCAACGACTCTCAGACATTCCAGGATACACGGGGATTGAATACTGAAAGAGCTCTAGAAATTTGCTAATGATGAGAATAACGAAATGGAGCGTGTTGAAAAATAAGGAATATGACCTCAACCATATCCACAAGAAAAATACGAATACGACCTCGATCGCACCCAAAAGACGAATACAACCTCAATTGTACCCACAAAGGGAAAACTGACCTCAATCACTCTACCCGCAAAGAAAAGACGAATACGACCTCGATCGCATCCACATAACGAATACAACCTCAATTGTACCCACAAAGGGAGACTGACCTCAATCACTCTACCCGCAAAGAAAATACGAATACGACCTCGATCACATCCACAAAATGAAATACAACCTCAATTGTACCCACAAAAGGAAGACTGACCTCAATCACTCTACCCACAAAAAAAACACGAATACGACCTCAATCGCATCCACCAAACGAATACAACCTCAATTGTACCCATAAAGGAAGACTGGCCTCAATCACTCTACCCACAAAGAAAATGCGAATACAACCTCGATCGCATCCACAAAACGAATACAACCTCAGTTGTACCCACAAAGGAAGACTGACCTCAATCACTCTACCCACAAAGAAAATACGAATACGACCTCGATCGCATCCACAAAACGAATACAACCTCAATTGTACCCACAAAAGGAAGACTGACCTCAATCACTCTACCCACAAAGAAAAAACACGAATACGACCTCAATTGCAAAAACGAATACAACCTCAATTGCACCCGCAAAGGAAGACTGACCTCAATCACTCTACCCATAAAGAAAAACACGAATACGACCTCGATCGCATCCACAAAACGAATACAACCTCAACTGTACCCACAAAAGGAAGACTGACCTCAATCACTCTAACCACAAAGAAAAATACGAATACGACCTCAATCGCATCCATAAAACGAATACAACCTCAATTGTACCCACAAAGGAAGACTGACCTCAATCACTCTACCCATAAAGAAAAGACGAATACGACCTCGATCGCATCCATAAAACAAATACAACCTCAATTGTACCCACAAAGGAAGACTGACCTCAATCACTCTACCCACAAAGAAAAGACGAATACGACCTCGATCGCATCCACAAAACGAATACAACCTCAATTGTACCCACAAAGGAAGACCAACATAAAGTGGCGACTTCACTGGGGATAACGTGAAACAAAACTTCTGGTTCGTACCACCTCAGCTGAAAAAGGATATTGGTAAACCGGACCTCACAAAAGAGAAAGGCCAAACAAAAGCAAACTTCTAACGGACTCGAGATCCACAGATGAGATGACTCCGTTGGGGAAAGGAGAAGTCTAAATAAAAGACTTCTGTCGGGGAGCACAAGTATGAGGAACGCATCCCTCCAAAATCTCCTGAATTATGCCATCTCTGCTGGGAAAGAGAACTGGCAAGGAAAGTATCAAACATGGCTTATGCTTCGAATGCAAATGTTTGAATTTTGCCATAATGCTCCACACGAAGTGGAAATGCTACGCGTTTTGAGGATGCAATGCCAATGCTTATGATATGCAAAAGAGGTCCCTCCAGCAAAATAAATGCTGGAGAGAAAAGACCAATTCAGCTGCGGATGACAAAAATAAATTGTCCTCTAAATCCAGGAACTCTGCTGAGAAGGATCACACTGATCGACTCCTTGGATCAACAACTTCTGCTGGGGATGAAATCCCAAAAGAACATCCATACTATCGGGGATTATACATGTCTTCTACTGAAAGTGACATAGAACGTGAGATTTCTCCTCTGCTGGGGGAGTTGAGAATGGACGCCAATAACGGAACCGGAAGTCTGTCACTGAGGACTGCCAATAACCAATTGGGCTTAGAACCTGCTGGGGGATACCAGCCCATACTACCATCCTGCTTGGGGATACTGCTGAACTTAACCTGCTGACGGGGAGAATGACTTTACTCCCTTCTTGCTGGGGATTAGACAATGTTGGTGAAAGTACACTTCCTGACTGGACGGGGAAGGTGAACACCCTGATTCTGTGGGGAAATAACGTCTTG
This sequence comes from Lathyrus tuberosus, assembly GCA_022829125.1. Taxonomy (NCBI): domain Eukaryota; kingdom Viridiplantae; phylum Streptophyta; class Magnoliopsida; order Fabales; family Fabaceae; genus Lathyrus; species Lathyrus tuberosus. Next base: position 6,930,556 of record JALAZF010000278.1, on the reverse strand, counting down.
ATTCGGAGAAAATACTTCCCAAGTCTCCTGCTGGGGGAAGTCTGCTCTGCTGAGGAAAGCTTGTCCTGCTGGGGAAGGAGCAATCTCAATGTTGGGGAAGCAAACTGCTGGGAGAATACAATCCTGATACCCTGCAACCTGACTTGTCTTTATGGTCATAAGCGGATCTTTGAACTTTTCATCTCAAGAGGATTTTACAGAAGATCGGGCGTTCGCACTGCCCCAGGGTCTTCAAACTCTTGGAGAGATTTATCAGATCTCGACATAACTGCCCCAGTCTTCATAATCCGTGAAGTACATTACCTCGAAAGGGATTGTAATGACTTGAAAATACTCCGCTTTAGTGTCTTGAACCTTGAGGAGGTGTTTTCAATTAACCATTTTCAGGAGTGGACAATCTCCCACGCTCTAAAGGTGGCCTGCCCCAATATGAGCTTTGAAGTGACTTTGCCCCTGATCCTAGAATGAATGCCCCAGAATAACTGAATGTTGGAGAGTTTTCTCGACGTGACTGCCCCAGATTGGCTACATCTTAACACGACTTACTGGGGAGAGCCCACTCTACACTGAGTCTCTTGGCAGCATGCCCTTCGATATGATTGTCCTTCAGAATTTCCAAGCGTCCCAACTTGGCAGGATCAAGCTTCTTGATTGAATTTCACTGTGTAAGCTTCATTGATGTTTAGGCACATGTATGCAAACAGAACAAGTTATTTATGAGAATGATAATCCTAATGCAACACTCATGTTAACCTTGAAGTTTTTATTGAAAATGCGTCGCCGAGCCTTGTGAATGAATCACTTGCTGGGATGCGGCCTTGATTTTTGAATGGCAAAAACAATGCGCACATGCAATACCAACAAATCTTATTAGCACAACTCATAGGAGTCAGGAACGCCATCCGGTTGGAGTACGCTTTTGGACTGAACCCTATTTCAATTAGGACTTTTAAGGGCTGTAACCTGGTCTGGTTCACGGTTTCAGAAAAAGGATTTTTGGCTCAAAATTTATCGGTGCCCACCCACTCTTCGTGATGTTCTCCAGTCCTATGTTCAGTTAATCTGACCCAAACGCTCATCTCTCAAAAGGTTTATGATCTTCAAGGAACCTATGCCACTAATGGTTTGGCACCTAAGGGGTTTTGGAATGACAGTCGCCCTTTTTTATCTTTTGTGTCTGTAATCACACGAATTTGTTCTTATCGAGGATAACGCTTTTCGCTTTTTCTTTCTTTTGTTTTTTTGATCCCTTATTTTTTCCTGGACTGACTCTCTTGAGTTTTTTAGATTCTTAAGTCCAGCGGGATGCCCTAACTTTTGCCTAAGTCACTTGTTTTCAAGTCTTTGACTTAGCGGGCTTTTCTTTTTTTATTTCCCTTTTTTGAACAAAGCGTGTGACTCTGGTTGTCTTACTTGCTTGAAAGGGTTGTGACTGCCTCACTCCTTGATTGTTGAAGGATAACCATTGTGGTTTCACATCTCTTGACCTCTTAGATGCACACTCTCCTTGAAATTTGAACGCTCGGTCAAACTAACTGACGCCTACCCTGCCCCTGGGTTAAGTATGAGGGTTTTTTCGTACGAAAGAAGCTCCTACTTCAAGGCTCAAAGGGGTTAACGAGGGTCTATCTCCCTTATATCTCTAGTGTTTAGGGGTTTGAAATAATGCCTGTACATCCTCAACAGGGTCCTATCCTCGAACATACAACCAGAGTTTTTTTTTTTCGTTTTCGTCTCATCATCCTCCCTCAAGAGTTCTAAACAAGAAAATTGGTATTGCAGTGCATATAAACATTTAAGAGTGAAAACGAATGGATTACTTCAAGAAAAACATACTCATTGCATTAATATCATCATAAAAAACAATCAAGTCTTACATGCATACGATGCTTTAACAAGAAATGAAAAACTACAAATGAAAATGCAATTAAAGAAGCTGAAGATTGCCATTGCCGAGGAGGCTTAGTTCTGTCTGGACGTACTTGCAGACTGTGTGTTCATTTGAGAAAGGAGGCTTCCATTGACGTACATGTCATCTTCAGTGAATATAATGATCTCTGAGTCTACCAGGTCTTGCACCTTATGCTGGAATGCCTTACACTCATCAATCATATGCCCAAACGTTCCCGAGTGGAACTCACACCTAGTAGTCATGTCATAATCCGGGGGAATAGGGTACGGTACCGGCGTGGTACTCCTCGTTTGAATCAGAGAGTTCTCGAGCAGACGAGCAAACAACTGACTATGAGGGATAGGAATAGGATCAAATATCCTGTTGGGCCATCTTGGTCTCGGTTGCCCCTACTGCTGATAACTCTGCTATCGGTGCTGATTTGGACGCCTCACCTGCGCTTGCACTTTCCCTTCCACATTTGGCTGAGGCACAAACAAAGGTTGCTGACGTAGCGCTTATGCAGCAAAAGGTTGGGGAGAAAGTCCATGACATGAGGTGGATCCTGCAAAGAGGGGAGGAGCCTTCACTCCTTTTGCAACAGTTGGGGTAAAATCACCTTGCATATTCACGTCGCCCGACGTGAACTCAATTGCCCCTGCATCAATTAAATCCTGGACTCGGTGCTGAAAGGCCCTTCATTCCTCCACGGTATGCCCTGGTGCCCCAGAATGGAAATCACAATGGGCTCTTGCGTCATAGCCTGGTGGAGGATTGCCGGTGAGAGGAGCCAAAGTCCTTTTCTGTACCAGTTGAAACTGAAGGAGATACGACAATAGTTGAGAATATGGTATAGGGAATGGATGAAAAACTCTTTCAGACTTCTTCTGCCCCTGTGTACACTTTTTGCCCTTGGGCTTCTCTTGGGAGCCAAGACCTAACTGCTGTCGGGAAAGTTCTGGAACTTCAGCTTGCGGAAGGGATCCACGAGGTAATTCATGGTTTAAATCAGATTCCAAAGAGATGGAAAGAGCAAGGATCTTTGTTGTGGAGGCGGGCACATGACTGTTTTCCTTATTTAGCATTATTTTCAAAATTTCCATGACTAAGCCCATCTGAGTCTTCATCTGATTGACCTCCTCTCTTAGCATCCTCTGCTCCTAGAGCATGTCTTCCCCAAATTGCCCCATCTGGCTTCACATTTCCCTCAACTCAGCTTGAACTTGCTCCATGATCAACTCTTGAATGGCCTTACAATTCTGAGAAAACCAGATCAAAATAAGAATAACCAGCCTTGAACACCTGTTATGCAAAATGATTATGCAAAATGATTATGAATATGCAAATGCAAATGAACATGTTTGAATATTAGCAGGGCGATCCACCCCTTGATTCCAGTTTAATAACAAGATAGAACGGAACTTCTGCTCATATATTAAGAAAACCAGAGGAAAACCAAATGTCAACAATCACGATCCAAGGTAACAAATCTGAACGCAAAAATCATAGAGGTCCCAACCAACAAGCCTGGTGGTGATCCAGATACAGTAAAAGAGAATAGAAAACTACGGCGTGTCATCAAAGTTCACAAGTGTCAATCCCCCTCATCCATTATGCTTTCTGCACCAGTCTTGAATCTCCTTGAACAGCTTTCTGGTGTCGGGATGCTTTGGTCTCTGAATTAGTTCTTGAATGAGAAGGTCTCTCCTGTGTATGATCCCATCCAAGTATCGGCAATATAACTCCCAAGCGTCTTCTTCGGGAACACCATCCATGCTAGGTCCCTCATGTCTAGATCTCTTCACTTCAGCTTGGACCTTCAGTTCCTCTATGGAGGTTATGGCTTCATTAAGTCGACCTTCGACTGCCTGTCTCTTGAATACCCCTGACAGTATCTCAGTGTCTTTCTTCTTGAGCTTCAACTTTAGCTCATCAATCTGGGCTAGATAACCGTCTTCCTTTCTCTTATTCTCAGCCATGGCAGTCTCCTGGTGATCATTAAACCTGTGAATCTTCAACAAAGCCTTGTCTAATTCCTCCTCCTTGGACTTGAGAACCTGACTGATACCATCCAAAGCTTGTTTCATCCTTTGTCTGGATGCGACCATGTCAGCTAGCTCTTTTTCTGCCTTAGCAAGAAGCTCTGTCTTCAACTTGGCGGTATAAACAGCTTCACCCCGCTCATGCTTCCACTGATAAATCTCTCTTTTGAGCTCACTATTTTCTTCCTGCAGCCTTTCCTTTTCACCCCATAATTTGTTATACTTCTCCAACTCAACTGTGGTAGGAGGCTCGATCACCAAAGGATACAAAGGCGGTTCCACTGGGAAGGGAAGAAGCTCCTCTTCTGCTCTCTTCTTAATCCACTCTTTATAGGAAGGAAAGGCCCGGTTATTACATTTTCCGAATGAAGTTTTACCCTTCTTGGTCACCTGTTTCCAAGCATTCACAATCTTCCTCATCATCTCTTGATCCTCAATACCATTGAAGAATAAGGACTCTCTGATGTCTCTCTCATCAGGTGGACCTCTCAAAGGATAACCAAACTGTCTGATAACAAGGGAAGGATTATAGTTAATTCCACCTTTTCTCCCTATCAAGGGTACATTAGGGAATTCTCCACACTTGTAAATAATCTCCATTCCTAGCAAATCATGATTGATCCAAACAATATTGTCAGCAGTCAAGCCCATAACCCTCTTTGACCATTTCAGAGAATCTTTCGTATCAACGAAAGCGCCAGATTCGGGGAGACGACTCAGAAACCAAGTAGATAAGAGTGGTGCACAACAACTCACAGTTTTTCCACGCCTATTCTCATTCTTGTAGTGAACTGAGTGATACACATCACCTAGCAAGGTAGGTATAGGATTCTTCGACATAAAGATTCTGATGGCATGCATATCCACCAGATCAGGAATATTCGGAAACAAGACGATCCCATAGATGCACATAGCTAGGATAACTTGGAAAGCAGTCCAATTCTTCTTTTTGACATGTATGCAGGCTTGATCAAACAGGAACTTCAATAGGAAACCCTTAACTCCTTGTTTTTCTTCAATATTACCGCTCAGAACAGATTCACTAATATGAAGAGCAACAGCCATTTCTTTTACCCCGGGGTGCTCTTCGGAAAAGAAAACTATATCATGCCTGATGGGGATTCCCAAAATAAATGAGAACTCCTCCAACGTTGGAGCCAAGATGTAGTCCGGGAAAGTGAAGCAACGCAAAGACGGATCATAAAACTGAAGAAGCGTATGAATGGCATCCTTCTCATACTTGGAGATATTGTAGACAAATTTCAGAAGTCTCCCATACCTCCCACTGAACTCTGTACGAACTCCGGAACCAGCCATATTAATCAGCTTATGAATCAATGTCAAAGTCGGATCTGGGAACGAATAGGCAACAGTCTTCTTTCTCTGGACATCCATGCTGAAGTAACCTCAGAAAACCGGAATCAAGAGTAAGATGCGAGCCCTGAAAAATGTCAAACATGTCAAAATGCAAGAAAAATGATATGCTTATGCAAACATGGGGTCAAGGCACACTGCTGGATGTGTTGTGCTGTTAACTGAACGAGAACCATAACCCAGAAAACCAGAATTCTGAACCACTGAGATAACCAAGAACCCAAATAATCGGACAGTGATGAGAAATCCAGCAAAACAGGGTAGGCTGAAGGTTTCGGTTACCTGCAAACCTGCAAACACCCATCCCTTCTCACGTGTGGGTACTAGGATGTTCAGTATCCCGGGCTCTCAGGTCGAGAAACGATGATACGTTCACCATTTCTGGTTTGGCATCATCGTCAATCGAGGAGGCCTCAACTGATTCTCCAAAGTGGAAGGTCCTCAGCTTTCGCACTGAGGTCGAGAAACAATAGTACATTCATCCCTCGGGGTATAGTACTATCGTCAATCGAGGAGTGCCTCCACTGATTCTCTTTAAAATGTAGGGGTCATCCTATGCGAGTTCCAAAGCGGGCTCTCGGGTGCAAATGGGTTTGCCACAGGATGTGGTCTGCCACTGTCACCATTAAAGAGGGATGTTTCCACTAAGGTCCTCAATGATCGGTCACCAGAGTCGACAGCTCTCTAGATCGACATCCCGACATGCGCAAGACACACACGTTAGAATGCATCCCAAGATAGCCTCGTCTGGTTGTGAATTTCGTGAACACACAAACGTACCAAGCGGGCACGTAGGTCCCACTACTTTCCACTCTAGTCCTAGGGTATACTCGAGCCTGGGTATTGAGCTTATCTCTCAGACCCACCCAACCTGCAAAACAAGAACAGCCAGCACAACACAGCAGTATGACAGTAATAAAAATGGAATGCAACGCAGAAAAGCTGTAAATATAAAATACAACAAATAAAAAAAACCAAACACAAAACACCCAAAGAGAACAAAGACAAGCAAGCACTAGGACTGACTCGCTTAGGGATGGACCAGCATAGGTCAACCAGAGTCCCCAGCTGAGTCGCCAGCTGTCGCTCTCAGGATTTTCATCCAGGTACAAACGCGAGAGTGGCGCGGAAAAACAGAGTCGCCAGCCGTGTAAATTTATCCCAAGAGAGGGAAAGGAAACACCTCATAAACCTGAGGAAGAGGGAAAGGAATGGTCATCACAACCATAGCCTGGGTTCGGGAGTCGGTTACGCGAGGGGAAGGTGTTAGCACCCCACGCGTCCATCGTACTCGATGGGATCCACGCTTGTTGTCTAATCTAAGGGTGAGTTATCCTATCATCTAGGGCTGTACTAAAAGGGGAAGGGAAAGACAAAGACCGACTCGGTAGGACGTCAACGTCCTAGGCCTACGTACCCCCCTTGTGCAATGGGGAATTCAGAGTCAACGTAGTTCGGACCAAGTTCTCTTTGTGTTTTTTATGAGAGACGTTAAGTTCGCGTCCGGCAGTTAGGGTCGATGCCTGTTTGCGACTCAGACGGAAAGTAACGTGCCCTTTTTGAAAATAGCCTTTAGTTTGACAATCCCAAAGGACAAAAAGGTTTGAAGTTCGTTTGTGTTTTTTAGGACAGAAGTGGCTTAAGTTAGTTCCTAAGTTGCATTGCACCAAAGTCTAGGGTACAGGGGCGAATACTTAACGCATTGTCCCAAGACAGGACGCTCGCTAAGCACTCTAGAAAGATGAGGGGAAGCCCCTCATTTCTCATTCCCCACGCTTAAGGCTCGTGCGCAATACACTTTATTCTTATTAAGTGTTTTAAAGAAATTTGAGATGAGAAGAGAGAAGACACAAGGGTAACTCTAAAGGGGGACTATGAGTCCTAAAGTTATCATGCATGGGTGACCTACGGTTATTGAGGTTTGACGACAACCTAAATCCTAAAGAAAAGAAAAGATGAGAGAAAGAAAGAATAAGGGTGACCATGGATACTTATCCATACCCTTGAAGAACTTACCTTAGTCCCTGCATAAAAGGTTAGTACGAAACGGACATAAATAACATCGAGGCAAGTGAATATCAAACAATGGCAAACAATAGTGATAATAATCCAAACATGAATTCAGAAATCAAAGAAGCAACCCCAAAGCAAATGGCACAAGTGCCTTTCAAACAAGGACTTAGGCATGATCAGAAATACACATATAAGCAGATCTCAAGTGAAAGCAAACCAAATAATTAGAGGAATAACTCCTAAAATTCCCAAATTAAATATCAAGGTTTCTCAACCAGAAACAAACAACACATCAAAAATTCCTGCAAAAATTCAAAGTGTTAGTCATTCAAACAATTGGGCAAAGCTCAGATGAGGAGTGGGGTTCAGTGTGCCAAAGGGAAGGACCAAAATGCAATATGAAATAAATTTAAAAATGAAATAAAAATGTTTTAAATTACTTTAGAATGTTAGTGAACAAATGCAAAAAGAACGGATTAAAAATGTTTTACGGATGCAGAGAAATAAAATAAACAATTTCAGGTATGCATGAAATGTGTGATGCAAAAAGAAATTGAATAAATATTTAATTTAGATAATAAAAAATAAACTAGAAATAAAAATAAAATTTTTGAAAATTTTATAAAATAACAAAAATGATGCATGAATTTTATTGGGATTTTTTAATGTAATTATGCATTTTTAACAATTAAAATATGAAAATGATAATGAATTAATAAAATAAAATATGAAAATAGTATGAGGGGGTGCGTTTAGTAAGGAATTCATGTTGAAGATGATAGTTGGGCCAGAGAGGGAGGGTGCGAATAGCAGCCCAAGACTACTAAATCCATCAGAAATGAGAAAAAATAAAAAAAAAAGCTTGCGTGGTCCCTCAGTCAACCAGTTGACCTTGCACCAATCGTTGGATGCATCTGACGCCCATCCACAAGTCAACAAGATCACAAAGTATTGCAGATTAATGGCTCAGATCACACGACACATGATAAATATGATACGCACACACCCATGCAATGATTCAGAACACCCTAGGTTCCCACGTGACCCGCATGTGCCCTTTTTAATGTGTTGGCCGCCCACCAACCATCTAATCACTTCAACGCACACGATTAAGTCAGTTAGATAAAAAGTAAAACAAATGAAATAATATGATTGGGGGAACATGGTAGTTATCGTGGGGGAATAAACATGGGATTACTAATTTAAATTCAGAAAAAAAAAATAAAAGAAAAAATATGTGGCGTAATAAGGACCGTTGGATGAAGAGAATGAAGGGTGGAGATTTCATCTCCTACCTCCAGCCAACCTCCTTCGCCGGACCACCACCTTCGCCGGAGCCCTAGCTCCGGCCGCCCCTTTGCTTCACCTGCAGATCAAAAATTGCCCAAAAAACACGCATCCATATACCATTCCGACCAGATTTTCACAAGGATTCCAAATCTCTCATCCAAAAACACAAATAAACAACATATAACGAAAAACGAAGAGATTAAGGTTAGGGCATAAAACTTTAAACACACATGGCAAGCAATATACACGTCCAAACACCACAAAAATTACATCAGCATGATCAGTGACAATCACACAACAATATGCATACTTAAAAATTGAGTTTCACGATCATCAAAATCAACAATAACCTGAGATGGTTCCACACGTGTACTTGCTTTTGGCTGCAAATGGTGGTTGGGTTGCACTCTAGAGATCACCAGGAGAAGGTTTGTGGAAGAACTTTGAAGAAACTCCTTGTAGATTGAGAGATCCAATGAATTCAAGAATTAGGGTTCACTTTGTTGTTCTCCTCCAAATGCACGTGAATGGCTGCCTAACCAGTGCATGGATAGGTTTAAATAGACTAGGGTTTTCTTCTGACAATGAATTGGGCTTGGGCAATTATTTGTTTAATGAGTTTTTGAATTATTTTGGAAATTCACATAATGTTGGATACACCTCTTCCATGCATGGATATCTCAATATTCTATGATGGATCACTTGTGTTTGAATTGCTAATTACACCCACATTGACATTGGGCCTTGAAACCATTTGATTCATGAGTTTTAAATAATTTGTCAATTTTGAATAATGGAGAATAAGTGAAGAACACACCATGGAATTTCTTAATTATTGGGCCCAAAATAATCCTCAAGGAATGTCTTTTGATATTAGAATGTGGCCTGAAGCAATGGAATTGATTATAGGTCATTATGCCCAAAGTTGTGAAAATGGGATCATGAGAAGCCCTAAAAACCACTTTGCCTTCTTTTGATCATAAGTTGAGTTTCACAAATGATATGGAGACCCACAAGTACTTGTTGGAAAGAGGAGAAAAAGATATTCAACTTTCATGTTGGAAAAAAATTCATTTGAAGCTTTCTTGATGATGAAAAGTCAAGTTGAATGCAGTGCAGGAACTTGCCCAAAAAGGAAACTTCAAATTATAGGTTATTTCCAGTTTTAGTAACTTTTGCACCAACTCCTGATTTTTTATATATGGCATGAAACTTGACACTTGATGACCATATGAGGATGTGAGACCTTGAAAACCTTGGAGAGAACCTCAAAATTCCACAGTTGACTTCTCCTCTCACTGTTGACTTTTACCCCATTCACCTGATTTCCAATCCATCGGCCAATTGAACTTCTCCTGAACCAAACTGATGGACAACCTCCCATCACTAGGTACTTAGGGACCCAAGGAATACCATAGAATCAAGTCTTGCCCAAAAAATCAGAAATAAACTGACTTTATAGCAAACCCTAGTTTTGGTACCCTCAGTCTAGGAGGAAATAGCACAGTCTCCAAATTCAAATTCCTCTGAATATGATGTGTATCCTCTCCAACAAAGATAAGATATGCCATTTGGTGATAATAAAAACCCAAGGAGCTTACCCAATTAAAACAATAAATCCAAGAATTTCAAAACCCTAATTCATGCACTGGTTAGGAGAGAGTGATCCCTTGAGATCCCTTGCCACTTGTGAACTCTTGATGATGTGATAGACCAGATAGGACCTTCTTGAACTGCCTCAAGCGCCTTGACCCCATGCTAATGATATGCATACATGATAATGCAAAAAATGAAATGAAACAGGAGGGCAAATTTTGGGGTGCAACAACCTCCAAGGGAAACTTTTCCAACAAAATGAAGTTCAATTATGGAATAAAGCGGAAAGATCCATAACTGACTTGTTTTACAAATAAATTATTTTATAACATCAAAATATACATACAAAGGTAATACAAAATAAATCTAATAAAGGTATACATATATAACATAATCGTTTCCCCGACTCCCGTGCTACGTATCAGAGAAGACACCAAGACCGACAAAAGAATGGAGAACTAATCTTCACAAAAGCCTCCAAGACTACTAATCTGCAATTACCTCATAGAGCAACAAACCACAACAGAAGGGTGAGAAATAACAACTAAATCAAGATTGCATAATAATATGCAAACACATATAATTTCACATACATAGTTATTCTCATCACAAACATCACATACTAACACATAGAGCATGTCACAAATACATAACATATATAACTTATACTCACATAATCACCTATTTGCACATATGGCATACCAACGTTATAACATATGAAAACACACCACCACATCACATAGCACATGGCTATACATAACACACATCATCCATAACCAATGCATTTATCACATATGCTCATCAAATCACTAATGTTATCACAAGCTCAACACATAATCAATTAATTCACAATTCTCACACATAATCAATCCATTAATGATTTATGCAAATGCACAGAGACCGACACAACGACTCTATGCAATGCATATGCGGTACCATCCATCCATCAATCTCATCACTAGTTCACTTAGGAACTATTGGAACCATCGCTTGTTACTTAGGATCACTCATGTAACACCCCGTCGGGAAAACGATGTTCCCCGTCGCTTTAGGTCCTCTTATTTTTTTAAGGCACACGACGTTTATGGATCGCTTTAGGTCCCCTTTGTATAAGGCACACGATCCGATCACTTTAGGTCCTCTTTGTATAAGGCACACGATCGTCTATAATCATCGCTTTAGGTCCTCTTATTTTTTTAAGGCACACGATGTTATAGCGGATTCCCTCTGGAACCGTTTCGTCGCTCACATCCACTAGGGCACACAACATCACAAGATGCATATCATGATGCTTGACATACAAGAACTCATGACAATCAAATGCATCTTCACAATTCAACCATAGGAATTACCTCATCATCATTATTCATGCATTGAAAACACTTCAAACAATGCATTTCATCACAAACCACAACAATCATGCAATCACAATTACTTCCACAAGGAATTCACACCACAAAGGCTACCCACAACACATCATACAAACATACATTGATATTCAATCCAACAATGTATTTACCACACAACAACATCATTAATCATACATTGAAATCAAACCCAAAACAACACATTTACTTGCCATAAGGCCATAAACCATCATCACCAACACTCATCATATGTATTCACGTCATATAACAACACACAAGCTATACGATACATATTAAAAGCATATCACATGATAACACATCAATCACACACAATTACGACGGTAAAAGCCGACAAAATGATACGTCTCCACATTCCCGACATAATTAAATCGGCCACTAATCTCAAAACCATTTTAATAAGAAAGAACATGTCAAAAGCTTTCCAACACATCAAACCGCGCCTCAAACCGACTCACGGATCAAAAGTTATAAAGAAAACAAATTGGGAAAAGCTGTCATGTTCGCAATGCGAAGCTCCTAGCGAGTCCTTCGCTTCCTCATTCGCAATGCGAATACCCCAGCGAACCATGGAAGAAAGGAAAATAGCCTATAGTTTCGCAGTGCAACTCCCAGCGAACCTTCGTTGTCCCCTTCGCAGTGCGAATCCCCCAACGAACCGTGGCAGAAAGAAAAACAGCACAACGTTCGCAGTGCGAACCTCACGCGAAAGTTCGTTTTCCCCTTCGCTGGCCATTCGCAGTGCGAACCTGCGAAACCAGAAAAACCCAGCAGCGCTAACATAGGTCATTTGGGTCCAAATTCATCATTCTCCCACCCCAAACACTTCCAATTCATACTATAACAACCAAAACATGATCCAAACCTAATAACAAGTATTCTACTCAGTTTATATCGAATTTCATCCGTGTAAACATCGATTTCTATCAATCGTTCCTAATTTCAATCGATAAGAAAATCGTGAAACAACCAAAACAATTACAACAAACAACACATATACATACACAAGCAAGATATAATTGAAACTTCTCACCCTTACCCGATTAATCGCGCTTGAAATTGAGTTATGTCGATTTTCCTCTTCTCCTCTTTTTCTCTCCTCTTCCTTTCCTTCCCTTCTCTTTCTTTCCTTTTTCTTTCCTTTTTCTCTATTTCTCTCTACTTTCTATTTATATAAAATATCTAAACCCTTAAAAGACTATTTTACCCCTCAACTCAAATATCTCGCAAACGCTCTCAAAACGCGATAAAATATAAACAGCGATGAAAAATAATATATTGTCAAATAAAAGTCAAGAATACAATAATATAATAACAAAAATAATTAAATAAACTCGATTAAATAAATCAGACAAAATCGGGGCGTTACAATTCACACCGCCCTCTAGGCCATGTTAACAAGAATATACTCGCCTGAGGGACTTAGTGTCCCCTCGGGCGGAATCGCTTCCAATAAAACATGCCTAAGAGGTGCGACCTATGTCAAGCCCCAAATACTTGATTCCAGTCTTGATAGAGGGCTCGATGAAAGTCCCTCGTGAAAGGTCAAATTCCTCATCTAAGAGACTCAGTGTCTCGTCAGTCGGGCTATGCATAACCTCTCCCTCGATGAAAGTCCCTCGTGAAAGGTCAAATTCCTCATCTAAGAGACTCAGTGTCTCGTCAGTCGGGCTATGCATAACCTCTCCTGAGGGAGTTACTTGTAAGTATTAAAGCGCGATCTAGGTGATGAGTGAATTAGACTTGCTGTATTTTTTTGGTTTTTATGCAAGCTCCTTTTCTTTTTACTTTTCTGGAAACAAGTTAAGTGTATCAACTTGATTATGTCATGCAGAAAATAAAAGTGCAGAAAATCAAATGACGCAAAGATGTATCCTGGTTCCTCTTTCCAAACAAGAGTACTTCAGACCCCTCACACCCTGTGAGAGATTTAATTATTGTCAGATCTTTGTACAAGCCTACTACTAAGACTTCTCTTAAAAATATTCTAACAATAATCTTACCACTAAGAATGTTGCTCTTCGAGATCGAGACACCATCATGGCGGCGAACCCATTTCAACGAAGAAGCAAATGAGATAGGTTTAAAGTGTGTGACGTACCTGATCGACGAGCTACAAAAAGTTGCCCATATATGAGAGTTTGTTGCCAAACGTAGGGCTGTAAGAAGACACAACTCCAAGGTAAAACCAAGTGAGATGCAGGAGGGAAACCTAGTGCTAAAAGAAATAGTCATACCCACACAGCAAGGGAAGTTGCAACCTAACTGGGAAGGACCGTATCCCATATACTAGTAACTCCCTCACGGAGCGTACAAGTTACAGAAGCTTGAAAGACCACTTCTACCCAGAACTTGGAACGCCCTTCATCAACGATATTATTATTGTTAGAATTATTTGTGACTCTCCAGTAAACATTATGCCCCTTTAATTTTGAATAATCATTCAAGTGTTTTGCTTCCTCTAGGGATACTTTCTCTTTAAAATATCTTTTATGCTAGACTTCATAGCAAAGATCCTTGCCATCCATCGAGGAAATACACATAGTTAGACTTCATAGTGAATATCCTTGTCAGGAAATACACATAGTTGGACTTCATAGCAAAGATCCTTGTCTTTCATTGAGGCATCGTTGTTTCCCCTCAAGGCAATACACATAATTGGACTTCATAAAGAAGATCTTTATCGCCCATTGAGGCAATACACATAATTGGACTTTATAGCAAATATCCTTGTCGACCCTTGAGGCAATACACATAGTTGGACTTCATAACAAAGATCATTGTTGTCATTCGAGTTAATACACATAGTTGGACTTCATAGCAAATATCATTGTCGCCCCTCGAGGCAATACACATATTTCGACTTCATAGCAAAGATCTTTTTTGTCCCTCGTGGCATTGGACATAGCTGGATATCATGGCGGAGATCCTTTCCGCCCCTCGAGGCAATACATATAGCTGGACTTCATAGTGAAGATCATTGTCGCACATTGAGGCGATATACATTATGTTGGACCTTTTTCGAAGGATCCACACCGCCCTCGAGGCCATGTTAACAAGAATATACTCGCCCGAGGGACTTAGTGTCCCCTCGGGCGGAATCGTTTCCAACGAAACACACCTAAGAGGCGCGTCCTATGTCAAGCCTCGGAGACATGATTTCCAGTCTTGCTAGAGGGCTCGATGAAAGTCCCTCCTGAAAGGTCAAATTCCTCATCTAAGAGACTCAGTGTCTCATCAGTCGGGCTATGCATGACCTCTCATTAGGGACTTACTTGTAAGTATTAAAGTGTGATCTAGGGGATGAGTGAATTAGACTTACTAGATTTTTCTGGTTTTTAAGTGAGTTCCTTTTTTTTTAATTTTCTAGAAACAAGTTAAGTACTTGATTATGTTATGCAGAAAATAAAAGTGCAGAAAATTAAATAACACAAAGATGTACCTTGGTTCCTCTTTCCAAACAAGAGTACTCCAGACCCCTCACACCCTTTGAGAGATTTCACTATTATCAGATCTTTGCACAAGCCTACCACTAAGACTTATCTTACAATCTTCTAACAATAAGAAAGAAGCGCATCATTTCCTTGATTTCCAACATCACTAAAAACTATGGTGGACTTTGAATCAAAACCAATTCAAAGGACCTTTTTGCAACAATCACCAATAACTTGATGATCACAAAAATAAAGATTTCACTCTTGAGTTTGTATCTCTTTTGACTTGCTTGCATAACAATATATATAAAATTTTTTGCTCTTATCTTTCTTTTTTATCACAATACAGACATATAAACTTAAGTTCTCAGTAATGATATGAATGAAACTTGTTTAAATGATATGAAAGTTTATGCATAAAGTTCCATTCTGAAAGTATATGAAAACTTAACAATTTTGTTTGAATTTATTTGAAAACTACATTTTGAAAGAGTTTATTGAATTAGGTAAAAATGTTGTATGCAAGAGGTGATTTTGAATTCTGATGTATGAACCTTTATATACATCACAAAATACCTCTATGAATTGATGCATATGTTTTGAAATAATTCCATAAAGGTTTACAACCTTTTAGTCTCATGTTGGTTCAGATAAAATCATTCTCGATCACTGGTAACTGGTTACACCTTGTAATGTTATAAAATAAACAAGTTTTCGTACTCGTAACCGGTTACATCTGTTACGTTAACCGGTTACACCTATTACAAAAATTCCAAATACTTGTTCTTATGATTTTGAACAAAAGTTAAAACATTTTAATGATGCGTAAAAGGTTTGATATAAATATGCATGATATATTATGATCCATTAAGATACATAATATGAATTGTAATGCATACTTTAACTATCTTGATTCTTTCCTTTAATTTCACAAACTTATGATCGTTTGAGCTTAATTGTGCTAGCCTTCAATCTTTTTCTTCTTTCAAAGATTTTGCCGTCTTTTTGTTAATGTGTTTGTCTAAGGTCAAGAAGAACTATTTTGCACATTAGTGCCTCCTTAGGAGGTATTATTTCCAATATATCATGCCTAAGAGGAGAGACCTATGTCAATCCCCGAAGACTTGATTTTCAATCTTGCTAGAGGGCTCGATGGAAGTCCCGCCTGAAAGGCCAAACACTTCGTCTGAGGGGCTCAGTGTTTCATTAGTCAGGCTATGCATTACCTTCCCTGAGGGACTTAGTGTCTCCTTGGGAGGGATTATTTCCAATAAATCACGCTTACCTATGTCAAACCCCAGAGACTTGATTTCTAGTCTTGCTAGAAGGCTTGATGGAAGTCCACCTAAAAGGTTGAACGCCTCTCCTAAGGGACTTGTCGTCCCACCACCAAGATATGCATTATTGTGTCCAAGAAGAGTATGGACTTCTATGGTAAACTAAAACCTCATGAGATGAAGCACTAGTTTTCGGCATATTCCCATTAATCGTAAGTAAAAAATGTTCCATCTGATGTTGAAGGTCTCGTGCTTGAGGGACTATGTAGTGTTACATTTACAAAAAATCCTTGCCTTGGGCGATACCCTGGGACCTCCCTGGGAGAAGCCGACGACATGAGGTCGCCCGAAGGGAGGTATCGTCTCGCCCTTAAGTCTTCCTCGCCCATAGAGGGAAATAAACGTGAGATAAGACGTGTCTTAAATAAAGACAAATTCAGAGTCTTTTTTTACCCCTATCACCCTTGGAAATAGAGATTCAATTGTCCATCATTTGACTGAGTGTACTGACATTTTCCGAGGTAACCCTAATTCCTAAAGCCTCTATAAATACATTACCACCTCAAGGGGATAATGGATTCTCAGGTCATACACATTCTCCACTACTCAAAGAGTATTATGCTCCCGGTAGTCGTCACACACTATTAACCTAACTACCTGTCTGCAATCCAGTAGCGCCAGCCACCAACAGGGCCTTTCATCTCATGTGAACTGGTCCTTTAAACAAGTTCCTCATCTCTGTTAAATTTTCTTAATTCTTAGTTTACATTAGTCATTCTGGACCAGTGACAACAAATTATTATTATTATTATTATTCTTTGCTCATGACTGTTCACAAACTTTGACTTGAAAATCAATTTAAGTTAATACAATATTTCTGAGATTGATACTCTTACTTTTATCATTGTATACCACTTTGAATATGTATACTTGCACATACAAAGCACCCAACAACACGTCAATGCCATCAATACACAAATGGAAATCATATGTGTGACAGATTCCCTCGAGTGCAAGCTTTTTTCCAAAACCTTGAAGGAGGTAGCCTTGTGCTGGTATATGAACCTCCCCAGTCTCTCCATAACTAGCTATCAAGATCTATCTAGGAAATTAATTCATCAAATCTCAACTATTAAACACCACAAGATGTCCACTATAAGCCTATTTAACATGCATCAGGGACACTTCGAGTCCTTGCATGAGTACCTGATCCACTTTATTGAATCCACCATCAAGGTGATAAATCCCTACTAAGATATGTTCGGGGGATCCTTTCAAAATGGGCTTTAATACGAACACTTCAATGAGTACCTCGTACAAAAACCTGGATACTCAATGGAAGAAATAACAGTAAAGGTGAAATGTTATGTATAAGGAAAGGAAAGTAATGGAAAAAAGTGAGCCAGAGACACAAAGGGGCGTAACAATGGGGGAACTGATTCCTCCAGCCAACAAAAAACAATTTCCTCAATCAATAAGGGTCAAAGGGCCCTTAAAACCTCATAGAAGGTAAATGGATAACTATATATAGTTAAACACCATGCGAGAAGTTCTTATTGGTGGATGTGGAATACTTCACCAAGTGAATCGAGTTAAAAGTAGTGTCAAAGATCACGTTGGACAGATTAAGGCATTTTTACCAAAATGAATAATTTACATGTTTATGCTAACAAAGTGCGTCGTATCAGACATAGAAACTCAGTTGACCAATTCCACTGTACGAGAATTTGGCCAACATCTCAGAATCTAAACAAAGTTTGCCTTGATTGAACTCCCATAAGCCAATGGTCTGGCCGAGTCAACTAAAAGGTTATCCTCAATGGGATCAAGAAAATCTAGATGAAGCAAAAGGGTTGTGGCCTTAATAATTATTGTGGTATGTAATTTAATCTCACTCTTAATTTTTATAAAATGACATTTTGCCTCATATTGTCATTCATCAAGATTTCATTTAAAGACATTGTCAGTGAGAAATATATATACTTGGTTCCTATCACATGACACCCTATTCCTCTACAAAGGACAAAAGAGACATCATTTAAAACAATATACGGATCTGATGCCATGCTACCCATCAAAATAGACACGAACACGTGGTGACGTGAGCATTTTTCCAAAGTAGGTATAACCTTAAGAAAGTAACTTCGCCCTTTCCCTATTTAACAGGTTTTTGACTTTTATGATATACTACTAACATTTATGAAGATCATAACCAAATGTGTTTGTTGATTTCTTGTAAATTTATTAAAGAGAATGAGACAACTCACAAGTGTGATGAACATTTGCAGGATGAAGCACATAAAATGAACCATATTTAATAACTCGTAGGATATAAAACTCACAGGTTGTACCAAGAGAAATGAAAGGAGACGACCTAGTGCTTAAATATGTGGTAGCACCATGTTGAAACAGTATTAGGGGGTGTTTTTAACGTCTCCACAGGGATTATCGATATTAGATGCTTGCCTTTCAATAGTTACAATATTTTAAGTTCAATAGTTTCAAATGGTTCTCGATTTCGGTTAACATTAATTGGTAGCAAAGAGTAAATTTGTGGCAAAGAGTTTGTAAGGTTTTTAGAAAAGCATGTCAAGGTTAGGTTTCACTAATCCTTTTCATATATATCCGATTAATCACACATATGAACTTAGTTTCTGACCAATACAACCACGTATCCTCTCGACTAAGTTTATGTCCAAAGCAAAGTCGTGAGTATCGTTGTTTAGACCGTTAGATGATGTCTCACGCTAACAATCGAAACAACAATCGTTAAGATCAACACAAAGCGAATAACAAATCCCAAATCTATGTCTAGAGTTTGGTTTTTAAGAGATGAAATTATTAGGTCATGATTTGTAGAATCTATGTCTAGAGCAATACAAACCACACATAAATCATTAAGAGCAAATAACTTCATCTATATTGATCCAAAACCTTGTTCATATACAAAAGATCAAAAGAAATACATATTATCAATATCAACTACATCTAACCTCAACACAAGAGTGTTTAGCTACTCATTCTCATGGTAGCTTGGATGACAAGTTTCAAGAGGAGATGAATGAACATCCAAGTCGAATAATCGAGAATGGATGTGACTTCAGCTTCTCTAGGTGAAAATTCCCTCTTGGATGATCAAAAGACAGAAAACTATGTTTTTGGGTGAAAAATAGCAAAAGATCCCTTTCAAGACAAGTGAAAATCTATTTATACAACACTTGAATTCTGTAGCATTCGCACTGCGAATGAATCATTCGCCTAGCGAATGAAAGAAAATGGCACTTTAAGTGCCTCAGAGAGTTAACCCGCCCCAGGCTGATGTCGTGGGTTCGCACTGCGAACGATCCATTCGCACAGCGAATCATTCGCCAGCTCATTCGCAAAGCGAATTCAGGGTCCATTTTCCACTACCACCATTCGCCAGGCCCTTCGCACAGCGAG
This sequence comes from Lathyrus tuberosus, assembly GCA_022829125.1. Lineage (NCBI taxonomy): Eukaryota > Viridiplantae > Streptophyta > Magnoliopsida > Fabales > Fabaceae > Lathyrus > Lathyrus tuberosus. The sequence continues at coordinate 6,910,813 of JALAZF010000278.1, read as the reverse complement.
TAAACCAGCGAACATTCGCTGGGAGTTCGCAAAGCAAACTTTAGGTTCTTTTCCAACTGAAACTTTCTGCCTCTCTTCGCTGGAAGCCTCGCTGCTGTTCGCAAAGCGAACCTTCGCTGGCACCTTCGCCAGAGTTTGCAAAGCGAACACCCTGTTGTAGCTTCATGATTCAATGGCAGCTTGCATCCGCTCTTTGTGTCTTACATTATTGATCATTTCAAGCCTATTCCTGCACACTAGCACACAAATTACAAGCACCACACGTATATTCCAATGTTTGAATAACAACACGAATCACCACTAAAATCAACAAGTTACACATGGAAAGTAATGAAAAATGCCAAGTATTGAATACAAATATATAACATGTTTGACATCTAACAAACTCTCCCCAACTAACTCTTTGTTTGTCCTCAAGCAAAGTATGCCTGCTCGAGCATTTAATTCAACCCAAGACAAGAGAAACGGCTCAAATAAACAACAATCACAACAAAGCAACAATTATACAATCCAAGAACTTACAATGTAAAAGAACTTGACTCTTAAACAACTTTCAAACAATGTTTCAAGAGACAACTAACTCATCATGCACATGTCATTCTAACACTCCTCTTCGGAAAAGGATTGAAGGAAAACGTGCATACAAGCACGAGACAATTACACTCAAATGACAAATGATGCAAATATTAAGCAATTCATACAACATCTAAATGATCACAAAAGAAATCGTGGAAGCAAAAGATCACTAAGGACTTCAAGGTTGTAGCTTGGTCGGGTAAACAATAAAGGGATATTTCTAACGGCCATTGAAACGAAATTGCCGATGCAAAAGAACATTCACTAAACAAGGTATTCACAACATCTCAACTTCATTCACCAATTTTTCCTTTATCACACCTTCTCAGACTACCGTGCACAATTATTGAATCTATTTTTCTCATTCAAGCAAGCATTTTCTCATTTGTACACACATATTCACAACTCTTCTCTTTTCATGCTTGCTTGAATTTTTTTCAAAATTTTGAGTAATTCACCAATTTTCTTTTCATTCTCCCCAACTTATTTTCGACTCAACCTAAAGTGAATGTTTCTTGCTTTTTAAGGCAAGGGAGTCAATTAAAACAAAAGTTCAAAGGTTCAAGAAGAAAAAAAATTTTAGAAGCTCTCAAAAACTCAATGATGACTAAGATTTTTAAAACATGTACAACACCAAGTCATCACCGAAAGAGATCTAACAAATTTAGGCACAAAGGGGCTAACAAATTCTCACTACTCACGGGTAAATTACTGTTTAGAAATGGTTGTGCTCAAAATCAACAAGTGCCTTGATCATTTCTAATACTTCCACAACATCACACAAATCACAAGATGAAGCATGAATTAAAAGTATAAAACAAAATCCATCATCAATCCAAAGCATATAGTATAACATAGAGGTTTCTCACTTTTGTGATTTTTGGACCTAAATGACACAAGCATTCAAAGAGAGTTGTAACACGAAACAACATTTTCATTTGTACCAAGACACAAAGTTCTGATACATTCTAAATTCTAGAACTAGGTAACTATGTACCTTGCCACAACAACATGCTTAAAGTACTATCATAGCCATCCCATCTTGGAGGAATCTTCCTTTAAGATAAAGAATCACCAACCTAAAATTCCCCAAGTTTCATCACCAAAAGAGGGAAACATTAAATCCTCACAAGCATACCAACATAAAACATATAAACAATTTTAAGAGCTGAACATTCGTAAACTGAAGGACTCAATACTTAATACAATAATTAAAACCGAAATATTAGTAAAATAAAAACAAAAAATTTTACTAAAAACATCAAATATTACTACTAATAATAAATAGGAATGTAATGGTGTAAACACACCTACAAAGTCAAAACAAGATACCACCAACGGTACAAATACATCCCAAAATCCAAAATAATCCAACATAGTGGATAAGGTACATCAATACTAACTGAAACACAACAAAATACATAGAACATAATAAAAATTCACTTTGTAGCACAAAGGAAGTACAAAACCATCATCATCAAAAGAAATCAGTCCTCCTCGGACTCTGTAGCAAACACCTCAGTCACCTGGTCATCCTCCCCCTCCTCAGAGCCAGATACCTCCACATCATCACCATCCCCCTCCTCATCAGCATCATCACCAGCAGGACCAGCCGCATCCTCACCCCCTCCGAATACTGGCCTGGCCTCAGGCCAACCAGCGTGTGTGAGGAACTGCTCCCTCGACATCATAGAATGCTCTGCAGTGGGATCTCGAATCTGAAGTTGGAGTACCTGCATAGAATCATGTAAGTCCAACATGACGCGCTGAGAAGCCGCCATCCAGTCCCAGTTATACTGGCAAATTTCTTGCTGATAAGGATAAAAATTATGCGACCCAGAAGCATCTCCACCACTTATGTCGGCCTCAGCACCAGCACTAGACGACTCACCCCTAGCCCCCTTAGGCTTGCAGAATTTGTCGACATATCGATCATCGATAGTCGACGGTATCGTAACCTGGCGTCGCATAGGCAAATTTAGTCCAGCCTCCGCACACAATGACATGATAAGACAAGGAAATGCGAGAGGGGCATTCTTCCTAGAAGCGTTACCTCCTAAGCCGCTCTCCACAATTGCCCTTATCTCATTGGCAATTATACGCGCCACATCAATCTGCACATTTGTCAAGATACTATGGACTAGGTGAGCTAAAGGAATAGGGACGGTTGAGGAATGCGACTTTGGTTTGATATTGGTAACCACCAAAAGCAATATGAGCTGAGCTAAGGGCTGCATGTCCTCCCTCCTATACCTAATCGCAACCCCAAATGGGTTGAGTTCAACAGTCTTTCCCGGGCGCAAAAGATCTCTGGTCATTTTAGGGATATCTCGGTGAAGGTGAAGATCCCTATGGTAGTCATCAATCTGACTGGCTCGTAACGGCAGAGGACTCCCAAGAACAGTACTTATGGTCCTACGGTCAAACCTCACCATCTTTCCCCCAACTTGAGTCGTCCAACTGAACAGGTCGCCATCATCCGGAAGGGCGTTCGTGTAGAACTCCCGGACAATTTCCACATTATAACTATAGACTGGCGTTATCAGCCGATTCCAACTTTTTGCTTCCCAGAGAGCGGCCACAGAACGATAACTCCCCTGTTCACTTAAGATGAACCTCTTTTCTGCTAGAATCCTTCTTTTTTCCAATGTCAGATATCTCGCAGCTTGTGTGGCACCTCTAAATCGAGCTTCATCGAATCGGATCGGCCCTTGTCGCGATGTGGAGGACTTTCGCTTTTTAGCAAGGTTAGTTTTTGGACCCATCTGAACACATCAATAAACAAAACAACACAAAACACCAAGACAGTTCATTAGAAATCAGAAACCAAATAAAATCAGAACTGAACTTCATAAAAAAAATCCAAAGTCTGCTCTGTTCGCTGCAATACTTGCATTGCGAAGTCTGGCGAGCATTCGCCCCAGATTCGCACTGCGAATGGGCCAGCGAAGCCATGAAAGTTTTGAAAAATTACAGCAGCCACACAGTCCACAACAGAGCATCATTCTCAATGTCCTTTCTATTCTAAGGGTTGCAGAAAATTCAACATGCAAACCTTCCAACAGAATTTAAACCTTAAATTCCTAAATGCCTTAAATACAAGTCACACCCTAAAAATAACTATCAGAAAGCATCAAGAAAGGAGATATAAACCTGAATTGGAATATGGAAATTGGTGGGGAAAACACGTGAAATTTGGTCAGCTAAAGGCACGTGAGAGAGAAAGAGTTCTTGAGAGATTTTTAATTGAATGAGAGAGGTAAGTGGGACTAGGGTTTTCCCTTCAAGTCTTCAGCAACTAAAATGGGTCTTGGGCCTATGTGTTGGCCCGCCCAATTAATTAAAACCCCAAATTTTATGAGGTGGCAGCAAAAACATAAGCCCTGTCTCGCTGGGTTCGCAATGCAAACTGGCTGGCGATTGCTCGCCCCAGACTCGCAGTGCGAAGGAGCCAGCGAATGAGACAGTTTTGAAAATTTTCTCTTTTTTTGTCCTGCTGCCACTTTGCCAATCATTCAAATATCTACAATCATTTAAAACAGAAATTAAAGCGATAAATACTTACAATGTTGGGGTGCCTCCCAACAAGCGCTTGTTTAACATCGGCTAAGCTCGACGGTCTGGAGACTAGACGCCTCGAAAACAACAGCTAAAGAATTGGCTCCCGAGAAGAACACGCTACGCGCACACAAACTCATCCGTTATCGTGCCCGGTTTTTGGTCTCCTTTTCTTTAAAAACGACCAATCTCAACATGACTTCATCAAAGCTACCTTTGCATCTTCATCCTTTTTCTTTTCCAATGCTTCACTTTCTAACTTCTCTTTTTTCAAGTATTTTTCTTTTTGCACGACTTCATACACTTGATTCACAAACATCACTCCTTTGAATAATGAAAAACAAGCTTCTTCCTCCATACCACTTTCCTTGATCCGCACTTTCATTAAGCCTTCATCAACGTCCACTAACATTTTGGCGGTTTTCATGAATGGTCCGCCCAATATAATCGGTGTATCTTCATCCTCATCCATTTCAACAATCACAAAATCAATAGGAAAGAATAATTTATCCACTTTAACTAGCACATCCTCCACAACACCATACGGACGAGTTCTAGACTTATCCGCCAGTTGTAAGGTTAGGGTTGTTGATTTCATGGTCATATTATCAAGTCTTTTCACCACCGACAAGGGAATTAGATTGATGCTCGCACCAATTTCAACCAAAGCTTTGCATTGAAAATCATTACCTATTGTAATAGGTAAAGCTACTCTTCTCGGATCTTGTTCTTTCCGCGGAAGCACATATTGGATGACGACACTACACTCGGCATTAAGATCAATGTTGTTTTTGTCAGTGCACCTCTTCTTTTTCATGAGTATGTCTTTCATGAACTTGACATACCTAGGCATTTGTTCAAGAGCTTCAGGGAAAGGTACGGTTACTTGCAACCGACTAAATAACTCCAAAAACCTTGCGTAATGCCTATCATTCTCTTTTTTCTTTGGAGTAGGGGGATACGGTAATCGTCTTTGTAAAACTTCCTTCTCAAACTCCTTTCTTTCTTTTTCTTTTTTCTTCCTCACTTCTTCATCATTCTTTTCAACTACCCCATTTTCATCATTTTTTTCGACTTCCTCCAACACAATATTATTTTCCTTTTCAACGACCACCTCATGTTCAACATCTTTTCCAATTGTTCTACCACTTCTTGTGAAAATGGCTTTACACTCCCCTTTGGGATTTGGTTGAGTGGTAGCGGAGAAGGATGGCCCCGGTTGGTTTTCGGCTAATTGCTTGGCAAGTTGCCCTACTTGCGATTCAAGATTTTTAATCGAAGCTTCCGTACTCTTCTGAGTTGCCATTGATAATTGCATGAATTTGGTGAAAGTCTCCTCCATTCTTGAACTTCCACTTTTCTCTTGGGGTGGTTGGTAAGGATTTTGTCTTCATCCTTGTTGATTTTGGTAGTTGCTTCGAGGTTGATAGCCTTGTTGATTCTGGTACGGTGGTTGAGCACTTTGGTACGGAGGTCGTCCTTGATAACCTTGAGTCGGATTTCCAGCATAATTTACCTCCTCCACAATCGGAGGACAATATCCGGTAGGATGATCTCCCCTACACAATTCACAACAAGCTACTTGTACACTCTTGCTCGGAGAATCATGAATCTCTTTAAATTGTTGCGGAAGTTTAGACATTTGTTTCGTCAACAACTCAACTTGCTGGGACAATAACTAGTTTTGAGCAAGTATAGTATCATTGGTTCCCAATTCCAAAACTCCAGGAGTCCTTTGAGAAGGGCTACGGTTATGACTTCCCTGATGATCATTCAATGCCATCTTGTCAATAATAGCAGTGGCTTCTTCAGCAGTTTTGCTCATTAAGGATCCACCAGCGGTGGCATCCAACAAGGTTTTATGCACAAGTTGAAGTCCATTTCGAAAAATAAGAATTTGAGACAATTCATCAAAGCCATGCCCCTTGCATTTCCTCAACATAGATTTGAATCTCTCCCACGCTTCATTGAGAGATTCATTGGCACCTTGTTTGAACACTGTGATTGCGGTCTTTGCCTCCATAAAACGAGTATGTGGGAAAAATCGCTCCAAAAATTTTTCTTCAAGTGCATTCCAATCCGTCATTATTGCTGTTGACTGATCAAGATACTATTCCTTGGCCTTCCCAATGAGGGAATGTGGGAATAGTCTCTTAAACCGAGATTCCTCTTCAGCTTCGGGCGCACCAGTTGCTCCCGCAATCTCATAGAGCTTCGTCATATGTGTAAAAGGATCCTCATGATCCATACCAGTAAAAGGACTTTGATATAGCAGTTGGAGAATACCAGACTTCATTTCTGAATGACGACCGTTTTGTGCATTGCGAGCAAACTGTGCATTGTGTCTCAGACTGTTGGTGCATGGTCTAGAAGCAGGTGGTGGTGGTGGTGGTGGTGGATGTTCCATAACTGGAAGTAACTGTGGAAATGGTGGTGGTATAGAAGTCGAACTTCCCTCTTGTTCTTGCTTTTGTCTCTCTAGTTGCCTCCTTCGTCTCGTTCTGCTATTGATTCTACGAACGGTTCTTTCAATCTCAGGATCAAACAGAAGTTGGTCCGTCGGTAGTTTCCCTCGCATAAAATAAAATCTGCACACTAAACAAAATAAATTAACAAGTTTGAGAAAAAGTTAACAAGCTTAAAATAACACAACTATTACAATGCTTGCAATATCAATAAACAATCCCCGGCAACGGCGCCATTTTGTTGAAACAGTATTAGGGGGGTGTTTTTATCATCTCCACAGGGATTATCGATATTAGATGCTTGCCTTTCAATAGTTACAATGTTTTAAGTTCAATAGTTTCAAATGGTTCTTGATTTCGGTTAACATTAATTGGTAGCAAAGAGTAAATTTGTGGCAAAGAGTTTGTAAGGTTTTTAGAAAAGCATGTCAAGGTTAGGTTTCGCTGATCCTTTTCATATATATCCGATTAATCACGTATATGAACTTAGTTTCCGACCAATACAACCGTGTATCCTCTCGACTAAGTTTATGTCTAAAGCAAAGTCGTGAGTATCGTTGTTTAGACTGTTAGATGATGTCTCACGCTAACAATCGAAACAACAATCGTTAAGATCAACACAAAGCGAATAACAAATCCCAAAACTATGTCTAGAGTTTAGTTTTTAAGAGATGAAATTATTAGGTCATGATTTGTAGAATCTATGTCTAGAGCAATACAAACCACACATAAATCATTAAGAACAAATAACTTCATCTATATTGATCCAAAACCTTGTTTATATACAAAAGATCAAAAGAAATACATATTATCAAGATCAACTACATCTAACCTCAACACAAGAGTGTTTAGCTACTCATTCTTATGGTAGCTTGGATGACAAGTTTCAAGAGGAGATGAATGAACATCCAAGTAGAATAATCGAGAATGGACGTGACTTCAGCTTCTCTAGGTGAAAATTCCCTCTTGGATGATCAAAAGACAGAAAACTATGTTTTTGGGTGAAAAATAGCAAAAGATCCCTTTCAAGACAAGTGAAAATCTATTTATACAACGCTTGAATTCTGCAGCATTCGCACTGCGAATGAATCATTCGCCTAGCGAATGAATCATTCGCCTAGCGAATGAAAGAAAATGGCACCTTAAGTGCCTCAGAGAGTTAAACCGCCCCAGGCTGATGTCGTGGGTTCGCACTGCGAACGATCCATTCACACAGCGAATCATTCGCCAGCTCATTCACAAAGCGAATTCAGGGTCCATTTTCCACTGCCACCATTCGCCAGGTCCTTCGCACATCAAGCAAACCAGCGAACATTCGCTGGGAGTTCGCAAAGCGAACTTTAGGTTCTTTTCCAACAGAAACTTTCTGCCTCTCTTCGCTAGAAGCCTCGCTGCTGTTCGCAAAGCGAACCTTCGCTGGCACCTTTGCCAGAGTTCGCAAAGCGAACATCCTGTTGTAGCTTCATGATTCAATGGCAGCTTGCATCCACTCTTTGTGTCTTAAATTCTTGATCATTCATGCCTATTCCTGCACACTAGCACACAAATTACAAGCACCACACGTATATTCCAATGTTTGAAGAACAACACGAATCACCACTAAAATCAACAAGTTACACATGGAAAGTAATGAAAAATGCTAAGTATTGAATACAAATATATAACATGTTTGACATCTAACACACCCACTAGAATTTTAAAAACTTTTTACCAGCGGTGAAGGACATTATAGTGTACGTGAATTACTATCACATGGATCCTATAAGCTAGAAGAGATTAATTGAGACATTGTCCCTGAGACATTACTTTAGTTGAATTTTCATTTTATCAGTAAATATTCAAGTTATATAATGCAATGAATTGTTTCCTTGTTGTAAAAATTTCATAATATTAATAAAAGTGATAGGGTGTTACTCTTTTCCTCTACAAGGGAAAGTTTTTTAATAAGGCGTCATATTTACCAAGTTAATCTCGCTACTACCCTCATATATGATTATCGCACATGATTCTACTACACCCTCTAAAATACCATTGTGCTCTTTGGGGTATCATTGTGCCTTTTAGGATATCATTACACCCTTTAAGGTATCCTTGTGCTCTCTAGGGTATCATTGCACCTATGGGGTATTATTGTGCCCTCTGAGGTATCATTACGCCTTAGAGGGTATCGTTGCACCCTATGGGGTCTCATTGTTCCTGAATTATATCACTCCAAATCTTGTACAATAAAGTATATAATGGTCTCGTGTGGACAAGGTTTTGTGCCATGCTTTGCATATATCAAATAAAATACTTGACAAAACAATGGGAATTCAGAGCCCGCCATTATTTAGAAATAAGAAAAATATAAGAAAGTATTTTCATACTAGAACGAAGAGCTTTAATTTAACATTCTACCCCATATGAGGGAAAGGTTACAAAAGGGAAAAAAACAAAACATGACTTTCAGTTCTCCTGAATAAGCATGGTATCCTCGCCACAAGTGGGACGTGCTTCCTCTTCTCTAAAAGTGTGACCTCCTATTCTCTTCTACTTCTTCCTCCACCTCATCCATAATTTTCCTGTTATATTTACCTTGAATGGCCCTAGCCCAAGGCAAGATAGGGTATAAGAATAATACTTGCTCCTTTGCTTTCCAGGAACCCTAATCCATGGAAAGGGCGACACTTATATGGGTTTTCTCCATATAAACTTCAAAATAACTATTAGGATTGGCATTGAATATGACTTCTTCCCTCAGCCTAGTCACTTATTCATTTAACTTCTATAACAAGTGTTGCAGGTATGTTAAGGAAGGTGGGCTAGGTTTGAGATCTTTAATAATTCTCAACAAGGAAACTAACTTGAAAAAATGTTGGGATTTCCTGAATAAGGATAGTAGTTGATTTACTCTCTTAAAATATAGGGTGCTCATAAATGGGATGCCTATCAAGAACAACACCATTTATTTAGTATGTACTGGTACGAAGACTCAGTACTATACAATTCTTAATAACTCTTCTTGGCTTATAGGCAATGGTATGGAAGCAAATTTCTGGCTAAACAACTGGTGTGAAACTCCCCTAGTTTCAAGGTACAATATTCCAAACATCTATTACAAGCATCTTCAAGATATGGTTTATAATTATATTTTAGATGGTGGTTAGTCTCTTCCGCAAAATTTACTATTGGCTTACCCTGATCTCATGAATATCATATGAAATTGCAGTATTCGTCTTGATAAAAAGCATGATGTTAGGACTTGGAATTACATTGAGAATGGTATTACCACTCTAAAGTTGGCTTATAAGTTCATCAAGGGTCTTTCCAACTCTGTCTTGTGGAGCAAGTTATTGTGCCATAGCTTCATTCCACCTTCCAAATCCATTTTGTTATGGAGGCTTATCCATAAGGCCATGCCAACTAATGAAACCTATATATTATAGGAATTCAGTTCCTTTTCAAAGCATTCTTTGCTTGATACACGATGAAACAACTGAGCATATTTTATTTCTCTATAAATTTTCATGAACCTGAATTTCAAACACCATCAACCTGAATTTCAATATCTTTAATCTCAATGATTGATGAAAGGTTATAAATAGAGGTTGGTCTCCTCAATGCCATGTAGTCATTGTTGTTGGTATTTAATTCATCATGTTTGAGATTTGGTTGACTATAAACAAAACAAGATACAATTATTCATATCCTTCGTGGAAAACTGCATCAAAAACATTGCTAATAATGTCAAAATGGTCGGCGATAACTCTAACAAAGATGTTGGTCCTTCCATGGCTAAATTCAGAATCTTAAAAGCTTTCAACATTGACATTCATCTTATCAAGTTAAAAAGATGCATTAAAGTGTCATGGCAACCTTCCTCATTGATATGGATAAAAGGAAACATTGATGGTATGGGAATGAGAATTCCATCTGTGTATGTTTGTTGAGTGATTTTTAGAAATGATAAAAATGAACATATTGGCAACTTCTCTTCATACATTGGTAAGGACAATGATTTGCTAACTGAATTCACATGGACTAATATGGCTATGGAAGTAGCTTTATACAAGCATTGGGACAAAATTTGGATTGAAATTGATTCTTTAATAGTAGTTAAGACTTTCTCCAATCCAAAATATGTCTCATATTCCATAAAAAATTATTAGTTGAATTGTCTCTATTGGATGAGAGGTTTAAGCTTTATGATAATCCACATCTATAGAGGATGCAACATGTGTGTTGATTCTCCTTGCAAATAATTGTTTGAAGACTAGAATGTTGAGATATTAGATATAATCCAAGTTGAATTATGTGGTCGAAGCCCAAAGCTAATTAGGGTTTAAGGTTTGTTACTTAGTTTGTTATATTTATTGCTTAGTAGTCAAGTCACTTAGGTTTATATAAATAAGACATTTTATAATTCAATTATTATTCATTCATTCAATAATATCAATCCTTATTTTCTTATTATCTCTTTTTCTCTCCTCACTAAAGGAGCCTCACGCACTAACAAATTGGTATCTAGAGCTCTAGTTAGATTCTTGGTTGTGTTTTCAAGAATCACACGTCATAGATCGTGTTTCCGCGATCGTGTGTTGTTATTGATCAATCACTGCAAAGATGAATGGTAACGGAAATTTACCAAACACCCTTCTAACTCTTGATAGAAAGAATTGGCTTCGATGGAGAAAAAAAATGCAATCTCTATTTGCCTTTTATGAAACCCTATAAGTGGTTACTAATGGTGTTTCTGCGCTTAGTGAATGTGCAACTGACGCATAGAGAACCGCTCACAAGGATGCCAAGAAGAAGGATTGCAAGGCGGAATTTTACATCCAATCGGCGATTGATGCAGCTAATTTTGACATAATTGCTCATGATGAATTGGCGAAGGAGACATGGGATATTTTGTCAAGCACTATGAAGGAGGTGAGAAAGTCAAGGTTGTCAAGTTGCAAGTTGCGATGACAATATGAATTGTTGTCGATGGGAGAAGACAAAAAGATTGCAGGCTATGTGTCGAAGGTGCAGAAACTCGTCCATCTCATGAAGGGTTTTGGTGAAACTCTAACTGATAAGATGATAGTTGAGAAGGTAATGTGTACGTTGACTTCTACCTTTGATCACGTTATCGTAGCTATTCAAGACTCCAAAAATCTTGAAACCCTAAAACTGGAAGGTTTGGTTGGTTCGTTGGAGGCGCATGAGATTAGGATTGTCGAAAGGAAAAGAGTTCAAGACTCTATACAAGCACTACAGGATCAATCGTGGAAGAAGAATAGTGGTTCCAACAAGTTCAAAGGCAAAATCGACAAGACTCGTGGCAAGAACTCTTGGTCGAATCCTCACAAGTATAAGATCGATGATAGAACTTCCGAATCCTCGAAAAGAAAATAAGGAAATTTCTATCAGAAAGACAAAGTAGAGAAAAAAAAAGGTGTGCAATGCTATAACTATGTGTCATACCCCAAATTTTGACCACTAAGATCTCCCATCATTGTGCAAATCATCATCACAATATAGATAAACCATCATACCTCATTAGTCTCCCCAAAGATGGGTGAGCATCCACTACCATCAAACTTAGGGTTTCAAGCCCTCTCAGAGTTCTTAGACAAAGGATCAATCAAGAATTGACATGATCTTCAACTTGTCTAAACCTCTCAAACATCCACAATGGATCAAGAGGACTCCCACATCAAGGATTAAGCACAAGGTTGCTCCCTTTTAGGTGGATCAAGCCTCAAGATCGCCAGTGTCACCAAATTAGGGTTTTGGTCGACCAGGGCCTCCAGTTGGAAATTTTCCTCTGGGCATGAGCCAATGCTTCAAAGAATAACCTAATATACTCCATGGAACCTCATGGACCCAACTATCAAGTCAATTTGACCTCAGGGGATGCATACATCAAAATTCAGGAATTAGGGTTTCTTGACCTAATTCACCCCTAAGTTGACTTTTGGGACAAATCATGAGCCAAGACCTCAAGAGAGGATTTGAGGGTCTCTAATACACCACATTGATCAATATTCAACAATGGATTGATCCAAGAAGCTTGAGCAACAAGTCTCAATTTCATCAGTACCACAGTTAGGGTTTTGAGGAAAAAGTCAACTGTAGCTTTGACTTTTGACCAGGACATGCTCCCAAGCTCTAAGACATGATTCAATATACCCTATAACACCCATGAAACATGTACATCAAGTTTGATTTAGGTCAAGGACATGATTTCCTAAAGGATTGCACATTTTGGAATTCATCGGATAAAAAGTCAACTGTGCGCAAAAGTCAACTTTGACTTTTTGAGATTTTTCACAAAAATGGGTTTTTAACCCTAAAATGATGTTAATGTATGATTTGAATCATCATTCATCAAGAAAAATCAAAGAAAGTGGGATAACTTGTAAAAGGGGTAACCATAAAAACTTAGAAAATTTTCTAAGTTATGAACAAAGTGGCAAGGGTACCAACTTTGGAGGATCATAACTCCTAAACCACAAAGTCATTTCTCCCCATCCAAAGCTTGATTTGTAGATCTCATGGCCCTCTACAAAAACTACAACTGGCCTCATTCCAATTCTTCATGGATTTTGAGTTATGGATTGATCAAAATCACAAAAAGTGAAAATGTCACTTTTTTCCAACACTTAGTGAAATTTTCACTAAGTCAGAATCTGCCTTCACTTTTTTCCAAATGTAGAGACATTTTTCACTTGGATCCAAAAAGTATCAAAACCAAATATGATCAAACAGTTGTTGTATCATATAAGGGCTTTCCAAAATGGCCAAGAACATCACCAAATTCAACTTGAGCCATGAGATATGACATTGGCAAGTTGCCTTGCTGAAAACTGCCAAGGCAAGGAAGAATTTTGCATTTTTGGTCGATTTGCCAAAATCAGCCAATTTCAAGCCTTGTCATCATCTTGGACACATCTGAGGATCAAATCTAAAGGGGACAATCACTGAGCCAAGCCTACAAAGTCCTTGGAACAAGAAGTAGCATGCCAAACCTAGAATTGCCTAAAAGAGGGACAAGACTCCAATTTTGGATTGGAGCATTTAATAGATGCTTAGAGGTGGCATGGACTGACACATTTGCAACTGAATTCAGTCAAGATTCCTCCAACAAGTTGGGAACCAAAGCTCTGTGCTCTAACCTCTAGTCAATGGCTAGAGGAGACTTAAATTTTCATTTGCCAACATTGGCCAAACCTCTGCTGCTGTTGCCATTCACTATTGATCCCAAGAAAAACTTGCTCTAATATAAATAGAGCTCATTTATGCTCAGTTTGAGTACACCAAAGCCATCAAACAGATGCTTTCCTTAAAATCCCTTTCTCTAGGCAAAAATACCTTCTTTAGCAAGGTAACTCTAAGTTTTTGAGTTTGAGAGTTTTTTCAATCAAACCAATCACACACACACACCTCATAAACATCATATGTAGGTGATCCAAACTCTCACAAGTGACCTGTAATCACAAAATCACAAAGTCACCTCTCAAAACCTCAAAATAGGCTTTTTGTGCATTTTTCAAGCCATGTCTTGATTCAGTCACTTTCCAAACCAGATAAAACCTCAAACACACTCCAAATATCATCCTTGAATTGTCCCAAATGGTTCCCCCCATCTGGAACACCATTTGAGAGAGTTGCTATTTTGGACACTTTTAACCCATTTTGCAAGAAAGGGCGAGTTTGTGTTTTTGCAGGTACCAGCTGATTCCAATTATCCTAAAAGCTTCTAAGGGATAATTTGAGTGTGTCTAAAGCATCAAATCATTTCTGGAACAAGAGGCTTGACAGATTGCACAAAAACTCCAAAAAGCTCAAAAAGAGGTAAGCCTCATGACTTGAACTTTCCAAAATATGCAATGCTTTGAAGCCCACTGATCATGCACACCTCATACATGTTATATATGTTGTGTTTGAAACAATTGATCATGTAATTCATGCATGTATCAAAGTGTAGCATAGAACATGCAATTATAGGCCTTTTTCAAAACCACTATCGGGTTTTGAGGAGGGAGTATGATCTGAAAAAACTACCACCACCATTGGATTCCTTGTGAAATTCTGGTCCAGATGCATATAAATTTTGTCTCAAACCATTAAGAATTGAGAAAGTTATGACCTTCACGTTTCTGAGCCAGAGCTTGCCTTGCCTTGCCTTGCCTTGGGCCAGGCCTAAAACCAAGGCATGACTTGTATGTTTGTGTTTTTACTCAAAACAATGGATGTATCACCACTCCAGTGGTAAGGCGCGCGCCTTGTGACCTTGAGGTCGTGGGTTCAAACCCCACCCATGCCATTTTGTGTTTTTTCACATTTTGCCATTTTTTCCAATATTTTTATGTTTTATTAATTAATTGGAAAATTAATAACTCTTTCAATTTTAATTATTTTTTATTGGTTCTTTTTGTAAAAAATCACAAAAATGTTGAAATATTTTATTCCACAAAAAAATTAAATTTATCTTATTTATTTAATTATAATTAATATTTTTGTGAATAAATTCATTTTTATTTGTTTTTAAACATTTTAAAATGAACATTCATCTTGAAAAATCAAGACCAAATGGGTTTTAATATCTCTTGTGATTAAAACTTCATTTTTCAAACCTTAAACAAAAATCACAAGTGGTTTATTCAAATTCATTCGGTATTTTTCATTGATTTTCTTTTAATATTTACTGTTAAAGGAAAACAAATTAGGGTTTCTTTGATTTTCACCCTCACAAATCATTTTCAAACACTCATGGGCCTCTATTAGAGTGTAAGACCCAATCCCCTTTTAACCAAAACAATTTT
Organism: Lathyrus tuberosus; assembly: GCA_022829125.1. NCBI lineage: Eukaryota > Viridiplantae > Streptophyta > Magnoliopsida > Fabales > Fabaceae > Lathyrus > Lathyrus tuberosus. The sequence continues at coordinate 6,895,422 of JALAZF010000278.1, read as the reverse complement.
GGGCCTCAGATATTGTATAAGTCCCTCTGCGTTAAAAGAAAAGTTTGGCGCAATCGTCGCCCGTTTAAAATAAACCATCTGGGCCTCTCCTCGAGCTATAAGACCCATTCAAAACTTTTGGGCCTCTATTAGAGTGTAAGACCAAACCCCTTTTGAAAACCAAATTATCTTGGGCCTCATTCATTGTATAAAACCCACTACGTTTTCACAAATCTTGGCGCGATCGCCATTTCAAATGAAAAATCATATGGGCCTACCCTCGTGTTATAATCCCCACTCTTTTTCTTTAAACCTTTTGGGCCTCTTGAGAGAGTGTAAGACCCATCCCTTTGTAAAGAGAATCTTTCTCAGGCCTCAGTCACTTGTATAAGTCCCTCTGTACAAAACGATAGTGTGATCACTGATAAAAACCTGGGTCTCTCCTTGAGCTGTAAGCCCCAATTCTTCTTTCAAAGCACTTTCTCCTTTGATCTTGTATATACTATTGTTTTCAATCTTTCTTTGTTGAACAACTAACCAAACAGCATGGAAGCTGTACAACCGAGTAAGTGGTTATATGCTTTCTTTATCCGCTTTCATATACATATAACTGTATTGTGGGGCTGTTTCACTGTAAGTCTTTTTTCATAAACTCATATCAACTGTGTAATACTAGTATAGATATTTAGAGTTTCCCCGGCAACTACGTCTAGCACTAAGCCCTGTTGATTACTCTTAAAATAGACAAAACTAGATCCCCATAGGATTACCAGATACAGTCTTCCCTCCTCTTAGGGTTAAACAATATGGAGACGTGAAAGGCAGCATTCTCGGTGAACCCTTTCACAGATTGTCACCTTTAGAAATCATCAAAGAAACTCTTTTCCCCAGAGATGATCTTTTCTCCGTGAATGACATCTCTTGAGTTTCTTCCAAATTCTCGAACTTTCCTGGCTTAATCTATTCTCTATGAATAGCCTGTCTTGAAATTCTCGGGGTTTGGGGACCCACAGGCTTCTTAAAAGCATCCTCGCCTCCTCTTGGGCGTTGTACAAGGACCCGTCGGCTTCTTAGAAGTATTCACAGCCTCCTCTTAGGCTTCGTATAAATGATTTCTTCCTCCGGGAATGATAGCCTCCTCTTGGGGTTCGTACAAATTGACCCTCGGCTTCTTAAAAGTTTCTAGCCTCCTCTTGGGCTTTGTACAAATTGTCCCGACGACCTCCTAGAGGTATAGGAACATAAATTAGTCATCTTAATAGAACAGTCTTTCAAAAAGTCTAGATCTTGCTACTGCTGTTTCTTAAACGTAGTACAAAAGATGAAACTCTAGAATTAGACAGTCTAATTCCCTTGAGTCTCAAAGACATTCTCAAGCTCCTTTCAAAACTAGGAGATGAAACCCGTAGACTCGGACAGTCTCAATACCCTTTGGATTTCCCATTTCCTTAAAGAACAGGAAATAACCCTGATCCTCGAATCAAATCCCTGAGTGCAAACAGTACTCATATAAGAACTGATTTTCTCTTTAAATCAGCATACTGGACCTGTCACTCAACTAAAATAGTAACCCTAGCATCCTCTTGGGCTTTGTACAATGATTCTCCCAAACGGAGTTAACCTTTTCGGACTCTCTTGTTGAGTCAACCTTTAGCCTCCATCTCGGGCTTCGTACGAGATACAAAATCACTCTCTTGTTGAGTATAAAAGACTCTCTTGTTGAGTCATCCCTTTTAGCCTCCATCTCGGGCTTTGTACGAGATACAAAACACTCTCTTGTTGAGTATAAAAGACTCTCTTGTTGAGTCAAAACCCTTTTAGCCTCCATCTCGGGATTTGTAGGAGATACAAAACACTCTCTTGTTGAGTATAAAAGACTCTCTTATTGAGTCCAACCTTTAGCCTCCATCTTGGGCTTCGTACAAGACACATATAAAAGATTCTCCTGTAGAGTCAACCCTTTTAGCCTCTCTCTCGGGCTTCGTACGAGACACACAAAAATCACCCTCTTGTTGGGTCGATAGCCTCCTCTTAGGCTTTGTATAAGGAAACCCCGGTTGAACCAATCAACCTTTTAGCATCAAAGTTGTGCCTCGTTCACAGTATACAAACATCAACAACTCCTTTCCCTTCATCTAATTGCTGTAAGCGGCAAGCCTCTGGATCATCTACATCCATGCCACTGTCCCTCTTTTAGCATGAGAAATTCCTAAGGAAAGATGGCATTGCTCTACACTGAGTTAAAGTCTTCTCCTTCAGGTCGAAAACCCTTATAAAGGAAATTATGGCATTGCTGGATTCACATATCCCAGTTAAAGTAATCCTCCTTTATAACCAGTCACCCAACAATTGTGACAAACAGACCCCTTTAGAGATGACAAATTCTCTCTAAAGTCAACAACTTTTTAGCTTCACATCTTGGGCTTCGAACAAGATACAAATAGACTCTTTAGCTTCATATCTTGGGCTTTGAACAAGATACAAACCACCTTTAGCTTCACGTCTTGGGCTTTGAACAAGACACCAAAACACCATTTCCTCCCGTAGAATAGGAGGAACTACGATCGCTCTGATTTCCCTGTTTCGGTAAACGGGAATACGTAGGCATAAGATTGAAAGAAAAATCTTAGCGAGCACACTCAACAAAAACCCACAATCCCATACCCACATACATCAATTAAAAAGAATCAGTCCTAACCCCCTACCCATGAACATTCCCGGTGTTCCGTTATAAACAAAGAAAGAAGAAAGAGGCCCCACTTCCATATCGCATCCGTAACCTAACAGACCGCTGTTTAAACTCGGTATACAAGCAGGGTTAATTAGAGACATCTATTTCCCTTCCTTCATCAACTTCAATAGGATAAAAAATGAATCGACCTGTAGTACCCCCAAAAGAGCAATAGTGCTTAAGAAACATGTCCAGTTTCGCTCGCTACAGAAAAGTGGCGTCCACCGTGGGGCCGAGTCTTTGATTTTCTTTCTTTCTTTCTTAAAGTAAAAGCCTTTGGCAAGTTATTTTATGACGGTTTCATCGGGGGATGTCGTTATTGCTAGGATCGGCCTTCACTAGGATCTTAGGTCAAAACCTTTAAATTGGGAAGGAACCACAGAGTGACGCCTCTGCCGGGAAGCCATTTTCTGTCAGGAACACAGGATTCATAGCTCTTAAAAGTCTAGGACATTAGGACAAATATATATACTGCTTTTCCTAATTAATATTTGTGTTTATTTTTCTGCTAATGGGAATGCGTGTGATGCCACATGTGGAAAGATTGAGTATACACCTAGGAAAAACCCCTTTAGTGGTGCGGAAGCTATCGGAAATAGTTGTCACGGGATACCACCCTCTTCTGAGGACTCTTCGAAAAAACACCACCTAGCACGGTTCCCGGCCCGCTGGTGTTTTTCTCGACAAGAGTTGATGATGTTGAGAGACAGGTACAAAAATCACTAGTATAAACCTTTGGGACCGGTAGAGCCTTGACTCCAAGACACCGACCCTTTGACCCCATGTTTTTTCTATGTTTTTGTGTGTTGAATTCATGCATTCATTTAAAAAACATTACATCAAAGAAAATCTTCTCTTCTAGTCTCTCCTTTTTTTCAAATTAAACTAAGACAATGATTGCAAATGTCAGAGAAAAAGACTGCGCTCATGGATTTCGGTAGAAGGAGAACTCATAAGTACACTTTTAAGGTTCCAAAGTTAGAGGATTTGAGAGGTTTGGCGAGAATGGTCACTAACCCTGAAGCTTTCAGAGCCAAGTACGGAGGTCTGCTACCTGAGTTAAAGGTCCAAGTAATTGAAATAATCATGGATGCACTCGTTCAGTTTTACGATCCGGTCTATCACTGTTTCACATTCCCGGGTTATCAACTAGCACCGACGCTGGAGGAGTATTCTCATCTGATCGATTTACACATCACTGATCGAGCTCCTTTTTCTGGACTGGAAGAAATTCCAAAGGATCAGACCATTGCAAGAGCAATTTATTTGGACAAGTCAGAGGTCAGGACTCACATGACCACTAAGGGTGGCATACAAGGTTTGCCGGCCCAGTTCTTGACAAAAAAGGCCTTGTACTTCGCTAGTATAGGGAACGTGACTGCTTTTGAAAGCATCTTTGTCTTACTCACTTACGGATTATTTATGTTTCCCAACATCAATAACTTCGTCGATATCAACTCCATTAAGGTTTTTCTCATTGGAAACCCTGTGCCGACTTTGCTCGCGGACGCATATCATTATGTACACTTAGGGAATTTGTACAACGGAGGGGAGATCACATATTGTGTACCTCTGCTATACAAATGGTTTATCTCCCATTTGCCTAAGTCTGCTGCTTTTTGGGATCAAAAGAATACTTTACGTTGGTCGCAGAGAATCATGTCTCTTACCAACTCTGACATAGATTGGTGCAATAGGATTTATGAGGGAATCAGGATCATTGACCGTTGTGGAAACTTCCCCAACGTACCCCTCATAGGAACTAAGGAAGGAATCAATTACCATCCAGTATTGGTTCGTCGTCAATTTGGATACCCGATGAGGCATGTCCTGCGGAATACTCATCTGGAAGGTCTTTTCTTCAAAGAAGGAGAAAATGACAGAGCACTAATGATGGAAATAGTGCACGCTTGGAAACATGTTCATAAGAAAGGACAAGAGTCTCTAGGAAAACTAGACTGTGTCTCGGTGGAGCCTTACCTCCACTGGGTACAAACTAGAGCTCTCAAGCTAAAGATGCCTTATCCTCGTCATGGAGTTCTTCCGCCAAGGGAGTCTGTCATGTACTTCATGACTGAAATGGAAAAACTCCAAGTTACTCTCAACAGAGTTCAGCGGGATAAGAGGTCTTGGAAGAACAAGTATCGCACCCTCAATGTGGAGTGTATCAAAATACAGCAACTACTGAAGGATAAAGATGCCCTGATTGAAATTTTGGAGCAGCATGCTGTGGATAATCAGGATAACCAAAGGAATTTGCTCGCTCCTTTCACCTGGCAAAGGAATGACAACCCGACAACGGCCCAAGAGCCCCGGTCCAAGAAAAGGAAAGTACCAGAATCAGCACCCGGTTTCTCCTCAGAGAGGACACGGAACCCCTTAGCTTAGGTTTCTGTTTCTGCACCTTGTAATCTACTGTATTTCTATTTTCGCAATCCTTTGAATTCAATAAAACGGGGTTTCCCCACTGTTTGATATTTGCAATCTAATTGTCGAAGTTTATTTTGATTAAACCAAAAAAAACAATTAATATAATCATTGCATTCATAATTCTCACGTCACGTATTCTTCTTACCTACGAATCTCACGTTTGTGTCTCGATTCTAGAGTCAAACTGTCACATTCGTACAATACTCGGGCCAATCGTCAGAAAAAGATGGATGATCTTGAGGAAGAGAACAGAGAGTTGAAAGAAGAGATCGACGCTCTGAGAGAGGATATGAGAAAGCTTCGTAACGACATGCAAGCCATGGCAGAAGCTCAGCTACAAAGAACTGTGATCTCAGAGGTCACCTCAACGCCCATAATGGAGAAGTATGATCCTAGGTACAAAATGCCGAAAGATCGTCCCTGGGGCATGCCTGTTAACTATATCCTGGAAGGATATGTTCCGCCAATCACTGGAGATCCGGAAACTTCAGCAGAAGCCGCTGGGCCTGAAGGTTACAAACTTTGGGAAAGCGAAGACGCCAGAGGCATATTGAGGACTCCTGAACGTTACAAACTTCGGGAAACGCCAAGATTCACAGCCGTAGTCACGGTACCACCCCCTGTGGTGCACACTGTCCCGGAAGGACAGATTCCACAGATACCTTCTGGTAGAAAGGAAACTATGTTCGACAGGATGGACGAGTTCCAGGAATAGTTCCTGGAGATGCAAAAGGAACTGTAAGCCATCCGCGATCAAGATTTATTTGGAAAGGACGCCGCAGACCTTTGTTTGGTCCCCAATGTGAAAGTTCCGCACAAGTTCCAAGTGCCCGACTTTGAAAAATACAAGGGTAACTCTTGCCCTCAGAGTCACTTGGTAATGTATGCTCGGCGAATGTCGGCTCAGACAGAGAATCAGGACCTACTGATTCATTACTTCCAAGATAGTTTAACCGGTGTCGCACTCAAATGGTACATGGGTTTAAACCGCACTACGATCAGTACATTCAGAGATCTTGGCACTGCCTTCATCCAACAATATAAATACAATCTGGACATGGCACCAGACAGAGATCAGCTCAGATCAATGTCGCAAAAGGACAAAGAAACCTTTAAGGAATACGCTCAAAGATGGCGTGAAATTGCCGCTCAAATTTGTCCACCTCTTGAGGAAAAAGAGATGACAAAAATCTTCTTAAAGACCTTAAGCTCATTTTACTATGACAGAATGGTTGCCAGTGCGCCCAGTGACTTCACCGAAATGGTCGGTATGGGGGTACGTCTCGAGAAAGCTGTTCGAGAAGGACGTCTAGTAATAGACGCTGGATTATCAAGTAGTACAAAGTGATACGGTAGTGCTCTCCCTAAGAAAAAAGAGCAAGACATTGGGAATATCTCTCTCGGAAAGCAAAGGCGACGTTATCAACCAGTAGCAGCTGTGACTCCTGCTATCAATCCCGCGCCTACGTATCAACCTCAGGTTGCACAGAGACAACCTATTCAACATCAATTTCAGCAAAGGACACAACAGCCTCTTCAGCAGGCTCGTCCTCCATACAACAACAACCGTATAACACAGCCACTAGGATTTGATCCTATCCCCGTATCATACGCAGAACTATTTCTGTTACTACTAGCCAAGGGGCACTTCCAGACTAAATCCCCTCTTGCAGTACCGGAAAATCCGCCTTTTTGGTTTAAGGTGGACCAGACTTGCCCTTATCATCAAGGAGGATCAGGGCATAACATAGAGAACTGTCTCAGTTTTAAATCTGACGTGCAAAAGCTTGTTAGGAGCGGGGTCTTATCTTTCAAAGATACGAATCCGAATGTTCTCACGAACCCGCTGCCTTAACATGAGAAAGCTGCAGTCAACCTGATAGAGGAAGAGTCTAATAATGTCTATCAAATTCATGATGTACTCTTGTTAAGGACCAATCTGGTCAAGATGCATTGTAGACAGAGTGGGTATGGCCACGTGCCACCTCATAATTATCACCAGTGTGATATCTGCTCTAAAAACAATCAGGGATGTTCTGTGGTGCAATCAGCTTTACAGGAACAGATGGATCTCGGATGGGTCCAAGAGTACCGAGTTCGTGGAGTTAACATGGTCTATAAGAATTCCAACGTCATTCAAAACCACGACATCCGTGCGATGAATGTCAACCTGGTGGCAATGCACTGAAGGCAAAGCCAGTATCATAATCTGCCACGGCACGATTACAGTTCTTGTCTGACTTGCTTGGTAAATGAACAGGGATGCTCTTTTGTACAGGAGGCCCTCCAGCGTCAGATGGATCTTGGATGGATCCAGGACTACCATGATAGGAACCACTATCAGATCAACATGGTTCAGATCTTCGATACTCGCTTGATGAATACCAACCTGGTAGAGTTACATGCTGAGCAGGTCCGACTCGGGTTCCTGATTTCACATAACTATCAAAGCTGTAAGGTGGGTTGCAAAAACAATCAAGGTTGTGCCCTTGTCCAGGAGGCACTTTAGCACTTATTAAATCACTGGTGGATGCCAATCTATATGGATGAAGATACTCAGCAAATTAGTATCAATAACAGGAACCCTACTCGGCGTCAAAGTCAGGATGTTCGATCTATGGAAACTAACCTAGTAAGGTTACATTGCATTCAAAGCGGGTGTGGCCAGGTGCCGCCACACAACTACGAACGTTGTAGAGTCTGTTCAGAAGATAACCAAGGGTGCTACCTTGTGCGAGCAGCTCTTCAGGGTCAGGTGGATCGTAGAGAGATTCGCCCATATCCGGGTTCCGGACCAATCAACTGGGCGCCAGACTACCTCGCTGATCAAATTGCAGATGTTGTTGTAATCTCTGATCATCAGAAGGCCAGGGATGTTTGTGCCATCATTCCTCTAATTGACGAATCGAGAGTTCCCAACTAGGAACGGATTGAAATTGCTTACGACAGTCAGAAAAATCAGAAGGCTCCCATAGTCATCTATCTACCGGAACCACTACCGTATGAATCAACTAAGGCAACCCCTTACAAATACGGTGCGACGATAATTGAAAATGGAAATGAAATTCCATTACCCTCCGTCGTAAATATCGCAGACATCAGTCGTGTAACACGGAGCGGTAGAATCTTCAACAGAGGAGTTAGAGAGTCCAGCAAAGAAAAGGAACCTCAGACAGAAGTTCCCAATCCACCGGTCGGTCAGTCCAGTAATCCCGACCTTTCAAAAAACAATGATGAGATGTTGAAGCTCATCCAAAGGAGTGAATACAACATTGTTGATCAGCCATTACAAACTCCTTCAAAGATCTCTGTGTTGTCACTTTTACTCAGTTACGAAGCGCACAGGGAGGCTCTACAGAAAGTCTTGGAGCAAGCCTTGGTAGAACAGGATGTAACAATCAGACAGTTTGATAACATTGTCTCTAACATCACTTCCTGCAAAAACTTAGGATTTAGTGATGAGGAATTACCTGAAGAAGGTCGCCGTCATAACATGGCGCTCAACATTACAGTCAACTGCCAGGACGATGCTTTAGCCAGCATACTGGTAGACACAGGGTCAGCCCTGAATGTCATGCCGAAGTCCACTTTGATGCAATTATCCTTCAAAGGACCCCCGATGAGAACCAGTGAGTTCGTCGTCAAAGCATTCGACGGGTCCAGAAAAACGGTTATCGGCGAAGTCTACCTTCCCATAACTATTGGTCCTCACACTTTCCAAGTCACTTTCCAGGTCATGGATATCCGGGAAACGTACAGTTGTTTATTAGGAAGACCTTGGATACATCAGGATGGGGCGGTCACCTCGACCCTCCACCAAAAGTTAAAGTTCGTCCAGATCAACCATCTCGTCACGATCTGTGGAGAGCAAGCCTTGCTCGTGAGTAACTTATCATCATTTACTTGTGTAGAACCCGAGGATGTTATTGGAACTCAGTTCCAAGCACTGTCAGTGAGCAAGGACAATCAATCCAAAGAGGGAACTTTCATTTCCTCATACAAAGACGCTATCAAAGCGGTCGAGAGTACCAATACAACAGGATGGGGACAGCTAGTCATTCCTACTGACAATAAAACAAAGAAGGGTATTGGTTTTTCTATAACCTGTACCCAGACAGCTACTACCAGCGATGAAAGTCTTCATCCCATTCAAGACTTCTTCCACAATGGAGGTTTCCTTCACCCAGTGCCTCAAGAAGTGCATACCATTAATAAAGATGATTCCTCTGATATGGAGGAAGAATGGGGGTCCTATCTTAACGAGGACGGTTATATGTCTCAGGACGAAACGCAGACTCCATTTTGCTTTCCTGCACAGAGGCCGAGATTTATACCAAGGTCAGATGTTAAAATGATGTATGGAGATTGCGATCCGGAAGGATGTCGTGCTCCACCAAACTCATTAGAGGAAGACACTCCGATGAAAGACAACTTTGACCACAACTATCATGGCCCGATGGATGGCCTGCCAATGTGGTAGCCTTACCCAGGAGACTTGGAGCAAGAGAATCAGCCGAACAATGAAAATCAGCTGAGCATCATTGAACAGAATACCTGTGTCCCCACCATGTCATGGGATCAACACCCAGGGTATCCTGAAAATACCCCGCACGACGATGAATTCACAACGTTCGCAGGATTAGAGTTCATCAACTATGCTTTTCCCGAGGTCAACGTCATCGAGAGAGATGACTCCTCCTATTCCAAAGAAGTACGGGACACCTTGGGACAACCGAGTGGTAAGTTCGACTACTTCGTCAAGTACACCGCTCCCGAAAGCTCTCGTATCAGGCTCAAAGACATCCAGCCAACTGGATAAGGAGATCTACTTGAGAGAACAAATGCTCTGCAAAAGGCAACAGAGGAATCCTCCTACGACAATTCTGCCTGGGAGACAGATTCCAATGATCCTGCTCCACCAGAAATCAGCGTCATTTCTGAAGACAAATCAAGGAAAGTACCAGACTTTGTGATTCACCAAGGAGTTCGCCGCCAATGAGTTGTTGTCGATATTCCGAAGATTGTTCATAAGTCAAAGTAATTGCCATCTTTAGCCTTTCACCCTGCCCAGGTGAAACAGATGTTTTGATAGGGCTCGCTTTCTGTAAATTTTCCCTCTTCGCTTTGCCCAAAGCGACAGAGTTTTGTTTTATAGGGCTGTAGTTTCAAGAATCGACTTGTTCATTAATAAAATAACGTCATTTTGAAATTTCTGCGTTAATTGCTGTTTTCTCTTTTTGCTATTCTCAGAAAATGGTAATCCTAAAAAGCATCTCAAATAATAAAAACAAGCAGTTTTTCAAAGAAATACACTGCACACACTCTTGCATTTTCTCTATCTCTTCTAAAAATAATCATCACGTCATGCAGATTGCTTGTTTTAAACCCAGTTGAAACATACGATCCGATGCCTTCTCCCAACTTTGAGTTCCCGGTATTTGGGGCTGAAGAAGAAGTTGACAACGAAATTCCAGAAGAGATTTCCCGATTACTCAGACAAGAGGAAATGTCCATTGAACCTCACAAAGAGCCATTGGAAACGGTAAACTTGGGTTCAGAAAAAGAGAGAAAAGAGATCAGGATTGGGGCACTACTCAGTCCAACTGCCAGAGAGGGTTTGTTAAGGCTTCTCAAAGAATTCCCCGATGTTTTCGCTTGGTCCTATCAGGATATGCCAGGGTTGGATACCAGCATCGTGGAACATCATTTACCATTGAGATCGGAATGTCCGCCAGTAAAACAAAGGTTGAGACGGACTCACCCAGACATGGCCATCAAAATCAAAGAGGAGGTACAGAAACAGATTGACGCAGGTTTCCTCGCTACATCAGAATATCCTCAATGGTTAGCCAACATCGTACCCGTTTTGAAAAAGGACGGAAAAGTCAGAATGTGAGTCGATTACAGAGATTTAAACAAGGCTAGTCCAAAGGACGACTTTCCCTTACCGCACATTGACATGCTGGTAGACAGTACAACAAAGTTCAAAGTTTTCTCCTTCATGGATGGATTCTCGGGCTATAATCAGATCAAAATGGCGCCGAAAGACATGGAGAAAACTTCGTTCATTACCCCTTGGGGTACCTTTTGTTACAAGGTAATGTCGTTCGGTTTGAAGAATGTCGGGGCAACCTATCAACGGGCCATGACTACTCTTTTTCATGACATGATACACAAAGAAATTGAGGTATATGTCGATGATATGATTACAAAATCTAGAACAGAAGATGAGCATGTGACCCACCTGTCAAAACTATTTGAGCGGTTGAGAAAGTACAAACTCCGCTTGAATCCCAACAAGTGCACCTTTGGTGTCCGTTCAGGGAAACTCTTAGGGTTCATTGTCAGCTAGAAAGGAATTGAGGTTGATCCTGACAAGGTCAAGGCCATTCAAGAAATGCCTTCTCCGAAAACTGAAAAACAAGTCAGGGGATTCCTGGGACGTTTGAACTACATCTCCAGATTTATATTCCTCATGACCGCGACATGTGCGCTGATTTTCAAACTGCTAAAAAAGAATCAGGACTGCGTTTGGACAGAAGATTGTCAAACTGTCTTCGACAGTATCAAGGAATACCTGTTGAACCCACAGATTTTATCCCCTCCAGTGGAAGGAAGACCACTGATCATTTACTTAACAGTCTTGGAAGACTCCATGGGCTGTGTACTTGGCCAACAAGACGAAACCAAAAGGAAGGAGTCTGCCATCTATTATTTGAGCAAGAAATTCACCGACTGTGAAGCTCGGTACACGATGCTCGAGAAAACTTGCTGCACTTTGGCTTGGGCAGCCAAACGTCTGCGCCAGTACATGATTCGTCACACTACTTGGTTAATCTCCGAAATGGATCCAATCAAGTATGTATTTGAAAAACCTGCTCTCACGGGAAGGATTGCTCGTTGGCAGATGTTGCTATCAGAATATGACATAGAGTACCACGCTCAGAAAGCCGTTAAGGGGAGTGTTTTAGCTGATTATTTGGCTCATCAACCGATTGACGATCAAGAATCAATCGGGTTTGACTTCCCAGACGAAGATGTCATGTATCTAAAAATGAAAGATTGCGATGAACCGCTACCCAGCGAAGGGCCAGAACCAGATTCCCAATGGGGACTTATTTTTTACGGAGCTGTCAATCATTACGGAAACGGAATTGGGGCAATTATCATAACACCTCAGGGTACCCACATTCCTTTCACTACCAGACTTACGTTCAAGTGCACAAACAACGAGGCCGAATACGAAGCTTGTGTTATGGGTCTCGAAGAAGCGATCGACTTAAGGATCAAAAACTTGGACGTATATGGCGACTCAACCCTAGTTATTAATCAGATCAAAGGAGATTGGAACACATACCAATCAGGATTGATCCCTTATAAAGATTACACGAGAAGGTTGTTACCCTTCTTCAACAGAATTGAGTTTCATCATATCCCTCGTAATGAGAACCACATGGTTGATGCCTTAGCCACCCTCTCTTCCATGATTAGTGTTGGTCAATGGAATGGCATACCTAAGATCGACATAATGCGCCTTGAGCGGCCCGCTTACATCTTCGCGATTGAAGCAGTCATAGACGACAAACCTTGGTATCACGATATCAAATGCTTCCTTCAGAAACAAGAGTACCCACATGGGGCGTCCAGGAAAGATAGACAAACCCTCAGGAGGCTGGCTGGTAGTTTCTTCCTGAGCGGTGATACTCTCTATAAGAGAAATTTTGACATGGTCTTGCTCCGATGTGTAGACAGACCAGAAGCAGACATGCTGATAAAAGAAATTCACGAAGGGTCCTTTGGCACTCATGCCAACAGACACATAATGGAGAGAAAAATTCTGAGAGCAGGGTACTACTGGTTGACCATGGAATCTGACTGCTACAAGTACATGAGAAGGTGTCACAAGTGTCAGATATACTCAGACAAAATCCATGTACCGCCAACAAATCTCAAAGTTCTTTCTTCCCCATGGCCTTTTTCCATATGGGGAATCGACATGATTGGCTTGATTGAGCCCAAGGCTTCGAACGGACATCGGTTCATCCTGGTAGCCATTGACTACTTCACCAAGTGGGTCGAAGCAGCATCATACGCTAATGTAACCCGACAAGTGGTGGTCCGATTTATCAAAAACAATATCATCTGCCATTATGGTGTTCCGGGCCAGATCATTACTGATAATGGATCTAACTTGAACAATAAGATGATGAAGGAGTTGTGCGCAGAGTTCAAGATCGAACACCATAACTCATCTCCCTACCGACCAAAGATAAACGGAGCGGTAGAAGCGGCTAACAAGAACATCAAAAGGATTGTTCAAAAGATGGTTGTAACCTACAAAGATTGGCACGAGATGCTACCCTTTGCTCTTCACGGTTATCGCACATCCGTCCGCACTTCAACAGGGGCAACCCCTTTCTCTCTAGTATATGGCATGGAAGCAGTGCTCCCCATAGAAGTAGAGATCCCGTCAATCCGGGTATTGATGGAAGCTAAGCTTACAGAGGCTGAATGGTGTCAAAGTCGACACGACGAATTGAACCTGATCGAAGAAAAGAGAATAACGGCACTATGCCACGGTCAGTTGTATCAACAGAGAATGAAGAAGGCCTTTGACAAAAATTTCCGACCTCGCATCTTCAGGAAAGGAGATCTCGTGCTCAAGAAAATACAATCATTTCTCACTGATTCTCGGGGCAAGTGGACTCCGAATTATGATGGCCCTTATGTGGTCAAGAAAGCTTTCTCAGGCGGCACCTTGAGACTTGCAACTATGGACGAAGAGGATTTTTCCTACCCCACAAATGTTGATGTAGTCAAGAAATACTTTGCCTAAAAAAAAGAAAAAAAAAACGTCTCGGTGGATCGAAAACCCGAAAGGGCGGTCCAGGCAAAAATTAGAGACATGATAAAAAATCATCTTGTTGGATTGGAAACCTCAAAGTACAATCCAGGCAAAAATTAGGGATAATGGCAAGTAACTATGTTCAACAAAGGGGCAAATCCTCAGCAGCAGTTACGTCGTCCATCAGAAAACTCCAATCAAGGCCATCTTCGGCAGAAGCTCAGGATGTCCAGAATTCAAAGTTGGTAGAAGGATAGTGGTCGTCATGTTTCAATGTAGCCCTTTTCCCTTAAATTACCATTTTCTAACTTTGTAAATACTCTATGGAATCACGCGCTTGGCTGATTTCCATCCTATCTATAAAATTTGAGCCTTTGTGTTTTTGCTTGCAATTCTTATTTGTTTTAGCTTTATAGAACGACATTTTAACATGATCAACGGTTCTTGAAATAAAACAAAAATGAATTTACTTGTTAAAACCTTTTTCTGATTTTAAATAAAGATGGCAATTTCTTTTGGCTATTGAGCATCAAAAGAACATTGCTCGCTACTCCAGAAATAAGCGAGCTTCAACGTGCAGAATCGAAGTACACCTTCTAAGCCAGTGCACCAGAATGAAGGATCAGTTGTATCAGATGCGGCTTTCCCATCTGATACCCTCGGCCGAGTTCTCATCTTCTAAGCCCGACCAGCGTCGCTCCCCAACAGGGACCGTTTCTCCTAAGCAAGGCGGAATTGCTATCTTGAACCAACGGTACTTCTTCGCCCCGCGATGTCCGAGTATCCAGTCATATCCATCTATTAGTCTGTATGGCACGTCAGTTTTGTCAGCATATACATACATACATCATGCATTATTGATTTGCATTCACATTCATATTGCATCACTATCACTCCCGTCGGTCTTGTCCCCTAGTGATAACAGTCCTCTCAATCGAGTTGTCAGTTATTTCCTCGTCAGGAAAGGTTGCGCCTGAACAATCTCTCTCCTCCAGTTTATTTCTGGATTGGAGTTGGGTCCTTAACCACTTTGATAACTTGAACCTCTGAAAGATCAGAGAACCTTCAACCGATGTCACTCTTCGCCATTGAAGATGATATTTTCACTTTCCCGGATTAAGGAAAATCCCCAGAGAAAACCTCTTAATTAGAGATCTGGCGGTACGGCGGTTTTTCTCTGAAAAACCACTAATGAAAAGGTCATCGGCACCTCAAAATTGGATCCCATCATATGGCATTTCTCCAGGAAGACCCCGAGAAAAGTATGATGTAAGACCCCAAGCGGAAGCAGTCTCTCAAGAAACTCGATTTCCCAAGTAGAAACAAATGGCGTCTCCAATAGAGAAGTTTGTGCACCTCTACAACTCAGACGATTGGGTTCCCCAGCAAGTCTGACATCATTCTTTTTCCCATCAAATGGCATCTCCCCAGGAAAATTCGGCGAGAAGTTTGAGGAAAACCGCTACACGTAGCGTCCCTTGTCAATAAGGTTTATTGAGAAAAGAAACTTAGACCAGTTCATTGGTAGGAAACCAAGAACGAGGGGAAGTTTATTTCAGAAACTGAGACCAGTTCCTTGGTAGGAAACCAAGAATGAGGGGAAGTTTATTTCAGAAACTGAGACCAGTTCCTTGGTAGGAAACCAAGAACGAGGGGAAGTTTATTTCAGAAACTGAGACCAGTTCCTTGGTAGACAACCAGGATCGAGGGGAAGTTTTACCTTTTCTAAGCATCATTGCTTAGCAAAAGAAGATGAATGCGTAAGCTACCATTTATAATCACCATCAAAATTTTGGGTATTTCGATATTTAATCCTCTTGCACCCCGAATGCCCGAACACCTTCGTCATTCGCACCTTCGGGTCCAAGAAGATTAAATAGGGGCATCTGTCATACCCAAATTTTGACCACTAAGATCTCCCATCATTGTGCAAATCATCATCATAATATGGATGAACCATCATACCTCATCAGTCTCCCCAAAGATGGGTGAGCATTCACTACCATCAAACTTAGGGTTTCAAGCCCTCTCAGAGTTCTTAGACAAAGGATCAATCAAGAATTGACATGATCTTCAACTTGTCTAAACCTCTCAAACATCCACAATGGATCAAGAGGACTCCCACATCAAGGATTAAGAACAAGTTTGCTCCCTTCTAGGTGGATCAAGCCTCAAGATCGCCAGTGTCACCAAATTAGGGTTTTGGTCGACCAGGGCCTCCAGTTGGAAATTTTCCTCTGGGCATGAGCCAATGCTTCAAAGCATAACCTAATATACTCCATGGAGCCTCATGGACCCAAGTATCAAATCAATTTGACCTCAGGGGATGCATACATCAAAAATCAGGAATTAGGGTTTCTTGACCTAATTCACCCCTAAGTTGACTTTTGGGACAAATCATGAGCCAAGACCTCAAGAGAGGATTTGAGGGTCTCTAATACACCACATTGATCCATTTTCAACAATGGATTGATCCAAGAAGCTTGAGAAACAAGTCTCAATTTCATCAGTACCACAGTTAGGGTTTTGAGGAAAAAGTCAACTGTAGCTTTGACTTTTGACCAGGACATGCTCCCAAGCCCTAAGACATGATTCAATATACCCTATAACACCCATGAAACATGTCCATAAAGTTTGATTTAGGTCAAGGACATGATTTCCTAAAGGATTGCACAGTTTGGAATTCATCGGATAAAAAGTCAACTGTGCGCAAAAGTCAACTTTGACTTTTTGAGATTTTTCACAAAAATGGATTTTTAACCCTAAAATTATGTTAATGTATGATTTGAATCATCATTCATCAAGAAAAATCAAAGAAAGTGGGATAACTTGTAAAAGGGGTAACCATAAAAACTTAGAAAATTTTCTAAGTTATGAACAAAGTGGCAAGGGTACCAACTTTGGAGGATCATAACTCCTAAACCACAAAGCCATTTCTCCCCATCTAATGCTTGATTTGTAGATCTCATGGCCCTCTACAAAAACTTCAACTGGACCTCATTTCAATTCTTCATGGATTTTGAGTTATGGATTGATCAAAATCACAAAAAGTGAAAATGTGACTTTTTCCAACACTCAGTGAAATTTTCACTAAGTCAGAATCTGCCTTCATTTTTTTCCAAATGTAGAGACACTTTCCACTTGGATCCAAAAAGTATCAAAACCAAATATGATCAAACAAATGTTGTATCATATAAGGGCTTTCCAAAATGGCCAAGAACATCACCAAATTCAACTTGAGCCATGAGATATGACATTGGCAAGTTGCCTTGCTGAAAACTGCCAAGGCAAGGCAGAATTTTGCATTTTTGGTCGATTTGCCAAAATCAGCCAATTTTAAGCATTGTCATCATCTTGGACACATTTGAGGATCAAATCTAAAGGGGACAATCACTGAGCCAAGCCTCCAAAGTCCTTGGAACAAGAAGTAGCATGCCAAACCTAGAATTAGCTGAAAGAGGGACAAGACTCCAATTTTGGATTGGAGCATTTAATAGATGCTTAGAGGTGGCATAGACTGACACATTTGCAACTGAATTCAGTCAAGATTCCTCCAATAAGTAGGGAATCAAAGCTCTGTGCTCTAACCTCTAGTCAATGGCTAGAGGAGACTTGGATTTTCATTTGCCAACATTGGCCAAACCTCTGCTGCAGTTGCCATTCACTATTGATCCCAAAACAAACTTGCTCTACTATAAATAGAGATCATTTGTGCTCAGTTTGAGTACACCAAAGCCATCAAACAGATGCTTTCCTCAAAATCCCTTTCTCTAGGAAAAAATACCTTCTTTAGCAAGGTAACTCTGAGTTTTTGAGTTTAAGAGTTTTTTCAATCAAACCAATCACACACACACCTCATAGACATCATATGTAGGTGATCCAAACTCTCACAAGTGACCTGTAATCACAAAATCACAAAGTCACCTCTCAAAACCTCAAAATAGGCTTTTTGTGCATTTTTCAAGCCATGTCTTGATTCAGTCACTTTCCAAACCAGATAAAACCTCAAACACACTCCAAATATCATCCTTGAACTGTCCCAAATGGTTCCCCCCATCTGGAACACCATTTGAGAGAGTTGATATTTTGGTCACTTTTAACCCCTTTTGCAAGAATGGGCCAGTTTGTGTTTTTGCAGGTACCAGCTGATTCCAATCATCCTAAAAGCTTCTAAGGGATCATTTGAGTGTGTCTAAAGCATCAAATCATTTATGGAACAAGAGGCTTGACAGATTGCACAAAAACTCCAAAAAGCTCAAAAAGAGGTAAGCCTCATGACTTGAACTTTCCAAAATATGCAATGCTTTGAAGTCCACTGATCATGCACACCTCATACATGTTATATATGTTGTGTTTGAACCAATTGATCAAGTAATTCATGCATGTATCAAAGTGTAGCATAGAACATGCAATTATAGGCCTTTTTCAAAACCACTATCGGGTTTTGAGGAGGGAGTGTGATCTGAAAAAACTACCACCACCATTGGATTCCTTGTGAAATTCTGGTCCAGATGCATATAAATTTTGTCTCAAACCATTAATAATTGAGAAAGTTGTGACCTTCACGTTTCTAAGCCAGAGCTTGCCTTGCCTTGCCTTGGGCCAGGCCTAAAACCAAGGCATGACTTGTATGTTTGTGTTTTCACTCAAAACAATGGATGTATCACCACCCCAGTGGTAAGGCGCGCGCCTTGTGACCTTGAGGTCGTGGGTTCAAACCCCACCCATGCCATTTTGTATTTTTTCACATTTTGCCATTTTTTCCAATATTTTTATGTTTTATTAATTAATTGGAAAATTAATAACTCTTTCAATTTTAATTATTTTTTATTGGTTCTTTTTGCAAAAAATCACAAAAATGTTGAAATTTTTATTCCACAAAAAAATTAAGTTTATATTATTTATTTAATATAATTAGTATTTTTGTGAATAAATTCATTTTTATTTGTTTTTAAACATTTTAAAATGAACATTCATCTTGAAAAATCAAGACCAAATAGGTTTTAATATCTCTTGTGATTAAAACTTCATTTTTCAAACCTTAAACAAAAATCACAAGTGGTTTATTCAAATTCATTTGGTATTTTTCATTGATTTTCTTTTAATATTTACTGTTAAAGGAAAACAAATTAGGGTTTCTTTGATTTTCACCCTCACAAATCATTTTCAAACACTCATGGGCCTCTATTAGAGTGTAAGACCCAGTCCCCTTTTAACCAAAACAATTTTGGGCCTCAAATATTGTATAAGTCCCTCTGCGTTAAAAGAAAAGTTCGGCGCAATCGTCGCCCGTTTAAAATAAACCATCTGGGCCTCTCCTCGAGCTATAAGACCCATTCAAAACTTTTGGGCCTCTATTAGAGTGTAAGACCCAACCCCTTTTGAAAACCAAATTATCTTGGGCCTCAGTCATTATATAAGACCCACTACGTTTTCACAAATCTCGGCGCGATCGCCATTTCAAACGAAAAATCATATGGGCCTACCCTCGTGTTATAATCCCCACTCTTTTTCTTTAAACCTTTTGGGCCTCTTGAGAGAGTGTAAGACCCATCCCTTTGTACAGAGAATCTCTCAATCACTTGTATAAGTCCCTCTGTACAAAACGATAGTGTGATCACTGATAAAAACCTGGGCGTCTCCTTGAGCTGTAAGCCCCAATTCTTCTTTCAAAGCACTTTCTCCTTTGATCTTGAATATACTGTTGTTTTTAATCTTTCTTTACTGAACAAATAACCAAACAGCATGGAAGCTCTACAACCGAGTAAGTGGTTATATGCTTTCTTTATCCGCTTTCATATACATATAATTGTATTGTGGGGCTGTTTCACTGTAAGTCTTCTTTCATAAACTCATATCAACTGTGTAATACTAGTATAGATATTTAGAGTTTCCCCGGCAACTACGTCTAGCACTAAGCCCTGTTGATTACTCTTAAAATAGACAAAACTAGATCCCCATAGGATTACCAGATACAGTCTTCCCTCCTCTTGGGGTTAAACAATATGGAGACGTGAAAGGCAGCATTCTCGGTGAAACCTTTCACAGACTGTCACCTTTTGAAATCCTCAAAGAAAAACTATTCCCCAGAGATGATCTTTTCTCCGTGAATGGCATCTCTTGAGTTTCTTCCAAATTCTTGAACTTTCCTGGCTTGATCTATTCTCTGTGAATAGCCTATCTTGAATTTCTCGGGGTTTGGGGACCCACAGGCTTCTTAAAAGCATCCTCGCCTCCTCTTGGGCGTTGTACAAGGACCCGTCGGCTTCTTTGAAGTATTCACAGCCTCCTCTTAGGCTTCGTATAAATGATTTCTTCCTCCGAGAATGATAGCCTCCTCTTGGGCTTCGTACAAATTGTCCCTCGGCTTCTTAAAAGTTTCCAGCCTCCTCCTAGGCTTCGTACAAATTGTCCCGGCGACCTCCTAGAGGTATAGGAATAGAAATTAGTCATCTTAATAGAACAGTCTTTCAAAAAGTCTAGGTCTTGCTACTGCTGTTTCTTAAACGTAGTACAAAAGATGAAACTCTAGACTTGGATAGTCTAATTCCCTTGAGTCTCAAAGACATTCTCAAGCTCCTTTCAAAACTAGGAGATGAAACCCGTAGACTCAGACAGTCTCAATACCCTTTGGATTTCCCATTTCCTTAAAGAACAGGAAATAACCCTGATCCTCGAATCAAATCCCTAAGTGCAAACAGTACTTATATAAGAACTGATTTTCTCTTTAAATCAGCATATTGGACTTGTCACTCAACTGAAACAGTAACCCTATCCTCCTCTTGGGCTTTGTACAATGATTCTCCCCAGCGGAGTTAACCTTTTCGGACTCTCTTGTTGAGTCAACCTTTAGCCTCCATCTCGGGCTTCGTACGAGATACAAAATCACTCTCTTGTTGAGTATAAAAGACTCTCTTGTTGAGTCATCCCTTTTAGCCTCCATCTCGGGCTTTGTACGAGATACAAAACACTCTCTTGTTGAGTATAAAAGACTCTCTTGTTGAGTCAAAACCCTTTTAGCCTCCATCTCGGGCTTTGTACGAGATATAAAACACTCTCTTGTTGAGTATAAAAGACTCTCTTGTTGAGTCCAACCTTTAGCCTCCGTCTTGGGCTTTGTACAAGACACATATAAAAGATTCTCCTATAGAGTCAACCCTTTTAGCCTCTCTCTCGGGCTTCGTACGAGACACACAAAAATCACCCTCTTGTTGGGTCGATAGCCTCCTCTTAGGCTTTGTATAAGGAAACCCTGGTTGAACTAATCAACCTTTTAGCATCAAAGCTCTGCCTCGTTCACAGTATACAAACATCAACAAGCCCTTTCCCTTCATCTAATTGCTGTAAGCGGCAAGCCTCTGGATCATCTACATCCATGCCACTGTCCCTCTTTTAGCATGAGAAATTCCTAAGGAAAGATGACATTGCTCTACACTGAGTTAAAGTTTTCTCCTTCAGGTCGAAAACCCTTATAAAGGAAATTATGGCATTGCAGGATTCACATATCCCAATTAAAGTAATCCCCCTTTATAACCAGTCACCCAACAATTGTGACAAACATACCCCTTTAGAGATGACAAATTCTCTCTAAAGTCAACAACCTTTTAGCTTCACATCTTGGGCTTCGAACAAGATACAAATAGACTCTTTAGCTTTATATCTTGGGCTTTGAACAAGATACAAACCACCTTTAGATTCACGTCTTGGGCTTTGAACAAGACACCAAAACACCATTTCCTCCCGTAGAATAGGAGGAACTACGATCGCTCTGATTTCCCTGTTTCGGTAAACGGGAATACGTAGGCATAATATTGAAAGAAAAATCTTAGCGAGCACACTCAACAAAAACCCACAATCCCATACCCACATACATCAATTAAAAAGTATCAGTCTTAACCCTCTACCCATGAACATTCCCGGTGTTCCGTTATAAACAAAGAAAGAAGAAAGAGGCCCCACTTCCATATCGCATCTGTAACCTAACAGACCACTGTTTAAACTCGGTATGCAAGCAGGGTTAATTGGAGACATCTATTTCCCTTCCTTCATCAGCTTTAATTGGATAAAAATGAATCGACCTGTAGGACCCCCAAAAGAGCGACAGTGCTTAAGAAACACGTCCAGTTTCGCTCGCTACACTATGAAAGTGGGGTCACTTGGCCAAGCATTGTTGGTACAGAAAAGACAAGGGATCGACAAAAGGCAAGGACGAAGGACCGAACCTTACACGTCAAGATTCAGATGATTTTGATGATATGGTGGTTATGGCTGCAGTTGCAAATGACCATATCGCATCCAAGATCTAATTCCTCGACTCAGGCAGCTCGAATCACATTACTAGTCGAAACGTATGGTTAGTAAATTTCGATGAGTCGAAGAAGAGCAAGGTCAAATTTGCTAATAATAGCTTGTTGCAAGCAGAAGGTACTAGCAACATAGTTATTCAAAGGAGTAATTAAGCAAAAGCCTTGATCAAAGATGTACTCTATGTCCCTGGAATGAAGTGCAATCTGCTAAGTGTTGGACAACTGGTCGAAAAGGGGTTCTCATTGGTTATGAAAGATGGAGCCTTAGAACTTTTCGACATCCAGAATAACTTGGTCTTGAAATCTCCTATATCGAAGAATATGACATTTAAGATCATGATTAGTTCGACTGAGGTACAATGTCTGAAAACAGTTATCGACCACAAGAATAGTTGGTTGTAGCATCTTAGGTTTGTTCGTCTAAACTTTAGGTTGCTCAATCAACTGACCACTCAAGATATGGTAACTGATATACCAAGTCTTGAGATGCCTGGTAAACTTTGTGAAGGTTGTCTAGTCAAAAAGTTGTCCAGGAAGTCTTTCGTTTCGACTATGCCAATGAGATCATCCTGCATACTCGAAGTTGCACATTCAGATGTATGTGGTCCTTTTGAAGAGCATATTATTGGTGGAAACAAGTATTTCATCTCATTTGTCGATGAGTACAGTCGAAATATCTAGATCTATGTAATCAAATGGAAAGACGAAGTATTTGAAATCTTTAAGAGATTCAAGATACTTGTCGAAAATCAGGTTGAAAAGATGAAGGTGGCGAATACACGTCCAAGATATTTGAGGAATATTGTGCAGAATATGGTATTGATCATGACATAACTGCTCCTTATACTCCTCAACATAATGGAATATCAGAAAGAAGAAATAAGACCATATTGGACATGGCGAGATGCATGTTGAAGCAGAATAATTTGCCAAAATCCTTATGGGGTGAAGTTGTTTCTGAAGGTGAGAAAAACACAAGAAAGAGGGGGGGGGGGGGGGGGGGGTTGAATTGGGGTTTTGAAAAAACAAAATCTATTTACTCACTCAATAAACAAAACGCCACTAATGAAGAACAAAGAGAAATACAGTTTGATTTTTATACTGGTTCACTTGAAAATATCAAAGTTATTCCAGTCCACCCGCCAAGATGATTTCACCTTATACCCAAGGACTTAATCCACTATAATCAACTGATTACAACTGCACTAGCAACCACTAGTGACTAACAAACCGCAAAGACACATTGTCTATGTCTTCTCAAGGATTCTGACCTAACTGGTCCCTCAAGGAAATACAAACAACAGTTTGATTACAAAGTTGTGTTTATAAATATTGCTTCTACATAAGCTGATATAAACAAGTTAAAAGCACAATACACTTAAAGAAAATTCTGCAAAAATTTAGACAACAGTTTTGCTTGCTTGCTTCATGCGCATAATTGCAGTAATTCTTCAAGTCTTTATATAGCTAGTAAAAAAAGATCCGTTAAAGGGTAGATTTGGTATTCTTCATGAATGAGCTGAAGACTTGAGTAACGGTTGGATACGAAGGGGACAAGAATCGTACTACCTCAATTTACTTACTCCACGAAATCCGCTTAGTGGAAGGAATATTAGTTGGTACCATGTACTATTTTTCCCACGTATAAACTCATTTTTATCTTCTATTCTTCAGTGGCTTCTGGATAGATAGTTATTTGAAGCATGAGTTAGAAGAGTTGATTTTGCTTGAGTTCAAAAAATTCAATCATCAATCAGAATCTTGATCACATCAATATCTAACTTGAGATTCTTCAGAGTTTTTAGAACCTTCGGCATTTAATCTTCGGAAGCTTGAGTTTAGAAAATTTAATCATTAATCAGAAGCTTGATCACATCAATATCTGACTTAAGATTCTTCAGAGCTTTCAGAACCTTTAGCGTTTAATCTTCGGAAGCTTGAGTAGTCTTTAGAAGCGAATTGATCAGAGTCACACGTTAGAAGAAAGAGCCAAGAGAATGTTGCAGTTTTCTTAGAAGCTTCTCATCCGTGAGTTAGAGCAGAAACGATTTGGATCAATATATTCAGAAACTTGTAACGTTTCACATTCAATAGTCAGAATCAAAGCTGTTTGCTAAAGATACACAATAACAAACTGTTGGAGTACCAAAATTGTTCTCACACAAATATTGACTTGTTATTATAAAAACTTAGAGATACAGATGCAGAACCAAATCTTGTTCTAACAACCTCCCCCTTTTTGATGATGACAAAACACTGTATTTTGATGAACAATTTTTGTCGGGTAATTACCAAAACAGATATCAGAAAGAAGCACACAGCTCCCCTTGAGATAAGCAACTCTAAAAAGATAATCAGAATGACATAACACTTCCCTGATTAACCTTTTTGTTGGAGTAGATGAACCTTCTAATCAAAAGAACTGGTTTGTCTTTCAGAAGTTTCTTGAACTTGTCCTTACTGTTGTTAAGCATTTTAACCAGGATTTAACACATAGTAACACATATCAACTTCCGATGAGTTTTACTTCTGATCTTGAATAATCTTTGAAGTCTTTTCTCACTCAAGATGATTCATAACTTTAAGCAGCTAGCATATATTCAGAGTTTGAGCTTCATACGTTCTGTTATGATATTTCGTAAGTTTTTTTCATAAAGAAAACAACTAACATAATATCCTTTTAAAACAAGGGTTAGTGCAAACATTTGAAATGTTTGGGTTTGATTCAGGAGAAATTAGGTATATCAAAATCAATACTTTCTCCCCCTTTTTGCCAGCAATCAAAAAGAAAATATGCAATATCATGCAATCAGATGCAACAAAAAGATAATATACATTAGAGAAATATTAACACCAGAGGCGCAAAAGTACATAAACCAGGAAAAGAACAAAATAAGATAACAATCCAAACAAACAAACAAACAAACATCAACTAGGTGCAACTAAGGATTATGGTTGGATGGGGGAAGTCTGGAGAGAATAATCTGAAACATATTTTCTTGATTATCCAAATGTTCCTTCATCTTGTCCTTGTCTTCCTTTAGCTCAGCAAGAGTCTTCAGAATTTCTGGAATTACTCAAGAAGTAGAAGTCTCAACAGTAGTATTCAAATTTTCAGCAACAACAACTTGATGTTCAGAGCCACTATCCGCAGTTTGCTGGACATCTTTAGAGACAACTTGCTTGCCTTTATCAGTAGTGACATTAACCAAGGTAGCATTCTTATTCCTTTCTTCTTCATCTATCTCAGGGGCAGGAAGACACAGAGGAGCAAATTTTTGCTTCAAGACTTCCACAGCAGGTACGAGGCACGTATGGAAATTCTTTTCACCCAATTTGTATCCAAAATTCTCCATCCTTGAGATTTTGGAATCAACCTATTTCATGTAGGTTTCCTAAGCCGAATCACTTTCTGCTGGATTGACAGATTTGAGACTAACCTGCATAGCAGCATCCAGACGATTCTTGAACTCTAGATCAAATTTCCTCATCATCTTACCAACATTAGGATTTTTGCTCTTAGAGATGTTAGGGAATTTGAGGGTTAAGTCACAAATATTGGGGTTGGGATTAGGACCATGCATACTGGGTATTACAAGAGAGGCAAGATCTTCATAAGCCTCTGATTGAGGAACATTGGTCAAGTCTTCAGGAGTACCCTCAGACAGTTAAATATTTGGATTTTCTTATTGGGGAGCATTAACAGATGGAGATATGATGGGTGTTGGTAGAGATGGTGGATGGTGTATAGGGGTCATGTAGCCAAAAGAAGAATGTTGTTCAGGTAATTATTTTTCAGACACAGTTGATTTGGAATGTGATGGTGGTAGAGTTGAGATAGTGATGGGTAATGGGGATGGAGTGGTCAGTGTTGGTAAGACAACATTGGAAACACCAGAATTAGAGACAAGAGAGAATTCATTGACAACAGACTTACTGTGATCACCAGCAGGAGGAGCAGATGGAGTCATTTGAGAAGAGTGAGGAGTATCAAGAAGCATGGCTTGCAATTGATCACCGATGGGAACTTCATTCACATTAATTAATGTATTTCCTATCTTCTTCTTTTTGGTTGATGGTCCTACACCATCAGCAGTCCTCTTCTTCTTTCCTTTTCTCTTTAAGATCTCAGAAAGAGTATCTGGAAGATTGCCCATGTTAATCCACACATTCAGTGCTTCATCTTTGCATCCAGCAAGGTAGTGTGTTAACTTATCTGGATGATAAGTTCTAGAAAAAGATGGAAATCCAGGAACTGGAATTCTCATAGCATCAATTTCTTCCTTTGATGGAAGAATGGTTGGATGAGTGATTTTTTCAATGAGCTTCATACTCTTCAAATTCTTCGCCCAAAAGACGTTTCCAGCAGCCTTTACTAGCTCCTTAGTTTGTCCAGCAATCAAAAGATCTTTAACTATTCTAGACTCAACAAGAATGTCAAAAATGAGTCTGACGTAAGGGATATGACTCCCCTTTTTGGTAGAGCTAGTTCTTGAGTTCATAATCGAGTCTCTCAGGAATCTGAACAGGATGACTGAGAGATGTATCTTTATTCCTTTCATTAGGAAGTACAAAACATACTTTTGAGAGAGATTGATATAATCAGAAAAGTGAGTAGGATGACGATGGTAAACACACCCTAACATGTTTTTGAACCAAACTCTTAGAGAATCTTTCAAGAGCGATGAAGAAGGATCCTTCTTAGAATCTAGAACAGTTCCTTCCTTGAAGATAGATGCGGTAACTTTAGCTTCCCTTTGCTTATCCGCTTGAACATTGTAGATTCTTAAACATTTTCCATCATGGGAGATTAAATCACAAATAGTCTTTTCCGTGATGATGATACGTCTTCCAAAAACAAAAAAGACGATGATGTTCTTGCTTGCAAATGCATGAATCCAGAAATCTTTAACCAGGATTGGAAAGGTGGGTCCTTGCGTTCTCTTAAAGAATCAGCTCCAGCCTTAGAAATCAAGATTTTGAGTAAGATCGCACCCATTATCCTTCATATTGTTGAAATCCACCATGGTTTCACTAAGAACATAAAGATCATCCACCGGCGTGTCGAGAGTGATGGAAGATTTATCTGGAATCATGAACTTTCTTTCTTGTTGCTGAGATTGTGAGGAACATTGAGATGATTCAGCCATTGATGTTGAGAGTTGAAGTTGAAGGAATGAAGATGGAAGGTTTTGGGTGAACAGTTGTTTTGAGGAGTTTAGGGTTTGAAAATTAAAAGTGTGGGAGAAGTGAGCGTAGTGTGAAGTGTAAATGATGTAAAGTTATATAGGCACATAAAAATAAGTAATCATGATTACACTCAGTAAATGCATAGTTATAAGGGGAAGGCGTGAAGATTTAACCTAATCTCAAGAAGGTTACAAAACCCAATGTGTCAAATCATGATTACACATGTTCATCAAATGGGATAGTTGTCACCACTATCGTTCATGCGTCCTCGGATGAAGGGACATCAATTAATGTTGTAACTATTCACAATCCATAAGATAAATCAAAGGATTTCCTTCTGAAAAGAAACGTTCTAATTCATGAGATTCCTTTACTTAAGAAAGCTCATGTTTCATAATCAAACGTATAATAAATAAATAAATAAATTCATCATAATTTTATTTCAGAAATTCTGGTAACTTGACACCTTGAAATTTTATCAACTCATTATGGACACGGTTTTATAAATAAATTTTTCAGAATGAATACGAATCTATCCTCAGAAAAAGGTTTTGTGAAAATATCAGCCCACTGGTGGTCTGTATCCACAAATTTTAAATGAAAAATGCCCTTCTTAACACAGTCACGTAAAAAGTGATGTTTTATTTTAATATGTTTAGACCTAGAATGCAAAATAGGATTCTTGGATAGACAAATAGTAGAAGTATTATCACAGAATATAGGAATGTTACTCTCAGAAATATGATAATCTTCTCTTGACTTTTCATCCACAGAATCTGTGTGCTAACTCCAGAAGCTGTAATATATTCAGCTTCGGCAGTTGATAAAGCAATTATGGACTGTCTTTTACTAGACCATGAGACCAAATTGTCTCCCAGAAATTTACAACTTCCAGAAGTACTTTTTCTTTCTATTCTGTCTCCAGCATAGTCAACATCACAATAGCTTACCAGTTTGTACTCAGATGATTTTCTATAGAATAACCCAAGGTTAAAAGTACCTTTCAGATACTTAAAGATTCTCTTAACAGCTGTTAAGTGAGTTTCTCTAGGATCTGATTGGAAACGAGCACATAGGCACACGCTGAAGAGGATGTCTGGTCTAGAAGCAGTCAGATAAAGGAGAGATTCAATCATACCTCTAAATAGCTTATGTTCTACCTTACCACTTACCTCTTCTTTCTCCAGAATACATGTAGGATGCATTGGAGTTTTTGATGGCTTGCATTCTGACATTTTGAACTTCTTCAGAAGTTCCTTGGTGTATTTGCTTTGATGAATATATGTTCCTTCAGTTTGTTGATCAATTTGAATTCCCAGTAAGAACTTCAGCTCTCCCATCAAGCTCAATTCAAATTCAGCCTGCATTAACTTAGAAAATTCCTTGCACAAGGAAGTATTAGCATAACCAAATATAATATCATCAATGTAAATTTGCACAACCAGAATGTCATTTTTATAGGTATTGCAAAAGAGTGTTGTACCAAATTTTCCTCCGGTAAAGTTATTTTTCAAAAGAAAGTTACTCAGGCTTTCATACCAAGCTCTAGGAGCCTGTTTCAGACCGTATAACGATTTCTTAAGTTTGAAAAAGAAATCTGGGTTTTCAGAACTTTCAAAACTAGGAGGTTGGTGCACATACACTTCTTCATAAATATACCCGTTTAAGAATGCATTTTTTACATCCATCTGATATAAAGTTATGTCATGATTTAAAGCAAAAGAAACTAAAAGACGAATAAATTCTAACCTGACAACTGGTGCAAAGGTTTCTGTATATTCTATTCATTCTTGCTGACTATAACCTTGTGCTACCAGTCGTGCTTTATTTCTTACGTCCTCATCTTTTTCATTGAGCTTGTTTCTAAATACCCATCTGGTTCCAACAACGAGGACACCTTTTGGTTTCTGAATAAGATTCCAAACATCATTTCTGGTGAATTGATTTATTTCTTCTTCCATAGCCAGAATGGTTTCGTTGTCTTGAAGAGCTTCATATATAGAGGTTGATTCGATGAGAGAGACCAATCCAAGAAGAGTTTCTTCAAAAGGTTTGAATGATGATCTGGTTCTGACTGGTGCGTCTTTATCTCCCATAATCAATTCTTCAGAATAGGAAGTTCTTGGTCTGCTTTTCTTCTGATGAGATGGACCAACAACAGTTTCTGATTAAGTTATTTCTGAGTCTTTAGTTTCACCAGCTATGTCTTTATCTCCAGAGTCTTTATCCTTAGGTTCTGAGAAGGTGATTTCTAAATCTGCAAGTTTCTCAACTAGCTTTGACTTTTCAGGGTCAAGCTTACCATCAAATCTAACATGAATTGATTCTTTAACAATTCGTGTTTCTATGTTATAGATTCTGCAACCTTTTGAGGGTTCAGATTATCCTAACAACAAACACTTTTGAGCCTTAGAATCAAACTTGCCAAGATTCTCCTTAGTGTTTAACATAAAACATGTACAACCAAAAGGATGAAAATAAGATATGTTGGGCTTTCTGTTCTTCTACAGTTCATAAGGAGTCTTACCCAGAATAGGTCTAATAGAAACTCTGTTATGAATCTAACACGTTGTGTTTACTGCCTCTGCCCAGAAATGCTTAGCCATATCAATTTCTTGGATCATGGTACGAGCCATTTCTTGCAAAGTCCTCTTCTTCCTTTCTACAACTCTATTTTGTTGTGGAGTTCTAGGACAAGAGAAATCATGGGAAATGCCATGAGAATCAAATAGATCATCAAAGTATCTGTTCTCAAATTCTCCACCATGATCACTTCTGACTTTGACTATTTTGCAATTCTTCTTTGTTTGCACTTGAGAGCAAAAGGTAGAGAACACAAAATACGACTCATCCTTGAGTTTCAAGAACTTTACCCATGTCCAACGACCATAGTCATCAACGATAACTAATCCATACTTCTTTCCACTGATTGAAGAAGTTTTCACTGGTCCAAATAAACCAATGTGTAGAAGTTCTAACGGTCTAGAGGTGGAAACAACATTTTTTACTTTGAAGGAAGTTTTAAAGAACTTGCCTTTCTGACATGCTTCACAAAAAATATCTGAAACAAACTTCAGGTTTGGTAAGCCTCTAACTAGTTCAAGTTTATTTAGCTGAGAAATCCACCTCATGCTAACATGGCCCAAACGTCTATGCCATACCCATTGCTCTTCATTAACAGACATTAAGCATTTGACACTCTGTTTACTGAGATCAGAAAGTCTAATCTTGTAAATGTTGTTTTTCCTCTTTCCGGTAAAAAGGATTGAGCCATCTTTCTGAATGATAGCCTTACATGACTTTTGATTAAAGATAACATCATAACCATTGTCACTAAGCTGACTGATAGACAATAAGTTATGCATCAATACATCAACCAGAAGAACATTAGTAATAGAGGGAAGTTTACCATTACCGATAGTTTCAGAGCCAATGATTTTTCCTTTCTGGTTTCCTCTGAAACCAACGAAGCCTCTAGGCTTAAGTTCCAAACTTTGGAACATATGCCTTCTTCCCGTCATGTGTCGCAAGCAGCCATTGTCCAGGTACCCTGATTGGTGTTTCAATTGAGCTGCTATGGATGTCTCTTCAAAATTGTGATCAGATTCTGCTTCTGAGTCTGATGATACTTTGTCTTCGGGTTCTCCAGAGACTTCAGCATCAGAAGTTGTTTCCATCAATACAACATTAGCCTGTTCTTCTTCAGAATCTTCTTCTTCTAAATCAGAGTCATCCCAGGTAGCCATGAGCCCTTTCTTTCCTTTGACAAAATTCTTTTTATGCTTTCTGTCTTTCTTGAGCATGGGACATTCATTCTTGTAATGACCTGGCTCTTTGCATTCATAGCAAATAACTTCTTTTCCAGAACTCAGCTTCCTTTTCCTAGATGTTGAGTCAGAACGAACGGCAGTCCTTCTAGCTCCTTTAAACTTTCCTTAACGATTTTGTCTGTTCTTCCAGAGTCTGTTGACCCTTCTGGAAATTAATGAAAGTTCATCATCTTCTGAGTCTTCATCAGAATCTTCTGAGATTTCTTCAGCTTGATAAGCCCTTGACTTTTTAGAGTTGGATCTTAAAGCAACTGACTTTCCTTTCCTTTAAGGTTCATCTCCCTCAAGCTCTATCTCATGACTTCTTAAAGAACTAACAAGTTCTTCAAGACTGATACTATTCAGATCTTTAGATAGTTTCAAGGCAGTTACCATAGGTCTCCATTTCTTAGGAAGACTTTTGATGATCTTTTTGACATGGTCAGTGTCGCTCCCGGGATTTTCATCCAAGTACAAACGCGAAAGTGGCACCGAAACAGAGTCGCCAGCAATGTGTATTTATCTCAAGAGAGGGAAAGGAAACACCGCATAAACCTGAAGGAAGGAAAGAACGTGGTCTTGCGACCAAGAGAAACTGGGTTCGGGAGTCGGTTACGTGTGAGGAAGGTATTAGCACCCCCTCACGTCCATTGTACCCGATGGGATCCACGCTTGCTTGTTTCGATCAAAGGGTGATAGAAAAGATACTGGAAAAAAACTGGAAAAGGAATGAAAAAGGAAAGGAGAAAGAAAGAGAAACAAATGTAGGGAAAATAAAAGAAGTGCTCGAATGGGCCCTACCCCACTGCCTACATATCTCATCGGGAACATGAGAATCAGAGCGACGTAGTTCCCCTCACTAGGGATGGATTGTTTGTGTTTTTTAATGGAATACGTCAACGTTCGCGTCCTAGCAGTTTAGGTGTTGCAGCTCGCTGTAGGGAGACTTAGGCGTTACCTGTTTGCGGTAGAATGGAAATGACGCATCCTTAAGGAAGGAGTGAATGAGATGAGAAAAGAATTCCCGAAGGAAAGACGTGATTGTTTGTTTTTGTCTTTTAAGAGTTTTTTCCATTTGTTTGCATATGATAGTGTATCTAAATCTTAGTCATTGGAATGTATACATTCTCACATTCCAAGATGGAATGAGTAAGAAAATATACTAAGGGTGAAGAAGACCCCCACACTTAGTTCCAATTGTCAAGGTTCAAACACACTAGCATACTTGTGTTTATTAAGTGTTTTTGTTGATTAAGAAATGAAGAAGTGTTTTTCATTATTTGTATCTTCAACAAGTATTGCATTTAAGTCCCTCATACAAGATCAAATGTTTAACACATTGACCCAAGATGGGTTATATGCTACACATTCTAAGATTATAAGAGAAGACCCCTTATAATCTTTTCTTTATATGAAAGGCCTAAATGCAATAAATGCCTACCTTTATTAGATATTTTGAATTTTCTTTGAGGTGAGAAGATGAAAGACTCAAGAGAGAGAAAGGTAAAATCTATGTGAACTAAGACTCAATCCAAATTGATTAGTTAAGGGAGGAATCCTAAGGTTTGTGAGGTTTCAAAACCTAAAATCTAAGGAAGAAATGAGCTAGACAATTCACTTCTAAAGTAGAAGATGAATTGTAACTCAAAAGGGAAAGTGATGAGTTAATCAAAGTAAGTACATAAGTACTTAACAAAACACAAAATTGAATTGTAAAAGATGAAAGGAAAGGAGTTTGAATGTGTATTCCTTATCCACACTCAATTTCAACTTACCAAAGCCCCTACATGGTTAGTAAACAAAGCAATATGTATAAGAAGAAAAATGAAAAGAAATGAAAAGATGGAACATGTAATCCAAGGATCAGAATTGAAACCAAATGGAAAATGCTTTTTAAACATATCACAAGTATTCATGAATCAATCATCAAGACATTCAAGAAGTAATAGAATAAGAAGTGGAATAAAAGTTCAAAAGGAAAGTGCACACAATGCAATGTTAAGGAGGCACAAACCTCAAATGGAAATGAACATATGAAAGATGACCTATAATATGTATCAATGACCTATAATTTCACATGAATAGCTAATACAATATGCAAATGATCATACAAATATGCACAAAAGAACTCATATAAACATGCATAAAAATTAGAATGATATGTCAAGTTATTATGCTTCAAATGTAATGCATCAAACAAAAATCAAATGGACTTGTGAAAATTATACAAACATGGTATTGGAATGCCCAAGTCAGAAATGAATCATACATCAAAATAGCATGTGAAAATTCAAAGCAAAATGATGTCAAACAAAGCAATTAGGTCAAATTGAAATATCATGCCAAGTAGTGCAAAAATGAGCATCAAAACATGCCATAAAATGATCTAAAAAATAAAATAAAAAATCAATTAACATGATTCAAGGTATTAATGAATCAATGCAAAAAGAACCAAGTCAAAACAATTTGTAATGAGCAAGAACCAAATTATGCAAATTCACATACCACATTTGGGAAGCACATAAATGGAAATTCAAAAGAAATTATGAAACAGGGGTAAAAATGTCATAAAATCATGAGATGAAAATATCAAAAATTTACTAAATGTCTTAAAAATGTTCATGAATTTTTATAGAATTTTATGGTGCTATTTTGTAATTTTAAAAATTAAGAAGCAAACGTGTACAAAATGAAGAAAATAAAAGGAAGTGGCAATGAAGGAGGGGTGCATGCATAGCAATTATTCAGTTCAAATTGGTTTGGGCTTAAAACATAGGGTGCAAATATCAATCAGTCCAAGATCCAAGTCTGCGCAATACACACTAACTATCATGCTCACTCAGTTAACAAAAAAGTCAATCAATCCACACCATTAGATCAGGTCAAGTCAACACCAAAGTCAAAGTAACTAGAATCAATGCATGCACATGAAGGACCACACACCATACCATGCACTACACCACACGCATGTCACTCTGATTAAAATACAAAACACGTGCAAGGCATGTGCATTTTAATGTGCTGGCATCTTCTTAACCACACGATGATGAAAAATCAACGGACACGATTAAAACATGCATAAACCCTAACATTCAAGATCACCGGCCGGAGATGACCTCCGGTCATCTTCTCCGGCCAATAGCCACCACCTGCAAAGTCACATGTTCACCAAAACACACAAATCGCATACCAAAATGAAGCTCAGGCAATGGAGATCATGAATACACCAATATTTTCCATAGAACCAAAACATACAAAGAGAGCAGAGAGGATCAAATCATGCCCTAAGTTTGGATCTAAGCCTCTACAAGGCCTATCAACTAGCCGGAGTAAGAAATTCTCCTAGTGAGCTCATATCATCATGAAATCATCACAATAATCAACAAAACGTGAGAGAAAAGTTTATGAGTTTTGGAACCTGATCTTGCAGTTCTTGTGGAGTTTGAGAAAACCAGAGAGAACACTTGCTCTTCAACCTTGGAGCTTCAATATTGAGCAAAATAAATGCTGATGATTCATGAGTAGATGAAGGAGATTGAAGATTGCAGTGATGCTAAGCTTGCAGAAATGGAGTTGTTCTTGTTGTTCTTGATTCAACCACACCAAGCAATGATCAATGGAAGAACAATGAGTTGAAATCGTGGAGAAGAAGATGAGCAAACTCAGAGAGAATGAGAGAGTATAAGAGAGAGTTTTTGAAGTGAATGTGTGGAAAATCAAGTTGGAAAATGAAATTTGAGAGTGTGATTTTTATTTATAGTGTGAGCTAACCACGGTTAAATGAGTGAGTCAGGTGAGTCATAGTTGAGTTAAGTGAGTCATCCTTAACTAACTGAGTCAAATTAGTTAGGGAGAGCAAAGCTATGGTGGTGGCAACTCATGATAAACTATGGTGGAGGTAAAGAGAAACGAATGGCAAGGATGTGTAACACAAACTTGTTCAGCAAGTTTTCATTCCTTTCCTTTTTCATGAACATGGGTAGCACGTGGTATGTTGAATGGGATATATGTTTGGCTAAATGAAGTAATGTTTGAAGGGTGAGCAATGCACGGGCAAGCTGAGACAACAACAACAACATTCATTTCTTTTTTTTCTGATTTTTATGACAGTTAGAAATAATGCAAACATGGATGTTTAATGGTGATTTTCTCTTTTGTTAATGCATGATTGGATGGGGTTTTGGAGTCATTGAAAAGAGGGATCGTAGTAGAACAACTTTGGTATGAAAATTGAATTGAAATGAGGTTTGGAATAGGTTGAAAAATGGGTTGGAACACACAAGTTTGGGACTGGTCAAGGGCGTGGCAATGAGTTTGGTTGACAAGGCAACATGGCACCAAGGTTTTCAGCATAATCACACCAAATTGGACTCAACATAACTTGTTAACCTTTGATCAAATGAAAAAACCATGAACAACAATTTTGAAGATCTCACATAGAGGAACAACTTTCATGTTGAAAAATTTTCCATTTGAGGTCTCTAACCATGAGTAATTGATCAAAACATTTGGCCCACCATGTGTTTGTGAAAATGACTGCGCATGGGCCTGGCAAGACTTGGTCATGACCTAGTTTTGAACCTACTTTGCTCAAACTTTGATCAATCATATCTCACTCAATTTTTATCCAATGAAAATGTTCTACACATGGATTTGAAGCTTGAAACAAGATCTTTTGTTGTGGACGAGTGGAATTTTCATTTGATGCCCCAATTTTGAATGGCCTTGGTTCAAACTCTGATGCAAAATGGCCTAAAATTACTATTTTTGGAAACCCTATTTCTTCCAAAAATGGCAACTTTCCAAATCTTGATTTTTTCATGATTCCTTTGGAATTTCTTGATCAAATTTTGTACATTGGTCACATATAACATGAATTTCATGAATTTGGCCTCAAAAAGTCAAGAGTTGACTTTTTCCTCTGATTATTTGACTTAGGCCCAATTTTCCTGATTTTTTATCTTTCTTCCAATTGAACCACTTCTAAAACCAATTGAGAGGCAATTTTCTACACAGAAACACTTAAGGACATATGGAATACCATGACATCAAGTTTTGACCAAAAAATCAGAGATGCCCTGATTTTATTGGAAACCCTAGTTTTGGCCCCCTCTGGTTAGGAGGAAAAAGTGCCGTCTTCAATTTCAAATTCCTCAGAGTATGTTGTGTATCCTCTTAAAGGATGATGAGATATGCCACTTGAGGATGACTTTGAACCAATAAGCTATCTCTTTTGAGGGTTTTTTTCTTCAGTTTCTTGAACCTCTTGCATAGTGAAGTATGTAGTGCTTCAATCTCTTATTGAATCTCACTTTCTTGAGGTATGAATGATCAATTGAGATAGTATGAGACATGAAAGACCTCTTGGCTTGCCTTGAGACAACTTGATTGATCTTTTTTGTGCTTTGAATGATTCCTGGATTGTCCACCTTTCACCTGATCACATGCCTTGATGGTAAGAGGGATGCTATGCTTCATTTTTCTATGTTAAAAATGCAATGCAATGCTAATGAGGTGGATATGATATGGTATATGATAATGCTATGCTATGATGACAAAAGAGAGAGCAAATTTTGGGGTATTACAGTCAGCAGTTGAGTATCCTTTGTCCAGAACCTTGAGTCCCGCGACTAGAATTTGAAACCTTGAAAACATATTTTCTACTGTTTCATCATCCTCCATTCTGAATGCCTCATATTTCTGGATTAGGGCAAGCGTCTTTGTCTCCTTAACTTGAGCATTTCCTTCATGAGTCATTCTTAGAGAATCAAAAATGGACTTGGCAGTATCTCTGTTTGTTATCTTCTCATACTCAGTATAAGAGATAACATTTAGCAGTATAGTTCTTGCCTTGTGATGATTCTTATAATCTTTCTTTTGTTGATCAGTTATAGCACTTCTTGACACTTTTACTCGTGCAGCATTACCAGGATGATTGTAACCATCAACAACAAGATCCCAAAGATCTACATCATAACCAAGAAAGAAACTTTTGATTCTATCTTTCCAATAGTCAAACTTTTCACCATCAAATACTGGTGGTTTGGCACTGAAGTGATCTTTCTCTATTGGAATAGCGGCAGCTGCCATTGTTTCTCTCACACACACTAGATCGGGACTAAACACGGTTAAGTGTTTGATAAACTTTTACCACAATCAGAACCGGAGCTCTAATGCCAATTAAAGGTGAGAAAAACACAAGAAAGGGGGTTTTAATTGGGGTTTTCAAAAAACAAAAGCTTTTTACTCACTCAATAAAATACACGGCTAATGAAGAACAAAGATAAATACAGTTTGATTTTTATACTGGTTCACTTGAAAATCTGAAAGTTAATCCAGTCCACCCGCCAAGGTGATTTCGCCTTATACCCAAGGAATTAATCCACTATAATTAACTGATTACAACTGCACTAGCAACCGCTGGTGACTAACAAACCACAAAGACACATTTTTTATGTCTTCTCAAGGATTCTGACCTAACTGGTCCCTCAAGGAAATACAAACAACAGTTTGATTACAAAGCTGTGTTTACAAATATTGCTTCTACATAAGAAGATATAAACAAGTTAAAAGCACAATACACTTAAAGAAAATTATGCACAAATTTAGACAACAATCTTGCTTGCTTGCTTCATGCGCATAGTTGTTGTAATTCTTCAAGTCTTCAAGTCTTTATATATCCAGTTAAAAACATCCGTTGAAGGGTAGATATGGTTTTCTTCATGAATGATTTGGTGACTTGAGTAACGGTTTGATACGGAGGGGACAAGAATCATACAACCTCAATTTCCTTACTCCACGAAAATCCACTTAGTGGAAGGAATATTGGTTTGTACCATGTACTATTTTTCCCACGTATAAACTCGTTCTTATCTTCTATTCTTCAGTGGCTTCTGGATAGATAGTTGTTTGAAGCATGAGTTAGAAGAGTTGATTTTGCTTGAGTTCAGAAACTTTAATCATCAATCAGAAGCTTGATCACATCAATATCTGACTTGAGATTCTTCAGAGTTTTTAGAACCTTCAGCATTTAATCTTCAGAAGCTTGAGTTCAAAAAATTTAATCATCAATCAGAAGCTTGATCACATCAATATCTAACTTGATATTCTTCAGTGTTTTTAGAACCTTCAGCGTTTAATCTTCGGAAGCTTGAGTAGTCTTCAGAAGCGAATTGATCAGAGTCACACGTCAGAAGCAAGAGCCAAGAGAACGTTGCAGCAGCAACATACAATTTTCTTAGAAGCTTCTCATCCGTGAGTTTGAGCAGAAACGATTTGGATCAATATATTCAGAAACTTGTAACGTTTCATGTTCAAGAGTCAGAATCAAAGCTGTTTGCTAAAGATGCACAATAACAAACTGTTAGAGTACCAAAATTGTTCTCACACAAATACTGACTTGTTATCATCAAAACTTAGAGATACAGATGTCGAACCAAATCTTGTTCTAACAATTTCGACTGCTATTTATATTCTGAACAGGTGCCCTACCAAGAAGCCGAAGAACAAGGTTCCTGAAGAAGTGTGGAGTGGAAAACGACCATCGGTGAGTCATCTGAATGTGTTTACCTCTATTTGCTACAAGCATATTCTTGATGCTAGAAGAAGGAAGCTTGATGATAAGAGTGAACCTATGATTCTGGTAGGATA
Source organism: Lathyrus tuberosus (assembly GCA_022829125.1). Taxonomy (NCBI): domain Eukaryota; kingdom Viridiplantae; phylum Streptophyta; class Magnoliopsida; order Fabales; family Fabaceae; genus Lathyrus; species Lathyrus tuberosus. The sequence goes on along the minus strand of JALAZF010000278.1, from coordinate 6,856,482 downwards.
TCATAAGACTGGAACAAATAGGATGTTCAATCCAATTAATCAGAAGATTGAGATGAGTCGAGATATTGTGATTGATGAAAATTCTGCTTGGGATTAGAATTCTAGTAATGCAATTGAAAAGCCATTGATGAGCTATGATTTTGACAAAGCAAGTAATGATGACGAAGTCGAAGATATTGTCAATATTCCAATTGAAGTTGAAGATGTTCTCGGCATACCCGGACCAGCCGAAGAGGATATGGCTGGAACAAGCCAGAGACCTCAAAGAACTAGAGCTCGTCCAGAAAGACTTCAAGACTATGAAGTGAATGGTTATGATGAAGTCACAACATATGAAGACCTAGTTCATTTTGCTTTACTTGCAGGTGTTGAACCAATCAACTATAGCGAAGTCTTCAAAGATAAACACTGGAAGTCTGCTATGGTCGAAGACTTACAAGCAATCGAAATAAATAACTCATGGGAGTTAGTCAAATTGCCAGCACATACAAAAGCTATCGAAGTGAAGTGGGTATTCAAGTTGAAGCACAATGCTGATGGGTCGATAACAAGACATAAGGAGAGATTGGTAGCTCGAGAATTTCTTTAGAGAGCAAGAATTGACTACTCTGAAGTGTCATACCCTAATTTTTAACCCTAAGATCCCACCTCATTTGCATATTCAATTCATCAAGATCATAAACTTGGTTATCTCCTAGCCCTCATACCTTTGGGTTTGCCTTAGTGGAGATCACCAAGCACCTTTTTGTGTATCTTTGTTCTTTGTACTTATATGCTTTATATTTTGCTAACCACAAATCAAAAATACAAAAAAAATGTGCCTTGTCCTTTTGTTCATTTTGCAAGGTAGGGTTTAAGATCAAGAACATCAAGTAAAGATATCCTCAGTTAGAGTTTGAGTTCTTCTGGTCAAACTATGGTCAACCATTGAGTATCAAGGGCAATTCAGCAAAGCATCAGCTCTAATCTCAAATTATAAGAGTCTCAAGCATCATTCAACCTCATTTTTATCAAGGATATCTGTCATACCCCAAATTTTGACCACTAAGATTCCCATCATTGTGCAAATCATCATCACAATATGGATGAACTTTCATATTCATTAGTCTCCCTAAAGATGGGTGAGCATTCACTACAATCAAAGAATTAGGGTTTCAAGCCCTCTCAGAGCACTTAGACAAAGGATAAATCAAGGAATAACATGATCTTAAATTTTTCAATCCTCTCAAACACCTATAAAGGATTAAGAGGACTCCCACCTCAGGGATCAGGCACAAGGTTGCAGCATTCCAAGTGGATTAAGCCTCAAGATTGCCAGTGTCACCAAATTAGGGTTTTGGTCGACCAAGGCCTCCAGTTGGAACTATTCCTCCAGTTGGAACTTTTCCTCTGGGCATGAGCCAATGCTTCAAAGCATACCCTAAAATACTTCATGGGACCACATAAACCCAATCATCAAGTCAATTTAGCCTTAGGGGATGCATTTATCAAAAATCAGGAATTAGGGTTTCTTGACCTAATTCACCCCTAAGTTGACTTTTGGGACAAAACATGAGCCAAGACCTCAACACATGATTTGAGAGTCTCTACCACACCACATTGATCCATTTGCAACAATGGATTGATCCAAGAAGCTTGATCAATAAGTTTCAATTTCATCTGGACCACCATTAGGGTTTTGAAGAAAAAGTCAATTGTACCTTTGACTTTTGACCAGGACATGCTCCCAAAACTTGGGACATGATTCAATACACCCTATAACACCTATGGAACATATCCATTAGGTTTTATTTAGGTCAAGGACTTTATTTCCCCAAGGATCGCACAGTTTGAAATTCATCTGATAAAAAGTCAACTGTGCACAAAAGTCAAGTTTGACTTTTTGAGATTTTTCACAATTATGGTTCCTCAACCCTAAAATGATGTTAATGTGTGATTGGAATCATCATTCATCAAGAAAAATCAAAGAAAGTGGGATAACTTGTAAAAGGGGTAACCATAAAAAAACTTAAAATTTTTCTAAGTTATGAAATAAAGTGGCTAGGGTGCCAACTTCCAAGGATCATAACTTGAGATCCAAGCAACCATTTTGGCTTATCCAAAGATGGATTTGTAGCTCTCATGGCATACTTCAAAAGTGTCGACTACACCTCATTCCAATTCCTCATGGATTTCAAGTTATGGAGTGATCAAAATGGCTGAAAACCCAAAAATGACATTTTTCCAACACTTAGTGAAATTTTCACTAAGTCAGAATCTGTTTCACTTTTTTCAAAATGTTGGGGCATTTTTCACTTGGATCCAAAAAGTTTCAAAAAAAACTATGATCACACATGTGTTGTATCATATGAGAGCTTTCCAAAATGTCCAAAAACCCCATGAAATTCTATTTGAGCTAAGAGTTATGATAGTGGCAATATGCCTTGCTGCAACTGTCATAACAAGGCAGATTTGTGCATTTTGTTCGATTTGAGCAATTTGTACAAATGACAAACAAGTTTATCCATCTGAACACCTCAGGGGGAGACCAAGGAGGAACAAAAACTGATCCATAAGCCTCCCAATTCTTTGGAACTACAAATTGCATGCCAAACCTAAAAACCCTAAAAAGGGGACAAGACTCCAATTTTGTTTTGGAGCATTCAATAGATGCACCAAGGTGGCATGAACTGACACTATTCCAACTGAATGAGTCAAGGATAATCTATGAACTAGGGAACCAAAGGCCTGTGCTCTAACCTCTAGTCAATGGCTAGAGGAGACTTAAGATTCCAAAGTGACACAATTGGCCACAGACCTGTACCAGTTGCCATTCCATATTCCTTGCAAAACAAACTTGCTCTACTATAAATAGAGCTCATTTGTGATCAGTTTAAGTACACCAAAGGCCTACAACACTTGCCTTTCTCAAAATCATCTTCTCACTCTCAAAAATGCCTTTCTTAGCAAGTCATTATCGAATTTTTCAGTAGAGAGAAATTCCACTCAAACCAATTGCTCTAACACCTCATAAACATCATATGTGAGCTGATCAAACACTAAACACACAACTGTAACACTGATTTCTCAGAATCACCGGCCAGTTGCTCAAGTTTTTAACTAAGTTGCAGTTGAGATGCCATGAAGTGATCCAACCATTTCCAATTAAGTCCAAGCATACAAACACACTCCATATGGTGTAGGGAAGCTGTTCAGATCATCACAACTCATCCGTAACACCTCCAACTCAAAAATCACATTGATCTTGCTGTCACGACCTTCAAGTAAGCCTAAACTTGGTCATCTCTTAATCTATGCATATTTCCTCGCACAATACTTTTGCCAAATGTTCATAATCATGCATAGAATGTTTCCCCTCAATTAATTACTTTGTTTGAATCGTGTATCAAAATTCTCAGCCTTCATGCAAATTTTAGGGTTCTTGAGGTTTTATCTTGATTTCTTATTCCATGCTTAAAATAAATGAAATTAAAGACCATAGACATGATCGTGAGGTGTGTGAGGGATATCCTTCTAGCTATCTTGTTTTAATGATGTCAACAAACATATTAGATTGTAATTTGAACGGTATCACTTCACGTGTTGAGCATATAGCGTCTTACCGTTATTGGTCATGTGTCTAGATGCATAGGATCTTGTTCTCTCCAAAAATAAAGGTCCACTATTGTTTTAGTAGTGTCTAGCATGTATGTTTGACCTTGGTCTGGTAAAATGTTCAAAAAATGGAATTTCCTGAAAAATCTGCACTTCATGCGCTGACCCTTAAGTTCATGCGCTAACCCCAGAATTCATGCGCTAACCTCCAAAACTTGCGGGTAAGCGCACAAACCCGAGGACTCAAAATTTGTATCTTATGCGTCAACGCATGGATACTGGAGGTCGACGCATGACCTTTATTTTTTCATTTTTTCACTTAATTTCTTTTCTGTTATTATTTTTGTTGTCATATTTTTCATATAAATAGTTTTGGTCTTCATTTTTCAAAAAAAAAAAACAAGAAACGTGAAAAATATATGTCATTTCTCTCTTCATCTTCATCTTCTTCATTGTGTAAACAAACAATCACACATAATCATCTTTGTTTGTGTCGCCCATTGATCGAAGTGATAATGTTCAGAATTTAGGAAGTGTGATCTTCATCTTCTGGGTTGAGAGTTTGGCAGGTGTTTCTTGAATCAAACCAGTTGGGTTTGTCCTCCAAGAATCGAAGAGATTTTGGGGGTTTTTGTACAAACTGTTCATTCTACGGGAATTCGGCTGGGCGAAGGTAACCGGAAATTGGCGCAACTGTTTCGGTTTAGTAGCTGTAATAAGAGGATTGTAGAAGAAGGTTTGGGTTCGAATTCTTGGAAGATTTCAATTGACTGGGTGAAGGTAACTGAAGAACGGTGTTTTCTTTCGGTTTAGTAGCGTGGGACGGTAATTGAATCAACCATATTCGGAGCACTTGATTCATCTTGAATCAAGGGAAGAGAAAATTCTGCATCAACGATCGAAGACGTTCGGGGTTTGAATGTTCATAGTTTTCTCTTGTAATAAATAATTTGCAACAACTACATATATATATATATATATATATATATATATATATATATATATATATATATATATATATATATATATATCTCAATTCCTTTTGTGGAGTTAGGGGCAGACGTACCCAAAGCGAGGACGATTGGGGAACTGCCTAATCAAATCTCGTTTGTTCTCTCTTTCCCTTAACTCTTTTACATTTCAGAATTGTTCGAATTTGTGAAGTAGCAAACTATTGAAATTTTTGTCGTAGTATAATTGCACGCTGATAAACTGTTTTGTTAAATCGATACAATTCATTGAATTGTGTTTTGGAGCAGCTGTACATTATTCTCCATATAAATTATGCACATAGTGTGTTTACGCACACTAGGTGTTTGATAATTTGTTTCCAAGCAAAATTCGAACACATAGCTTTAAATTGCTTATCAATTAACCTCATTGGATTGAAATAAACATCAAGCAAGTGATAATTTGTTGTCTGCGTTTTTAAGTGTAGTATTCAAAACTGAATTTTTCTCTTTCGTACTCATCCGTGATATATTCGTGCATATCCGATCCTTTCGGTAGAAGGTTCGTTGTAGACGTTCTATCCAGTGGTAGCTTCCGCTAAACAATTTTTTAAAACAGAATTTTGTAGACTATTTGCGTGTAAAACTCAAGGGATCTATTCAACCCCCCCTTCTAGATCCATAGCCATCGTCTAACAAGGTGAAAACGAGCAGATTGATATGTGGATTGTGTAATTTCATCAAGTATTCAGTGAGATTGGAGAGAAAATGCAAATCTGGGCAAAACTCAGAACACGCGCGTGTTCTTGGCGCCCTTTTTCCAAAATTCAAATATTTGAATTTTTATAATTTTATTTAATTGATTCAAAAATTAATTTCTCTCTGAGTTTTAATGATTTTGAGTTGATTCTTTTTTTAATAATTCAAAAAAATGTTAAAATATTTTATTTTACCAAAAATTTCCAAAAATATTATTTATTTCATATACTTGATATTTTTGCAAAGAATTAATCTTTTATTTGTTTTTAACATTTAAAATATTTTTTCCTCCTTGATTTTCCAAACTTAATTGGTTTCCAATCATTTTGTGGATAAAAACTTGATTTTTGAAACATTGATCCAAGATCACCACTCATTTTTCACATGTTTTCAATACTTTTTATTAATTTTTTAACAAAATTAATTCCATTTTTAACAAAATTAGGGTTTTGATTAATTCCACCCTCACAAATCTTTTTCAAACACTCATGGGCCTCTATTAGAGTGTAAGACCCATCCCCTTTGTAAATACACCACTTTTCGGGCCTCAGTCATTGTATAAGTCCCACTGTATTTTCAAAAACAACGGTGCGATCGTCGCCTTTTTAACAAAACCAATTAGGTCTCTCCTCGAGCTGTAAGTCTCATTCCTTTTCAAAAACAAAAACTTTGGGCCTCTCCTCAATCTGTAAGTCTCATTCCTTTTCAAAAACAAAAACTTTGGGCCTCTTGGTAGAGTGTAAGACCCACCCCTTTGTACAGAAAACCTTTTTGGGCCTCAGTTACTTGTATAAGTCCCTGTACAAATTCAAAACAATAGTACAATCATTGTTAAAATTTGGGCCTCTCCTTGAGTTGTAAGCCTCAATCTCTGTTCAAAATACTTTCTCCTTTGATTTTGAATCCAAATGTATAGTTGCTATCAAAACTTTCTTTAATTTCTTTGAACAACTAACAAAATAGCATGGAAGCTCTACAATGGGTAAGTGTTTATCCGCTTCTTTTCATCTGCTTTCATATAAATAATTGTATTGTGGGGCTGCTTCACTGTAAGTCTTCTCTCACACCTTTTAAATACTCGTCATATATCAACTGTATATATACTAGTATAGTTATTTAGAGTTTTCCCCGGCAACTACGTCTAGAACTAGGTAAAGCCCGTTGGTCACTCTTGAATACAAACAAAACTAGATCCCCATAGGATTCCAGATACAGTCTTCCCTTCTCTTGGGGTTAAATAATATGGAACAAAGAGAAAGACAGTATTCTCGGTGAACCTTTACTCAGACTGTCACCCTCAGAAATCGTCAAAGAAACTCTACTCCCTAGAGATGATCTTTTCTCCGTGAATGGCATCTCTTGAGTTTCTTCCAAACCCTCGAACTTTCCTGGAATGATCTCTTCTCTGTGAATTGCATTTCTTGAACTTCTCTTGGTTTGGGGACCCACAGGCTTCCTAAAAGCACCCCGACCTCCTCTTGGGCTTTGTACAAGGACCCTCCAGCTTCTTAGAAGTTCTCATGCCTTCTCTTGGGATTAATACAAGGACCCTGAAGACCTCTTACAGGTATAGGAACAGAACTGAGTCATCCTTCGTCAGAGCTGTCTTTCTAAAAAGAGTCAACACTCTCAGACCAATTTTAGGGTTGATACTCATCCCTTATACGAGTCGGCCTCCTCTTGGGCATCATATAAAAGATAAAACTCTACCACTAGGCTTGGACAGTCTAAACATCCTTGAGTCTCAAAGACATTCCCAAGTCCCCTCCAAAACATAGGAGAAGCCCCGGATTCTGGATTAATCTCTAGTAAGAGTTAAAACTTGTGGGTTCTATAACCCCGCCTTTCTTCCAAATTTCCCCAACCAGGGTCAATATAACACTATCTCAAATTAGAGCCTCGAGGTTTCTGATCTATCAACTCTTCTGCATTCCCCTGCAAGAGTTGATTCCCCATTTGGACTTGCCTTGGGATCTCAAGAATCCCCTGCAAAAGCTAGCCTCCTCTTGGGCTTTGTACAATGATTCTCCCTAGCGGAATTAACCTTTTCAGACTCTCTTGTTGAGTCGATCAATTACTTTTCAGACTCTCTTGTTGAGTCAATCACCCTTTCAGACTCTCTTATTGAGTCGGACTCTCTTGTTGAGTCAATCACCTTTGAGCACTCTCTTGTTGAGTCATCCCTTTTAGCCTCAATCTCAGGCTTTGTACGAGACAGATAAAAACCATTCTCTTGTTGGGACAGTCTTTTCCAGCTTCCTTTTAAGCTTAGCATAAAGATTTCCCTAACAGAGATAGCCTCCTCTTAGGCTTTGTATAAAGATTCACCCTAGCAAAGTTAGCCTACTCTTAGGCTTTCTCCAGCTTGTTCAGCCTCCGTCTTGGGCTTTGTACAAGACATATAAAAGCGCTCTCTTGTTGAGTCAACTCTTTTAGCCTCCATCTTGGGCTTTGTACAAGACATATAAAAGCGTTCTCTTGTTGAGTCAACTCTTTTAGCCTCCGTCTTGGGCTTTATACAAGACATATAATAAACACTCTCTTGTTGAGTATAAAAGATTCTCTTGTTGAGTCAACTTTTAGCCTCCGTCTTGGGCTTTGTACAAGACATATAAAAACAATCTCTTGTTGAGTATAAAACACTCTCTTGTTGAGTATAAATGACTCTCTTATCGAGTCAATCTCCTTTTAGCCTCAATCTCGGGCTTCGTACGAGACAGCAAATCACTCTCTTGTTGAGTATAAAAGACGCTCTAGTTGAGTCAATCACCTTTTCAGACCCTCTTGTTAAGTCAAACCCTTTCAGCCTCCATCTTGGGCTTTATACAAGATACATTCTCCCCAACGGAGTCAAAATCCCTTTTAGCCTCAATCTTGGGCTTTGTACAAGACAGAAAGAACATTTTCCCCGGAAAAGTCAACCTTTTAGCCTCCTCTTAGGCTTTGTATAAAGAAAATCCCGGTTGAGTCAATCAACCTTTTAGCATCAAATTTGTGCCTTGCTCACAGCATACAAACATCAACAATTCCTCTTTAGAGATGACAAATTCCCTTTCAGTCAAAACCCTTCAGCCTCATATCTTGGGCTTCGAACAAGATACAAATCACCTTTAGCTTCAATCTTGGGCTTTGAACAAGACACCAAAATATCTCTTTCCTCCCCTTAGAATAGGAGGAACTACGATCGCTCTGATTTCCCTGTTTCGTTAAACAGGAATACGTAGGCATAAGATTGCGAAATCTTAGCGAGCATACCAATCAAAAGAAAACCCTAGGTCCAGTACCTTCATACATCAATCAAAAAAACATCAGATTCAGCATCCTGCCAAAAGCCTCATGATCCGTCGAGACACTCTGTTCTTAAGCAAAATAACCTAAGGAGAGACCCCCTATTTGATAGCATTTGTAAACCAACAGTCATCTGTTTAAACTCAGTATGAAAGCGGGGTTAATTAGAGACATCTATTTCCCTTCCTTAATCAGCTCAACAGGATAAAAAATGAATCGAACTATAGTACCAAAGTGATAGTGATTCGAAACCACAAAAATCGCGCTACAAGGTTCATGTGTTTATTTCCATGCCTTCATCAACAAGTTTCATCAAGTTTGGATGGCTTGTTTCTCAAGAAATTTCCAAGGTTCATGTGTTTATTTCCATGCCTTCATCAACAAGTTTCATCAAGCCATAGCATAATTCATCAAAGGACAATCAATGATACATCATTTTGAGTCCATATGATCATCTATGAGCTTTGAAGTGCAAGAAATATCCTAAGGTTGAAAGTTTATTTAAGGAGGTTTGACCAAAAAGTCAACATTTTAAGCTTAAGTTCAAGACTTCACAACTTCTTCATACTTCAACATTTTTTAATGCTTCTTTGGGCAAATGACTCATTTTTATACCCTCTCCAACTTCTCTTTACAAGTCAAGATCCAATTATGCTTGGAAGATCATCAAAAGTTTGGATACATTATAAGTCATTTTGTGGACTTAGAAAAGTTTGGCCTAAGTACAAGCTTGGCAGGCCTAACTTCCAACGATCATAACTCCTTTAATATTCAACTTTTATGGGCGCTTATTTTTGCCAAATATTCATCTTGATGTCCTCTACAACTTTGCTTTAGAGATCAAACATCAATTCATGCTCTAAGGATCTCAAAGCTTGAAGGCCACTTGTGCACAAAACTAGGTCATTGCCTGTTTGACTTAATGTCAGACCTAGTTTGCAGAGGTTTTTCACCAATTTTCCAAGATTCCCATTTTCTCATCAAGCATCCATTTGAATTGGTTCTTTTTGCATTGTATTCCTTGCCATGAAAGGAACATTTGGCTCAAGAAAAATCACAAAATGCACGAGGGAATTTCATTTGGCCTCAAGTGGAACAAGGTGACATGAACTCTGCTCTTGGTTCAAATTTCAGGTCACAATTTTCATGTTAATATCAATCTGGAACCACAACACATGTGCACACTCATTCTAAATTGCAAAACGCATCTGATACAACTTGAAATGACTAGGATTGCTGAACAAATCACACATTCCACCTTTCATCTCACACGAACTTGGATACAGAATTTTCCAATTCGATTCACACGGATTTCACTCCATTTCACATGTGTGAGCTTCCCTTTGCATTTCCTATAAATAATGGAGCATTTCCCCTTCATTTTCAAGCTTGAACAGCCAAAGAAACTCTGCCTCCATAGAGCTCGAAACCACCTTCAAACTAGAAACTCATCTTCCAAATTCAGCTTCATTTTGCTCCATTTCTTCGCCCAGAATCACTCATCAGCATCATCTGAAGTTGTTTGAACCATTACTTCACTTTGAAGCTCACTTAAATCCGGTTTCTCATTTCACCATTGTTGGACCTTCGAGCTTCAACTAAAAAGGTAGTTACACGTAACATTTCTGAGCAAACAAGTTACCACTGTGTTCGTCTTGTTCCACTGATCATTTCCCCTAACTTAATTGGAATGTATTCTTCTCCTTTGGAATTTAATTTTACTTTGAAGAAACTTAGGGTTCTTCGTGTTTCTGCAAATTCTCTCTTCTCAGAGCAAATAAATTGCTCTGATGAAGGGAGACATGGATAATTAAATAAGGCGAAGATAAACCATGTGGTTTGATAGCTTAAAACCTCTGAATCCATGAGTTGCAAAATTAAGCTGACGTAGGTTGAAGATGAGTTGGTGCGTGCGCAAGGGTGGGAAATTCAAATTTCCAACCAATCATGTCGCGCCACCTTCTCCCTAGTCGTTGCATTTGAATTATTTTGTTTTATTTTTATTTCATTTTCTTTTAAAATTCATTAAAAATAGCTCCTAATTGATTTTTGAGTCCATTTTTTTTCATAATTCCACACAAATATTTTCTACCTTATTCTATTTTTTTTTCTTCAGATTTTTAAAATCATTTTTAATATTTTTCATTATTTTCCTTTTATTTTAATTTTAATTAACTTTCAACATTTTTTTTAATCATTTTCAAACATTTTGAATCCAATCTTTTTAGACCTTGATCCTTATATTTTTCTTGACCTTCCATATTTTTCTTGGCCATTTATTTAGTGTTTTGAAGCATTTTATGAATTTTCCTTTTATTTTCCTTTTAAAATATTTTTATTGAATTTTATTTGTTTTTAATTGCATTTTGATGTTGTTGCTGGTTGTAGCCTTGGATCATAACTTGTTGATCAAGTTTCTCCTCAATTTTAATGAACTTTGAGTGTTGATGAGGTTGGATGAACCTTCATCAATACAAATCTATCATTAGATGAATCTTTTGATTCATTTTTGGTGCTTTGTATTGATGATAAGTTTAGAACCTTAATCCACTAATAAGAGTGATTGAAATTGATGATAGAATGATCTTGAGTGGTGATTCAATTTGGCATTCTCTTCATCTTTCCTTCTCTTTCTTTTTTGGATCAATTTGGAAGATGTGTAGGCCACCTTGATCATGAGATCTTAATTGGTGCTTGATGAACTTTCAACAATTCAAATCTACCATTTGATTGATCCTGTGATCAATTGAGGTACTTTGGGTTGATGCATAAGTTTGTCCAAAGTACTAAGAGAGGTTGATTGATGTAGTGGATCCATATTGCCTTGACTTAGGACTTGACCAACCTTTGTTTTACTTGTGCTACATGTTTTAGGAGTGTGATCTTTATATCATATCTCTAACATGTATGGTACATAAAGTTTATTGACCGACCTCCTATAGTATGACCTTCCTTATAGGTTGCGTTATGATTGCTTAAATAGCGCTAAATTTGTCCCTAAACAGAAAGTGATCATATTGGTCCAATTTTAGATATGAGTCATCTGTAGTTTGATGTAAATCTCCTATTTCTATAATGCGTAGTTTCTTTTCCACCTAAGAGAGCTAGTGACATACTTGTTGATTTTATCCAAGTTGGAGCCTTTCTCAAAGGATGATGCAAAGTTCTCACACATAGTTGGGTTGATTAGTTGAGTAATCTACTTTAAATGACAAAATATCTTTATTAACATACTAACACTAACCTTAATTGTACTAACTCTCTCCTTATCCTCTTTTATTTTATGCTTCTTTTATTCTGTATGCTTATTTATTATTATGCTCTTTATTTTTTATGATTATTATTATCATATCATATTATCCATCTTGTTTATGTTTATGTCTTTTTCTCTTTGTCCATTTGGACTTTCTTTTTCTTTTTAAGACATTAATAAAGGCCTAAACATCATAAAACTCTTAATGTGCTTCTTAGACTACTATGTGACTATCCTTTACTCATGGAGTTATGGAATTAGAATTAGGATCCTTGACCTATGCTTTGGAGTATTATCTTAAGACCTTGGATCTTATTTGGCACTTTGAGACCTTGAGAGACCTCTTTGAAGAATCGGCTTGGAGACTTGGTTTTCATCTGATGCTTGGTTTTCTATGCTATCTTATTGCTTATTTGGATGCTTAAGTCCAAAGGATGGGAGTTTTGGCTTGTTATGTCAAAGGTTTGTCTTGGTTAGATATTTCCTTCCTTAGTTTTTATTTTATGCTTTAGGATAGTCTCTTTATCTCCTCCCCATTCTTAGATTTTCAAAATATTCTCCCTTTTTTCAAAATCTTCTTCTTTCAAACTATAACCACTTTCATAATAAACCTTGACTTTGTGAAGTTCACTTTCAAACTTAATTTTCTTAATAAATGCTAATCAATCTTAAGCATAGTTTGACCATTTTCAAAAGACTTAAAAAACACTTAACCTATTCAATTTTTTTTTTTTGCCTTTGTGCACTTTTACTCTTAACTTTTTCATAAAGGTTTAGACATGAGTCATTTTCATATATGAGATGTAATTCTCCTATCTCCATAGTTATGTTAGTGTTTACTCTTTTCCACTTGAGAAAGTTAGTGGCATACTTGTTGATTTTATCCAAGTTGGAGCTCTTCTCAATAGTGATGCAAAGATCCATTCTCATACACTTGTGGATGACTAGTTGAGTATTCTCCTTAAAATGACAACTTGTCTTGTCCACATTAAAATCAATCATAAAAAACCATTTTAGTTATTTTTACCACAAATTACGAGGTTTTGATCCTCCATTGCACTTTGTGGGTACGTAGGCATGAGGCTCAGGAAGTCTTGTCAAACACAAAAATTATAAAAAAAATATGTATTTTCTCACCTCCACCATCTTTTGCAAACAACACATTTTTATAAGTCAAATGCTAGATTTACAAAGAGGTTCCTATAGAATACTATAGACGTTTTGGGTGCTGACACCTTCCCATTGCTTAACCAACCCCCTTACCCTGTCTTTGTTTATTTGTTCTTGTTTTATAACTTCTTTAGGATTTGTTCGCTCTTTTCCCTTTCCTTTGGATAAAATAAAAGTGCGGTGGCAACTCTTGTTTTGCGAGTTAAGTTAATCAATAGCTTAATCTCAAATTTTCCCGCAACATGAAGTATTTGCACCATTCACAAGATTGGAAACTGTTCGACTAGTGGTAGCCTTGGCAGGCAATCAACGCTGGTCGACATTTCACTTAGATGTGAAATCGCCATTTTTGAATGGACCTTTAGATGAAGAGGTGTATGTCACACAACTTCCTGGTTTGTGATTCAGGAGGGAGCAAGGAAAGTATACAAGTTGCACAAAGCGCTATATGGCCTCAAGCAAGCACCTAGGGCATGGAACAAGAAGATCGGCCCATACTTGGTCGAATTGGGATTCGTCAAATGCAAATCTGAGTATGGTGTCTATGTTCAGGTTGTGGCATAAGATACAACAATCATCTGCTTATATTTCGATGACTTGTTAGTAACTGGAAGTAGCTTGGAGAACTTGTCAAAGTTCAAAGAGCTGATGAAAAAGGAATTTGAAATGTCGGATCTAGAAAAGTTGTCGTACTTCTTAGACATGGAATTTCAAATGTCGAAGCAAGGTATGGTGCTACATCAAAGAAAGTATGTCAAAGAGATACTCAAGAGATTCATAATGGATGATTTGACTCCTGCATCTTTGCCTATCGAACCAAATTTGAAGTTGGAGAAGCATGGAGAGGAAGACAAAGTCGATGCAACTTTGTTCAAACAAATTGTACAATCTTTGAGATATGTGTGCAACAGTCGACCTGATATATGTTTCTCAGTCGGATTAGTGAGCAGATACATGAGTGAATCAAGGGTGTCACACATGAAGGTTGCAAGAAGAATCCTGAGATACTTAAAAGAATCGACAAACTATGGAATTCTATTTCGATGAGACTCTAAAAGCAAAGAATCTATGGTTACTTGCTATTCAGATGTTGATTGGTGTGGAGATAAGGAAGATCGAAGAAGTACTACTAGATACTTCTTTCAAGTATTTGGTGCCCCAATCTCATGGTGCTCGAGAAAGGAACTTGTGGTGGCATTGTCATCGTGTGAGGCTGAATATATAGCAGGATCCTATATTGCATGTCAAGCAATTTGGATCAGATCCGTGCATAAAGAAATGGAGGTCAAAGTGAAGAAACCTCTGGTACTGCATATCGACAACAAGTCAGCCATAAATCTGGCGAAGAATCTAGTTTTGCATGGAAGAAGTAAGCACATTGAAGCTAGATTTTACTTCTTAAGGGAGAAGGTGAATCGAGGTGAACTTAAAGTAAGGAATTGCTCAAGTGAAGCATAATTGGCCGACATTTTCACCAAAGGATTGAAGATCGACAAGTTCCTAACTTTGAGAAAGAAATTAGGAATAGTTCAGATCGACAATGATTAGTGTGTTTCGACGACTTGGATTATAGGGGGTATGTTGAGATATTAGATATAATCCATGTTGAATTATGTGGCCCAAGCCCAAAACTAATTATGGTTTAGAGTTTGTTGCTTAGTTTGTTATATTTATTGTTTAGTAGTCAAGTCACTTAGGTTTATATAAATAAGACACTTTGTAATTCAATTATTATTCATTCATTCAATAATATCGATTCTTATTTCCTTATTTTCTCTTTTTCTCTCATCACTAAAAATGTCTCACGCACTAACATAAAAGACCAACTTAGTATAATCATTTGATTCGAAAAGTTAGGGATACTTTCTTAAATAATAAACTTGGTTTTCCAAAGCTTAAATGACTTCATCTTTGAGGGGGTTTTGGTTAGTATCTCTCCTTTTTTATTTATTTATTTGATCATCTCTTTAATATATTGATTTGGCCTTAATTTCAAAAAAAAATGTTCGTATCAAAATACTACGGTATACAGCAATTTATCGTTTATAACTTTTTTTTTTATATTTTGTTTTGAAAAAATAGTCTATTGTAACATTTTTAAATGGTTAAAGAGGCAATGCAACTCATATTGGAAGTAACAACACATAGGACCAGTTTGTTTTATCTTTAAATTTTTTTTTTTTTTAAATGGATTCTATACAAATAATTTTTAAATTACTATAAATTTTTCTAAATTTATTTTTATAAATTAAAATATTAATTTTGACATACTATAACATAAACATATATTATTAAACATTAAAATAAAGTCAAAATCATAATTTTTTCAAAAAGTTAAATCTCAAAAATGATTTTTATGAAAAGCTATTTGAAATACCTTCAAAATTAATTGATTTTTTAAAACTTTGATATTCAAAAAAAATTTCGATAAAATGATGAAATATATAAAATAATATTTTAAGAATAACTATTTAAACCAAATTTTCATTTAAAATTTTTTTATAATATTTTTCACACTAAAATATATTATATTATAAAAATCATTTAAAAAATAAAAAACAAAACAAACGAACCCATAGTCCAATAGTGCATTTATTTTGAAAGGAACGAGATATAGTTCAATAAATCATATATTCTTAATTCACTACCTTTTCATTGGTTTCTTTCGTTCTATTTTTTAATTAATAGTTTGAAAAAGAGGATTTATCTGATAATTTCTATTGATTTTTTTTCTATAGTTTACAGTAGCAAGATTGGTTTTTTTCTAAGAGATATTAAAAATAAAATTAGGGCTAAGCAAAAATATCAAAAGTGGCTTTTTTTTTATAAAATAATTTCATTTATCAAAACCATGTATAAATATAAACAACATATGTATCAATACCACATATAAATTCAAAACAACTAGCCTTTTAAAATTTATCTTTGAAAATGATTAAAAAATAAAACGACTATTTCTAAAAGAGAAAATAAAAAATAATAATAATAAATATATAATTTATTTTTTCACATGAACAATTATATATTATCATTTCAAAAATTACATTGAAGAATAGTTTAAAATTGTTGATAATTACTAACGAATATCAATATACAAATACCATTTTAATTTCGTTTATAAATAAGTATTTTAAAATTTAAAATTAGTGTTAAATCTATTACAATTATATATTAATTTCAAGTAACTTTTATTATCCGTAATAAATTTATATCATTAATATATTGTTTTTAATCTATTTTTAAAATTTATTTATGTCTATTTTACTTTTTTTTAATCAAAATGACGATAAATAATATATTTAATTCGCAAACATATCATCAACTTTGAAGAAGTCGTATACATTATTAATATTATAATTTTTTTAGGGTTAAATAAGTTTTTAGTCCCTATAAAGTTTGAAATTTCATTTTTAGTCTCTCTCTACCTTTTAGCAACAATTTTTACAAAAAAACCGTTGTCAAAACCAGCTAAAACCGTTGCCAAAACCCAGGAGGGACTAAAAATGAAATTTCAAACTTTATATAGGAACTAAAAACTTATTTAACCCATTTTTTTATTATTAATAATTCAATATCATATTCTGGTGCATCGTGATGGGTTATTAGGAAGGAAATCATTTATATTTAGTCAAACACTCACATAAACAAATGTAAGTTGTGTGGAAAAATTATAAATCATCTCTCAATTATAATTTTTAGATGGAAAAATTGTAAACCCTATCTCAATTGTAATTTTTGGATAAAACAATTGCAAACTCTCTCTATACACACAACTAGCCAAATCTTTAAAATACTATAAAAAAACTGTATTTTGTTGTTGTGTAAAAAACTAAAACTATTATCTCTATTTATAGTAATACTCAAATTTTATTTTATTTCTATTATCCGATATGGGACTTAGATGAATATACTATTTGACTCAACACATCCTTCATTCATCCAAAGTCTCACATATTTTTATTTTATCTTCAACTTTATCTTCAAAATGATAATTATAATTATAATAATTAGACATATTTATAAAATTATTATTCTTCAATCTTTGTCTTTTTCCTTCCTTGATCAAAATAATTGATACTCAAATCTACAAAATACTCAAAAGACTATATTTTATTGTTTTGTAAAAAAAACTAAAATTAATTATCTTTATTTATATTAATAGTAAAATTCTGTTTTTTTCTACTAAAATCCTACTTAGGATTTAGATGAATATACTATTTAACACAACAAATTATATATATATATATATATATATATATATATATATATATATATATATATATATATATATATATATATATATATATATATATATATATATATATATATATATATATATACTATTAGTTTGGAAAAATAGTTACACATTTTTAAAATTCTTAGACCTATTAACGTAATTTTAAATAATTTAAGGACCGTATAATCTAATCATATGCATTTGGAAATAAATACCAAGCAGGCCATTGACATGATAGCTTCAAGAACAATTCATCCATAAAAAATCTATGCATATCCAATCTATTAAATTGAAATCTTCAAAGTGAATCTTATTTGATTGTTTCTTTTTGTTGTTTTCCCCCTCGTCAAACTACTTGTGTCTGTGTGTCTCCCCATTTCTAAAAAAATATGGATAGCTCCATTTAGAGAGATAATTATAAAGAAGAACAAAATATATTTAAACAGTTACAGGACCTACATGATTGTGAAATTTATTTTCTAATTTTTGTGTGGATTTTTCTTTAAATGAAGTCTTTTATTTCTTTTGAAAAATATATAAGTGTTCCAATATTAGTCTCTCACTTTTGAGGAAACTAGTAACTAACCCGTGTGTTCGCACGGATCTGTCTGTTCAATAATTTTATGTTATTGACGCGTAATTGTTAATCAAATTGAAAATAAAAATGATAAAATTATAAAAATAAATATGATTGAAATTAAAAATTTGTATTGGTAAGTATAAAAAAATATTGTGTGTTGTAAAAGAAGAAATTAAATTAATTATTGATATAAATTCAAATAATGCAATGATATTGAAAATATTAAACAAAAAATATTAATCAATAGGTAGACAAAAAAAATGAAACTAAATAATAATAGTGAATTTAAGAATAATAGTAAAATTAAGTTGAAATAATAATACATGTAGCAGATGAAAGATAACCAAAAATATCAATAATAATATGGTTAAAAAACTATTGAAAAGTAAGGGTGTGCCCGTCTATAACAATAGTTTAAAGTTGTGATATTTTATAAGAGAGAATATAATTTTTAAATATGTACTCAATCTTTTTTAATAAGTTCTTTTAATTTTTTCACATATTTAAAAAAAATGGTGATAAATTTATATTATTCAATATTTAAATCAGTCATAACGTTATTCCCATTTATAACAATAGTATTTTTTCCCGTATATAAAAATATTTAAGTTAATATTAGGATGTTTAGCCTCAAAATCATTTATAAGAATTTTTTTTTTCCGTGTATAAAAATATTTTAATCAACAATATATTTTTTCATATATAAATATTATTTTTGTTTTTATATTATTTATAAAAATATTTGAATCAATAATAAAGTTATTTCCGTATATAAAAATATTTGAATCAACAATGTATTTTTTTATATATAAATTTTATTTTTATTTTGAAAATATTTATAAAAATATATGAATCAATAATAAAGGTGTTCTCGTTTATAATTGTTGACAAATTTCTATTATTCAGTATTTGAATCAATAATAAAATTGTCTCCATTAATAACAATAGTATTTTGTTACGTATATACAAATATTTGAATAAATAGTAAAGTTGTTCCCGTATATAAAAATATTTAACTCAACAATGTATTTTCCCATATATAAATATTATAAAAATTTATAAAAATATTTGAATTAATAGTAAAGTTGTCTTGTATATAAAATATTTGAATTAATAGTAAAGTTATTTCCATATATAAATATTTGAATTATATTTAACCTTTTTTTATTAAAAAAATATTATTATTTAATGCACATCTTTTTTAATTAAACTACTTATCAATTATTTTATTTTTAATATATTTGACAACATATTAATAGTTATGCATATTATATGCTAGTTTCTACTGATGAATCCAGTATAGTCCAACATTAACTGATGAATAATAGTTTCTACTTACTTGCTAGTTTAATACACAGAGAAATAATAAGTGCAGAAAGTGGGTAGCCCTGCATAAAACTTTATATTTTTTTATATTATTTTACTTTATTATTATTACACTTTCCATTCATAAATCACATCTATCATTTTCTTTTGTACTAACACTCAACCTTTACAATTATATTATTAATTTGTTCGTTAGACACAAGATTGTGTGTTGGAATATGTTGTTACTACAAGTTTGACTAAGTATGCAATTGTTGAAAATGAATTAGGTAAGTTTGAAAATGACAGTGGTGTGAATTAACAGTTTGTAAAAGACTTTTAAAAAATGATTCCCTGCAGTCACCCGAGTCAATCTCTCTCTTCAAGTATTTTTTAAATATTTTTTAAAAATAAAACCATTTAAAGGTGGAGAACTGGAGATTGAATAGGAAACATAGGTAATGGTTTGATAAGCCCCCGACTGCAGTGACTGCACCTTTTTCGGACTGCAGTGGATCATAATCCAAGATTTCTAGGTTCCTGTACTTGTAATAAAGTGTGGAAAATTGTAGTATTTTTTAATATAGCAGGCTATAAACACATAAAAAAAATGGAGAAAAAATATATTTGTGAGCTCGATAGGAACAATATTGATTGGAATTGTCTTAAATGCATATAATTTGTGATGTTTGGAAAAGACATGTCAACATTGAATAAAGGAAGAAGGTGTACATCTTGAGATTATTAAGAAGGCTAATTTAACGAGAGATGTGAATGTCAATTGTAGTAGTGATAAAAAAAATAGTGAGTATTTAAATTTTAATATGTGAGCGACAATTTTATGGGAGATGAAGTTAAATTGAACTTTGAATAAAAGTAAAAATGTGTAGGGTAGAAATTACCTAAATAGATAAGACCATTTCTCTTACTCATAGCAGCATGTCAAATTCATGAGCTTAGAACAATTCATTAATAAACAACTGAACATGATTAACTTTTGATTTTCAACACTATTGAAATAAATAAATAAATTACATTGGACTTGAAAGACAAAAAACTTAATATTTATGTATTGTATTAAAGAATAAATGAATTGATATAAAGCAAATTACAAGTCAAAGAAATTGAATATCCTAACTAAAATGGAAAAGAAAAATAAATTAAATCTTTAGACATATAGTTGCAATATGAATATAGAAAGATTAATTAAGATGCAGTACACTCTGTTGGTAGGCCTTGAGGAAATCTTTTGGTGTCAATGCAATAATTATAAATCATGTAATTCTTTTGAACATCATTCCCTTCACCATCCAAATTTAACAATATCACATTATCAGGTGTCAAATTCGTGAGCTTGGAAGTAACAGTATCACCTTAAACAAAATAAGCATTGCGCTAGTTTCAAAAAATTAAGTACCTTCAAAAACCTTAGAAGTAGCAGCTCTCAAAACAAAGTAAACATAGTAGAAATAAGCAGCATTTGTTCAAAGAGCAATATGAACATCCATATTAGCAGAGCCACGATGCAATGGTTTATGAGAACCAACGTAAAATCTCCACCAGTAAAGAAGCACACTTTGATGGATAGCATGAAACTCTTTCAGGAACTGAGTTTATAAAATTTCAAACTTGCCACTGGTGTCATCACATGTATATTGTAGCACTTTCAATTTCAGCTAAGCTGAAGTAGTGAACCGATAGTGCAGAATGACAAAGTAAATAAGATTACCATGCTGAAGCAGGTTGTTGAAGGTTGTCCAAACAGAAATGGAAACAATTTAAGAGTAGCATTAATCCCTATACAACAGAATAATCATTAAACACAACTCTCTATTCTGCAACACCAAACCATCAAAGCATAATACACTTTATAATTTGGTAGGATTCTGGAGGGGAGGCAACCTGCTGCTTTCAGATCAGCAGTAATAGTCCCAAGCTTTACAGCAAGTGGGTAGCCAGTCTTTTTATAATGTTCAACATCATGATT
The DNA here is from genome assembly GCA_022829125.1 of Lathyrus tuberosus. Classification (NCBI taxonomy): domain Eukaryota; kingdom Viridiplantae; phylum Streptophyta; class Magnoliopsida; order Fabales; family Fabaceae; genus Lathyrus; species Lathyrus tuberosus. The sequence continues at coordinate 6,835,359 of JALAZF010000278.1, read as the reverse complement.
TCTACCACCACTTCCATCCCAATTTTTCCTCCCACAAAGTATCACTCCATCAGTCAGATTTAACCAAAGATTTTATGTCTTGTCACACTGGGAACATTTCCACCCAGATGGAGGAATAACAACACTATTGTCAATCTGCTGTAAGTTCATTGCATAGACACTTTTGAGTTTCCGATTAGCAGTCCAAGATGCAACTTGCTTCTTTCGTTCAGCACCCCATCTCGCAATATAGCATCAGTAACCAAGTAGCCAACCTTACCTGAATTTTTTTTTCAACAAATGGTATATAGAAATGAAACTTCTCCACAACACAAAACTATTTCTATGAATCAAATCCTGTGGTTAATAAACAAAAAAAAAACAAAAACAGCGGGCAACAAATACCTTCTCCGGCTATTCCACAGAAGGAAATGAAAGAGAAACATAGTCGGGTAAAATAACTATATTATGAGTTTTTTCATATTCAGCATCATTGTTATCAAATCCCCCATCAACACCTACAAATGAACACATTGGATTAAATTGTGTTATCCATAAATTGTTTAAAAATATCAGAAAATAACCTACCAACCCCACGAATTCAATGTGCTCGAACAAATAAAAAACCAACATGTTCCAAATTGAGACAAAAACCAAATACAAACCTTGTGCCAGAACCTAGCATATAGTAAATGGAGAACTGCATGCTCGGCCCTACCAACATACACATCAACATGGCTGCAATACCTGCAAGAAATTTTTTTTTAAAGTGGATAAATTATAAATTTGTTAGAAATTGTGAAAGTAAAATATAAGAAACCGACAAAAAAAAAGGATAATGAGTAAGTACTGAAAAGAAAGATAGAATTAGTTGAAGCTACACCTTTCTTTTACCTTATCGACCAATTCTTTGGAATTATTTGGGTCGATAAACCTCAAGTAGTACCTGGGTAGGATATTAAGAGAAAATGTGACACATACACACAAACAAAACTATTAAACTTAGCAGAAACTTCAAACATTAACAACATCATCCTTCAAACATTAACAACATCAACCACATCAGTGCAACATAAATTTGTATTAGATGAAAAACCAATAACAGATCTGAGCAGGAAACTCAGCCGTAGAAGCAACAACAACAAACCAGTCCATAAATCTTGATGTTGGTGTAAGATTAGGAAACATCACCTTCAAAGATGAGCTGAAGTTCTTCAAAGATTAGCTTATGTTGAAGACATTGAAGAATTAGAGAGGATGGGGTTGGATATAGAGAAGAAAGAGTTGGAGTGAGAGAGAGAAACGAAAGAGATGCAATGAGAGAAAGAAACAAAAGAAGATATAGTGAGATAGAGAAAACAAATATTATTTTTACATATTTTCTGTGTGAGAGAGAAACGAAAAGGTTGTAAGAATTGCATTGGAAACCGGGAAAAGAAACCAAATGAAAATCAAACAATTGCTTTGAAACCAATTATTGTACAATCCATTAAAGTAGTTAACAAATACAAAGGAATTTCTATAAAGTGTGTAACCATATCATTAGAAATAGTAGTTTGGTTGGAAAAAGTAAATTTTGGACACAAAATGCCCCTAAAACGATGACATGGCAGAAATATAGATAAGGGCAAAATTAAATTTTCCACAACATCTAATTTTCTTATATTATAGATTACATAAACTAAAATGTACTCACACACTCATTCGTTTAGATGGAACACACAAGAACAACACAATGACAATACTAGAAACCTCACCAACTTTTATGGAAATTACATAAATTAAAATGGACTACAAGAATGTGACATATTTGATATAGTACATTAACACTCCGAATTGAAATCATAAATTGGTATAAATCGAGTGAATGAAGTTTTGGATCGTTGAAGTGAATTTTTGGTACGGTGGATTGGGAGAATCGGCAAGATTAACACTTCAACGACCAGTATAGTGAGTGAGTGAGAAAGTAGTATGAATGTATGAATGAGAGAATACCTCAAACAGTTCGTGTTGGGCTTTATATAGTGCAGGCGGTTAAAACCGTCCCTACAGAATACGTCGTCTCGTGCGGGTTGTTGTCTTATTAGACCTAATGATATGAGATGTGGTAAAAGCCGAAATCACATGTCATCGGCTAGGGTGAGGTCCCACATATTATGAATGTTTTTTCATGTGATGTCGGTTGTTTGGCCTTCCATCGTGGGTTGGGCGAACGAAACAAAACAATTGTCCCAAAGTTCTTGCTCTTACTCGTAAAGTAAGGGCTTGTTACGCATGCCTTCAGTCCAACTTTTGGTTGAAGGAAGCTGGATAGCTTGATGAGGCATCAATAACATTTGGAACATGTGTATTAAATATCCCATCTTGATTAGCGAACATTAATAAATAGTGTCTTGACGTGTGGCCCTATGTAATATTATAGAAATGATGTCTTAATGTACTAGGGTATTCAAGTATTTTGAACAATCTGAGGCAATATCTAGACCATTGATGGTTCACGCTTCCCAATGTCTACCAATGTGGATCATATGGTCATATTCGTCGGAGGATATATGAGTATTTTTAGGTTATTATCTCCTTTTTCGTCATTCTTGAGTCATGAGAAACTTTCTCCAGTGTTTGTGATTTCTTTCATCTTCATCAACACCCTCTGGTTGCCTATCATTTTGATAGATTTTCACTCCTTCCTCTAGTGGAGCATACAACGTGCAAGTCAATGAGTTCATCTTCTTCAAGACAACACTTCAAAAATATTTCTTTTTTTTCTATATTTGTATGCGTTACTAGGGATTATGGAGAAGAGAGTTCTGGAAGGTTTTTAAGAGGAAAATCATCATCGATGGTGGAATATTGAGTAACGATATTTATTATAAAAATAGGTTTAGGGATTTTATGAGAGATGGGGAGTTTAAATTTACATCAACCAAGTGCTTCCACCGATGGTTGCTTCTTTTTATATGTTGGCATCCCTCTTCAAAACGGATAATTCTCGCCCTAGAGCTCGAAATGCGTCTAGAGATAACTCAATCGTGAGGGTGGATCAAAAGACATTGGATATTATCTCCGCCTACACCGATATTGGTGGTCTGGATCACACTTTCACTGAGGCGGGTCCTTCTTCGAATTAGGGGTGCTTTTCCCGGACAAAGATAAAAAGATATGCAGCAAGTATAATGGGTGTGTCATCCCTTTTCACAAATGCATGTTTTCCTTGATTGGTATTCGCCTCCCTTTTAATGACTTCAAGGTGGGATTTCTAAATCATTTGGAATTTCTCTTTCACAACTACATCCGATGTGTTTTCCTTACATCAAAGTCTTCAAGTATTGATGCGAGTACAAGAGAATTGAGCCAACCTTGACACCCTTTTTTCATCTCTTTAAAACCAAACACAGTTTTCCCGACTCTACGTGGGGTCAAGGTCTGATTTTCTTCATGTAGATTAGCAAGATGTTCGAGGTATATTCTGATAGTGTGAAGAACTTCTAGGACTAGTATTATCTAATTACCCCCTTATTGAAGTGGCTCACGATAACATATACAACATAGAACTTGTGTCACCTTTTCGATGCGGTGCCAGAGCCATTTCTTGGCGGACCCTGGATCTTATATATACAATCTAGATGACTTGTCCCAAGAAGAGACCTACTAGAAGGGGAAATTGGCAGCCTTCTTTGAGGGTTTGGGTTTTGTTGACGACATTGCTCCTTTTGGGGTTGCGTCAAAGAAACCAAAAAATCGGTTCATAAAAACTCATTTATTAATAAAATATATTGCTAAAGAGGAGAGGCATATCATCTTTGGTGAGTGATGTAGAAATTTTCTTCTTTTCTTTAATGGTTGCTCGGTGACAATTTCTCAAATTGCTTATATTTGGTTTGCAAATAAAATGAAATTCCATCAAAAGATAATACAAATGAATCAGACTCATAAGATTTTCCCTTTGCTTGTAGGAGCCAATAATATGTTGACTACTAGAGGAGTTCCAATTACAGGTCCATTTTCCAAATCGTTCATACTCAACCTTCCCATCCCGGCTCACACATAGGTCTGGGGTTCTTCTAGCCAACTCGCAACGGGAAGTGTTTTAAGCTTGTTTCCGCATGTGGTTGGACGGTTTCCTTCAATGGCACGTGTTGTTGAAATGACTATCAAATGCGAAACATCTAAAAGAAGCCATCAGATAGTTGGGCAAGACCAGGGAAGGCCTGGTTCTGGTAGACGTTCAACGTCGACTCAGGCTGCCTCGTCTCCTATACTTTTGGTCCGCCCTTGATTTCATCCAGTTGGGGAGTTCTAGTCTTTTGTTTTTGAATAATATTATGCATACATCTCGAGCAAGACTTGTGGAACCTTGTTTTTTAGGTTATTGATCTAGGAAGATCCATTAAAGATAAATATGTTTATGATGATGACAACTAGCTTCCAATGATGATAATGAGTTTTTGATGACAGCAACCAAAGTCAAGTATAAAGTGCTTAAAGATGCAACCAGAGCATTAAGGTTTGATTGACTTGACTCTGTGATGATGGCAACAAAATGGAATATAACTCAAGCCTCATCTCAAAATGAACTCAAGCAAGTGTCTACAAGAATGAAGCATCTGACAAGTCTTGAAGTATATATAAACATGCCTCGATACATCTGAGTGAATATACATTGTAAAAGCATAAGGGATTTCTCATAAAGTATATGGCTAATAATACATACATAAAAAAATTTTCAAACTTATTTTCCTCAAGAAAACACTTCTAAAAGTGCCTTAAAGTCGTGCCAAATAAGTTGGGAACTGTCAGAAAAGGTATGGGCAAGTTTTTTGTTCTTGCCAATTGATTGACAATTATGTCCAATTGTTTAGACCATTTGAAAAATACGCCCTAAAAGATTAGGACAATGCCTTAATGAATGGTAACGGCTAAATATATTTTCTTACCTTTTTAAACTTATTAATCGATTAATTTTAGGCCTAGCAATCGATTGGAGATTTATGCCAAACGATTAGCTTACCATTATTGGCCATAAAATTGTTCCTTTTTTGTGTTAACCTCTAGCCTATAAACATAGGTCCCTTCCCACATATTTTCACATTAATAAATATAAGCTCTCATTCCTCAATTTTCACTCTCTCTAAAAATATTTTTGTTTACTTTCTCTCACTAAAGTTTAGCTGTAGAGCTTTCGAGAAATTCATTTTGCAAGTGAGGCATTTGTAATTCTGGAAGAGTAGATTTATAGGTTTATCAAAGAAATTTTGTTTTTACATTGGTTGAAAAATTCATCAATTTATGGATTATATGTCTGGGTTAGAAGCTAAACCCGTGAAAAGCTTTGATTTGGGGGTTGTGTGATCAAGTCTCCGTTTAGGTTTGAGATCGTCTCGTCGTTAAAATATCTTAGGCTCTTGGTTAGCCCGGTATAAAATCAAGGTTTGGTTCAAGATTAGCTCGGTGGTAAAATCTCATTAGTTTTTGGTGAGAGCGGTGTTAAAACCAAGTTTCAGTTTGTGAGATCATCCTAGTGGTAAAATCTCACAGGTTCTTGGTTAGCCTAGTGTTAAAATCCAGTTTCGAATCGCAAGCTCAGTCCAGTGTTAAAATCTCTCCCAGGTTCAAGATTAGCCCATGTAAAATCTTAGTTTAAAGCTTGAAAAATAACCATTCCAAGATTCTTGTGGAAATGAGAATAATCGCTTCGATCCATCATTTGGAAGGAAGGCTCACCACTTCTCTCCGTGTTCATTGTTTGGTTGGAAGTTATCCATAAACTTCATTTTCCATGTAAAAAGGGGTTCGATAGTTCAACATACTAAAATATCTTAAGTTTTATTGGATGCTCACAAGATCAAATCTTGGGGACATTACTAAGTTGTTTTTTACCGAACTTGTATAACCAATGGTGTCCTCTATCTTCCCTCAACTTTTACTTTCCGCATTTTAATTTTATAACTTTATTTTTTCCGCTGCTAAATTCTAAAACTTTTTAAAAATGTTTTCAGACTTTGATTTTGATCCAAAAGGTTTTTCAAAATCAATTTTTTTTTCTGAAACGCACATTACACCCCCCCCTAAATCTTGTGTATGAAGTCATATGTCCGAAAGGTGTCATCAGGGCCTAACTCGTGTTTAAGGATTAATCATCTCAGGAGAAACATGACTTCCAACACACTTTCAAAAGGATCTTTTCTAAACATACCCCCACATTTTAATAGCATTAATCTTTAATTGTTAAAAGCTAGGTTTAGGATCTTTATTCAAAGTATCAATTGTGAATTTTGGGAAACTATAATCAGTGGTTTGTTTATCCCTAGCTACTTTCCAAGTAAGTGGAAAAGTAGTAGATAAACTTGATTCCCTTTGAACTAAAGAAGAAAAGAGAAAGTTTGAAATATATTTCAAAACCAAGAGTTTTATAGTAATGTCTCTAAATGATAGTAAATTATTTTATGTTCACAATTGTAAAACTGCCAAGGAGATGTGAGATACTCTTGAAATGATATATGGAGTCTCTCCAAGTATCGAGCAAGAGGAGATTAACATATGAGGGAAAGAAAATGAAGATACCACCTTTACATTTTTTTCAAAGTTTTAAATATTATAAAATATATTGGAAAGTTTGTAGCTAACCATTGTCTAAGAGTTAAGAATTGGAAGTTTAATCCAATCCTTAAATCAAAAGATGGGAGTCTTCATGAATTTCGAGAAAAATCAAGAAATAAGTACATCATAGAGAAAATTAAATGAACTAGTTCAATTACTCAAAGATGGAGAAACAAAAATTGAAGAATCTTTAACTTCATCAAACTCTTTTCCAACAAATTTGATGGAATCCTTTGAAAGAACACACTCAGTAGTTGAACAATCTTGGAAAGATTCAATGTCTAATGAAGGAACCTCGTGTTTAAGAAACATTGAAGCAGAAGTGTCTTCAATTGGAATCTTTGAAATAATAATATGAGGAGAGATAAGAACCTCGAGGAAAACATAGAAGAACCTTCTTCCAACGAAGAAGATAAAGTTTGCTTAAAGGCATCCTACGAGGAAGATAATGTTGAGGTAACTAAACCATATTATAAGCAATTGTTTAGAATTAGTAATGAGTTGGTTAAAGAGAATAATAAACTTAGAAAATACAACTCAGATCTTAAGGAGCATTTAAAATCTCTTGAAGAAAGAAATAAATTGTTTAAGTTAGAAATAACTAAAATTAGAAACTTAAGAGAAACTCGTGAGACTTATATCTCCCTGAAAAAGGAAGTAATTGATTTATATGAAACCCTAGGTAAGTTTACCCAAGGGAAAGAAAACCATAACCTGATACTATTGTAATACCCCAATTTTTTCCGGGCATTTCAAATTTTTAAGCAACCGACTTTATTTTGTTTTGCTTAGAATAACATTTCAGTTTTACAGACAAACCGGTTGAAATAATTTCTTGACCACGCGTAAAATCAATGAATTATTTTTTCAAGTCTGAGCTTGTAACTGTCTATTTTATTGATCTACATTTAGCGTAGTTTAATCTGGTGTGCTCGTTTATTTTTTTTGCACCTTCGCATGATCGCATTTTGACCGGTGCGAGCCTTTTTATCTGAGTATTTTTAACTGCATGATATGATTCGCGACTGTCTGTTTTACAGAACTATATTTTATGTAGATTATTTTAGTGCATGCATTTTATTTTTTCGCACATTTGCACGTTTGATTTTTTATTCATTTTAATTCATTTTGTTTCATTTTTAATCTAAATTAATAAGAAAAAATAAATAGAGATAAATAAAACAATTAAATTATTTTATTTGTTTTTTGTTAAAAAATATTTGATTTTGTTTATTATCAATTAAGAATCATTCTTTTATCATTCAAAAATTATATAAGGGCCATATGAGAATTTACCTTAAATTTAAAACCCTAAAGTGATACTATAAGTACTAACTAATGCATTGACCAATGTAAGCAACCAACGCCGCCCCACTTGCCTAATTAATCTTGTTAGAACAAGATCTTGATTCTGCTTATAATCTCTAGTTTTGATTATAACAATGCATATATTTTATATGTAACAATTTGGTACTCTAATTATATCTCAAGTGTGCAGATACAAAATTCTCATTGGAATCAAATTTGTAGCGCAACTCAACAAGATTCTGATATATATTAGAGTTTCTGATGAAGAATATATGTACTTCTCAAGAAAGCGTTTGTTTCTAAATGAAATTCTGGTACCAGATGTGTGATGTTAAGTGCGATGTCACAACAACACACTCTGCAATGGACAATGCAATAACAGCAATAAATAAACACAATGAATTGTTCACCCAGTTCAGTTTCAACTACCTACGTCTGGGGGCTACCAAGCCAGGGATGAAATTCACTACTTGTAGAATTAATTTACAGACTCAACAACCCAGTTGACAATCTCCTAAACTTAATTCCAACTAGTGACTTCTTACCTAAGAAACCACTTAGATATGAGAACACTACTCAATCCCTAAAACACTCAAAGAACAACCTCTTTGAGAAACCTTGATCCTGCTCCACAGCTTTGATCAAGTTACACAACTCTCTATCGCTTCACAGCTTCTAAGAGAGGACGGAAAACAACTCACCAATTCAACCTAGAATGGTGTATACAAACCTCGTACAAAATACTCAAGACACTTAGCCTATGCTCTTGATCTTCTCTCTATATTTCTGTACCTTTTCCTTTGGTCTTGTGCGCTTTATATAGCAACCTGAATTGGGCTTGGACTCCTGCAATATCTGACTTGATTTGTTATTTAAAACTGAATCTTCAAAACAGATTTTCTCCTAAAATCTTTTCAAATCTTCAACCTTTTAAATCTCCTACAAATCTGCACCAGATCTCCTATGCAGCAGAGAATATCTATCCCAAGATATTCGCATCCAATGAGACAGCTGCTCTCCATAATTCCAGCTAACACGCAAACCCTAACAACATCACAACCTGATGTTATTAATTCTACAGATCTAATGTCACAACATCGCTTGTGACATCAGACATCCAAACTTCAGCAACTTAAACACTTAACACAGCCCAGTGTTAAGACTCAATGTTGTGACATCACCACCTTGACATCAAACATTGACCAACCTTTGTTTTACCAAAATTCTAGCCAATCCAAGAAACTAACACTAAAGAAAGGATTCTGAAGACTTTGATCAACGCTAAAGTTTAAAATACATGATAAAGATCAAAAGCTCAAAGTCCAAAGCAAAACGTGAAGACCAAGAATCCTACAAATGACTTTTTCCTAAAAAGTCCAAAGCAGAGATTTTGCTCAGAATTGACCAGAAAGTTTTCTAAGCTTTTACTACTTCTGCTCTCCAAGGATTCTACCGTTGAAGACAATTGGCCAAGCCAAAAGACATTCTTATCCCTCAACGAGGATATAAATAGAAGACCATGCTGAATTTCAGAGGACAACAATCTCATAAGTCAAAAACGCTGAAAGTACATACTCTGTCAAAGAATCTCAAGACACAAAGAGTTGTTGCTCATATTTGTGTAGAAATAATGTTCTTAAATTTGTTTCAACCTGCTTATTAAGAAGAAATATTGTAAACATTCTTGTAACACTTTTAAGTGATTTTCCTTGAGTGACTAAGTGTGTTAGTTAGTAGACTCGAGATGGCTAAATTGTTGTTAAGCAATTTAGAGGTTGATTGTAAGTTTTTCCTTGAGTGACTAAGTGTGTTAGTCAGTAGACTCCAGAGGGCTAAGTCGTTGATGACTTAGAGGTTGTTGTAATTTGTCAAAGATTAGTGGATTAAGTCCTTGTGATAAGTCAAAATCACCTTGGCGGGTGGACTTGATTAGCTTAGTTAACAGTGAACCGGGATAACCATTTGTGTCATTTCGATTTATACCTTGTTAGCGTGTGTGAGTTACATACTTCTCTAAAAAAATGAAAAACCCAATTCAAATCCCCTTTCTTGTGTTTTTCTCAACCTTCAATTGGCATCAGAGCTTCGGCTCTTTTATTGATTTTCATATCAAACACTTAACCATATAGAGAGATTTCGCGTGAGAAAAACTCCATGGCCACTTCCAACACAAACGAAAGAGACAGTTACAACGCCAAGCCTCCTGTATTTGATGGAGAAAATTTTGACTACTGGAAAGATAGAATAAAAAGTTTCTTTTTAGGATATGATGCAGATCTGTGGGATATAGTGACAAATGGTTACGAAACATCGATTTCTGCCATTGGGATACCTATTCCAAGAAGCAAAATGAGTGATGAGCAAAAGAAAGACTTCAAAAATCATCACAAAGCAAGAACCATTCTTCTAAATGCGATCTCATACAATGAGTATGAAAACATCACTAACAGAGATACATACTCAAGTCAAGTAAACCAAAGCTCTTGAGTTGGTCCAGAAGTATGAAGCCTTCAAGATGGAAGAAGATGAAACTATTGAATCCATGTTCTTAAGATTTCAAACCTTGGTAGCAGGACTCAAAGTTCTGGACAAAGGATATACTACTACAGATCATGCCAAAAAGATTGTAAGAAATCTTCCTAAAAAATGGAGACCAATGGTTACTGCATTAAAGTTGTCCAAGTATCTGAACAACATAAGTCTTGAAGAATTAGTTAGCTCACTCAGAAGTCATGAAATTGAGCTAGAAGAAGATGAACCTCAGAAAAATGTTAAATCTGTTGCTCAAAGATCAAGACTGGAAAAAAGTAAGTTAGAGAAAAACAAGGTCATTCAAAATGAAGATGAAAACTTCGATGGTGAAGATTTTGGTGACAAAGACGAATTGTCTCTCTTATCTAGAAGAGTCAGATAACTTTGGAGAAATAGACAAAACAAATTTCGAGGATCCAGAAACATAGAAGATTATCCAGAATCATACTCAAGAAGAAAAGAAAGCGATGAAATTACTTGTTTTGAATGTAAGGAACCTGGAAACTTCAAACAAGAGTGTCCAAAGCTCACAAAGTAAAGCTTCAGAAAAGAAATATTCAAGAAAAACATGTTTAAAGGAAAGAAGAAAGGTCGTATGGAAACATGGGATAATTCTGATTCTTAAGTTTTGGAATCTGATTCTGAAGATGAACACGCCAACGTAGCCTTCACAGCCACAACATCTGAAAAGGTTGCAACAGAAACTGAGTCTAACTCAGAAGAGGTATATTCTGATCTTTCTCATGCTGATTTAGAATTATGTCTTTCTGAATCACTGAAGAGGTATCAGAAACTTCAACAAAAATTCAAGAATCTGAAAAAAGGCTCTTGAAAATGAAGTTGAAGAGAATATCAAGCTTGAGAAAGAGTTCTTAAAACAAAAAGATGAAAACTTTGTCTTAAATAGAGAAAATGTTTTTCTTAACAAAAAATGTTTAAAACTTGAAGAAACTCTTTCTAAAGCTACTTCTTCTTCTAAAACCAACTATATAAGTATGATAAGGCTTTTAAAAAATTCTTAAATAATAGTATAAACAGAAGTAGAGTGGCTTCCATGATCTATGGTGTTAGCCACCATGAAAAAAGAGGAATAGGTTATGATTCTGACAATGATGATCAGAAACCTTTTCAAGAAAACTAACCTGTATCTCCTTTTTCTTACCATTATACACTAGCACAAACACAAAAATTTAATGCTGCAAGAAAACCTAAATTTATCAGAAACTCTAGGAACACTAATTTAAAAGGACCCAAAAGTTTATGGGTACCAAAGGATAAAATAGTATATGTTGCAGATATCTTATGCAGTAGAGTTAAAACACCAGTCATGGTACCTGGACTCTGGATGCTCGTGACACATGAAGGGAATAAGGCATATGTTCCAAAGCCTGAAACTTAAAGATGTTGGATAGGTAGGATTCAGAGGATATCAGAAAGGAAGAATCAAAGGTTCTGGAACTGTAGGTAATTGATCTCTTCCTTCTATATCTAATGTACTCTACGTTGAGGGATTAATGCACAATCTGTTATCCATAAGTCAATTAAGTGATAACGGCCATGACATTATTTTCAATCAAAAAACGTTCAAGGCTATTAGTAAAAAAGATGGCAATGTTCTCTTCACTGGAAAGAGGAAAAACAACATTTATAAGATTAAGCTTTCTGATCTTAAAAACCAAGATGTTAGGTGCTTGATGTCTGTTAACGAAGAGCAATGGGTGTGGCATAGACGCTTGGGTCATATTAGTATGAGGAGAATTTCTCAGCTAAATAAACTTGAGTTAGTTAGAGGCCTGCCTAAGCTGAAGTTTACTTCAGATGCACTCTGTGAAGCATGTTAGAAAGGCAAGTTTTCAAAAACATCCTTTAAATCTAAAATTGTTGTTTCCACTTCCATACCTTTGGAGCTCCTACACATTGACTTGTTTTGCCCTGTCAAAATGGGATCAGTCAATGGCAAGAAGTATGGACTTGTCATCGTTGATGATTATAGTCGCTGGACATGGGTAAAATTTCTTAGACACAAGAATGAGTCGCATTCTGTGTTTACAAGTTTCTATTCTCAAGTGCAAAATGAATTTAATTCTAAAATTGTTAGAGTTAGAAGTGATCATGGTGGCGAATTTGAGAATCAACTATTTGATGAACTATTTGAGTTTAATGGCATATGTCATGATTTCTCTTGTCCTAGAAATCCACAACAAAATAGAGTTGTAGAAAGGAAAAATAGAACGTTGCAAGAAATGGCTAGAACCATGATCAACGAAACTAATGTAGCTAAGCACTTCTGGGCAGAAGTTGTGAACACAACATGTTATATTCAGAATATGATCTCCATTAGACCCATTCTGGAGAAGACTCCTTATGAAATGTGTAAAGGAAGAAAGCCCAACATTTCCTACTTTCATCCTTTTCGATGTTCGTGTTTTATTTTAAATACTAAAGAGAATCTAAACAAGTTTGATTCTAAAGCACAAAAGTGTATTATGTTAGGATACTCAGAACGCTCTAAGGGCTATAGAGTATACAATACAGAAACATGTATTGTCGAGGAATCAATCCATGTTATATTTAACGATAATCTTGACTCAGAAATGTTAAAGCTAGTTGAGAATTTTGCAGATATAGAAGTTACCCTCACAGGTTCTGAAGATAGGACAAAAGACTATGAAATCATAGATCCAAAACACGCTGATACATCAGAAGCAACTGAATGTCCTTCCATGGAGAAAAGACAGAAGCTTTGACAAACTGTTTCTGAAGATCTGATTCTAGGAGACAAAGTTAAACCTGTAAGAACAAGATCTACATTCAAACATTCTGAAGAAGTCCTCTTAGGATTGATATCCCTGATATAACCAATATCTTGCGAAGAAGCACTTCAGAACAATGAATGGATTCTGGAAATGTAAGAAGAGCTAGATCAGTTCTCCAAGAATGATGTTTGGGATCTAGTGCCTAAGCCCAAGGGAACTCATGTTATTGGAACAAAATGGGTATTCAGAAACAAATTAAATGAGAAAGGAGAAGTTGTCAGAAACAAAGCACGACTGGTCACACAAGGTTACAGTCAACAAGAAGGAATTGACTATAATGAAACCTTCGTTCCAGTCGCCACGTTATAATCTATACGCCTTCTCATCACTTTTGCTGCTAATAATAATATTAAGTTATATCAAATGGATGTTAAAAGTGCGTTTCTAAATGGTTACATTTCTGAAGAAGTATATGTTCACCAACCTCCAGGTTTTGAAAACTCTGAGTTTCCAAAACACATTTTTAAACTTAAGAAGTCATTGTATGGTCTTAAACAAGCTCTCATAGCTTAGTATGATAGACTAAGTTCTTTTCTTTTAGAAAATGACTTTACCAGAGGAAAAGTGGATACTACTCTCTTCTGTAAGAACTTTGGAAACGACCTCATGATATGCCAAATCTATGTAGATGATATAATTTTTGGTTCTGCTAATACTTCTGCATGTCAAGATTTCTCTAAGCTAATGCAGGCAAAATTCGAAATGAGCCTAATTCAAGAGTTAAAGTTCTTTATAGGAATTCAAATCAATCAAACTCCAGAAGTCACATTTATACATAAAGGGAAATATACTAAGGAACTTCTAAAGAGGTTTGACATGACAAAAAGCAAACCAGCTAAAACTCCCATGCATCCTACTTGCATTCTCGAGAAAGATGAAGTAAGTAAAAAGGTTTGTCAGAAGCTCTATCGTGGTATGATAGGATCTCTTCTCTATCTGACTATCTCACGACCAGATATTTTATTTAGTGTATGCCTTTGTGCTCGTTTTCAATCAGACCCAAGGGAAAGTCACTTAACCGCTGTTAAGAGAATCTTAAGGTATCTAAAAGAACTTCTAACCTTGGCTTTATGTATGAGAAAACATCAAAATACAAGCTATCAGGTTTCTGTGATGCAGATTATGCTGGAGACAGAATAGAACGTAAGAGCACTTTTGGAAAGTGACAGTTTCTGGGTAGCAATCTTGTCTTATGGGGAAGCAAAAGACAATCTATAATTGCTTTATCTACTGAAAAAGCAGAATATATCTCAACATCACTTTGTTGCACTCATATGCTCTAGATGAAAAACCAGCTTGAAGACTTTCAGATATATGAAAGTAAAATTCCTATCTATTGTGACAACACTACAACTATTTGTTTAAGTAAGAATCTTATTTTACATTCTAGGGCTAAACATATAGAAATCAAGCATCATTTTATTCGAGACTATGTTCAGAAAAGGACTATCTCCTTACAATTCATTAATATAGATCATCAATGGGCTGATATTTTTACAAAACCCATAGCTGGAGATAGATTCTTATTCATTCTGAAACACTTGAAAATAGAGTTTTGTCCAGAATGAACCTTCTATTGTTTAGCACCTTCTAAAAAATTGTGATTCTAATGTTATGAATTTTAATGTGTTTTTGAAATTTCTACCAATTAGAAACTATCTTAATCAGAAACATCTCTAGTCAGGAACCTTTTGGTTTTCTTATCCTCGATAACATAAAAAATGGTGAAAATTCAAACTAACAACTATGATTCACTCTTACACGTGTAAATCATATTTTGATGATTGAGTGACACCTTGAGCATTGGGGTGTCTTGAGAGTAGGTTAAAATCATTATTACTTTCCCCCCTTTTAGTATTTTTCAAGAAACTATAATTAATTCTTTTCTTTATTACTCACTATTCTCTTTATCACACACTATTCACTTCATACACTCAAACCCTAAAATTTCAAATCCAACTGTCCTCTCTGAGAAATTTCATCATTCATGGATTCTCAACAACAAGCTCTCTATAACTTCTCTAAACAAATGGAACTCCAAACAGGTTCTTATCAACAGTCTGGTATAAACCTCACATCTCCGATATCTCAAATCATGCATCTAACAATGGTCACTCCTCAACAACAGCAAATTC
The DNA here is from genome assembly GCA_022829125.1 of Lathyrus tuberosus. Lineage (NCBI taxonomy): Eukaryota > Viridiplantae > Streptophyta > Magnoliopsida > Fabales > Fabaceae > Lathyrus > Lathyrus tuberosus. Next base: position 6,819,992 of record JALAZF010000278.1, on the reverse strand, counting down.
ACATTCTAAATCGACCTAAAGAACTTCATTTGAAAATAGCCCCTGAGGAATTGGAAGTTTGTTGTGAACTCTTAGTTGACTTTGAAAACCTAAAAGCAAATGGTGTGGATTTAACTACTGATGTAAAGAAACAAGGTTGGGAAAACTATTTCAAGCGTATTTTCGGCCTCGTCTACACCACTCTGGTAAGAGATTTCTGGGTTCATGCTAATGTTGATGATAATTATGTTGTTTTGGATGTTAAGGGAAAGAGGATTATCATCACCGAAAAATCAATTGCTGCTCTACTGAAAATGGAATACAATAAAGGCAAACGTGTCTACAACATGAGTTACAAGACAGTTTACCTAAATAAAACAGTCATACCTTCAATATACACTCAACGCTCTGATAAGAAATCAAAACCTAAGGCAACAGATTTGTCCAACAATATTCACGTTTGGTTCAATAACATTATGGGTTGCATCCACACCAGACCTTCAACAAGTTCCTTCGATTATGCTAACACTGATCAAAAGTACATGTTATACTTTCTGCAACAAGGAGTGAAAATGGATCTTCCATCCATTCTGTTCAAATTCCTTCGAGACTCTGTCAGAGATTCTAGGGATAAGCCAAAAGGGCATATTCCTTTGGGAAGACTCATTTTAGATATTTTGATGGAGAGTGGTCTTGTGGATCATCTGGTTACTCATAACTTAGTTGATGATCTTGGTGAAGACATTGGAAAACCTTTCAATATCAAGAATGTCAAGAGCATGACTATTGTCAAAGAGACCACTGTTGAACCTACAATGGATAAAGAACTTGAAATAATCAAAGGACAAAGATTAATTGTTGACAACTTTCCTCTTTTCACCCAAATTTATCCACCTGAGGTCTTACAAGCTTATTTAGACCAGCTTGAACAAGAAGGTCATGATGTGTTTGGAATCTTGTTTAATCAACTTCTAGCTGAACCACCAAACCTTTAAAAAAGGAAGCATGTTTCCTCAAAGGTCATGGTTGCAAAGAAAAAGAAGTTAGGGCATAAGGAAGGGAAATTCCTCTATGAACTCTGAAACTGATGTTTCCTCTGCTTCAACAACTGTAATTTCTAACTCCTCAACACTGGTTACCTCTGGGTCAGATATCCGAATCTTTGTTTCAAATATTCCTCCCCTACCACCATCATTCTCAACCACAGTTACTACCTTCGCCATCCCACCTACACCACCTTACGTTTCTGCTCCTCTTGAAAAATCCAAAATGACAACCTCCTCAATGACAACCATCTCCACCTCGCCTGTTTCTGTATCCCTTTTTCAATATGTCTTCTCATCTTCAGCTCCACCTGTTTCCATATCACCTTCAGAAACTATGTCTTCAATTTTTGTCGCAACTTCAGTAGAAACTTTGTCTACTCCACCAACCTCACCACATCACGTCTCTCTAGACTCTTCTACAGAATCTAAATTTGATGATGAAGTTATTTACGTCTCTCAGCCTTCTGATTCTCCACCTCTTACCAAAACTCTGGCTGATGTTCTTTATAGCTTTCTAGAAGAGGTTGTCACTAAAGGTCAAGGGCTCTATGAAGAATCCAATTCTAGTGACGAGCCTACCCTTCTGACTACAAATTGGAATCTCTTTAACACTTGGCTAGCAGAAAAATTTCAAGAAATCAAGTGTTTCTCATATCAAGTTAAGGAGGAGTTTGTGAGTAAATCAAAATTCAAAGTAGAAGAGAGGAAGGAAAAAGAAAGGCTTGCTGAAGAAGCAAGAAAGGAAGTTGAAAGAATTGCTGCTGAGATTACCAAGAAAGAAGCTGAAAAGAAAGCCGCTGCAGAAAGAAAAGTTATTCTACAAGCTGCTACTGAAAAATGTGTCTCTGATGTTAATCTTCTCCCAATCATGGCACATACATTGGTAAACTTGCAGAACAATCAGAAAACGGTGCAAGAAAGGTTGGATAGTCAAGAAGAAGTTAATCGTTCTATCAAGGATATGCTCACTGAACTTTTTGCAAGGACCCCTTCTACTTGCCTTCCCTAGGAACCTTAAGACTTACCCTTGTCATTTTCGTTCGTTTATGTATTTTTTGTGTGTATTCTCAATCTTATTTATAAGATTTTTTTTATTATGACAAAAAAGGGGAGTAAAAGTAGAAATGATTTTGATATATATCTGCTCTCTGAACTCATATTCTAACACCATATATACAAGCATGTGAAAGAAATTGCAGGTTAGAAGCTTCTGGTGGTAAACATTGCAAAAAGAATTAAACTCAGAAGAAGTAAAACATGAGATATAAGCTCAGGGGGAGCTTGTCTATCTCAGGGGGAGTATTATAAAACTTAACTCTGATTTCTTTAGCACATTAAAGCATATACATTATTTCATCAAAATACTTGATTTTGTCATCATCAAAAAGGGGGAGATTGTTAGAACAAGATCTTGATTCTGCTTATAATCTCTAGTTTTGATGATAACAATGCATATATTTTATATGTAACAATTTGGTACTCTAATTCTATCTCAAGTGTGCAGATATACAATTCTCATTGGAATCAAATTTGTAGTGCAACTCAACAAGATTCTGATATATATTAGAGTTTCTGATGAAGAATATATGTGCTTCTCAAGAAAACGTTCGTTTCTAAAGAAAGGATTCTGAAGACTCTGATCAACGCTAAAGTTCAAAATACATGATAAGGATCAAAAGCTCTAAGTCCAAAGCAAAACGTGAAGACCATGAATCCATACAAACGACTCTTTCCTAAAAAGTCCAAAGTAGAGATTTTGCTCAGAATTGACTAGAAAGCTTTCTAAGCTTTTACTACTTATGTTCTCCAAGGATTCTACCGTTGAAGACAGCTGGCCAAGCCAAAAGACATTCTTATCCCTCAACAAGGATAGAAATAGAAGACCATGCTGCATTTTAGAGGACAACAATCTCATAAGTCAAAAACACTGAAAGTACATACTCTGCCAAAGAATCTCAAAACACACAGAGTTGTTGCTCATATTTGTGTAGAAATAATGTTCTTAAATTTGTTTCAACTTGCTTATTAAGAAGCAATATTTTAAACATTCTTGTAACACTTTTAAGTGATTTTCCTTGAGTGGCTAAGTGTGTTAGTCAGTAGACTCGAGAGGGCTAAATTGTTGTTGAATAATTTAGAGGTTGATTGTAAGTTTTTCCTTGAGTGACTAAGTGTGTTATTCAGTAGACTCGAGAGGGCTACGTCGTTGATGACTTAGAGGTTGTTGTAATCTTGTCAAAAATTAGTGGATTAATTCCTTTTGATAAGGCAAAATCACCTTGGCGGGTGGACTGGATTAGCTTAGTTAACAGTGAACCAGGATAACCATTTGTGTTCTTTCCATTTATACCTTGTTAGCGTGTATGAGTTACATACTTCACTAAAAAATTTGAAAAAATCAATTCAAACCCCCTTTCTTCTGTTTTTCTCAACCTTCAAATCTCTCTCAATTTCAAAAATCAAAGTAAGAAAAGTGAAAAAAAAGGAAGATATCACCTTCAAAACGTGCCCTTACCTTCATACTTTCTTCTTCACAATTCGTACATTGACTAACCACCAAAACACAAGTACCAATCCACTCATCTCATTCATTATTCCTTCAAACTCCATAACATACAACACCAACTCTCACCATCCATATACCTCATGTACTCCTTCCTTTCTGCTACTTCATGTTAACCTTTTTTCTCCCTTTCCATCCAACATACCAAACTACTCCATCATATCTCTTTCACTAACTTTCTAATCTCCTTCCACTGAACTATTAAAACTGTGACTACACCTTCAACTCATAACTCACCTTCACCCTCCCCCAAAATAAAACCTCATTCCGACCACTTTTAAGAAACATTATTCCGTCCATGTTATACCAACAACAACATGCGTTCAAACATCCAACTCTCTGACTGAACCTCCGCCCACCATAAACTAACCACAAACCACAAACCTATAGAATCCTTAATCTACCGCCCTCACACCATTTCCGGTCCAACCTCGTCGCATAATAGGTCCTTGCGCCGCTGGATCTCACCACAAAGTTAGTTCAACCACCGCCGACGAAATCAAACGTACACCACCACCACTACAAAAATGACTCAACAGTTGGCAACAATTCTGCTTGAAATCATTATTGCGTTTTAAATGTATTATGTTTGCTTTTCCTTTCGTATTATGTATATGTTGTTGCAGTTTTACTATCGAATTTTGTGCATATTCTATTATCATGTCGCATCGTGTATATCGGTTTCGATTGCAGTATGAATGTTGGTTGTGATTTGTACGCATATGCATACTATCTTTATGTTAGAATATCGATATGATTAATTTGTAAACTTTCTGTTTCGCTGCATTATGAATATGGTTAATTTGGATCTAAGTAATCTATACATTCGACGTGATTCGATTCTGGATGTTGCTGGATTTCTGTTTTAATTCTGTAACATTGTTGTAATCATGTAAATATTTTGTGATTGTGCTGCTGTTGTTATTTTTTTTTTGTTATTGCTTTGAAACCGATCCAGATCAATCTGCAGGTTCGACATGATCTGTATGTCGTGACTCCACTGGATTCTCTTTTGATATGTTAATGTAAATATTTCGTACACACGCTGATATTTTGTTATTTATTATCACATTGAAATCATATTCAAGTGTATTACGTGCATTCAATGTGGTTTGTTTATCAGCATTGCATTAAATGCATTTTATTTCTATTGCGATGAGCGCATTTTGCGTTACCAAGTTGCTGGTTGGTTTTCTTTTGTTTACGTGTGACATTTCAATTCTGTTATCGTCGCGTTTAACTTTGATTTGTTCGCGCTTTTGGTAGTTCAACATAGCGTCAATTCACGTTTTCTTTTGCTACTTTGTGTTTTGTATTTTGCTTTTGTTGCTTTCGATTTATTTTTGATGACCGAGCTCCGCGCTAATAACTTGTTGTTCAATTTTTAGTAGCATGCAATATTTCAATTTCATTTCATTTAAATCGAATTTGAAATGTGCATTGGCACCTTCGTATTGCATGTCCTCGCGTTACATGAACTTAATTCGCGTACTCGCGTTGCGTTCAGTTTGATACACACACATTTACTTTTAGATTTGTTTCTGATGAACACATGTTGTTTATGATTGTTACATTCACATTGTTGTACTATCATTTTATTGTGTATTTGTGCACGACATTACATTTCGTACGGTTTGCGATTTTAAGTTACGCCTTGTGTCAGAGTTCGTGCCCTCGCGATTCACGCCTCTCATCATTTCTCAACCATTTCGCCATCGATTCAAAACCATTTTTAAATGAAAATCAAACACTTTTTGAATAAATTCCAAGCCAATTCATCAAAATCTTTTTCTTAATAAAATCGGAAGAAAATGAGCATTGGAGTATACACTCTATGAAAACCTTAAATAATCGGCCCCGACGCACACATCTCGATCTTACCAAGCATTCTTCTTCTGTTATAAGACATCTAAACAAACTTGGATGAAAAAGGACATTGGAGTTTACACTCCTTGAAACCTCGAACAATCGGTCTCGAGGCACACGTCTTGGTTTGACCGAATGTTCATCTTCTGCAAATAAATTTCATAAACACTTTGGATGAAAAAGGGACCTTGAGGTGCAAACTCCTTTAAAACCCCAAATAATCGGCCCTGAGGCACACATTTTGGTCTTACTGGGCGTTTGTCATTCTCCTAAAAAAAACTCAAAACATCAAACTTATCTTTTTCTCGCCTTCGCACGATCGAAAACCTTTTCATAAATGAACACTGTTTAGTCTGTTATACCGCAATAGAAACAAAGGCTTAAGCCTCCCCCGCGAGCATACAAGCAATGTTTAACCGCTAGAATGCGATCTAAATATCCGTTCACTAAAATCAATCAACCAACACATAATTTTCTCCCAAGAACTATGTATCTTTGAGTTCCCCATCACACCTGGGGATACGTAGGAGCGAGATTCATTATCTCGTCAAGCACTATAACAAAAAACCCAAAAGTACTTTTGTCTTGCCCAGAACTACGTAGCTTTAAATTCCTCATCGCACTTGAGGATACGTAGAAGCAAGACTCGCAATCTTGTCAAACACCCTAATACAAAACTTTTTTGCAACCTTTTCTTTTTCCTTTCAACATTTCGATAACTAGAATAAAACAAATAACGTAACGTAAGCTAACATTCTATTAAAAAATCTAACTATATGGTTCCCGTTGAGTACAAGGATGTGAGGGATTCTAATACATTTCCCTCGCATAATCGACTTCCGAACCTGAGTTTTATCGCGAATACCATATTCTTTTTTCTTTAAGGGTTTTATCGATATTTTCCCTTTCCTTCGAGAATATATAAAGTTCGGTGGCGGCTCTGTTATCATCTCGATCGTGTGAGCTCTCCAGGTTATTTTTCGCGCCGCAACACCTATCAAGTCAAAGAACTTACTTAAATAAGAATGGACTAGGATTCAAAAATGATAGAAAACCTATTAAAGGTGTAAAACACATGAAAATAATCAACCACTTTATAAATGCACACACTGCAAAAGAGCTGAGCATTTAGAGCCTTTTTGTTTTAACAATATGAAAAGATCTAAAGGTAACAACCTTAGATCTTCTAGAAGAACTAATGCATATGGACCCAAGAATATTTGGGTACAAAAGGTGAAACCATAGTGTTTTACAAGTCTGCTTTGTAGCTCAAAGATTTGACGATTATTAATGGAGTTGTACAAAGCAAAGAGTATACTTCCAAGTATAGAATATGAAACCTCTAATCTAAGAATGTACGATGATGGAGAATTTCAATTAAAAAATTATCAAATCAAGTGGTTTGAGAATATATCAACGTTTGTGGTCCTCAATGATCATTTGAGGGGATATGTCTGTAATAGACTTATCCATCTCATTATTTATACCAACTCTCGCATCCAATAATATGTAGATAAGAACACACAATAATATGTTTTGGCGTTCTCCTTTAAGGGAATATTTTATCAAAGCCTTTTGATATGAAAGTTAGTACATTATTTTAAGGTTGAAATGATCAGAAAACTTTGATTAATCCTTTAAAATAGTGGATTTAATTTTGCTTATCTCGATAAATTATTTTTTACTAACAAAAAAGATGAGTTTCTAAATGTTTTTATAGAAATAGGGTGTAAATAGAACTAAGCAGAGGTGCAATGGAGTGCATGATGAGAATCTGGCTCAAGGCCTTTGGTTTCCGTCATCCCGAAACATGCAATTTGGCCTCAACCCCTTACAGAAATATTCAACATTTCAATTTTTTTTCCTATTCTTCCAACTTTTACTCCTGCCTTTATGAATGAGTCAATGTACTCCCACGACACTTGAGGCCATCTCCATCTCCTTCTACTTCCACAACTACTTGCATGAAATGGTCGATATACGAACACAAGCTTTCTTTCTTCCCATATGTTATCTCGCCGATGGCAACTATTGTCACTAATTGCCTTTTCCAAGCTGTGAAGCTCTCGCACAGATCAATCCACGACTCAATGCTTCCATCCAACATAGCTTTGAACTAGAGCCTATCATATCCTGTCAGTATTAGTGCAAATAGTTTGCGCTTTGCTGCCTCATCAACATGGAAGTAGTTCAAACGTTCATAAAAAAGTTGTACATGCTTGTTGGGATCTCTCTCTTCCTATCATACTCCTTTAGCTTTAGAGGTTTTTCCAACAACTTTGGTATTTCAATGTCAAAGATACAAGCACACAGAAAATACATCTACGGGTTCTTCACTGGTGGTTTCTCTACTTATTACTTAGCATGAACATAACTACCCCGACCCCCTCTAAGATTGTAAGGAGGAATTTGACGTCTCTTTCTTTTTTAGTGATCTGGGTATTTCTCAGCTACATTTCTTCGTGATGCGAGTGGCTTATGGACAATAGTTCGACTTCTCCTTGAACTGGGTATATTGTGTTCCCCTTTGGATTCATGTTGTGCAAACTTTCTTCCAGACAATGTAATATTTCTTCTATTGCTTGGGAGTTTTGCTGCTGAACTATGTTATACATACTGTTCAATAGCTCATTTGTGCCATGTATTCCATGGCCACCTTGTAACAATTAGAAACTAGATAATGCTTCTGGTCTTGAGGTTGATGGTGGTGCTGAAGGTCTAAGTGATGGCTTATCTTGTTAGAATTGCGGAGCATATTCTACGATCTAAGGAGGTTAAAGGAGATCTGGATGTGACGAAGTGTTCACAACTACCTGATCCACACCGCCTTGAGGAGCGGGCAGTGGATTTATTCCAGCTTGAGCAACAACAATAACCACTTTGCGCAAAGTGACAAAACTCGTTGCTTTAGATCTAAGCAATGTCGGAAGATCTGGAGATTGAAGCTTTGGAAATTCTAAAAATCAAAGTTGATATGCTACTAGAATAGATCGAAAACAACAAATATAGGGCTTGATCTCAGTAACTCCAATCTGTTAGGTTGAGAAGGCTTCAAATCGTGAATCGAAGTAGAAGTATTCAATTGTGGAAGATATATTAATCAGAAGTTGATTGTCACAGACGATGCCACTGTTCCATTGTGGAACCAGAATTAATCGTAGAACGGAGGTTGCTAGATGCAACAATAGACTTGAACTTACGATGCGATGAAAGAGAGGCTGACATACGAGGTTAACACTCCAACGCCCAAGTCAATATGAAATTAAGGCGACTAAATAAAGTTTGAATTTAAAATTGAGTGCTAGAAATTGATGCACATGATATAGTGTGACAGTTATAACAACCCGTTATTTTTCAGGCGTAAGATGCAGAGAGCCATTAAATATATCTTAAAATCAGATCTCATACACATTTATCCATATTGCCACTCTAATGCTGCGAGTGAAATGAAGATTGTTGTGTGTGTGTGTGTGGGGGGGGGGGGGGGGGGGGAGTCATTGACCTTTCTCATAATAAGGAAAGAGATCACACATTTCTTACAAAAAGAAATAGATAGAACTTCTCACAACCTTATGTGAGCTAGTTCTGAACACATTTAAATACCCTAAACATCACAAATAATATTTTTCACTAAAAGGTCGTGAGCTAATTCTAAATACAGGGGGGGGGGGGGGGGGAGTCATTGACCTTTCTCATAATAAGGAAAGAGATCACACATTTCTTACAAAAAGAAATAGATAGAACTTCTCACAACCTTATGTGAGCTAGTTCTGAACACATTTAAATACCCTAAACATCACAAATAATATTTTTCACTAAAAGGTCGTGAGCTAATTCTAAATACACTTAAATACTATAAACATCACAAATAATTTTTCACTACAAAAATCGTCCTTATTGTATTTTTTTAAAACAATTACACAATTTATTTCAAACTAATTGATCATTATTATTTCAACAAATTTCCATCTCAAAACATGAACTACCTTTGAAAATATTTTCAAAATCATCTTGATTACTGCTTAATTTATTTGAACATCCCTAATATACTAGATTAAATATTTAATTTTTGTTTAAAAAAATTAATAAAAACAATGAATAATGTAATTTAAGTATATTTCAATAAAAAATACTACTATTATTTAATTTACAACAAAATAGAATCTTAGTTTCTATTTATAACAACTCTTTCGTCTTACGCTTTTATTTGGATCATACAAACATATAAAATTCTCAATTAATTGTGCAACTTGATCTCATATGACTACTACAATTAAAATGCAATCTATGTAAAATATACCTACTAACACTGTCAAACATCATAAGATGCTTAATGATCATAATTTGAGTCAATCGAAATAATATTAGATATTTTTAGATTAGGGTATATAGACACATCCTTTTCATGTAAATATATGTCATAAAGCAAAAAGAGGTGAAAAAAGAAAGAAAGAAAGAAGAACAAAAGGTCTCTATTCCTATTAGTCCCCCCCAAAAGTTTGACATTGACCCTCTCTTACCCTCAAACACTTAAGTGGGCAAAGCATCTCCCTCACTCACCAGTCGCCACCATGAAAGACAAGCACTCACAAAATTTTCTTTTTCATAAAAGAAAAAGAAATACATAATTACTATTTCACCCCTTTCATAAGAATAGGTTGATCAGTCGAGAAAGAGTTAACTCACACAGTAAAAAATCATAGACATGAGAATATTTTGTATAGATAACCTATATATTTTTATAAACGCTCTTTGAATTTTGACATTTATCTAACTGTAATGAGAAAGTCTAACTCATCTAAACTTTTTGATATCTAATAATAGTATGCAATAGTTTCTTATGATAATTAGAAATCTAGAACATGTTGAATTCACTCCTTTCTATTCTTCCCACATAGAATCTATGCCCACCATGTGTTTCAACCATGGCACAAAACAAGGGCCCCACACCAACAATCCAACCCAACATCATATTAACATTAACTTCCCACACCCAAAAAAAAACATCTTCCTCTTACAACAAAAACCACTCTCCTCTTCATCATCAAACTCTAAACACCAATCCAAAATCTTATCCTTCTTTCTCTTTCTCTTCGTCTTTAAGACTAAAATCTTTTCCATTTCTAACACACTCACTTCTATTAATTATTTTGTGTGTTCCACTTCAATAGCTAAACTAATCCCAAACAAACAAACACCTTCAAATATTTTATCCTTTTATTTTTATTTTTATTGTTACCTCACTTCAAATAATAAATAAATTTTAGATTTATATTTTTATTTATGCTAGCCGGCGATGCCGACGCCGGTAAGCACAGCGAGGCAATGCTTAACAGACGAAGCGGCGCGTGCACTAGACGAGGCAGTATCAGTAGCGCGTAGGCGAAACCACGCGCAAACAACATCTCTTCACGCTATCTCAGCTTTACTATCTTTACCTTCCAACATGCTACGCGACGCCTGCGCGCGTGCCGGAACTTCTTCTTACTCGCCGCGTCTTCAGTTTCGCGCCTTAGAGCTCTCTGTTGGTGTTTCCCTCGACCGCCTCCCGACTTGCAAAACTTCCTCTTCCTCAGCCGTGAACGACGGTGGACCTCCGGTGTCGAACTCTCTCATGGCAGCTATTAAACGATCTCAGGCGAATCAACGGCGGAATCCAGATAGCTTCCATTTGCTTCAGATTATGCAACAGCAACAGAATCAGCAGAATCAAACCGCGTCGTTTTTGAAAGTTGAATTGAAGCATTTCATTCTTTCTATTCTTGATGACCCTATTGTTAGTCGTGTTTTCGCTGAAGCGGGTTTTCGTAGCTATGATATTAAATTCGTTTTGCTTCAACCTCCACTTCCTTCTAGATTCTTCCATCGACCTTCTCCTCCGGTTTTTCTCTGCAATATTGAACCGGAACCAGACCGGTTCCGGTTCGATGATAACTCCAGAAGGATTGTTGAGGTTATTGCTGGCAAGAGTCAGAGTAAAAGGAATCCTTTTTTGATGGGGGTGTATGCGAAAACCGCTCTGAAAAGATTTATAGAGTTATTTCAAAGTGGAAAGGTTGGTTTTTTACCTAACGAACTTGATGGGTTGAGTGTGGTTTCTATCGAGAAGGAGATTATTGAGTTTGTTATTGGTGGTGGGAGTGAGGAGAAGATGGTGTTGAGATTTGATGAGGTGGGTCGTTTGGTGGAGCAATGTTTGGGTGCTGGTGTTGTTGTTAGCTTCGGGGAGATTGAGGTTTTTGTGAAGATGAATAATGATGGTGGTAGTGATGATGTTGCTGGTGGTGATGCTGTTGTGTTGGTTGTTTCGCGGTTGACAAGGTTGTTAGAGGTTTATGGTAGAAAGGTTTGGTTGGTAGGGGTAGCAGGAACCTGTGATGTGTATTCAAAGTTTCTAAGGTTGTTTCCTACGGTTGATAAGGATTGGGATCTGCATCTTTTGACTGTGACATCTGCTACTCCTTCTATGGAAGGACTCTACTCTAAATCCAGGTATGTTTCTTTTATTGCTTCTGGTTTGTATTTGTCTTGACTTGAAAATTGGAGTGGAAAGAACCTATGTGTGTTATTTTGTCATAGAGTGAGTACTCATCATGTACTTTCAATTTTATAATTTTGATAGTTTCATATTATAATATATGCATGAAAAGGAAGTGGTGTATGATATTGGTATGTGTGTGTTACATATTGTTTTTGAAGATAAAAAATTGACATGTCAATATAGTAATTGGTTATTAAATGATTTGAGTGTAGAGTGAAGTGTTGTTACTGGTCTGTGTTATTGTCTTTCACTTGTTTTCAGATGGTTTTGGCCTTTGGTTGCTTTCTAATTCTCTGTCACTTGTAAAGTTTTGTTTGGCTACTGTGTCGGTTTAGAAAGGAAGGAGAGGTTTTTTAAATAAAAAAATAGAACTGGTTATATTTTAATTACAACATTCTATAACCTTTTTCTTTTTATGAATTTAGAGCAATAATCTAATAAGGGTCATGATTCAACTGTTTTCTGTTTTCTTTTTTAGAGACAAGTTATTTACTTGCCATAGATTTTGTTGTGATGTTCTATAATCTGGGAACAAGTTAATCTGAATTGTTTAAGTATTCCTCTAATAGATGCTAGATATATCGGTTCTTATGCTGGTTATTCACGAGCCATTTGTTCCTCTACCTGCAGTCTTTTGATGAATGCTTCTTCGATTTCTGAATCCTTGACTCTATTCTTCTTTTTTGGTTTTGGCTTTAAGAATGTAATTTTGACGGATTTGGATTATGTTCAATATTACCGTACCGTCCGTACGCAATCAGTCACGTACAGTTAGAAATTCGGACATAGAGATCTTGATCAAACAATCCAGATATGGCTGATGTGTGCGTTCACACAACCCAGATCCAATTTTGACATCAAATTTTATTGCCTATTGTGGTTTTATTCTTTTATTGAGATGGATGATGTGTAAAGCTTGTCGCTTCATGTACACTTTAGGTTCTGACAGTTTGGTGTATATTTAATCTAAAAGTTATACATGTCCATTATATATTTGCAGCTTGATGGGGTCCTTTGTTCCATTTGGTGGGTTCTTTTCCACGCCTTCTGATTGCAGAAATCCCAATATATCTTTACCTCTTTGCGACACATGCAATGAGAAGTATGAACAAGACGTTGCTGATAATTATCCCAAAGTAGGGCCTTCTACTTCCGCGTCAACAAGTTTACCCTGGTTACAAAAAGCGAGCGTCGATTCAGATAAAGGATTAGGTTTGGCAAAGGTGTGTTAGTGTTATAATCACTTAACTTTATGTTCCGTTTTCCCTAATGCATGCAAAGACATTCACATGCTTACACACACAGAATCGCAACATTGTGGGGTCAACTGATGTTTTGGCCCATAAAATAATTTAGAGGTAAGCAGCAATAATGCTACTGGCCTAAAATGGTAAAAGTAAAAAAAAGAAAAACTGAATTTTCCAAACTAAAAACGGAATTTGTCACCTTGAAGTTGAATGCCTATATAGGCCTTCAGAGATTCGGTTTACTGAACTGAATTGGTGATGTTTCTGAAAATTGATAAGGACAAGCATTTTTGAATATTGGCAACAAGTATATTTTTCCAGGTATACTATGGTCCTACCATAACAGACATATGCAAATAATGCAATCGGCGGGCCCTGGTTTAATTGTAGGCAGTAGCATAGAACTTCCAAAAAGCCTAAATATTTCAAATGTAATATTATTCATTATATATACTTTTTATGGTCTTAAAGATTGAATCTTATCCAAATCTCTTGATTAAAATTCTTGGATACATTATTGTCACTAATTGTGTTTTGTTTCCATCATGTACCATACTTAATTGGTCAATTTTCGACAGTGCAGACTAATGAAGATAACACAAGTTTGAATGCTAAGATCTTCGAATTGCAAAGGAAATGGAGTGACATCTGTCAACATCTTCATCGAAACAAATCGTTATCTGAAATCAATGCTTCACAAACATTAACAAGGTTCCAAGCTCCATTCCACGAGGGGTTTCGATTCGGTACAGGAACTAGTAACTTTAATGAAATCCACTGCTCTAATCCAATTCCCTACATGCCTAAAGAGTTACAAAATCCATATGTATCTAAACAGATATTACCGTTTTCACAACCTTTTGATACTAGTCTTATTGTCAATGATAAAACTGGGCATGTACCGAATGTTTCGAAAGTTGACACACAAAGTACTCGGGCTACTCCTTTGGTCACCACAGATTTGGTTTTGGGAACCACGTATGCATCGGTTACTCATGAGCCAGATACTCCAACAGTAAGTGATCATAAGAAGCATCTTCCGCACTTGTCGGATTCTCTTTCGACTGAATATGATGCTATGGTTGACAGTACTTCAAACCAAATTGCTAGATCCTCTGGTCCAAATTCAGACGGAAAATTTGAAATGGTTGATTTCAAGTCACTTTACAAACTCCTTATCGAAAGGATTTGGTGGCAAGAGGAGGCAATTTATGGTATCATTAGAATTATGACACTTTGTAGATCTGGTGGCGGAAAGCATGGTCGATCGAATTCAAATGTTAGAGCTGACACATGGTTTTCTTTCCTTGGACCAGACAGAGTTGGGAAAAGAAAAATTTCTTCAGAACTTGCAGAAACTTTATTTGGAAGCAAACAAAACATAATCTCAGTGGATTTAAACTCTCAGGACAGGTTTCAACCATTGAACCTTGTTTTCGAATGCCACAACTTGCTTGGGAGGAAGACAGTTGTGGATTACATTGCTGGCGAGTTGAGTAAAAAGCCGCATTCGGTTGTGTTTCTTGAAAATATAGATAAAGCTGATTTAATTGTTCAGAATAGTTTGTTCCACGCAATAAGAACGGGAAAATTTCCATACTCACATGGAAGGGAAATCAGTATCAACAATGCGATATTTGTTGTGACCTCTTCCGTGTTCAAAGTTAGCGGCTTTTTCGATACGGAAAAGGAACCGAAAATGTTTTCCGAGGAAACAATCCTTGATGCTAAAAGATGTCAAATTGGATTATCACCTGGACATACTTCTGAAGATGTTGTGAGAAGCAGTAACACGAATGTGAGGGTTGCAAAGAGAAAAGTAACATTTCTGAATAAAAGAAAGCTAGTCGAAACTGAAAGTAGCGATTCCAATGAGAAAGTAACTAGCAAGATACCGAAACATGTCAAAGAGGCGTCACGGTCGTATCTTGATCTGAATATGCCTCTAGAGGAAGTTGAGGAGGAAGTTAATTGCAATGACTGTGAAAGTGAATCTGTTGTTAAAAATCACGAAGCTTGGTTAAATGAGTTCGTTGATCAAATTGATGGAAAAGTGGTTTTTAAGCCGTTCGATTTTGATTTACATGCGGAGCAAATAATCAAATGCATTGACAAACAATTTCAAACAACATTTGGATCAAATTATGTGCTGGAAATTGATTATGAGGTGATGTCACAGATACTTGCAGCTGCTTGGTTATCAGACAAGAAAAAAGCAGTGGAAGATTGGATTGAACATGTTCTTGGAAGTAGCTTTGTTGAAGCTCAAAAGAAGTATCAAAATGTAGCTGAGTGTGTCATGAAATTGGTTAAATGTGAAAGCATTTTTGTGGAAGAGCAAGCTCTAGGAGTTTGCCTTCCACCTAGAATTAGCTTGAACTGAATTTTTGATCACTATATGATGCATTGTTATGTAATTAGTTGTATAATGTAGCCTTTAGGTTATAGCATTTGGTAGTTTATAGCAGCTTTAAGGTAATTAATCACACACCTTTTTCTCTCTCTGAGGTGATCATTGTTATATGGTGATTTCCTATGGTAAAAAAGAATGTGTAGTCTTCACCACCAGTTTTCCCCGATGGGATGAATAATTTAAATTTTTGAACTATTACTTTTTGGGTCTTTATTTGGTTGGTCCATGTTAAGAAGTGTTAAATAGCTTTTGATAGGTTGAATTTTTGATTGATTCTCATTTATTTTACACTATTACACTATTGTGATTGAATTTCTGTGTGTTGAATATGATCACATTGTATATTTATATGCAAAATAGATGTACACAATAGGTAATAATATAATTTACACTTATGACTAATTGAATGTAAATCAATACTAATTGATTTGTAATTGATTCTCAATACTCCCCATCAAGTCGGATCGTATGTGAAAGCTCCTGAAGTTTGACTAAATTTTGATTAAAACTTAATGTAGAAAGCTGTAGAAAAAGATGTCGAAGACAATGTCATGACATTCTGACTCGACAAATATAGTAGGTTCTAAATCTGGTGCAAGAATCAAGGAATGATCACAGTAATGGATCAAGGGGTCAATAAACAGAAGATTCGAAGCCCAAGGAAGCAGAAGAGTATAAAAGAAGACCAAGACATAAGACTGAATAAAAAAACCTATTGTAACACTTTTGTAAAGTTAGAAAATAGGGTTTAGGGTTTTGAGAGTCGTAGGTTTCTGTTGTAAGTCTCCCTCTGTATCGATTTGATACATTGTGGTAGACATAGGTACTTGTACAGATTCAGAAACTGTAGGTAATGATTCATGTATTGTTCTTTGATGAAGCTTTGAAGCAAATCCAAGTTAACTTGTTAGTCAAGGATGCTTGACTGAACTTTGCATTGGAAGGGGTGTCTTTCAATAGAGATGATACATTTATGGTGCAGTAACTGTTAGATAATCACAGGTTGTGATTTAGGGAATGAGATGGATTTCTCTTATCAATTAGACGTGACTTCTAATGATAAAGTCTTCATTGGGTAGTGATAGGTAAGCGTGGGTGTTTACTGTAAACCTGAAGTTGTTTACATAAAACTATACTACTGATAGTGAATTCTTCTTCCTGGATTGGTATCCCCCAAATGTAGGTGAGTTGCACCGAACTGGGTCATCATATTCTGTGTTGTTTATTATTCTGCAATTTACAGTTCAGTTTTGATCAACATGTTGGAACAGATGTCAAAACATCTGTGTTTCTGCAGTTGTTGATATTCTAGGTATCAGTCTGCTGTTTTGTTCTTGTTTAATAATTATGCAGAACAATGTCTTGACATGTGTTAGGACATCTGCTGTCTGCTATGCCAGAATTTCAATTGGTATTAGAGCAGGCATCCTGTCTGTTTCTGGATGAGATCTTTGGGAGATACTTTCTGGCGTTTAAACAAGGAGGAGTTTTGGAGATTAGATCAATCAACTCAGACATACTCAAGGGTATTAATGGATGGGATGGATGTTCTGGATCTAAGGTAACAACCCGGTGGTTGTTCATGTTGCTGAGGAGGTTTTACAATAACTGCAGGAGAAGTGGCTAGTTCTCTTGTTGGGGTGTCTTATAAGATGTTCCGACATCTTATTACGGCAAGCTGAATTTTTTCCTTGGTGGTTCCGCTGCATATGTTTCTGATGAAAGAGCTCTGGAATATATGGGGTTCTGGAGTTGTTACTGAAGACAGATGGTGGAAGATCTCAATCGTCGGCCTCTATATGTGAAGATATCTGCATCTTTTTATTCCAAAGTCGGGAGTGATGGAATGGAGAGAGTTGTTGGAAGATGTCTGTTATGGTGACTTGGTACTTGGAAGCTTGGTTCCATGGTGCAGTTTGAAGCTAGTTGAAGAGAAGGGGAGTTGAGATTTGGTTTATCAAGTTTTTACTCTAGGGATTTGATAAATTATTGATCGGCTAAGTTGTCAAAGATACTTGAGAATTCTCTCAAGTCCACTCATAAAGGCGTCTCAGTCGTGCATCTGGAGTCTTCTAGTTATTCTTCTGACTAGAGGCCTGAAGAAAGTGGAGGTGATTTATTTTCACCATCCAAAAGTTCAAGGAAGGATTCATCTCTCTTAATCCTAAGGGTGGATCCAATCTGAATGGAGATTTCAGATCTGTTGAGGTAAATAGGGTTCGTTCAGAGAGAATCTTAGTTACTTGAGTCAAGGGTGGTAGCCTTGGTATCTCAACACTTTGTCAAAGAAGATACTTGCAAAAGATTGAATACTTGATATGTGTTCATGGATTGATCTGTTAGAGTATGACTTCAACAGTGAAGCAGGGTTATTGAACAAGGATTTAAGATCAATTGCTATTTATGATACTCACAAGTATTTAATTGATTATCCTTGTATGTGAAGTTCAAGATTGCTGATGTTCAACACGATGTTGGAACATCTCTTCATCTGGTTTGTGCAGAATCATGGGAGGGGTACTGCATAAGCTTTTGGATCTATTTCTCTTGGGTGTTGACCTAAGAATCTGCTTCAGTGTGGTGTGGCAGAAGCATCTGATCTCTGGAGAGTTTCCTGGCAAGAAACTGGTCTAGAAAATGGTGATGTTGAAGATGAAGAAGAAGACATCATAATCTTGATGAATAGTTCTTGGATCAGTTTATTTCTAATCTAGGAGTATTGTAGTGTAACAGGTGTGTTCCAGTTGTTACTAGAAGCATCTGATGTTTATCTAGAAAGTGTCCTGGTAAGAGACTTGTCCAGAATATGGTGCTGGTGATGGCACGTCTTTGGCCAGTTTATTTCTGATCTAGGTACTTAGGAGCATGTGATCCTGCTCATCTTGGAGGTCAAAGTTAAGTGGCAGTTATCTCTGACTTTCTAAAATCTGCTCTACTTAAGGAAAGTGGCATCCTTTAGTATAGTTGTGGTGTAGTCTATGACTACTTATCATCTGAAGAATCAGACGTGGCAGGTGTGAGTTCTTTGGAGTTTCAAAGCAGATACTCATCAAGGTGTGAGCTTGAATGGAATACATGTGATAAGATTAAGCAGGATGGAGGTTGTCTACTCAAACTTGGTTGTTGAATCAAGTCTATGAGAGCATGGAACTCTTGTTCTGTTAAAGGGAGGAGGTTCTTCTAAGTGGCAGAAGGAGGAGCTGAATTCAGCAGCTGGATGTCATATCAGAATGTTCTGACATCAAGCTTAACATCAGGATCTCAGCTGGTGATGTGGCACATCAGCTTAAGATAAGTTGATTTACAGGAGAATGGAAGTTATGGATGCTTCAAAAAGGTCTATCTTATGCAGTTTGCGGGAGCTGTGGAAGGAGAAGATGTTACATGTCTAAGGCTTGGTGGATCCAAGATGGCTTGCTATGGAGCAAGTAGTTCATGTAACTTGAAGATCAGATTTCATTGGTGGATCAGTGTATCTTGTGGGAGTTCTGAAGAAGGGTGAGATCAATCAAAAAGTGGCATTTGGTTGGTTTCATATTTGAATTCAAGAAAGGTGAGATCAATCAAAAAGTGGCATTTGGTAGTTCTCATATGTGGATTCGAGAAATCAAGATAATCAAACAGTGGCATTTGATTACTCTTGAGGAGTGTCTTGGAACAAATTACTCTTGGGCATAAGGGTGGTTGGTTAAATACTTAAGGAGGTATTGAGTCTTTTCTATCTTGGAGCTTGTGGCAGAAGTTCTCAGTTTATGGAAGATTACCTTCTTTTGGTGGATGAGAGTTTATTTCTCTCTTTAGTTATCTGGAGTTCTTGTTGATCAAGCTGGTGGCGCAATATTGTTTGAAGATCTTCAGTTGGATTACTATACATGTAGTAAGTCCAGTGGTGGAGCATATCTAGAACTATGTTGATTGGCGTCTATGATATGTGAAGGATGTCTTAACTGATGTTAGAACATCTTCTGGGTTAGTTATCCTTGGAGTAGGATTCTTAGTTCACATCTTGGTAGTTCATGTCTAAGAGGTATTTATCTTATCTTACGGGAGAATGATGGGTAAAGGACTGTCTTGGAAGTCTGATGTGAATATGCCATGCTAGAAGTGGATCAGTTTGGTGCTTGTGGAGCAAATGGGCTGAAGATTTCTGTAGCACGTGTTTGATGTCCTTCAAGTGTGAAGAACATCTGGGCGAGCTAGCAAACTAAGGGGCCCTGTGTGTCTCTTTGAGGAATGTGAAGCATTCAGATTCAATTAGGTTGTATCTCAGGGAACAAGG
The DNA here is from genome assembly GCA_022829125.1 of Lathyrus tuberosus. Classification (NCBI taxonomy): domain Eukaryota; kingdom Viridiplantae; phylum Streptophyta; class Magnoliopsida; order Fabales; family Fabaceae; genus Lathyrus; species Lathyrus tuberosus. The sequence continues at coordinate 6,800,058 of JALAZF010000278.1, read as the reverse complement.
AGATCTATACATGAGAATTCAGGAGGAATTCGTGTGGTGTATGGATGGTTTCTGGACGAGAGGGATCAATGGAGCTTTGATCTCAATCCAAGAGTTTGTTGGTTATGGTACAAGGATGTGTTCCTGGTACTCTCACTATATGATCATGAAGTTGTCATGGGATATCATGTGGTGATTATGGGTGTTTCTTGCTGAAGAAGCATCTGTTGAGAAAGATAGGGGAGAACTTCTGTTTGTTAAATATACTGGTGTGGTACATGGATTGCTTCAGGGTTAAGCATTAGGAGAATGCGTTCAGCAGGTGTGTTGAACAGAGGGTGCGCTCTTGAAGACATGAAGATGCGCCTTATGTTTTCCATTCATTTAGGGTGTTCTTCTGGCAAAGGAGCACTGGTTATCTACGATAGGGGGAGTTAGATTTCTGCTCTGGATATATGACTGCAGTGGTGCAGATTGCTTATCAAGATTGTTTGTGGTCTCAAGCAGTTGGTGATATATTGCCTCAGGTGAGGTTGTTATGTCAAACAAGATGTCATGACATTGCTCTAATGATACAAGTACCTTGGGAGTGTTCTGAGAGAATTTATTTTTGAGGAACCAGATAAGGTCTTTGAAGAATCTTTGCTGCTAACTGAAAGATGTTTGAAGAAATGTCTTAACATCATGGCCAGGTATTCTTGGTCTTCTGGTTGAAAAGGATGAAATAATGGCTACAAGAGGGACTAAACAAAGTCTGACAAGATGTCAGAACATTGGTTAGGATGTATGGCTGAACTCTTTGTTGCTTTGGACGGTGGAGAAATTGTGTCTTGGGGAACGTATGTTAAACATGTGTTTCGGAAAATACGCATTCCTTGAATGGTCCTTGTTAAAAGGAAGAAACAGTCAAATACGGTTTGGACGATGCACTTTTGTCTATGAAGATACTCTATTTCATTTAATGCTCTCATTGAATAGACATGTGTTACTTCCAATGGTTCGTTACATCCTAAGAAAAACGCTCTTGTATATAAAGAGTGTTCTCGTCCTTATCTTGTCGCAGGTTGTCTTTTTTGTTGTGCTGGGTTCTCATGGGGTTTATCCGTTTTTGGGTTGGCTCGGTTTGTGTATGAGTCTGTCTTGGACAGGTTTGTCAATTTTTGGCTAAAAAGAGATAGAAATGTACAAGGGTTGAGTCTGTCCTTGCAGTTGGTTTTCAAAGATGTTGGACAGAATGTTATGACATTCTGACCGAGTCTCAAGATTCCCATATGTTTTTAAGTCCTTATTTCGTGTCATGGGATCTGAGTTATGAACACAGTCGTATCCTGTGTTCAAAGTTACCCAGGTTGGTGGTTGGTTGCTTCAGTGGCAAAATTCTTCCCCCCAGGTGAGGATTTATCGATTCATGGGAAAAGGGGAATGTTTCACCAATATGACTGGAGTCACATCAGTATTCCAATCATAACCGCCACTCAGGATGAAGAGACATTATGAGCACTCTGGATTTATTGTCCAAAATAAAGTTTTAGCGAAAATTTGTCAAAAGGGGGAGATTGAAAGCTCCTGAAGTTTGACTAAATTTTGATTAAAACTTAATGTAGAATGCTGCAGAAAAAGATGTCGAAGACAATGTCTTGACATTCTGACTCGACAAATATAACAGGTTCTAAATCTGGTGCAAGAATCAAGGAATGATTACAACAGTGGATCAAGGGGTCAATAAACAGAAGATTCGAAGCCCAAGGAAGCAGAAGAGTATAAAAGAAGACCAAGACCTAGGACTGAATAAGAGGTATCCTATTGTAACACTTTTGTAAAGTTAGAAAATAGGGTTTAGGGTTTTGAGAGTCGTAGGTTTCTCTTGTACGTCTCCCTCTGTATCGATTTGATACATTGTGGTAGACATAGGTACTTGTACAGATTCAGAAACCTGTAGGTAATGAATTGTGTATTGTTCTTGGATGAAGCTTTGAAGCAAATCCAAGTTAACTTGTTAGTCAAGGATGCTTGACTGAACTTTGTATTGGAAGGGGTGTCTTTCAATAGAGATGATACATTTATGGTGTAGTAACTGTTAGATAATCACAATTTGTGATTTAGGGAGTGAGATGGGTTTCTCTTATCAATTAGATGTGACTTCTAATGGTAAAGTCTTCATTGGGTAGTGATAGGTAAGCGTGGGTGTTTACTGTAAACCTAAGGTTGTTTACATAAAACTATACTACTGATAATGAATTCTTCTTCCTGGATTGGTATCCCCCAGATGTAGGTGAGTTGCATCGAATTAGGTCACCATATTCTGTGTTGTTTATCATTCTGCAATTTACAGTTCAGTTTTGATTAACATGTTGGAACAGATGTCAAAACATCTGTGTTTCTGCAGTTGCTGATATTCTAGGTATCAGTCTGCTGTTCTGTTCTTGTTTAATAATTATGCAGAACAATGTCTTCACATGTGTTAGGACATCTGTTGTCTGCTATGCCAGAATTTCACTATGTGCTTGGTCCGTTCATGGAATACCGAATTGGATGCAATGTGAAGTACCGCTTGATTGTCGCATATGAGTCTTGTGTCTTGGAGGTGTCAAACCTAAGTTCTGAGAGTAAATTCTTAAGCCACACAAGTTCCTTTGACGCTGCTGCCATATCACGATATTCAACTTCAACACTAGATAGTGCAACTGTGTTTTGTTTCTTGCTCCTCCACGAAATCATATTTCCTCCAATAAGAACACAATATCTGGAAGTGGATCTCATATCCGACGGAGATCCTATCCAATCTACATCTGAACAACACACGATTTTAGCATCACCCTTATCTTCATATAATAAGCCTCTTCCTGGTGCATTCTTTATATATCTGAGAATCCGAATAACTGCATTTCAATGAGTATCACAAGGAGCATTCAGAAATTGACTCACAATGCTCACTGCAAAAGTAATATTCGGTCTGGTGACGATAAGATAATTGAGTCTACGTATTAGACATTGATATCTTCCGGGGTCTTTCAACAGCTCCCCTTGACCCGAAAGAAGCTTGACATTGGGATCCATATGAGTATTAATTGGACAACAATCAAGCATACCAGTTTCATTGAGGATGTCTAATGCATACTTACGTTAGTTAATTGCAATGTCTGATGAGGACTGGGCAACTTCAATACCCAAGAAGTATCTGAGTGGACCCAAGTCTTTTATCTGAAAGTTGTTGAAAAGATGAGTTTTGAGTCTTTGGATACCCTTTGTATCATCTCTAGTGATAACAATGTCATCAACATAGACCACAAGAAAGATGCGATGACCGGTAGAGGAATGAAGGAAGAAAACCGAGTGATCTGATTCACATATAGTCATACCAAACTGTATCAAGGCAGAGCTGAAGCGACTAAACCATGTGGAGACTGTTTCATCCCATAAAGAGACGAAGCCGACAAATAAGTCTAGAATTGCCAGGAACAGTAAAACCGGGAGGTTGGTCCATATATACCTCCTCCTCTAATTCTCCATGTAAAAAGGCATTTTTAATGTCTAATTGATGAAGCAGCCAATGATTAATAACAACTATTACAAGGAAGAGACAGACTAAACTAATCTTGGCCACTAGAGAAAAAGTGTCGCCATAATCAAGGCCAAATATTTGTGTATATCCTTTGGCTACCAAACGAACTTTGAAACGATCGATCTGACCATCTGGTCCAACCTTCACTGTATAAACCCATCGACATCCTACTATAGTTTTGTCAAAAGGTAAAGTAACAATATCCCAAGTGTTATTTGAATGCAATGTAGCCATTTCTTCCACCATCTCCTGACGCCAATTGGGATCAGTCATAGCCTCGCGTGTAGACTTAGGAATAGACACAGAATTCAAAGCAGACACAAAAGACACATAGCAAGTAGAAAGACAATCATAATTTAAAACACAAGCATATTTAGAATTTTGGAGTATGAGATTGAATACCTTTCTGTAATGCTATTGGGAGGTCAAGTTCAGGTGACATAGCTGGAGGAACATTTGGAGCAGGAGGTGGTGCTGGTGGATTAATATCATTTCTAACTTCCGATGGACGGGGTATCCGTCGCTGATAGACCTGCAATAGAGGTTTAATGGGTGTGGGGATGACAGAAAGGACATCTTGAGCATCTAAGTTACAAGTCTTATCGGGTGACACAGAGGCAGAGAAAAATGGGGAACCTTCAAAGAATGTAACATCAGAGGAAACAATGTACCGTTGAAGTTGAGGATAAAAACGATATCCTTTTTGTATATGTGAGTAGCCTAGAAAAATACATTTTAGAGATTTGCATAAAGTTTGTCTTTACCTAGACTAAGATCATGAACAAAGCATGTACAACCAAAGACGCGAAGCAGAATAGGGTAGATGTCATGTTGTGGATTCAAGATAGAGTATGGAATCTGATCCTGAAGGACCGATGAAGGCATTCGGTTGATAAGGTGAAAGGCTGTGAGGAGAGCATCACCCCCAAAAACGAGAAGGTACATTGTGGTGAAGTAAAAGAGTCTGTGCGGTTTTAACTAAATGACGATTCTTTCGTTCATCAACACCGTTCTGTTGTGGTGTATTAGCACATGATGATTGGTGAATAATTCCCTGTAATGTTAAAAAATATTGAAACTGGGATGACATACATTCACAAGCATTATCAGTGCGTAAAATTTTAATGAAAGTGTTAAACTGGTTTTTAATTTCAGGATAAAAATCTTCAAATATAAGGAAAACATTTGAATGATTTTTCATTAGAAATAACCAATTATATCGTGAGAAATCATCGATGAAAGTTACAAAATAGTAATATCCTAAGGTAAAATTCATACGACTGGGACCCCAAATATCAAAATAAACTAAAGCAAAAGGTGATGCAACACTTTGATTTACTCGTTGGCCATAAGTATTACGAGTATGTTTGCCTAATTGACAGGACTGACACTCAAAAGATGAAAGCTTAGAAAAAACATAAACTAAAAGACGCATTTTATTAAGACTAGGGTAACCCAAACGTTGATGTGTAAGGTCTTGAGAAGTAATCGAACCACATTTTGACGGCACAAACCCATATATTATAGTTGATTGTTCCGGTGAGTTTCTCACGTGGGATAAGTGAAACCTTCGTAAAAGTGGCAGAATCGGTATCTCCCATGATTTGTGGATACTTAAATGGAAAAAATCGAGAGCAGATTTGGAAAGAGCATAGGAAGACGGTGCCAGCGACAAAAACGGCGGCGGCAGAGGCGGCGGGACGCGCTGTCACGCATGGAGGCAAGGGAGGCTTGTGAGATCCACGAGTAAGCGGCGACAAGGTATGTTGTAAGGCGGTCGCGGCGGCAATTTTGGGTACCTGCCGATCGGAAGGAGATGATGCCGACAGTATGGTTACTTCGCTGGAAAAGTCGTCGGGAGCGGTAGTGCGCTCGTGCAGTGTCGTGAATGGCCGAATATTTTGCGGAAACGAAAAAAAATATTCTGGAAGACAGTGGGTCAACGAACTCTATATACCATATTGTGATTGTATTTCTGTGTGTCGAATATGATCACACATGCTGTATATTTATATGCAAAATAGGTATACACAATAGGTAATAACATAAGTTACACTTATGACTAATTGAATGCAAATCAATACTAATTTATTTGTAACTGATTCTCAACATATACAATAATGAAGAACTTCGTGTATAGATTTAATAGAAGTTGGTTGTGTTCTAACCAACTATAACTGACTCAACCACTTCTAAAACTTTAATTAATTTAACCACTTCTAATTAACTCTAACAACCTCTATAGTAATAGGGCTTAAGCTTACCAAGCTTCTTAGACTAATACTTGTTATACTCCCCCCTCAAAGCTTAGGGTGGTGGAAGAGTGGAGTCAAGAGGTTTTGTAAAAGCATCAACAATCTAAAAAGTAGTTGAAACATGTTGAACAACTAGTTTCTTGGAGGCCACACGTTCTCTTATAAAGTGGATGTCCAATTCAACATGCTTTGTGCGTACATGAATAATTGTCACACATCAGCGTGAGAAAAAAAGCAGGGAGAATGGAGTTTAGTGAGTTATGACTCAAGCTATAGAAGTTTTGAAGTCGTATGTGCCAATGCACGATTTTCTGCCTTGGCACTTGACCTGACCACGAGTGATTGTTTCTTAGAGGTCTAAAGAGACTAAATTAGAGCCAAAGAAGATACATGATCGAGAGGTATACCTCCTATCATCAACATCACTTATCTAATCGCTAATATGCATGAAGAGAGATTCTGAGAATGTGATGATTGTGATGATTGTATAATGTAGCCTTTAGGTTATAGCATTTGGTAGTTTATAGTATTTTCAAGGTAATTAATCTCAAACATTTTCTTTCTTTTATTTTATCTGAGGTGATCATTGTTATGGTGATTTCATATGGTAAAAAAATGTGTAGCCTGGATGAATAATTTAAATTTTTGAACATTTACTTTTTAGTTCTTTATTTTGTTGGTCCACGTTAAGAAGTGTTAAATAGCTTTTGATAAGTTAAAATTTTGATTTATTATCATTTAACTTTCTACATAATAATGAAAAACTTCATGTATAGAGTTAGTTGAAGTTGGATGTGTTCTAACATGTTGAACAACTAGCTTCTTGGAGACCACATGTTCTCCTACATAGTGGATGTCCAATTTAACATGCTTTGTGTGTGCGTAAATAATTTTTTAGAGAAAGCCCTAATAGCCAATTAGTATTGGATATATATATATATATATATATATATATATATATATATATATATATATATATATATATATATATATATATATATATTAGGCATTGTATTTATTGTGTTACTTGTATATGACATAATAGAGTCCTTAGAATAATTAGTCTGTTTAATGATACATTAAGTATGACTTAATTGTGACACTTCATTAAACATAAGGACGTTATTCTTAAAGTATTCATAGTCAAGCTTTACAATCAAAATAGGACAACAGTAATGCATAAAGACTATTATGTGAGTATACTGATGACTGTAACTCACAAGTCATGGATATGAGATATCAAGTCTTCACATAGGTATAAATATTATGAGTAATATTTATGCTAGATTAACCCACCATGAGAATACTACATAGTTTGTTATGTAAGTACCATAAGTTATTCTCATGGTAATAATGATGTATATCACCCTTCGACCTGAAACCACTATGGACCCTAGATGTGGAGTCGAGTACTTTATTTCCAATCAAACGTTGTCCGTAGCAGGATAACCATAAAGATGGTTTATGAGTACTTTACAAATCATGATAAGGGACATGAATGACCTAGATGGGAGTTGCTCCTCCTACATATACGGGAGTAATATCTGTGGGCCCCTTGATAGAGTATGACTGTAAAATGCATGGTCGTGCTTAAATAAGCCGATATGAGATATTGAACTTATTTGTTGTTATCAAGTATACTAAAAAATCAAGGAATAAAATATTGGAATATACAAGTATGACACATTTTATGCCTTGTGTTCAATATAGATATAAGGGCAAAAGGGTAATTGTACATATAATCATTATCACATAAAGGTTATGTGAGATCACACGACATTCTCGTCACTTGGGTAGCAATGATGTATGGCTAGATATCGCTCACTGTTTAAAATATTAAATATGTAATTTAATATTATTATGAACGCTACGAGAAATTATTGGGTCACACGCATAGAGTACTGATAGTGGAATTGACGATTAAATTAAATAAGATTTAATTTAATTATGTGTTAATAGTATTTAAATTGTTTAATACATTAGAACATATATAATTTATTTGATTAAATTTGATTTAATTAAATAAATGAGAATTGACAGTTGATTAAATTAAATAAATGAGAATTGACAGTTGATTAAATTAAATATGATTTAATTTAATCAATATTTTATTTTATTTAATTAAATATAAATAATATCTATTTAATTAAAATAGTTTTAATTAAATAAGATTGGGCTTATTTTGGAAAAGGCCAAAATAAGACCACTAGAGTTTTAGTAGCTCTCTATAAATAAAGGAGCTATTTCCCCGTCAATCCTAATTGTCAATTTTTTTAGAACAAGAAATGGCTAGCACCGCTTTCCACATTGTACTCGCGTGGATTTCGCGGAGACGATGGTATTTTCCACGTTTATGATCAAAGCTAAAGCACACTTCAAGAGGTAATGCAGAATTCTTATGTTGTGGTTCATTTGTTGAAATTCTGGTATACAGATAACATACATCCCAAGAAATGTCGAGACATTGATCTCTGCTTTACTAAACTAGGACAGAACAAGAACATTCTGATATCTCAAAGTCATAACAATGTCATGACAGATGTTTCAACATCTGTTAAGACATATATTTTAGAGCATAAGAATAGACTGGATTATACATAGCAGAATGATAAATAACACCAAGATATGATGACCCAGTTTGGTGTACAACAACACCTACATCTGGAGGCTACCAAGCCAGGAATGAATTCACTATCAGTAGTATTAATTCAAAGTATACAACCTCCGATAACTTATCACTTAATTCCCTACCAAGTGCAACTTCTACCTAGAAACCCATCTAGATAAGAGAAACCCATCTCAATTCCTAAATCACCTCAGTGATATCTAACAGTCACAACCTCCGGTGACTATATCAAACTGTTCAATTGAAAGACAACCCTTTCAACACAATATTCAGTCAATACTCTTGACTAACACTAATACTTGAATTTGCTTAAAAGCTTCATCCAAGAACAATATACAATTCATTACCTACATGTTTCTGAATATGAAAAACTATGTCTACCACAATGTATCAAACTGATACAAAGGGTGACTTACAATACAAGAAAAGCACACGACTCTTAAAACCCTAAACCCTTATTTTTGCTTTACAAAAGTCTTAACAAGGACTAGTGATTTGCCCTAGGTCTTGGTCTTCCTTTTATAATCTTCAGCTGTCCATGGGCTTCAAAATCTCTGTCCAATCATTCCTTGATCCATGTTCTTATTGCACTTAAATCTTGGAGCAGATCTGTAACAAACCTGCTGTATCAGACCAAGATGTCGAGTCCTCAAGATAGGACATCTTGTCCGACATGTTGTTCTTTACAGATTTATTCACATTAGAACATCTTGTTCAACATCATGTTTTACCAAAATTTAGTCAAATTTTAGATCCTTCAATCTCCCCCTTTTGACAAATTTTGGCTAAAACTTCTTTTGTACAATAAACCCGGGAAATCAAGGAGTAGAAAGAGTAGAAAGTCCTAAAGTCATTTCAGCCGGCCTATGACGAGTTTAACAGAAAATAATGTGACTTCTGGAAGCTTTCATTCTTCCTGTACAACTGTTCAGATGATTTACACAACACACACCACTTGTTGTATGACGTGTATCCTTTGCCCTGATGTACATGAGGCGGAAGATACAAGACACTCCCTCTCAAAACCAGTCCCAATTTACCATCCTCCATTATCCAAATCAAGGTTCGGTGGACCAAACCCCAGCTCCGGATAACTCAGAACACAAGGCACAACTGTGTTCATAACTCAGATCACAAGACACAAAAAGAAGACTCAGAACAAAAAGAACTGAGACACAGACATGATGTTAGAACATCCTAGCTAACATCCTAGTCATGTGTTGCAAGGAACAACACACAACTGAGATAGACACACAACCTATCTCCCCCTTTTTAGCCAAAAATTGACAAAAGTATTAAACACAATTCCATACCCAAACAGTACTCACCCAAACCCGGACAAATGCCATAAAATCATGACACAACAAAAACACAACCTGAGACAAAAGAAGCAAAGACCCCCTTTAAATACTCGAGCAGTTTCCTTAGGAATTAACGAGGCATTGATATTTCCGAAGATCAATTCAATGAGAACGTAAATTGAGGAAGATAATTTCAGCAAAAATGAATGCGCACCGGCTAACTCAGTTTTGACTATTTCTTCTTTAATGAGAACCGTCCAAAGAATATGCATGTACCGAAGAAACATGTTTTGCATGCCCTCTTTAAGGCACATTTTCCACCATCCAAGGAACACCGTCCACATAGAGCCACTTGTAAACAAACACGAGTCCTGAACAATGTCCTGACACCCAGTCAGACCTTGTCTACTCTCTCTTGTAAACTTTAAAGCATAGTGACGGTGCCTTCCAATGAACTCCAAGCATACTCTTTTCAGCCAGAATTAGAAAAACCTGGCCATGATGTCAAGACATTATGTGTGACATCTTCCATTTATCAACAAAAGCTCCCATGAACCTTATCCCAATCTACAGAGAAAAATAAATTCTCCCAGACAATATCCAATCCCATTTCTCAAGTTTCTCCTAAGAATCATGAACATAGTTGAAATAATTCAATAGCCTTAACAATTCAAACTCACAAACTGAACTTACTAAGCTAAAGGATCAACACACCATGATGTCAAGACATCTTGTCTGACATCACAACCTCACATGAGTCACATGAACATCTTCATGCTCATAAGTGAGAAAATACCAGGATCACAATCCTTGTACCATAACCAATAAACTCTTGGATTGAGACCAAATAACACCATTGATTACTCTCCCCCTGAACACATCCACACATTATACAAATCCATCTTGAATCTTACAGCCATAGACAACCTTGTTCTTTGAGAATAAATCCAATCAAACCTAGAATGCTCACATCCCCGAAAGAGACATACAAATTCTCTTAACTCCTTGGTTAGCCAAGATTTCATTCACACTTGGAAGACATCAAACCCCTTCTCCATATGAAGAGAGATACATCCTCAGCCTGCTTCCTTCTCAAGATTCAGCCTGATACAATCTTTTCTAGAGATACTTCCAGCACAACCTACCATCTACTCACAGATAATCAGAATCCACACAGTCTTGACCAGTAGCTCTACACCATACTCCACAATGAATAGATATAGCTCTAAAGCTTAAAACCAAACTCAGTCATCCTCCAAGAATAACCAATAGCAGGAATGATGTTCCAACATCATTTAGGACATCAGTCTCAATCAGAGGAGCCATGTACTTTGATTTTTGAAACACCAATCACAAGACTTACCATTTGCATAGTAATTCTTACATCTCGTTAAGGTACACATGAAGATCTTAATATGATACACACTTGTATCGGCTTAATCTTCACACGAATAAAAAAACCACTGAGGGAAATAAACTCTCATGCATCTCATGAAGCTTCTACCAGAAATAAAATGTGTAAACAATCTATATGATGTTTTAGAGACATCAATCATCCTTAAGCACCTTGGGATTTTTTCTACACACACCAAGGCATGGACAAAAACAGTTTCTCCTTTAACTTTCTGTCTACTACGTACCCTTTTGCACAGACCTTCATAAAGTCAAGAACATCATCACTTGCAAGATCAAATGTTCCAAACATGTGATGACACACATTTCTTGGACCCTAACCAAAAGAAAAACCTCCCTTGACCATACAAATAACTATGGTTATTTGACACAGCTCCCTACAAGGATGATAAATCAGAGTTCTAGAAGAGTGGTATTTTGATCCACCAGAGAAACTGGATCTTCCAATTCTAACTCCTCCTTGCTCCAGACATAATTCTTGAAAAGCTCATCCCACCTTGAAGGGTTTCTCTACCTAAATATAAGAAAAGTTCCATGTTCTCATAGACTTGAAACTTATATTCAAGTTTGAGTAAACAACCTCCATCCTGTTTTAAGAAAAACAACAATCAGTCTTCTGAAAAACCATCTTGATTAATTGCTTCTTTAAGTTCCCTTCTCCAACATAATCATCCATACCAGAGACTATTCTATTTGAAAAGAGTATCCACATGCAGGTTCACACGAATCTGGCTTCTTATGAGCAGAAAAATCTTCAAGATATTTGAGAAAAAGTCATAGATATTTGATTTTGACCTCCATATAGTCTGGTTGAGATGCCTTTAATAGTCCACCACTAGGAATTAGAACACATACTACTATAGGAGAAACTGGAACATAGCTTTTGCACCCCTATGCGCTTAGAACATAAATAAACTGGCCCAAGGAATGTTCATCAAGATGATCATGTGTTAATCTTCACTTCCACCAGCACACCTATCCATAACAAGTTTCTTGGATAGAGACTTCCTAGACTGCAAACCAAATGTCTCTTCAAGTCCAATTTGAAGAAGATTCCCAACACTTTTGATTAACACACATTTGTTTAACATCCAGAGCATATGGTACATCACTCCTTTGTCCAAGAAGTTCACTCCTTAGATCAACAAGATTCTGCACACACTCTTCTGGAATGATGTTTCAACATCTGGTTGAACATCAGTTCCTTTTCCAATGAATAGATCATTGAATTTGGTTCTGAATCCATTACTAGAATTACATACCTTGATTACATTTAAGGACAAGATAAGGACCTTTTGAGAACTTCACAGATGATACCGAGTGTATCCATTCTTCAATACAAATCAGATGCATAGAATAGGTTCTTGAGTTCTTGCAAATGTCTAAAGCTGCACCTTCTGGTGTGACATTTTGACATCGTCTTTCTTGAACACCAATCAAAAGGATAATCAATTAAATACTTGCTAGGGCCACAAATATCATTGATTTTAAATCTCAATTATGTACTCTTCAGTCACCAAATGTCATTAGACTCCCCTTTAGCTAGAGAATCCTAATGATGATTACAATGTTGAGACATTAGGATTAACATCCATGACTTAACTTGCTTCTTGATACACAACCTCTTAACAGTTCAGTGTTCTCTTTGGTGTTCAGACTAGGAAAACCATATCCTCCTGAATCTTCCAAAAACCTTTTCACTAGATGAGCCCTCTACAACTGTTTAGTCATTACAGACTCCTATTTCTTCAAAGCATAAATCCTCCATAGAAGACCATCTTCAGATAAACCAGTAATATCCTTGGATAATCAGTATCACTTTCCAAGAGTTAGAAACCCCATGTAGTTACTCTTGAGATCAGTAGGAAAAATTTCCCCACAAAGATCCAATGTCTTCACACTCATAAGAATGCTTTGACATTGATCAGCTTTTACTCCAGTTCCAGCCTAGTTGAATGTCAATACAATTGTGCTGACATTTGAACAACCATATTGTTCCTTCTTTTCTATTCCAGAATAGACTGCCTTCCAAGAATTTTGATATGGAATCCTCAAACATAGACAATCTCTTATAGGGTTGGGAGAAAAAAATAAATTGCTCCTGTCTTTCTTTAATGGTATGACATTCTCATGTCACACTTCTTAAATAAGTACCCGTGGATCTTCTTCTTGACCATATTCTCTTCTGAACTCTATTTATCAAACACATTCAGAAGTGCCTTTATGAGTGGACTTAAGAGAAAACTCAAGTGTCTTGGGCCACTTTAAATGTGACATAGAGTGTTTACCAAATCCATAGATCATGAATTTGATAAACAAGAACTCAACTCAACCTTTTTCCTCCTATTACCCTTCATGGTACCTGGTTGAAACTATCTCCCAAGCAACATAGGAAGATCCTTCGGTGGAAGCCAGATCACAATGCTCTCTCCTTTATATTACTCCCAGCTAGTGATGGCGTGAACATCTATAGAGGCTGACACCATCTTCAACAAGCGCCAGGTAAGATGTCAGAATATCTTATAAGGCACCATGAGTAACAATAACATCATTATCAGCAACAGCGGTAGAATCTTCACAGAAGTATCAGTCAACCATCAGTAGTTGTCAGGCTGGATTAAAAAATCTATCATCCTAGCTTCCAATTCCCTTGAACACGACAATAATGGATGGTATGATCATATAATCTCCTTCCTTGTTCAAAATACTAGAAAGTATCTTCCCTAGAACTCATCCAGAAACAGACCAGGATGCCTGCTCTGATACCAATTGAAACTCTGGTATACAGATAACATATGTCCCAAGAAATGTCGAGACATTGATCTCTGCTTTACTAAATAAGGACAGAACAAGAACATTCTGATATCTCAAAGTCATAGCAGTGTCATGACAGATGTTTCAACATCTGTTAAGACATTTATTTTAGAGCATAAGAATAAAGTGAATTATACATAACAGAATGATAAATAACACCAAGATATGATGACCCAGTTTGGTGTACAACAACACCTACATCTGGAGGCTACCAAGCCAAGAATGAATTCACTATCAGTAGTATTAATTCTAAGTATACAACCTCTGGTAACTTATCACTTAATTCCCTACCCAGTGCAACTTCTACCTAGAAACCCATCTAGATAAGAGAAACTCATCTTAATTCCTAAATCACCTCAGTGATATCTAACAGTCACAACCTCCGGTGACTGTATCAAACTGTTCAATTGAAAGACAACCCTTTCAACATAATATTCAGTCAATACTCTTGACTAACATTAATACTTGAATTTGCTTAAAAGCTTCATCCAAGAAAAATATACAATTCATTACCTACAGGTTTCTGAATATGAAAAACTATGTTTACCATAATGTATCAAACTAATACAAAGGGCGACTTACAATACAAGAAAAGCACACGACTCTCAAAACCCTAAACCCTTATTTTAGATTTAAAAAAGTCTTAACAAGGACTAGTGATTTTCCCTAGGTCTTGGTCATCCTTTTATAATCTTCAGTTGTCCATGGGCTTCGAAATCTCTGTCCAATCATTCCTTGATCCATGTTCTGATTGCGCCCTAAATCTTGGAGCAGGTCTGCAACAAACCTGTTGTATCAGACCAAGATGTTGAGTCCTCAAGATAGGACATCTTGTCTGACATGTTGAGCTTTACAGATTTCTTCATATTAGAACATCTTGTTCAACATCATGTTTTACAAAAATTTAGTCAAATCTTAGAGCCTTCAATCTCCCCCTTTTGACAAATTTTGGCTAAAACTTCTTTTGTACAATAAACCCAGAAAATCAAGGAGTAGAAAGAGTAGAAAGTTCTGAAGTTATTTCAGCCGGCCTATGACGAGTTTAGCAGAAAATAGTGTGACTCCTGGAAGCTTTCATTCTTCCTGTACAGCTGTTCAGATGATTTACACAGCACACACGACCTGTTGTATGACGTGTACCCTTTGCCCTGGTGTACATGAGGAGGAAGATACAAGACACCCCCCCTCAAAACCAATCCCTATTTACCATCCTCCATTATCCAAATCAAGGCTCAGTGGACCAAACCCCAACTCCGGATAACTCAGAACGCAAGGCACAACTGTGTTTATAACTCAGATCACAAGACACAAAAAGAAGACTCAGAACAAAAAGAACTGAGACACAGACAGGATGTTAGAACATCATATCCAACATCCTAGCAAAACAACTGCAAGAACGAACTCAAGACACAAATGAAGATCAGTCATGTGTTGCATGGAACAAAGTGAAATATGGATCTCGACCCGCTAGAAAATCTTCCAATTGGATTTTCCGAATCAAATATTGAGGGTCATTTGGTTTGAGTAAAAATAGTGAGAGCATTTCAATAAAAGACCTTATTAAAATGATTTAATTTGATACAATTGTACACGTTTTATAGTTATAATTTCTTTGGCATTTTATTTTATATTTTACTGTGAAATGTCCTTATGAAGGATGTAAGGATCAGAAAGGAGTTTCTGAGTTGGTACAAAAATTAAGAATTGTTCTCAAGCACGAGAAAAATTGTATGTTCTAAAGCAACCAATTCCTAACAACCGAATATAACTAGATTCGAAGAACGATACTTATGAGAAGAATCACGTTGAATGTTTAGATGTAACATATCTCATTGTTGCAGTCATCACGGAGAATGATATGATTATTAACCTCGATAATTTTCTTTTAAATAAGAAATACAAGATGTGAGAAATGTAAAACTTTAAAAGGTCTTTTGAATACAAGTTAGGAATCCAAATGGATCTAAAATAATTTTGAGATTTAAAATTTGGATTTCCTTATAGACTAAATAGTTGGTCACAAGTTTTATTTGAGATTGTCTCAAATAGGTTGATTAAATTCATTATGAATGTATTTTAAATATATCTACCACATTTTGTTGAAAAGAAAAGAAAGTGATTTGTGATGCTAAATAGATGAATTATAAAAGGAATGTTATTCATTTTATATTCCTTTGAATTTTAGCAGAAAAACACGGTCTTAAAGGAAGACAATGATTTCATGTGTTGAAAAAATAAAACTGTTAATGGTTATCAAAAGAATCAAAGTAGAAGAAAGAAGTAAGACTTTTTCTTCATACATTTAGTTATAAAAATTCAAATTATCTACTTCTACATCATGGGTATGTGCTAATATATATATATATATATATATATATATATATATATATATATATATATATATATATATATATATATATATTGATATCACATTTATAAGAATGTGAAGAGTCTTTAAAGAAGTAGGATATTGATTATAATTTGAGTCATCTGACGTCTAGAATGAAACAACGAGTTTTCATTGACTATAAGTGCTTATGGTTAGACTTAGATTAAAGCTTGAACTGAAGTCAAGTAATTTTTAGTAAGTTTCATTTAGTAAAAGAAACATTAATTCTAAGTCTTGTATTGACAAGATAAGGAGTGCATGTTTTGATAATGGACAAGTGTTATTATGATTATCCAAAACAGTGGTTTCAATACTAAATCAAATAATGGATTTGAGTTCTACGATCTTGATAAGCTCATCTATAACAAATGTAGGATGGATCAAATACAATTTGAACCTTTTTAATATATATGACATTAATGTTTAGTGTAAATAAGTGAGAGGTGCATTTTCAAAGTCTATGAGAATAGATTGTTGGATCCATTTGATTTTATAACATTTGATAGATGCAAGTCTTAATTTTGGAAGATATATCTAATGTCTCAAATCATCGACTAAAGTGAAAGGACATATGATATATCTTGATTATATACATGTGTGATGTATATGGACCTCTAAACATATTTGCTAGATGAATTTTGTTTCTTTTACTTCATTTATATTTCTGACAAACTCAGTAATTATGGATTTGTGTATGTGACACTAATTACAATTCTTTTGAGAAGAGTTCAAGAATGAACTAGAAGGAAACAACTCGAAAAGGTATTAAGACCATACAAAATGTTCGTTGTGGTAATTACTTATATAAAGAATACAATGACCATTTAAATCGTATCATGTTTGACATTTTTTGATCTAATATAGTTCAATTATATCTTTGTGACTCTTCTTTATAAATTATTTTACATACAATTATTCTTATCCATAACCAATTCCATTTAAAGTAGTGGTAGAGACACCATATATGATATGGAGGCAAGAGTACCAAGTATGTCTTTATGATCATTTGTGTTGTAAGGTTTATTAAGTAAACGTGATCACAATCTAGATGAAGATGTATTTATGGATGTATCCTAATGATAATTGGGGACACATATTCTATAACACTTTATAGAACACATTTTTTTTGTCGATAGAACTGAAGTCTTCCTTTAGAGACATTATGTATCTAAATGAACAAGTGGGAGTGATGTAGAACTTGAAGAAATTCAAGCACCAAAAAATACATATATTTATGAGAATGGAATATGAACCAATTTAACAAGGGATTTGTTGTTGGACCATTTGTTCGTTTAGCACAAGATCTAGAGAAGATCATAAATGATATTGATTCTAAAAGAAGTATAAGTTGTTTAAATCCAATTATGGATGATATCAAACTTCTTGGAGTTGAATCCTTTTATTAATGAAGTTTTATGAAAACTTGGATTAATAAATGTCACTTTTAAATCTTGTGCATACATAATGTTAGTGGAATTATTTGCATTAATCTAGTATAGTATGTAGGCGTCATAATAATCATCAAAACAAATTCCCTACAACACCAATGTAGGACATGGTTAAGGAAATGGTTTTGATGAAGTCCTTGGTCGAGGTTTCCTAAAAGGTTAGGAATTAGAATCTATAGATATAGATGGTTGATGAATCTCAATCCTAGCACAAGTACATATTCTGATGAAGTTTTGAGACACCTAATATGCATAATATCACATTAAGATTATTGCATATGTGGCATGATGTTTTGTCTAATAGACAATGTCTTACCTCATTGGATGAGAAAAAGGACACCATGATATGTATTGCACTAGATGCACCGTATGCTATGAGCATAAATAATAAGTACCAAAATGATTGAAATATTCATCACTAGATCACTATCAAGAAGGTCTGTGGATATCTTAAAAGGACCCGATGTTCCTTTTCTTGAGAGTAGATGAGAATAATCATTGTAAAGGAGTTACAATGATGTTATTCCAAAATTTATGAACTAAATATTCATATCACAGTATAAATTAAATATTATGCTTGGATGACGACTGTATAAGTTGAAAAAGGCTTCAGACAGTTGTCGTTTCTAGTACAAAGGTCAAATATATGATTTGGATCGCTTTTCTAATTCTTGGGAAGAAAGTTGTGTTTCTTGTATTGCAGATCCTATTGATATCATTCACAATGATAATGGGTTAATCATGCAAGTTCATAAAACTAGATCTCACTAGCGATCCTTGTATATATATTTTGACACTTCAATTTATTTCGATAGAAGATCGAAAGTTGAAATTGGAAGAGGTGTATATTACCAACATAGGAAAGAGTTCCTTATACCATAATAAAGTATCATGCTTAGATAATGCTTGACGCACACATTGGGCAGATAAATGTTAAGTTAATATCTGATTGGCTCTAGTGCTAGTGGGAGATTGTTGGAGTAAGCCCTAATAGCCAATCAGTATTGGTTGTATATGCTTTTGTATCATGACCTTAATATATATTATTTGTTAATATATATATATATATATATATATATATATATATATATATATATATATATATATATATATATATATATATATATATATATATATATATATCAGGCATTGTATTTATTGTGTTACTTGTATATGACATAATAGAGTCCTTAGAATAATTAGTTTGTTTAATGATACATTAAGTATGACTTAACCGTGAGACTTTATTAAACATAAGGACGTTATTCTTAAAGTATCCATAGTCAAGCTTTACAATCAAAATAGGACAACAATAATGCATATAGACTATTATGTAAGTAGACTAATGACTGTATCTCATAAGTCATGGATATGAGATATCAAGTCTTCACGTAGGTATAAATATTAGGAGTAATATTTATGTTGGATTGACCCACAATGAGAATACTACATAGTTTGTTATGTAAGTGTCATAAGTTATTCTCATAATAATAGTGATGTATACAACCTTTCGACCTGAAACCACTATGGACCTTAGACATGGAGTCGAGTACTTTATTGTCAATCAAACGTTGTCTGTAGCAGGATAACCATAAAGATGGTTTATGGGTACTTTACAAATCATGTTGAGGGACATGAGAGACCTAGATGAGAATTGCCCCTCCTATACATACGAGAGTAATATCTATGGGCCCCTTGATAAATTATGATTGTAAAATGCATGGTCGTGCTCAAATAAGTCGATATAAGATATTGAGCTTATTTGTTGTTATCAAGTATACTCAGGGATCAAGGAGTAAAATATTGGACTATACAAGAGTGACACATTATATGCCTTATAATCATTATCACATAAAGGTTATGTCAGATCACACGAAATTCTCGTCACTTGGGTAGCAGTGATGTGTTGCTAGATACCACTTACTATTTATAATATTAAATAGGTAATTTAATATTATTGCCAACGTTATGAGAACCTATAGAGTCACACGCATAAAGTACTGATAGTGGAATTGACGATTAAATTAAATAAGATTTAAGGTTATGTCAGATCACACGAAATTCTCGTCACTTGGGTAGCAGTGATATGTTGCTAGATACCACTTACTGTTTATAATATTAAATAGGTAATTTAATATTATTGCCAACGTTATGAAAACCTATAGAGTCACACGCATAAAGTACTGATAGTGGAATTGACGATTAAATTAAATAAGATTTAATTTAATTACGTGTTAATAGTATTTAAATTGTTTAATACATTAACACATATATAATTTATCTGATTAAATTTGATTTAATTAGAAAAATGAAAATTGACAGTTGATTAAATTTAATATGATTTAATTTAATTAATATTTTATTTTATTTAATTAAAAAGGTTTTATTAAATATAAATAATATATATTTAATTAAAATAGTTTTAATTAAATAAGATTGAACTTATTTTGGAAAAACCCAAAATAAGACCACTAGGTTTTTAGTAGCTCTCTATAAATAAATGAGTTATTTCCCCAGCCAATCCTAATTGTCAATTTTCTTAGAACAAGAGACGGCTAGCATTGTGTTCCACTTTGTACTCGCGTAGACTTCGTAGAGACGATGATATTTTTCACGTTCGTGATCAAAGGTAAAACATGCTTCAAGAGGTAATTCAGAATCCTTATAATGTGTTTCATTTGTGATTAATGGTTTAATCAAGATTCGTTCATCAAGATTATTCCGGTAAGAGGAACAAAATTTTGAAAACCCCTCTTAAATCCCAATATAATTTGATTGTGAGAGAGCAAATAAAACTTAGATTGTCACACATAATCATGAGAGAAAAGAAGGGAAC
This sequence comes from Lathyrus tuberosus, assembly GCA_022829125.1. Lineage (NCBI taxonomy): Eukaryota > Viridiplantae > Streptophyta > Magnoliopsida > Fabales > Fabaceae > Lathyrus > Lathyrus tuberosus. Next base: position 6,779,435 of record JALAZF010000278.1, on the reverse strand, counting down.
ATGGAGTTTAGTGAGTTATGACTCATGCCATAGAAGTTCTGAAGTCGTATTTGCTAATGCACGATGTTCTGCTTTTGCACTTGACCTGGCCACAAGTGATTGTTTCTTAGAGCTCTAAGCAACTAAATTATGGCCAAAGATACACGTTCCATAGGTAGACCTCATATCATCAACATCACTCACCTAATCGTTAATATGCAAGTAGAGAGAACTTGTGAAGGGCATCGAAGGGAATTAGAGTGAGAGAAAACTTGAGTGTCTCCTTAGACACCTTATGATCCATTTAACAATAACCTAATGTGCAATTAAGGGGAAAGCCACGAATTGGCAATGCCTTGTTGACACTAAAGGCAATATCAGGGTGTGTCAAAGTGACATACTGCAATGCCCTAATTATGGAGCTATAGTGATGAGGGTCAAATAAGGTATTAGAGCCAAACATGTTGAGTTTGAGTATAATAAGTATTGGCATGGGAGCTCCATTAGCATTTGACATGTGAGCATGAGTTAAAAGGTCTTTAATGTATTTTGACTAAGACAACACAATTGACCCTTGAGCACGATGAATGACTTCAATTCCAAGGAAATATTCAGATCTTCCAAGCTTTTTAAGAGCAAGTTTTAGATGGAGTTTTGTGATGAGATCATGTATATTTATAGAGGACGATCCAATTATCAAAATGTATTCCACATAGACCAGGGCATATGTGACAACCCCTAGATGAGAGTAGACAAACAAGAAATGATCACATTTTCTTGAAATAAACCCAAACTAAAACAACGCTTGATGGAGTTTCTCATACCACTTCCTTGGTGCCTGTTTGAGGCCATACAAGTCTTTATACAGCCTTGAAATGAGGGATTTGTTAGAGCTAATGAAACCATAATGTTGTATTATGTAAACCTCTTATGGCAAGGTACCATTGAAAAACACATTATTGATGTCAACCTGTTATAACTCCCACTTATGTGTGTTGGCAAGTGTAAGAATAACCCTTATACTTGTAGGCTTGACCACAAGAGATGAAGTTTCATTATAATTAAAACCAAATTTTTGGTGAAACCCATTAGTAAATAAGCCAACTTTATACTTATTTACACTGCCACCGAGATTTTCCTTGACTTTAAGCACCCACTTGCAGTCTAGACCTTTCCTGTGAGTAGGAAAGGTGGTGAGTGGCCAAATTTAGTTATCCAATAGGTCATTACACTTAATTTCCATAACTTTATACCACTTAGGACTATACAAGCCTTCCTTGAATGAAGTAGGCTCAATGAAAGTGAGAAAAGTAGGGGTGACAAACATGTATGTGCACCCCGTAAAAGCCCGCAAAAAATGGAGCGGGGCGGGGCAAACATAATTGAGGGTGCGAGCTTAAAATCTTGGCATGCCCCTACAAAATCCTGCAAAAAATGGAGAGGAGCAGGGCCAAACATAGTTGAGGGTGAGGGGGGCGGGGCGGGCATTGTACATTTAAGCCTAAATGCAATTTTTTTGTTAATTCTCGTACTCATAAAAGCCCACAAAAAACGGGATGGGACAGGGCGGAGCAGACACATTAAAGGGTGCGTGCTTAAAACTTTGGCCCTCCTCTTAAGAAAAGCTTTAGGTTTAAAGTGACCTGTCTTTGCTATAGTAACATTGGATGAGAAATGCTAGTAGGTTCAATTTGTATAGTAGGCACGTGATCATCAAGAGATACCTCAAGCATTTGTAATATAAACCTATTATTGAGAGCTAATACCTTTAGCAAACTCTCATTGGAAGATACACCATTGAACCTGTTTATGGAATGATGAGGGTTGAGTGGCGACGATGACACGTCATTTGAGATGTTAGCTAAGATAGACACATCAATGGATCTAATATGGGCCATATTGATGCTTTAAGGTAATTCAGAGTCACAATTTGAAGTATGTGGTACCAAGCTTCTTGGCATGCTGGTTGTTTTTGTAAGGGGCAGGGACAAGCTTAATTATGTGTGTTGCAAGTTATCAGTGCCATAAGAAAGAGAGTGGAGTAGGGAAACTTGCTTTCATTGAATGAAAAGTCTCTGGATATAAAATCATGTCATCTTTATTAGTACATTTGAACCCCTTGTGTTTAATAGATACGACTAAAAGCACACATTCCCCGCTTCTGAAATGAATTATGTGTTGATTTCATGGTCGAAGAGAAGGAACCCATAGGTATCTAAAGACTTTGAGTGACTTTTAACTAGGAACCATGTTTTGTAGGTTAGTGATCTAAGAAGTCTTAAAGATGTATATGCTTTTGATGATGACAACTAAATATGTTCTGAATGATAAAAACTAAAGTCAAGGATAAAGTGGTTATAGATGCAAGCAGACTAAGTAGGGTTTGATGAGCTTAATCCTCTAATGATGACACCTAAATGAAATATAACTTAAGTCTCATCACCAATTAAAACTCAAGCAAGTATTTAAAGATTGAAGCATCCGACAAGTCTTAAAGTATGTGAAAGCTTGCCCTAATACGCCTGAGTGAATAAGTACTGTAAAAGCATAAGGTCTTTCTCGTAAAGTTATACGGCTAATCTCTCTTTCTCTCTCACACACACACACACAGACACACAAACACACACACTCAGTCACTCACTCACTAAAACGAGTTTTATAACTTATTTTTCTCAAAGAAATATTTCTAAAAATACATTGAAGTCGTGCTAGATGAATTGAGAGTTGTTAGAAGAAATTATGGGAAATTTTTGTACTGGACAATCGATTAGCACTTATATCCAATCAATTGGGTTGGTGGAAAAATGTGCCATAATCGCTTAGGACAATGCCTTAATGATTGACAACGATTATATATATCTTTCTTTCCTTTTTAACCTTGCTAATCGATTCATTTTAGGCCAACCAATCGATTGGCTCATTAATTTTGGCCAGTAAATTCTTCCTTTTTTTGTGTGCTAACCTCTAGCCTATAAAGATAGAAAACCTAGTAATGATTTAAAGAAAAGAATCACCCATTTTATAAATACACACACTATAAGAAGTTAGGGCATTTATAGCCCTTCTCTTTTGAAAAATTGAAAAGGTCTAAAGGTAATAACCATAGACCTTCTATGAAAACTAGGCACTTAGGCCCAAGAAAATTTGGGCGCCAAAGGTGAAATCTTAGTGTTTTGCAGTTATGCTTTGCAGCTCGAAGCTTTGATGATTATTAATGGAGTTGTGCACAACAAAGAAAATTCTTTCAAGTATACAATATTTACGATAATGGCAAAAATCAACAAAAGTGATCAAATTAAATTGAGAATATCTTAACATTTATGATCCTTAGTGATTAGTTAAACATAGGGATGACAAAAAAAATTCAAACTCGCGGGTATCCGCTGATAAAATCCTTCACGAATATGGGGCGGGTAGCTAAATGAAATCCATCGATAAAATTCATGGATGTTTAAATACCCGTTTTTTAATGGATACGAATATGGATTTAATGGTCCTCGTACCCGCGAATATCCATATCCATAAATAAATCATAAAAAAAATTTAAATATCATTAATTTATTATAATTTGCCTTTTTAACTTCTATAAAATTAATATTTTAATATTACTATTTTTTTTTTGAAAAAAAAAAATCTTTTACATTCCATACAAATCTTATTTGGGCATTTCATATTTGAGTTTCTTCTAAACTCTAGACCCCACTTGAACAAATTCAACGTCCAATCAACCAGTAACTCCCTTCATCCGTCCAACCAATGTCTCACTTCCTACTCCTCTGTCGTTTGCTCTTCCGCCATAACTCACAATCACAATATTTTCATTTCTTTTGGTTAAAAATGAAATGTATGTATATTATGTTTTGGTGAAAAAGAAGGAAATTAATGTGATTAAATTTTGTTGTTAAATTGATAGCGAATTGTATGGATGTTATGTGATTATGATTTTTTGTGTCTTTAAAATATATATATATATATATATATATATATATATATATATATATATATATATATATATATATATATATATATATATATATTGTAATAAATAATTTAGAAAAAATATTATCCATGGATATCTGTGAATATCTGCGGGTACCTTAAAACCCGCGGATTACCGCTTATTAGATATCCACACGGATATGGGGTAGATATATATATATATATATATCATATTTATCCAACACGAATGACACAAATATCATACTATTTGTCCACATGGATATCCATTTACATCCCTAGGTTAAACCTAATATAGATTGAATGAATATTTCTGTGATGGACTTACCCATCTCATTCTTTGAACTAACTCTTGCATCCAACGATACATAGAGAAGGACACACCATAATGTGATTGGTGTTCCCTTTAAGGGAAATTTTATCAAGGCCTATTTATAATATAGGTAGTACATTATTTTAAAGTTGGGTTAATAAAAAAACTCCGTTTAATCCTTAAAAATATTGGATTTAATTTTGCCCTTGTCGATAAATTACATTTGCTAACCAAAAAATGAGTTTCTATGTATTTCATAGAAAGGAGGCGCAATAAGATTAAACAATGGTGCAAAAAAGTAATAAAAATTCAGCACAAAGGCCCAAAATAAAAAATGCTAAAAATGGGTCAGCCAATCGATGAACATTATAACCCAATCAATTTAATCATCTCAAAACTCATAAATTTGAACGTTGGAGCACACCACAACAGTTAGTTGGATGAGACATAAATGCAACGACTATTTACAACAAACAAATCTAAAAAATTGAATCCGCCAATTGATTGACACATCTGTTAACCCTCAATTTCGACGCTAGAAAGAATTAAAGCTATTTTATGTTAAAAAATTATTTTTAATATAAAGAAGGCTTCGACCCAGTGGTTGGAAAGGCCTGAGTCGAATAGAGGTGTGGGAACCTAAAAAAAAGGCTAAGTGCTAGAAGGGTTTCGACCATGAGAAGTGGTAACAAGCGCTGCAGTGGTTATATTAAGGTTGGAGGGAATTCCCAATATTTGAAATTTAAACAAGAGCAGTTGTGAACGTGGGAGCAGTTGAGACCAAGGAGAAAGCGCCAAAATCCACACGTTCGAAGCAGTAACCACCACTTAGTAGTTATTTCCTAGCACTATAAATAGGGGTTAGTTCTATGTAAATGGGGTGTTCATATTTTTGTACAAGTTATTCAAAGAAACTCAAAGTACTCGCGTGTAGAGAAACGAGTGCGTGAGAATGTACGTAATGTAACACATTTTTCTTTATTAATACAATTTATCTTCAGCATGTTTAAGATTCAGCCCTTTACTTTCCATGCCTTTACAGTTTTCTTGAACTTTATCTTCCATGTCAAATTTACTTTCAAAGTCATTTAAACTTTCTGCGTTTACCTTCGACTGCACTTTTACGCTCCAACATTTAATCTTCAAGCATTTACTTTTCAAAATCTTTTATTTTCAAGAACGTGGAGTTCTCCTTTAATCCATTGCATTTATTTTCAAAGTCTTTTACTTTCCTGCACTTTCCTTTCGACAGCACTTTTATTATCCCAACCTTTACTTTCCAAGAACGTGGAGTTCGTTGCATTTTACTTTCAAAGCTTTTTACTCATTGTCATTTCTTTTCGACGCCTTTGATTTCTGCACCCTTTACTTACATCCCTTTATATTTCAAGTCCTTGCTTTACTTTATTGCATGTAGTCGAACGTGGAGTTCAATTAGATTTTATTTCAGCCTTGTCGAACGTGGAGTTCAGTTTACATCTTCTTTAATTTTCACTTTGTCATTTACACGTGTCTCTCAAATTTAGCACATGTCCTAGGATTTGTGTGGTCGATCCTGCAAGTTAATCAATTTGCGTTTAGATTGATAGACCAGAGGTTGTTTACCAAAATTCACAGTAAACAAATTGGCACACCTGGTGGGACCCAGTGCTAAGTTATACCTTTTTGTCAACCTCATCTCTCTTGGGAAGTTAGCCACAGCAAACGAAAGAATACCAAAGAGAAGATACACTCAGAAAATGGCAACCAATGCCAACCAGAAAGTTGATCCCCAAGGGAGTATTTCAAACACTCAGTCAAGTAGCAGTATGGGGTCTCAAAACACACCATCACCAGTGTCTTCGACAGGAGGACAGGCGTCACTTCCATTAGTAGTGTCTGAGCCAGGATCAACATATACCAAATCGTATACTCAACCTGTGTTGGAATACATAGGACCACAAAGTTCTAACTCACCAACACCCCCAAGAGGAAATTCAATGTACAGGCACATTCCTCCTCCAGGTTTTCCACACCCAGGGTCGAGGAGTCAACCTTATGGTATGCCTACATCAATGATGCAAAATCTGCAGAATGCTCCACCTGTATTTTCAGAAACTGTCGCGTCTTCGCCACTACAAGGGTCAGGATTAGGAGGGCGAAACAACCAGAATATAGCTGTTGGTTACTCTGTCCAAACGCCTAGCCTTACAAATACATCCATAAATTGCTTGAGACAGCAGATGGATGAAAGTAACATGCAAATGGTACATACGTTGTCTCAGACGATGGGAGAAGTTTTTCAACCTATGATTCAAAATACGACCCAAACTAACCAACAGTTGGCTGCACAAGTGGCACGCATGGCTGACTTCATGGGAGTACCAGTGGTAGATCGAAGAGCAACGGTTGTCGAAGATATCCCAAGACGTCATCTATGTCAGATACCTGATGCGAACTTGGAGGATCAAGAGATGATTGATCATTTTAGAGTCGAACCACCAAGAAACCAGATGCCATATCAGATGGAGGAAGAACCAGTAGTGATGGTGAATAGGAACCAAAACGCATATCAACTACTTAGACAGGTTCGACACCAAAATCAAGTAGAAGAAAATAATCTTGCAGCCATGGTTGAAAGGATAATGACTAGAAATGGTATGAATTTTGGCTTCACCAGGCGAAATTATACTTCGCCTATAGTGGATTACATCCTCCAAGCAGAACTACCCCCTAGGATGAAGGTTCCAAAGTTCAGCAAGTTTTCAGGAGATACTACTGAGTTTACTGTTGAACATGTGGCTAGGTATTTGATCGAAGTAGGCGAGATTGCAGCTGACAAAAGCCTTAGGATCAAATACTTCCCAAGTTCCCTTACCAAGAATGCCTTCACATGGTTTACTACTTTGCCTCCAAATTCCATATATAATTGGACCCAACTAGAACGTTTGTTTCATGAACAGTTCTACATGGGGCAGACTAAGATTAGTTTGAAAGAATTAGCTAGCATCAAGTGCAAAGTTACTGAGCCAATCGATGATTACCTGAATAGGTTTCGACTCCTTAAAGCCAGGTGCTTTACACAAGTGCCAGAACATGAGTTAGTCGAAATGGCTGCTGGGGGTCTTGATTATTCCATAAGGAAGAAATTAGATACCCAATATCTGAGAGATATGGCCCAGTTGGCTGATAGGGTTCGACAGCTAGAAAGGCTAAAAGAAGAGAAGGCTAAATTCAGCAGGGGTAAAAAAGTAGCCTTTGTCGAATGCAATGAAGATGTGGAGAATCTGTATGGTGAAACATCTTATTTCGACGGAAATGAGGTTGACGTTGCTGAGTTAAAGCAAGGTCCACCTTATGCCTGCAAACTATTAGCTCCTTCAGAAGGAAAAAATCCTGTCGAATCTAACGACAAATTTCCTAAGAAAACATATACTTTCGACGTCACTAAATGTGACGAAATTTTTGATTTGTTAGTTAAAGATGGGCAAATGATAGTGCCTGCTAGTGCTAAAACGCCACCTTTAGAACAAAGAAAGAAAAGAGGTTTTTGTAAGTACCATAATTTTTTGGGTCATAAAACTTCTCAATGTTTTCTTTTCAGGGATTTGGTGCAAAATGCTATCCAAGAAGGAAGGCTGAAGTTTGGTGACAAAGGCAAAGCCCATATGAAGATTGACTCTGACCCATTGCAAGTTGCAGAGGCTAACTATACGGAGCCTCACGAGGTTCAGATGGTAGAAGCCACCGAGGGATTCGACGAGTCAGTCAACATGGGGGAGGTTACTGAAGACTTCGCCACCAGTTCTGTGATAATTGAATGTTCTAGTAAGGCTGCAAGTGGCCTAAATGTGGATGGTACCAGTCTAATGTTGGTGACCAAAGAAACTGCTGATAAGTTTGCTGAAATAGATAATGTTGCTAAGGTTTTGGAGATGACCGTGAGTGGGTGGAAAATAAATGCCAATGAAGGCATTAACATGGTCGAGTTGGCTGGAGAATCTGATTCTAGCTCAGATTGTGTCGACACCAATGAGGTTATGGGCAGATGACATGCTCTTGGTAGGAGAGATGCTAGACATGGATGGCTGTTTGGTGGAAAATTGGATATGTATGGCTGCTGAAAATTTTTTTAAGACATCTCCTGATGTCGAGAGAGTCAATGCTGAAGAGATGGTTGAAGCTGAAAAAGCTGCTTGGTAAAAAGCTTCCCAAAAAGCTGCAAAAGCAGCAGCAGGTAGTGGTTGCCTGGCAAAGACCACTGAAAGTCTGGAAGCCCGTGTCTCCAAGATGCACTTAAAGGACAGAATGGATGTCAACATGGTCGAAATTACGGATCGAAAAGCACCACAAGTGAGTGAGGCAGATGAGCAAGAGAAGCGCGACAAAATGGCTTATCCTAAGCAAGAAGAGACAATTGTGGATTTCTTGCATCGTTTCCAGAAGAAAGGCTCTGGGGTAATGCTGTGTCCCAGATGCAGCGCCATTTTTGATGAAAAAGATGCCCACAAGCTAGAAAGTGTCAAGAAGGCTGGTGAAAGCTGGGGGCAGAAGGTGAACAAAGGGCACAGAGGCTTTGACCATAGGCGACTTTCGACAGGGCGAAAAAACCAAGCACCAGGAATTAGGCCAGGTACGTTCAAACCAGCTGCGAATGTGCCAACAGGTAGTTGGATCAAGCCTATCGAAGGGAGAGGACAAAAGAAAAAGTGGGAGAAATTTGATGTGGAAAGAGGTTCTTCGTTCGAGTATAGAAAAGAGAACCACACCACCAACAAATCAGCCTACATTTCTCAGAATTACAAGGGTAAAAACCCCATGTCTAGATCACAATGGCGAAGAGAGCAGTGTAGGCGAAAGGCTGTCAGGGAGGCTCAGGTGCAAGGAGAATCAAGCACCAATGTGGATAATCAAGCTGGGGCAATGGAGAAGATGCCCATACGACGAAAGTTGTTCACTGTTCAGCCAGAAAGGAAGGTCGAAGAGGATGAGAATATGACTGATAACTTCGACAATGAGTCAGCGGCTTCCCTGGAGATTCTGGTAAATGTAGTGTCAGTAATGCCAAGAGAATTTGGTCAAGTCTCAGAGGTCGAAGACTTAGATCAAACTGCTGAATTGGAAATGTTGGCACACAAGCCTGTGTGATATTACATCATGAACAATGGGTGCGTTGAAGAACAGAATGCTTTCTTCGAACGTCCCACAGAGGCAATGAAGGGTCATTTGAAGCCTCTTTATATTACTGGAAAAGTAGAAAACGTCCCTGTCAACAAAATTTTGGTAGACTGTGGTGCAACGGTTAATTTGATGCCAAGATTTTTGCTGAGCAAGATTGGGAAATTTGAGACAGATACTAAACCCCACAACATGGTTCTGTCGAACTATGAAGGAAAAGTTGGTTCCACCATGGGAGTGATTCAGATGGATCTCACTGTAGGAACTATTACCAGACCAACAGTGTTTATGGTCGTCGAGACAAAAGCTAACTATAATCTACTCTTGGGTAGGGAGTGGATTCATGGGATAGGAGCTGTACCCTCATCTATGCATCAAAGAATCACCATTTGGAGACCAGATGGGATAGTTGAAAATATTGAAGCTGATCAAGGGTACTTTAAGGTGCCTGTTAATCATGTGGATAGTAGGCAATTTGATAAACACCTGGCGAACATTGCTCCATGTCCTCCAGCTGATTTTGAGTTTACACCTGACGAGGAAACGTTTTATTCGTTGTATTTACACCCTGTTGAAGGTTTCAGATGGGACAGGGAGGTACCAGGAGGAAGGCTGCCAAGCTTAGGTACACCTCCAATAGAGCCCACAGGGTGGGGAGATGAATTCAGTGATCATGACTGAGTTCGACGCTTTAAAAAGAATTTCGGCCTATGTGGCCGAAACAAAACTACAAGCGGCTTTGGAAGCCGCCAATAATTATATGGCTGGCAAAGCCATTTCTGAAGTATATCAAGAAGGTCCTGGTAAGGACTTCGACCCAAAACCTCTAGATAAGGTTGAAACTGGAGAGCAAAGCCAGAGGCTCGACGCCATCTATGAAGATGAGCCTTTGGGATTTGAGAAGGATCCGTTGGCACATAATATAAAAATGCTAGCACAAGATCCATTAGAAGAAGTTGACCTCGGTGAGGGGGCAACCAAAAGGCCTACCTACATCAGTGCCAATCTTGATCCCCAGTTGAAGGATGAAGTAGTTCAGCTGTTGAAAGAGTTCAAAGACTGCTTCGCCTGGGATTATGATGAGATGCCTGGTTTGAGCAGGGAGTTGGTCGAACACTGGTTGCCTATGACGCCTGGGAAAAAACCAGTCAAGCAAAACCCAAGACGGTTTGCACCAGAGATATTGTCAAAGATCAAAGAGGAAGTCGAAAGACTGCTTCGTTGCAAATTCATTCGCACTGCAAGGTATGTCGAATGGTTGGCTAATATAGTACCTGTTATTAAAAAGAATGGGTCTTTGAGAGTTTGCATTGATTTTAGAGATTTAAACTCTGTAACTCCCAAAGATGAATATTCAATGCCAGTAGCAGAAATGTTAATAGATTCTGCAGCAGGACATGAATATCTTAGTATGCTGGATGTATATTCTGGCTACAACCAAATATTCATTGCTGAGGAAGATGTTCATAAAACTGCTTTTAGATGCCCTGGAGCCTTAGGCACCTATGAATGGGTAGTGATGCCTTTTGGTCTCAAGAATGCTGGTGCCACTTATCAAAGGGCAATGAATTCAATTTTCCACTATTTTATAGACACATTCATGCAAATTTATATTGATGATATTGTTATAAAGTCTATTTCTGGGAAAAGTCACATTGACCATCTTCGACAGTCCTTTCAAAGGATGAGAAAATATGGTCTTAAAATGAATCCTCTCAAATGTGCTTTTTGTGTGCAGGCAGGGGATTTCTTAGGCTTTGTGGTCCACAAGAAAGGAATTAAAATAAATCAGAATAAAACCAAAGCCATAATGGAGGCGAAAGCGCCATCAACTAAAAAGGAGTTGCAGTCGTTGTTGGGCAAAATCAACTTCTTAAGAAGGTTTATATCCAACCTGAGTGGCAAAACACAAGCTTTTTCGCCACTGCTTCGTTTCAAAAAAGATGGTTTTGAGTGGGGGCAATTACAGCAGGAAGCCTTCGACAAGATCAAGGAGTACCTAAGCCACCCTCCAATTCTTTCACCACCTTGTAGAAACAAGAGTATGAGATTGTATATAGCTGCATCAGATAAAACTCTAGGGAGCATGTTAGCTCAGGAGGATGAAAATGGAGTCGAAAGAGCCATTTATTACCTTAGTCGAGTTTTAAATGATGCAAAAACTAGGTATAGCATGATTGAAAAGTTATGTTTATGCTTGTATTTCTCTTGTACTAAATTGAAGCAATATATAAAGCCCGTTGATGTGCATGTCTCTTCTCACTTTGATGTCGTAAAACATATGTTGTCTAAACCTATTTTGCATAGTCGAATTGGCAAATGGGCATTAGCATTTACAAAATTTTCCTTAACGTATCAACCTTTAAAAGCTGTGAAAGGGAAAATAGTTGCAGACTTTATAGTTGATCACTCCATAAATGAAAATGATTTGAATTACGTCGAATTAAAATCCTGGAAGTTATACTTTGATGGATCAAGTCATAAAAATGGGACAGGAGTGGGAATACACATTATTTCTCCTGAAAAAATTCCAACAAAATTCAAGTACAAGGTCGAAGGACCTTGCTCTAACAATGAGGCTGAATATGAAGCATTAATTGTTGGCCTTGAAATTTTGTTAGAATTGGGGGCAACTAGAGTCAAAATAATGGGAGATTCAGAATTGGTTATAAAACAAATCACAAAGGAGTATAAATGTGTTAAAGAAAATCTCATTATGTACTTTGTGATAGCCAATAGATTATTAAAGAAATTTGAGGTAGTGGCCATCCAACACATACCTAGAATAGAGAACCAAGTTGCTAACGACTTGGCTCAAATTGCCTCTGGATACAAGGTGTCGAAAGGAAACCTTCAAGAAGTAATTGAAGCAAAAGGTAAGGTGGTGGCTGTTGGATTATGCCCATCAGACTTAGAAACAACTAAGCTTGGGTGCATAGATGGCGAAAATTTTGAAATTTTTGCCATAGATAATTTAACAGATGAAGATTGGAGGAAGCCCATAGTTGAATATTTGCAAAACCCAACGGCTTCGACAGAGCGAAAAATCAGATATCAAGCTTTAAGCTATGTACTGGTGGGTAATGAATTGTTTAAAAAGACCCCTGCAGAGGCATATTTGGCCCTTTCGACAGTACATAGTGGGGCATGTGGAGCACACCAAGTTGGCCAGAAAATGAAATGGCTGTTGTTTCGACAAGGCATGTATTGGCCCACTATGCTGAAGGATTGCATAGAATTTGCTAAAGGGTGCCAAGAATGTCAAATTCATGCTGGCATACAGCACATCCCTGCAAGTGAATTACATTCCATAGTAAAACCATGGCCTTTCAGAGGATGGGCTCTGGATATAGTGGGAGAGATTCGACCAGCATCTTCAAAGAACCAAAGATATATTTTGGTGGGAATTGATTATTTCACCAAGTGGATTGAGGCAATACCACTGGTGAATATAGGTCAAGAAGATGTTATTGAATTCATTCAGAATCACATTATTTATAGATTTGGTATTCCTGAAACAATTACTACAGATCAGGGATCAGTGTTCACTGGTCGAAAAATGCAGGAATTTGCCAAAGAAATAGGTTTTAAGTTATTAACTTCTACACCTTATTATGCTCAGGCCAATGGGCAAGTCGAAGCTGCCAATAAGGTAGTAATTGGACTAATTAAGAAGCATGTGGGAAAAAGGCCTAGAAATTGGCACAGGACGTTAGACCAAGTTCATTGGGCGTGTCGAACATCCCCTAAAGAGGCTACCAACACTACCCCGTTTCGACTCACTTTTGGTCATGATGCAGTATTGCCTGTTGAGATTTATCTACAGTCTGTAAGAGTCCAAAGACATCATGAGATTCCCTCTGAGAATTATTGGGAAATGATGATGAATGAATTAGTGGACTTGGATGAAGAAAGGCTCAGAGCCTTGGAGTTGTTAAGAAGACAAAAGAAGAGGGTCGAAGAATCCTACAACAAAAGGGTCAAGTCTAAATCTTTTGCATGTGGGGAATTGGTTTGGAAAGTGATTTTGCCCATGGATCAAAAGGATAGAACATTGGGCAAGTGGTCCCCTAAGTGGGAAGGTCCATTCCAAGTCATACAAGTTTTCTCTAATGGAGCTTATGAAGTGGAAGAGTTAGACAAAGATAAAAGAATCTTGAAAGTAAATGGAAAGTATTTGAAAAAATACAAGCCTATGCTGCAAGAGATTCATATTAAAACATAAGCGTTATTTAATAAAAGAAAGCCAAAATAGGCCAAGTCAGGCTAATATGGTATACAAAGCAAAGAGAAACTAGTACAACAATTTTTAATCAAGGAAAGGTTATTCATAATCTCTCCAATCTATGGATTTGAGGAAATCCATATAATCTGCATTTGGCTCATCATCAGAGTCTTGGGTGCTGGAGCGCCCTTTCTTAGAGATCTTCATTTTAGTTTCTCTCTTCTTGGCTAGAGAGGTTGCTCCAAGGGAGGCTTTAGGTTGCTGGGGCGCCTCCACCTTTTTTGTTTCCTCAATCGCCTTGGCCTTTCCAGCTATCTCCTTGGTTGAGGATTTCTCTGAATTATTCATGTTTGCTTCTATGAAAAACGTGGTCAGGTGGAAGAAATTTATAGAGGCTAATTACTGATTGGATTGGCCAGCCAAACGGTGGAAACACGTGAGTTATTCTTGGAAGTAGGCCTGAGGGCTATGCTATAAATGTTACTTTAAAAGCTAGAGGCTTACGCCTTGGAATTTAAAGCTGGAGAGGTGACTTTCCAAGAAAAAGATAGAATGCCTTAATTGAAAATTTGACTGATAAAAGACAACAATAAAGTACATCATCATGCAATATGGGTCGAAAGCAGTTAAAGGCAAAATAATAATGATTGATTAAATCAATGCCAAAAGGCATAAAATTGTCATTACATAAAAAGCCTGAAAAGGCCAAGAAACAAGTGATGATTAAACAAATGAAGGTGTCGAAAGCAAAAGAAAGGAAGCCTCGACGCCAACTGAGAAAAAGATTCTATGTGATGTTTGAGGCGAGCGTTGCACAAAGATTCGTCAAGTTTTGCTTCTGCGAGCTCTTTCTCATATCTTTGAGCCGCCTCAATACGATCAATAGCATTCTTTGTTTCTTCATCTATCTCAGTGTCATCGAAATGGTGCAAATCACGGTTGCGTTTTTCAGCATTTTCAATTTTGGCTTGTAGCTCCGTGATTTGTTGCTTCCAGTCTTCAATGTCCTTCTGGTTGGAGGCTATCTCATCTTGCTTTTTCCTTTGATCAACCTCCATACGTTGAATATCTTCGTACGCCTCTTTTGCACCACACCAGGCTGCACCCTCACAGCCAGATGTTCTCTCTATGGTATCCCTGATCGAGGGAAGCAATTTTATTTCTGCAGCTATTTGGTTTACCACAACAGTTAGCTCTATCAGAAAACCAGAAACATCTGGATTGAGAGTGGTGACCTCAACCTTTGCAAGGGTGTCCTTCAAGTAAGCAGTTGCAGTTGGATCTGAGGCCAAAACTTTGCAAATATCCCCCCTGAAGAATTTTTTCTTGATGGCTTGGAGAATTGATTGGGCGAAGTCATCTGATGCTGGGGTCGAAGAGACAGAAGAAGAACCATACCTTTGCTCAAGAATCAATTTGGTAAACTCACGTGGGTTCGACCACTTGAGTGCTGTCAGCGAGTCCCCAAGTGGTGGAGTGACCATAGGCGAAGGAATATGGTGGGGGCAAGGCTCAGCTTGTTCTTCTTCCTCCTCTGCTGATTCTTCTCCTTCTTCATCTTGGTCTTCTCCCATTTCTCCATCAGACTCTTCAGCGGCTGGTTGCATATTCTCCTGGTCATCAGCTGGTGTAGGAGGGAGTTCATTTGTCTCCTCAGGCGCAGTTGGATCAGGATTGGCGTTATGTGTTTGGACTTCGGGTTCATGCCTTTCTTCTTCAACCAACGGACCTTTATCCATGGAGGTACCCAGATTGAAAGGTGGTGGGCTTGAGGCGTCATCCTCATCAGAGTTGGCCCCATCAGCCTGTGCGTTTTGAGTAGGGGTTGGTGGTGGTGCAGTGGGTGCTGTAACATGTGGAGTAGGTTGATTAATCTCACTCAAACCAGAGCCAATATCAGAAGATGGGTGATAAGTTGGCTCACCTTGGCTGTTGAGGAGCGTGGTGGTGAGGCTTTCTGAAGTTGGGTGAGGAACTGAATCGTCAATTACGGCGGTGGCGAAGTTGCTTGGAGTTGGTCGGGAATCTGGATTGTTGATTATGGGTGCCTAAAGAACACAAGTGGAGAAAATGAGAATGAAATAATAGGCGAAAGATGTCAAGCATAATAGAAAAAGGAAATGGTGCACATACCTGAGTTTGTTCAACAGCAGGACTTGATTTATCACTCCCATGGTCACCAAGAGGGGTTCTCAAGGCCACCTGGGAGGTTTCCTTCTCGACACCACTTGTGGTGGATGCCTTTTCGAGTATTTTGGCCACCTTCGAAGGAGGTGGGCCAGTGGGTCCAGAGGCCTTTGTGGGTTTTTTCCTTTTCCTTGTAAGAACCTCCTCAGGAGATTCATCTGAGGCCTCTGAAGCTATAACCACAGCTGGGATGTCCTTCTTACCTTTCTTGGAAGGTGTTGGGGGTTTTCGACCAGTCTGAAGAGGCAGTGTAAATATAAGAAAGAAATTCATATAGTACAAGCAGAAACAGGGGAGATGAAATTTACCTGTGTACTCCCTTGTTCCTTGCCACTTTGCAAGGTGGCAGCTCTAGTCGAAGCAGCTTTCCTAGGCACAGCTGAAAGATAGCACACAATTGTTACAAGTTAATGATTACATGGTTAGTCATAAAGCCATGGATTAAAGATTTCAAACCTTCATATATTTCAGACTCGACACGAACGTCCTGAATTCCTATATGAAGGTGCCCTTTAAAACTGTCTAACGTATGCTTAGTCGAAACCACTCGTTGAGCCTTTGGCTGAGACTGCTGTCGAAGAAGTTTTAAATGCTCTCCACAGACAAACCAATCTGGAAATGGAGGGGCAAGCGCCACTCCAAAATCAGCAGTAGGCAGTCGAGGGAACTTTGGAGGAAAAAGTTTAAAAGCTACCTCATAACGTTTCTCACGAGGGACGTTGCGAGGAATTTTTAGTTGATCCAGCTTTTCTAGAAATTTTCTCTTTAGAGTAACAGTAGTCTCATGAATGGTTCGACTAAGATCATCTGGTCGATAGATAGTTTCAAAGTATTTTTGGAAAGCCTGTATTTCTTCGATGTGAGTGAACTTGCTTTTTTTCGTCTTGTCCTGCACATGGAGAAAAGCTTGGTCAAGTAACGAAGAAAACGTAGCCACATCAAGAAAGTGCTCACTATAGTGCCTCGACCACCATTGGTGGAAGGATGAAGTGCACAGAAAGGAGGGTTCAAAAAATACAGGAGAGAGGATTCTTCTTTTTTCACTCCAGCTGTCGAGTGTTTGGGAGACATTTTCCTCGTCGAGGCAGGCGGTGTGAAGAATTACTTGGCCCTTTCTCTCATACAAACACTGAGGGAAGCTCTGGGCCAGCCCAAATTGTCGAGAGACCAAGTTTGGTTGGTAGGCAATCAATGCTGATAGACCTCTCCCTAAGTTCAGCCTGTGGATGTTGAATCTAGGAATTAAAAAGGCTTCCTAGATAGCAACAGATTCTGGATCAAGAGGTTGAAGAGGATTTGGAAATGGTCTTTTAAACCACACAAGGCCATAGCTTCGTCGAGCAAAGGGTGCCATGCTAGGAGTGAACTCATAGCGCTTGGCGAACATCATAATATAACTGGTGAAAGCCCTCTGAAGGTTTTCACCATCATCATTAGGAGTGAGTTTGGCCAGACGTGTCCCTTCGACACTCCTTTCCTTGATCTCAGCAGAGGCTTCATCAACTATGCCTTTTCTGGGGAGGCTAGCCTCAAATGTAGCATTGAGCCACAATTGAAGTAGCCAAAGAGGACCACTCAAGTGCATAGGACCTTGGGCTTCCATATTCTTAAGTCGAGAAGCCCCTTCACTGATAGATTCGTAAAGGTTCGCCAGAATGAGTTCACTCAGGCAGGTCCCTCTATTGTGGTGGAGTTGGTTCGCCAGGGGCAGATACTTCTTAGCTACCTGCAAAGACTTTGTACAAAAAACATACCTCGACAGCCAGACTGTGAGGAAAGCAATGTGTTCTTCATCAGACACCTCGTCATCTTCTTGTTTGAAGTGGTGTTTGATAAAGAGGGTGTAGGTCAGTTTGGAGCCTGAAATGTTGATGGTGTCCTCAGCATCAACATCAGGATTATAGACAAGGCCATCTAGACGAAGCCCCGTGATGGCAGCTACGTCGAAAAGGGTTGGAGTAACCATTCCACATGGTAGATGGAATGTTTAATGGGTGTTGTCCTAAAAGTATAAAGATGCTTCCAACATGTTCAGACAATAGGGTATGCTGGTCTTCGACAGCATAAGAAGGTCATAAATCCCTATCTCCTTCCAGTGGTCAGCTTTAACCTTCTCCATTTTTGCCATCCATTGGTCTAATTCCTTTAAAGGGTTGACAGCTCTCACCAGCCTGGTGCCATCAGTGAGGTAGCCAACGTTGATTTTGGGTAAAGGGATCTCTTCAGGGGAAGTTCCAGCAGCGGAATTAATTTTGAGGAAACTCTTTTTCCCTAATGGCCTGGTTCTCCGGTACGAGGGGAAAAACTCACTTAGCCTCTCGTTAGAAATGTCCACATCAGCCAAAGGACCAGATAACGCATAAGTTTTATCAGACATAACTATGGGAATCATTACCTGAGATTTGTAGATGGCTCTTGATTCTTCAGAGGTGGGTTCCGGCATGCAATGGCGGTTATCTACCAGTTGGGGGCCTGAGATGTTAGCGAACGGGGGGGATGGTTTGCTTAAATGGAGTGTCCTTGCCTCTTTGAGTCTTCTTTGCTTGAGGATTAATTTGGGAAGATGCCATTGTTGAAGAAGATGAAAAGATGGTGTCTTTGTTGGGTTTGTGTGAGAGAACTGAAGAGAAGAAAAGTTTGCTTGAGAGTATGAAAAGTGTGGAAAGTTCACAAAGTGGCAGAAATAGGTATATATAGACATTTGAAGATCTCAAGAGACTTGGATCCACCGTTGAAGCTGAAGGGTTAGTGGGACGCGTGTCTTTCTCCTGAAGGCGTGATGAAAAGTAGCAGTTATGTGCAGACTGTTAACGTCTGTTTTCAAGAAAGGTGTTATGATGAATACGGCTGAAAGGACGTTTTAAGCATTTGTCATGATTGTATGACGTCAGAGGCGTGGGTTAAAGAAACTGAACAGTTCAGCCATTAAGTGGTTAGTGGGATGTTCAGGTAAGGTCATGCAAACAGGCGTCGAAAGGGTTATTATATCAAGAAATGACCTTCCTACCGATTCTTGCGAAAGGACATTCCTTGGGGGCAATTTGTTAACCCTCAATTTCGACGCTAGAAAGAATCAAAGCTATTTTATGTTAAAAAATAATTTTTAATATAAAGAAGGCTTCGACCCAGTGGTTGGAGAGGCCTGAGTCGAATAGAGGTGTGGGAACCTCAAAAAATGGCTAAGTGCTGGAAGGGTTTCGACCATGAGAAGTGGTAACAAGCGCTGCAGTGGTTATATTAAGGTTGGAGGGAATTCCCAATATTTGAAATTTAAATAAGAGCAGTTGTGAACGTGGGAGCAGTTGAGACCAAGGAGAAAGCGCCAAAATCCACACGTTCGAAGCAGTAACCACCACTTAGTAGTTATTTCCTAGCACTATAAATAGGGGTTAGTTCTATGTAAATGGGGTGTTCATATTTTTGTACAAGTTACTCAAAGTACCCGCGTGTAGAGAAACGAGTGCGTGAGAATGTACGTAATGTAACACCTTTTTCTTTATTAATACAATTTATCTTTAGCATGTTTAAGATTCATCCCTTTACTTTCCATGCCTTTACAGTTTTCTTGAACTTTATCTTCCATGTCAAATTTACTTTCAAAGTCATTTAAACTTTCTGCGTTTACCTTCGACTGCACTTTTACGCTCCAGCATTTAATCTTCAAGCATTTACTTTTCAAAATCTTTTATTTTCAAGAACGTGGAGTTCTCCTTTAATCCATTGCATTTATTTTCAAAGTCTTTTACTTTCCTGCACTTTACTTTCGACAACACTTTTATTATCCCAGCCTTTACTTTCCAAGAACGTGGAGTTCGTTGCATTTTACTTTCAAAGCTTTTTACTCATTGTCATTTCTTTTCGACGCCTTTAATTTCTGCACCCTTTACTTACATCCCTTTAAATTTCAAGTCCTTGCTTTACTTTATTGCATGTAGTCGAACGTGGAGTTCAGTTAGATTTTATTTCAGCCTTGTCGAACGTGGAGTTCAGTTTACATCTTCTTTAATTTTCACTTTGTCATTTACACGTGTCTCTCAAATTTAGCACATGTCCTAGGATTTGTGTGGTCGATCCTGCAAGTTAATCAATTTGCGTTTAGATTGATAGACCAGAGGTTGTTTACCAAAATTCACAGTAAACAACATCACAAATCAATTGGACAAAAGGCTAATAGTGGAGGTAATTCTATCCATTTTTCTCATCTCATCCTACTTTCATTTGTGCATTGCATTAAGAACAATTTAGCTCTCTCAATCATCCATCATCGCCTCAAATGTCACAAAAGAGAACCCGGTCCTTTAAAGCCTCATCATCCTACTTCTACAGAGAATTCTCCACTCAAAAGCAAGTAAATAACTTTAATTGATACTATGCTGATAGAGAAGTGCACGTCACTCATTACTTGGATGAAGAAATCTTCAAGAATTTCTATTTTATAAAAGCCTTCAACTTTGTCGGCCTAAGGAACTTCATCTTTAAAAAACCTCAAATGGGTATCCCGAATTGGTGAGAATGTTCTATGCGAACCTCACCTACCAAAATGGCTTAAGAGAAATCGCTATACAATACACGACAGAAGAAAATATTTGTTATCTTGCACCTTGATAGAAAGCTTGGGATCAAAAGATGGAGTTGACGAAGAGCTTCCAAAATCTGAAGCTACATCACATAAAGAGGTTTGATTCTTGGACAATGGTGACGATTAATCAATTTCTACTATTGATGAGCTTTAAGGTGGAAAAACAAAGGAAGGAGAATAAACTAGTAGACTGGCGGAAGGAAAGATCAAAGGTAATTGATACCAGGTTAATAAGTGTTACATAACTTTAATGAGTTGGATCTATGTTGAAATAAAAGGGCCCAATGATACCAAGCCCAGCTAACTAGCTTTGTTTCTTTCTCTACTAGCCGTTACACTTTTTCCTTTCCTTTTTTATAGCTTTCTGTTTTCTTTTCCTTGCCTATTTAATAGGCCTGCTTGACTGATGTATGGTAACAATTTTCAATAATAATAATAATAATAATAATAATAATAATAAGATTCATTGTTTCATATTATTCTTTCTTTGTGATGATGCACTACACATATGTTAACATGGTATCAAGAACACTGAGATTGCTCTGATTTCTTTCCCAACCTCCTTTTTCACCTTATCTCCTTCCACCTGCACCTTTTCCACGTGTTCCTTTACTATTGCACCTCACCATTTCTACTTCTTTTTTTCCAGATTCTCACTACAAGAAAATTGGCAAATTATGACGGTTAATTTTGACAGATTACGGTGGTTAGAACCGATGCAAATTGCAAGTCACGACGGTTTCTCTACTGTCGTAGAAACATGTGTCGCGAGGCTGTTTTACGACGGTTTGTAAAACTGTCGCTCCAACTGCCGTAACATTCCGCGATGGTTTTGAAACAGCCTCTAATATATTATTATGACGGTTGTAACCTCCATAGTTTATATATATATATATATATATATATATATATATCATTAAAGATAACGACGGTTGTAACCGCCGTAATTATATAATATATATTTCATTAAAAATAACGACGGTTGTAACCACCGTAAATTATATTATTTTTATAAAAAAAATTTAAACCCAACGAGATATCCCTTCTTTTGCATTGTTTTCTCTACCTTTCTTTCGCCTTCCCCATTTTTTCACCTTCTTCCTCATCTTTACTCTGGTTTTTTTTCCATCTTCTTCATTCTTGGAATTCTTGTTCTCCGTTCCACCATGACTGACTCCTCCAGTAATTCTCCTTCACCAACAAAATCTTCCTCTGAATCACAGTCCAATCCATAAACCTCCACCACTCGTTCTTACCAACAAGATATGCTTGACCCATTCTTTATGCATCCTAGAGACAATCCAGGTTTGGCCATTATTTCACCATTGTTGAATAACAACAACTTCCATTCTTGGTCACGTTCTCTAAAATTGGCTCTCATATCAAAGAACAAATTAGGGTTCATCGATGGAACCCTAACCCGCCCCTCTTTCACTCATCCAACCTACATTCTTTGGCGTCGTTGCAACAACATGGTCATGGCATGGATAACAAATTCAATCGAAAAAGAAATTTTTAAGAGTGTTCTTTGGATGGTTTCGGCCAAAGATATATGGTATGAGCTTCACGAACGTTATCATTAAGGCGACATTTTTTGCATTTTGGATCTTCAAGAAGAGATTTATGCTCAGAAGCAAAGAGATCAAACAATCACTCAATACTTCACCACGTTGAAAAAGTTATGGCAAGAATTCAACAATTTCAGGCCCCTTCCTAGTTGCTGCTATGACCATATTTGCCACTGTGACCTCCTTCCCACGGTCAAAACCTAAAGAGATAATGACTATGCCATTCATTTTTTAAAGGGGCTCAGTGGCCAATATTTTCAAGTTTGGGCAAATCATGCTCATGACCCTTCTTCCCAATGTCAACAGATTTTTTCCCTCCTTATCCAACAAGAACGCCAAATTTCTTCTCCCATCCCGGATGATAAATTCGTTGCCCAAGTTCACAAACCTTACATAAGAGGTAGATCTACTGATTATGGAAGCAAACCATCTAACACTCCAAAATCTAAAGGCATCAAGATCTGCACTTACTGCAATAAACCAGGTCACACCATTGAGGTGTGTTATAAGAAACATGGCCTACCTCCATATCTCAAAAAGACCAATTTGGATCAAACCTCTCATGATGACACTCAGCTTGGCACTTCTGCTGCTGGACAACCTGGCCCCGCTTCAAACACCATATGCTTCACCGCTGAACAACAACAAGCCTTGCTTTCTCTCATACAACAAATAACTGCATCTCCTGAGCCAAACATTCAACAACTTCACTCAATTCCTTCTACACAGTCAGGTAATCACTATGTCCATAATCTTAATGATCTCACTCAATCTGAATGGTTACTTAATACAGGGGCTACAGACAATGTTTGCCACTCTGAATCCTTATTCACCACCCTTAACCCCATTAAGCCTATTGTTGTGAGGCTTCCTAATGGAGCCTCCATTACTACTAACTATTTTGGATCTATTCATTTTAATGACTCTTTCTATTTACATGATGTTCTATATATTCCCTCCTTTTACAATAATCAAATTTCTGTTTCAAAACTATCTAGTTCCTTAAAATGTGCATTCATTTTTACTATCTCTCACTGTCTCATACAGGGGATTCATACCTGGATGAAGATTGGTGCAACTAGGTTACACCAAGGCCTCTATACTTTGACATCCCCTTCCTTTTACCCTATCCTCACTCCCTCTTCCAATATCAATAACTGTACTTTGTGGCACAACAGGCTTGGCCACCCTTCTTATGAAATACATACACAAATTAATAAACGATTTCCATTAGAAAATTTACATCCTTCTACTGAACCGTGTGATACTTATTTCCAAGCTAAACAAAAACGCTTGCCTTTTTATACTAGCAAAACCATTACTGGACATTGTTTTGACATTATACATATGGATATTTGGGGCCCCATTTCATGTCTTTCTATACTTAGTCATAAATATTTTTTAACTGTGGTTGATGATTGTACTCGATATTGGTGGATTTTTTTGATGAAATCTAAATCTGAAACTTCCTCTCTTATTAAGTCTTTTGTAAAAATGGTTCAAACTCAATTTAAAACTTCCATTAAAACCATAAGGTCTGATAATGGGTCTGAGTTCCTTTTAAAAGATTTTTACTCAACTCAAGGCATCCACCATCAAACCTCGTGTTTTTATACACCCCAACAGAATGGGCTTGTTGAACGCAAGCATCAACACCTCTTAGGTGTTACTCGTTCCCTGCTGTTCCAATCTAATCTACCTAAATTTTTTTGGTCATATGCTTGGGCATTTGCAGTTCACATTATAAATAGACTACCTACTAAATTACTGTAACAAAAATGTCCTTTTACATTACTCTATAACTCTGTTCCTGACTATTCTATCATTAAGACATTTGGTTGCTTAGTGTATGCTTGTAGTACTCATGCCCATAGAACAACACTTGACACCAAATCCCATAAATGCATCTTTTATGAACGGTGTTAAAGGTTCCATACTTTACAACACTAAAGCTAGGAACATTTTCATCTCTAGTGATACCATCTTCTATTAACATATTTTCCCTTACACTACTAAAACTCATACACCTTATCAAACTCCTCAGCCTATTCATCATCCTCACAAAGATGATTATTTTGACTATACACCACAAACCATTCAAAATGTCCCTAACGATGATACTTCCCCTAACATTCCCTCCAACCCTCCCAGCCCTCATACACCACCATCTGCACCTCTTAGCACACCTGATCCTACCCTTGATTCTACTACAGAACCTCTTACAGTTGTGAGAAAATCTACCAGAATTTCTAGACAACCCTCTTATTTGCAGGATTATCACTGCTCTCTTCTTCAAGGTACCATCTCCTTCAATCAACTCATGTATGAATCCTTATCCTATTTCTCAATACATTTCTTATTCTAATTTATCTCAAACACATAGATTATTTAACTTAAATATCTCTTCTATAAAAGAACCTACTACTTATGCCTCTTCCATTAAGAACCCTCATTGGCAACAAGCCATTGCTTCTAAACTAAACTCTCTCATTAGTACCAACACTAAGGATATAACTACTTTACCTCCCAACAAAAAAACTATTGGGTGTAAATGGATTTTTAAACTCAAATACTTTCCCAATGACACTATTGAGAGATATAAGGCACGACTAGTTGCTAAGGGTTTTCATCAAACCGAAAGCCTAGATTATCTGGAAACTCTTAGCCCTGCCATCAAAATGACAACCATACGTCTCTTGTTATCTATAGTTGTTTCTTCAAACTGACACCTTCACCAACTAGATATTAACACGACTTTTCTTCATGGCGACCTCGACGGAGAGGTCTATATGAAACTTCGACTTGGCCTCAATGTTCCACATAATATGGTGTGCAAACTTAATAAATCCCTTTATGGCCTTAAACTGGCCAGTCGGCAATGGAATCACAAGTTGACTCATACACTATTTAAAATTGGATTCTCTCAATCCAAGTCATATTATTCTCTTTTTACCAAATATGCAACTAACGCTTTTACTGTTATATTAGTCTATGTGGATGATTTGGTTGTTGCAGGTACCTCTATCTCTGAAATCAATCACATCAAGCAACTTCTGGACAAACAGTTCAACATCAAGGACCTTGTCCACTTGCGTTACTTCCTCGGCTTTGAAATAGCTGGCTCATCAGCAGGAATCTTCCTCTGCCAACGTAAGTACTGCCTAGACTTGCTACAAGACACTGGCCTGTTGGGTGCCAAACCTGCATCCACCCCTATGGACCCCAACCACAACCTTGATGACCTTGCTACTCCTCCATTGCAAGACCCTTCTGCTTTTCGCAACATCATAGGTAAATTACTATACTTAGCACATTTTCGCCCTGATATCGTGTTCTCCGTTTGCAGGTTAAGCTAACATCTTGTAAGGCCATCTCATATTCATCTTCTTGTTGCCTAATGAATCATTAGATACCTGAAAAATGCACCAACACTTGGACTGTTTTTCAAACGTGGCTTTTCCTTCAAACTAACTGGCTTTGCTGACTCAGACTGAGTTCCTTGTCAACTCACTCGTAGATCAACAACTGGCTTTTATTTCTTCTTAGGAGATAATCTCGTCAGCTGGAAGATGAAAAAGCAACTCGTAGTGTCTCGTTCATCCTCCGAAGCGGAGTACCGTGCCCTTGCAAACATAACATGTGAGGCTCAATGGCTGTTATACCTCATTCAAGATCTCAGAATTGCGCATCCCCAACCTATCACCCTTTATTGCGACAACCAAAGCGCCATCTACATTGCCACCAATCATATTTTCCACGAACGGACTAAACACATCGAGATGGACTACCACTTAGTCCGTGATAAAATACAAGACCACACCATTCATCTTATGCCCATCAACTCTGCAAACCAAGTCGCCGACTTATTCACCAAAGCTCTACATCTTGGCCCCTTTTCCTCTTGTGTTGCCAAACTGGGACTGTTAAACATACACTTCAGTTTGAGGGGGGTTGTTGAAATACAAGGGCCCAATGATACTAAGCCCAACTAACTAGCTTTGTTTTTTTCTCTACTAACCGTTACACTTTTTCCTTTCCTTTTTTGATGCTTTCTGTTTTCTTTTCTCTCCCTATTTAATAGGCCTGCTTGACTGATGTATGATAACAGTTTTCAATAATAATAATACAATTTATTGTTTCATATTATCTTTTCTTTGTGATGATGCACTACACACGTGTTAATAATCTCTAATTCATTCTCACTCTTCATTGATTCAAAATTTTAACATTTTACACGATAATAAAGAATTGTATGTTTGATTGAATTCTAACAAACTCGAAATGACTCAACCCTTTCTATCTAACTCTAACAACTTTACTAATAATAGAGTTTAAGTCTAACAAACCTCATAAACTAGTTTGCAGAAAAGTCCAATGTGCCATAATTTATTGGTCTTATCAATAGAGAATAAAAATGATAGTTTAAAAAATACTAACTAATTTGGAGAAAATTTATCCTATAAAGTCACCAAGTAATAATTACTTTATTCCACTAGACAGTATATGTAGTACATTTAGTAAGAGCATCCACACTCATCAACCATATTTTGGTTCTTTAAATGAGACTCATATAATTTTTTATATTATATTACACTTCTATATTTTTTAAACAACCTAATTACATTTTTCAAATATCCATACAACTCATCGAAAACTCTAAAATGGATTCTACCAAATCTCACAATATACCAAACTATTACCATTAATATTAAAATGTATGGCATTAAAATCCAGCTGGCAACAAAAAACGTTGGCAAACTAGCCAACGGTTACAAGCCACAACACGATCATTTTTCTCAATTATCCAACATCTCTGCCATTGAAGCTTTGGAAACCATGTAGGAACGGTGTAAAACAACTGATAATGTTGCTCTAAGACCACCTCCAACGGAGGTTCTTGATGCCAGTTTGCCAGGTGGCAAACGTAATAACACTTTTTTTTCATGGTTGGAGTTCCCCACGTGACAAACGCAGTAAATATATACAACGGTAACAATTGATTTTTTAATATTATAAAATTCAAACTATTGTTTTATAGGTTTTGCTTTTAAATTATGATAAAATTAAAACTAGTCGAATATATTTGGGAACGTTTTGGACATGAAGATGGTGAAATTTAAGTTTGATTAATTATGTGATATTATTTATTTTTATTGTTTTTAATTATATATCAAGTATTTGAGATTAATTTTAATTATCATTTTAAATTATAAGTTTAATTTGAATTTTATTTAATTTATATCAAATTTAATTTAAATAATTAAAATTATTATTTTAATTAATATAAAATTTAATATGAATAAAATATTAATATATAAAGTAAAGTTATGGGACCCAATATGAGTTCTTCAGAGTTGCACCATTGGAATGAAAAACTAGTTGAGTTGCTTCAAACTGACGTGGTTTAATAGGTCCCACAAACAACCCAAAAATGGGTTCACGGTTGGAGATGCTCTAAGACCACCTCCAACGGAGGTTCTTCAACACGGTTTGCCAGCGTGGCACTGTGTGCAAGCTATTTTTTACTGCCAGCATGTAGAACGAAGCAAAGAGTAGCAACAACATGATTGAGTTCTTCAAAGTGATATAAAATTAATTATGAATAAAATATTAACTTTAAGTAATTAAAATTATTATTTTAAGTGATATAACATTTAATATGAATAAAATACTAATATATAAAGGAAAGTTGTGAGACCCAATATGAGTTCTTCAGAATTGCACCATTGGAGTGAAAAATTAATTGAGTTGCTTGAAGCTGACGTAGCTTAATAGATTCCACAAAAAATCCAAAAATGGGTTCACGGTTAGAAACGCTCTAAGTGGAACTGACATACTCTAATGTCTATACATCATACTAGTAAAGATCTTCAGGTTTGGATACATCATATCATAGTACATATCATCATTTAAAATGTTAGTACTCGTAAACAAAAACAAAAACAAAAACAAAAAAGTGGATGCATTTTGTTGGTCTAAATCGTAAGCAAATATTAATTGATATACATACTCAATGTTTTTTTCCAAAATTATTATTTCATAATCCCTTAATATTGTGAGATTATTATTATAATTAGGAGTAACAAATTTTTTATATGAAATTTAAAAAAGTAAATCACATATAACTATTCTTCTTGATAAATACTATATAGTGTGTATACCCTTATTAAATTTGATTTGATTTTTTAATTTTTTGTAAATGTTTTAAAAGAAAATATATAATATTATAAAATACATAGAAAACATAGATGCTCTTCTGGACTACAGAGGGGTACGGGGAGCCATCAAATGCCGCCTGTTCCCAACCACGCTCCGGAAGGGAGCAATGACCTGGTACAAACAGCTGCCAGAAGAATCCATCACGTCCTGGAGGCAGCTCGGGAGGATTTTCTCCCGACACTTAACCGCATCACGACGCCATCCAAAGACTGAGGCGTCCCTTGGAGCTGTTGTACATGGGAGAGATGAGCCTCTTCGGGACTACATTGAGCGGTTCAACAAGGAAGCCGTCCAAGTGCCAACGACCGACGAGATGAAGAAGTTCCTGCTCGAGCAGGGTCCTGGCTCAGACTTCGCGAAAGCCATCAGCCTAGATCCACCGAGGAACCTCAACGCTCTCCTCCACCAAGCCCAGTCGCATATACAGTACGAGGAGAAGGTCGCTGCCCACTCTGTCCGGGCCTCCCGTCACCAGGAAGGTGCCCGGACATCAAGAGCTGAAGAGCCCTCGGCATCCCGTCGAGGAGATAAAAGACGCGACGATCGGCCTCGCGATGCACGCGAACAGAAGGGACCTTCTGGACGGTTCCACGACTATACCCCCCTCACTGCCTCGAGGGAGAAAATCTTGTCCGAATGTGCCAACTCAGAGTTCAAGCAAGCGGGGGTCCGCTTCCCCAAACAGATGCTGGCCAGACCAGGTGTGGACAAATCCAAGTATTGCCGCTTCCACAAGAGCCACGGCCATACGACGGAAGAATGCATCCACCTCCGAGATGCCATAGAAATCCTCATTCGCGACGGCCACCTGAAGCAGTTCGCGAAGAAGAAAGAAGCTCCCCGGCAAGAAACCCAGGAGAGCAAGAAGACTACAGAAGAGACTCCGCCCTCCGATGACACCAACGTGCAGGTCGCTATGTCCGTGACTCGGCCAGAAGACTTCTATATCCCTGATAGTCTGCCCGCTTCCACGTCCCTCGGCGCTCACAGCCCGTGGGAAACCTTCCCGTCGGCCATGGTCATCTCCGGTGGTGGATTCAACAAAATCACAGTTGGTTCGGTCAAGAGAAAGTTCGATTAACTGATCAGCAAGAGTTCCAACGAAGTCACCACGCTGGATACCACTCGCAAAGGATCCTCTCCCATTTCCTTCTACAAAGAGGAGCTCCTCGGCGGGTCACCAAACTCAAGCATCCCGCTTCTCATCCGGGAAAGAATGGCGAACTTCGACATTCGCAGGATACTCGTGGACCAGGGCAGTTCAGTTGATATAATGTACAACCACCTGTTCAAGACACTGCAGTTGGACGACTCTCACCTTACTCCATACGTTGGATCCGACCTGCAGGGATTCAACGGAGCAGTAACAAGGCCCCGAGGTTACGTAGAGCTCATCGTGACCTTCGGTTCAGGAAAGACAACCCGAGCAATCAAAGCACAGTTTCTGGTAATTGACTGCCCGTCACTATATCAGTGCATTTTTGGAAGGCCAACCCTGGCAGAGTTGGTTGCAGTACCTTCCACCGTACATCTCAAGATGAAGTACTACACTTCTGAAGGGATGGTCGCCACCCTCCACGGCGACATCGAAGCTGCCCGTCGATGCTTTGAAGCAGCATCAAAAGGACTGGGCACCATCTCAGCGAAGCCGAGGACATCTGGTCGCCCTCCTCTGCCCAGCAGCTCCGAGCAGCCAAAGCCACTCCCCCAGGTCGAATCCATCGATTTGGACAGCCGTTTCAGCGAGGAGGATCACGCCAAAGACCTGACGACTTCGGGTAGCCAGTCCCACAACAGCAGCCGTCTCATGCGCCCCATACCAGATGACAACTTCGAGATCGTCCCGTTCGGAGAAGACCCCCAACGGGGAGTGAAGATCGGAGCAGACCTCCTCGACCTGGCCAAGAGACAGCTAAAAGCGTGCCTCAGGGAGAACGCAGACTTGTTCGCATGGAGCGCTGCTGAAATGCCAGGATTGGACCCCTCCGTCGCTTGCCACCAGCTTACAATTGATCCGGCCGTCAAAGTCGTTGCCCAGCGCAGAAGGAAACAGTCCCCGGAGAAGATGGAAGCCGCGGAGAAAGCTGTTAAAGACCTTCTAGAAGCTAGGTTTATTTCTGAGGCCAAATACACTACATGGCTCTCAAATGTTGTACTTGTAAGAAAAAATAATGGCAAATGGAGAATGTGCGTTGATTATACCGATGTTAACAAGGCTTGTCCGAAGGACGCCTACCCCCTCCCCAACATAGATAAACGCGTAGATAACTCCGCAGGTTTTAAACTTTTATCGTTCCTCGACGCCTACTCGGGCTATAACCAAATCCCAATGGTCGCGAGCGATAAAACTTACACGGCCTTCATGACCGAATCGGGCAACTATTACTACAACGTAATGCCCTTTGGACTGAAGAACGTCGGAGCTACGTACCAATGAATGATGAACAAAGTCTTCCAAGGACAAATAGGCGACATGCTCGAGGTATACATGGACGACATGATCGTCAAGTCCCACGAGGAGCTGGACCACGTCGCCCACCTTCGCCAAATCTTCGAGCAAGCGAGAAAATATCAAATGCGTTTTAACCCAGAGAAGTGCACGTTCGGCGTACGGGCAGGTAAATTTCTTGTTTTCTACTTAACGGAACGAGGAATAGAGGCTAACCCCGACAAATGTCGGGCATTCTCTGAGTTCCTAACGCCCACGTCTAAGAAGAACATCCAGTCCCTCAACGGGGTACTCACCTCGTTGTCCCGCTTCGTCGCTAAATCTGCCCAACACGCCCTTCCTTTCTTCAAGCTCTTGAGAAAAGAAGTCGCGTTTGAATGGACCGAGGAATGCGAGGCATCCCTCCTTCACTTGAAACAAGCGCTGTCGAAACCGCCCGTGTTATCACGGCCAGATACCGGGGAAGTTTTGTTCTTATACCTCTCCGTCACCGCCGAGGCCGTGAGTGCCGTTCTCATCCGCGAGAATCACGCCGGGCAAAAACCCGTATACTTCACGAGCAAAGCGTTGCAGGATGCGGAGTTGCGATATCAGCAGATAGAGAAGGTAGCATTGGCCCTCTTCAATGCTGCCAGGCGACTGAGACACTACTTCTTGGCCCATACGATCGTGGTAAGGACGGATCAACCCATCAAGCAATTGTTGGGCCGGCCAGACATGACCGGTCGAATGCTCAAGTGGTCGTTGGAGCTGTCCGAATTTGACGTTCGGTATGAAAGCAGAAAAGCTCTCAAAGCACAGGCCCTGGCCGATTTCGTGGCAGAAGTAACCTTCTCAGACTCCTCACCCCACATAGCAAACAAATGGACCATCTACGTGGACGGAGCATCCAGCTCGAGTGGCAGCGGGGCAGGAGTAATTCTTGAAAATGATGAAGGGACCATAGTAGAGGCGTCTCTCACTCTGTCCTTCCCCACATCGAACAACCAGGCGGAGTATGAGGCCTTCCTCGCTGGGTTGCGCCTAGCCAAAGACCTAGGGGCAGAAGAAATCATCATCTGCACGGACTCTCAGCTCGTAGCCCACCAGATCTCCGGGGAGTATCAGGCCAAAAACGACAGTCTATCTGAATACCTCTCCCTGGTCAAGGAAAAGATGTCGAGGTTCAGGACGGTAGCAGTAAGACATGTTCCCCGCGAACACAACGTGCGAGCAGACGTCCTGTCCAAACTAGTGAGCACCAAGAGGAAAGGCAGAAACAGGTCAGTCATTCAAGAGATACTTCCCCGGTCCAGCATCGACAAGGTGTCCTCGACCCTACACGTGCACGCGATCGGAGACAGCGACTGCTGGATGACGCCCGTGTACAAACGAACTTCCGGATGACCCCAAGGAAGCCAGCACCATCAGACGAAGAGCTTGCTCATACGTCATCCTCGAGAATAAACTTTACCGAAGGGGCTTCTCCATCCCACTGCTAAAGTGCATAGAGGAGGAGATTGTCCCCCACGTATTACGAGAAATCCACGAAGGTATTAACGCCCAGCACCTGGGAGGAAGGTCCCTTGCACGCAAGGCACTCCGGGCAGGATATTACTGGCCAACTATGCAACAAGACGCCAAAGAGCATGTGAAAAAATGCGACAAATGCCAACGGCACGGGGATATACACCTAGCTCCACCTAACGAGCTGAAAAGCTTGACATCCCCGTGGCCATTCGCCTGGTGGGGCCTAGACATCCTAGGACCCTTCGTGACAGGGTCTAGCCAAAACAAATACCTGATAGTGGGCGTAGATTATTTCACAAAATGGATAGAAGCAGAAGCCTTATCGAAGATAACAGCACTTAACATTCTACGCTTCTACAAGCGGAATAACCTTGCCCGTTTTGGGATTCCCCAAGCAATCATCACGGACAATGGAACACAATTCACGGACAAGAAGTTCCAAGACTTCGTCGCCCATATTGGAACAAAGCAACACTTCGCTTCGGTCGATCACCCCCAGACCAATGGGCAGGCGGAAGCGGCCAACCGTGTCATCCTTCGTGGCCTCAAACGAAGACTGGACGAAATGAAGAAGGCCTGGGTGGAGGAGCTCCACAGCGTCTTATGGGCATATCGTACTACTCCCCAGTCTACCACCGGGGAGACGCCTTTCCGCTTAGCATATGGCATGGAGGCTGTTTTACCCATCGAGATCCACGTACCGTCCAGAAGGACTGAGTCACCTCTAGACGAGGAGATGAATAATGAAGCGATGAGAGAAGAGCTCGACCTCGTCGAGGAAATCCGGACAGGAGCAGCCCTCCGCGAAGCGTCTCTTAAGCAAAAAATAGCAATCAGGCACAACGCCAAAGTCTTACGATGAGAATTCGACGTGGGCAGCCTTGTCCTGCGAAGAAACTACAAGGACTCTCGTGAAGGCAAACTAGCGGCCAACTGGGAAGGGCCATACAGAGTCTGTGCCAAAACGGGAAATGGTGCATACTTCCTCGAAAACCTCAACGGGGATACAATCCCTCGACCATGGAACGCTGAAAAACTTAAGCAATACTACACCTAAAGTCACAATAGGCTTCCTCGCGTCAAAGGACCACCCAACGGTCATCATGCTCGTCCAGGTACAAACGATGCATACGTACAAAGTGGAATCTCGCTCAAGTAAATGAGCCGGAACTCTGCTCGTCGGCGGTCCTCAATCGAGCACCGCCTTCGCCCAAGTACCATGATTGGAAGAACCCCAGCTCGCGATGGGACGTTCACGCCGCGAACTCAGGCCTCAATCGCGACCTGAGATCCGCAACCTCACCAGGACCTTCCTCGGCTATTCGACCAGTTCTCTGCACTGGCGAATTCACACACAACGAGCAAGCTTCAAAAGATAGCTCTGCTAACGGACACACCCTCCGACGGGCAGTCATACATGCACAACTAATGTAAAGTACATCAACATAAACAAAAATCATATAAGTAATAAACCGGCCAACATAAACCGGGCATAAAGTAAAAAAGGCCACCAGGGCCAAAGATTGTACGAATTACATAAAAAGGGGGGCCACGCCCCCCAAACCAAATAAAATTACAACAAACTACACGAAACGCAGGCTGGCAAAACATCATCGTCGGCAAACATCATTCCTCGGTGTCTTCGACTCGTTCATCATCGGGCGGAGAGGTCTGGGTTCTAGCTTGGCCGGCAAGGATAGACTCTGGCATCACTATTTTCCCGTCTTTAACGTACGCCAGGAAATTGGTACCTTCGGTCACCAAATCAACACCAGGATTCACCATCTGAAGCTGAGACACTGCGTTTTTGAAGGACTCCTCGCCGAGCACCACGTTGTCATCCTCGGCCACCACCAGTCGGGCAACTAACTCTGACCTTGTCTTCAGCACCTTCACGTCCTCAGGCTCCTCCTCGCCCAGAGCATTGGCCGCCTGCAGTTGCGCGACCAAGTCCTTAGCAGCCTTTTTCTCAGCCTCGAGCGTAACCATCTTCCCCTTTAGCTGGGCAACCTCCTCGCTCTCCTTCTCCCTAGCATCCTTGGCAGTCCTAGCTTCCTCCCTGGCCTTCCTCAAGCTCTCCTCGAGAGCGGTCACCTTCCCGCGGGCAATAGTCAACTCACCCTCAGTGGCCGTGTCCTCTTCGGCATAGGTGGCCGCCATCTCCAGCAGCCTGACCACCGTAGAGGCATCCTGGGCCACCAACGCCCTCTTGCTCAGACGGTCCAGGCTTTGCAGATGTAGAGAATCAGCGTGGGGAATCACCAAAGAGGTCCCTTCAAAAAACCTCTTGTCCAGTACACAAGGAGGCAGCTCGAATTTCGCTTTCTCTGACGCCTTGCCCAGATCCACTGCCTCGTTCCTTGGACGCTTAGACCTGGTTGTCAGGGGCATTGGAGACCGTTGAGCATTGGCCGGTGAAGCATTCCCCTGAGGAGGCTGGGAAGGAGAAATCGCACGGGCAGGGGAAGGACGAACCTTAGGAATAGCAGCTGCAGCAGCTTGTTTTCACGCGGCCACGTTCCTCACCATCCTTTCGTGGGCTGAAGGCATAGCGGCTGCAAAAGACAAAAACAGGCGTCAGATGATAGAAAATAACGAGCAATACAAAGCAATATATTAAGATTAAATACCGAGCAGATCCATAGCATCCCTATAAGTGTTGCACCCCAGCAGTGCCCTAACGTTAATAAAACGAGGCTCTACCCGAGGACTACCGTCGTCCTCAAGGATCGCCACATTCTTCTTCGTGACACACTCGGCCATCCGGAACGAGTTCACGTACTTCAGCAGTTTCTCATATGAGGCAGCATCCCCCTCATCCAAATCGGTCGGCTCAAAAACATATTCCTTTGGGGGCTTAGTAAAATGCGCCCCAGTCCACTGGAAGGGATATTTCAGCAATCGCCGCCCAATGTATTTACCCTCCTCGTTAATCATATCCTCCCCGTTCTCATCCACTTCAAGCTCCCAGCAGAACGTGCTATCCTGGGCAGCCTCCGATACGGGCTCCACGACGAAGTACCTCGTCTTAAATGTACGGATAGATTCAGAGAAAGGTTTGAACAGCTTACGCTGCTGCTTCAAAGAGACCCAGCCATAGCTCTTTCCAGAAGTCTGCCGTTGAAGATGAAATACGGTGAAGAAGAATGGAAGAGTCGCCCCTACCTGCAAGTGTTCGCACACCAGCTCGAACGCCCGCATGAACGCTAACGAGTTGGGGTGGAGCTGCGTAGGGGCCAGGTGAAGATGTAGAAAGACGAACTGCTGGAAATCCGTAAATGGAAGCCTCAAGCCCAACTCCTTGAAGACATATTCATACATCGTGAAACGCTCCCCGTAATTGGTGCAGACGCGCTCATTAGCAGTGGGAAAGTGGACTCTCCAATCCCCGTCGTCTCCCACCGTCCGAAAGCAGTCTCCAACATAGCTCGCAAACTCGAACACGTGCTCAGAGGGTTCCGCTACCTCCCATTCCTCTACTTTATTTTCTGTTACATCCTCCTCGGGTGCATCCTCCTCGGGTACCTCCTCCTCGAGCACCTCTTCCTGATCATCATCCCGCGGTTCGTCCTCTTGCTCGTAGTCCGTATCCTGCTTAGTGGACCCACTCGAAGACTGAGTGCTATTACTCCCCGAGGAACCAGACTCCTCCTCGGACGAATCTAATACAATTTCTCCGCGGGGCCCTGTCGCCATCACCTAAAAAGCAGAGAAAGACAGTGAATTCGACAGCTAATCAAATCCACCATTCCACCGCTGAACAAGTGAAAGGGCGCGCTAAGGGCTGAGGACGACGTCCCCGGCCTAAGCCCTGACAACACTACGAAAAGTCTCCCCGCGAGACAATGCCCGGAACTCTCCTCCCACATGAGGAACTTCTCCAAAGCAAGATCACGAGTTTTTCATTCAGCTCACAACTCCATAAAATGCAACGCTCGCACGGTCACGTGCACGTCACCATCGCGACGGCGTCACGGACAGACCCTCCACACACAGCGTAACAACAGGCTAACGGCAATGGAGACGGCGGAACCATCATCCACCACCGGCGGCTACCACATATACAACCCTAAGTCTCCTAAAATCTAACCTAACCACATGCAATGTCTAAGTAAACATCGACAAAAAGCAAAACAAGGAAAAGAGACGACTTACTCGTAAATATAAGGCTGAAAGGACTTGCCCGGAGCTTCAAACAATGAAGGTTGCAACGGACAGCGTTCACGGGCAAGGAATTTGCTGAAGATTGAAGGAAAAGGTTTTGAATGAAGGTTTTCCCCCCTATTTATACAGGAGGTCACGTGCAACCACACGCGCACATAGGTCATAATGACTACCCGCTAGCCATTATTGCCTAAGCGGCGACGACACAAGTTCCAACACACACGTGGCAACCCCCGTACCGTTTCGTATTCCACTAAACTGTTGGTACCCACCGGTAACGGGCAACGTATAACGACCACGGGCTTCCACAGCCAACGAGCAAAACGCTCCACTTCTCCGAGACTGTACGCTATCCTTAAGTCATCACTTCCATGCTCGGAAGCAACGACTTGGGGGGCTACTGTTCTGGACTGGGCCAACGGCCATGCGCAGCCCAATCCGTGACTGCTACAGTAACGGCCCAAACGCTTGGATCCAGTCCATTAAGATGACAAAAGTACCCTTTTGCCACTACAATCGCGCACTGACTGCTCAGTCCTGCCCGGAGTTATTGTCCGCCACACACGAACTACAGCTCCCCGACAGCTGACGGACAGATGCCCACAACTACCCTCCTGCCCGTCATAACGGCTAGTTTGGCAGTTACCTATTCTTCAGGAAAACGGTTATTTCGCCTTGAAAATAGGACCGTTGGCCACGCGCTGGGGAACATTATATAAACCCTCTCATTTGAGAGGGCGAGGTATCATTTTTTCACCCTAAGCATACACTTTGTACTTGCCCCTTTTTCTCTGACCCTTTCTTACTTGAGCGTCGGAGTACCTTGCAGGTACTCCCCCTCCTCTCCTCATTCTCAAGCCGAGCACGTTGCACGCCTTACGACCAACGATCATCCGGGCACCTCACCTTCTGACGACCAGCTTACGTGGACCAGTTCGAATACTTCGGATCAATATACATACTCAATGTTTTTTTCCAAAATTATTATTTCATAATCCCTTAATATTGTGAGATTATTATTATAATTAGGAGTAACAAATTTTTTATATGAAATTTAAAAAAGTAAATCACATATAACTATTCTTCTTGATAAATACTATATAGTGTGTATACCCTCCTTAAATTTGATTTGATTTTTTAATTTTTTGTAAATGTTTTAAAAGAAAATATATAATATTATAAAAATTATTAAAATTAACTGAAACAAACGAAACTATATTATATATAAATCGAATGTTCAAAAAACTTAATTGAAGAAGTTGTGTTATATATATATATATATTCTATGCTAACATGAGAACGTGTAATTGTATTAATAAATATATTCATAATCAATTTCAACATATTTATATATGAATAGAGTGTGTAATAAGCACTTAATTTTTTCTTTTTTTTTTATCCAAAAAAGAGGTGTGCCATGAGCATCATCTATGCATAAGATAGTTAAAATGTTAAGAAAATATTATTTTTACACTTACACCGTATTTTATTAGTTGTTTTTTTTTTATAGAGTGGTATCCTTTCTACCGTACCGACTAATAGCTTTCGTCCCGCGTAGTCTCCGAAAGTTGGACCTAGGCTCCTTCGAACTCAGGACCTCAAGGAAAACAAACCCTTGAAACCCAAGTACCCTCCCACTAGGCTAACCCTCTCGGGTTTGTATTTTATTAGTTATCAATATGGTGAATAATAAAATATTATAATAATATATATTTTTTTAAATATAATAAACTTTTTTATTATAATTATTTTTTATTTTAATATTAAATGATATTGATATAAAATTGTATGATTAATTAATTTTATAACTTCATTAACCAATATTTTACATTTTATTAATCAACTTTGTTTAGTTTTAAAAAATATTTTTAATATCTGGATGTTTATTAAACAAATTCATAACTTCATTAACTAATTTTTTACTTTTCATTAACTAATTTTGATTTACTACCAAAAATTATTTTTAATATCTTATCATTTATTAACCAATTTTATCACTTCATTAACTAACTTTTTACATTTAATTAATCAATTTTATTGAACTACTTTAAAATTACTGTTCACAGGCACTGTTCATAAAAATATTTTTTATTTAAAAAATACTGTGCATCATATAAATACGGCGAACAATGTATACAGTGTATGTATTTGATGTAAAAAACTGAGTGTAGGAATATCATTCCTGAAAAAGTTATAATAAAGAAGAAAGACATAAAATCAAAACCTTTCGAATTTAATAATAAAAAGGGTTAAATATACAACACCCATTGAAATATAGACGAGTTTCTTTTATAATATATTTTTGGCTTAATACCCTTTTTAGTTTGTTACTTATACTTCTGAGTCCATTTTGGTTCTCTTTCTTTTAAAACGTCCAAGTTGGTCCCTTACGTTGTCAAACAGAATCAAACTAGTTCTTTTTATCAAATATTGATAAACGGCATTAGTGGAAATAACGTGTCAGCCGAGGTGGATTGTCTTTTTCTTTTACTTTTTCAAACATTACCAACTAACCAATATTAACGTGACATGTGGCACTATTTATAATCTATAACAATATATAATGGCAAAACTCAATTTTGGTGTAGCTTTTTTTCATTCCAATTTTACCCTTCTAAATATATTAAACATAACTACTAAAAACCTCCTTCAATAACTTCTACAGTTTTTTTTTAAATAAATACCTTCTATGTAACTTCCAATTCCATTGTAAAAATATATATAACTCCTTAGTCAGTAGTTTGTTTTCTTTCTCTTTTAAAATGGAAGTGAGAGTGGCATAGAGTGAATTAAGAGACAAGAAAGTGAAATGTGTGTGGAATAAGGGTTCGTATAATTCTATTTTAGAAGCAGAGACATAAAGGTTACTCTTACTTTTACACTCATATCATTTGCACAAGATAATTTCTCATCATAAATGCTACTCTTTACTTATTGATATGAATGATGGAGTGTTAATGCACACCATTTTCAAAAATGAATAATTGTATCAACTTATTTTTATTATGAATAATTGTATTTATTCTGATTGTTGTTTTACTTTAATTAACTTATTTTCTTTTTAAATTTCTGTGTGTTTGACAAAATTGTCGGGCAATTATGATAATTATCAATTCAATTATTTATTACTTTTCACTGAATCTTCAAAACCATCTATCTTCACTACTTTAATCTCTATAAGTCATTGAATCTCTTTAAGTACATATCACATTATAAATTTTGTTTATTATACATATTTACAACTTTCGGCTATTTGAAGAATCAAGCCATTAGAAAGGGTATGAAATCGGAACAATTTGCCAGTAAAATCGAAGCAAGATCAACCTATAATCTTGGAAATCATTTTTTTTTTCACATTGATGATTTTTGTCTATCATAATTTTAGTACAACTTCAATTTTTTTGAGTGAACAACTCGGAATTACTTTGATAAATAAAAATTTTTAAAAAAAAGAGAGGTTTATAATTTACACGTTTATATTTTGACTTATGCGCGCATGAAAAAAGCGGATAACCCGTGTCCGTTTAGACGCTAGTAATAATAATAACAAAGGAAAATAACAAAAAAAACATCCAGATTTGTCTTCTTCACAAGCTCTTGTTACCTCCCTGAGGGAGAAAAAAACAAAAATGAGAAACACCCAATCCTCCACACATCAAGATCCGAAAAAGAAAAAAATCAAAGAGTTTCCGGTGAAATTGAATTTTCCGGCGAGTATGAAGTTTCTGCACAGAATTGCATTTTTTGAGATTCAGTTTGTGTTTTTTAGAAGTTTAGATTCTATTTCAAACATGGGTTGTTATTTTGTAAAGTCTTAATTGCAAGGTAACCATAATGTTCATTTCTTTGGTGTTTTTGATGGACATGGTGAATTTGGTGGACAATGTTCTAATTGTGTTAAAAATAGGTTGGTAGAAAAACTGTCTAATGATTCTGTGTTGTTAGAGGACTCTGTTAAGGCTTATAATTCGGCGTTTTTGGATACTAATGATGACTTGCATAAGAATGAAATTGATGATTGTATGAGTGGTACTACCGCGATTACGGTGCTAGTTATAGGGGACACGCTATATGTTGCGAATGTTGGTCATTCGAGGGCGGTGCTGGCCGTTAAAGATGAAAATATAATTGTTGCTGAGGAGTTTCCGGCGAGTATGAAGTTTCTGGCCAAACATATGCAGTTTCCGGCGATAGTTTGTTGTTTTCCGTTTTGAATTTCTTATTCTTCTCTTCTTTCACTACTCTCATAGATCTGTTTTTTTTTCCAGATCTAGATTTTTTTAATGAATTCCATACTCTCATAGATCTGGTTTTTTTTTTCAGATCTGAATTTTTTTTAATGAATTAAAGGAAAAATTGAAGGTTGTTTTAGAAATTTTTCAACAGGATTTTGGAAAAATTAAAGGTTGTTATAGAAAAATTAAATTACTGTTGTTCTGGAAAATTTGAATTTAGGTTGTTTTGGAAAAACAATGAATTGATGTTGATGAAAAATTGAAGTTTCTTGAATTGGTGTTGATATGGAAAAATGGAAGGTTAATGAATAAATGTTGTTCAAGAAAACATTGAAGGTTGTTCTGGAAAAATACAAAGGCATAAATGAAACGAAAAATAAAAAATCAATATTAAACACATATTTATTAATTCAATCTCCACATCAACGCCAGTTGTGCATGAAGTGGATAGTTTGTTTGACTTTGACTAAAAGATTTAACAGAAAGGACAAACATGACACTTTTTGAATATGTAAGGGATCAACTTAGACGTTTTAAAATAAAGAGGAGCAAAATGGACCCAAATGTATAGGTAAGAGACTAAAAAGGATATTAAACTTATATTTGTTTTTAGATTTTCCCCTGTAATATTATTTTTTACCCCCCTAAGCGTATAATTTAAACATTGAATCTGGGAAGTAAACAATTTTTTTTATAGGAAGGTAACTTTGACGTTAGGGGCAAAAGAAATAGAATTTTAACATTTCAAGCAGGATTCAACATTTTTTTACAGGGTAAATAAAAATTCGCCTATATTATAGGGGGTGTTGTATATTTAACCCTAATAAAAAATAAATAAAATTTAAAAAATTATAAACAAAGTCAGACATGAAAGAGTTTGAGGCGTGATTTCAATAACGTTTATCTTAAATGTAAAGAATGAGGTTGACAATCTTGTCTGCACAATTATTTTCTTCTCTTAAAATGTGAGATACACTAAAGGGTTAAGTATGTTTGTGGTCCTCATAAAAATCTAAAGTTTCGTTTTTAGTCCTTCAAAATATTTCTTTTAAAGAATGATATTCCTATAATTTTCCAGCAACATTTTTTGTCTTTAATATTAAAATCGTCGTTAAAATTATCGTTAATTCAGTTGGTAAGTAATAAATTGTCGCTAAAAGTGTTGCTAATTCAGTTGCTAAGTTATAAAAATCGTTGCTAAGTTGACGGAGGGACTAAAAGTGTGAATAAAAACTTTTAAGAGTACCATTCTTTGAAGAAAATATTTTGCGGGACTAAAAAGAAAATTTGAATTATTTAGGAGGACCACAAATATATTCAACCCTATAAATATGTATTAAAAAATTTGAATTATTTAGGAGGACCACAAATATATTTCTTTTAAAGAATGGTAATTTTAAAATTTTTCATTTACATTTTTTGTCTTTAGTATTAAAACCGTTGATAATTCAGTCACAAAGTAATAAACTGTCACTAATTATATTACTAAATTGTAAAAACTGTTGCTAAGTTGCATTAGGGACAAAAACATGAATAAAATATTTTAAAATAACCAATTTTTAATAAAAAAAATGAAATTTAAAATATTTAGAAGAATTACAAATATATTTAACCCTACCGTGTAAGATATGAATTCAACCATTTATTTCATAGCTGTAAGAGAAAGATAGATGAATTTTTTTAAAAACTTGACAAATCGATTTGAAATCCATTTTAAGTCAAAGGTAAGACCAACTATTTTATAAAAATAATTCTATCCACTTAACTCAACTACTTAACTCATCATGAAGGTTTATCATTAAAAAAAAAATGAATGGGGTACGGGGAATATTTTACTATTTAGATAAATAAGATGGAGACATGAAATAGTGAACTTTTGATGGAAGGGGCACGGGGGAGTATTCTACTACCATGATATCTTTATTGTCTCATATTGGTGTAGTCATAGTTCAATTTGATTCAACTAAATTATAATAGTGAACTTTTGAATGTTTGAAAATGTGTTTTTGAATATCCGCATTTTATTATATGTTTCGATCTATTCATTTTTATTCTTAAATAATTTAAAAAAAATTCTAGATCCGAAGACAGATACATCGTGTCACTTTCTATCTGAATTTAGTACAAATTTGATCAAATTATAGATTCACATTCCATTTTTTCTTCTTTTTTTAGGTTAGTTTTATTAGGATTATAGAATTTGAGCAAGCATTGTTCTCCATCTTTTCAGATTCTATCATCTGAAATATTGTCTAACACATACATGCGTTGTTTTCTCTATGTTTTAGAAGTTTTTGGTGCAGACTTTCATTTCTTGTTCTCATGTGTGGTTCTCTATGTTTTAAAAGTTTTCGATTTATGTTTTTATTTCTTGTTCTTTATGTTTTTGTCAATGTTTCAAAAATGAATAGACTCAATCATGTTATGAGAAACATAATCTCAACCACTTTTGTTCTGGACTGGATCAATGGCTAGACATGACTCAACCCACTTCTACTCCTAGAACGGCCCAATTGCCTAAGTCTAATCTACAAGGGGGTAAAAGTTACATTTCTGCCCCTCAAACCGGACAAGGACTGCATCGTTCCTCCCCGGAAATGTTTTCGCTCCCCGAACAGCTATGGGCATGTGCCCGAAACTATGCTTATGTCCGACATAACGGCTAGTTTTGGGCACCCTGCCCGACATAACGGCTAGTTTTGGGCAGTTACCTATTCTTCGGGAAAACGGTTATTTCGCCCCGAAAATAGGACCGTTGGCCACGCGCTAGGGGG
This sequence comes from Lathyrus tuberosus, assembly GCA_022829125.1. Classification (NCBI taxonomy): domain Eukaryota; kingdom Viridiplantae; phylum Streptophyta; class Magnoliopsida; order Fabales; family Fabaceae; genus Lathyrus; species Lathyrus tuberosus. The sequence goes on along the minus strand of JALAZF010000278.1, from coordinate 6,736,120 downwards.
CTCTATATAAACCCTCTCATTTGTGAGGGTCAGATATCAAATATTCACCCTACGAACTAATACTTTGTACTTGTCCCTTTTCTCTGACCCTTTCTTACTTGAGCGTCAGAGTGCCTTGCAGGTACACCCCCTCCTCCTCTCCATACGCCCAGCATCTCAGACGTACTTGGTGGCCCACTTCTACAGGATCTGATCCAGCCTTCACGATCAGTGGCCCCGTCTGTGGGAATCATTGCTCTCCCCTTCTTTCTTTCCCTGGAAATCGAAGATCAAAGCAAATTTCAAGATCATCATCATGGCCTCTCAAAATCACGCCAAAGGTGCATCCAAACCGCTGTCCTCCCCGTCAACAAGACTGACGTTGACGACCCATCATCTCTTCTCCGAGATGCCCGTTTTCTGAGGGACGGGGCCACAACTTCTCCTTCCTCTACCCCTGCTGACCGCAACAACGACCAGCCTTCACTGGACATCCAGCCCATTCCTGTTCCGCACAACGCCGACCCGGCCGTGGCGGCCCTCCTGGAGGCGATCAACAAAACCAGCAGTCTGATCCTGCAGCAGAACGAAAGGATTGGGCGTTAGAAGAGTCCAACTGTCCAAGATCCCTTCCTCCGAGGAGGAACCAACAACGATCAAGGAGCCCGCAGCCCCGGAGAGATATCAACCGAAGACTGCGCCAAGAACCTGACCCTCACGTCGTCCGGAAGCGTGACCAGGTTTCCCCGTGTAACCAGCACTCTCCCGGCCACAAGAGGACCCGAAGGAACGAGCAGTCACACTCGGTCAAGTCTAAAGGCCGGGCCCGATCACCTTCTCCCCGAAGGAACCGCTCGCCTTCTCCCCGAAGGAACCGCTCACCTTCTCCTCGAAGGAAGCGCCGCCACGAGTGTACCCTTCGGTCCCCGTCATTCACCAGTTCCAGCAGCGACGATGAGCCTCGCGGCCCATTGTCCCAAGAAATCTTAGCTACCCGTCTCCCTAAGGGCCTGGAGAAGCCCCCGTCACTAGGCACATACGACGGGACTACTGACCCCGACGAGTACATCAAGAACATCGATGCGCTATTGGACTACCGTGGCGTACGGGGCGCCATCAAGTGCCGACTATTTCCGACCACGCTCCGAAAAGGGGCGATGACGTGGTACAAGCAGCTGCTCGAAGAGTCTATTACCTCATGGAGGCAACTGGGCAGAATGTTCTCACGGCATTTCACAGCTTCTCGCCGTCACCCCAAGACTGAGGCCTCCCTTGGAGCCATAATCTAAGGAAAGGACGAACCTCTCCGCGCGTATATCGAGAGGTTCAACAAAGAAGCAGCACAGGCCCCTACAACGGACAAGATGGAAAAGTTTCTGCTCGAGCAAGGACTCCGCCCGGGCTCCGAGTTTTCTAAGGTCGTCGGTCTCGCACCTCCGAGGAACCTATATGCCCTCCTCCTCAAAGCCCAATCGCACATTCAGTACGAAGATAATGTTGCGGCCAGCAACGTCCGAGCATCACGCCATCAGGAGAACGCTCGGGCCTCTAGAGGCGAGGAAGCCTCAACATCTAGTCGAGGCAAAAGAAGGCGCGAGGACCGTCCTCGGGACTCCCGCGACAACAAGGGACCCTCCTGGCAATTCCACGACTATACCCCCCCCCCCGACCGTCTCCAGGGAGAAGATACTGTCCGAGTGTGCGAATTAGGAATTCAAGCAGGCAAGGGTCCGCTTCCCTAAACAACTGTCGGCCAAACCCAACGTCGACAAATCGAAGTACTGCCGTTTCCACAAGAGTCACGGCCACACTACTGAAGACTGCATCCATCTGAAGGATACTATCGAGATACTGATCAGCGACGGCCACCTGAAACAGTTTGCGAAGAAGAAGGACACTCCTCAGCAGGACGCCCAGGAGTCCAAGAAAATAGAGGAAGAGGTACCCTCCTCGGAAGAGGCCAACATCCAGGTCGCTATGTCCATATCGCGACCAGAGGACTTCTACGTCCCGGACAAGCTCAGTGCCCCTGCTTATTTCGCGGCCCACAGCCCGTGGGAGACGTTTCCCTCCACCATGGCTATCTCTCGCAGAGGCTTCAACAAAGTCACGGTGGGCTCCGTAAAATGAAAATTCGAGCATCTGATCAACACAAGCTCCAATAAGGTGACCACGCTCGATCAGGCCCAAAAGGGCTCTATCCCCATCTCCTTCTACCGGGAAGAGCTCCTCGGGGGATCTCCAAACTCGAGCATACCTTTGCTCGTCAGAGCCCGAATGGCGAACTTCGACGTTCGCAGAATCCTCGTCGACCAGGGCAGCTCGGTCGACATTATGTACTCCCAGCTGTTTTCAACACTTCAGCTGGACGAATCACACCTTACCCCCTATGTGGGGTCTGATTTACAGGGATTCAACGGATCAGTGACCAAGCCATGGGGATACGTCGAACTGATCATAACCTTTGGATCAGCTGAGATGGCCAGATCTGTCAAGGTATAATTTCTGGTGATCGACTGCCCGTCGCTTTACCAGTACATATTCAGAAGACCAACTCTGGCCGAGTTGGTAGCTGTGCCTTCAATAGTCCACATCAAGATGAAGTATTACACTTCAAAAGGGATGGTCGCCACCCTCCACGCGACATCGAAGCTGCACGACGGTGTTTCAAAGCAGCTACAAAGGGGCTCAACGCCATTGCATCCAAGCCAAAGGTATCAAGCAAGCCAGCCTTGCCCAGCAGCTCCGAGGAAGCCAAGCCTCTGCCCCAGGTCGACTCCGTCGACCTCGACAGTCGCTTCCCCGAAGAAGGCCAACAGGAGGACCGAGCAGCTTCTGCCAACTCGTCTACCTCGTCCAGTAGCAGCTCCCATCCGATGTGCCTAATCCCGGATGGAAACTTTGAGCTCGTTTTGTTCGGCGACGACCCTCAGCGGGGAGTGAAGATTGGAGCAGACCTGCCCGACATCGTGAGGAAGCAGCTCAAAGCGTGCCTCCGTGAGAACGCAGACCTCTTCGCATGGAGCGCCGCTGAGATGCCCGGCTTGGACCCGTCCGTCGCCTGCCACCAACTGACAATCGACCCGGCCGTCAAGGCCATAACACAACGTAGGAGAAAGCAGTCTCCGGAGAAAACGGAGGCTGCAAAAAAAGCTGTAAGGGACCTCCTCGAGGCCAAATTTATCTCGGAGGCCAAGGACACCACTTGGCTGTCCAACGTTGTACTTGTAAAGAAATCTAATGGCAAATGGCGAATGTGCATTGATTACACCGATCTTAATAAGGCATGCCCGAAGGATGCCTATCCCCTCCCCAATATTGATAAACTTGTTGATAATTCTGCAAGTTTTAAACTTTTATCGTTCATGGACGCCTACTCAGGCTATAATCAAATTCCAATGGTAATGGCTGACAAAAATACACGGCCTTTATGACCGAATCGGGCAATTATTACTACAATGTAATGCCCTTCGACCTGAAGAACGCCAGAGCGACCTATCAAAGAATGATGAACAAGGTCTTCCGGGGAGAAATATCCGACATGCTCGAAGTCTATATGGACAACATGATCGTAAAATCCCACGAGGAAACTGATCATACTGCCCATTTAAGAAAGGTCTTCGAACAGGCCCGAAAATACAAAATGCGTTTTAACCCAGAGAAGTGCACGTTTGGTGTCCGAGCAGGCAAATTCCTCGAATTCTATTTAACAGAGCGAGGAATCGAAGCCAATCCCGATAAGTGCCGAGCATTCTCTGAGTTTCCAATGCCCAAGTCAAAGAAATCCATCCAGTCCCTCAACGGGATGCTCGCGTCACTATCTCGTTTCGTGGCCAAATCTGCCCAGCACGCCTTACCGTTCTTCAAACTCCTCCGCAAGGAGGCAGCGTTCGAATGGACCGAGGAATGTGACAAGGCTCTTCTCCATCTGAAACGGACGCTCTCAGAGCCACCAGTCCTCTCTCGCCCGGACAATGGTGAAACTTTGTACCTATACCTCGCCGTAGCAACCGAAGAAGTAAGCGCCGCTCTCATCCGCGAGACACCTGACGGACAGAAGCCCATATATTTCACGAGCAAAGCACTACAAGGACCAAAGTTAAGGTACCAACAGATAGAGAAAGTGGCTCTGGCCCTCATCAACGCAACCAGAAGATTAAGACACTACTTCCTAGCCCACACGATCGTGGTTCGAACAGATCAACCCATAAAACAGCTGCTGGGACGGCCAGACATGGTCGGTCGAATGATCAAATGGTCGCTTGAACTATCCGAATTTGACATCCAATATGAAAGCAGGAAAGCTCTCAAGGCCCAGGATCTGGCCAACTTCGTTGCAGAAATGACGTTCGCAGACTCCCCCGCGAGCGAAGCGCGCAAATGGACCATTTATATGGACGGTGCCTCCAGCTCGGCAGGAAGCGGTGCGGGCATCATACTGGAAAGCAACGAAGGAATCATCGTTGAAGTATCGCTCACCCTGTCTTTCCCAACCTCTAACAACCAGGCTGAGTACGAAGCCTTCCTCACTGGGTTACGTCTAGCCGAGGACCTGGGCGCAGAAGAAGTCATCATTTGCACAGATTCACAACTCGTGGCCCTTCAGGTCCGAGGAGAATATCAAGCCAAAAACGACAACCTAACCGAATACTTAGCACTGGTCAAAAAGGAAATGACAAAGTTTGCAGCGGTGGAGGTAAGACATGTTCCCCGCGAACATAATGTCCGGACAGACGTTCTATCCAAACTAGCCAGCACAAAGAAGAAAGGCATAAACAAGTCCATCATACAGGAGGTACTCCTTCGACCCAGTATCGAGAGGGCCTCCCCGACCCTCGACGTACAAGTGATTGGCGACAACAACTGCTGGATGACTGTTTACAACTATCTCGCTAAAGACGAACTTTCGTCCGATCCAAAAGAGGCTAGCGTAGTTAGGCGAAGAGCTTGCTCCTATGTCCTGGTCGAAGATAAACTCTACAGGCGTGGATTCTCCATCCCGCTGTTCAAGTGTGTCGAGAAAGAAATGGTCGCACACATCTTGCGCGAAATCCACAAAGGAATCAACGCCCAACACCTCGGTGGAAGGCCCCTTGCCCGAAAGGCCCTCCGAGCAGGATATTACTGGCCGACCATGCAACATGACGCTAAAGAACACGTGAAGAAATGCGATAGATGCCAATGGCACGGGGACATGCACCTGGCTCCACCTAACGAGTTTAAGGCTATGTCCTCCCCGTGACCATTTGCCTGGTGGGGCCTAGACATCCTAGGACCCTTCGTAGTAGGATCAAATCAGAATAAATACTTAATAGTAGGCGTGGATTACTTCATAAAATGGATAGAAGCGGAGGCTCTAGCCAAGATAACTATTAACATACTGCGTTTCTACAAACGAAACATCCTTGTACGTTTTGGCGTCCCTCAGGCGATAGTCATGGACAATGGGACACAGTTCACGGACAGGAAGTTCTAGGACTTCGTCGCCCAGCTAGGCACGAAGCAACACTTCGCATCCGTCGAACATCCCCAGATAAACGGGAAAGCCGAAGCGACGAACCGAGTCATCCTTCGAGGCCTCAAACGAAGGCTGGACAAAACGAAGAAGGCTTGGGTCGAGGAGCTGCACAGTGTGTTATGGGCATACCGCATAACTCCACACTCTACAACTGGGGAAACACCTTTCTGTCTAGCATACGGGACCGAGGTTGTAATCCCCATCGAAGTTCACGTACCCTCCAGGCAGACAGAGTCACCCCTAGACGAGGAGATGAACGACGAATCATTAAGAGAAGAACTCGACCTCGTCGAGGAAATCCAAACTAGGGCAGCCCTCCGCGAAGCCTCACTAAAACAAAAAATTACCATCAGACACAACGCCAAGGTGATACGACGAGAGTTCGACGTGGGAAGCCTTGTTCTAAGGAGAAACCACAAATACTCTCGCGAGGGCAAACTAGCCGCCAACTGGGAAGAACCCTATCGTGTCTGAGCAAAAATGGAGAATGGGGCCTATTACCTAGAACATATCAACGGGGAAGAACTTGCTCGACCATGGAATGCCGAAAAGCTAAAACAATACTATAGCTGAGGCCCTAATTCTCGGTTTGACCCGTCGCGACTACGAACGTCAGCTACCGACCACTATGCACGCCTAGGTATAAGCGTCGCATACCAATAAAGCAGAACCCCACTCAATAACAAGCCGAGTATCTGCTCAACAGTGGTCCTCAATCGAGCATCGCCGTTGTTAAAGTACCATGACTGGCAGAACCCCAGCTCGCGATGGGACATTCACACCGCGAACTCAGGCCTCAAACGCGACCTGAGCTCCGCACCCCCCGCCAGGATATTCCCCGGCCATTTGACCAGTACCCCTCACTGCCGAACACGTCTACAACGAGCAATCCCTTGAAACTTCACATAAGTCAAATATTCCCTATCACGGGCAAGCATACATTCACAACGAGCATGAATACAACACTTAGCAGAAAATAAAAACAAGTAAAACTATACAAATAACAGAACCGGCCACCAAGACCAGACACATAATTTAAGTATGAGAAACGACCACTAGGACCGTGATTGTACTGGATTACATAGACCGGGGGCCACGCCCCCAAAATAGGTTACATCAAATACACAGCACGCAGGCCGGACAAATTACAACAACAAAAAGAAAATCCCTCACTCATCCATCTGGTCGGCAGACTCAGGATGAGGCTCCTGGTTCTCCGCGGGCTGATCCTCAGCATTCTCTTCAAGAAGGGAGTCAGGCATAGCGATCCGACCACCTTTAACATGCGCCAGATAATGAGTACCCTCAGTAGAAAAGTCAAGTCCGGAGTTCACCACCCACAGTTGAGACACGGCATTCTTGAAGGATTCGTCCGCAATGAAGATATTATCATCCTCGGTAGCCAACATACGGGCAACTAGCTCGGACCTTGTCTTCAGTTCCTTCACATCCTTGGGTTCATCTTTGCCCGGGGTATTGACCGCCCTCAGCCGCTGGACCAGCTCCTCAGCCGCCTTCTTCTCCACCGCCAGCGTAGAATTCTCCTTCTTCAGTCTGGCCACCTCCTCGTCAGCCTTCTTCCGAGCATCGTCGACACTCTTCACCTCTTCCGTGAGAGATGCCACGGTAGCCCGAGTAGCCCTGAGTTTAGACTCAGTTACAGAATCCCCTTCAGCATATATGGCCGCCATTTCCAGAACTCTGACCAGTGTAGAGGCATCCTCGGCCACCAACGCCCTCTTGCTCGGGCGGTCCATGCTTTCCAGCCGAAGGGATTCCGCCCGCGGCACGATCAAGGAGTTCCCCTCAAATAATCTTCTATCGAGTATGCAAGGGGGAAGCTCGAACCTCCCTTTCTCTGGGGCCCTGCTGAGATCCACAGCGTCGTTGGCCCTCGGCCACTTGGTTCGTGAAACCAAAGGCAGGGGAGATCCATGGGGAGCAGGAGTGGGAGAAGAGGTCCCCGCAGCAGACTGAGCATGAGTGGGAGCACGCACATTGGCAAATCGAGACTTAGGAGGAGCCGTGCTGGGCTTGTTCCTCGCGAGAGCATTTTTCACCATCCTCTCATGGGCCTGAGGCATCTCACCTACACAAACAGAACACGAGCATGTTAGATACGAGAAAAGAAAACAGTTCGGACAAATTAAAATAACTAAGATTACCGAGCAGCTTCTGGGCTTCCGCAGGAGTCTTGCACTTTAGGAGTGCCTTGGTATTAATAAAGCGGTATTCAACCCTCTGACTACCATCCTCCTCGAAGATCGGTTCACCCTTCTTCGTCCAGCATTGAGCGAGCAGGAAGGAGTTAACATACTTCACCAGCGTCTCATACGCACCGGCATCCTGCCCGTCTAACTCGTGCGGATGAAGAACGTAATCACCGGGCTTCTTGGAAAAATGGCCAGGTCCCCAATGGATGGGGAACTTGTACACTCTCTCCCCGATAAACTTCCCAGCTTCGTCGCGCAGCTCGTTTCCTTCCTCGTCGACCTCGATCTCCCAGAGATAAGTACTGTCCTGGGCGGCTTCCGATACGGGCTCAATAATGTAGTACCTCTCCTTGAACGTCCGTATCGATTCAGAGAAAGGCTTGAACAGCTTGCGAGGCTGCTTCAATGAAACCCAACTGTACTTCCTCCCCGACAGCTGCCGTTGAAGGTGGAAGACTGTGAAGAACAAGGGAAGAGTAGCCCCTATCTTAAAAAAATCACAGGTCTGCTCAAACGCCCGTATAAAGGCCAGTGAGTTCGGGTGCAGCTGCGTAGGGGCCAACTTCAAGTGCATAAACACTGATTGCTGGAAATCAGTGAACGACAATCTCAACCCCAGCTATTTAAAGGCATATTTATACATAGTGAAGCGATCCCCGAAATCCGTGCAGACCCAATCATCCTCGGAGGGAAAGTTCACCTTCCACTCCCCCTCTGGCCCGACTTCCGTAAAAATATCCCCTAAATACGTGGCAAAGGTAGACCCGTGCTCGACTGGTTCAGCCACCTCCCACTCCTCCACAGAATCTGCGACGACATCCTCTTCCATATCTTCTATTTCCTCTTCTTCCCCGACCTCGCTGGGGATACTTGAAGTCGTCGAACTAGTGCTGTCCGAGGAACTCGCCTCTTCCTCATACGAGTCCAAGATAATTTTTCCATCTGGCCCCATCGCCATATCGATCACCTGAAAAGCAGAGAAAAAAGTAAATTCGAAGATAGATCAAATCCATCCTTCCACCGCTAGTCAAGTGAAAGGGCGCGCAAAGGGCTGAGGACAACGTCCCCGGCCTAAGCCCTAACATCAAAAGAAAAACTCAGAAACCTCCCTGCGAAGAGACGCTCGAGACAAGTCATCCCCAGGCGAGGAGCTTCCCCGCACTCATACCCAGTTTCCATTTGAAGCTTCACCGAAAACCGCAAAGCTTCACCGGAACCTGGGGTTATTCGACCGGATAATTCATCACCAACTCAGAAGATGAAAAATCACGACGGTTACACATGCATCGTCGTCGCAACGATGCCATGAACCGCCCTCCTCACTAAAACATACTAAAAAGTCCGGCGACGCATCAGAAGTGGAAAATGGCACAACCACCGTCCACCATCAACAATCACCGGAAATCAGCCTATTTCATCTCCTAAACCTAAACCTAACCACATGCAAGACTACAAACAACCGTCAAATGGGTAAAAGAGCACAGAATAAGCAAACTTACTTGATTTAGAAGATGAAAAATGGTTCCCCGGAAGTTGATGTGGTGGCCGGAATAGCAGACGACGGTGACGAGCAGGAATTCTGAAGAAGACGACGAGAAATCAGAGCGAAAAGTTCAAAATGGAACGAGTTTCCCCCTTTTATACAGAGGGGTACATGCAGTGGCACACGCTTATAGGTCATGATGGCTATTAACTAGCCATCATTGCCTAATAACTGCTACACTGAGCTCTAGGCACACGTGGCGCCCTAACGTTTCCAATTCTGACTAACCGTTAGTCTCCCCGGATGATGGGCAACACGGTCACGGTCATGAATGCCACAGACACCAGGGGTCACGGACACCACGAGACAATCCTCCTTGTCTCCAAACGACAAATTCACGCTAGCTCCCTGGAGCATCGGGTTGTCCTTAAGTCATCACTTCCATGCTCAGGAGAAACGACTTGGGGGGCTCCTGTTCTGGACTTGACCAATGGCTAGACATGGGCCAACCCACTTCTGCTCCCAGAACGGCCCAATTGCCTAAGTCTAATCCACAAGGGGGCAAAAGTTACCTTTCTGCCCCTCAAACCGGGCAAGGACTGCATCGTTCCTCCCCGGAAATGCTGCCCGTCACGCACAGCTTCTTCACTTCCCGAAAAGCTATGGGCATGTGCCCGAAACTATGCTTATGCTCGACATAACGGCTAGTTTTGGGCACCCTGCCCGACATAACGGCTAGTTTTTGGCAGTTACCTATTCTTCGGGAAAACAGTTATTTCACCCCGAAAATAGGACCGTTGGCCACGCGCTAGGGGGATCTATATAAACCCTCTCATTTGAGAGGGTCAGGTATTAAATATTCACCCTACGATATAATACTTTGTACTTGCCCCTTTTCTCTGACCCTTTCGTACTTGAGCATCGGAGTGCCTTGCAGGTACACCCCCTCATCCTCTCCATATGCCCAGCATCTCAGAGGTACTTGGTGGCCCACTTCTACAAGATCTGATCCAGCCTTCACGATCAACTTCCTTTGCTAGATATGAGTGATCGGTTATCGCGCACGGATCAAAACGAGTAGTTTGAAAATGGTAGTTTAGCGACAATGACTCGAATCGTTCTCCATAGGTTTTTGTACAAAAGCAAAAAGTATTTTCCTGAATAGCATAAAGAATCGTAGAGATGAACAGTGCACCGCTGCTAGGTATAGGAAAGCATCACAAATTCTCGTTCTAACCCAACTGAGTCGAAAAAAATAAAAAATCCGGCCCAAAACTAAATATTCCTTAAGGCAGAATTTGGGTCCTGACTTTAACGAATTATTTGACCCTCTTTCACTCCGAATCAGCTCTTTCCTTCAACATGAAACTTGTAGCTATCTGTCTTAACTTTCCAATACCTATTAGAACGCGTCAATCCGATTCTCGTAGCTCCAATTATGATCCAAACAATGGACACATATTAAATAACCACTAAAGCTGAAAATAAGGTGCGAAAATATATTAAAGGCAAACAAATACTTAATTCTAAAAACATAATAAAACAGTAAAATAAACAAAACAAACTAAGAAAATGCCTATGTACAAACATAAGAGAATGTGCACTAAAATGCACTGATCAAATTCCCCCACACTTGAACTTTTGCACTCCGATTAAAATGATAACTTCAAAAATTCAAAAAAAAACAGAGCATGCATTTCCAAAAGTATCCAAGATACAATGTATAAGTAGAGTTCTAAGTCTAGACTTCAAGAATATGATGTTGGTGAGGAACTCTTTGTGACATTCAGAGTAAATAGGAAAAACAGATTACCAAAAAGTACATCAAAAACAGCAAGATCCTCACAGAATAAAATTCACTCAACTCTCAAGTGTTTAGGTTAACTGTTTACACTCAAAGTACAACATGAAAATTATTACTACCATAAGTTTGAAAAGGCTCTAACATCTGAAATTTAAATGCATGCACACACAGATCAAAAGGACTTTTATTCGGTTGTAACTTGGTCAAGGTATGGGTGAGATAAATCCTAAGGGGGTACTAGGCTAAAAATTAAAGAGTTAAACGAAAATTGAAAGAATTGCGGGAGTTGAACTACAGGATACATCAATTGCTTTCAAACAACAACGTCACAACTTATTTCTCTTCTCTTTTTTTCCTTTTATTCTTCTCTTTTTTTTTTCGGAAGGACTATGTAATAAAATACTTCTCTATTTTTTTTTTTTCATTTTTTCAATTTTTTTCTTTTCTTTTTCTTTTCTTTTTCTTTTTCTGCCAACATTTAGAACATCACAACAACATCACAAAAATGAAGTTCAACCCCACACAAATTCATACAAGACTCTTTCAAACCTTGGTTAGGGTGATAATTTTTGTTTTTCACTTTTCGGCTTGTACTGAGTTAATCACAAATAAATAAATAAATAAATAGGCTCAAAGGGGTTTTCAAACAAAGGGATGATATTGATCAGGGTTAGCTTTTTTGGCTAAGTGAATAAAATTAAAACAAAAAACAAGTTTCCTTGATCATATAGTGTGCACAAGTAAACAAAAAGCATCAACAAGAGTCAATTCAAGTTCTAGAGACTAACAGACATGAGTGAATCACACACACAAGAAAGAAAGAGATGGATTTTTGTATGTTATCCATATAAGGCTCAAAACTCACAAGGGTTAATGATCTACTACTAATGATGTACAATTCAGAGTTTAGTCTTGCTTATCATACTAAGAATGCACAACAAATTTTTCATATCACATCACAAAGTTCTATTCGAGAGAACTAAGAACAAAACTCATACTTGTAACTCGAAAACCAAAGAAAAAAAACATGCAAATTTTTTTTATATTTAAGAACAACACCAAAACAAAAAAAATTGAAAACAAAACAATGAAAACAAAATAAAGAAATGGTTCCCTCCCCCACACTTAAAGCATACATTGTCCTCAATGAAAGAACATAAATATAAAATAAGAGTAAGAGAAAGGAAAGAACACACCCGAGGAGTCAAGGCGGATAAGTAATCACATAAGTAGTCTTTCCTAAAGAGAGCTCTTCTACAGTCTCTTCTTCCAAAGTGGGAATATCATACAGTATCTTTGGGTAGCATCCATTAAACTTGAAATTATTATTAGTGCCTTCGCCTTTTATTCCAGGATCAAAGAAGAATCTTCGATAAGTAAAAGTGTCGAATGGGCACGAGAAAGTGATCTTCTTTTCCACAACATCAGAGATTAAAGGATTAATGGGCTGCCTCATTGCTTTTCTTCCATCTTCAATCAAGGTCTATCCAATTCCCTTCTTATGTTTCTTCAAAACCTGCAAAAGCTTATTTTCTTGATCTAAATCAATGTTAGAAGAAATTATAACAGGTAGCTTTTTATTCCTCTCTAAATAGGCATATTTTAGATTGTCCAGAAGTGGTTTAAACTCTAAGGAAAGAGGTTGTTCAATGGAAGGCATGGTCGGGGCAGCCGGGATATCAAGAGCTTCAGCTGCATAAACGACATCATGAAAAGCATCACCTTGCAAGGCAACATTAATTTCAGCACAAACAGAGCAAACGTTAGTATCATTACATAAATCGCAAGAGTAAGTATCATCATAATCTATTAAAGATGGAAAATCAGATAACAACTCAGGATAAGTATCATCAACTAAATCAGACAGTAACTCTTTTGGATTCACTACTGTTTGGGCAGGTAGTTAGTTTGATTCTCGAGTTTGCTGCATGGCATTCACTAAAGTGACAAGCTGTCCAATCTGTGACTGCAAAGCCTGAATACTAGAATCTGTTCGTTGCTAAAATTGGAGATCATTTATAGCCATTTGCTTAACAAGGTTCTCTAGTGAAGGTCCGGAAGGTGTAGAGCACACAATTTGGAATTCCTTCAGATGCTTATTTGGATCCTCACCTGCAAGACCATTAAACCTTAGCAACAAGTGTATTAAATCAGATTTCAATTCGAAAGGAACATCAACATCAGTATATTCAATACTTAAACCGCTGTAATGAACATCAGGAGCAGCAAGCTCTCTTAATGTTCTTTGTTCAGCCATGTTATCAAAAGGGAAAAAAATTAACAAAGAAATAGAAATCACAAAACTATTTCAGCAATGCAGCAACAATTAGGAAAATACCAACAATGTCCCTATTAAGAAAAAGAATGGAAAAATAGAAAAGCGAATAAAATAAAATCTAAAAAGTATGAAAATATAACTAAAAATCAAATCAAATCATAATAAATCTCTACAAAAAATTTCGTATTTTTTTGAAAATATGAAAATAGAAAATAAATCAAATAAAATAGGAAAATAAGGAATTTGCGATTTTTAGGGCCAAAAACTTTTAGAATTTTATTCTAAAGACGTACTGTTCGTTGATTTTTTATGATTTTCTGGAATAAATCCGGAGCAAATCGAAACAGTAGCTTCCAAACTTACTTGATAGGCTAGAATGCTTATCAATGTACTGCAACCCTGAAAATCAACAAGCAAAAAAAAAAAAAAAAACAAAAATGAAACAAAAAACAAAAAAATCTAACAAAACTCTAAACTAAAATTCTAAAATTGGCTAACATCAACAAAAATCCTCGGCAATGGCGCCAATTTGATCCGCTGTCGCGCATGGATCAAAACGAGCAGTTTGAAAACGGTAGTTTAGCGACAATGACTCGAATCGTTCTCCATAGGTTTTCGTACAAAAGCAAAAAGTATTTCCTGAATAGTGTAAAGAATCGTAGAGATGAACAGTGCGCGACTGCTAGGTATAGGAAAGCATCACAAATTCTCGTTCTAACCCAACTGGGTTGAAAAACATAAGAAAAACCCGGTCCAAAACTAAATACACTACAAGAAAAAAGGAGATTTACGACACTTGAATTGCGACAGTTATCACAAAACCGTCCTTATTCCTGGACTGCGACAATTGTCACGATAGTTAGGGTCAACTGTCGTAGATTTTTTGCGACAGTTATCACAAAACCGTCCTAATTCTTGGACTGCGACGGTTGTCACGACAGTTAGCGACTGGATAGCGACAGTTTTCACAAAACTGTCCTTATTATATTTTTTACTTAACTTTTTATTTTATAAAATAATTTTTTTGATTGAGCGCTAAATGAAAAGGGAAAATTTGTTCCCCTCAATTCATAAAAAATCCTTATCGACTCCTCAACAGAAAATTCATTCCTCTCAAATAATAAAAAACCCCTCATCGAGAAATTAAAAAACGGTGTAAATTTTAAAAGAAAAAAAATTATGCCCCAATAACATTTCCATACATTCTTATTTGTTTAATTGTTTTTTTATAAAATGTAAATTTAAATATTAACCTATAATAATTTCAAACCTATAATTATAAAATGAGTGTAAAGTTTAAAACACAAAACATATGCGAGAGTTCTTAAAATCTTTTTTTATAAAACGCAAATTTGTAAATATAAATTTATACCTAATTTTATTAAAAATTGGTGTGATATTGGATACTGAATTTTCTAAAATTTCAAATATTTTATAGCAGATAATTCTAAATTTTCGATATATACGCACGAATTTTCAAAAATGCAAAAAAATTATGTAGCAAAAATTTCAAAATAACTATAAAAAATTTTGTTTTTAGAAGTTGAAAAAAGTAAAAATTTAGAAAGAATAATAAAATTGATAAAAAAAAAAATTAACCAGTGTGAGAATAGCAGATAATTCTAAATTTTTGATATATACGCACGAATTTTCAAAAATGCAAAAAATGATGTACCAAAAATTTCAAAATAACTATCATAATTTTTATTTTTAGAAGTTGAAAAAAGTAAAAATTTAGAAAGAATAATAAAATTGATAAACAAAAATTAACCAGTGTAAGAATATTGAAAGTTTGGGATGTCACTTATGAAAAAAGAGTTTGGGGTTTGCAAGTTAATTTCTTGAAAAAAAAAGTTGAAGACTATACCTACTTCTGCACATTTTTGTTCGCCGCCCTCTGCACGTCCACCGTCTTCCGAGTTCCGACCACAATCACCGGCCGATTTACAAACCTCTGTCTTTACTGTCTTATATCTCAGCTCAAAACACAATCAGCGAGGTATATTCATGACCTGTGTTTTCAATTCCTTTACCAATTTTTCAATTCACGCGGCAATGATTGCTAATTTCTACCGAGTTTTCATTTTATTTCAAAATCGTAAACCCTTGTCCTTTTTTTAACTCACGTTTATTCTTTCACTCTTGCGTCTATTCGGCTGCGAAGCTTCATCATCTCTCTGGCGATCCTAGATTCTGACACCATAAAATCAGTTTCAATCACTGGCTAAAATGATAGAAAATCGTAAAGTTCCGAAGCTGTAAGTTGAAGGAAAGTGCAACATCCTTATCACCACTGCTCTGCCTTAGGTCAACAACGTCCCTCATCTTGGCAACATCATTTGATGTCAGTTCTCTCTAATCCCTCCCTTAAATTACTTATTCATTTCTTTTCCACAATTCACTGGCATGTTCATGGATTCGTTAATTTCTTGGATTGAATTATTTTGTTCATTTCTCCTGTTCATAGCTTTGAAATTCACATGCATTGGTTTGAATTTTATCAGGTGTGCTGAGTGCCAATGTGTTCACTCCGTATTGTCGGCTTAGGGGTTACAATGTTATTTCCATTTGCGGTACCGATGAGTACGACACAACAACAGAGACTAAAGCATCGGAAGAGGGTTGTTCTCCCAAAGAGATTTGTGACAAGTATTCATTCATTTCCTCCTTATGCGAGTTTTGGAGTTGTGATGATTGAGTTGATATCATCTTTGCCTGCGGTTGATATAACGAGACATAGGCATGAAATCAATTTGGCTAGCATGGCACTCAACAGAATTCAAAACCAATCATTGCATGAAATTGTGGATCCTACGCTCGATTTTGAATCAGATGCTAAGGTAAAGAAAATGATAGTTGCCATGGGCGAGTTAGCATTTCAATGTTTGCAAAGTTCGAAAGATATGAGACCTACCATGGATGAAGTGTTGGAAAGCTTAAAGGATATTCAAAATGGCGGTAAGCATAAAAGCCAACCCGAGGTAATGGATATTTCGAGTTTATCTGATGATGCTGTGCTGCTGAATCATGTTCCACCTCCACTGTCACCTGATTCGAACATTCGGAACAATTATACAACACCGAATACTAGTGCATAAATCGGTTCGGTTTGATATGTTCTTGATAGTTTTCAACCCTTCATCCATACAAGGTTTATATTTTTGAAATTTTGCAATCATCAAGTTTTTCAAACCGGTAGCATCCACCAAATTGCAGCCAGATAAATTTTGAAGTTTTGATTTCACAAACTACAGATTTGTGTTTTGCCTCTATAGTTGTTGTTCCTATTTTTGATTCTGTCTTCCAAGTTCCAACCTCTAGTAATAACTTCCCAAATTCCTTCACCAACTCCTATACAACATATTTGTTGGTTTGATTTTTGGTATAGATAATTAAACTAACCATTCTTACTGTTACTATATATTATGCTGGTGTACTGAAACCGTTTGAATAGTATATGCAAATCTTAGCTCAATTTATAGAAACACACTAAGTGCCTGTTTGGAAAAGTGGTTGGCCACCGCCACCTCAGATTTCACACCCTTGCAAAAAATGTTTAAATCGATTGTGTGTAAAATTTAACATTTTGTTATTAATATTGCAAAAAATGTTTAAAACAAAAATCAAATGGAAAGTTACGACGGTTGATAACCGTCGCAATATGCAGATTACGGCAGTTCCTTACCCGTCGTGAGAATAACGACGGTTGGTGTGATGGTTTTGACAACCGACGCGATACGGCCTCGCGACATATGTTTCTACGACAGTGCTGCAACTGTCGTGACTTGCAAATTACGTCGGTTTTAACCGTCGTAACCTGCCAAAATAACCGTTGCAATCTGCCAATTTTCTTGTAGTGATATTCCTTAAGGCAGAATTCGGGTCATAACTTCAACAAATTATTTGACCCTCTTTCACTCCAAATCAGCTCTTTCCTTCAACATGAAACTTGTAGCTCTCTGTCTTAGTTTTCCAACTCCTATTAGAACGTGTTAATTCAATTCTCGTAGATCTGATTATGATCCAAACAGTGGAAAGATATCAAATAACCGCTAAAGCTGAAAATAAGTTGCGAAAATAAATTAAAGGCAAACAAAGACTTAATTCTAAAAATATAATAAAACAGTAAAATAAACACAGCACACTAAGGAAACGCCTAAGTACAAATGATCCGATGTGTTCGAACTGGTCCACGCGAGCTGGTCGTCAGATGGCAAGGTGCTCGGCGGATGATGGTCGTCAGGCGTGCAGGGTGTTCAGACGGTTGATGAGGAGAAAAGGGGGTGTACCTGCAAGGCACTCCGACGCTCAAGTAAGAAAGGGTCAGAGAAAATGGGCAAGTACAAAGTGTATTCTTAGGGTAGAAAAATGATACCTGACCCTCTCAAGTGAGAGGGTTTATATAGAGCCCCTTGCGCGTGGCCAACGGTCCTATTTTCGGGGGCGAACTAGCCGTTTTTCCCAAAGAATAGGTAACCGCCCAAACTAGCCGTTATGTCGGGCAGGGTGCCATGAACTAGCCGTTATATCGGGCATAGACGCAGTTGCGGGCACCTGCCCATTGCCGTTCGGGCAGCGAGGAAGCCGTGCGTAACGGGCATTAGAGTCGGGGAGGGACGTTGCGTTCCTTGCCCGGTTGGAGGGGCAGAAATGTCACTTTTGCCCCTCTGTGGGTTGGCTTTGGCAATTTGGGCCGCTCCGGAGCAGAGGTGGATTGGGCCGATTCTAGCCATTGGTCCAGTCCAGAACAGGAGCCCCCTAAGTCGTTGCTCCCGAGCATGGGAGTGATGACTTAAGGACTGCTCGTCGACCGGGGGAGTTGCGCAGAGTCGTCGTAAGGAGTCGAGGAAGATTGTCTCGATGTGCCCGTGGCCCTCAGTGCTCGTGATGTTTGTGGTCGTGACCATGTTGCCCGGTATTCGGGAAGATAAAGCGTCAGAATGGGAAACGTTGGGCTGCCACGTGTGCATCGAGCCCTGCATAGCAATTAATAGGTAATTATGGCTAGTGGGCAGTCATTATTACCTACGGGCGCGTGTGTGCACGTGCCCCTCAGTATAAAAGGGGGGAGGTTGTCCCATTTTGCACTTTTTCCTTTCTGATTTTTCTTCGTCGTCATCAGTGTTCCTGCCCGTCGCCGTCTACAGAGCAACTGACCACCGTGCCAAGTTTCGAGCAGCCTTTCTCTTCTACTCAAAACAAGTAAGTCCTCTAGTTTCCAGTTTGTCTTACCTCCTCTCATTGTCAATGGTAGATTGCATGCGGTTAGGGTTAGTTTTAGGTGGTAAAGTAGGTAGATTTTCGGCGAGTGTTGGTGGTGGGCGGTGGTTCTGCCTATCCGATGTACCAAGCATCTCGTCGGAGTGAATGGCGCGTTCGGTGAACGTGGTGGTCCGCGCCATGGTTGTGAGTCGTGACCACCGCGTCTTACCATCTTCTGGTGGGCTGGCAAACTTTCCGGTGGAGCGTTTCCAGATTTCGGTGGAGTTTTTAACGGAATTTGGGCACGAGCGCAGGGAGGTTCCTCGGAGGAAGATGGCATGTCTCGGTCACCTCCTTGCGGGGAGGTTTTTCCTTTCTTTGTTTGATGTTAGGGCTTAGGCCGGGGACGTTGTCCTTAGCCTTCCGCGCGCCCTTTCACTTGACTTAGTGGTGGAAGGGTGGATTTGATTTCCTGTCGAATTCACTGTCTTTCTCTGATTTTTCAGGTGATCGTAGGGGCGATGGAGCCAGAGAGGGAAGTTATCCCCATTACATCCGAGGAGGAGACTGTGTCCGAAGAGAGCAGTAGTGCAACGACCTCGAGCTCCGCGTCCTCGAGCTCGTCGGCTTCGAACTCCTCGAGCGAGGTCGAGGGGGAAGCAAGTGATGCCGAGGAGGGAGAGGATTTGGAGGTCGTGGAGGAGGACGCAATGGAAGAGGACGTTGATGTGTTCTGCCCGGAAGAGTGGGAGGTGGCTGAACCTTCAAACCATATTTCCACGTTTGCCAGGTCTACGGCGGACGCTTTTACCGAGGTGGGGCCAGCGGGTGAATGGAGAGTGCTTATGCCTAATTTGGACGAGCGGATCTGCTCGAACTTCGGGGACTGCTTTGCCATGTACGAATATGCCTTCAAGGAATTGGGGCTGAGGTTTCCCTTTACCGACTTCCAGCGGTCGGTGTTTGAGCACCTGAAGTTGGCTCCTTCTCAGCTCCATCCCAATTCGTTGGCCTTCATACGGGCTTTCGAGTTGGTGTGCGAGCACCTTGCTCTGGGGACCACTCTTCCTTTATTTTTTGCTGTTTTCAACCTACAGCGGCAGCTGGCAGGGAAGAGGTATGGATGGGTCTCATTGAAGCAGCCCAGGAAGCTGTTTAAGGCGTTCTCGGAGTCCATCCGAACGTTCAAGGGACGGTATTATATCGTCGAGCCCTTGTCCGAAGCTGCGCAGGACAGCGTGTACGTCTGGGAGGTAGAGTATGATGAGAACGGAGATAAGCTGCTTACCGAGGAAGGGAAATATATCAGGGAGAGAGTGTATAAGTTTCCGATCCGCTGGACACCCGAGCACTTCTCGAAGAAGCCCAACGCCTACGTCTTTGAGCCGAGCGCGTTGCGCGGGCAGGATGCTGTGTCCTACGAGACGCTGGTGAGGTGGGTCAACTCCTTCGACCTTGCGAGCTGCTGGACGAGCAAGGGTGCCCCTATCTACGAGGATGACGGGAGCCAGAGAGTTGAGCGCCAGTTTATCAATGTGAAGGCTCTGCTGGAGTGCAAGACTCCCGCGGATGCCCAAAAGTTGCTTGGTAGTCTTAGTTACTTAGACTTTATTTGTTATTTCTTTTTCTTCCCCATTGCTAATGTGTTCGTTTAGTTTGTGCAGGTGAAATGCCTCAGGCTCGTGATCGAGTGGTGAGGAATGCCATGGCACGGGGCAAGGCTGGAGCGGCTCCTCCCAAGGCTCGTCTTGTTGGTGGTGCTCGTGCTCTTCCCCTTGCTCAAGCTGCGGTGGGAACCTCTGCTTCTCCTACTCCAGCTCCCCGGGACTCTCCATTGGCTCTGGCTGGGCGAGCGAAGCGGCAAAGGTCATCGGATGCCGTGGACCTGACTCGGGCGCCCGAGAAAGGGAAGTTCGAGCTTCCTCCGTGTGTCCTCGACCGGAGGTTCTTTGAGGGCAACACTTTGGTCGTTCCGCGGGCAGAGTCACTCAACCTTGGAAGCATGGACCGAGCGAGCAAGAGGGCGATGGTGGCCCAAGATGCTTCTGCCATGGTGAGGATGCTGGAAATGGCGGCCGTTTATGCGGAAGGGGACTCCGTGCTTGAGGCTAAACTCACTACTGCCCGGGCCTCCGAGGCATCCCTAAAGGAAGAGGTCAAGGGTGCCCGCGAGGCTAGGAGGAAGGCCGAGGAGGAGACGGCTAAGCTGAAGGAGGAGGTAACTAGGCTGAAGGCGGAGAAGAAGGCTGCGGAGGACTTGAACAAGGAGCTGATGGCGGCCAGTGCCCCGGGTGCTGATGAACCGGACTAGATAAAGGTGCTGAAAACTAGGGCTGAGCTGGTCGCCAGCATACTGCAAGCCGAGGAGGATGGCATTATTGTGGCATCAGAGTCTTTTGAAAGTGTCGTGGCCCAGTTGCGGGTGGTGAACCCCGGGCTCGACATTTCGACCGATGGTATTCACTACCTTGCACGAGTGGAGGATGGTCGCATCGTCCTGCCCGCA
Source organism: Lathyrus tuberosus (assembly GCA_022829125.1). Classification (NCBI taxonomy): domain Eukaryota; kingdom Viridiplantae; phylum Streptophyta; class Magnoliopsida; order Fabales; family Fabaceae; genus Lathyrus; species Lathyrus tuberosus. The sequence goes on along the minus strand of JALAZF010000278.1, from coordinate 6,715,137 downwards.
GGTCTGGTTCTCGACACCCCCCGAAGCTCAGACCGAAGATCAGCCAGCGGAGGAGCAGGAGCCCGAGTCAGAGGCGACCGAGCATGTGGAAGGATGAGGATTCATGTTGTTTTGAGGTTGTTGTGTTTTGTCCGGCCTGCGTGCCGTTGATTAACTTGTAATTTATTTGGTTTTTTGGGGGGGGCGTGGCCCCCTTTTTTATGTAATACGCACAGTCTTTTGGCCCTTGAGGCCTTTTTATTTAATGCCCGGTACATTTATACAATTTTTGTTGTACTTTACATTATTGTTGTACTTTATCTTAGTTGTGCGTGTATGACTGCCCGTCGGAGGGTGCGTTTGTTAGCAGAGCTATCTTTTGAAGCTTGCTCATTGTGTGTGAATTCGCCAGTGCAGAGAACTGGTCGAATAGCCGGGGAAGGTCCTGGCAAGGTTGCGGATCTCAGGTCGCGATTGAGGCCTGAGTTCGCGGCGTGAACGTCCCATCGCGAGCTGGGGTTCTGCCAATCATGGTACTTGGGCGAAGGCAGTGCTCGATTGAGGACCGCCGACGAGCAGAGTTCTGGCTCATTTACTTGAGCGGGATTCCACTTTGTACGTATGCATCGTTTGTACCTGGACGAGCATGATGACCGTTGGGCGGTCCTTTGATGCGAGGAAGCCTATTGTGACTTTAGCTGTAGTATTGCTTAAGTTTTTCGGCGTTCCATGGTCGAGGGATTGTATCCCTGTTGAGGTTTTCGAGGAAGTATGCACCATTTCCCGTTTTGGCACGGACTCTGTATGACCCTTCCCAGTTGGCCGCTAGTTTGCCTTCGCGAGAGTCCTTGTGGTTTCTTCGCAGGACAAGGTTGCCCACGTCGAATTCTCGTCGTAAGACTTTGGCGTTGTGCCTGATTGCTATTTTTTGCTTAAGAGACGCTTCGCGGAGGGCTGCTCCTGTCCAGATTTCCTCGACGAGGTCGAGCTCTTCTCTCATCGCTTCGTTATTCATCTCCTCGTCTAGAGGTGACTCGGTCCTTCTGGACGGTACGTGGATCTCGATGGGTAAAACAGCCTCAATGCCATATGCTAAGCGGAAAGGCGTCTCCCCGGTGGTGGACTGGGGAGTAGTACGATATGCCCATAAGACGCTGTGGAGCTCCTCCACCCAGGCCTTCTTCATTTCGTCCAATCTCCGTTTGAGGCCACGAAGGATGACACGGTTGGCCGCTTCCGCCTGCCCGTTGGTCTGGGGGTGCTCGACCGAAGCGAAGTGTTGCTTTGTTCCGAGATGGGCGACGAAGTCTTGGAACTTCTTGTCCGTGAATTATGTTCCATTGTCCGTGACGATTGCTTGGGGAATCCCAAAACGGGCAAGGATATTCCGCTTGTAGAAGCGTAGAATGTTAAGTGCTGTTATCTTCGCTAAGGCTTCTGCTTCTATCCATTTTGTGAAATAATCTACGCCCACTATCAGGTGTTTGTTTTGGCTGGACCCCGTCACGAAGGGTCCTAGGATGTCTAGGCCCCACCAGGCGAATGGCCACAGGGATGTCAAGCTTTTCAGCTCGTTAGGTGGAGCTAGGTGTATATCCCCGTGCCGTTGGCATTTGTCGCATTTCTTCACATGCTCCTTGGCGTCTTGATGCATAGTTAGCCAGTAATATCCTGCCCGGAGTGCCTTGCGGGCAAGGGACCTTCCTCCCAGGTGCTGGACGTTAATACCTTCGTGGATTTCTCGTAACACGTGGGGGACAATCTCCTCCTCTATGCACTTTAGTAGTGGGATGGAGAAGCCCCTTCGGTAAAGTTTATTCTCGAGGATAACGTACGAGCAAGCTCTTCGTCTGATGGTGCTGGCTTTCTTGGGGTCATCCGGAAGTTCGTCCCTGGTGAGGTAGTTGTACACGGGCGTCATCCAGCAGTCGTTGTCTCCGATCGCGTGCACGTGTAGGGTCGAGGACACCTTGTCGATGCTGGACCGGGGAAGTATCTCTTGAATGACTGACCTGTTTCCGCCTTTCCTCTTGGTGCTCGCTAGTTTGGACAGGACGTCTGCTCGCACGTTGTGTTCGCGGGGAACATGTCTTACTGCTACCGCCCTGAACCTCAACATCTTTTCCTTGACTAGGGAGAGGTATTCAGACAGACTGTCTTTTTTGGCCTGATACTCCCCGGAGATCTGGTGGGCTACGAGTTGGGAGTCCGTGCAGATGATGATTTCTTCTGCCCCTAGGTCTTCGGCTAGGCGCAACCCAGCGAGGAAGGCCTCATACTCTGCCTGGTTGTTCGATGTGGGGAAGGACAGAGTGAGAGACGCCTCTACTATGGTCCCTTCGTCGTTTTCAAGAATTACTCCTGCCCCGCTGCCACTCGAGCTGGATGCTCCGTTCACGTAGATGGTCCATTTGTTTGCTATGTGGGGCGAGGAGTCTGGGAAGGTTACTTCCGCCACGAAATCGGCCAGGGCCTGTGCTTTGAGAGCTTTTCTGCTTTCATACCAGACGTCAAATTCGGACAGCTCCAACGACCACTTGAGCATTCGACCGGCCATGTCTGGCCGGCCCAACAATTACTTGATGGGTTGATCCGTCCTTACCATGATCGTATGGGCCAAGAAGTAGTGTCTCAGTCGTCTGGCAGCATTGACGAGGGCCAATGCTACCTTTTCTATCTGCTGATATCGCAACTCCGCGTACTGCAATGCTTTGCTCGTGAAGTATACGGGTTTTTGCCCGGTGTGATTCTCGCGGATGAGAACGGCGCTCACGGACTCGGCGGTGACGGCGAGGTATAAGAACAAAACTTCCCCGGTATCTGGCCGTGATAACACGGGAGGTTTCGACAAAGCTTGTTTCAAGTGAATGAGGGACGCCTCGCATTCCTCGGTCCATTCAAACGCGGCTTCTTTTCTCAAGAGCTTGAAGAAAGGAAGGGCGTGTTGGGCGGATTTAGCAACGAAGCGGGACAAAGAGGTGAGTACCCCGTTGAGGGACTGGATGTTCTTCTTAGACGTGGGTGTTGGGAACTCAGAGAATGCCCGGCATTTGTCGGGGTTAGCCTCTATTCCTCGTTCCGTTAATTAGAAACCAAGGAATTTACCTGCCCGTACGCCGAACGTGCATTTCTCCGGGTTAAAACGCATTTGATATTTTCTTGCTTGCTCGAAGATTTGGCGAAGGTGGGCGACGTGGTCCAGCTCCTCGTGGGACTTGACGATCATGTTGTCCATGTATACCTCGAGCATGTCGCCTATCTGTCCTTAGAAGACTTTGTTCATCATTCGTTGGTACGTTGCGCCGGCGTTCTTCAGTCCGAAGGGCATTATGTTGTAGTAATAGTTGCCTGATTCGGTCATGAAGGTCGTGTAAGTTTTATCGCTCGCGGCCATTGGGATTTGGTTATAGCCCGAGTAGGCGTCGAGGAACGATAAAAGTTTAAAACCTGCGGAGTTATCTACGAGTTTATCTATATTGGGGAGGGGGTAGGCGTCCTTCGGACAGGCCTTATTAACATCGGTATAATCAACACACATTCTCCATTTGCCATTATTTTTTCTTACAAGTACAACATTTGAGAGCCATGTAGTGTATTTGGCCTCAGAAATAAACCTAGCTTCTAGAAGGTCTTTAACAGCTTTCTCCGCGGCTTCCATCTTCTCCGGGGACTGTTTCCTTCTGCGCTGGGCAACGACTTTGGCGGCCGGATCAATTGTAAGCTGGTGGTAGGCGACGGAGGGGTCCAATCTTGGCATTTCAGCAGCGCTCCATGCGAACAAGTCTGAGTTCTCCCGGAGGCACGCTTTTAGCTGTCTCTTGGCCAGGTCGGGGAGGTCTGCTCCGATCTTCACCCCCCGCTGGAGGTCTTCTCCGAATGGAACGATCTCGAAGTTGCCATCTGGGATGGAGCGTAGGAGATGGCCGCTATTGTGGGACTGCGAAGTCGTCAGGTCTTTGGCGTGATCCTCCTCGCTGAAACGGCTGTCCAAATCGATGGATTCGACCTGGGGGAGTGGCTTTGGCTGCTCGGAGCTGCTGGGCAGAGGAGGACGACCAGATGTCCTCGGATTCACTGAGATGGTGCCCAGTCCTTTTGAAGCTGCTTCGAAGCATTGACGGGCAGCTTCGATGTCGCCGTGGAGGGTGGCGACCGTCCCTTCAGAAGTGTAGTACTTCATCTTGAGATGTACGGTGGAAGGCACTGCAACCAACTCTGCCAGGGTTGGCCTTCCAAAAATGCACTGATATAGTGACGGGCAGTCAATTACCAGAAACTGTGCTTTGATTGCTCAGGTTATCTTTCCTGAACCGAAGGTTACGATGAGCTCTACGTAACCTCGGGGCCTTGTTACTGCTCCGTTGAATCCCTGCAGGTCGGATCCAACGTATGGAGTAAGGTGAGAGTCGTCCAGCTGTAGTGTCTCGAACAGGTGGTTGTGCATTATGTCAACCGAACTGCCCTGGTCTACGAGTATCCTGCGAACGTCGAAGTTCGCCATCCTTGCCCGGATGAGAAGGGGGATGCTTGAGTTTGGTGACCCGCCGAGGAGTTCCTCCTTGTAGAAGGAAATGGGAGATGATCCTTTGTGAGTTGTATCCAGTGTGGTAACTTCGTTGGAACTCTTGCTGATCAGTTGATCGAACTTCCTCTTGACCGAACTAACCGTGATTTTGTTGAATCCACCACCGGAGATGACCATGGCCGACGGGAAGGTTTCCCACGGGCTGTGAGTGCCGAGGGACGTGGAAGCGGGCAGACTATCAGGGATACAGAAGTCTTATGGCCGAGTCACGGACATAGCGACCTGCACGTTGGTGTCATCGGAGGGCGGAGTCTCTTCTGCAGCCTTCTTGCTCTCCTGGGTTTCTTGCCGGGGAGCTTCTTTCTTCTTCGCGAACTGCTTCAGGTGGCCGTCGTGAATGAGGATTTCTATGGCGTCTCGGAGGTGAATGCATTCTTCCGTCGTATGGCCGTGGCTCTTGTGGAAGCGGTAATACTTGGATTTGTCCACACCTGGCCTGGCCGGCATCTGTTTGGGGAATCGGACCCCCGCTTGCTTGAACTCTGAGTTGGCACATTCGGACAAGATTTTCTCCCTCGAGGTAGTGAGGGGGGTATAGTCGTGGAACCGTCCAGAAGGTCCCTTCTGTTCGCGTGCATCGCGAGGCCGATCGTCGCGTCTTTTATCTCCTTGAGGGATGTCGAGGGCTCTTCAGCTCTGGATGTCCGGGCACCTTCCTGGTGATGGGAGGCCCGGACAGAGTGGGCAGCGACCTTCTCCTGGTACTGTATATGCGACTGGGCTTGGTGGAGGAGAGCGTTGAGGTTCCTTGGTGGATCTAGGCCGATGGCTTTCGCGAAGTCTGAGCCAGGACGTAGTCCCTGCTCGAGCAGGAACTTCTTCATCTCGTCGGTCGTTGGCACTTGGACGGCTTCCTTGTTGAACCGCTCAATGTAGTCCCGAAGAGGTTCGTCTCTCCCCTGGACAACAGCTCCAAGGCACGCCCCAGTCTTTGGATGGCGTCGTGATGCAGTAAAGTGTCGGGAGAAAATCCTCCCGAGCTGCCTCCAGGATGTGATGGATTCTTCCGGCAGCTGTTTGTACCAGGTCATTGCTCCCTTCTGGAGCGTGGTCGGGAACAGGCGGCATTTGATGGCTCCCCGTACCCCTCTGTAGTCCAGAAGAGCATCTATGTTTTCTATGTGCTCGTCTGGGTCCGTGGTTCCATCATAAGTCCCTAAAGACAGATGCTTCTCTAGTCCTTTGGGGAGACGGGTGGCCAGGATCCTGCGGGACAACGGGCCACGAGGCTCGTCGTCGCTGTCCGAACTTGAAGTCGACGGTGACCGTTGTCTGCGCTCGTGGCGGCGGTCTCTGCAAGGGGAGGGCGATCGTGGCCGGTCGCGAGGTCTGACCGGTGGAGAATGCCCGTCTTGCCTCGTTCTCTTGTGTCTTGGTGGTGACTGATCCCGCGGGGAGATTTGGTCGCGTTTACGAACGCGTAGTGGTTCAGGCTCACGCCTCGTCATACAGTCTTCCCGGCGCCTAGGTGGCGGGCTTCTTGATTTCTGGTGTTTCCTCTTGGGAGGAGAAGATCTTGGAAGAGCTGCTTTTTCGAGGGCTCCTATCCTTTCTCCTTGCTGTAAGATAAGGAGGTTCGTGCTGTTGACAGCATCTAGGAGGGCTGCAACGGCCAGATCAGCGCTGGGGGGGCCAGGAATTGGTCGTTCCCCCAATGGTGACTGTTTTCCTCCTTGCTCGGTGGGAGGAGAAGTTGGAGACGCAGTGGCCCCGTCTCGAAGGAAACGGGGATCAGAAAGTAACAATGAACTGCCATTAACGTCCATCTTGCTGACGGGGACAAGAACCGTAGCGTCGGCACCTTTTACGGAGTTCTGAGCGGCCATGTGTGGGCGGATCAAAGAAAATATGTTTTGATCTTTTGGTTTCCGAGGAGGAAAGAAAGAAGGGGAGAACAAGGAGTTCCCACAGACGGCGCCACTGATCCGATGTGTTCGAACTGGTCCACGCGAGCTGGTCGTCAGATGGCAAGGTGCTCGGCGGATGATGGTCGTCAGGCGTGCAGGGTGTTCGGACGGTTGATGAGGAGAAAAGGGGGTGTACCTGCAAGGCACTCCGACGCTCAAGTAAGAAAGGGTCAGAGAAAAGGGGCAAGTACAAAGTGTATTCTTAGGGTAGAAAAATGATACCTGACCCTCTCAAGTGAGAGGGTTTATATAGAGCCCCCAGCGCGTGGCCAACGGTCCTATTTTCGGGGCGAACTAGCCGTTTTTCCCAAAGAATAGGTAACCGTCCAAACTAGCCGTTATGTCGGGCAGGGTGCCATGAACTAGCCGTTATGTCGGGCATAGACGAAGTTGCGGGCACCTGCCCATTGCCGTTCGGGCAGCGAGGAAGCCGTGCGTAACAGGCATTAGAGCCGGGGAGGGACGTTGCGTTCCTTGCCCGGTTGGAGGGGCAAAAATGTCACTTTTGCCCTTATGTGGGTTGGCTTAGGCAATTTGGGCCGCTCCGGAGCAGAGGTGGATTGGGCCGATTCTAGCCATTGGTCCAGTCCAGAACAACAAACATAAGAGAATGTGCATTAAAATGCACTGATCAATGAGTGTCGGGTGTGAGAGTTGGATTCTCTAAGCCATAACGAGAGGAGCCTAAGGTGCAAAGAAAGCCACAATAGAATGAGGAGTCATATTTCAATGGTTTGTATCACATGTCTTTATTGTCGCTTTATGAGGACTATGTGGCCAAACATATTTAAGAAAAAAAAAAGGTATGATATGTCGCTTTAGGAGGACTACGTGGCCAAACATATTTAAGAAAAAAAAGGTATGATACGTCTGTCCATTCAACATTTTTTGCAATTTATTTTATTATCTTGTTTTATATTGCTTTAATTAATTTTTTTCATCTCGGTGACATGAAACTTAAATATGTCAGCAATGGAAAAAGATAATTTATTTGACTACCGATGACAGTCCATCATTATTAAATTTTATCAATAGTTTTTAGTGTTTTCAGTAGTATTTATTGGAGAATTACATTGTTTAAAAATGAATTTTGATAATATTTGAGACAACTGAGAAAGTTGTGAATTTTCAGCACATTTTAAATCTTGACGTCTATGCGGCATGTTGATCATGTCTAGAGCTTCATGACTCGGACAAAGGTGGGACCATAAACAAATGAAAGCTAAGATCCATGAATACAACTTTTATGAATAAGTTAAAGCCAAAATTAGAATATATATGAATAAAAATAGCGAGTAAAAATTTGACGATGTTACAATGATGAATTGTGTATGAGGGTTTTTTCTTTCAACCCTAAAAGCCCAATATCAAATCCTATTTATAGAGAAGTAATAGAAAGGTTCAGGAAATGATTGAAATTAAATTTGAGAGACTTTGACGGTGGCAAGAGTTTTAGGAGTAAGGATTGAAGCCTTTTTTCAATTGAAGATCAATTTTCATCTCCAAATTCATGTATCTTTCTTCTAAACTTTTTTCTATGGATAGTTCAATTATATGAGTAGCTAAGTTTTGTTAGATTATACCTTTTGAGATGAATTTATTTTTATTTGTTTGAACCATGTAATTGGCTAAGTACTATTCCATTAATTTACAATTCTAGTATTATTCAGTTAAATTTGTTCTTAATATTTTTTGTATGTTTATGAATATATCAATTAATCTAGGTTTTGAATGATTAATGACCCTAACTTTTGAAACATGACATAATTTATCTGTTTAAAATTGGTAATTACTTTAGGAATAGAGAATTATAATTTTGTGATATAGGAATTAACATGCATAGAACTTGTTTTGATTTTGAATTTGCCTAAGGAATTAGGGAGTTGTCATTGAAATAGAGGATTATACACCAAGGAATTGAGTATATTTAATTATAAGAGCAAGTTAAAGTAATCTACGCAATTACCAAAAAATGACAAATGAAGAATTTGAGAAAGGCCTGCTCGCCTTAGTTTTTGATAACTTTCATATTTTTACTTATTTTTCTGTTAAACCAATTTTTCTAGATAAACCCACAATTTAAACAATTATTGTACCTTTCAATTGTGTTTTTGACAAAAAAAAAAAAACCCTTATCGATACAAACTTTGATTTTATTATTTGGCGACATTTTTAGTACACTTGCTAAATATTCATGAACAACTCTAAATGAAAGGTGGTTCGATGATGCTTTTAGAAGAACTGGACTTGAAGATCTTGCCACCACGGGATACAACCAAATTGATCATTTCCCAATGACTTAATTTTCTTAGAGGTAACACGAGGATAACAATAACTTCCATCTGTCGGTTTAGGAGATGACATATATACTGGATGACATGTCATGTGTGTTGCATCTTCCCATCCAGGGCCATCTATAGGAATCACGCCACATTGAAGAGGTGATGGTTCCTTCATCATTGTTATGAGTAGGTTCAAACATGTTTTTTCTCTAAAATATTTTTCTCTTATACACTTACCTGCTTAAATAAGACATTGGAGATCTAATACTAGTTGAATGTGAGAAAAACACAAGAAATAGGGGTTTTGAATTGTATTGATCGATTAAAACTTTTTTGAATGTTTAAATTGAAGTTAATGGTAAATACATAAGAAAAGAGATATTAAGACAATGTTATATTTTCACTATAATTGATCACACAATCATCGAAATGGCTCAGAACTATGTAGGTTTAGACTTTTGGGGTTTGTACTTCGACGGTTCAAGTAAAAAAGAAGGAACCAAAATTAGAGTCCTAATAGTTTCGCCCAGAGGAATCCTAACTAAGTTGAAGTTTAGAATTAAAGACCATTGTTCTAACAATGAGGAAGATTATGAAGCATTGATAACAAAGAGATCCTACTCGGCTTGGGGAAAAAAAGAGTTGTAATTAAAGGAGATTCAAAATCGGTGTTGAAACAGTTAACCAAGGAGTACAAATGTATCAAGGAGAACTTAATATCATATTTCACCTTAGCACAATCATTATTAGAAAAAATTGACTCAATCGAAGTTAGATACATACCTCGCTTAAAAAATGAAGAAGCAAATGACCTGGCTCAAATTGCCTCTGAGTACAAAGTTCCTAAAGAGAAACTAGAGGAATTAATTAAGGTTAGGGAAAATTGGTATTAACCGATACCCCTTCATTAAGGACATCATTGTCTAAACCTCCAAAGGCAGAAAGACTGGGGGCAATGAAGTATATGAAAGCTAAAGAATATGATGTTCTGGCCATCGACAACATGTCACCAGATGATTGGCGTAAAACAATCATAAAATATTTAGATAATCCTACAGGGACTACGAATCAGAGAATCAAATATAGGGCATTAAGTTACACCATCATGGGCAACAAACTATTCAAGAAAACCCTATAAGGGATCCTTTTGAAATGCCTTAGTGAAAATGAAGCATATCTGGAAATTTCAGACGTTCATAGTGGGTCATGTGGTGCGCACTAGGATCTCCACAAAATGAAGTGGATCCTATTTCGACAGGGTGTCTATTGGCCATCCATGTTGAAAAATTTCATAGAGTTCGCTAGAGGGTGTTAAGAATGTCAAAGGCACGCTAGAAACCAACATGTCCCTGCTAGCGAGTAACATTCAATGCTGAAACCTTGGTCCTTCAGAGGATGGGTGTTAGACCTAGTTAGTGAGATTCGACAATCATCTTTGAAGGGTCACAAGTACATTCTGGTAGGTATTGATTACTTTACCAAATGGGTCGAGGCAATCCCTTTGGAAAAATTCGACCAAGATGAAGTGATAAGTTTCATACAAAGTCATATTATATGCAGGTTTGGACTACCTGAAACTCTGACCACCAACCAAGGCTCCGTTTTTACTGGGCGAAAAATGGCCGAATTCACTTCAGAAATGGGGATAAAGCTCCTCACATCTACAACCTATTATGCTCAGGCAAATGGATAGGTCAAAGTATCCAACAAAATAATAATATGTCTAATAAAAAATCATGTGGTCCAGAAACCTAGAAACTAACACAAGACTTTAGATCAAGCACTATGGGCTTGTCGGGCGTCGTCCAAAGAAGCAACGAACGCAACTCCTTTTCAACTTACCTTTGGTCATGATGATGTGTTACCTGTTGAAATATATTTGCAGTCAGCAAGAATCCAAAGGCAAAATGAGATACCATCTAAAAATTTCTAGGATATGATGTTAGATGAGTTGGTCGATTTGGATGAAGAAAGGCTGACTTTATTGGACATGCTAATAAGGAAAAAAGGAGAGGGTGTCTAAAAGCTACAATAAAAAGGTAAAACCTAAGGCTTTTTTGGTTAATAACTTGGTTTGGAAGGTTATTTTACCTATGGACAAAAAGGATAGGGTCCTTGGGAAATGGTCACCTAATTGGGGGGGGGGGGGGGGGGGGTCCTTTTTGAGTCATTCAGGTATTTTCAAACAATGCCAATGAGATCGATGAAACCAACCTTGAGCGTCGAACTTTGAAAATAAATGGGAAGTAATTAAAGGAGTATAAACATGTGTTATAAAAGATTCGAATAATAGAATAATCAAAATGAAAAAAGAAATAAAAACGAACTTTTGTGACATGTGTCCCACTAAGTCTTGATGGAAGTGGGCAGTTGGATCCCTAATCATGGTCCACGATTTCCTAGGAACTTGGAGCCTTTATGGATAGTCTTAGCCTACACGTCTCGGAAATACGTTATAGGTAGTAACCATGATGACGATGACGTTACAACACGACTTCGAAGAGATTAGGAACTTCAAAAATGTCAAATATCTCTTTCAACAACGAAATCGAAATTGTCATTTTTGGGGGGAAATTTGTTAGCCTAGAAATTTCAAAGGTAATTCGACAAGGCATCCAGTTGGAATTTCCCCAAGCGTATGATTTAATCAAGTTGTTTATTGACTAAAATGTATGTCTTAGATGCAGTCAGAGTCGGAGAGTCTGGGGACTTATAAAAATTCTAATAAGTTCAAATAAGATGTAAAGTTTGACCGGTCGAAGGGCTTGACTGAGAATGAATTCAAAATTCAAAATGGAATAATTGCTCTTTAGTCTTATCCAAATTGGCAGAAACACGCGGAGATTGAATTAAGCGACAGTTACATACAACATCGACGTGTCGGACAGAGGATCATTTGAATGTTGAAAGATAGTTAATTTATAGCATTATAAATAACGATTCGAACATTAGGATCAAGGGGTGACAAAAACATTGTAAACTTCAATAACACTCAAAGTATCTACACATAAGAGAGAAACGAGTTTCCTGAAGAAAATGTATTTGTCTACCACTTTTACATTTATGTGAATACACTTTTTCTACGTTTAAATTTCTTTATTGTTTGTTTTTTTTTCTTTTAACATTTAAAGGCTATGTTCAACCCAGTCGAAATCAGTCTATCAGTTATATTGAAAAAGTTTATTTTACTAAAAGCGTCCAACAATACATAAGAAATTCAACAGATATGAACACATACTTGCCATAGGATTTACTAGTTTGGTTCTTCAAGTAATTAACTCAAAACTAAGTGATTGTTCACCAAGAACACCAGTGAACAACCATTGAGAAAAATCACCTTCAACATCCTCTTGTGTATTCCTTCTCTAATGGAAATTGCAATTCTTTAGTATCTTAAGGGTGAGTGACAAAGTCATTGAACACCTCGAGACTCCTACTTTCATACGACGTGAGGTATTCTTTTCTTAGCTCCAATCCTACAAATACATTGGCGTGCATGATGTCGCACAAACTTCCGTTGTTGATAAGGATTCTTGAGACTGCGCGACTATTTACGGTGGTAGTCACCATTAACGGAAGTGTCACATCAACGATCCCTTCTAACTTCTCGCTGTTAGAGAACCCTAGGATGTATATTTCTTCCTTCGGTTTTCCTTCCGCTATTTGAGATTTCAAGGAATTTTTCCTTCCGTATTTTTCGTCGAATTTCACCTGCAATCAATGCGTGGTGAGGTTTATATATGTCGTTTGGTTGAAATTGCCTCCGTGTAATCCGGCGTGTGATGTGGGGAATCCTCCGATCACATTCAACGACATAGGATGTTTAGAGGGTCAGATCAAGTATCTCGTGTCTTAAGGAACCTCCACTTATTCAGTCCATCCATTCTAATAAACGAAGTTCTGAACTATGTCTTCATTATGAAAATTTTACCCCATACCCCATCATTTATTCCTCTACCCCTACATTATATTTTTTTGACCAAAATATCCTCATATAAATAAGTGTAAAATTTTCCTGATTTAATTATTTGATCCGAAATTTAATAAATCAATCTATTTTTAAATGCTACTTGATTAATATTCTCAGCAAATATGGCAAGTATTATATACTTTCCGTAAAAGAATATTAGGATGCTAATTTATATTTGCATGAGGTTTGAATGTCAATATCTATATACAACACGATTTTTAGCTACTAGTTTTTTTCTTTCAAAATATTACAAGTATCATCGTCTATAAACTATGTTTAATTGACGTGCACACATTCCTTTTATTTCACTAAATTGAGGAGGTTTATTTATAATTTAGAACAGAAAAGAATGTAGTTTTTCATATTAATAAGGAAGCACCATAATATATAGTAATGTCAATTACTCAAATCAAACTACAAGAACTCATTCTGATGTTCAAGCGTGAACAACTTGAAAAACTTCCTTCACAATACAGTAATTTGTTGTTTTATATTAGAAACTTATTCATAAAGAATCATTTGTAATTGATGCAAGATGTGCACAGATTAATGGGGTTGACATGGAGTGAGTTGACGTGGAGCATCCCTAACATTCTTTTATTGAAAGTATACTAGTCTGTACATCCGTGCAACGCACATATTTAAAACAGTAATGATTTACATGAGTAATCAGTAAACAATAATAGTAATAAATCAATTGTATTAGAAACATAATAATAATGAAATAATATTAATAATTTAAAAAATTATTATTAAAAAATATTTTTTAATGTATAAATTTTTTTCTATCAAATTAAAAATTGAAGTAAATATTAAATTCTACAAAAGAAAAATAATATTTTGATATATCAAAGAATTTAATAATATTGTGATGATAAAATTTGGCAATAGAGTCTATATCTAAAATAGATTAAACTTAACATTGAATATATCATTGATGATGCTAATGGAAAATATGGCTGATATGTCAAAGCTAGTAAATAGTAAAATAAATGTATAAATTGATGAGATATAAATTTGATTAGTGGGAAGATAATTTTGTGGGGAAAATGGAATAAAGTAATGAAATTAGTGGGGGCTATAAAAAACTTTAACCTTTTTATGAATTATATTTATTAATTTATTTTTGTATTAAGTAATTTTAAGGTTTGCATTATATGTCTTATTTACTTTTTTTATTTATTTTTAAATTTAATATTACTATGTGTCCTATTAATGTCGGGTTAGATGTTATGAGTGGAGAGAGATTAATTAGTTGTATGATATAAATAGAGAGTGTTGAGTGGAAAGAAATTTGAGAAATAAACATGTTAAATATTTTAATTTAATTATTATTTAATTAATAACAATAATATTTAATTATTAATAATAAAAGATTAATTAATAGAATGAAGAGAAAAGTTATGCCGGATGGTTACTATGTTAACATATTATTGAAAAGTGGCTGCATTTAAAAAAATTCAGGACGTGTCTTTTTGCATTTGTTAATTAATAATTATTTAAAATATAAGAATGTGACTTAGTCGGAAGTTTTAAATGATAGAGTTAATAATAAATAAATTTATATTTAATTAATTAATTAAAGAAGAAAATTTTAGCAGGAAATTTATGATGAAGACATTATAAAATTATATAATAATATAGATAATACTTATCATGTTTGCTGAGAATTTTAATAAAGTAACTTTTAAAACTATATTTATTTATTAAATTTCAGATCAAATAATTAAATCAGAAAAATTTTATACTTTTATATGAGGATATTTTGATAAAAAAAATAGATAATGTATGTATAGGAGAATAAATGATAGAGTATGGGGTAAAAATTTTTTTTCATTAGATCTGACGCTCAGCCCGATACCGATAACTTAATAAAATAATTTATAATTTTTCTTATATAATATTAATTATATTTCGTATTATTTTGTTATGTTAGAGAATAAATTATCATTAAAAAATTGAGTTGTAATCACTAAAATTAAGCATAGTTGTAAAAAATATTCCCGTTAAAAAAATACTAAGAATAGGATTAGATGATTAAGAATTGATCGATATAAATAAGGAGTTTAAAATACAATTAGTGAGGTGGTTGTGTAAATTATTTAATTAAATTGAATAAGAAATAAATAAATAAATAAAAAGTTAAAAAAAACACACAATGGAAGAGGAGCTGTAATCGATAAGTAGTGACCGGTGAATCAGCTTGGCGCGCTTTGCCTTTTTGACACCAAAAACACTCAAATTTTTTGTGTTCTTTCCTTGTTTATTTATGTTCTTCTTTTTATGATTTCCCTTTATGTATTTCTCTAATTCTACTTGATGGGCCATTCGATTTCAGCTAAAGTTTTAATCTTTTTTAAGGTATTTGAAGCTACAATGTTCTCACTTGGTTGTTAAGAAAACTCCTAAAGGGTATGTTTTGAATTTTTGTATTGTTTTCGTGAGAGTGTTGATGTGGATGAAAATAACCATAGGCGTGTATAAAATAATTTACTTTGGTTGTGTAACAATTTCCCGTATTTTATTTTTCTGTTACTAAGGTTTGTGGTTATTTTTAGAATTGTTGTTGTGCATAAACTAATATATTTAACATTTGTGAATTAAAACAATTTTTGTTGGGGATGGATGCTTTTGTAACGAATTTAGCAGAATCTGTCTCTTTTATTTCCCTTTCTGATTCTTTTCTGTTTTTTGTGGATTCAACTGAAATCCTTTTAACTAACTTTTCTATGCTTTAAATATGTTAAAATCTCTCTGCTCAAGTATCATTCATATTTAACACTTTCTCTTTTCATTTTGCTGATTCTGTATAGTAATAGAGACGAAGACAAGTAAACTGTCATAAAAATCATGTGCAACGGTTCGAATAGAAAACCCTCTCAAACTGGTTTGATTAGGGATCATCAATATAGAACACAAGAAGAACTGCATCATAAGATTTCTGATATGCTTCTTTTTTCAGCCACAGATGATGTAATTGCTTTCAAAGAGGCTGTTGAAAAACACAACCATGATGTCAATGAGGTAGGGTTGTGGTATGGAAGGAGGGTTGGCTCAAAGGAAATGGGATATGAAGAGAGAACACCTCTCATGATTGCTTCCTTATTTGGAAGCAAGGCTGTATTATCTTATATTCTTGAAACTGGTCGTGTCGATGTTAATCAAGCTTGTGGATCGGATAGGGCTACTGCTCTTCACTGTGCTGTTTCTGGTTGTTCTGCTGCTTCTGCTGAGGTTGTCAAGCTTTTGCTTGATGCATCTGCAGATGTTGGTTCTGTTGATGCGAACGGTAACCGGTGCAGTGACTTGATTGTCATGATGCCGAATAGTATCTCCGGTTCAAAGAGTATGAAACTTCAAGCCATACTAGAAGGTATTGATGATCTTGATGATGACGATGATTTCCTTAATGAAGTAGATTTTCAAATGGAGAAGCAGCAAGAAGATATTGGTACACCTCGAGTCGAGAAGAAAGATTATCCGATTGGTCTATCATTACCTGACATAAATAATGAGATATATAGTACAGATGAGTTTAGGATGTTTATATTCAAAGTGAAACCTTGTTCAAGGGCTTATTCTCATGATTGGACTGAGTGTCCCTTTGTTCATCCTGGGGAAAACGCAAGGCGCCGTGATCCGACGATATATCAATACACCTGTGTCCCTTGTCCCGAGTTTCGGAAGGGATCATGCAGTAAAGGGGATGCTTGTGAATATGCACATGGTATTTTTGAGTGCTGGCTTCATCCTGCTCAATACAGAACAAGGCTTTGCAAGGATGACACCGAATGCACCCGAAAAGTCTGCTTTTTCGCTCACAAACCCGAGGAGCTTCGCCCATTGTATGCTTCTACTGGTTCTGCTTTGCCTTCACCTATGTCATATTCAAATTCACCTAGTGCTTCTTCAATGGATTCTTTCACATTGAACTCTCCATCCAGTCTCATACAATCCATGTCAACACCGCCTTTGATTCCATCTGCAGGTGGAACCATGTGGCCGACTCAGTCTCATGTTACAGTCCCCACACTTCAGATGCCGAGAAGCAGATTGAAAACTACATTGAATGATAGAGATAATTCTGAATTTCTCGAACTTGAAAATCGCCTTATGCAGAAGCTAATGATTGAAGAGATGACATGTCTTTCATTCCCTTTAAATAGGCTCGCAGGTGTGAATCCTGCTAACCTCGAAGACATTCTCGATTCTCAGATACAATCTCCAACATCAACTCATGTGCATCCGAATGTGACTCAGCAACTTTGGGGCTTTTCTTCTGACCTTACCAATTCAAATGTGATTGGATCACCCCAGATCACTCTTGATCTGTCTATAAATTCAAAAAATGATGCGTTGTCGAAGCGGGGCCAGAGCTTTATCGAGCGCAGCAGCATGGCGACCTTTAGTTCTGAGCTTCCTTCTGCTACCTTGGTTGCTATGGAGCCATATACTAACATCTCTGGTTGGGGATCCCCTGATGGAAAATTAGACTGGTCCATCCGTGGCGATGAACTGAATAAGATGAAAAAGTCATATTCTTTCGGCTTTAAAAACCAAAGTTGCAATTCAACAATGATTGCACAAAATGCTGATGAGGAAGATGTATTAATAAGCCAGGAGTCATGGGTTAATTCACTAGTGAAGGATGCACCAACAGCGAGATCGGATCAGTATTGTGTTGAAGTTTAAGACCAACCGCAATGCCATAATCCAGACACAGTTCTGTCTTGGCCAAAGCAATTGAGCATGAGCAGCTGGTGGTGTGAATCTAATGTTAACTCTTACATTGGATCCATACTAAGTTATGTATTAAATGATTATAATACTTTTTTATTTTATTTTATAGATATTCAGTATCTTTAAGTGACATTTTCTTGAAAAATTGTAAGATGTCCATAATACAAAAGTTGGTCAGAGTGCAAGTATTTTGCATCAGTACAAAGTTGTTAATACTACTAGGGAATAAGTATGTTGTTCCATTTTTCCTCTTAATTTTTTGTTTTGTTATTTAGTTATGTTCAATTGAGTTGTAACATTCCAGCAACCAAGAGAATGTAGTAGTGAGACTGGTGAATAAAGATGTTGATAATTTTACATATTCTAATTTCTGAATAGTTACTATTTGTGGATTTCATTTTAACGTGACCGGACCCTTTAACCTCTTAGCAATAGGGAACATACAGAAACATTGAGAAGAAAAATCTTTTGACTTAGAATTTCAATAGAATGAATAATATTTAGAGTGAGAATTGCATCCGACTATAAATATTCTATGTTTGGAAAGACCAAAATAAATACTACAATAATAATAATAATAATAATAATAATAATAATAATAATAATAATAATAATAATCTATTATATTTATTATCTATTTTTATCTTATCTTATCTTATACCACTCCTTCTTATATTATAAGCAAATTTTGCTTTTTAAATTCATTGAATAATTAATATATTTGATCTATATATAGACCAAATACATTAATTTTAAAATGAATCTAAAAAGCAAGATTTGCTTATAATATAGGACGGAGGGTGTATGAATCTGGATCAGTTTTTTCTACTCTGCCCATTCAGCTCTTATCATAGCCACACATCTATATTTTGCTCTCTTTTTAAAGTGAGTTAAAGCAATTGCCGCTCTTTTTGAATTATTTTGAACCATTAGATGAAGGGCGGGAGAGATGGCTGAAAAGACAGAGAAGAGAGGATCTATTTCCTATATTATCTTTTATATATATATATATATATATATATATATATATATATATATATATATATATATATATATATTAAAACAGAGACTCAGATAACTTCATCTACTCTTATGTCATCTAGATTAAATTTTGACATGTCGACGTGACATCTTCTTTGTTGCACATACTTCTAGCAGCTATTTCAATCATTTGCATCCTATATAATAATTCTCTCACTCACAATTAAATTTAATTTTTGTTATCAATTAAAACTACGATAATTTTTTCTATTAAAACTAATTTATTGGTGTTTGTTCAATTGCCCTATCAATTTCCTTCATTTTAATATGAGTAGTGTAATTTAATACGAAACAATTTGAAGAAATATAACAATGCACAAATGTACTCTACAACTTAATAAAAATAAAAGAGAGACAACTTAATATAGGACGGAGGGTGTATAAATCTAGATCAGTTTTTTTCTACTCTGCCCATTTAGCTCTTATCATAGCCACACATCTACATTTTGCTCACTTTTTAAAGTGAGTTAAAGCAATTGCCACTCTTTTTGAATTATTTTGAACCATTAGATGAAGGGCAGGAGAGATGGAAGGGCAGGAGAGACGGCTGAAAAGATAGAGAAGAGAGGATCTATTTCCTATCTTATCTTATATATATATATATATATATATATATATATATATATATATATATATATATATATATATATATATATATATATATTAAAATAGAGACTCACATAACTTCATCTACTCTTATGCCATCTAGATTAAATTTTGACATGTCGACGTGACATCTTCTTTGTTGCACATACTTCTCCTGGGTTTGGCTTAGGTAACTTTAGGGAGGGAAAGACATGGTGTCTTTCTCTCCATCTCTCTTATATTCTTCTCTCTCATCCTAATTATTATATTTATTTTATTAATTTTTCATCTAAAACACCTTATAATACACTAAAGTTACCATACCTTTCCCTCCCAAAAGTCACCCAATCCCAACCCTACTTCTCCTAGCTATTTCAATCATTTGCATCCTATATAATAATTCTCTCACTCACAATTAAATTTAATTTTTGTTATAAATTAAAACTACGATAATTTTTTCTATTAAAACTAATTAATTGGTGTTTGATCAATTGACCTATCAATTTCCTTCATTTTAATATGAGTAGTGTTATTTAGTACGAAACAATTTGAAGAAATATAACAATGCACAAATGTACTCTTCAACTTAATAAAAATAAAAGAGAGACAATGAAATTCATCCATAATTTCCAACCACTTCTACTTCCACTTCATTTTTAAAAGAGCATTTCTTAATACACCACCCAAGTTTCTTGGGCACCACGTGAAATTATTTTTTTACCCCTTGATTCCGGATGTGCACATCCGGGCGCACCAAATTTTTAAAAAACACTGAAGTGTTCCGGATATGCATATCCTGAAAGAATTCTGATGTGCACTTCCGGAAGGATTTTTTATTAATTCGCGTCAGACCTTCTTCCTCCCCCTCATTCTTCAGTTTTTCATTTCCAAACTCCCTCAAACTCTCTCAAACTCTCAAATTTTCAATCACCTCAAATCTCGATTTTTTCCTCTCGAGTTCGGCACAAAGCAACATCTACAACGATCAAGAGACTCCAAATCCTCCGTATCTCATTTTAATCGGTAAGTTTTCAAATTTTAAAGTTTCGGAGTAATTTTCGAGTAATCGATTTAGAGTAGATATTTAGGTGTAGAAATTGTTAGGTTGTATGAATAACATAGGTTTGAGACAATGTATGTCTTTTTTACTGCTTCAAACGGACGATCAGGGCATTAAAATGCCCTTTTGCATGTTATAGTGGCCATGGCTGCCATTTTTAAACTTCAAAAAACGTATCGGATGTGCAGATCCAGAAAAATTTTAACGTTTAGTATTCTGAGTGTTTTCGGATGTGCACATCCGGAAATACCCAACGTTAAAAATTCTTTGTCCTTCCGAATGTGTACATCCGGAAGACTATTTTTTTATTTTGTTTGTTTGTTTGTTTTTATTTAATTATTTTAAAAAAAATCTAATTTATTTATTATGCTTTGCAGATTAGATGGCTGACAGAGACGATAGTATCATACATGGACAGACAGCTCAGCACACATCTGTCCGACGTGAGCGGATGCAGTCTACAGCCGAGGCTTCCGGCGCAGAGGGAGTTGGGGTAGACCTTACAGCTGAGGGACATCCTACACCACAGCCATCCACATCACAGGTTCAGGCCACTTTCACATCTCAGGTACAAGCCACTGCCCCTTCAGCCGCCGATTCTACATCTCGTAGGCGTCGCGTTTCTAGTGGTAGTTCATCAGGGTCTCAGCCCGCACGCAGACGTCGTTGGGAGACTCCAGCTCCATCAGCTGCTCCTCCTCGTTCCCCTGTTCCTGTTCCAGAGGGTGATCACCCAGCATATGATGGTGTTGACGCCGATGACGATTTCGATGAGCTGGGCGGTTACCCTGGGGGACCGTCTGATGTCCCTACTCGTGGGGTACTCTGAGCATACTGCCAGATATGTCTGGCTAGGACAGGTAACCTTTTTTCGTTTATTTATAGAATTGTTTATGTTGAAAATATGTTCATTTGTAACATTGTTTTATTTGGAAATTTTTAGGCGAAGGATTCCCAGAAGTTCTATAACCATGAGGGCAAGGTTATAGACATGCTTGAGATGCTGCCAGGGGATCAGTGGTTCACGTCTGCACTTGCTACCTCTGGTCTTGGAGGCCTGTCTAGGATTGGGTATTCCCAGATCCTGTACGGTATGTTGATGGCCTTTGTTGAGAGATGGCACCCTGAGACATCCTCATTCCATCTACCATACAGCGAGATCACGATCACACTTGACGACATCTCGTGCCTTTTACAACTACCGATCACGGGTACCCTTCTCCGTCACGGTAGGATGTCGAAGGAGGACGCGATGGAGATGCTGATTGCAGAGCTTAGGGCTAGCCTAGATGAGGCACTTGCGGAGGTGACCCAGTTGAGGGACGCACACGTCCGGTTCTCCTTTCTGATACGCAGATTTGGTGAGGAGCTTGACGAGGCACGACAGGAAAAAGGGGATGCAGCTGAGGTGGAGATCCACAAGCAGCGTGCCCTGAGATGTTACTACTTGTTTTTGCTCGGCACGCAGGTGTTTGTGGACACCAGCGCCTATTATGTTGATGTCGTCTACCTCAGGTACCTTTTGGATCAGACAGAGATCCATACGTATAACTGGGGGCGGTTGCGCTGGCATACACCTATGCTAGGCTCTCTGATGGTTGCCGCTGGGCAGCCAAGACTGTGGCAGGCAGTTGTACGCTATACGTGGTAACAATCTAATATTCTAAGTGATTTTTTCATTTCTTTTCTTTCTATATTCATTATAATGTTTGACACCCATGTTATGTTTTCCATTTCAGGCGTGGATTTTACAGCACTTTCCCAACAATACTGGTTGGGGGAGTGTCGCCGAGTACACTGAGGATATGCCACGTGCTACTGCATTTGTCTTGCTCAGAGGGAACCAGGTGCCGGACCCCTTCAGAGTGTATCTTGATTGGATGACTGCTGATGACGTTTTGTATAGCCCCTATGCCGAGCACCGTGTGACGCGCCCGTTCGATGAGGTTTGTTTGTTCTCAGGATGGTTGGCATGCAGTTCGACCGTTACTGCCCGATATCTGCCGGAGCGTGTCTTACGTCAGTTCAGTTACACGCAGACGATCCCCAGGATGCCTCATGAGTCTGCTGCTCTAGGCTTGACCTGCAGGCAGATAGATGAGCTATATGTTGACTACCAGTCCCACTTGGTACCGAAAGAGGCTCGGGCGACCAGAGCGGAGAGAGACTGGAGCGTTGTTGCCGGGTACATCGTGTGGTTCTACACCGTCTCACACCCATGCATGGTGCCCACTACTGAGGGATCGCCACCCAGACCTGCTCATCAGGAGATATTAGAGGAGCGACAGTCTCAGCTGGACCACACTCAGGATGTCCTACCACGCTCTCGTCAGATAGAGCAGATAGCGCAGCAGGCCATTGAGGTCGGTCACCTCCCTGAGGGCTCTGGTTCCAGACTTGCCGTGGACAGGATTATTGCGATTGCTCGGGGGGCACTTCAGTACCGCAGACATCGATCCAGGATGGCGGGTAGGGGCAGAGGAGCAGGGGAGTCAGGAGAGATCCTTCACCATACGCAGTAGTTTTTTGTTTGATGTATGTAGCGGTAAAATCGTGAGTGTAAGCTATTGATTAACTTAACTCAAGGAAAACAAAGTCGCCACCGCGCTTTTATTTATTCCACAAAGGAAAAGGAAAAAAAAAAGCGAATAAATCCTAAGAAGTTTAAAAAAGCAAAAGCTAAAAAAGACAAAGAGAAATGGGTAAATGGGGTTGGTTATGTAAAGGGAAGGTTTTACGCACCCAATACATCTATAGTACTCTATAGGAGCCCTTTGATGTATTCATGCTTTTGGCCTGAAAATGGTTTGCTTGAAAGAGATTGGGAGGGATGAGAAGAGAAATATTTTTTAAGATTTTTGTCTTTGGAGAGACTTATCGCCTCATGCCTACGTACCCACGATGTGCAATGTAGGATCAAAATATCGTAGTTCGTGGTACAAAGAACAAAAATTTGTTTGTTTTGGTTGATTTTAAGTGTAAAGACAAGTCGTCATTTCCAAGTGAATAATTCCGCTTAAAGAAATGAATCATGTCTAAACTTATGAAAAAGTGCACAAGGCACAAAAAAGAGGTTGATGAGTTTTGGTGTTTTTTAAAGTCTTTTTGAAATGGTCAAAATATGATTAACATGGATTGACATTTATTAAAGAAAACAAAGTTTAAAAAAAAAATCACTTGATTGAAGTCAAGGTTTTATTATGAAAGCGGTTTTAAGTTTAAAAACAAGAAAGTTTTGAAAAAGAGAGGAGATTTTGAAAATTGAAGAAGGGGTGGAGAAGAAGTGACTATCCTAGTGCATGAAAATAAAAGCTAAGGATAAGAATGATCTAACCACATGAACAAGCTCCATAGCATACGCATTTTTCCCTTTTTGATTTGGTCTTGATTCAAAATAAGTCTTCAAAAGAGGACTCCAAGTATCTAAAATCCAAGGTTTTCCATCACAAACTCCCAAGCATAGGTTAGGATCCTAATGCTAAGTCCATAAGTCCATAATCAAGAGTATAGGTCCTCCAATGCAAAGGATAATGGTCATAGTCCAACAATTAAGAGCACAAGTCTTTTAGTGGTTTAATCCTTTATTAATGTTTTTGAGTCCAAATGGACAAAAGAAAAACAAAAGCACAAGATAATATGGTTCAAGTGGACAAAAGAAAAATGACATAAACATAAACATGAATATGATATAATGACATAAAGCCTAAAAAATAAAGAGAGATAGGGAGCGAGAAGGAAATGTAAAGTTAGAAGTTAGTGGTTAGTAGCACAAGGCTTTAGTGCCATAAGCCTTCACCGATTATTCCGTTTCGCGTTATGAACTATAGCGATTAAACAATGCACTTAGGCCAAAGTTAATGAACTTGACAGAAGATTGGTAGAACCAAAGCCTCTACAACACCAAGTTTCAAAGATTATGGACCTAATGCAAGAGATACATCACCATTGGGTTGACGCGACCAATCAAGGTCCGGACCACGAAAGTTCAAATTCCAAATTGGATAAAGAGGGACAAATGTTGCGCTATGTTAAGCAATCATCGAGTAATTTATGGAGTAATTACCCTACAATGATGTCGGTCAATAGATATTTGTGCTAATGCATGCTAGATGAACGATATGTAGATCGTCATCCGAAAGCAATACCGCACGAAAAGAAAATAGGTAACGATCTAGTCTTGATCAAGAATTCAACAAAGAAATTCTAAGATCCATAAGACTTTCATCGATCAAAAGAATAGAGAAATAGATGAAGAGAAAGCCAAACTGAATTACAAAGTCAATAACCTTTCATCTTCAAGTTCAATCACCTTTGATTGATAAGTTTAAGTGTGAAAACATATCACTAATTCAAAGCACCTCAAATGAATTCAACAATTCATTAAAAGATAGATTTGAACTAATGAATGTTTAATTACTTTAACCATATCCAAAGTCCATTGAAATTGAAGAGAAATTAATCTCAACAATGCATTTCAAGGCTAAAACAAGAAGAAAGGGGAAGACGGAGGAAGAAAAACCAAAACAGCCCCAAAATCAAGGCAAAAAATGCATTCTGTTTCGAAGTAACCGGTTACAGCGTATCTGCTAACCGGTTACTTAGTTCAAAATAGGCGCAATTTTACAAAATTAACACAGAGTAACCGGTTACTACATATCTGCTAACCGGTTACTCTGCACCAGAATGCAGAAAATTGTGCAAAATTCAGCTTGATCCATTTTCAAAACTTTTCACAAACACTTTGTGATCATGGAACTGAAGTTGCACGAAATTTAAAGTAAAATAACAGTGAAAACCAGCAATTAAACACAATTACAAGATCCAAAGGATCAAGTAACAAAGATCTCCAAAGATCTACATTATGGAAGATGAAGATGAAGCTTCAACAATGGTGAAAAATGGATTACCACTTCAAATCTGAAAATTCCTTTAAATTGCTTCAAGATCCAAATTCCAAAGCCTTGATCTACTATAATTGATGAACAAAAACAAGAATGGATGAAGGTTTAGCTCAAAGTTGAACAAGATTCAATGTGAATTCTTGTTAACTTTCAAAAGAAGAAAAGTGAGCTTTGGTGAATTTTGTGGTTGGGAAGAGAATTTGCAAGAGGTTTGTTGGCTATCAAAAGCTTGAAGAATGAATGAAATGAAGCCTCTATTTGTAGAATTTAGGCTTGGGAAAATTGGTGGTTTGGAATTAGGCTTGGAAGATCAAAATTAGGATTGGAATTCAAATTTGGAGGGATTTATCAAAAGAGTGGTGATTAGTGAAGGTGCATGGTGGAAAATGATCAAAGTGATGTAGGGGAATTAAAATGAGGTGGTCTAGAATATTCCAAATGTGATCAAGAGCTGAGATTGATGCCAATTGCTGAATTTGAATTTGCCACCATTTTTCAAATTTTAACGAGGGTAACTGGTTACAGCATATCTGCTAACCAGTTACTCAGTGCAAAATTTGTGAAAAATGAGCATTTTGTTGCACTGTTGTGGTTCCGCCTCGATTCTTTTGCTCGTCAAAGAAGGCATGGAAATAAACACATGAACCTTGGAGTCTCTAGAACAATAATCAATTAAATCTTGGAAACTCTTGATCAGATAATTCTTGAATTAATTGCAGATCAACTTTGACTTTGTTCAGATGAAATTCGTTCGAGCTGAGGAACTGATTTTTGGTATTTTTAACCTATTCTTCCCCTGAAAATGTTAGTGAAAGAAAACAAAATAGTTTTTGGATTTTAATTAATGGTTAGTAAACATAAACAAATTAAGCAATAAAACAACTAACAAACGCACCCACACTCAAAGATCCCTGCAAGACACAATTCTACAAAAGAGGGAACCAATGTGTGATCTTGTTTGTGGTATGAAATGCAAAAGACATGTGGGATCTTAGGGGTAAAAATTAGGGTATTGCAATGTATTCTATTTATATTAGATGTATGCACTGTATTTTGACAGAGGTTTATCTTGTATATATATATATATATATATATATATATATATATATATATATATATATATGGGTTATGCTAATGCACACCCATGTAGGTGTGCATTCGCAACATACACCTTAGTGTATTTTTGTGTGAGACCCACCAATTTTGGGTGGGACCCACATTAGAAAGATGAAGAAAAAAATAGAAAGAAAATAGATGTAGTGTATTTTTATGTGGGACCCACCAATTTTGGGTGTATGTTAGCATTTCTATATATATATATATATATATATATATATATATCATTTTATTTTATATATTGATGTTGTCAAATGTATATTACGTTGCGACGATATATTAACATATGCACCAAGCAACAAAACCGATTTTTTTAAAAAAAATTAAGTTCTGCTGATTTCCGGATCTGCAGATCCGGAATGTTTCCGGATGTGCACTTCCGGAACGCATCAGCGTTTTTTAAAAAATTGGTGCGTCCGGATGTGCACATCCGAAATCATGAGGCAAAATCAGAAATTCAGGTGGTGTCTAAGAAACCTGGGTGGTGTGATAAAAAATCCTCTTTTAAAATATCATGATGATGAGTAAGTATAACTAATAACATTTGTAAAATTTTCCCATTAATTGTCAATTCAATAATAAGTCAACTTATTTTTCTTTGATCGACATTTGTTACTCTTTTTTACTCTTTTAGTGAGAAGTAAAATCTCGTGAATAGAAGAATATGTCTTACAAAATCTTTATACGTTTGGAGAAATTATTATGTCTTGGCCAAAATTTAAGTATACCTATTTTGACACTCTAAACGATGAAGGCTTTGAAAACTTATAATAAACTATATGAGATGACATTGTTATAGTTTTCATTAGAAAATTCTATTATATATAGTATACTTGTGCACTTTTAAATATCTCCATTTTGTTCTACTAACATCCTAATGTGTTACATCTACATGATGTAGACCCACATTTTGTGTATTAAAAAAAAACGAAATGTCTTGAATTATATTTAATTGAAATATATATAAGAAATAAAATATCAATTAACATTAGAATTACACACCTATCACCTATGGACAAAGACTCTTAATGTTTTGATGGACTTCTCACAAACTCTAAGAAGACTAGGTTTGGTGCAGGAAATGCAATGTGCTATCTTTATGAAGATGTGGAGGAGGATGCACCACATGTTTTGAGGGATTGTCTGCGTGCTATGGCAATATGGATGGCGGAGGTTCACACTAACAAAAGAATTTTTTTCAGGTGATCTAAAGCATTGGATCCATATTAATTTACATGAGAACATGGGGTAGCACAATGGGAAGGATTTGAGCATATTTTGGGCATATGTTTGCCATAACCTTTGGATGTGGCACAATAAAGAGATTCACGACAGGAATTATTCTAGACCAACAAATGTTGTGGCTCACATCAAGATGATTATGTATGAGTATAAGAAAGCGGAAGAAATTTCTAGATCAAATATGGATCACCATAAGGAGTTGGAATTTGTCTAATGGGAAGCTCCCCAAATGGGAAGAGTAAAGTTAAACACTGATGGAGCTAGTGATAATCTAGGCAACGCCGATTGAGGGGGTGGTATCCGAGGAAATCAGGGGGAGCGACTCAATGGTTTCTCTAAAACCATTGGAATTTGTGACAGTTATACAACAGAGCTTTGGGGGATTTATGAAGCTTACCATTGAAGATGAAATTCACGCGTATTGATGTCAACGTGGATGCAAGGCAAGTGATTCATGATATTGTCACTAATAATAAGAGTAAGCCTTGGGGCAGAAAACTTATTTCAAAGATAAGATATTATCTTATGAATTTTTCGGAGATTACAATTGATCATGTTTTCAGAGAAGCTAACTCATCTACGGATGCTCTCGCTAGGAAGGGTCTCTCTCTCTCTCTCTCACGAGCTGTGCATTTTCCATAGTTGTCCTCCTTTTGTTGCTTCCCATATAGAAAAAGGATTCGGCGGGTGTGTCCAATCCTAGGCTTATTTTTGTGTAGTTTTTTTCTCTTTTGGGCTGCGGCCCTCCCTTCCAGCAAAAAAAAAAGACTCTTAATGTTTTGCTAGGTAAGTATAAGATAAAAAAATTGCTAGGTAAGTATAGGATAAAAAAAGTTAAAACAAAAATTTAATATCTTTCGACACATATTTTTCTATATTCATATTAGAATTTAAAATCTAATCTATAAATAACATCAAGATTATAATAGATTTTTAGGTTTTAGACTTTTTAGATATAAACTAATCTTTCAGTATAACAGAAAATTTTCATTAAACATCTTCTAAAAATTATCCTGCACAATACGCAGGCTAACATCTAGTAATAATATTTAACATTTTTTTTCTCAAAGTCACAATGCATTAACATTAACAGAGAGCATCAAAAGTTTGTCAATCAAGAAACAAAAGTATTTAATATAATGTGTCTTCTTAAATAAATCAGCAATATGTAAAGCGAATAGGACAAAGGTAGAGTAATTTCTCATGTTGAAGATGATGATAAGTGAAGTAACAATCATTCTCAGTGTGTTTGATACATTCATTAAAGATGGAGTTGTGAACAATTTGAGTGGCACTCTTTTTATTGCAATACATAGGAGTTGGTCAGAAAGAATGACATTTGTCGCATCGTACGCTCGAAAATACAACAGAGTCGCCACTGAATTTTATTTATTCTAAAAGAAAGGGTAAAATATCAATAAAACCCTTAAAGAAGAGAAACAAGTAAGGATGTCGGTTATGCAAGGGAAATGTATTAGCATCCCTCATATTCGTTGTACTCAACGGGAATCCTTTTGATTGTTCTTCGCGCGGATGAGTGTTACTATCTAAAGGTTACTTGTGATTGGTTTTAATTAAGGGGAAAATAAGTTTTTAATTAATGTGCTCGCCGAGATTTTGAAATCTTGTGTCTATGTATTCTCATGGTGCAATGAGAAAATTAGGGCTCCGTAGTTCGTGGTAGAAAATAAGTATTTGTTGGTTGACTTTATAGAACAGTATTATAATCGTATCCTAGAAATGTTTTGACGTTAGTTATTTGGTCCTGGTTCGGATGCTCTAACCTTTTAGTCTGACTGCTAAGGAATGAATTATAACGGTTCTTTTATGAAAGAAATTGTTGTTTGGACAATGAATTGTAAAAGTTGGTGTCTAAACCAAGAACATGAATTGTAAAAGTGGTGTCTTAACCAAGAACAATAAATAAAAGTGGTGTCATAACCAAGAACAGAAAAATAAAAGTGTTGTCATAACCAAGAACAGGAAAACAAAAGTGGTGTCTCAACCAAGAACATGAATTAAAAGTGGTGTCATAACCAAGAACAGAATGTAAAATGGTGTCTTAACCAATATAATGGTGTTTAAACCAAAAGAGTGGTGTCTAAACCAAGGGAGCGGTGTTTACTCCAAGAAAATTGTGTCTAAGTCAAGAGAGTATTATTAGGAAATATTTTTGAAGTTGGTTGTGATTGATTTTAGTATGAAGAAGAATATTCAGACAAGGAGCTCTGCAGCAATGTATGAATCATACGAGGAGAGAGAATTTACACACTTATCATTTTTTCTTCCTTTTATTATGAAAACGACCTTGATTTGAATTGTAATAAAGTCTATGAACGGAGGTGAATACTTTGAACAATTGGGCCATGCGTCCCGTATCCAAAGATGTTCAGAATAAGGATAGGAACACTCCCTCTTATTCCTTCTCCATTTTTTAAGGCTCGTGGCACACAAATCGTGTAACACCCCTTTCTATACCCCCAATTAATCAATTAGGCACGTATACAAAATTTGATCAGAGTATAATTAAAACAACATGGCATAAAAAGGTATGTCACATTATACTTGAAATTAAACACATACAACAACTGCTCACAAAGATATGCAACAGTGGGGTAACTTCCAAACAACAAAGGATCTCAGTCCTTATACCCACATCTCAATATTTAGAATAAAAGTGGAAACATCTAAACATTGATTCACAAACATATATATATATATATATATATATATATATATATATATCATACTCCAATAGTAGTCACCAATATCATTCATGTTTACATAAACATTCATCAGCTAGATACATGTACAAAAGTATCACAAAAGCTCATAAACACATCCTAGCTACCCGGTGCTACATATCAGAGCCAGACGACCAAAAAGGAAATGAAGCCACGCTTCACAAAAGACCACCAGATACCTAATCTGCAATGCCTCATAGAGCATCATAACACAGCAGAAGGGTGAGAAATATTATCATAATAACAATGCATATAATTATATATCTCAACATAAAAATACACATATACCACATATTCTCACCATTCCATCATACCACATAAACATACATATTATGTTTACTATGTCACAATCATCACATCTCACTCAATATACATCGCAAAGCATATATATATATAAAACCAAACATATTCCTCATAATGCTTATCATTCAACATAAACACACATATTCATGTTTATCCATCCATGCACACCTGCACAATTCTACTCATTCCACATCAACATATACATATATATGTTTATTCATCAATGCACAAATACAATGATGACAAATGCAACTCATAGAGACCGACTCACGACTCTATGCAGATGCATGCGGTACCGACTCATCACCCGAGCTCAATTGAAGAACTCAATGGAAATATCCTCCCTGCCGGGCCTACGATATTTCCCCATCGCTCATACCATCATGGCATCCGATGTTTCTGGATTGTTCACGCAGACACAATCCGATTGCTCAAACCCCACAAGGGCACACAATCATTCTGAAGATTCCCACAGAATCAAGTGTAACTCATCGCAACGATTACACCCATTGACTACGCAATGTTCAGAGGATCCTCAAATGATCATTTATGTAATCAATCACTCACACCCAACAGGGACGCGATATTACACCCGATTCTCCACGAATCGCGACACATGAATGCATGTCATGATGTTTCTCATACAAAATGACCATATACACTCATGCAATGCACACATATTTCACAATATAGTCATGCATTCATCACATATAATCCACATACATTCACATCAATTGTATAACAACATACACAATTATCCAAACAATTCAATTTACGGTTCACCGTAAAAGTCAGTTAAAAGTCGCCTAAAAATAATATTTTCCATCATCATCAAAAAGTACTCATCCACAGCTTCGACTCGATATAAAGAACACTTAAATCCGATAAACAACGAAGAAGATAAGTATATCTCAAAATAACGCAAAAACATTAACCGGTGGTCCGACACTACGAAACGGTTCGAAAATACTGTTCCAATTGGACCAGGTTTAGACCTCAAAACCATTTTTCCTAGAAAGAACATCTTGTTAGCTTCCCAACGCTTCGAACGGGGGTCAAAACCGACTTACGGATCAAAAGATATGAATTTCCGAAGTTTCCCCGATAAACCAGAATTTTCTGGTACAGCTCAGTATGTATCAATACATAGGCTTATGTATCGATGCAAAAGGCAACATGTATCGATACATAGCACGCATGTGTCGACGCATGCTGTAGTGAAAATTCTGTTTTCTTAAAATTCTACAGTATGTATCGATACATAAACCATTTTGTATTGATACATGGCTGTTATGTATCGATGCATAACTCTGTTTTTCTCAAAAACCAGATTTCTCAAATTACACACTTGCTGTAACTTTCCGAAATACCCGAAAACTCGACTAAATCGAACATTTTCACCGAAACAAACATATACGCGCAACCACCAAATACATAAGAACAATTTAGAACACATAAACGAAATTTCTACGACGTTCGATTTTTCGATTAAATTTCAACCTTTCAAAAACCAGAATTTTCAAACATCACCAAATCGAATAAAAAGCACGCTATATGACGACCTAACCTTACTCGATACAACTACGTAATTTATTTCGAATTCTAACCGTGAAAACATCGGTTTCTATCGATTTCCTACAATTCGACCTAAACGGAAAAAACAACGGAAACATAACGAAAACTAACCAAAACATAACCAAACTTCATGAAACTTTAAACAGCAGCTCACATACATGTAACCAACCAACACATGTATTTATACGACTTTTCGACCGTAAATACATCGGTTTCTATCGATTTCGTCCAATACGGCATAAACGGAAACATATGGAAAACCAACCAAAACATCAACACAAAACACATACATAATCATACACAAAGTTAGGATAACAATATTTCACACCCTTACCCGATTAAATCGACTCCGAAAGATTGATCTTGGTGATTTTCCACACTTTTCTCTTTGCTCTTCTCTTTTCTCCTCTCTTTTCCTTCTTCTTCTCTTTTTCTCTCAAAATTCTGTTTTTTCTCTCTTTCTCACCTCTAACTTTCTATTTTAATAAAACAAATATCTATCCCCACAAAAAGACCAAAATACCCCTACACTCAAATATCTCGCAAACGCTCTCAAAACACGACAAAATATAATCACGATGAAAAATAACATTTTTCTAAATAAAAGTCGAAAATAAAATAAAATAATCAAAACGACTCGATTAATTAAATAAGACAAAACCGGGGCGTTACAACTCTCCCCCACTTAGAAATTTTCGTCCTAAAAAATATACTGAGACGAACAACTCCGGACACGACTCTCGCATCCGACTAACAAACCAACATGCCAACAAAAGGCACACCACAAATAACACAACTAGCAAATCACCTTGCTAACCACAACTACAACAACGACATAACGATGATGACGACTAGAACGACAAGATGCAATGCCCATACAATGCACTTGACGACCAACTCACAACTCAAAGAATACCCAAGTTACGAACACACAGGTTCACTCTTGAACCGAAACACAACAAGATCGTTACCATCACCACAGATAACACTCCCCTAATTCACCACAAGGAATTAACCACACGCACTCGAACCATCACGATGGAAACGAGGCAACAACACAAACAAGAACACAAGTTCCATGACACAACATCGATTCCACAACCTCTACAAAACCAGAATACGAGCATCCTTGTCACACAACCTTATTACAACAATGCTACAATTTCCAATCGAACATATAACCAAAACATCCATCTACAAAGTAGCCCATGAATAATATTTAAACCTTTCACCTAACACTTCCATTCTGAAACGTCCAATGGTCTCATCATTCCTACATGTTTCCAATGTTCAACCTATGAACTCTTACAAGTCACACATGCACATACGAATCCTGCCACCTCACGCTTTCGTTGCACACTCTGATTACTCGTAACCATCAAAACTATCAATTTCACGTCCAAAGTCTAACTCTTTCTCATATTCGCCAAAAATCACTGTTCACTATAATATTGCCAACCTCACACTCTCCTGTGTTATCTCATACACCATACACAAGTCTCGGAATTGCTCAAATAATTCTAACTCCCTGACCATCAAAACAGACATGCATAGAAACTTCCGACTTAACTTTTCAGGCACAACAACAGCTTTTCCCCGAAGGATAATCCAAGCCAAATTCATAACTCATCACGAACTCTAACCATCCTTGTTGTCTCATACTCTATTCCTTTAGACCAAACGAGTACTCAATATTCTTGCGATTACCAAACACTTCGAACCTAGAACCATAAAGATAATACCTCCAAATATTCCAACACAATACCACCGCAACCAATTTCCAAATCCATAATAATACAGATCCTTTTATAAATCCTCAATTGTCGTAAAGCATAAGCCACGACTTTACCCTCTTGCATTACCATGTTGACTAAACTCATCAAAGACACATCACAATACCCCAAAACCGGTTTATTAGGATCACACAAAATCAAAGCTGAAACCGTAGACAACTTCTACTCCAGCTCACCAAAACTTACTCACAACGAACATCCAAACAAACGACTCACCCTTTGTAAGTCAACTGAGATACCAGAAGTACGAACTTAACAAAGTCTTCCATAACCTGTAATAACAACCAACTGAGTCCAAAAGTTTCTAATCTCAACTTCGGAGCCTCTCATGTAGAACTACATCTACTTTCGATGGATCCATTAACCATACTCTCATCTGAAATAACATTTCCAGGAAACTAACCCTTTTCAACCAAAATTCTCACTCGAATAACTTAGCATAAAACTTTGTCTCTTTTCAACACTTGTAATTCAAATGTCAAACACTTTACTCATTCTTCCTCCTAGTTTATAACAGATCCGAATATCCTCAATCGAAACCACTACGAACTTATCCAATTAAATATGGAAGATACGATTCCTCTACTCCATAAACATTAGAGACGCGTTACTAACACCAAATACCATCACTGTACGTTGTAATTCCCAACCAAAATCCAAAAGATATAAATCCTTAAAGCTTTTGCAAAACTTTTCACTGGGTAACTGGTTACTCACATACAAGCTTAACCGAGTAAATAACAACCTATTCCGAGGATAACAAACCTAACCAGTCACATTAAATCGATCAAAGCCTCTACTCACACAATTCACCACTCTTATCAAACATTCCAAACAATTGTAACTCACTCAAACTCAACCAAACCATTCTAGTCATCTGTTCATGAAAGTGGACACTTATTCTCAATCATTACCTTATTCAACTGTTAGTAATCCATACCCAATTTCTTCTCCTGACCGTCCAATTCCGCAATTCCAACATGTATCAACAACCAACCAAAAAGAATTCTCAAACACAATGTTACATCCACCCACAAGGGTTTCCTCGCAATTTCCATTAGTGCCTTAAAACTCCAAGGACTCCAAACCCACCAGAACTCTAAGTTTGCTGTCCATAGTCTCAATACCATTATACTTGTTATTCCCTTCCATCATCCTTCCTTTTGTTACCAACAATACTGGAGCTCTCTAAGACAACACCTTAATGTTCCATCCAAAAACACATCTGAAAACTATGCCCAACTGACGGCCCATCACTGCGACTTCCTGCCAATTCCCAGAACACTACCATCACAGACAAAACAAACATCTTATTCCCATCTACTAAGAGTTTCCTACTTACTTAGCAGATATAAACCTCAACTATTCACCTTCGTCCAATTAAGTTTAATCTCTACTCTCTGTGAAGTAGTCCTTAAATAAAACCCAATCATTCTCTCTCAACGACTTCCCAACTAGACTAACATACCAAAACCTTTAATTCATTTCATCTTCCGATATTAGCATCTTCATCGACTCATCAAAACAATCTGTAATCATCTACTTAAATTCCAAACAATTCATTTCACACACTATCAAAGCTGGAAAGACCCGCCTATTCCATCCAACATAATTTCCGTCTGCTATCAACAAGAGATTAAGGGTGATCAGTTCCTCAATTTGCCAATAGACAGTCGACAATCATGATGGGGCATAAACCGTCTTTACCAAACTATAATAGCCTTTCTTGCATCCCATACACAAAACTACCTAAGGCACAAATCCTTAGTTGACATAAACCTTACCTCCGCATTTCTTACGGAATCGGGAACAACACTGTCCAAACAACACTTACAATCTTGCAATTCACAACACACTGAGCCAGCGCTCCACACCTGAAGTAACATGGAGGAGTACCAGCTTCTCCCCTACTTATCTCATTCTAACTCCTGAAAATAAAGGATTAGAAAACCAGAAAGCACTGACAGTGTTTCACACACATATCACGTACTAAGGGACAAACAACAACGACTGACTCAACACTGGCTCTGATACCACTTAATGTAACACCCCTTTCTATACCCCCAATTAATCAATTAGGCACGTATACAAAATTTGATCAGAGTATAATTAAAACAACATGGCATAAAAAGGTATGTCACATTATACTTGAAATTAAACACATACAACAACTGCTCACAAAGATATGCAACAGTGGGGTAACTTCCAAACAACAAAGGATCTCAGTCCTTATACCCACATCTCAATATTTAGAATAAAAGCGGAAACATCTAAACATTGATTCACAAACATATATATATATATATATATATATATATATATATATATATATATATATATATATATATATATATATATATATATATATATATATATATATATATATATATATATATATATATATATCATACTCCAATAGTAGTCACCAATATCATTCATGTTTACATAAACATTCATCAGCTAGATACATGTACAAAAGTATCACAAAAGCTCATAAACACATCCTAGCTACCCGGTGCTACATATCAGAGCCAGACGACCAAAAAGGAAATGAAGCCACGCTTCACAAAAGACCACCAGATACCTAATCTGCAATGCCTCATAGAGCATCATAACACAACAGAAGGGTGAGAAATATTATCATAATAACAATGCATATAATTATATATCTCAACATAAAAATACACATATACCACATATTCTCACCATTCCATCATACCACATAAACATACATATTATGTTTACTATGTCACAATCATCACATCTCACTCAATATACATCGCAAAGCATATATATATATAAAACCAAGCATATTCCTCATAATGCTTATCATTCAACATAAACACACATATTCATGTTTATCCATCCATGCACACCTGCACAATTCTACTCATTCCACATCAACATATACATATATATGTTTATTCATCAATGCACAAATACAATGATGACAAATGTAACTCATAGAGACCGACTCACGACTCTATGCAGATGCATGCGGTACCGACTCATCACCCGAGCTCAATTGAAGAACTCAATGGAAATATCCTCCCTGCCAGGCCTACGATATTTCCCCATCGCTCATACCATCATGGCATCCGATGTTTCTGGATTGTTCACGCAGACACAATCCGATTGCTCAAACCCCACAAGGGCACACAATCATTCTGAAGATTCTCACGGAATCAAGTGTTACTCATCGCAACGATTACACCCATTGACTACGCAATGTTCAGAGGATCCTCAAATGATCATTTGTGTAATCAATCACTCACACCCAACAGGGACGCGATATTACACCTGATTCTCCACGAATCGCGACACATGAATGCATGCCATGATGTTTCTCATACAAAATGACCACATACACTCATGCAATGAACACATATTTCACAATATAGTCATGCATTCATCACATATAATCCACATACATTCACATCAATTGTATAACAACATACACAATTATCCAAACAATTCAATTTACGGTTCACCGTAAAAGTCAGTTAAAAGTCGGCTAAAAATAATATTTTCCATCATCATCAAAAATTACTCATTCACAGCTTCGATTCGATATAAAGAACACTTAAATCCGATAAACAACGAAGAAGATAAGTATATCTCAAAATAACGCAAAAACATAAACCGGAGGCCCGACACTACGAAACGGTTCGAAAATACTGTTCCAATTGGACCAGGTTTAGACCTCAAAACCATTTTTCCTAGAAAGAACATCTCGTTAGCTTCCCAACGCTTCGAACGGGGGTCAAAACCGACTTACGGATCAAAAGATATGAATTTCCGAAGTTTCCCCGATAAACCAGAATTTTCTGGTACAGCTCAGTATGTATCAATACATAGGCTTATGTATCGATGCAAAAGGCAACATGTATCGATACATAGCACGCATGTGTCGAAGCATGCTGTAGTGAAAATTCTGTTTTCTTAAAATTCTACAGTATGTATCGATACATAAACCATTTTGTATTGATACATGGCTGTTATGTATCGATGCATAACTCTGTTTTTCTCAAAAACCAGATTTCTCAAATTACACACTTGCTGTAACTTTCCGAAATACCCGAAAATTCGACTAAATCGAACATTTTCACCGAAACAAACATATACGCGCAACCACCAAATACATAAGAACAATTTAGAACACATAAACGAAATTTCTACGACGTTCGATTTTTCGATTAAATTTCAACCTTTCAAAAACCAGAATTTTCAAACATCACCAAATCGAATAAAAAGCACGCTATACGACGACCTAACCTTACTCGATACAACTACGTAATTTATTTCGAATTCTAACCGTGAAAACACCGGTTTCTATCGATTTCCTACAATTCGACCTAAACGGAAAAAACAACGGAAACATAACGAAAACTAACCAAAACATAACCAAACTTCATGAAACTTTAAACAGCAGCTCACATACATGTAACCAACCAACACATGTATTTATACGACTTTTCGACAGTAAAAACATCGGTTTCTATCGATTTCGTCCAATACGGCATAAACTGAAACATATGGAAAACCAACCAAAACATCAACACAAAACACATACATAATCATACACAAAGTTAGGATAACAATATTTCACACCCTTACCCGATTAAATCGACTCCGAAAGATTGATCTTGGTGATTTTCCACACTTTTCTCTTTGCTCTTCTCTTTTCTCCTCTCTTTTCCTTCTTCTTCTCTTTTTCTCTCAAAATTCTGTTTTTTCTCTCTTTCTCACCTCTAACTTTCTATTTTAATAAAACAAATATCTATCCCCACAAAAAGACCAAAATACCCCTACACTCAAATATCTCGCAAACGCTCTCAAAACGCGACAAAATATAATCACGATGAAAAATAACATTTTTCTAAATAAAAGTCGAAAATAAAATAAAATAATAATAAAATAATCAAAACGACTCGATTAATTAAATAAGACAAAACCGGGGCGTTACAAATCGCATCGTAGTTGTTAAGTGATTTAAATTTATTTGCAAAAAAGAA
Source organism: Lathyrus tuberosus (assembly GCA_022829125.1). Classification (NCBI taxonomy): domain Eukaryota; kingdom Viridiplantae; phylum Streptophyta; class Magnoliopsida; order Fabales; family Fabaceae; genus Lathyrus; species Lathyrus tuberosus. The sequence continues at coordinate 6,676,299 of JALAZF010000278.1, read as the reverse complement.
CTTTATTTTTTCATTGGATAAGTTAAGGCCATGATTAGAAGAATAGGGTATGGTACCAAAGAATGGGAATGATACTTAAAGTTGTCATGCATTGATCTTACCTACTTCTAGGGTCTTAAGGATGAATAGAATTAGGATTGACCTAAGGGAACATGTATGGTACAAGTCCTAGAGTTTCTAATTCAATTTAGCTGATCAACGGACTTTTGATCACCTAATTGAATAAGATCCTAAGGGGGCATGTAATAGATTATAGGTCATACCATTAAAATAACCAAGTAAGCGATCTTGGATTGTGAATTAATAGATAAAGAAAAAGAGAGAAAAAAAAGTTAATGGTGTTAACCCTAATTTCATAATGGAATCTAATCTAATCACATGTAAAAATTAACCCTAAGTAAGGAAACAAGACCTAAAGTTAATACTAACTTAATGATGATTAAAAGAAAATTAATGCAGTAAAAAATACTAAAAGAAATTGTAAAAAAAATTTAATAAATAAAGGTACACTCTGCCAGGGGTGTGAAATTGTGAGAGGGTGTGACTAGTCAATGGGCGCAGGGCCCATGACTTAAAGGCCTATGCATTTGTTATTGCTTTGATTCATCAATTAGGGGTGTGAAAGGCGAAAGGGGTGTGCGTGGGAGTAAAAGGTTTATTGGGCTTAGATGAAGCCCAATAAGAAGTTTAGCATGAGGGAAAAGGGACGCAGTTGTCTTATACTCACACCGGACCTCTTCTCCCCCTCTCTAACATGCTCCTTCAACGAGAATCGCTCTGCCGCGCCGAAAATTGCCTTCGGCAGTAGCGGAGCCCAGAATTAGACCAAATCATCGTCATTCTAAACCTCTCTTCACCATCTCTTCATCTCTTACCTTGGTTCCCCCTAAAACTCGCCCTAACCTTCAATTAAAAACCATACACATAAACCCTAGAAAATTTCAAAGAGAAACTAAATGAAGGACAACCAATAAATCAAAGTGAAACCTTAGGACTATGATTCATCATCCCAAATGCTTCACTGTGGTAACTAAATAAGGCACAAAGGATGACAAATTAAGGATTGAAGCTTACCAACAGAACTGAGGATTGCTCTGGTAATTGTTGCAAAGATGTTTGAAGATGAAGATAGAAGACAGAAACCCAGAGATATGCACAATTTTAGGTAAGAGCTTTAAACCTTTTCTTTGTATAAATTATTCTTCTCATCTTATTCTTCTTTTTCTTGAACTTCTGAATCAATGTTGTTGTAGATTATTGTTGTTAGAATATAGTAGGCACAGAGATTAGAATGATGAATTTAGGAGATTAGGTTGAATTAGTAAGTGATGATGATAAAGAACAGATGAGGTCAAGCTCAATTGATTTAGAGCTTCAAGGTGAAGCTCTGATCAATGGTGGATTTGGAGCTCTTGAGTGAATTTGAGAGGTCGGGCAGAGTTTCCTTAGGGCACTTGAAGCTTTTTGATGAAGAAATGGATTAGGGCTTATATAGATAAAGGTGATGATAATTTAGGAGGGAATGGAAGTTACAAAAAATTAGGAATGATTGATTTGTGGCCCTTAGATGATGATCCTAGGTTAGGGTTTATCAAGGGTAGAGGATCATTGATGAGAGTTAGTTAGAAATTTGTTTTGATTAGTGAGAAATTTCAATGGATTGTATTAGTTTTACACTGACTTTAGTGCAAAATTTGGACTGGAAGTGTGTTAGCTTGATAGTTAGGTGGTTAGGATTTCAAAAGTTGGTTAGGAGGGTTTGGAGGGAAATTTGATCTCAGGGCCAATTCAATAATTGCCCCTACACATGTGGTAGCTGACAACTAGTCAATGGGTTTGTCAATTGCAAGTTAGAAGTTGAGTTTGTTATATGGTAGTTATGTTAGATGGTTTAGTTAATTGGTTATTGGTCATGACCATTAAGGTTAATAGTTTGTTAACTGTTAGGTTAGTCTGATAGTTAGTGTTGGTTACAAGGTAATGGTGGTTAGCAACTAAAATTTGATAATTGGTTGGGGTTTGTAACTGACTTGGTCAGTTAGTTGATGGTTAGGGTCAGGTTAGGGCAGGTAGTTGGAAATTAGGGCAATGGTTTGAATGGTTTAGGATTTGCTAACTGGCTTGACAGTTAGTTGGTTAGATGAGTTAATCTTAGGTAAAAAAAATTCTATGACAATTGAATTTTGGGTATGTATGCATGAACATAGTTAGGTCTTTGTTTGTGCATATGGTGGCATGTTTGAATGAGGTTCCATAACATATATGTGTTGTGCATTTGAATTGTTTTTTTGAGTTATGCATCAGCAAATGTCATGAGAATGCAACTTGTGTGGCTGCTTTGTGTTGATGTGTTTAGCATTGCCTTATGTGTTATGGTTTGAATTTGGTGAATACATGTTTGTCAGAGCTGCTATGTACAAATGGTTATGTGTGTGTGTGTGTGTGTGCTGATTTTGAATCATGGTATGATAGTTTGAGTATGTATAGGTGTTAGTGTAACATGATTGTATGGTTATTAAGTTTATGGTAAGCGTGTATGCCGACTTTGATTGATAATGATTGGATTTAATGTGTGTGTTTGTCATAGCTGTCATGGATGATTATATATGTGCTACTGAACATGACAATTGGGATGTTATGTGTTGCTCTTAGTATTTTTTTATGGTGAATTGCAGCTGGTTTGGATAATGTAGGTGTAGATAATTGTATGTGGTGATATGTTTATGTTGAATGTGGCTTATATGATGTGTATTGCTTTGTGGTTTGTGTTATGATATGTAAATGGCCTATGTGTTTGGAATGGTATTGGATGTATGTTTGAATGTGTCATGATGCTGATATTATTGATGTTGCAAGGCTGTTAAGGGTTGAATGCATTACTTGGACAATGAGCTTGGCATAGATGACTAATGCATGAAGTTTTGGTCATGGTCATGCCAAGGCACAAGTTTAGTGGACATAGAGAGTTTCATCACATGATGCAAGGCTCGAAGATGTTTAAGGATAACTTAGAAATAAGTTTAGGACTAGAGGTTTGACATTGGTCAAATGTTTGACCAAAATTTAACTATTGGTTAAACTTAGGTTTTTTGCATTACTTTCAATTCTGATTTTTTGTAATGTATTTTGGGCATGGAACATGAACTTTGGCTTTGTATTGTAACTTGTTCCTCGAGCAATAAAACTTTCCCCTTCCTCTTGAATCATTTTGAATTTGAATTTTCAACTTTGAATCCAATTTGAATGCCTTAATTAAAAATCTCAATAGCCCATCCATAGTTAGTATATAAAACCTCAAGAGACTTAGTTAACAAAAGTCGACCTTCCATGGTTGACTTTGTTGACCAAAAGTCAACCTTGTGTAAGTAGCTTCTAAACCTTCCTATTCATGATGTGTACTAATGCAACCACTATGCCTTGAACATTATTAGGGATTCCAAATATTAGGTAAAGAAAAAACCAACATTCAAAGTTGGTTTTGACAAAAAAGTCAACTGTAGCACAATAGTCTCAAAAGCTTGTTTCACAAGTGCACACAACAAGAAACCATAGTCCAATCAACCTCTGGGATATCTTGTTCCATAAGTAACCAATAAATCATATGATCAAATTATCCACATCCAAGTATTGAGACATTTAGTGGAAATATAAACAATAGGAATCCTTTGAACCAATAATGTTATATATAGATGCAAGTACAAATGAATGATCCTAAAAAATAAATGATTGGGGTAAATGTATGCAGATGAATCAAAAGCCACGAGCCAGATAAAGTGAAAATAGGTAGGGAAAATTTTAGGGTATAACAACACCAATATCAAGAAAGTGACCAACTAAACAGAAATATTTTTGTAGTAGTGGATACTATAATTCGATACTTAACTTCTATTGAAGAACGAGAGAAAATATCATGTTTCATACTCTTCCAACCAATAAGAGAATCCCTAAGAAAGATACAAAACAATGTGGTAGACTTACTATCTATGGAGTCACTAGCCCAATCAACGTTAGAGTAAGCATGTAGCTCCAAAGAGCACGATGAGGGAAGGAGAAAGCTTTGAAACTGGGATCCCTGAAGATAATTACATATGCGAAGAACAATTGCTTAATGTAATGTAGTAGGAGAAACATCAAACTAACTAACAACATGAACAATTGCTTAAGAACAATAAGCAATATACGGTCTGGTAATCGTAAGGTACACCAGACGCCCAACCAAAGTACAATACAAGGTGGGATTTAGAAGAAGAACATCATTAAATGGAGCATATTTTTACTTTAAACTCAAGAGGACTATCATCTACTCTAGTATCAGAAAGACGACTCATTTCAAGAATGTTGGAAATGTACTTAGATTGAGAGAGAAGACAACTTCTAGAGAAGTAGGTAATTTCAATGCCGAAGAAGTAGTGAAGAGTGCCTAAGTCCTTGAACTCAAATTGTTTGGCTAACTGTAATTTTTAAACCATTAATTCCATTCATATCATCAGTTATAATAATCATATCATTAACATATAATGAGTGTAAAATATGGCCATGACAAGTTTTCTTGACAAATAAAGTATAATCATTATCACTAGAGTGAAAGCCAATAAATGTAATCAAAGTTTTAAACTTCTCAAACCAAGCTCGTGGAGCTTGTTTCATACCTAGAACATCCTTCAACTTACGCATTTCCCCTTTATTATAAGAAACACCTGGTGGGGGTACCATATAAACTTTCTCTTGAATATCATCATTTAGAAATGCATTTTTAACAGCCATTTGAAAATATACCATTGGCGAACATATGCAATTGCAATAAGAGTGCGAAAAGTAGTCATCTTAGCAATTGTACCAAAAGTTCATTCATAATCAATACCAAATTGTTGAGAGATTCCCTTGGCAAAATTCCTTGCTTTTTAGCGCTCAATTAATCCACCTAGATTTATTTTGACCTTATATATCCAACAAGACCCAACATAATGTTTTCCATGATGAAGAGGTATTAATTTCTATGTATCTATTTTGTGCAAAGCCGAATGTTCCTAAGCCATAGTCTACTACCAAAGAGGGTCAATAATAGCCTCTTTATAGAAGGAAGGCTCAGAAAAACTATGGATAGAGGTTAGAAAAGAAGCAGGTTAAGTGGAATAGACAGTCAATGGAGTAGACTTATGGTCACAAGAGAGATGATTGGGAGGCCGAGGAGTAGTAGAAGGCAGAAGATCAATAGTCAAATAAGGTTTTTGGGTAATCGCGGGGACATGGGGGATATTAGCATATGGAGTATCATTATTATGTATCCTACAATCATAATAATGATTATAAAATTATCGTTAAGACCAAAATGGTCGATATGGTAACTTTCAAACTGTTAGTAATATTATAATCAAATGAAAGAGAGTTAAAATATGTGTTCGAGGAAAACAACATAACGAGAAACATAAACTTTCATTGCATCATGATAACCATTTTCAGCATCCCTATAACCAATAAAAAACACATGTTGAAGAATGAGAAGACAACTTACTAAGTTCTACTTGTGGGAGAAGAATAAAACAGGTAGAACCAAATACTTTCAAAAAGGAAGAATTAGAGACAAAGTTATACAATTTTTCAAAGGTAGACAAACTTGATGTGATAGACGATGAGATTTTATTAATAACATGAACAATAGTAAGAACTGCTTCACCCTATAATTCAATAAGAATCAAAGTAGACAACAAAAGGGAACAAATAGTCTCAATAACGCGATAGTGTTTTCTTTCAACAACTCCATCCAGTTGTGGAGTATCAATATAAGATGTTTGATGAATTATACCACCAACAACAACAAGAAATTCATAGGATTTATTAGAGGTGTATCCGCTACCTGAATCACAACAGAAACACTTTACTAGTACCAGATACCTTTAGTAGTACTAGATTAATAAAATTAAAATAAAAACTAAAAGTAAAATAAAACAAAAAATAACAGAAATCGCCTAATATTGTCTTGTTGAAATAATCAACAATCTACGACAACAACACCATTTTGTTGGTCATGACATGCAAGTGTAGTATAAATTATACAAATAAAATTCTCAAATGGTGAGTAAATTTAAATCATCCCCATATGAATTATTTTAACTCCTGCAAGACTAAGAAATTTATATTTGTTATCAGAAAAATGAATGCCATAATGTAAATATGGGGTATGCATAACATAAATTGGATTGATTTTCTAAATATTGTAAAAATGCATAAACCAATCGGTTAAACCCCTATTTGGATTATTTTCCATTTTTTATGTGGTTAATCCCTAAACCTATAATGACTCTTCTTCTTGTATCACGACTATTTTACAAAGTAGTTTTGTGTGATGTCTTGTCATGCAACCCACTTCTTCTTATTAGAATCCCTAAAGTCTTGGGTGAAGTTTCAATGAAGAAAGGTTTTACCTATGGTTATTTCTAAAACATGTCTAAATTGATTCCCTCAAATTCGTAAATGAAAAAAATATCAAACACAAAACATTACTTAATAATTAAAAAAAAAAATCGTATCATTATAGAAAGAAAATATAAACATGTCACATAGTTCAAACAAATAAGGACAAATTTATCTAAGGAAATTTAATCTAACTGAACTATCAAGTCATCTTTAAGGGATTCCTAGAAAATTTAATGGAAAGAAAACAATTACACCTTACAAACGTTGATGGATGACATCCTTAATGATTCATTGATTTTTTTCTACTCCAATGCTGTAAAATATACCTCTTCTCTCATAAAATTTGAAACCCGTATAATTGAACGTGTTTGACAATAATATCCCTCTCAATTATAAGTTCATTTATTCCTTTGAATCAAATGAAATTTTTGTTATCCACATTGACACATATCATTAATGATACACACTGCTTAGCCATTATAATAATGTCAGAAAAAATTTCAATTTTTAGAACCCTTTGAAATCTTGAAGGGAGTGTGAGATCATCATATTGGACTAAGAACAACCCCACAAGTGATTTGAACATCACATATTTACCTAAAACTCTACAACATTAGTTAAATGAGTCTCCTAACTTATATATTTCTAAAAAATAAATTTTTCATCTAATGTGAAGCTATTACTCACATTCCACGTACCAATGGTCTCCCCCTCGTGTATGAGTTCATACATTAATTTGGGGTTGCTTTAAATCAAATAGAAACATTTTTATCTACATATATTTGTACATCCATTGACACCTAATAACAAAAGACGTACTCATATTCACTGTATTGTGAAGACTTTGGATACAAGTTTCAAAAGCACTTCTGGTCCACTTTAATGTCAAAATCAATTTTTCTACACCAAAAGCAATTCTCTTAGAAGCTCCAATTCCTACCTTTTGAAGTTAGTGTGAATCAATTTTATAATTATTATATTTTAGTTGTTACAACTCTCTTTAATTTTTCCTCTTTACCCTCCTTAATTTTTATCATTTGCTTCTATACTATTTGCTTTGTATTATAATTTATTACCATTTCGATAATTACTCATTTAAAATTAATTTTAGGCAAAACTATTGTTTTAGTCCTTTACGTTATTTTAAAATATCAAATTAGTCCCTTAAATTTTTATTGTAACGCTTTGGTCCCTTTTTAAAAATCTTCATTACAATAAATTGTAAACTCATATACCATTTGAACTGATTTTTCGCGCTGATCACGAATATGCAATCAAATTTATCAAACAAGTTACGGTTTATGAGAACCAGGTAAAAATGGACGAAATACATAATGAAAAATCATCGATCCGACCAAAATACACAATCAAACGCAAAATTAATGACATATTCGTGATCAACGCGAAAAACTAGTTCAAATGGTATATGTGTTTGTTATTTATTGTAACGGAGATTTTTTAAAAAAGACCAAAGCGTTACAAAAAATACTTAAGGACAAATTTGATATTTTAAAATAACTTAAAGGACCTAGACAATAGTTTTGCCTTAATTTTAATTAAAACTATCCAAACAACATTAATTAATAACAATCACTTCAATATTACTACTATTATATTTAAACATAAATCAGTTCTATTCACTACAAAATATGTTGCTATTAGTGACGTGTTTTCCACGCCGCAACAGCTAAAATCATGTCACTACATGTTTTTTGCGACGTGGCCATTTACGTCGCAGGAGAGCGCGTGGCAAATTGTTGTGACGTTATTTTCATGTCACTAATTTGCCACGCGATTTTCACGCCGCAAATAGTTTGATGGAAAACATTGCAGACAAAGTCAGAGCAGGTGTGCAGAAAGTGTGCAGAAATTGCAGGAAATTATTTGCCACGTGATATTCACGTCACTAATTAGTGACATGTTTTTCACGTCGCTAAAGTTGTGACATGCATTTCACGTGGCTAACTTATATTATTTTTAATATTTACGTTGTATTTTGCGGCGTGATTTTCACGTCACTAATTTGTGACAGGAATTTCACGTCGCTAAAGTTGGTGTTTTAATTGTTTAAAATTTCTGATTATTATATATAATTCAATATTAATAAATATATAAATTAAATTTAAATTTAATATTAATAAAATTTAGTAAATTCAATATTATAAATCAAATTTATAAAACTAATAATTCAATATTACTAATATATAAATTAATAAACTTAATATAATGAAATTAATAAACTAAAATTTAAATTAAATATGTCTAAATATAATATATAAGTATAAATTCAGTACACAAATTAAAAACTAAAAAGAAAATAAAAACAAGACTAAATATTTGGTTCATCCGGGTCGGAATAGTAGGCATCATCATCTTGGTTGTCATTATTTCTCGATTGACCACCACCGTTGCGATTTCCACCAAATGCTTGCATAAAGTGTCGCATTTGCTCCTCCATATCAGTCTGCCTCTTCGCCATTGTCTCCATTATTGCGTCCGTTTGGGCCTTCAATGTCGCCTCCATTTGGGCCTTCAATGCCGCCTCACGTTCCTCTGACTCGGGTCTAGCCAATTGTCTTATCGTTTCTACCTGCTGCGGTGTCAAATTTGTTTGACGTGACCCTCCTTCACCGGCCATAGCTCTTTGGTACAGATTTCTATCCCCACTCCTCAAGGTGCCCGCCAAATTTCCACCACCAAAAAAGCACCCGTTATCCCCCTTTCCCCCAATAGTTTGACTCCAAATATAGAAATCCACATCTGGATGAACCGGTTGTCCTGGAGGAGGAGTATACTGAGGATTATGGGTCAGAAATTCTGCCATCCTGACCTGATAATCGTCCTACACATACAATTAAAAAAATCAAGTTAATATAAGTTAAATTAAATTAAATTAAATAAAAATAAAGAATAAAACAAATAGCCACGTGATTTTAACGCCACAACTTATCAGTTGCCACGTGATTCTAACGCCACAACATCTCACTTGCCACATGAAAATCCTGTCACTAAGTTGCTAACAAATTAAAAAAAATATAAACAACATAAATTTACTTACCAAAGCATTTTTTGTACGCTCGTCAACAAAATCCCCTGATTTCTTTGTCCGAGTTTGGGTAACCAGCTCAGTCATCAGTGGTTGTCTCCCCAAACGCTTAGCCTAAATAATAAACTTAACTTAAATTAATAATATATGTTATAAATCAAAATATGACTTTAAAAAGTGGTAATAATTACCATGCGTCGAGAATGCTCAGCAGTACTAATACTTCCAATAGCATTAAGGCAACCCCCTTTTTCTGATGCCCTCATCTTCTTTCCATTTTCAGATTTAGCCTTAAATTCATCTGATTCCCAATACTTAAGAAGATCATCAAAAATTTCTTTGCCTATCCATTTGGGACGGATGCCCAACAGTAAAAAACGCTCTCTAGCACGTCGTAGCATGTCAGAAAGTCGTCTTGAACTCCTGCCAAAGTAATTTTTTTATACTTTTTCATGGTCCAGTGGATCCCAAACACATTTCGCCTGCAATGTTGTATGACATTAAAATAAATAGTTAGATAAATTATAACAATAATAAAAATAGTCATTTAAATAACAATACCTTAACAAATAAATTAATGATACCTGAAATTGCGTAAACCATGCGTCTTTATCCTTAACTTCTCTAAAAGTCTTATACAATTTCTTATAATTCTGCTGAATTATATAGCTTATAACATTGGCAGCAGTCCGACTCGGTCCAAAACTAAACAACAATAATTGAATTAGCATTAATTATATAAAATTATATTTAAAATGGAAATGTGTACTTATAAATAAAAATCAATAAATAAGAAACTTACGAGTTTCCTTCAGGCTAAATCCAAAATCTCCCATTAATGGTAGTAATCTCACTCGGATCATCATCCCCTCGAAGATCTCTCCCATCTATCTCATCATCGTCCACACCAATATCACCATCACCCACCTCTGCATGATCATCGGGCGCAGGTACATGTGTGGGATGTGGGGTGCGACCAGTCTGTGTGGGTCGTGAAGAGGTGGATCCTCCAGTCTGTTGGACGGATGGCGGCATCTGTGTAGGAAATGGGGTGCTGGATCCTCCAGTCTGCTGGACGGATGGGGGCATCTGTGTAGGAAGTGGGGTGCTGGATCCTCCAGTCTGCTGGACGAATGAAGGCATCTGTGTGGGAAATGGAAAACTGTATCCTCCACTCTGCTGGAAGGATGAGGGCACCTGACCCTGCTGGAATGGAAAACCAGGTGGCCTAACAAAAGATGGGGCCTCAACCATTGTATCAGACAAACTTGTCGTGTGTTCATCTGGAATCACGTCGTTAATTACTTCAACTTCATCAACTTGGTAAGCAAGATCTTCCACTAGATCGTCAGTTTCAATATGACCCAATGGTTTTGTTTTTATTACAACACAACACCCTCGTTTACGTGGCACAAATGAAGGATAAGGAACATAATAAACTTGCCTAACAATATTTGACATTATGAAAGGGTCATACTCTTTGTACCTCCGGTCCATTTGAATCTCAACAGTACCATATGTCTTATCTATTTTTGTGCCTCTAGTTGGATCATACCATTCACAATAAAACAAGACAACTTTATTTTCGGAGTCCAAGTAGTTGTATACTAACTCATAGATATGTTTAACAAAACCATAGAAGTCATCTTCACCACCATCTATAACTCCTTTCACAAATACGCCACTGTTTATGGTTTTTTTCCCTTCAGTCCATTCCTGTGTGTGAAATTTATATCCGTTCACGAAATATGTGTGCCATTTATTTGTGCTTTGACGAGGGCCGTTAGACAAGTTTCTCAAATGGAGTATTTCTGGAGTCAGTGCAACAACCATATACAACTTCTCCTTGAACCATGCTGGAAATTGGGCATGAATGACACCAGATGTTGATTGTACACCGGTCCTATGAAAATAGGCGTTGTTAAATTCCCTAAAAAAAATCACACTATTAGTTTCAAGGTAATAAGTTTTATATTCACACTGTAACAAAAATTAAAAAGTTGGGTTAGAGTTACTCAAGATATGGTTTAACTTCAACACAATTGATCAAGACATGAACGTGTGCGGATTGCATTTCTTGTTGGGTCAACCAATGCTCACCCTTCTTTCCAGAGGGACGACCTGGAAGCCCAAAGACTGATAAGGTGTACTGACTTCTTTCGATAACATTTACAAGATTCCTTATGATTCTTGGAGTTAACATCAAGTGCTTGAAATAGTGACTGCAAAAATGTGAAGTTTCTCGATGCAGGTAATGTGCACATATTGATCCTTCAACTCTAGCTTTATTTTTCACTGATCGCTTTGAATCACCCATGAACCTTTCAAACGGATACATCCACCTATATTAAACAGGTTCTCCTAGATAAGCTTCATATGCAAGATGCACAGGTAGATGTTCCATGGAGTCAAAAAAACTAGGTGGAAATACTTGTTCCAACTTACAGAAAATGACTGGAATATTTTGGTCCAACTTAATGATGTCATCCACTCTTAAAACTGACGCATAAATATCTCTAAAAAATGACTAATTTCAGTAAGTGGATTAAGCACATGTTTGGGTAGAGAACCGAACGCAATTGGTAGCAATTGTTCCATAAAAACATGGCAATCATGACTTTTCATACCATGCAACTTCCCAGTGTTAACGTCGGCACACCTTGCTAAATTTGAAGAATACCCGTCGGGCATTCTCAAACCTTTTAACCATCCACAAACCACTTTAGCTTCTTGGGGGGTCAGACTGAAACAAGCCTTAGGTTTAAATAATTTTCCATTTGGTTGAGGCTTTAATTCCAACTCTTTCCGATTACACCAAATTTCCATGTCTTGTCTAGCCTTCACATTATCTTTTGTTCTATCTTTAACATCCATCACTGTGTTAAATACATTATCAAAAAAATCCTTCTCAATATGCATAACATCAAGATTATGGCGCAACAAATTATCTTTCTAATACGGGAGGTCCCAAAATATACTTCTTTTTGTCCAATTGTGTGTGACCCCATATCCTTCAATTCTACAGGCTTTGCCAGTTTCTGTAAACAACTGATAAAATCTCTGCGCTTCCTCATTCGGCAACTCTTCCCCGTCAAAATCTTCTGGTTGATCATAGGTCACGTTAACACCAAAAGCATCCTCAACCATGTCACCGATCAAATTAAAGTTTTCCTCAAATTCCATAGGCGGTTCCATAGGCGGTCGACTACTTGAAGCATGCGTGTTGCTAGTCTCTGGTACGTTACTCGGCAGTGTTTCACCATTATACGTCCAAACCCAATAATTTTCAATGAAGCCTCTTCTATGCAAATGACGTGTTATTTCCTCTGGGTCACTAATTATATATCTACATCCACATTTAAGACAAGGACACCTAACTCCTCCTTCGCTTCGACAACATTCATGAGCAAACGTCCACGTGATAAAATCATTAACTCCTTCTATAAAATTGGGTTTAAGTGCGCGCCTCCCTGGATATAGTCTATCGTACATCCAACTACGATAATACCGATAATATTCCATTTACTGCAAATTTATATAATCAATACCTTTTTAATTAGAAATATTAATTTAATCAACTAAACATAATTATATATAAATGTATATATTGTTCTTATTCTTACTACTAAATATATATAATATGTTTACATTTTTGTTTTTATATATATATAAATATAAAAAATAAATATATATAATACGTTTACATTTTTGTTTTTTTATATATATAAATATATAAAATAATTTTGTATTATAAAATAACATTTATATATAATTCCTTTTTTTTTCATATATATATATATATATATATAAATATATAATTGTGTTCTTATATAAAATAACATTTATATATTATATATTATTCTTATTTTATAACATATATAAAAATTTATAACATTTATCTATTATATATAATTTATATAGTTAAAATAGAATTTAAATATATATAATTATATATAAATATAAAAAATAAATATATATAATATGTTTACATTTTTCTTTTTTATATAAATAAATATATAAAATAATTTTTTATTTAAAATAACATTTATATATTATATATTATTCTTATTTTATAACATATATAAAACAAAATTTAAATATATTATTCTTATTTAAATAACATTTATATATTATATATTATTCTTATTATATAATTCTGTTTTTATATAAAATAACATTTATATATTATATATTATTCTTATTTTATAACATATATAAAAATTTATAACATTTATCTATTATATATAATTTATATAGTTAAAATAGAATTAAAATATATATAATTATATATAAATATAAAAAATATATATATATAATATGTTTACATTTCTGTTTTTTATATAAATAAATATATAAAATAATTTTTTATTTAAAATAACATTTATATATTATATATTATTCTTATTTTATAACATATATAAAACAGAATTTAAATATATTATTCTTATTTAAATAACATTTAGGCTAAAATACAGTTTTGGTCCCCCTGTTTTTCAAAATTCACAGTTTTGGTCCCCCTATTTTTTTTTTAACAGTTTTGGTCCCCCACCCCTCACTGTTCATGTACGGACGTCTACTGTTCATGTACGGACAGGTTACTGTTCATCACTTTTTTTGGGCCAAAATTGGGGTGGGGGACCAAAACTGTTAAAAAAAAAAACAGGGGGACCAAAACTGTGAATTTTGAAAAACAGGGGGACCAAAACTGTATTTTAGCCTAACATTTATATATTATATATTATTCTTATTATATAATTCTGTTTTTCTATAAAATAACATTTATATATTTATAAAACAGAATTTAAAAATATTTATATATATAATTCTTATTTAAAATAATATTTATATATTATTCTTATTTCTGTTTTATATATTTATATATTACCCTATATAATTCTGTTTTAAAATAATATTTATAAAACAGAATTTAAAAATATTATATAATTCTATTTTAAAATAATATTTATAAAACAGAATTTATAAAACAGAATTTATAAAACAGAATTTATATATTTATATATTACCCTATATTATTCTTATGTCTTAAACTAATATTTATATATTACCCTATATAATTCTGTTTTATAATTTATATATTATTCTTATTTAAAATAATATTTATAAAACAAAATTTAAAAATATTAAAACACAAAATATATATATATATATAATATATTTACATTTTCGTTTTTTATATATATAAATATATAAAATAATTTTGTTTTATAAATTCACATATATATATATATATATATATATATATATATATATATATATATATATATATATATATATATATATATATATATATAATTCTGTTTATATATATATATATATTTTCATACCATATTCAGAAATATATTTTCATACCAAATTCAGAATATATTTTCATACCATATTCTTATTCATAACCATTTTCAGAAATAATAACACAATAAAAAATTATACATAACCATATATATATATTTTCATACTATATTCAAAAATTATAAAACAAGTAATAAAACAAATCTAAAAAATAAATTGCTAAAAAATACCTCTTGAAGCTTTCAATCCACTCTTTTTTTCTCTCTTAATCTTCAATCTTCAATCGATCTTCTTCTATATAACATCACACGAAATAATATTAATAATACCCAAAACAAATACAAAAAAACGAATTAAAATTTTAAAATAAATAACATAAAATTAAATGAAAGACATACCTATAAAATTTTGGAATGGATAAGAGAAAATTTTTTGATTCTGCTTTGAAGAAGAAGAGAGGAAGAAGATGCAGAGGAAATGGGTTTCTGGTGGAGGAGAGGAAAAACGAAAAGGAAATGAAAGAGGAAGGGTTACGGAGAAGAGTTAAAGGCGTTGTTATATAGACCTATTAGCGACGTGAATATCACGCCGCAACTTTGTCACATGATATTCACGCCGCAAAACACCAACGGTAATAATTTTGGCCCCACTCCCTGCAAAAGGCTGTTCCATTCAAGAATGAAAATTTTGAATTTCCCACTCAAAACTTTGCGTCGTACATTCCACGCCGCAATTTTTTTTTCCAAATTTTGAACATTAAAACTTTCTGCACGCACAGGCTTTAAGAATAAAATAATTAATTAATTTGTTGCGGCGTGTTTTCCACGTTGCAAATATTTTTTTCAAATTTTAAAGTCTGATCACATCTGACCACCCATGTGCTAATCTAACTTTATTTATTTTATTATTAAATAAGGTAGCGACGCAATTTCCACGCCGCAACAAGCTTTTATTTGCCACGTTAGAATCACGTCACAAAATCACGTGGCTATCTCCAACATTTCTTGTAGTGATTAAACTCAAGTCTATTAAAATCAATTCTATTAAATTCAACTTTATCAAAATTAATTATATTCACCGTCAATCTAAACATGCATCAAATCGATTTTATAAGAACTAGGTTGTAGCGCGGTTTTCGTGACCGCCCACATCCGCCTGCGGATGAGATTGGGTGCTACTTTCTGATTTCTTATTTATCCTATGAAGCTGGAAAGGAAAGGGAAACTATCTCAAACTAACCTTGCACGCAAATGTTTTCTTTAACAAATGCTAAGAGATTGGGGAGTTCGGGGTCAGGTTATACAATGGGGAGTTGTCAATTACCCATCCTATACATGGTTATCCATGGGTTGTTAGCAATTTTCCTTACTGCTTTCTACTTACTGGTGTTTATTTGTCGTAAATGGGAAAGTTTCTCCTTTGGGAATGTTGGGAGATGTTGAAAAGATATTTGTGTTGTTTTCGGGTTTTTCGATGTTTTTGGTAAGGTACTGGACCTAAGGTTTTTTGTTTAGTGTGCTCGCTAAGATTTCACAATCTTATGCCTACGTATTCCCGTTAAAGAAACAGGGAAATCAGAGCGGTCGTAGTTCCTCCTATTCTATGGGAGGAAAAAGGTTGTTTTGGTGTCTTGTTCAAAGCCCAAGACGTGAAGCTAAAGGTTGTTTGTATCTTGTTCAAAACCCAATATGTGAAGCTAAAAGGGTGATTTGTATCTTGTTCAAAGCCCAAGATTGAAGCTAAAAGGGTGTTTGTGGGAATTGATTGAAAAGAGTGAAGAGATTAAAGATTGAGATATGAATATCCGGGAAAAACATCAGATGAAAATAGAAGGAATATCCGGGAAAGCGTCAGATGAAAAGAAAAGGAATATCTGAGAAAACATCGGATGTTAAAGAAGGGGAAAGGGTTTTTCCTCTATTTTTTAGGAAACTTGAGGGTTTCTGGAGATCCAAAAGGAAATGAGACTGTCCGAGTCTACTGGGTTAAAAAGGTTTATCTTTGTATGATGGATGGTCTTTGTATGATGCCCAAGAGGAGGCTGATGTTTTAAGGGATGAGAATCAACCCTTAAACTGGTTTGATGTTTTGACTCTAGAAAGACTGCTCTAGCAAAGGATGACTAGGTTATGTTCCTATACCTTTAAGAGGTCGTCGGTTCCTTGTACTAACCCCAAGAGGAGGCATGAGAACTTCTAAGAAGCCGAAGGGTCCTTGTACAACGCCCAAGAGGAGCCGGGGATGCATTTAGGAAGCCTGTGGGTCCCCAAACCCCGAGAAGTTCAAGACATGCCATTCACCGAGAATAGATCAAGCCAGGAAAGTCCGAGAATTTGTAAGAAACTCAAGAGATACCATTCATGGAGAAAAGATCATCTCTGGGGAGTAGAGTTTCTTTGACAATTTCTAAGGGTGACAGTCTGAGAAAAGGTTCACCGAGAATACTGCATTTCTCTTTGTTCCATATTGTTTAGCCCCAAGAGGAGGGAAGACTCTATCTGGAATCCTACGGGGGATCTAGTTTTGTTTGTATTTTAAGAGTGACCAACAGGGCTTTACCTAGTGCTAGACATAGTTGCCGGGGAAAACTCTAAATAACTATACTAGTATTACACAGTGGATATTTGACAAGTATATAAAAGTTTGTGAAAGAAGACTTACAGTGAGCAGCCCCACAATACAGTTATATATATATATATATATATATATATATATATATATATGAAAGCGGGTAAACACTTACTCGGTTGTAGAGCTTCCATGCTATTTGGTTAGTTGTTCAACAAAGAAAAATTGAAAACAACAGTATATCTCAAAATCAAAAGAGAAAGTATTTTGAAAGTAAACTGGGGCTTACAGCTCAAGGAGAGGCCCATAAAATCAGAGTCAATTATACATGGAAGAACGTCATGTGAAATAAAACATACACGGAAGAACATCGTGTTGATCAATAAGCATACACGGGAAAGCATCGTGCGGTGAAAAAAAAGTAAAGGGACTTATACTCAAGTGGAGGCCCAAATATATTTAAACATGATTGAATAAAAAAAGTGGAGGGACTTACACTCTAATAGTGGCCCAAAAATTATTTATACTCAAAAGGGTTGGGGCTTACACCTTAAGGGATGTCCATTGTGTACAAAGATTATGTCAAGCTAAAATTCACAAAAGAAGTACAATATTTAGAGAATAAACAAAGTGTGTTTGAAATGAAGAAAATCCTTGGAATTAATAAATTAAAAGGTAATAAATATGTTTAAGGTTTTTTTTCCATTAAAGATAATAAATGAAAGATTTAACTAAAGTATAATCATATTTTAAATGACAAAAGTTTAAGTAACCAAAAGAAAGTTTAATAAAGTGATTAAAAGGATTTTTAGGAAAATAAAGAGATAAAATAAATGATTTAAAGGAAAATAAATAAGAAATTAAAATAACTAAGATAAAAGAAAATATTATTAAAAAGAAGAAGTTGAAATAAATATTTGGTTAAAAATAAATAAGAAAATAAAATAAATAAATAAATAAAAAAGATACTAAAAAAATAAATAATATAAAAAGTAAAGAGTTTTAACAGCGTTCCTAGCAAGGTAGCTGTAAATTGTGGCGCAGAAAAATAAGCAACAGACTTTTAACAGCACTCCTGGGCAGCACCGGTGTGTATCACAACGTAGAGGAACAAAAACAACAGGTTTTAACAGCGCTTGTTGCACAACAGCGCTGTCTATTGCAGCGACAGTAGCAGAATTTTTACATGATCAACAACTTCTTCCAAACACAACTCTCTCATTTTTTAACCAAATCACATGTTCCAATATGCCATTTTGAAGGGAATTTCATGAGGAATTCAAATATGTAATTATAACAAGCATATCATGAATTTAAATGGATGTAAATGATGCATATTTCATGAAGTTTCAAAGTGAGAATCCTTACCTTCCAAACAATGATTGATTGGAGTGGAAGTTGCTTGGAGTTGAAATTCCACCCTTGCACTCCTTATGAAGCTCAAAATTTGAAGAGAGGAAAGAAGAGAGAAAACAAAGGCTATGCTTGTTTTGGTGTAAGAATGAATGAATGAAATGGTTGCCTATTTATAGTAAAAAACTTGCCTTGTTCACCAAGTTATCAACTTGTTAACCAAGTCAAAAATATATACTATTATATATTAATTACTTGTTTACCAAGTAAAATATATACTATTATATATTAATTACTTGTTTACCAAGTAAAAAATATATACTATTATATATTAATTACCAAGTTAAAAAAATATAAATAATATTATATATTAATAATAAAAAAAAAGGAAAAAAATGATAATAATAAAAATAAATCGAAAATAAATAAATAAATAAATAAACCAATTAATTAAAAAATAATTATTTAAATATAGAATTGATGATGAAAGGATAAAATTGTTATAAAGTTTTATCCAAAAAATGATAATAAATGATAATAGATAAAGATGCATGTGCTAGCAAGTGGGAAGGAAAATTATGCATGAAACAAAGATGAGTGGCACGTTGGATTTGGTTGTGTTCATGCATGAATATTGAACAAAAAATATGAAACAAGTTGCTATTATATATAAACATATCACTTAAATACTATAATTAATAAATCAAATATAATAAAAAAAACTAAATAAAACAAAAGTTATTAAACACATAATTAATAGAAAATAATATTACTTAAAAATTCAAACTGAAACAGGTAAAAAATGGTAAAACTGTCCGGTATCGAGGTGTCCGAAAAAATAAAATGAATATACCAAAATGATCAGTACAAAATATTAAGTATTGAAAAAATACACCGCGCGAGCAAATTGTGAAATTTTACCCGGTAAAAAGGCTCAGACGAGTCAGAAACATGATGACCGGAAAGTCAAAAAATTAAAATAAGCACACCGGGTTAAAGTACGTGAAAAATAAATAAAAAATGATGTCTGAAAGTTCGATTTTAAAAACTGCCCGGATACCGACTTTTTTGCACAATTGACTTTTAATTTGACCAAAAATACATGAAAATTTTATATGTTAAATCCGGCTGATAAAACAAAAAATATTCATGAAGAAAATATATGATATTGTATGCAGACGACATAGTATGAAAATATAGACAGATGAAATGAAAAAAATAAAAATGTCTGGTCAAAATTTAGGGTATGACAGATGCCCCTATTTAATCTTCTTAGACCTGAAGGTATGAATAGAAAAAAGTTTTAGACATTCGAGGTATAAGAGGATTAAATATCAGAGTACCTAAACTTTTGACCGTGAATGCAGATGAAATGATATGTAATGAATGTAATGACTTTTGAATACGATGGAGAATGATACCACAGGAGACAGACCAACAGAATTTTCTTGGGATATAAGATATTGTGGAAATTTGCCGATGCGACAAAGGGTATTCAGTTGTATTTGGAAAGAAAGGGATAAAACCTGGAACAAAGATACATACATCCGGAAAAACATCAGATGCGAAAGAAGTAACACACTCTGGAAAATATATCAAAAACATCTAGAAAAACATTAGATGTGGAAGAAGTAACACACTCTGGAAAATATATCAGAAACATCTAGAAAAACATTAGATGTGGAATGAGACCAGATCTGAGGATATGTCAGAGACTTCTGAGAAAGTGGTTTAGTTTACTGTGAAATACACGGGAACATCCAGAAAGGTTACAGTCATCAGAGATTTTCAGACATGTATTGAAAAACCCTGGAAAAGAACAGTAACAACCGTAAAAGACATTCAGGAGAACGTTGAATGAAACTTTGGAACATAAGCATACATGATTATCAGAGACATCCATAAGAGCATTGAATGGAATCTGAAAAAATAGTAAATATTTAGAGATATCAGGAAATCAATCAGAGACATTCAGGAGAGCATTGAATGAAGTCTGAAAAACAAATTGGATACATCCAGAAAAGCATTGGATGAACGAGGGAGACAACAGAGATTTTTTAGAAGACATCCAGAAAAGCATTGGATTGATTTGTTGACCAAACTTGAAGATATATTAATGACATCCAGAAAAGCGTTGAATGTATTAAAAATAACTTTGAGGGTAAATCCGAAACATTTAGAAAAGCGTTAAATGTACGGGAAATTTTTTTTAGAAGACTGGCTGAATGATGGACATATTCGGAAAAACATCAGATAAGCACATCAGAACAAAAGTTACATCTGGAAAAACATCAGATGAGAAAAAGTCATATCCGGGAGAGCATCAGATAAACATGTAAAAAGTTTCTGAAAGAGCATCAGAATAAAAGAGACGTATCCGGAAGAGCATCAGATAGACATGAAAAAGTTATGGAAAAACATCAGAATGGGCAGACATATCCGGAAGAACATCAGATAGACATAGCGAAAAGTTCTGGGAAAGCATCAGAACAAATAGACATATCCGGAAGGGCATCATATAGAAACAAAGAAAGTTATGGAAAAACATCAGAACGGGTTTTGGAAAAACTTCAAAACCAAAAGATACATCCGGAAGAACATCGGGTAGACACAGAGAAACGTTCTGGAAAAGCATCAGAACAGATAGACATATCCGGAAGGACATCGGATACACACAGAGAAACGTTATATCTGGAAGAACATCAGATAAGACATAAAAGTATAGGTGCCAGATAAAGTTATATCGGTGTCATGAAGTCAAGACTCTACTCATCCCCAAAGGGTTGGGGCTTACACCTTAAGGGATGCCCGTTGTGTACAAAGATTATGTCAAGCTAAAATTCACAAAAGAAGTACAATATTTAGAGAATAAACAAAGTGTGTTTGAAATGAAGAAAATCCTTGGAATTAATAAATTAAAAGGTAATAAATATGTTTAAGGTTTTTTTTTTCCATTAAAGATAATAAATGAAAGATTTAACTAAAGTATAATCATATTTTAAATGACAAAAGTTTAAGTAACCAAAAGAAAGTTTAATAAAGTGATTAAAAGGATTTTTAGGAAAATAAAGAGATAAAATAAATGATTTAAAGGAAAATAAATAAGAAATTAATATAACTAAGATAAAAGAAAATATTATTAAAAAGAAGAAGTTGAAATAAATATTTGGTTAAAAATAAATAAGAAAATAAAATAAATAAATAAATAAATAAGATACTAAAAAAAAAAATAATATAAAAAGTAAAGAGTTTTAACAGCGCTCCTAGCAAGGTAGCTGTAAATTGTGGCGCAGAAAAATAAGCAACAGACTTTTAACAGCACTCCTGGGCAGCACCGGTGTGTATCACAGCGTAGAGGAACAAAAACAACAGGTTTTAACAGCGCTTGTTGCACAACAGCGCTGTCTATTGCAGCGACAGTAGCAGAATTTTTACATGATCAACAACTTCTTCCAAACACAACTCTCTCATTTTTTAACCAAATCACATGTTCCAATATACCATTTTGAAGGGAATTTCATGAGGAATTCAAATATGTAATTATAACAAGCATATCATGAATTTAAATGGATGTAAATGATGCATATTTCATGAAGTTTTAAAGTGAGAATCCTTACCTTCCAAACAATGATTGATTGGAGTGGAAGTTGCTTGGAGTTGAAATTCCACCCTTGCACTCCTTATGAAGCTCAAAATTTGAAGAGAGGAAAGAAGAGAGAAAACAAAGGCTATGCTTGTTTTGGTGTAAGAATGAATGAATGAAATGGTTGCCTATTTATAGAAAAAAACTTGCCTTGTTCACCAAGTTATCAACTTGTTAACCAAGTCAAAAATATATACTATTATATATTAATTACTTGTTTACCAAGTAAAATATATACTATTATACATTAATTACTTGTTTACCAAGTAAAAAATATATACTATTATATATTAATTACCAAGTTAAAAAAATATAAATAATATTATATATTAATAATAAAAAAAGGAAAAAAAATGATAATAATAAAAATAAATCGAAAATAAATAAATAAATAAACCAATTAATTAAAAAATAATTATTTAAATATAGAATTGATGATGAAAGGATAAAATTGTTATAAAGTTTTATCCAAAAAATGATAATAAATGATAATAGATAAAGATGCATGTGCTAGCAAGTGGGAAGGAAAATTATGCATGAAACAAAGATGAGTGGCACGTTGGATTTGGTTGTGTTCATGCATGAATATTGAACAAAAAATATGAAACAAGTTGCTATTATATATAAACATATCACTTAAATACTATAATTAATAAATCAAATATAATAAAAAAAACTAAATAAAACAAAAGTTATTAAACACATAATTAATAGAAAATAATATTACTTAAAAATTCAAACTGAAACAGGTAAAAAATGGTAAAACTGTCCGGTATCGAGGTGTCCGAAAAAATAAAATGAATATACCAAAATGATCAGTACAAAATATTAAGTATTGAAAAAATACACCGCGCGAGCAAATTGTGAAATTTTACCCGGTAAAAAGGCTCAGACGGGTCAGAAACATGATGACCGGAAAGTCAAAAAATTAAAATAAGCACACCGGGTTAAACTACGTGAAAAATAAATAAAAAATGATGTCTGAAAGTTCGATTTTAAAAACTGCCCGGATACCGACTTTTTTGCACAATTGACTTTTAATTTGACCAAAAATACATGAAAATTTTATATGTTAAATCCGGCTGATAAAACAAAAAATATTCATGAAGAAAATATATGATATTGTATGCAGACGACATAGTATGAAAATATAGACAGATGAAATGAAAAAAATAAAAATGTCTGGTCAAAATTTAGGGTATGACAGATGCCCCTATTTAATCTTCTTAGACCTGAAGGTATGAATAGAAAAAAGTTTTAGACATTCGAGGTATAAGAGGATTAAATATCAGAGTACCTAAACTTTTGACCGTGAATGCAGATGAAATGATATGTAATGAATGTAATGACTTTTGAATACGATGGAGAATGATACCACAGGAGACAGACCAACAGAATTTTCTTGGGATATAAGATATTGTGGAAATTTGCCGATGCGACAAAGGGTATTCAGTTGTATTTGGAAAGAAAGGGATAAAACCTGGAACAAAGATACATACATCCGGAAAAACATCAGATGCGAAAGAAGTAACACACTCTGGAAAATATATCAAAAACATCTAGAAAAACATTAGATGTGGAAGAAGTAACACACTCTGGAAAATATATCAGAAACATCTAGAAAAACATTAGATGTGGAATGAGACCAGATCTGAGGATATGTCAGAGACTTCTGAGAAAGTGGTTTAGTTTACTGTGAAATACACGGGAACATCCAGAAAGGTTACAGTCATCAGAGATTTTCAGACATGTATTGAAAAACCCTGGAAAAGAACAGTAACAACCGTAAAAGACATTCAGGAGAACGTTGAATGAAACTTTGGAACATAAGCATACATGATTATCAGAGACATCCAGAAGAGCATTGAATGGAATCTGAAAAAATAGTAAATATTTAGAGATATCAGGAAATCAATCAGAGACATTCAGGAGAGCATTGAATGAAGTCTGAAAAACAAATTGGATACATCCAGAAAAGCATTGGATGAACGAGGGAGACAACAGAGATTTTTTAGAAGACATCCAGAAAAGCATTGGATTGATTTGTTGACCAAACTTGAAGATATATTAATGACATCCAGAAAAGCGTTGAATGTATTAAAAATAACTTTGAGGGTAAATCCGAAACATTTAGAAAAGCGTTAAATGTACGGGAAATTTTTTTTAGAAGACTGGCTGAATGATGGACATATTCGGAAAAACATCAGATAAGCACATCAGAACAAAAGTTACATCTGGAAAAACATCAGATGAGAAAAAGTCATATCCGGGAGAGCATCAGATAAACATGTAAAAAGTTTCTGAAAGAGCATCAGAATAAAAGAGACATATCCGGAAGAGCATCAGATAGACATGAAGAAAGTTATGGAAAAACATCAGAATGGGCAGACATATCCGGAAGAACATCAGATAGACATAGCGAAAAGTTCTGGGAAAGCATCAGAACAAATAGACATATCCGGAAGGGCATCATATAGAAACAAAGAAAGTTATGGAAAAACATCAGAACGGGTTTTGGAAAAACTTCAAAACCAAAAGATACATCCGGAAGAACATCGGGTAGACACAGAGAAACGTTCTGGAAAAGCATCAGAACAGATAGACATATCCGGAAGGACATCGGATACACACAGAGAAACGTTATATCTGGAAGAACATCAGATAAGACATAAAAGTATAGGTGCCAGATAAAGTTATATCGGTGTCATGAAGTCAAGACTCTACTCATCCCCAAAGGGTTGGGGCTTACACCTTAAGGGATGCCCGTTGTGTACAAAGATTATGTCAAGCTAAAATTCACAAAAGAAGTACAATATTTAGAGAATAAACAAAGTGTGTTTGAAATGAAGAAAATCCTTGGAATTAATAAATTAAAAGGTAATAAATATGTTTAAGGTTTTTTTTTTTCCATTAAAGATAATAAATGAAAGATTTAACTAAAGTATAATCATATTTTAAATGACAAAAGTTTAAGTAACCAAAAGAAAGTTTAATAAAGTGATTAAAAGGATTTTTAGGAAAATAAAGAGATAAAATAAATGATTTAAAGGAAAATAAATAAGAAATTAATATAACTAAGATAAAAGAAAATATTATTAAAAAGAAGAAGTTGAAATAAATATTTGGTTAAAAATAAATAAGAAAATAAAATAAATAAATAAATAAATAAGATACTAAAAAAATAAATAATATAAAAAGTAAAGAGTTTTAACAGCGCTCCTAGCAAGGTAGCTGTAAATTGTGGCGCAGAAAAATAAGCAACAGACTTTTAACAGCACTCCTGGGCAGCACCGGTGTGTATCACAGCGTAGAGGAACAAAAACAACAGGTTTTAACAGCGCTTGTTGCACAACAGCGCTGTCTATTGCAGCGACAGTAGCAGAATTTTTACATGATCAACAACTTCTTCCAAACACAACTCTCTCATTTTTTAACCAAATCACATGTTCCAATATACCATTTTGAAGGGAATTTCATGAGGAATTCAAATATGTAATTATAACAAGCATATCATGAATTTAAATGGATGTAAATGATGCATATTTCATGAAGTTTCAAAGTGAGAATCCTTACCTTCCAAACAATGATTGATTGGAGTGGAAGTTGCTTGGAGTTGAAATTCCACCCTTGCACTCCTTATGAAGCTCAAAATTTGAAGAGAGGAAAGAAGAGAGAAAAGAAAGGCTATGCTTGTTTTGGTGTAAGAATGAATGAATGAAATGGTTGCCTATTTATAGAAAAAAACTTGCCTTGTTCACCATGTTATCAACTTGTTAACCAAGTCAAAAATATATACTATTATATATTAATTACTTGTTTACCAAGTAAAATATATACTATTATACATTAATTACTTGTTTACCAAGTAAAAAATATATACTATTATATATTAATTACCAAGTTAAAAAAATATAAATAATATTATATATTAATAATAAAAAAAGGAAAAAAAATGATAATAATAAAAATAAATCGAAAATAAATAAATAAATAAACCAATTAATTAAAAAATAATTATTTAAATATAGAATTGATGATGAAAGGATAAAATTGTTATAAAGTTTTATCCAAAAAATGATAATAAATGATAATAGATAAAGATGCATGTGCTAGCAAGTGGGAAGGAAAATTATGCATGAAACAAAGATGAGTGGCACGTTGGATTTGGTTGTGTTCATGCATGAATATTGAACAAAAAATATGAAACAAGTTGCTATTATATATAAACATATCACTTAAATACTATAATTAATAAATCAAATATAATAAAAAAAACTAAATAAAACAAAAGTTATTAAACACATAATTAATAGAAAATAATATTACTTAAAAATTCAAACTGAAACAGGTAAAAAACGGTAAAACTGTCCGGTATCGAGGTGTCCGAAAAAATAAAATGAATATACCAAAATGATCAGTACAAAATATTAAGTATTGAAAAAATACACCGCGCGAGCAAATTGTGAAATTTTACCCGGTAAAAAGGCTCAGACGGGTCAGAAACATGATGACCGGAAAGTCAAAAAATTAAAATAAGCACACCGGGTTAAACTACGTGAAAAATAAATAAAAAATGATGTCTGAAAGTTCGATTTTAAAAACTGTCCGGATACCGACTTTTTTGCACAATTGACTTTTAATTTGACCAAAAATACATGAAAATTTTATATGTTAAATCCGGCTGATAAAACAAAAAATATTCATGAAGAAAATATATGATATTGTATGCAGACGACATAGTATGAAAATATAGACAGATGAAATGAAAAAAATAAAAATGTCTGGTCAAAATTTAGGGTATGACAGATGCCCCTATTTAATCTTCTTAGACCTGAAGGTATGAATAGAAAAAAGTTTTAGACATTCGAGGTATAAGAGGATTAAATATCAGAGTACCTAAACTTTTGACCGTGAATGCAGATGAAATGATATGTAATGAATGTAATGACTTTTGAATACGATGGAGAATGATACCACAGGAGACAGACCAACAGAATTTTCTTGGGATATAAGATATTGTGGAAATTTGCCGATGCGACAAAGGGTATTCAGTTGTATTTGGAAAGAAAGGGATAAAACCTGGAACAAAGATACATACATCCGGAAAAACATCAGATGCGAAAGAAGTAACACACTCTGGAAAATATATCAAAAACATCTAGAAAAACATTAGATGTGGAAGAAGTAACACACTCTGGAAAATATATCAGAAACATCTAGAAAAACATTAGATGTGGAATGAGACCAGATCTGAGGATATGTCAGAGACTTCTGAGAAAGTGGTTTAGTTTACTGTGAAATACACGGGAACATCCAGAAAGGTTACAGTCATCAGAGATTTTCAGACATGTATTGAAAAACCCTGGAAAAGAACAGTAACAACCGTAAAAGACATTCAGGAGAACGTTGAATGAAACTTTGGAACATAAGCATACATGATTATCAGAGACATCCAGAAGAGCATTGAATGGAATCTGAAAAAATAGTAAATATTTAGAGATATCAGGAAATCAATCAGAGACATTCAGGAGAGCATTGAATGAAGTCTGAAAAACAAATTGGATACATCCAGAAAAGCATTGGATGAACGAGGGAGACAACAGAGATTTTTTAGAAGACATCCAGAAAAGCATTGGATTGATTTGTTGACCAAACTTGAAGATATATTAATGACATCCAGAAAAGCGTTGAATGTATTAAAAATAACTTTGAGGGTAAATCCGAAACATTTAGAAAAGCGTTAAATGTACGGGAAATTTTTTTTAGAAGACTGGCTGAATGATGGACATATTCGGAAAAACATCAGATAAGCACATCAGAACAAAAGTTACATCTGGAAAAACATCAGATGAGAAAAAGTCATATCCGGGAGAGCATCAGATAAACATGTAAAAAGTTTCTGAAAGAGCATCAGAATAAAAGAGACATATCCGGAAGAGCATCAGATAGACATGAAGAAAGTTATGGAAAAACATCAGAATGGGCAGACATATCCGGAAGAACATCAGATAGACATAGCGAAAAGTTCTGGGAAAGCATCAGAACAAATAGACATATCCGGAAGGGCATCATATAGAAACAAAGAAAGTTATGGAAAAACATCAGAACGGGTTTTGGAAAAACTTCAAAACCAAAAGATACATCCGGAAGAACATCGGGTAGACACAGAGAAACGTTCTGGAAAAGCATCAGAACAGATAGACATATCCGGAAGGACATCGGATACACACAGAGAAACGTTATATCTGGAAGAACATCAGATAAGACATAAAAGTATAGGTGCCAGATAAAGTTATATCGGTGTCATGAAGTCAAGACTCTACTCATCCCCAAAGGGTTGGGGCTTACACCTTAAGGGATGCCCGTTGTGTACAAAGATTATGTCAAGCTAAAATTCACAAAAGAAGTACAATATTTAGAGAATAAACAAAGTGTGTTTGAAATGAAGAAAATCCTTGGAATTAATAAATTAAAAGGTAATAAATATGTTTAAGGTTTTTTTTTTCCATTAAAGATAATAAATGAAAGATTTGACTAAAGTATAATCATATTTTAAATGACAAAAGTTTAAGTAACCAAAAGAAAGTTTAATAAAGTGATTAAAAGGATTTTTAGGAAAATAAAGAGATAAAATAAATGATTTAAAGGAAAATAAATAAGAAATTAATATAACTAAGATAAAAGAAAATATTATTAAAAAGAAGAAGTTGAAATAAATATTTGGTTAAAAATAAATAAGAAAATAAAATAAATAAATAAATAAATAAGATACTAAAAAAATAAATAATATAAAAAGTAAAGAGTTTTAACAGCGCTCCTAGCAAGGTAGCTGTAAATTGTGGCGCAGAAAAATAAGCAACAGACTTTTAACAGCACTCCTGGGCAGCACCGGTGTGTATCACAGCGTAGAGGAACAAAAACAACAGGTTTTAACAGCGCTTGTTGCACAACAGCGCTGTCTATTGCAGCGACAGTAGCAGAATTTTTACATGATCAACAACTTCTTCCAAACACAACTCTCTCATTTTTTAACCAAATCACATGTTCCAATATACCATTTTGAAGGGAATTTCATGAGGAATTCAAATATGTAATTATAACAAGCATATCATGAATTTAAATGGATGTAAATGATGCATATTTCATGAAGTTTCAAAGTGAGAATCCTTACCTTCCAAACAATGATTGATTGGAGTGGAAGTTGCTTGGAGTTGAAATTCCACCCTTGCACTCCTTATGAAGCTCAAAATTTGAAGAGAGGAAAGAAGAGAGAAAACAAAGGCTATGCTTGTTTTGGTGTAAGAATGAATGAATGAAATGGTTGCCTATTTATAGAAAAAAACTTGCCTTGTTCACCAAGTTATCAACTTGTTAACCAAGTCAAAAATATATACTATTATATATTAATTACTTGTTTACCAAGTAAAATATATACTATTATACATTAATTACTTGTTTACCAAGTAAAAAATATATACTATTATATATTAATTACCAAGTTAAAAAAATATAAATAATATTATATATTAATAATAAAAAAAGGAAAAAAATGATAATAATAAAAATAAATCGAAAATAAATAAATAAATAAACCAATTAATTAAAAAATAATTATTTAAATATAGAATTGATGATGAAAGGATAAAATTGTTATAAAGTTTTATCCAAAAAATGATAATAAATGATAATAGATAAAGATGCATGTGCTAGCAAGTGGGAAGGAAAATTATGCATGAAACAAAGATGAGTGGCACGTTGGATTTGGTTGTGTTCATGCATGAATATTGAACAAAAAATATGAAACAAGTTGCTATTATATATAAACATATCACTTAAATACTATAATTAATAAATCAAATATAATAAAAAAAACTAAATAAAACAAAAGTTATTAAACACATAATTAATAGAAAATAATATTACTTAAAAATTCAAACTGAAACAGGTAAAAAATGGTAAAACTGTCCGGTATCGAGGTGTCCGAAAAAATAAAATGAATATACCAAAATGATCAGTACAAAATATTAAGTATTGAAAAAATACACCGCGCGAGCAAATTGTGAAATTTTACCCGGTAAAAAGGCTCAGACGGGTCAGAAACATGATGACCGGAAAGTCAAAAAATTAAAATAAGCACACCGGGTTAAACTACGTGAAAAATAAATAAAAAATGATGTCTGAAAGTTCGATTTTAAAAACTGCCCGGATACCG
Organism: Lathyrus tuberosus; assembly: GCA_022829125.1. Classification (NCBI taxonomy): domain Eukaryota; kingdom Viridiplantae; phylum Streptophyta; class Magnoliopsida; order Fabales; family Fabaceae; genus Lathyrus; species Lathyrus tuberosus. Next base: position 6,645,756 of record JALAZF010000278.1, on the reverse strand, counting down.
ACTTTTTTGCACAATTGACTTTTAATTTGACCAAAAATACATGAAAATTTTATATGTTAAATCCGGCTGATAAAACAAAATATATTCATGAAGAAAATATATGATATTGTATGCAGACGACATAGTATGAAAATATAGACAGATGAAATGAAAAAAATAAAAATGTCTGATCAAAATTTAGGGTATGACAGATGCCCCTATTTAATCTTCTTAGACCTGAAGGTATGAATAGAAAAAAGTTTTAGACATTCGAGGTATAAGAGGATTAAATATCAGAGTACCTAAACTTTTGACCGTGAATGCAGATGAAATGATATGTAATGAATGTAATGACTTTTGAATACGATGGAGAATGATACCACAGGAGACAGACCAACAGAATTTTCTTGGGATATAAGATATTGTGGAAATTTGCCGATGCGACAAAGGGTATTCAGTTGTATTTGGAAAGAAAGGGATAAAACCTGGAACAAAGATACATACATCCGGAAAAACATCAGATGCGAAAGAAGTAACACACTCTGGAAAATATATCAAAAACATCTAGAAAAACATTAGATGTGGAAGAAGTAACACACACTGGAAAATATATCAGAAACATCTAGAAAAACATTAGATGTGGAATGAGACCAGATCTGAGGATATGTCAGAGACTTCTGAGAAAGTGGTTTAGTTTACTGTGAAATACACGGGAACATCCAGAAAGGTTACAGTCATCAGAGATTTTCAGACATGTATTGAAAAACCCTGGAAAAGAACAGTAACAACCGTAAAAGACATTCAGGAGAACGTTGAATGAAACTTTGGAACATAAGCATACATGATTATCAGAGACATCCAGAAGAGCATTGAATGGAATCTGAAAAAATAGTAAATATTTAGAGATATCAGGAAATCAATCAGAGACATTCAGGAGAACATTGAATGAAGTCTGAAAAACAAATTGGATACATCCAGAAAAGCATTGGATGAACGAGGGAGACAACAGAGATTTTTTAGAAGACATCCAGAAAAGCATTGGATTGATTTGTTGACCAAACTTGAAGATATATTAATGACATCCAGAAAAGCGTTGAATGTATTAAAAATAACTTTGAGGGTAAATCCGAAACATTTAGAAAAGCGTTAAATGTACGGGAAATTTTTTTTAGAAGACTGGCTGAATGATGGACATATTCGGAAAAACATCAGATAAGCACATCAGAACAAAAGTTAGAACTGGAAAAACATCAGATGAGAAAAAGTCATATCCGGGAGAGCATCAGATAAACATGTAAAAAATTTCTGAAAGAGCATCAGAATAAAAGAGACATATCCGGAAGAGCATCAGATAGACATGAAGAAAGTTATGGAAAAACATCAGAATGGGCAGACATATCCGGAAGAACATCAGATAGACATAGCGAAAAGTTCTGGGAAAGCATCAGAACAAATAGACATATCCGGAAGGGCATCATATAGAAACAAAGAAAGTTATGGAAAAACATCAGAACGGGTTTTGGAAAAACTTCAAAACCAAAAGATACATCCGGAAGAACATCGGGTAGACACAGAGAAACGTTCTGGAAAAGCATCAGAACAGATAGACATATCCGGAAGGACATCGGATACACACAGAGAAACGTTATATCTGGAAGAACATCAGATAAGACATAAAAGTATAGGTGCCAGATAAAGTTATATCGGTGTCATGAAGTCAATACTCTACTCATCCCCAAAGGGTTGGGGCTTACACCTTAAGGGATGCCCGTTGTGTACAAAGATTATGTCAAGCTAAAATTCGCAAAAGAAGTACAATATTTAGAGAATAAACAAAGTGTGTTTGAAATGAAGAAAATCCTTGGAATTAATAAATTAAAAGGTAATAAATATGTTTAAGGTTTTTTTTTTCCATTAAAGATAATAAATGAAAGATTTAACTAAAGTATAATCATATTTTAAATGACAAAAGTTTAAGTAACCAAAAGAAAGTTTAATAAAGTGATTAAAAGGATTTTTAGGAAAATAAAGAGATAAAATAAATGATTTAAAGGAAAATAAATAAGAAATTAATATAACTAAGATAAAAGAAAATATTATTAAAAAGAAGAAGTTGAAATAAATATTTGGTTAAAAATAAATAAGAAAATAAAATAAATAAATAAATAAATAAGATACTAAAAAAAAAAATAATATAAAAAGTAAAGAGTTTTAACAGCGCTCCTAGCAAGGTAGCTGTAAATTGTGGCGCAGAAAAATAAGCAACAGACTTTTAACAGCACTCCTGGGCAGGACCGGTGTGTATCACAGCGTAGAGGAACAAAAACAACAGGTTTTAACAGCGCTTGTTGCACAACAGCGCTGTCTATTGCAGCGACAGTAGCAGAATTTTTACATGATCAACAACTTCTTCCAAACACAACTCTCTCATTTTTTAACCAAATCACATGTTCCAATATACCATTTTGAAGGGAATTTCATGAGGAATTCAAATATGTAATTATAACAAGCATATCATGAATTTAAATGGATGTAAATGATGCATATTTCATGAAGTTTCAAAGTGAGAATCCTTACCTTCCAAACAATGATTGATTGGAGTGGAAGTTGCTTGGAGTTGAAATTCCACCCTTGCACTCCTTATGAAGCTCAAAATTTGAAGAGAGGAAAGAAGAGAGAAAACAAAGGCTGTGCTTGTTTTGGTGTAAGAATGAATGAATGAAATGGTTGTCTATTTATAGAAAAAAACTTGCCTTGTTCACCAAGTTATCAACTTGTTAACCAAGTCAAAAATATATACTATTATATATTAATTACTTGTTTACCAAGTAAAATATATACTATTATACATTAATTACTTGTTTACCAAGTAAAAAATATATACTATTATATATTAATTACCAAGTTAAAAAAATATAAATAATATTATATATTAATAATAAAAAAAGGAAAAAAAATGATAATAATAAAAATAAATCGAAGATAAATAAATAAATAAACCAATTAATTAAAAAATAATTATTTAAATATAGAATTGATGATGAAAGGATAAAATTGTTATAAAGTTTTATCCAAAAAATGATAATAAATGATAATAGATAAAGATGCATGTGCTAGCAAGTGGGAAGGAAAATTATGCATGAAACAAAGATGAGTGGCACGTTGGATTTGGTTGTGTTCATGCATGAATATTGAACAAAAAATATGAAACAAGTTGCTATTATATATAAACATATCACTTAAATACTATAATTAATAAATCAAATATAATAAAAAAAACTAAATAAAACAAAAGTTATTAAACACATAATTAATAGAAAATAATATTACTTAAAAATTCAAACTGAAACAGGTAAAAAATGGTAAAACTGTCCGGTATCGAGGTGTCCGAAAAAATAAAATGAATATACCAAAATGATCAGTACAAAATATTAAGTATTGAAAAAATACACCGGGCGAGCAAATTGTGAAATTTTACCCGGTAAAAAGGCTCAGACGGGTCAAAAACATAATGACCGGAAAGTCAAAAAATTAAAATAAGCACACCGGGTTAAACTACGTGAAAAATAAATAAAAAATGATGTCTGAAAGTTCGATTTTAAAAACTGCCCGAATACCGACTTTTTTGCACAATTGACTTTTAATTTGACCAAAAATACATGAAAATTTTATATGTTAAATCCGGCTGATAAAACAAAAAATATTCATGAAGAAAATATATGATATTGTATGCAGACGACATAGTATGAAAATATAGACAGATGAAATGAAAAAAATAAAAATGTCTGGTCAAAATTTAGGGTATGACAGATGCCCCTATTTAATCTTCTTAGACCTGAAGGTATGAATAGAAAAAAGTTTTAGACATTCGAGGTATAAGAGGATTAAATATCAGAGTACCTAAACTTTTGACCGTGAATGCAGATGAAATGATATGTAATGAATGTAATGACTTTTGAATACGATGGAGAATGATACCACAGGAGACAGACCAACAGAATTTTCTTGGGATATAAGATATTGTGGAAATTTGCCGATGCGACAAAGGGTATTCAGCTGTATTTGGAAAGAAAGGGATAAAACCTGGAACAAAGATACATACATCCGGAAAAACATCAGATGCGAAAGAAGTAACACACTCTGGAAAATATATCAAAAACATCTAGAAAAACATTAGATGTGGAAGAAGTAACACACTCTGGAAAATATATCAGAAACATCTAGAAAAACATTAGATGTGGAATGAGACCAGATCTGAGGATATGTCAGAGACTTCTGAGAAAGTGGTTTAGTTTACTGTGAAATACACGGGAACATCCAGAAAGGTTACAGTCATCAGAGATTTTCAGACATGTATTGAAAAACCCTGGAAAAGAACAGTAACAACCGTAAAAGACATTCAGGAGAACGTTGAATGAAACTTTGGAACATAAGCATACATGATTATCAGAGACATCCAGAAGAGCATTGAATGGAATCTGAAAAAATAGTAAATATTTAGAGATATCAGGAAATCAATCAGAGACATTCAGGAGAGCATTGAATGAAGTCTGAAAAACAAATTGGATACATCCAGAAAAGCATTGGATGAACGAGGGAGACAACAGAGATTTTTTAGAAGACATCCAGAAAAGCATTGGATTGATTTGTTGACCAAACTTGAAGATATATTAATGACATCCAGAAAAGCGTTGAATGTATTAAAAATAACTTTGAGGGTAAATCCGAAACATTTAGAAAAGCGTTAAATGTACGGGAAATTTTTTTTAGAAGACTGGCTGAATGATGGACATATTCGGAAAAACATCAGATAAGCACATCAGAACAAAAGTTACATCTGGAAAAACATCAGATGAGAAAAAGTCATATCCGGGAGAGCATCAGATAAACATGTAAAAAGTTTCTGAAAGAGCATCAGAATAAAAGAGACATATCCGGAAGAGCATCAGATAGACATGAAGAAAGTTATGGAAAAACATCAGAATGGGCAGACATATCCGGAAGAACATCAGATAGACATAGCGAAAAGTTCTGGGAAAGCATCAGAACAAATAGACATATCCGGAAGGGCATCATATAGAAACAAAGAAAGTTATGGAAAAACATCAGAACGGGTTTTGGAAAAACTTCAAAACCAAAAGATACATCCGGAAGAACATCGGGTAGACACAGAGAAACGTTCTGGAAAAGCATCAGAACAGATAGACATATCCGGAAGGACATCGGATACACACAGAGAAACGTTATATCTGGAAGAACATCAGATAAGACATAAAAGTATAGGTGCCAGATAAAGTTATATCGGTGTCATGAAGTCAAGACTCTACTCATCCCCAAAGGGTTGGGGCTTACACCTTAAGGGATGCCCGTTGTGTACAAAGATTATGTCAAGCTAAAATTCACAAAAGAAGTACAATATTTAGAGAATAAACAAAGTGTGTTTGAAATGAAGAAAATCCTTGGAATTAATAAATTAAAAGGTAATAAATATGTTTAAGGTTTTTTTTTTTTCCATTAAAGATAATAAATGAAAGATTTAACTAAAGTATAATCATATTTTAAATGACAAAAGTTTAAGTAACCAAAAGAAAGTTTAATAAAGTGATTAAAAGGATTTTTAGGAAAATAAAGAGATAAAATAAATGATTTAAAGGAAAATAAATAAGAAATTAATATAACTAAGATAAAAGAAAATATTATTAAAAAGAAGAAGTTGAAATAAATATTTGGTTAAAAATAAATAAGAAAATAAAATAAATAAATAAATAAATAAGATACTAAAAAAATAAATAATATAAAAAGTAGAGTTTTAACAGCGCTCCTAGCAAGGTAGCTGTAAATTGTGGCGCAGAAAAATAAGCAACAGACTTTTAACAGCACTCTTGGGCAGCACCGGTGTGTATCACAGCGTAGAGGAACAAAAACAACAGGTTTTAACAGCGCTTGTTGCACAACAGCGCTGTCTATTGCAGCGATAGTAGCAGAATTTTTACATGATCAACAACTTCTTCCAAACACAACTCTCTCATTTTTTAACCAAATCACATGTTCCAATATACCATTTTGAAGGGAATTTCATGGGGAATTCAAATATGTAATTATAACAAGCATATCATGAATTTAAATGGATGTAAATGATGCATATTTCATGAAGTTTCAAAGTGAGAATCCTTACCTTCCAAACAATGATTGATTGGAGTGGAAGTTGCTTGGAGTTGAAATTCCACCCTTGCACTCCTTATGAAGCTCAAAATTTGAAGAGAGGAAAGAAGAGAGAAAACAAAGGCTATGCTTGTTTTGGTGTAAGAATGAATGAATGAAATGGTTGCCTATTTATAGAAAAAAACTTGCCTTGTTCACCAAGTTATCAACTTGTTAACCAAGTCAAAAATATATACTATTATATATTAATTACTTGTTTACCAAGTAAAATATATACTATTATACATTAATTACTTGTTTACCAAGTAAAAAATATATACTATTATATATTAATTACCAAGTTAAAAAAATATAAATAATATTATATATTAATAATAAAAAAAGGAAAAAAAATGATAATAATAAAAATAAATCGAAAATAAATAAATAAATAAACCAATTAATTAAAAAATAATTATTTAAATATAGAATTGATGATGAAAGGATAAAATTGTTATAAAGTTTTATCCAAAAAATGATAATAAATGATAATAGATAAAGATGCATGTGCTAGCAAGTGGGAAGGAAAATTATGCATGAAACAAAGATGAGTGGCACGTTGGATTTGGTTGTGTTCATGCATGAATATTGAACAAAAAATATGAAACAAGTTGCTATTATATATAAACATATCACTTAAATACTATAATTAATAAATCAAATATAATAAAAAAAACTAAATAAAACAAAAGTTATTAAACACATAATCAATAGAAAATAATATTACTTAAAAATTCAAACTGAAACAGGTAAAAAATGGTAAAACTGTCCGGTATCGAGGTGTCCGAAAAAATAAAATGAATATACCAAAATGATCAGTACAAAATATTAAGTATTGAAAAAATACACCGCGCGAGCAAATTGTGAAATTTTACCCGGTAAAAAGGCTCAGACGGGTCAGAAACATGATGACCAGAAAGTCAAAAAATTAAAATAAGCACACCGGGTTAAACAACGTGAAAAATAAATAAAAAATGATGTCTGAAAGTTCGATTTTAAAAACTGCCCGGATACCGACTTTTTTGCACAATTGACTTTTAATTTGACCAAAAATACATGAAAATTTTATATGTTAAATCCGGCTGATAAAACAAAAAATATTCATGAAGAAAATATATGATATTGTATGCAGACGACATAGTATGAAAATATAGACAGATGAAATGAAAAAAATAAAAATGTCTGGTCAAAATTTAGGGTATGACAGATGCCCCTATTTAATCTTCTTAGACCTGAAGGTATGAATAGAAAAAAGTTTTAGACATTCGAGGTATAAGAGGATTAAATATCAGAGTACCTAAACTTTTGACCGTGAATGCAGATGAAATGATATGTAATGAATGTAATGACTTTTGAATACGATGGAGAATGATACCACAGGAGACAGACCAACAGAATTTTCTTGGGATATAAGATATTGTGGAAATTTGCCGATGCGACAAAGGGTATTCAGTTGTATTTGGAAAGAAAGGGATAAAACCTGGAACAAAGATACATACATCCGGAAAAACATCAGATGCGAAAGAAGTAACACACTCTGGAAAATATATCAAAAACATCTAGAAAAACATTAGATGTGGAAGAAGTAACACACTCTGGAAAATATATCAGAAACATCTAGAAAAACATTAGATGTGGAATGAGACCAGATCTGAGGATATGTCAGAGACTTCTGAGAAAGTGGTTTAGTTTACTGTGAAATACACGGGAACATCCAGAAAGGTTACAGTCATCAGAGATTTTCAGACATGTATTGAAAAACCCTGGAAAAGAACAGTAACAACCGTAAAAGACATTCAGGAGAACGTTGAATGAAACTTTGGAACATAAGCATACATGATTATCAGAGACATCCAGAAGAGCATTGAATGGAATCTGAAAAAATAGTAAATATTTAGAGATATCAGGAAATCAATCAGAGACATTCAGGAGAGCATTGAATGAAGTCTGAAAAACAAATTGGATACATCCAGAAAAGCATTGGATGAACGAGGGAGACAACAGAGATTTTTTAGAAGACATCCAGAAAAGCATTGGATTGATTTGTTGACCAAACTTGAAGATATATTAATGACATCCAGAAAAGCGTTGAATGTATTAAAAATAACTTTGAGGGTAAATCCGAAACATTTAGAAAAGCGTTAAATGTACGGGAAATTTTTTTTTAGAAGACTGGCTGGATGATGGACATATTCGGAAAAACATCAGATAAGCACATCAGAACAAAAGTTACATCTGGAAAAACATCAGATGAGAAAAAGTCATATCCGGGAGAGCATCAGATAAACATGTAAAAAGTTTCTGAAAGAGCATCAGAATAAAAGAGACATATCCGGAAGAGCATCAGATAGACATGAAGAAAGTTATGGAAAAACATCAGAATGGGCAGACATATCCGGAAGAACATCAGATAGACATAGCGAAAAGTTCTGGGAAAGCATCAGAACAAATAGACATATCCGGAAGGGCATCATATAGAAACAAAGAAAGTTATGGAAAAACATCAGAACGGGTTTTGGAAAAACTTCAAAACCAAAAGATACATCCGGAAGAACATCGGGTAGACACAGAGAAACGTTCTGGAAAAGCATCAGAACAGATAGACATATCCGGAAGGACATCGGATACACACAGAGAAACGCTATATCTGGAAGAACATCAGATAAGACATAAAAGTATAGGTGCCAGATAAAGTTATATCGGTGTCATGAAGTCAAGACTCTACTCATCCCCAAAGGGTTGGGGCTTACACCTTAAGGGATGCCCGTTGTGTACAAAGATTATGTCAAGCTAAAATTCGCAAAAGAAGTACAATATTTAGAGAATAAACAAAGTGTGTTTGAAATGAAGAAAATCCTTGGAATTAATAAATTAAAAGGTAATAAATATGTTTAAGGTTTTTTTTTTTCCATTAAAGATAATAAATGAAAGATTTAACTAAAGTATAATCATATTTTAAATGACAAAAGTTTAAGTAACCAAAAGAAAGTTTAATAAAGTGATTAAAAGGATTTTTAGGAAAATAAAGAGATAAAATAAATGATTTAAAGGAAAATAAATAAGAAATTAATATAACTAAGATAAAAGAAAATATTATTAAAAAGAAGAAGTTGAAATAAATATTTGGTTAAAAATAAATAAGAAAATAAAATAAATAAATAAATAAATAAGATACTAAAAAAATAAATAATATAAAAAGTAAAGAGTTTTAACAGCGCTCCTAGCAAGGTAGCTGTAAATTGTGGCGCAGAAAAATAAGCAACAGACTTTTAACAGCACTCCTGGGCAGCACCGGTGTGTATCACAGCGTAGAGGAACAAAAACAACAGGTTTTAATAGCGCTTGTTGCACAACAGCGCTGTCTATTGCAGCGACAGTAGCAGAATTTTTACATGATCAACAACTTCTTCCAAACACAACTCTCTCATTTTTTAACCAAATCACATGTTCCAATATACCATTTTGAAGGGAATTTCATGAGGAATTCAAATATGTAATTATAACAAGCATATCATGAATTTAAATGGATGTAAATGATGCATATTTCATGAAGTTTCAAAGTGAGAATCCTTACCTTCCAAACAATGATTGATTGGAGTGGAAGTTGCTTGGAGTTGAAATTCCACCCTTGCACTCCTTATGAAGCTCAAAATTTGAAGAGAGGAAAGAAGAGAGAAAACAAAGGCTGTGCTTGTTTTGGTGTAAGAATGAATGAATGAAATGGTTGCCTATTTATAGAAAAAAACTTGCCTTGTTCACCAAGTTATCAACTTGTTAACCAAGTCAAAAATATATACTATTATATATTAATTACTTGTTTACCAAGTAAAATATATACTATTATACATTAATTACTTGTTTACCAAGTAAAAAATATATACTATTATATATTAATTACCAAGTTAAAAAAATATAAATAATATTAAATATTAATAATAAAAAAAGGAAAAAAAATGATAATAATAAAAATAAATCGAAAATAAATAAATAAATAAACCAATTAATTAAAAAATAATTATTTAAATATAGAATTGATAATGAAAGGATAAAATTGTTATAAAGTTTTATCCAAAAAATGATAATAAATGATAATAGATAAAGATGCATGTGCTAGCAAGTGGGAAGGAAAATTATGCATGAAACAAAGATGAGTGGCACGTTGGATTTGGTTGTGTTCATGCATGAATATTGAACAAAAAATATGAAACAAGTTGCTATTATATATAAACATATCACTTAAATACTATAATTAATAAATCAAATATAATAAAAAAAACTAAATAAAACAAAAGTTATTAAACACATAATTAATAGAAAATAATATTACTTAAAAATTCAAACTGAAACAGGTAAAAAATGGTAAAACTGTCCGGTATCGAGGTGTCCGAAAAAATAAAATGAATATACCAAAATGATCAGTACAAAATATTAAGTATTGAAAAAATACACCGCGCGAGCAAATTGTGAAATTTTACCCGGTAAAAAGGCTCAGACGGGTCAGAAACATGATGACCGGAAAGTCAAAAAATTAAAATAAGCACACCGGGTTAAACTACGTGAAAAATAAATAAAAAATGATGTCTGAAAGTTTGATTTTAAAAACTGCCCGAATACCGACTTTTTTGCACAATTGACTTTTAATTTGACCAAAAATACATGAAAATTTTATATGTTAAATCCGGCTGATAAAACAAAAAATATTCATGAAGAAAATATATGATATTGTATGCAGACGACATAGTATGAAAATATAGACAGATGAAATGAAAAAAATAAAAATGTCTGGTCAAAATTTAGGGTATGACAGATGCCCCTATTTAATCTTCTTAGACCTGAAGGTATGAATAGAAAAAAGTTTTAGACATTCGAGGTATAAGAGGATTAAATATCAGAGTACCTAAACTTTTGACCGTGAATGCAGATGAAATGATATGTAATGAATGTAATGACTTTTGAATACGATGGAGAATGATACCACAGGAGACAGACCAACAGAATTTTCTTGGGATATAAGATATTGTGGAAATTTGCCGATGCGACAAAGGGTATTCAGTTGTATTTGGAAAGAAAGGGATAAAACCTGGAACAAAGATACATACATCCGGAAAAACATCAGATGCGAAAGAAGTAACACACTCTGGAAAATATATCAAAAACATCTAGAAAAACATTAGATGTGGAAGAAGTAACGCACTCTGAAAAATATATCAGAAACATCTAGAAAAACATTAGATGTGGAATGAGACCAGATCTGAGGATATGTCAGAGACTTCTGAGAAAGTGGTTTAGTTTACTGTGAAATACACGGGAACATCCAGAAAGGTTACAGTCATCAGAGATTTTCAGACATGTATTGAAAAACCCTGGAAAAGAACAGTAACAACCGTAAAAGACATTCAGGAGAACGTTGAATGAAACTTTGGAACATAAGCATACATGATTATCAGAGACATCCAGAAGAGCATTGAATGGAATCTAAAAAAATAGTAAATATTTAGAGATATCAGGAAATCAATCAGAGACATTCAGGAGAGCATTGAATGAAGTCTGAAAAACAAATTGGATACATCCAGAAAAGCATTGGATGAACGAGGGAGACAACAGAGATTTTTTAGAAGACATCCAGAAAAGCATTGGATTGATTTGTTGACCAAACTTGAAGATATATTAATGACATCCAGAAAAGCGTTGAATGTATTAAAAATAACTTTGAGGGTAAATCCGAAACATTTAGAAAAGCGTTAAATGTACGGGAAATTTTTTTTAGAAGACTGGCTGAATGATGGACATATTCGGAAAAACATCAGATAAGCACATCAGAACAAAAGTTACATCTGGAAAAACATCAGATGAGAAAAAGTCATATCCGGGAGAGCATCAGATAAACATGTAAAAAGTTTCTGAAAGAGCATCAGAATAAAAGAGACATATCCGGAAGAGCATCAGATAGACATGAAGAAAGTTATGGAAAAACATCAGAATGGGCAGACATATCCGGAAGAACATCAGATAGACATAGCGAAAAGTTCTGGGAAAGCATCAGAACAAATAGACATATCCGGAAGGGCATCATATAGAAACAAAGAAAGTTATGGAAAAACATCAGAACGGGTTTTGGAAAAACTTCAAAACCAAAAGATACATCCGGAAGAACATCGGGTAGACACAGAGAAACGTTCTGGAAAAGCATCAGAACAGATAGACATATCCGGAAGGACATCGGATACACACAGAGAAACGTTATATCTGGAAGAACATCAGATAAGACATAAAAGTATAGGTGCCAGATAAAGTTATATCGGTGTCATGAAGTCAAGACTCTACTCATCCCCAAAGGGTTGGGGCTTACACCTTAAGGGATGCCCGTTGTGTACAAAGATTATGTCAAGCTAAAATTCACAAAAGAAGTACAATATTTAGAGAATAAACAAAGTGTGTTTGAAATGAAGAAAATCCTTGGAATTAATAAATTAAAAGGTAATAAATATGTTTAAGGTTTTTTTTTTCCATTAAAGATAATAAATGAAAGATTTAACTAAAGTATAATCATATTTTAAATGACAAAAGTTTAAGTAACCAAAAGAAAGTTTAATAAAGTGATTAAAAGGATTTTTAGGAAAATAAAGAGATAAAATAAATGATTTAAAGGAAAATAAATAAGAAATTAATATAACTAAGATAAAAGAAAATATTATTAAAAAGAAGAAGTTGAAATAAATATTTGGTTAAAAATAAATAAGAAAATAAAATAAATAAATAAATAAATAAGATACTAAAAAAATAAATAATATAAAAAGTAGAGTTTTAACAGTGCTCCTAGCAAGGTAGCTGTAAATTGTGGCGCAGAAAAATAAGCAACAGACTTTTAACAGCACTCCTGGGCAGCACCGGTGTGTATCACAGCGTAGAGGAACAAAAACAACAGGTTTTAACAGCGCTTGTTGCACAACAGCGCTGTCTATTGCAGCGATAGTAGCAGAATTTTTACATGATCAACAACTTCTTCCAAACACAACTCTCTCATTTTTTAACCAAATCACATGTTCCAATATACCATTTTGAAGGGAATTTCATGAGGAATTCAAATATGTAATTATAACAAGCATATCATGAATTTAAATGGATGTAAATGATGCATATTTCATGAAGTTTCAAAGTGAGAATCCTTACCTTCCAAACAATGATTGATTGGAGTGGAAGTTGCTTGGAGTTGAAATTCCACCCTTGCACTCCTTATGAAGCTCAAAATTTGAAGAGAGGAAAGAAGAGAGAAAACAAAGGCTATGCTTGTTTTGGTGTAAGAATGAATGAATGAAATGGTTGCCTATTTATAGAAAAAAACTTGCCTTGTTCACCAAGTTATCAACTTGTTAACCAAGTCAAAAATATATACTATTATATATTAATTACTTGTTTACCAAGTAAAATATATACTATTATACATTAATTACTTGTTTACCAAGTAAAAAATATATACTATTATATATTAATTACCAAGTTAAAAAAATATAAATAATATTATATATTAATAATAAAAAAAGGAAAAAAAATGATAATAATAAAAATAAATCGAAAATAAATAAATAAATAAACCAATTAATTAAAAAATAATTATTTAAATATAGAATTGATGATGAAAGGATAAAATTGTTATAAAGTTTTATCCAAAAAATGATAATAAATGATAATAGATAAAGATGCATGTGCTAGCAAGTGGGAAGGAAAATTATGCATGAAACAAAGATGAGTGGCACGTTGGATTTGGTTGTGTTCATGCATGAATATTGAACAAAAAATATGAAACAAGTTGCTATTATATATAAACATATCACTTAAATACTATAATTAATAAATCAAATATAATAAAAAAAACTAAATAAAACAAAAGTTATTAAACACATAATTAATAGAAAATAATATTACTTAAAAATTCAAACTGAAACAGGTAAAAAATGGTAAAACTGTCCGGTATCGAGGTGTCCGAAAAAATAAAATGAATATACCAAAATGATCAGTACAAAATATTAAGTATTGAAAAAATACACCGCGCGAGCAAATTGTGAAATTTTACCCGGTAAAAAGGCTCAGACGGGTCAGAAACATGATGACCGGAAAGTCAAAAAATTAAAATAAGCACACCGGGTTAAACTACGTGAAAAATAAATAAAAAATGATGTCTGAAAGTTCGATTTTAAAAACTGCCCGAATACCGACTTTTTTGCACAATTGACTTTTAATTTGACCAAAAATACATGAAAATTTTATATGTTAAATCCGGCTGATAAAACAAAAAATATTCATGAAGAAAATATATGATATTGTATGCAGACGACATAGTATGAAAATATAGACAGATGAAATGAAAAAAATAAAAATGTCTGGTCAAAATTTAGGGTATGACAGATGCCCCTATTTAATCTTCTTAGACCTGAAGGTATGAATAGAAAAAAGTTTTAGACATTCGAGGTATAAGAGGATTAAATATCAGAGTACCTAAACTTTTGACCGTGAATGCAGATGAAATGATATGTAATGAATGTAATGACTTTTGAATACGATGGAGAATGATACCACAGGAGACAGACCAACAGAATTTTCTTGGGATATAAGATATTGTGGAAATTTGCCGATGCGACAAAGGGTATTCAGTTGTATTTGGAAAGAAAGGGATAAAACCTGGAACAAAGATACATACATCCGGAAAAACATCAGATGCGAAAGAAGTAACACACTCTGGAAAATATATCAAAAACATCTAGAAAAACATTAGATGTGGAAGAAGTAACACACTCTGGAAAATATATCAGAAACATCTAGAAAAACATTAGATGTGGAATGAGACCAGATCTGAGGATATGTCAGAGACTTCTGAGAAAGTGGTTTAGTTTACTGTGAAATACACGGGAACATCCAGAAAGGTTACAGTCATCAGAGATTTTCAGACATGTATTGAAAAACCCTGGAAAAGAACAGTAACAACCGTAAAAGACATTCAGGAGAACGTTGAATGAAACTTTGGAACATAAGCATACATGATTATCAGAGACATCCAGAAGAGCATTGAATGGAATCTGAAAAAATAGTAAATATTTAGAGATATCAGGAAATCAATCAGAGACATTCAGGAGAGCATTGAATGAAGTCTGAAAAACAAATTGGATACATCCAGAAAAGCATTGGATGAACGAGGGAGACAACAGAGATTTTTTAGAAGACATCCAGAAAAGCATTGGATTGATTTGTTGACCAAACTTGAAGATATATTAATGACATCCAGAAAAGCGTTGAATGTATTAAAAATAACTTTGAGGGTAAATCCGAAACATTTAGAAAAGCGTTAAATGTACGGGAAATTTTTTTTAGAAGACTGGCTGAATGATGGACATATTCGGAAAACATCAGATAAGCACATCAGAACAAAAGTTACATCTGGAAAAACATCAGATGAGAAAAAGTCATATCCGGGAGAGCATCAGATAAACATGTAAAAAGTTTCTGAAAGAGCATCAAAATAAAAGAGACATATCCGGAAGAGCATCAGATAGACATGAAGAAAGTTATGGAAAAACATCAGAATGGGCAGACATATCCGGAAGAACATCAGATAGACATAGCGAAAAGTTCTGGGAAAGCATCAGAACAAATAGACATATCCGGAAGGGCATCATATAGAAACAAAGAAAGTTATGGAAAAACATCAGAACGGGTTTTGGAAAAACTTCAAAACCAAAAGATACATCCGGAAGAACATCGGGTAGACACAGAGAAACGTTCTGGAAAAGCATCAGAACAGATAGACATATCCGGAAGGACATCGGATACACACAGAGAAACGTTATATCTGGAAGAACATCAGATAAGACATAAAAGTATAGGTGCCAGATAAAGTTATATCGGTGTCATGAAGTCAAGACTCTACTCATCCCCAAAGGGTTGGGGCTTACACCTTAAGGGATGCCCGTTGTGTACAAAGATTATGTCAAGCTAAAATTCACAAAAGAAGTACAATATTTAGAGAATAAACAAAGTGTGTTTGAAATGAAGAAAATCCTTGGAATTAATAAATTAAAAGGTAATAAATATGTTTAAGGTTTTTTTTTTCCATTAAAGATAATAAATGAAAGATTTAACTAAAGTATAATCATATTTTAAATGACAAAAGTTTAAGTAACCAAAAGAAAGTTTAATAAAGTGATTAAAAGGATTTTTAGGAAAATAAAGAGATAAAATAAATGATTTAAAGGAAAATAAATAAGAAATTAATATAACTAAGATAAAAGAAAATATTATTAAAAAGAAGAAGTTGAAATAAATATTTGGTTAAAAATAAATAAGAAAATAAAATAAATAAATAAATAAATAAGATACTAAAAAAATAAATAATATAAAAAGTAGAGTTTTAACAGCGCTCCTAGCAAGGTAGCTGTAAATTGTGGCGCAGAAAAATAAGCAACAGGCTTTTAACAGCACTCCTGGGCAGCACCGGTGTGTATCACAGCGTAGAGGAACAAAAACAACAGGTTTTAACAGCGCTTGTTGCACAACAGCGCTGTCTATTGCAGCGATAGTAGCAGAATTTTTACATGATCAACAACTTCTTCCAAACACAACTCTCTCATTTTTTAACCAAATCACATGTTCCAATATACCATTTTGAAGGGAATTTCATGAGGAATTCAAATATGTAATTATAACAAGCATATCATGAATTTAAATGGATGTAAATGATGCATATTTCATGAAGTTTCAAAGTGAGAATCCTTACCTTCCAAACAATGATTGATTGGAGTGGAAGTTGCTTGGAGTTGAAATTCCACCCTTGCACTCCTTATGAAGCTCAAAATTTGAAGAGAGGAAAGAAGAGAGAAAACAAAGGCTATGCTTGTTTTGGTGTAAGAATGAATGAATGAAATGGTTGCCTATTTATAGAAAAAAACTTGCCTTGTTCACCAAGTTATCAACTTGTTAACCAAGTCAAAAATATATACTATTATATATTAATTACTTGTTTACCAAGTAAAATATATACTATTATACATTAATTACTTGTTTACCAAGTAAAAAATATATACTATTATATATTAATTACCAAGTTAAAAAAATATAAATAATATTATATATTAATAATAAAAAAAGGAAAAAAAATGATAATAATAAAAATAAATCGAAAATAAATAAATAAATAAACCAATTAATTAAAAAATAATTATTTAAATATAGAATTGATGATGAAAGGATAAAATTGTTATAAAGTTTTATCCAAAAAATGATATTAAATGATAATAGATAAAGATGCATGTGCTAGCAAGTGGGAAGGAAAATTATGCATGAAACAAAGATGAGTGGCACGTTGGATTTGGTTGTGTTCATGCATGAATATTGAACAAAAAATATGAAACAAGTTGCTATTATATATAAACATATCACTTAAATACTATAATTAATAAATCAAATATAATAAAAAAAACTAAATAAAACAAAAGTTATTAAACACATAATTAATAGAAAATAATATTACTTAAAAATTCAAACTGAAACAGGTAAAAAATGGTAAAACTGTCCGGTATCGAGGTGTCCGAAAAAATAAAATGAATATACCAAAATGATCAGTACAAAATATTAAGTATTGAAAAAATACACCGCGCGAGCAAATTGTGAAATTTTACCCGGTAAAAAGGCTCAGACGGGTCAGAAACATGATGACCGGAAAGTCAAAAAATTAAAATAAGCACACCGGGTTAAACTACGTGAAAAATAAATAAAAAATGATGTCTGAAAGTTCGATTTTAAAAACTGCCCGGATACCGACTTTTTTGCACAATTGACTTTTAATTTGACCAAAAATACATGAAAATTTTATATGTTAAATCCGGCTGATAAAACAAAAAATATTCATGAAGAAAATATATGATATTGTATGCAGACGACATAGTATGAAAATATAGACAGATGAAATGAAAAAAATAAAAATGTCTGGTCAAAATTTAGGGTATGACAGATGCCCCTATTTAATCTTCTTAGACCTGAAGGTATGAATAGAAAAAAGTTTTAGACATTCGAGGTATAAGAGGATTAAATATCAGAGTACCTAAACTTTTGACCGTGAATGCAGATGAAATGATATGTAATGAATGTAATGACTTTTGAATACGATGGAGAATGATACCACAGGAGACAGACCAACAGAATTTTCTTGGGATATAAGATATTGTGGAAATTTGCCGATGCGACAAAGGGTATTCAGTTGTATTTGGAAAGAAAGGGATAAAACCTGGAACAAAGATACATACATCCGGAAAAACATCAGATGCGAAAGAAGTAACACACTCTGGAAAATATATCAAAAACATCTAGAAAAACATTAGATGTGGAAGAAGTAACACACTCTGGAAAATATATCAGAAACATCTAGAAAAACATTAGATGTGGAATGAGACCAGATCTGAGGATATGTCAGAGACTTCTGAGAAAGTGGTTTAGTTTACTGTGAAATACACGGGAACATCCAGAAAGGTTACAGTCATCAGAGATTTTCAGACATGTATTGAAAAACCCTGGAAAAGAACAGTAACAACCGTAAAAGACATTCAGGAGAACGTTGAATGAAACTTTGGAACATAAGCATACATGATTATCAGAGACATCCAGAAGAGCATTGAATGGAATCTGAAAAAATAGTAAATATTTAGAGATATCAGGAAATTAATCAGAGACATTCAGGAGAGCATTGAATGAAGTCTGAAAAACAAATTGGATACATCCAGAAAAGCATTGGATGAACGAGGGAGACAATAGAGATTTTTTAGAAGACATCCTGAAAAGCATTGGATTGATTTGTTGACCAAACTTGAAGATATATTAATGACATCCAGAAAAGCGTTGAATGTATTAAAAATAACTTTGAGGGTAAATCCGAAACATTTAGAAAAGCGTTAAATGTACGGGAAATTTTTTTTTAGAAGACTGGCTGGATGATGGACATATTCGGAAAAACATCAGATAAGCACATCAGAACAAAAGTTACATCTGGAAAAACATCAGATGAGAAAAAGTCATATCCGGGAGAGCATCAGATAAACATGTAAAAAGTTTCTGAAAGAGCATCAGAATAAAAGAGACATATCCGGAAGAGCATCAGATAGACATGAAGAAAGTTATGGAAAAACATCAGAATGGGCAGACATATCCGGAAGAACATCAGATAGACATAGCGAAAAGTTCTGGGAAAGCATCAGAACAAATAGACATATCCGGAAGGGCATCATATAGAAACAAAGAAAGTTATGGAAAAACATCAGAACGGGTTTTGGAAAAACTTCAAAACCAAAAGATACATCCGGAAGAACATCGGGTAGACACAGAGAAACGTTCTGGAAAAGCATCAGAACAGATAGACATATCCGGAAGGACATCGGATACACACAGAGAAACGCTATATCTGGAAGAACATCAGATAAGACATAAAAGTATAGGTGCCAGATAAAGTTATATCGGTGTCATGAAGTCAAGACTCTACTCATCCCCAAAGGGTTGGGGCTTACACCTTAAGGGATGCCCGTTGTGTACAAAGATTATGTCAAGCTAAAATTCGCAAAAGAAGTACAATATTTAGAGAATAAACAAAGTGTGTTTGAAATGAAGAAAATCCTTGGAATTAATAAATTAAAAGGTAATAAATATGTTTAAGGTTTTTTTTTTTCCATTAAAGATAATAAATGAAAGATTTAACTAAAGTATAATCATATTTTAAATGACAAAAGTTTAAGTAACCAAAAGAAAGTTTAATAAAGTGATTAAAAGGATTTTTAGGAAAATAAAGAGATAAAATAAATGATTTAAAGGAAAATAAATAAGAAATTAATATAACTAAGATAAAAAAAATATTATTAAAAAGAAGAAGTTGAAATAAATATTTGGTTAAAAATAAATAAGAAAATAAAATAAATAAATAAATAAATAAGATACTAAAAAAATAAATAATATAAAAAGTAAAGAGTTTTAACAGCGCTCCTAGCAAGGTAGCTGTAAATTGTGGCGCAGAAAAATAAGCAACAGACTTTTAACAGCACTCCTGGGCAGCACCGGTGTGTATCACAGCGTAGAGGAACAAAAACAACAGGTTTTAACAGCGCTTGTTGCACAACAGCGCTGTCTATTGCAGCGACAGTAGCAGAATTTTTACATGATCAACAACTTCTTCCAAACACAACTCTCTCATTTTTTAACCAAATCACATGTTCCAATATACCATTTTGAAGGGAATTTCATGAGGAATTCAAATATGTAATTATAACAAGCATATCATGAATTTAAATGGATGTAAATGATGCATATTTCATGAAGTTTCAAAGTGAGAATCCTTACCTTCCAAACAATGATTGATTGGAGTGGAAGTTGCTTGGAGTTGAAATTCCACCCTTGCACTCCTTATGAAGCTCAAAATTTGAAGAGAGGAAAGAAGAGAGAAAACAAAGGCTGTGCTTGTTTTGGTGTAAGAATGAATGAATGAAATGGTTGCCTATTTATAGAAAAAAACTTGCCTTGTTCACCAAGTTATCAACTTGTTAACCAAGTCAAAAATATATACTATTATATATTAATTACTTGTTTACCAAGTAAAATATATACTATTATACATTAATTACTTGTTTACCAAGTAAAAAATATATACTATTATATATTAATTACCAATTTAAAAAAATATAAATAATATTATATATTAATAATAAAAAAAGGAAAAAAAATGATAATAATAAAAATAAATCGAAAATAAATAAATAAATAAACCAATTAATTAAAAAATAATTATTTAAATATAGAATTGATAATGAAAGGATAAAATTGTTATAAAGTTTTATCCAAAAAATGATAATAAATGATAATAGATAAAGATGCATGTGCTAGCAAGTGGGAAGGAAAATTATGCATGAAACAAAGATGAGTGACACGTTGGATTTGGTTGTGTTCATGCATGAATATTGAACAAAAAATATGAAACAAGTTGCTATTATATATAAACATATCACTTAAATACTATAATTAATAAATCAAATATAATAAAAAAAACTAAATAAAACAAAAGTTATTAAACACATAATTAATAGAAAATAATATTACTTAAAAATTCAAACTGAAACAGGTAAAAAATGGTAAAACTGTCCGGTATCGAGGTGTCCGAAAAAATAAAATGAATATACCAAAATGATCAGTACAAAATATTAAGTATTGAAAAAATACACCGCGCGAGCAAATTGTGAAATTTTACCCGGTAAAAAGGCTCAGACGGGTCAGAAACATGATGACCGGAAAGTCAAAAAATTAAAATAAGCACACCGGGTTAAACTACGTGAAAAATAAATAAAAAATGATGTCTGAAAGTTCGATTTTAAAAACTGCCCGAATACCGACTTTTTTGCACAATTGACTTTTAATTTGACCAAAAATACATGAAAATTTTATATGTTAAATCCGGCTGATAAAACAAAAAATATTCATGAAGAAAATATATGATATTGTATGCAGACGACATAGTATGAAAATATAGACAGATGAAATGAAAAAAATAAAAATGTCTGGTCAAAATTTAGGGTATGACAGATGCCCCTATTTAATCTTCTTAGACCTGAAGGTATGAATAGAAAAAAGTTTTAGACATTCGAGGTATAAGAGGATTAAATATCAGAGTACCTAAACTTTTGACCGTGAATGCAGATGAAATGATATGTAATGAATGTAATGACTTTTGAATACGATGGAGAATGATACCACAGGAGACAGACCAACAGAATTTTCTTGGGATATAAGATATTGTGGAAATTTGCCGATGCGACAAAGGGTATTCAGTTGTATTTGGAAAGAAAGGGATAAAACCTGGAACAAAGATACATACATCCGGAAAAACATCAGATGCGAAAGAAGTAACACACTCTGGAAAATATATCAAAAACATCTAGAAAAACATTAGATGTGGAAGAAGTAACACACTCTGGAAAATATATCAGAAACATCTAGAAAAACATTAGATGTGGAATGAGACCAGATCTGAGGATATGTCAGAGACTTCTGAGAAAGTGGTTTAGTTTACTGTGAAATACACGGGAACATCCAGAAAGGTTACAGTCATCAGAGATTTTCAGACATGTATTGAAAAACCCTGGAAAAGAACAGTAACAACCGTAAAAGACATTCAGGAGAACGTTGAATGAAACTTTGGAACATAAGCATACATGATTATCAGAGACATCCAGAAGAGCATTGAATGGAATCTGAAAAAATAGTAAATATTTAGAGATATCAGGAAATCAATCAGAGACATTCAGGAGAGCATTGAATGAAGTCTGAAAAACAAATTGGATACATCCAGAAAAGCATTGGATGAACGAGGGAGACAACAGAGATTTTTTAGAAGACATCCAGAAAAGCATTGGATTGATTTGTTGACCAAACTTGAAGATATATTAATGACATCCAGAAAAGCGTTGAATGTATTAAAAATAACTTTGAGGGTAAATCCGAAACATTTAGAAAAGCGTTAAATGTACGGGAAATTTTTTTTAGAAGACTGGCTGAATGATGGACATATTCGGAAAAACATCAGATAAGCACATCAGAACAAAAGTTACATCTGGAAAAACATCAGATGAGAAAAAGTCATATCCGGGAGAGCATCAGATAAACATGTAAAAAGTTTCTGAAAGAGCATCAGAATAAAAGAGACATATCCGGAAGAGCATCAGATAGACATGAAGAAAGTTATGGAAAAACATCAGAATGGGCAGACATATCCGGAAGAACATCAGATAGACATAGCGAAAAGTTCTGGGAAAGCATCAGAACAAATAGACATATCCGGAAGGGCATCATATAGAAACAAAGAAAGTTATGGAAAAACATCAGAACGGGTTTTGGAAAAACTTCAAAACCAAAAGATACATCCGGAAGAACATCGGGTAGACACAGAGAAACGTTCTGGAAAAGCATCAGAACAGATAGACATATCCGGAAGGACATCGGATACACACAGAGAAACGTTATATCTGGAAGAACATCAGATAAGACATAAAAGTATAGGTGCCAGATAAAGTTATATCGGTGTCATGAAGTCAAGACTCTACTCATCCCCAAAGGGTTGGGGCTTACACCTTAAGGGATGCCCGTTGTGTACAAAGATTATGTCAAGCTAAAATTCGCAAAAGAAGTACAATATTTAGAGAATAAACAAAGTGTGTTTGAAATGAAGAAAATCCTTGGAATTAATAAATTAAAAGGTAATAAATATGTTTAAGGTTTTTTTTTTCCATTAAAGATAATAAATGAAAGATTTAACTAAAGTATAATCATATTTTAAATGACAAAAGTTTAAGTAACCAAAAGAAAGTTTAATAAAGTGATTAAAAGGATTTTTAGGAAAATAAAGAGATAAAATAAATGATTTAAAGGAAAATAAATAAGAAATTAATATAACTAAGATAAAAGAAAATATTATTAAAAAGAAGAAGTTGAAATAAATATTTGGTTAAAAATAAATAAGAAAATAAAATAAATAAATAAATAAATAAGATACTAAAAAAATAAATAATATAAAAAGTAAAGAGTTTTAACAGCGCTCCTAGCAAGGTAGCTGTAAATTGTGGCGCAGAAAAATAAGCAACAGACTTTTAACAGCACTCCTGGGCAGCACCGGTGTGTATCACAGCGTAGAGGAACAAAAACAACAGGTTTTAACAGCGCTTGTTGCACAACAGCGCTGTCTATTGCAGCGACAGTAGCAGAATTTTTACATGATCAACAACTTCTTCCAAACACAACTCTCTCATTTTTTAACCAAATCACATGTTCCAATATACCATTTTGAAGGGAATTTCACGAGGAATTCAAATATGTAATTATAACAAGCATATCATGAATTTAAATGGATGTAAATGATGCATATTTCATGAAGTTTCAAAGTGAGAATCCTTACCTTCCAAACAATGATTGATTGGAGTGGAAGTTGCTTGGAGTTGAAATTCCACCCTTGCACTCCTTATGAAGCTCAAAATTTGAAGAGAGGAAAGAAGAGAGAAAACAAAGGCTATGCTTGTTTTGGTGTAAGAATGAATGAATGAAATGGTTGCCTATTTATAGAAAAAAACTTGCCTTGTTCACCAAGTTATCAACTTGTTAACCAAGTCAAAAATATATACTATTATATATTAATTACTTGTTTACCAAGTAAAATATATACTATTATACATTAATTACTTGTTTACCAAGTAAAAAATATATACTATTATATATTAATTACCAAGTTAAAAAAATATAAATAATATTATATATTAATAATAAAAAAAGGAAAAAAAATGATAATAATAAAAATAAATCGAAAATAAATAAATAAATAAACCAATTAATTAAAAAATAATTATTTAAATATAGAATTGATGATGAAAGGATAAAATTGTTATAAAGTTTTATCCAAAAAATGATAATAAATGATAATAGATAAAGATGCATGTGCTAGCAAGTGGGAAGGAAAATTATGCATGAAACAAAGATGAGTGGCACGTTGGATTTGGTTGTGTTCATGCATGAATATTGAACAAAAAATATGAAACAAGTTGCTATTATATATAAACATATCACTTAAATACTATAATTAATAAATCAAATATAATAAAAAAAACTAAATAAAACAAAAGTTATTAAACACATAATTAATAGAAAATAATATTACTTAAAAATTCAAACTGAAACAGGTAAAAAATGGTAAAACTGTCCGGTATCGAGGTGTCCGAAAAAATAAAATGAATATACCAAAATGATCAGTACAAAATATTAAGTATTGAAAAAATACACCGCGCGAGCAAATTGTGAAATTTTACCCGGTAAAAAGGCTCAGATGGGTCAGAAACATGATGACCGGAAAGTCAAAAAATTAAAATAAGCACACCGGGTTAAACTACGTGAAAAATAAATAAAAAATGATGGCTGAAAGTTCGATTTTAAAAACTGCCCGGATACCGACTTTTTTGCACAATTGACTTTTAATTTGACCAAAAATACATGAAAATTTTATATGTTAAATCCGGCTGATAAAACAAAAAATATTCATGAAGAAAATATATGATATTGTATGCAGACGACATAGTATGAAAATATAGACAGATGAAATGAAAAAAATAAAAATGTCTGGTCAAAATTTAGGGTATGACAGATGCCCCTATTTAATCTTCTTAGACCTGAAGGTATGAATAGAAAAAAGTTTTAGACATTCGAGGTATAAGAGGATTAAATATCAGAGTACCTAAACTTTTGACCGTGAATGCAGATGAAATGATATGTAATGAATGTAATGACTTTTGAATACGATGGAGAATGATACCACAGGAGACAGACCAACAGAATTTTCTTGGGATATAAGATATTGTGGAAATTTGCCGATGCGACAAAGGGTATTCAGTTGTATTTGGAAAGAAAGGGATAAAACCTGGAACAAAGATACATACATCCGGAAAAACATCAGATGCGAAAGAAGTAACACACTCTGGAAAATATATCAAAAACATCTAGAAAAACATTAGATGTGGAAGAAGTAACACACTCTGGAAAATATATCAGAAACATCTAGAAAAACATTAGATGTGGAATGAGACCAGATCTGAGGATATGTCAGAGACTTCTGAGAAAGTGGTTTAGTTTACTGTGAAATACACGGGAACATCCAGAAAGGTTACAGTCATCAGAGATTTTCAGACATGTATTGAAAAACCCTGGAAAAGAACAGTAACAACCGTAAAAGACATTCAGGAGAACGTTGAATGAAACTTTGGAACATAAGCATACATGATTATCAGAGACATCCAGAAGAGCATTGAATGGAATCTGAAAAAATAGTAAATATTTAGAGATATCAGGAAATCAATCAGAGACATTCAGGAGAGCATTGAATGAAGTCTGAAAAACAAATTGGATACATCCAGAAAAGCATTGGATGAACGAGGGAGACAACAGAGATTTTTTAGAAGACATCCAGAAAAGCATTGGATTGATTTGTTGACCAAACTTGAAGATATATTAATGACATCCAGAAAAGCGTTGAATGTATTAAAAATAACTTTGAGGGTAAATCCGAAACATTTAGAAAAGCGTTAAATGTACGGGAAATTTTTTTTAGAAGACTGGCTGAATGATGGACATATTCGGAAAAACATCAGATAAGCACATCAGAACAAAAGTTACATCTGGAAAAACATCAGATGAGAAAAAGTCATATCCGGGAGAGCATCAGATAAACATGTAAAAAGTTTCTGAAAGAGCATCAGAATAAAAGAGACATATCCGGAAGAGCATCAGATAGACATGAAGAAAGTTATGGAAAAACATCAGAATGGGCAGACATATCCGGAAGAACATCAGATAGACATAGCGAAAAGTTCTGGGAAAGCATCAGAACAAATAGACATATCCGGAAGGGCATCATATAGAAACAAAGAAAGTTATGGAAAAACATCAGAACGGGTTTTGGAAAAACTTCAAAACCAAAAGATACATCCGGAAGAACATCGGGTAGACACAGAGAAACGTTCTGGAAAAGCATCAGAACAGATAGACATATCCGGAAGGACATCGGATACACACAGAGAAACGTTATATCTGGAAGAACATCAGATAAGACATAAAAGTATAGGTGCCAGATAAAGTTATATCGGTGTCATGAAGTCAAGACTCTACTCATCCCCAAAGGGTTGGGGCTTACACCTTAAGGGATGCCCGTTGTGTACAAAGATTATGTCAAGCTAAAATTCACAAAAGAAGTACAATATTTAGAGAATAAACAAAGTGTGTTTGAAATGAAGAAAATCCTTGGAATTAATAAATTAAAAGGTAATAAATATGTTTAAGGTTTTTTTTTTTTCCATTAAAGATAATAAATGAAAGATTTAACTAAAGTATAATCATATTTTAAATGACAAAAGTTTAAGTAACCAAAAGAAAGTTTAATAAAGTGATTAAAAGGATTTTTAGGAAAATAAAGAGATAAAATAAATGATTTAAAGGAAAATAAATAAGAAATTAATATAACTAAGATAAAAGAAAATATTATTAAAAAGAAGAAGTTGAAATAAATATTTGGTTAAAAATAAATAAGAAAATAAAATAAATAAATAAATAAATAAGATACTAAAAAAATAAATAATATAAAAAGTAAAGAGTTTTAACAGCGCTCCTAGCAAGGTAGCTGTAAATTGTGGCGCAGAAAAATAAGCAACAGACTTTTAACAGCACTCCTGGGCAGCACCGGTGTGTATCACAGCGTAGAGGAACAAAAACAACAGGTTTTAACAGCGCTTGTTGCACAACAGCGCTGTCTATTGCAGCGACAGTAGCAGAATTTTTACATGATCAACAACTTCTTCCAAACACAACTCTCTCATTTTTTAACCAAATCACATGTTCCAATATACCATTTTGAAGGGAATTTCACGAGGAATTCAAATATGTAATTATAACAAGCATATCATGAATTTAAATGGATGTAAATGATGCATATTTCATGAAGTTTCAAAGTGAGAATCCTTACCTTCCAAACAATGATTGATTGGAGTGGAAGTTGCTTGGAGTTGAAATTCCACCCTTGCACTCCTTATGAAGCTCAAAATTTGAAGAGAGGAAAGAAGAGAGAAAACAAAGGCTATGCTTGTTTTGGTGTAAGAATGAATGAATGAAATGGTTGCCTATTTATAGAAAAAAACTTGCCTTGTTCACCAAGTTATCAACTTGTTAACCAAGTCAAAAATATATACTATTATATATTAATTACTTGTTTACCAAGTAAAATATATACTATTATACATTAATTACTTGTTTACCAAGTAAAAAATATATACTATTATATATTAATTACCAAGTTAAAAAAATATAAATAATATTATATATTAATAATAAAAAAAGGAAAAAAAATGATAATAATAAAAATAAATCGAAAATAAATAAATAAATAAACCAATTAATTAAAAAATAATTATTTAAATATAGAATTGATGATGAAAGGATAAAATTGTTATAAAGTTTTATCCAAAAAATGATAATAAATGATAATAGATAAAGATGCATGTGCTAGCAAGTGGGAAGGAAAATTATGCATGAAACAAAGATGAGTGGCACGTTGGATTTGGTTGTGTTCATGCATGAATATTGAACAAAAAATATGAAACAAGTTGCTATTATATATAAACATATCACTTAAATACTATAATTAATAAATCAAATATAATAAAAAAAACTAAATAAAACAAAAGTTATTAAACACATAATTAATAGAAAATAATATTACTTAAAAATTCAAACTGAAACAGGTAAAAAATGGTAAAACTGTCCGGTATCGAGGTGTCCGAAAAAATAAAATGAATATACCAAAATGATCAGTACAAAATATTAAGTATTGAAAAAATACACCGCGCGAGCAAATTGTGAAATTTTACCCGGTAAAAAGGCTCAGATGGGTCAGAAACATGATGACCGGAAAGTCAAAAAATTAAAATAAGCACACCGGGTTAAACTACGTGAAAAATAAATAAAAAATGATGGCTGAAAGTTCGATTTTAAAAACTGCCCGGATACCGACTTTTTTGCACAATTGACTTTTAATTTGACCAAAAATACATGAAAATTTTATATGTTAAATCCGGCTGATAAAACAAAAAATATTCATGAAGAAAATATATGATATTGTATGCAGACGACATAGTATGAAAATATAGACAGATGAAATGAAAAAAATAAAAATGTCTGGTCAAAATTTAGGGTATGACAGATGCCCCTATTTAATCTTCTTAGACCTGAAGGTATGAATAGAAAAAAGTTTTAGACATTCGAGGTATAAGAGGATTAAATATCAGAGTACCTAAACTTTTGACCGTGAATGCAGATGAAATGATATGTAATGAATGTAATGACTTTTGAATACGATGGAGAATGATACCACAGGAGACAGACCAACAGAATTTTCTTGGGATATAAGATATTGTGGAAATTTGCCGATGCGACAAAGGGTATTCAGTTGTATTTGGAAAGAAAGGGATAAAACCTGGAACAAAGATACATACATCCGGAAAAACATCAGATGCGAAAGAAGTAACACACTCTGGAAAATATATCAAAAACATCTAGAAAAACATTAGATGTGGAAGAAGTAACACACTCTGGAAAATATATCAGAAACATCTAGAAAAACATTAGATGTGGAATGAGACCAGATCTGAGGATATGTCAGAGACTTCTGAGAAAGTGGTTTAGTTTACTGTGAAATACACGGGAACATCCAGAAAGGTTACAGTCATCAGAGATTTTCAGACATGTATTGAAAAACCCTGGAAAAGAACAGTAACAACCGTAAAAGACATTCAGGAGAACGTTGAATGAAACTTTGGAACATAAGCATACATGATTATCAGAGACATCCAGAAGAGCATTGAATGGAATCTGAAAAAATAGTAAATATTTAGAGATATCAGGAAATCAATCAGAGACATTCAGGAGAGCATTGAATGAAGTCTGAAAAACAAATTGGATACATCCAGAAAAGCATTGGATGAACGAGGGAGACAACAGAGATTTTTTAGAAGACATCCAGAAAAGCATTGGATTGATTTGTTGACCAAACTTGAAGATATATTAATGACATCCAGAAAAGCGTTGAATGTATTAAAAATAACTTTGAGGGTAAATCCGAAACATTTAGAAAAGCGTTAAATGTACGGGAAATTTTTTTTAGAAGACTGGCTGAATGATGGACATATTCGGAAAAACATCAGATAAGCACATCAGAACAAAAGTTACATCTGGAAAAACATCAGATGAGAAAAAGTCATATCCGGGAGAGCATCAGATAAACATGTAAAAAGTTTCTGAAAGAGCATCAGAATAAAAGAGACATATCCGGAAGAGCATCAGATAGACATGAAGAAAGTTATGGAAAAACATCAGAATGGGCAGACATATCCGGAAGAACATCAGATAGACATAGCGAAAAGTTCTGGGAAAGCATCAGAACAAATAGACATATCCGGAAGGGCATCATATAGAAACAAAGAAAGTTATGGAAAAACATCAGAACGGGTTTTGGAAAAACTTCAAAACCAAAAGATACATCCGGAAGAACATCGGGTAGACACAGAGAAACGTTCTGGAAAAGCATCAGAACAGATAGACATATCCGGAAGGACATCGGATACACACAGAGAAACGTTATATCTGGAAGAACATCAGATAAGACATAAAAGTATAGGTGCCAGATAAAGTTATATCGGTGTCATGAAGTCAAGACTCTACTCATCCCCAAAGGGTTGGGGCTTACACCTTAAGGGATGCCCGTTGTGTACAAAGATTATGTCAAGCTAAAATTCACAAAAGAAGTACAATATTTAGAGAATAAACAAAGTGTGTTTGAAATGAAGAAAATCCTTGGAATTAATAAATTAAAAGGTAATAAATATGTTTAAGGTTTTTTTTTTTTCCATTAAAGATAATAAATGAAAGATTTAACTAAAGTATAATCATATTTTAAATGACAAAAGTTTAAGTAACCAAAAGAAAGTTTAATAAAGTGATTAAAAGGATTTTTAGGAAAATAAAGAGATAAAATAAATGATTTAAAGGAAAATAAATAAGAAATTAATATAACTAAGATAAAAGAAAATATTATTAAAAAGAAGAAGTTGAAATAAATATTTGGTTAAAAATAAATAAGAAAATAAAATAAATAAATAAATAAATAAGATACTAAAAAAATAAATAATATAAAAAGTAAAGAGTTTTAACAGCGCTCCTAGCAAGGTAGCTGTAAATTGTGGCGCAGAAAAATAAGCAACAGACTTTTAACAGCACTCCTGGGCAGCACCGGTGTGTATCACAGCGTAGAGGAACAAAAACAACAGGTTTTAACAGCGCTTGTTGCACAACAGCGCTGTCTATTGCAGCGACAGTAGCAGAATTTTTACATGATCAACAACTTCTTCCAAACACAACTCTCTCATTTTTTAACCAAATCACATGTTCCAATATACCATTTTGAAGGGAATTTCACGAGGAATTCAAATATGTAATTATAACAAGCATATCATGAATTTAAATGGATGTAAATGATGCATATTTCATGAAGTTTCAAAGTGAGAATCCTTACCTTCCAAACAATGATTGATTGGAGTGGAAGTTGCTTGGAGTTGAAATTCCACCCTTGCACTCCTTATGAAGCTCAAAATTTGAAGAGAGGAAAGAAGAGAGAAAACAAAGGCTATGCTTGTTTTGGTGTAAGAATGAATGAATGAAATGGTTGCCTATTTATAGAAAAAAACTTGCCTTGTTCACCAAGTTATCAACTTGTTAACCAAGTCAAAAATATATACTATTATATATTAATTACTTGTTTACCAAGTAAAATATATACTATTATACATTAATTACTTGTTTACCAAGTAAAAAATATATACTATTATATATTAATTACCAAGTTAAAAAAATATAAATAATATTATATATTAATAATAAAAAAAGGAAAAAAAATGATAATAATAAAAATAAATCGAAAATAAATAAATAAATAAACCAATTAATTAAAAAATAATTATTTAAATATAGAATTGATGATGAAAGGATAAAATTGTTATAAAGTTTTATCCAAAAAATGATAATAAATGATAATAGATAAAGATGCATGTGCTAGCAAGTGGGAAGGAAAATTATGCATGAAACAAAGATGAGTGGCACGTTGGATTTGGTTGTGTTCATGCATGAAAATTGAACAAAATTGTGAAACAAGTTGCTATTATATATAAACATATCACTTAAATACTATAATTAATAAATCAAATATAATAAAAAACTAAATAAAACAAAAGTTATTAAACACATAATTAATAGAAAATAATATTACTTAAAAATTCGAACAGAAACCGGTAAAAAATGGTAAAATTGTCCGGTATCGAGGTGGTATCGAGGTGTCCGAAAAAATAAAATGAGTATACCAAAATGATCGGTACAAAATATTAAGTATTGAAAAAATACACTGCGCGATCAAATTGTGAAATTTTACCCGGTAAAAAGGCTCAGATGGGTCAGAAACATGATGACCGGAAAGTAAAAAAATTAAAATAAGCACACCGGGTTAAAGTACGCGAAAAATAAATAAAAAATTATGTTTGAAAGTTCGATTTTAAAAACTGTCCGGATACCGACTTTTTTGCACAATTGACTTTTAATTTGACCAAAAATACATGAAAATTTTATACGTTAAATCCGGTTGATAAAACAAAAAATATTCATGAAGAAAATATATGATATTGTATGCAGACGACACAGTATGAAAATATAGACAAGTGAAATAAAAAAAATAAAAATGTCTAAATTTAGGGTATGACATAGGTGTATAGAATATAATATTAGATTATATTCATGATTTACTTAATCCACTGTCTATTAAGCCACTTGATCCACTAGGGGTGGACATCCAGAAACCACACGAACAAACCCGACCGAACCGAAACTTGTTTTAGTCTACGGATCGGGTAACTTCGGGTTACGGGTATTCATGAGCCAGTTAATTGGATACTAATGGATTTAAGTGGTCGGGTTCGGTGTTAAATATTTGACCCGTCGGAATCTGGATCCGACCGAATATAATAATAATAATAATAATAATAATAATAATATTATTATTATTATTATTAAATTCAGAATTGAATGGGCCTAACGTAAAATCAAATTGACCCATATTTGTTAATATCTTTATAATTAAATTACGGTTAGGTTACCATTTTATATCATTGATCAAAAACACATTCATTCAGTGTCTCTCCAAGCTACCACCATCATCGTCATCGCTCCGCCTCCAAGCTACCACCATCATCATCTTCGTCATCTCTCGCCGTCTCTCTCTCTGTAAGTATCTTTTCCTCTCTCCCACTCACTTCTTTATCTTTTCTTCTCCTCTCTTCACTATTAGTTTACCCTTTCAACAAATTCGTATCAGAACAATAGCTTCAAATTGGTACTCTTTAGTTTTAGTAATCATAGTTTCATCCGTATGAGGAAGGTATTTTGTAAATTTCTGACATTTATTCATGCTTTGCAGATAAAAGGTGTGTTGCGACCTAGCTTAAGAGTTATGATTTACTGAGATTAAATTGAAAGTTTAAAAGGTGATTTCTCTTCTGTTTTGATTTTACTTAGTTCTGGGTTGTATAGTTATGATTTTGGTAGTTCTTTGTTTTGGTGAGTGAATGATTTATTTTAGACCCATATTAGATTATATCTCTTTTGCTTTGTTTCGACAGGTTTCTCGAGTAATGCAAGGAGTTGGAGATATGCAAGGACTTGGTGAGTGAATAATAAAAATGTATTCTGTTATATATTCTCGTATAAAATATAACATGTATTCTTGCAAGATTAAATGTTTAATCTGTTTCTGAACTTGTTATAAATTTGTTTGGTATTGAGTTATATATTCTGTTTCTGAACTTGTTATGTATTGTGTTTCTCATCTAAAATGATATAACATGTATTTCGTTATATATTCTCATCTAAACTATAACATGTATTCTTGTTATTATGTTTCTGAACATGTTATATATTATGTTTCTGAACTTGTTAATCATTCTCTAATAATACTCTTTTGTTTCATTTATAGAGCAAGACACTCCGACAACAACAACACCTATTGAACCAACCACAAATCTTCTGCCCATTGGCCGGAAGAAAAGAAGAGCTAATGTAAATGCTATTAGAAAGAGGTCAGAGGTATGAGACCACTTTAACCTTATTCCTAATAGTGATCCCACTACTGCTGCATGTAAGTACTGTCATCAAATGTACATGTGTGACTCTAAGAAACATGGAACATCAAACTTAAAGAGTCACATGAAAAAATGCCCTAAGTATCCATTGAACTTGTCAACTGACCCTACCCAAACCATATTGACATTTTCAACAACTCAGGGAGTTGGGTTAGTTCCAACAAGTTCTAGGTTTGATCCTTTAGGTTGTAGAAAGGGGTTGGCTTATATAATATAAATCCACCAACAACAAGAGAAATTCCAGCAACAAATGCTAGAAAGATCAAAGCACACACCAAGGTTGTAAAACCAGAGGCAACTTGGTGTCTTGGCTTGTCATCATCAGAACATGAATTTGGCAAATTCCTGTTATTTCCAAATTCTGGTACATTTTTCTGCATTATTAACATTAATCACATTTCTGTTGTTTCCAAATTCCTGTTCCTAAGTTTTTGTTTTGTTTTGTGTTAGATGGTATATTTATTTGCAAGAAGGTTCATTTTCTGCAAAGTTCTTATCCATGATGTCACATTCATCTAGCTTAGGATCTACACATCCTTGGATTAAAGAACTGAAATCTGAAGAAAGGAGTTTGTATTTGATCCATTTGTTGCTCACTTGTGCAAATCATGTAGCTTCTTGCAATCTTGAGAATGCAAATGCTGCACTTGAGCAAAGTTTAATTTAGTTCAAAATTAAAAGAGTAAGTTTTGAAAGAGTAAGTTTAATTTAGTTCAAAATTTTACTTCTTTTTCTTCTGTTGCAATGTGAAATTGTCTTGCTGAATTTGTCTTGCCGATTATGAAATGGTCTGTTCAGGTGTGGATGAGGCAAAGGCTGAACTTGAAGAAATTGTTCATTATCTAAGAGATCCTAAGGTAGAGTTTTCTGGCACAAATCCATGTTCTCTCTTGCATGTGTTTCTCGCACTTGAGCATGAAATAACATGAAATAGTTATATGCTGAGAAATCAGTTCTATTGCTCTGGATAATAATTTCTCAACAAATTGAATATACTCTTTGCCTTAGGTTTTTGATGTGCTTCCTTGTCATTTTTCATTAATTACTTGGTTTGTAACTTTCAGCATTCTAACTCAATATTGAAATATGCCTAATATAGTGTGGTAGCTGTTGGTCTGTAACTTGAAGATTAGTTGGACTGAGTTAGTTAGCAAAAATATGACTTGTTGCCAATGAATGTGAGGAGAGGTTGGTGGTGGCTAGGATTGGACCAAGATATGGAAAAGGTATAGTTTACTGTATGTTTAACTTCTTAGTAAGTTAGTATATTAATTATACTCATATGTGGGTAACTTAGTAAGTTAGTATATTCACATTTCAGCAACAGTATATTAATTTCATGTCAGTATATTAATTCACGCTAGCCACATTTTAATGTGCTTTTATTCTAATATGTGCTCTTGTATATTCTTCACAATAGTAAATCATTATATGGTAATTTGATAGTGGAAGGAGTTATCTTGTTGATGTTGGCTTCATCTTGGACAGTAGCACTAGCCTTACTAATACCAATTGCCAATTCTGACACATTCATCTCTCCTTTTCTATTCTTCCTTGCTGCTATTTGTTCTTTCGTTGACTTGTAATATGTTGCATACAAAATCAATTGATGTGTGCTCTTGTATATTTTAGGAATTGAAAGAAATGGGAGAAAAAGATTATGAAGCTTAAGGAAGATAACTCGTGTTTTATACTGTGCTAACAAATTTGTGATTGGTTGTGTTGATGTTATTTTATGTTGGTTGTATTAAGTTTATAATAGTTGTATTAAATTTGAGCAAACATTTATGTCCTCAAAAAACTTGGATTTTATATGTATTGAGTTTTATTTTAGCAAACTCTATTTGGTTGTGTTTGACTTTATATATGTCACTAAATTTGTTGAATTTGGTTTTGTTTTAAAATGTCATAGATGAGGTCCATATTCTAATAAATAAAAAAACAGTTGATATGTGAAAAAAAGAATATTTGAATATTTTTAAAACTGGCCCAACATTGATAAACTAAAAAAAAAACCGAATTTCAAACCCAAACCCGAAAAAAATCGAACCCGAAGAAAACCGACGTTGAAACGGACAGAATTGGGTCACATTTTTTCACCCGAGGGTTGGGTTGGTTTAGGGTTTTGGGCCCGAACCCGAACCGACCTGAACCGATGTCCACCCCTACGCACTACCTATTCATGATATACTCTGTCTTTCATGAAGTGAACAATCAATGCATAAGATACTTTTGTAAAGTTTGAACTTCACATTACTTCTTTTAATATATATATTTTTTATTTTATCAATCACTGCAATTTTTCACCTGCATAACAAACACTATTCTATGTTATCTCAACTACATCATTATCATATTAAATACCACATTATTTTTGCCTTCACTAAGATTTGCCTCATTACTTTCGTTACTTTTAATATGATTCTATGCTTGTCAAAATCAAGGTTATGAGTAGTAAGAAGCAAAAAGGAACAAAACTATCAAAGTAGACAGAGTTGTTGGAACAACCATAACCACAAGTCAGAACCCAAAAGAATTCTTCAAAACACTGACAACAATATTGGCAGTGCTACAAAATAACAAGGAACACAAACAGTACTTCTCCATTGAGATCCACTCTCTTCATCTTTCAAGCTCTTACATTTTTCCTTTTCTAGTCTTTGAAACTTTGAAGTTAAACCAATATAGTAAAACTTGTATCTTAACGCGCCCCAAGAGCGTGCTTGTTTGTCTGCTCAAAATGAGGAAACAATGCACAATTTTAGCATAAAAATAAGACTTTACTATGCGCGTGGAAACATGGTACACTGTACTATGTCAAATTGTCAATGTGCTAAAAAGAAGAAAGTAACACTTCCACCTCATCCTCATTCTAGCTTTGTTCTTTCTTTCTAACATTCAAGTCCAAAGCCCGCCACCCTTTGTCCCCTTGTAGCAAAATTCAAATCCCACTTTTTATTCGTTCCCATTTGCTTTTATTTTCTCTGTGTTTCTTTTCTTAGATCATTCAAATTATGAAACTCTCAACTCCAACTCCAACTTGTTCAAATGTATCTCCATCAACTTCTTCCAACACACCAATGTGTAGCTCCAAAAGCACCACTACAGGTTGTCTCACAGCCATCATGCACAAGATTCTCTGTTCTGGAAATCTTCCAAAAGATCAACCGAATCAAGTTACAGAATTTGATTCAGCAAACTCTGTTCTGAGTGGAAAAGATCAAAACTTTGATACTGCTGAGGAGAATTCCATGGCCACTCCTCCTCCTCCATTAGTGGCAAGGTTAATGGGTTTGGAATCAATGGGAGAGATACAGATACCTTTTGAGTTGAAACCGGGATCACTTTCGCGTAGCAAATCGATGAACTCTATGGATTTTTTGGAAGAAAGCAATGGAAAAATTCAGAGTCTGAATCATAAGAGGGTTAGTTCAACACTGTCATTTAGGGAACCCCCGACTTTTCGATTAAGCGAAAATGATAACTTTTTTGTGTTTAGCTTTGAAAATGAAGGTGAGAATGCTAAAGCATTGAAATCCAATGGGAGAAAAAAGCAAACGGGTTGTTCGGAATCGAAGCAGAAAGTGGAAGCAACAGAGAGAAATGAACTGAAGGAGAAGAAGAACATGAAGGAAAATGTTTATGCTGAGAAGAATTTGATTGAGAAAGAGAAAATAACCAAAAGGGTGTCGAATAAACTTCAAGAAATCACGAACACTTCGCGTCAGTTCAAGGCTTTGTCCGAAAAGAAGTGTTTTGATTCAGAAGAAGTTGAACTGTTGAAGCAAAAGAACTATAACGAAGCCGTGGTTGGTGAAAAGCTGAAGAAGAGGAAGAGGATTAGGAAGAAGAGAACAAATTGTTATGCTGAAAAGAAGATAGAAACTGAATGCATTAAATCCGAAGATTCAAGTCCTGTTTCTGTTCTTGAATTCGACCGCAAATCTTGTGCAGCAGGTTTGTTTCTTATGCTGATTCGACATATTCAACTTTGCTATTCTTACCATGGTTTTAAACTGCAATTGCAGTCACGTTGCGATCCTTCATTTTAGTTTACGTTTGAATTGACTTCGGGTCTCGCAAAGTCACGTTGCGATCCTTCATTTTAGTTAAGTTTCTTCTTTTTTTGCAGGTGTATATTCTGTTGCAGTTGGGTTGAATTCAAGAAGAAAGTTGACACCAGAGCTTGAAAAGGGCAAGCATATACTTATGCGTTGCGATGATAATTTGATGATTGATGAGGACAAGGATAAGGAAATAGAGAAGAACAAATGTGAAGGATCAAAGAAGAAGATGAAGGAGGATATAGAGATTTGGGGTGAAGCTTGCAAGCTAGTTGAAGATGAATTGGGTGGTTCAAAGAACCAAGTTGATGCATGGATGAAAGAACAATGTGGTGATTTAGAGTCAGAAATTTTTGATCAAATGCTGAATGAAGTGGTAAGTGAACTTGTTGGGTAGCACCACTCATAACAAGTTAGTAACTTCAAAATTTTGTAAAAAATATTAACCCATATGAATAAAGATTGGACAACATTTCAGTTTACATTTTCGGTTTTTACTAGTTTGTATGCTATGGCACACTGTTCTATGCTTGCAATGAAAATATAAGTTGATACTGATGCAAAATACTTGCATTCTGTCCAACTTCTGTATTATAGACATTTTACATTTTTTCAAGAAAATGTCACCTATACAATTTTTCAATATCTATAAAATCAAAAAAGTATAATAATCATTTAATAGATAACTTAGTCTAGGGATGCATATAGGATCCAATGTTAGAGTTAACATTAGATTCACACCACCATCTATCTGCTCATGCTCCGTTTACAATTGCTCCGGCCAAGACAGAAGCGCTTCTGGATTATTATGGCAATGCGGTTGATCTTACACGGCAACACAATACTGATCCAATTCCGTTATTGGAGCATCCTTCACAAGTGAATTAACCCATGATTCCTGCCTTAATAATACATCTTGGTCATCAGCATTTTGTGCAACCATTGTTGAATTGCAACTTTGGTTTTTAAAGCCGAAAGAATAAGACTTTTTCATCTTATTCAGTTCATCGCCATGGATGGACCAGTCTAATTTTCCATCAGGGGAGCCCCAACCTGAGAAGTTAGTATATGGCTCCATAGCAACAAAGGTAGCAGAAGGAAACTCAGAACTAAAGCTCGCCATGCTGCTGTGCTCGATATAGCTCTGGCTCCGCTTCGATATGGCATTAGGTTTGGAATTCACAGATGGATCAACAGTGATCTGTGGTGATCCAATCACATTTGAATTGGTAAGGTCAGAAGAAAAGCCCCAAAGTTGCTGAGTCACATTCGGATGCACATGCGTTGACGTTGGTGATTGTATCTGAGAATCTAGAATGTTTTCGAGGTTAGCGGGATTCACACCTGCAAGCCTATTTGAAGGGAATGAAAGACCTGTCATCTCTTCAATCATTAGCTTCTGCATCAGGCGATTTTCAAGTTCGAGAAATTCAGTATTATCTCTAGCATTCAATGCAGTTTTCAATCTGCTTCTCGGCATCTGAAGTGTAGGGACTGCAACATGAGACTGAGTCGGCCACATGGCTCCACCTGCCGGAGAAGACGCTGCAGATGGAGTCAAAGACGGTGTCGACATGGATTGTATCAAACTGGCTGGAGAGTTCAATGTGAAAGAATCCATTGAAGAAGCACTAGGTGAATTTGAATATGATATAGGTGAAGGCAAAGCAGAACCAGTAGAAGCATACAACGGGCGAAGCTCCTCGGGTTTGTGAGCAAAAAAGCATACTCTTCGGGTACATTCGGTCTCATCCTTGCAAAGCCTTGTCCTGTATTGAGCAGGATGAAGCCAGCACTCAAAAATACCATGTGCATATTCACAAGCATCCCCTTTACCGCATGATCCCTTCCGAAACTCAGGACAGGGGACACAGGTGTATTGATATATCGTCGGATCACGGCGCCTTGCGTTTTCCCCTGGATGAACAAAGGGACACTCAGTCCAATCATGAGAATAAGCCCTTGAACAAGGTTTCACTTTGAATATAAACATCCTAAATTCATCTGTACTATATATCTCATTATTTATGTCGGGTAGTGATAGATCAATCGGATAATCTTTCTTCTCGATTCGAGGTGTACCGATATCTTCTTGCTGCTTCTCCTTTTGGAAACCTACTTCGTTAAGGAAATCATCGTCATCATCAAGATCATCGATACCTTCTAATTTGGCTTGTAGCTTTCTCTTCCTTGAACCGGAGATACTATTAGACATCATGACAATCAAGTCACTGCACCGGTTACCATTCGCATCAACAGAACCAACATCTGCAGATGCATCAAGCAAAAGCTTGACAACCTCAGCAGAAGCAGCAGAACAACCAAAAACAGCACAATGAAGAGCAGTAGCCCTATCCAATCCACACGCTCGGTTAACATCGACCCGACCAGTTTCAAGAATATAAGACAATACACCCTTGCTTCCAAATAAGGAAGCAATCATGAGAGGTGTTCTCTCTTCATATTTCATTTCCTTTGAGCCAATCCTCCTTCCATACCACAACCCTACCTCATTGACATCATGGTTGTGTTTTTCAACAGCCTCTTTGAAAGCTATAACATCATCTGTGGCTGAAAACACAAGCAAATCAGAAACCTCTTGCTGCAGTTGTTCTTGTCTTCCATATTCCTGATCCCTAATCAAACCAGTTTGAGTGGGTTTTCTATTCGAACCGTTGCACATGACTTTAAGACAGTTTATTTGAATTCGTCTCAATTACTATACAGAATCTGCAAAGTGAAAAGAGGAAATGTTAAATATGAATGATACTTGAGCAGAGAGATTTAAAGCATAGAAAAGTTAGTTAAAAAGATTTCAGTTGAATATACAAAAAACAGAAAATAATAAGAAAGGGAAATAAAAGAGAGAAATTGTGCTAAATTTGTTACAAAATGATCCATCCCCAACAAATATTGTTATAATTTTTAAATGTTAAATATCTTAGTTTATGTACGACAACAATTCTAAATTAAGCCGAAACGTTAGTAACAGAAAAATGAAAAAGTAAACGGGAAAATGTTACTAAACCTTAATAACCAAATAGCAAAACTAACCTGTCTTTTTCCAGAGTGAGAGAGAAAGCATTATACACGGAAAATACAAACAAACAATAAAAACATACCCTTTTTGATGAATTTTCTTACTAACCAAGTAAGAACATTGTAATTTGAAATATGATAAAAAAAAAATTAAATGTTTAGGTGAAATTGAATGAGCCATGCATGGGGAATAAAAAAAAAAGAACTTACATGAGGAAGGAAACATTAAAAAAGTGGTGAAGGTTTTGGAAAGTTGAAGGAGAGAGGGAAAAGCAAGGCAAAGGCAAAGGAAGAATTTTGAGTGTGTTTTTTGTCTTTTTATGGTGAAAGCCCACCATGCTGATTCACGAGTCACTCATTACCAGCTCTAATTCCATTGTGTTTTTTTTTTTTTTACTTTTTGGTTTCTTATTAAACCACATAAACCATTTTTAAAGGAGCATATGATAATGATTTGTTGTACTTTTGAATTCTCTGCGAACCGGAGTTTCCTGTCTATATCTTTATAATCTTTATAAGGGTTTGTTTAATAGTTTGAAGGAGAAGGACTAGAGCTTTTTGAAAATTAGGACGGATGGAGTGAAAAAAAATAAAGCGATTAGGTGGCGAGGATTTTGAAGATTTATTTTTATTTATAAATCAAAATTCCTATAATCTGAAGAACTAAATTTGAGGAAGAGTTTGGAGAATTTTTTAATGTTTATTGAAATTGTTCATATATGGTTGTTATAATATTTATGAAATTAAAAATAGGATAATGATAAACATTTTTTTAATTATTCTATACAAAATCATTTAAAAAAAAATCAGATTTTTTCATATTTCTTTTTAATTATTTTTTCGAAATTCTTTCCTCCCTTCCTCTCTAGATTTTCAAACAAAACCTAAGACAAAATATATTGTTTTTTTTTGTTGGGATGAAAGGTACATAGGGTGAGTAATGAATGTCTTTCCACCCAATAAAGGGGATTGTATATTGTTGGCTGGGATTTCGACTCACATGAATATTTGAAATGAGCTAGCGGAATTCGAAGAGATATTCTGAAAAAGGATATGTTGTTTTCGATAGAAAGGCTTTCAAGGATATACTTGAAGAAGACTTTCGTTGCATACAGGAAATTGTGGTCTGGGACTTAGAAATATTTTAAGTCTTGACTTGAGTTCGACGGAGTTGCTTGGAGTAGCGTTCGACAAGCATAATTCAAAATGAGGCTAATAACTGTTTTTTGGCCTTATCCGTTTCTCGAAGACACGTGGAAAGCTGTGGATAGCGAAGTACATGCAATCGAAAACGTGGCATCTTCTGGAGAAAATACTGTTTGATGACAGTTATTTTTGATTCATTATAAATAGGAGTCTTAGTAATTAGGATTCGGTGTGTTCAAACTTGTACAAAAACTCAAATTTATTCAAAGTATCTGTGTGTGTTGAGAAAAGAGTTTCCTGAGTGAAATGTACGTGTGACCACCATATTTATACTTTTCATTAAATCATTTAAGATTTTTCCATTTGCATTTTCTGTAAATTTACTTTGAGATCCTTTACTTTGCAATTTATATTTTTGCATTTCTTTAACGAATTGTAACTTTACCTTTAATCAATCAAAAGAACATGGTCGAAATGTTCATACATAACAAAACTTGAAACTAAATAAAAGCACATGTCCTAGGATCGATCCTGTAAATAATCAAAGATATAAAAATTTGGAAGACTAACGCTTGTGCACCAATTTTGACAGTAAACAAATTGGCACGCCCAGTGTGATCAGTCCTTTTATTCAAATTTCTAAAAATATTTAGAAGTTCTTCATTCGTAGTCTCTCTAACTTCGTTGCATGAGATTGAGAAGTTGTAAAATAGCCACTAATAACGAATCAATACCAAGAATGAGATATGTAAGAAAGATGGTGAATCCGCCAAATAACAATGGAGAACAACCCCCTCTTTCGACGAGGGAAACTATGACCACAACGTCTATGTCCGAAGCAATTCCATCCACGGCGAGTGTGACGGTCATACCGTCGAACACTCACAGTGGACCATTTTATCTCCTGTGAGGACGCAGGGTCAACCATTGACCCCTCCTCCAGTGGGTACTAGTATATTCAGGCCTTATGTGTTTGGATTTACAATGCCTTTAAATGGTCGCGAACAGCTATATGGCATGCCAACTTCGATGATGGCGAATTTACATAGTGCGACTACAGCGTTCGCTGACCCAGTGGTAAACACGTATTCACCTTTGCAAGGGCATGGATCTGCTGTTAATAATTTGGGTCGAATTAACCCACCCCTAGGGATGGGATTCTCTGCCCAACAAATGTCTAACTTTACTACAAACTCTACAGTAGTTTTAAGGCAATAAATGGAAGAAAGTAACAATAACATGGTCCATATGCTTGCCCAACAGATGGGCACAATATTCAACCCCTTTATTCAAAACCCCACCTAAACGAACTAACAGTTGGCAGCGTAGATGACTCGAAGCGCAGACTTCTTTGGGGTTCTCATAAGCACCTCGACAAATTCGAAGGGAGTTGGTGGTCGAAAACCAGGGGGCAATCCTTGAAGGGGATCCTACCATTAACCAATCCCAGCAAAATGCACCTCGTGTAGATGTGGCAAATCAAGGAGTTAGAATCGAACCCCCTAGAATTGAACAACCAGTGCTAAGGGAGCAGGAACCATGGGTGGTAATGGTTAACAAGAATCAAGATGCTGACGAAGTCATACATCAAGTTCGATACGATGGTATAGCAGGAGATAACAACTTACTTGCCATGGTCAAAAAGATTATGGAGCGTATTGGGGTAAACATTGGCCTTCATAGGCCAAACTATATTTCCCCGTTGTCGGATTATATTTTGCAAACTGAATTGCCTAGGGGATTAAAGGTCCCAAAATTTACAAAAATTTCTGGAGACACCAGTGAATCTACTGTCAAACATGTGGCAAGATATTTAACTGAGGCAGGAGACCTTGCGAATAATGAAAAATTAAGAATGAAATACTTTCCTAGTCCGCTCACTAAAAATGCCTTCACATGGTTCACGACGCTTCCAAGGAATTCGATTCATGATTGGACTCGTCTAGAAATATTATTCCATGAACAATTTTACATGGGGCAGTCGAAGATTATTCTGAAGGAATTGACTAGTATTAAGCGTAAATTTACTGAGCGAATAGACGATTATCTCAACAAGTTCTATTTGCTAAAGGCAAGGTGTTTCACACAAGTGCCTGAACACAAATTGGTCAAAATGGGCGCTGGTGGTTTAGATTACTCCATCAGAAATAAATTAGACACCCAATATTTGAGGGATATGGGCTAGTTGGCTGACAGAGTTCGACAGGTAGAGCGCTTAAAGGCTGAAAAAAAGTAAGAGAAACTAAGAATAATAGGAGAGAAAGGGTAGTGTTGCGGTGAGAATCAGATATCAAGCTATTAATTAACTTGCATCACAAAACTTTGAAATTCACCACCGAGCTTTGATTTATCCAAAGGAAATGGTAAAGATCGAAAAACCCTAACTGCGCTATGT
The DNA here is from genome assembly GCA_022829125.1 of Lathyrus tuberosus. Lineage (NCBI taxonomy): Eukaryota > Viridiplantae > Streptophyta > Magnoliopsida > Fabales > Fabaceae > Lathyrus > Lathyrus tuberosus. The sequence continues at coordinate 6,601,102 of JALAZF010000278.1, read as the reverse complement.
AGAAACACAGCTTAGAGATCTAAGGTTTGGGGGTTGGTTATACTAAGGGAAGGTATTAGCACCCTAAGTATCTGTAGTACTCTACAGGAACCTCTTGTTCATGTTTGTGTTATGTTATGTTCGCTTGCTAAGGGATCTGCTAAGGGTAAAGGTAAAGACCTAGGGGTATATACACTAAGTTTGCTCGCCAAGACGTCGCATCTTGTGCCTACGTATCTGACTAAAGAATCAGAGCAATCGTAGTTCACCTGGCTAAGGGGTGAGGAACCATTGACTGTGGTCAAGGATTCAAGGGAAACTATGGTGAAAAGCTTAAAAGCAAAGCTTGTGAGGATTGATTGGTTTGGAGAAAGATATTAATGGCTATCTCTTGTGAAAGGATTGTGAAGGGTTAGACCGTCTTGAAGGAGAAGAGATTAATGGCTATCTCTTGTGAAGGTTAAAGAAAGGTTAAGAGTTATAAGAGATTAATGGGTATCTCTTGGGAAATGATAGGTTTAAAGGGAATGAAATGTTCACGGGAAAGTAGGGTCTGACAGCAAGACACCTACGTGGAGTGCGGCGACTCCAAACCTGAGGCTAGGTTAAAAGGGTAATGAGCTATCTATGACCTTGCGGTCAATAGAGAGACTTTCCTTTGGAAGGGGGAGAATAACAATTCTTATGGACTGAAAGTTTGTAAAGATATTTATAGGGAACAAAACATTCAAACAACAAGATATCAAAGTGAAACCAAGCTCACAACACCATACAAGGTTAGAACCACATGTATTAAACCTCATTCAGTCAAGATGAACAAAATAATATGATGAAAGAATCAAGAGAAGTCAAGATGTTCATGGAAAAACCCTAAAAAGGCCCTTTACTTCCAACATTAATAGATACCTCAAAAGTATTTGTTTTCACCAATTTCTTTTTATATTAAAAAAGTAGACACATTAAGGAGTACTTTGCAAAAAGAATGGGCAAAAAAGAGTGAAATTTGATCAAGTTATGGTCTTTTGAAATCAAGGCATGAACCATAAAAATAGAAAATAAAACAAGTGATTAAAAAAGAAAGGGAAATGCTCCCCATGGGTATTGAACCCGTGCCCTGGTGATTGCAGCCCAAAACGCTTGCCATCTCACCCAATGTGCGCGTATTAATCAAGAGTGGCTAAGGATAAATATATGGGAAAAGTGTGTGTTTTGTAGGGAATAAAAACAAAGGACTAGGGCGAGGGGGATTCGAACCCCAGTCCTTGTGTTTACAGCGCGCGCATCCTTACCACTGGGGTGGCCATACATCCAATGTATGAGCCCACCCCACAAATACTTAAACTTATCAGGCGAAGTAAATGAAGCTTTCAAAGGGAAAAACCAAAGTAGAACATGTGTGCTCAGGATTTCACCAAAACCAAAATACCCATAAAGCCAAGTCAGACAACAAGTATTCATGTGATATCAAAATGCTATGCTTATAGTTATGGACAAAGAGAGCAAATGTGAGAACAAATACTAACTACTTCAACTTGATTCTAAACAAACACTCTAGGTCATTGCATCTACACAACTTGAGGGTAACAACAAACTATGAAATCAAACAACATTCTATTCATGCCTTGAAATCCATAGCAGAACCAAAGACAACTTAACATAATCAAAGAGCAACTTTAAATATGCAAATTTTAACAAGAACACCCTTGGATTATGGCAATGCATCACATGTTGACATTTTAACTTCAATGCAGAAAAACACATTATGGCAGCAAGGAAATTTATGCCATTTTGAACTTGGAGTTACAAGTTAAAGGGGAATGAAGCAAAACTTCATCTGTCAGTTGGCACACCACACATTGTCAACTTGAAAAATCATGAAGTGAGCAACATACAAGCTGCAGCAAGGGAATGTTGTATACTCAAGACAAATGGCACTAAAAGCCTCACACCCTAAGTGGTGTTATTCTCAAGATTATTAGCTTAAGAGTGCTAAACAAAACTAATAATGGCAGCAAGACCAAAACATAGTAAGCAGGGAGCAAAATATGTCATACATTCAACACTTTCAATCATTCCAATATACCTAAGAACATCATTGCACATTCACCCTGAAATTCATGATTTTGTTTTAAAAAGATAACACAATTTTTCTAAACAGAACTGAGCATATGAACATAAAGTTTCAATGTCAGACAAGCAAACTACATGGTAATAGCATGAGGACAAGGCCAACTCTGCATCATGACAACATATACTCAGGTATTCATGACATTCTAACATATCTGTGGTCCAAAGCAAACAAGATAAGAGCATTGCCATATTCACTTATTAGTGCAACACCAGTCTACGCTTTTCATGCTGTTTATAAAACAAGGGCTCAGAGCTTGGCAGACTGATATGAAGAAAAAGAAAGGTTTCCAAGGATTTCCATGTTAAGAACAAAGCATGGACATCAACAATACTATCCTTATGATTACTTGATCAAAATACAGGAAAGACAAACAATTATTATGGCAGCTGCATGATTTGGCAAGCATATGAACTAAGAGTTATCAGTGTAAAAAAAAACTTACCAAGACATTCATATCAATAAACCTATTCTAGCATGATATGATCATCTTTAAGAGTAGTAAGGCATACAAAACTCTATTATAAACACTTCTGAATCATGTGAATGTAGATTCAAAGAAAATTTTTCATACCATGCTATCAACTATTCAAGCTGTTAGTTATGAAGGCAAACATCATCAACAGAAAGCAAATGCCAAGTGATTTTAAGTAGATGACAACATCATGACAATAACAAGCCTTTGACATTTTAAACATGGAATTGTGAGTTTAACAACTATTGGAGGTAGAAACTTATCATGCCATCCTCAAACCAAGATGTTGTTAACTCATGTCAATATGAAGTGAGCTACCTAGGACTAGTTAGACAATGCAGACTCTTGACATAATGGTAATGCAGGCTCCAAACAAAATCAATAAGGTGTCAGGCTTATACACATGGTCCAAGTTAGGGGAAACAAGAATGATACTACACTTATCCTGGCAACCTGAAAACCAAACTAAACATCTCTTCATGACTCCAACCAGAAAACATCATCAAGGTAAAAAAGGGATTGGCAAGAGTGCGAGACAGAAATGAGCTAGAGCAATACAAATTCAAGCAGTGAACCATGCCAACTCATATGTTAAACTTCACAATCACCAATTAATCCATACACATAGCAGTAGGTGAATTTAGAACAATTGAGGCAAGTATGTGAATAAGCATCAAGACAACATCAAAACAAGTATACTCATAAAAGTCTTTCACCAACAAATGCATGTTCAACAATCATGAATTTAGACAACATGAGTAGCTTTAAACACTCAAACTCATCATGAAAAGGCAAGAAAGTACAAAGCTTTACAACAAGTCAGTAGGTAACACAAATGAGATTGGCTATGTGATCATTGCATTTCACACATGATGTTAGGTATTAGCAATATGAGAAAACAAGAGCCAGAATAGGAAGCTTGCCACTGAAATGATTCTGAACACAGACCTCATGTTATTTCAACCAAACCAAACTTTCAAATAGTCTAGCTACATCATAATGTTGTGAACAAAAGATCATTCTTCTGATTGTGTCAAGCATAATATAGGTGCAGTGGAAACATGGCCATACAAGGTTTCCATATCACAGTCAAACAAGCAGGCCACATACTATTAACATAAATATGAGGTAAATCACTTAGGAGCAGATTAGTCTTTATCATAAAATGAAAATATTAACACAAAATGCTTCACCATAACAGTCACCAATTTACAAACATCATACTATCACTTTTAAAGCCAACTCAAGGTTACTTGAATGCAAAGTAAGTATGATAACAATATGAATATGGAGTGTGAGAAAGAAAGTTACCTAGTGGAATATGTCCACTGCACCCTCAAGTATATGCTAACTTCTCCTCCTTGATGAACTAGCAAAGAACTCCCAAAGCAAGTTTCCTCTTTCTTCTCACTTGTAAAGCTCAAACTCAGAAATATTTAGAGTGTATTGTGGAAAGTGTTGATGTCAAATGAGTGGAAACAACCCCTATTTATAGGAAAGAGCTAAGGATTCAAGGCATGGCCAAAGTTGTACAAAGTGCCAACATTGCCCTTTTCCATCGTGAGATACCAAGCTTGCTGAACCAAAATCTCCAAATATCTCTGAACACTGATGTGGTTAGGTCTGCCTAAGCTGGTGAGAAGTGATTGGTGAGAGGCTCAATGAATAAACAATACTTGTTTCCCTTGAAAAGTTTCTCTCTCCTTGCACAAGTTGCATAAACATGACATAAACCTTATTTTAATGCCAACCAAGTTGTAAATTCATGGCATGGCTTGGATTAAACTTAAATCCAACATTAGAACTCAGAAACACGAGGCTTTGGTGGTTAGAGAAGGTTTTGAGTCAATATGCAAAAGTTGGTTTCTTGAGTTTTAAGAAATGAAACCCCCATCTTTGAAGTTTTGAAACTCCCAGCTCACTCAATGGATTGAGGATTTCTAGTACTTTTTGGAAAGCCCTCAATGCCCTCTACAACTTTCATGTTCAAAGATTTTTTATTTGAGGCTTGGAACTACATGAAAAATTGGGTTAAAGTTGTGTGCAAATTAAGGGAAAAAGGCTGAAATTTCATTAAGTCCCCAAGGGTGATTTATCTTCCATGTCTTGTAACTTAAAAACCATGCATTTTTTGAAAGAGGGTCCTCTAATATGTTTTGAAGATCATGGAAAGAGCTTCCATTTGAGCTTTGATTCACTCAATTTGGATGTGTGGTTTGAAAGTTATGGCTGTTTCAATTTTTGCACAAGTAGTGAAATTTCCACATTTGAAAAGTTTCATGAACAACTTTGCTTCCCTTGCAAGAAAATTCTTAAAACTTGATTTCTCATACCCTAACTTCTCAATGAGACATGTCATAATGGATTGAGGACTTGGATATTTCATTTTGGATCAAAATCTCTAAGGTTAGGGCCTTAGTCAAAACCCTAATTTCAACTGTGAATGCACTTGAACGATCTCTGATGATCTTGCTTTTTCAATCACATATAAGGCCCATAGGTAGTCTCTGAGGATGTCTACTATCACATGGAGTCATGTCCCAGGGCTTGAGAACAACTCTTGATCAATGTCAAAGGTCATGATTGTCTTGTCGTAACAAAACCCTAATTGGAGGCAGGGTGAACTTGTGGCTCAAGTTACTTGTGATGAGAGTCAGTCACACTTGAATTCTTGTTGACTAAGACCTCTAGGATGTAGGTGAGCTCACATGGTTGCATTTGGAGCTTTAATTGTCCTTCTCTCTTTGAATCAGATGAGAGCTCGGCTTAGGGGACTTTGCCCTTTTCTTTGTGTAAGTCCTGGCTTTCACAAAAGAAACAAACTTGCAAAATGAAATGGTTAGTTAATAATGCATAGATTATTGAACCTAAATGTCAATGCAAGATGATATGACATATAAGGGGTAAAATTTGGGGTACAATAGGTAGCATATGTCAAACTAGATGAAGACGATCAAGAAATATATAGTTACCCTTTAAGCTTCGACGAAAACAAAATCGACCTAACCGAATCAAAACAATGGCCACCCTATTCATGCAAGGTTCTTGCGCCTTCGAATGGGAAGAATCCCGTCGAACCGGAAAAGATCGATAAATTCCCTAAGAGAATATACACTTTCGATGTCACCAAGTGTGACGAAATTTTTTACTTACTTGTCAAATATGGCCAAATGATAGTGCATCCTGGCGCTAAAATACCTCCGTTAGAACAACGAAAGAAACGAGGTTTTTGTAAATCTCACTTTTTTAGGCCATAAAACCTCACAGTGTTTTCTTTTCAGGGATTTAGTGCAAAATGCATTTAAGGATGGAAGACTGAAGTTTGGGGACAAAGTTAAGTCCCAGATGAAGATCGATTCAGACATTCTCCAGGTGGTGGATGCCCATTACACTGAGCCTGCCATTGTCAACATGGTTGAAGCGTCTGAAGGTCGTGACAAGAATACCACCATGGTCGAAACCTCTAAGGGTTTCAATCAGGAGATTAACATAACTGAGGCTACTGAGGGCCTTAGGGTCAAATTGCAAAAGCTGAAGATCACTTATGGCACCAGTCTGGAAGTCAACATGGTCGAAGTGAGCAGAGAACTGAGATGGAAGCTGACGAGGAAAGCGCCCGACAAAGCGAAAAGCAAGTGAAGGTGGCTTACCCAAAGAATGATGAAAGCTTGGTGGAGTTCCACCACCGCTGCCAGCGAAAGAAGTCTGAAGTGATGTTTTGCCCTATGTGCAGTTCTGTCTTTGACAAGAAAGCTGTTGAGAACATAGAAAGAGTTCGAGTGGCTAGTTGCAGAATGAACTAGAAAGATACCTGCAATCCCTACACCTTCAAAAAAAAAAAGAGGAGTCCCTCGAAGGCAAGAGCAAGTAGGCCCAAGTCTCCAGGAGAACAGGACAGCTACTTTCAAACCAACTGTTGACGCTCCCAAAGGAAGATGGGTGAAGCCTGGTGAGAAGAGAGAGCAAGGCCAAGAGAAATGGCAGAGTTTTGAAGTAGGTTGAGGCTCATCAATAACCTATCGAAGGGAGTTCCAGGTGTCAAAAAAACAAGCTTACAGATATGAGAATTACAAGGGTAAGAACCCCATGTCGAGGTCTCAGTGGCCAAGGAAATAAAGGAGAAGGAAAGCGGAAAGAGAGGCCAACAAGAAGGCGATGAAGGAGTCTAGCACCAACCAGCCTCCAGGAAAGGACCGAGGCGGAGAGAAAAATCCACTAGGGAGGAATCTTTTCCTTGCTCGAGAGGAAGAATCTGAAGATAAGTCAGAATTACCACCGGCGGATGATAATATGATAACTTTGACACAGAGTCGAAGCCCTCTTTGGACATCAACTGTAATGTGGTTTCTGTGTTACCTGTGGAGTATGGACAAATTACGGAGGTCTAAGAGTCTAAGGAAGTGATGAAGGTTGAAATGGCCAGACATAGGCTAGTGTGTTACAACATAATGAATAACAGTTGTGTCGAGGAGCATAATGCTTTCTTCGAAAGGCCTGACGAAGCAATGAGAATTCATCTGAAACCTCTTTTCATCAGAGAAAAGGTGGAAAATATGGGAATTAATAAGATCCTGGTGGATGGTGGCGCGATAGTGAACCTAGTGCCACACTTTATGTTCTAGAAAGTTGGAAAGTTCGACACAGACCTCAACCCTCATAACATGGTATTGTCAAATTACGAAGGAAAGATTAGATACACCTTGGGAGTGATCCAGGTGGATTTAATAGTTTGAACCATTATCAGGCCAACCATGTTTATGGTTATTGCATCAAAAGCCAATTGCAACCTGCTCTTAGGTCGTGAGTGGATACACGACATTGGGGTTGTACCCTCTTCGCTCCATCAGAGGATCTCGATATGGCGGAATAATGGTATAGTAGATAACATTGAAGCGGATCAAAGCTATTTTAGGGTTGAAGTTAATCATGTAGATATGCGTCATTTCAACAAAAATCTGGCGAACGTTGCTCCATGCAGTCCCGCTGATTTTGCATTCAACCCTACCCATGCAACATATTACTCCCTTCATCTACATCTAACTTATGGTTTTCAATGGTACAGAGAGGTCGTAGGAGAAGACCTTGAATTGGAAGGAACGTCAGACATCCAGCCGACTGGATGGGGAGACGAATTCGATAACTATGTTTGAGTCTAAAATATTGGAAAAGATTTTGGCTTATATAGCCGAAAACAGATTAAAAGCGACCTTAGAGGCCGAAGTTAAAGATGTGGCTTTCGAAGCCAACGAAGCTGATGCGCACCTTGAAGGGCATGGGATAGATTTCGAACCAGAGCCACCTGATAAGATTCAAGACGAAGTGCAAAGCCAAAGGCTCGATGCCATCTATGACGATAAGCCTTTGGGATTCAAAAGGGAACCACCAGCACCTAATATAAAAATGCTAGCGCAAGATCCCCTAGAGGAAATTGACTTAGGAGAAGGTACAGTTAAAAGACCAACGTATATAAGCACCAACCTTGGCCCGGAACTCAAAGTCAAAGTGATCCAACTTTTGAAGGAGTACAAAGACTGCTTCACTTGGGATTACGACAAGATGCCTGGATTGAGTAGGGAATTGGTAGAAATAAAGTTGCCCATCAAACTTGGAAGGAAGCCGATTAAGGAAAATCCAAGATGATTTGCACTAGAAATCTTGTCGAAGATCAAGCAAGAAGTCGAAAGACTTCTCAAATGTAAGTTCATCCGTACAACAAGGTATGTCGATTGGATTGCTAACATAGTTCTTGTCATTAAAAATAATTGGACTTTGAGGATCTGCATTGACTTCAGGGATTTGAACATTGTGACTCCAAAAAACAAGTATCCAATGCTTGTGGCAGAAATGCTTGTCGACTCCACTGCAAGTTACGAGTATCTTAGTATGCTCGACAGATACTCTAGATACAATTAGGCATTCATTGCTAACGAAGATGTGCCAAAAATGGCATTTCGATGTCCTAGGGATTTAGGCATCTACAAATGGGTGGTGATGCCTTTCGGATTAAAAAATGATTGGGCAACGTACCATAGAGCAATGAATTCCATTTTTCATGATTTTATAGAAACATTTATGAAGATTTATATTGACGATATAATTTTTAAGTTTGTATCAGAAATAAATCACATAGACCATCTTCGACAATCATTCGAAAGGATGAGGAGGCATGGTCTGAAGATGAATCCTCTCAAATGTGTGTTTTGTGTACAGGCTGGAGATTTTTTAGGCTTTGTGGTTCACAAGAAGAGAATTGAAATAAATCAGAATAAGACTAAAGCCATTATAGAGGCGAACACATCATCTACAAAGAAAGAACTACAGTCGCTGCTGGGAAAGATCAACTTCTTAAGGAGGTTCATTTCGAACTTGAGTGGCAAGACTAAAGTCTTTTCTCCTCTACTTCGACTGAAGAATGAAGGCTTCGAATTCGGGCAAACCCAGCATGAAGCTTTTGATAATATTAAAGAGTATCTTGTTCGTCCTCCAATTATGTCGCCTCCTTATAGAAGTAAAAGCATGAGATTGTACATTTATGCGTCTGATATAACTAAGGGAGCATGCTTGCTCATGAAGACGAAAATGGCGTTGAAAGAGCAATTTACTATCTTAGTCGAGTCCTCAATAATGCAGAAACTACATATAGTATGATTGAAAAATTGTGTCTATGTCTGTATTTTTCATGTACAAAGTTAAAACATTATATAAAGCCATTAGATGTGTGTGTTTCGTCTGATTTTGATATCATTATACATATGCTTTCTAAGCCAATCCTGCACAATCAAATTGGAAAATGGGCACTTGGCCTAACTGAGTACTCCCTAACTTATGTGCCTTTAAAGGCCATGAAATGGCGAGTGGTCGCATACTTTATAGTCAACCCATCCGTGGTTGAAAATTCCCAAAACTATATGGAACTTGAGCCTTGGAAATTATATTTTGATGGTTCTAGTCACAAAGATGGAACAAGTATTGGAATATTAATTATTTCTCCTAATAAAATTCCAACAAAGTTTAAGTATAGGATCGAAGGTCCTTGCTCAAACAATGAGGCTGAATACGAGGCTTTGATAGACGGCCTTGAAATTCTGTTGGAGTTGGGGGTAACTAGAGTCGAAATAATTGGTGACTCTGAATTGGTTGTAAAGCAGATGATGAAGGAATGTAAATGTGTCAAATAAAATTTAATAATGTACTTTGTGATATCAAATAGACTATTACGAAAGTTTGAAATAGTGAACATTAGACATATTCCTCGACTGAAGAATCAGGAGGCTAATGACTTGGCTCAAGTTGCTTCTGGGTACAAGATTTCTAAAGAAAAGTTGGAAGATGTGATTGAAGTTTGAGGGAAAGTGATGGCAACTAGGTTGTCTCCGACAGATCTGGAAACAACAAAGTTAGGCTATGTAGCAGAAGAGAACTTCGAAAATTTGGCTATTGACAACTTGACAAATACAGATTGGAGAAAACTAATAGTAGAGTACTTAAAGAATCCAACAACGTCTATAGAGCGAAAATTCAGGTATCGTTCTTTAAGTTATACACTTATGGTAAATGAACTGCTTAAAAAGACGCATGAGTAAGTTTTACTCAAATGCCTTGGTGAGGCTAAGGCTCATTTAGCTCTGAGGAATGTCCATAGTGGGACATGTGGGGCTCACCAAGTAGGCCACAAGATGAAATGGCTTTTGTTTTGACAAGGAATGTATTGGCCTATTATGCTGAAAGATTGCATTATGTTCGCCAAAAGGTGCCAAGAGTGCCAGATACATGCAGGTATACAACATGTTCCTACAAAGTGAACTACACTATATTGTGAAGCTTTGGCCTTTCAGGGGTTGGGCGTTGGATTTGGTTGGTGAGATTCGATCAGCATCTTCTAAAGGTCATAGATACATCCTAGTGGTCATTGACTACTTTACTAAGTGGATCGAGGCCATACCTTTGGTGAATGTTGATCAAGAAGCAATGATTGAGTTTATCCAGGGATACCTAATTTATAGGTTTAGGATCCCAGAGACAATTACAACTGATCAAGGGTCAATGTTCACTGATCAAAAGGTCCAAGACTTTGCTAACGAAGTAGGGTTCAAACTGTTAACATTTACGCCTTACTATGCCCAGGCGAACGGCCAAGTCGAAGTCGCGAATAAAGTGGTAATTGGGTTAATAAAGAAACATGCAGGGAAAAATCCAAGAAATTGGCATAAAAAATTGGGCCAAATTTTATGTGCATGTCGAACCTCCCCTAAAGAGGCTACAAATTTGTTACGTGCAGACTTTACCTTAAAATGAACTATTTTTCTTGGCACTTTTTCTACTCAATTCTCATGTTTTCATTAGTTTTACTCATGATTGTTGTTATTCTTCTAACATCGTGAATATACCTTTGGTGCTTGTAATATGTGTGCTATTGTGCAGAAAAAGGCACTAATTCATCAAAGTTGTAAGACACAAGATTGGATCCAAGCTGCCAAAGAACAGAGGAAAACATCAACAAGTTCGCTTTGTGAACTTGCCAGCGAAGGTTCACTTTGCGAACTCTGGCGAAGTCCCCAGAGAATGGTCCCACACTTGGAAAGTAGAAAAAGGTAGCAAAGTTCGATTTGCAAACTTGAAGGCGAGTGTTCGCTTTGCGAATAATCCTTCGCATTGCGAACTCATGAAGAAATTCTGTGGCGGTTTAACTATTCAGAGGCACCTCAGGTGCCATTTTCACCATTTGTTGTGCGAGTAAAACGTTCGCTTTGCGAACATGGAAAATTCTGAATGTATTATAAATAGATTTTTCACACTTTTTAGAGATAGTTAGATATTTTTCAGCATAGAACTTTATCTCTCTCCATTTCAAGCATAGTTTAGGGAGAGAAACTCAAACCATAAGAGGGAGAAGGTAGGATCTTCAATCTCTTGTTGGGAAAAGATGTAATCTTTTGATACCTTATGTATTTCATCTAATGTATGTTTCTGAATTAGTTTTGATTCTCTATTGTTGATGGTCTTTGATTGCTTATTTATGGGTCTTGACAAAACCTATTTCAAATCCTTAATCTTAGATTTGTCATCTATCAATGAATAAACTTTTGACATAGTTTTGTGATTTGATATTCATTTTATCTTTTGTTGTATTGTGTTGATTAAGTAGCATAAGTAGCATGCGTAGGATCGATACAGTATTGTGATGATGCGTGATAATAGTGATGAAGAATGATATTCACATTCATTTGGTCAATTAGTTGAATGCATGTAAAAAGGATTAATCATATGTAAGTAGTCTGATCATGGCTTTGTATATGAATTACTCATTAGTTTGATATTGATGTTATAGTAATATATGTTGAGTCTTGATGTCAGAAATGGATGTAGGCTTAACATTCATGTAGTTTTTAAATGCTTTATATTGATTGGTAATGTGGGAGAGCAATTGTTGATCGGTACAAAATCATTCACAACATGCGGGGACCGAAAGGATATGTGTGTTGTGGGTGATACATGATGATATTAGACGAACAAGTGATTTATGTATAAAATGATTAGAAGAATGCATGTGTTATCAATTGATGAGATCCAATTCCAACAAGGCTCCATTTATAATTCAGTCTTTACTTTATAATTTCTGTCTTTACATTCTCTGCTTTAATTTTGGTTCCTTAAACCTTTTAAACCAAAACTTTTGAACCATAAGCTTAGAAACATAGAGACCGTCGAACAGAATTTTTTCCCTCGCACTGATACCTATGGATATGACAAAACTGGGTTACTTAAATTAGCTTTTGCTTGCTGTTGTATTACATTTTCAATAAAATGGTGTCGTTGCCGGGGATCGGTGTTTATTTATTGAATCGCATTACGATAGTTTCTATATTTTTGAGCTTTGTACATTTGTTTATATTATATGTATTTGTTTTCTTATATGTTTTCTCTAGTGTGATCAGGAATGATGAGAACTCCTTCTAGATTGGTTGCTATTTGTATAAAAGTATTCAATGAAGCTTCGACCGAGTCCGAATGGTGAGATTTGAATGTATGCGAGGTAAATTGTACCGCTTAATAGAATGTTAGAATGATTTAAGAATTTTGTGCTATGCGCAGATCTGTTTTTTTGTTTCATGTTGCAACTTGTTTGAATGCTTGTTTCACTTAGGTCCAAATGCCACAAATTGTGAGAAACCTCCATTGTTTACTAAATGCTAGGATGACTGATAATGTTGTTTAATTCATTTGATTCATGTTTTATCTTTGGATTATTGTGATTTTGTGGAAGCATTAGAAATGATCAAGACATTTGTTTATATTGAGCACAACCATATCCAAAAGTACCTTACCCGTGAGTAGAGAGAATTCGTTAACCCCTTTGAGCCTAAACAATTTAGATCTCATTTTAGTGATGAACTTGGTTTATGTACTTAATTTGAAAGTGTAGTTCATCATTGAATTTTGTGAGGTTCTAAAAATTTCTTCTTGAACCTTTGAACATTGTTTTAATTTGATTTCCTTGCCACAAAAAGCAAGGTGCATTCACTTGAGGTTTGGTCGAATTCAAGTTGGGGAGAATGAAAAAGAAGAATGGTAGGTTGCTAAAACTTTTGAAAAAGTTAAAACAAGCATGAAAAGAAAAAGTGTGAATATAAATGTGAAAAACAAAAGAAAAAGAATGCTTGTTTGAATAAGAAAAATAGAGAATCAAATAATTGTGCATAAGGAAGTTTGAGAAGGTTTGTGGTAAAGGAATGAAAATGGTGAATGAAGTTGTAATGTGTAAATACCATGTATAGTGAATGTTTCTTTTTGCATAGGCAATTTCGATTCAATGGCCTTTAGAAATGCCCCTTTGTTGTGAACCCGACCAAGCTACAACCTTTGAAGCCCTTAGTGATCTTTTTGCTTCCATGTTTTCATTTTTGATTGTTCGATGTTGTATGAATTGAGTTTCTTTTAGCATTGTTTGTCAGGTGAGTGAAATTTCCCCGCGGTTGCAAACGCGTTAATTTCTTCATTCTTATTTTGAAGAGGAGTGTTAGAGTGATTCAAGTATGAAAATTTAGTTGTTATTTAAACCATTCCATGATATTTGTTTAAGAACTTAATTCTTTGTCATTGTTCGATTCTATTGAGTGGCGAGCGTTGCTTTTGCGCATTTTCATGATTGACTTTGGTTGAATCATAAGCTTGAGCAAATCGTCTTTCTTTCATGAGGGGCATACTTTGCTTGAGGACAAGCAAAAATCTAGTTGGGGAAAGTTGTTAGGTGCAGATTTTACCTTAAAATGAACTATTTTTCTTGGCACCTTTTCTACTAAATTCTCAAGTTTTCATTAGTTTCACTCATGATTGTTGTTATTCTTCTAACATCGTGAATATACCTTTGGTGCTTGTAATATGTGTGCTATTGTGCAGGAAAATGCACTAATTCATCAAAGTTGTAAGACACAAGATTGGATCCAAGCTGCCAAAGAACAGAGGAAAACATCAGCAAGTTCGCTTTGCAAACTCTGGCGAAGTCCCCAGCAAATGGTCCCAGACTTGGAAAGTAGAAAAAGGCAGTAAAGTTCGCTTTGCGAACTTGAAGGCGAGTGTTCGCTTTACGAATAATCCTTCGCATTGCGAACTCATGAAGAAATTTTGTGGCGGTTTAACTATTCAGAGGCACCTCAGGTGCCATTTTCACCATTCGTTGTGCGAGTAAAACGTTCGCTTTGCGAACATGGAAAATTCTGAATGTATTATAAATAGATTTTTCAAACTTTTTAGAGATAGTTAGATATTTTTCAGCATAGAACATTATCTCTCTCCATTTTAAGCATAGTTTAGGGAGAGAAACTCAAACCATAAGAGGGAGAAGGTAGGATCTTCAATCTCTTGTTGGGAAATGATGTAATCTTTTGATACCTTTTGTATTTCATCTAAAGTATGTTTGTGAATTAGTTTTGATTCCCTATTGTTGATGGTCTTTGATTGCTTATTTGTGGGTCTTGACAAAACCTATTTCAAATCCTTAATCTTAGATTTGTCATCTATCAATGAACAAACTTTTGACATAGTTTTGTGAGTTGATATTTATTTTATCTTTTGTTGTATTGTGTTGATTAAGTAGCATGAGTAGGATCGATACGGTATTGCGGTGATGCACGATAATAGTGATGAAGAATGATATTCACATTCATTTGGCCAATTAGTTGAATGCATGTAAAAAGGATTAATCATATGTACGTAATCTGATCATGGCTTTGTATATGAATTACTCATTAGTTTGATATTGATGTTATAGTAATATCTGTTGAGTCTTTATGTCAGAAATAGATGTAGGCTTAACATTCATGTAGGTTTTAAATGCTTTGTATTGATTGGTAATGTGCGAGAGCAATTGTTGATCGGTACAAAATCATTCACAACATGTGGGGACCGAGAGGATATGTATGTTAGGGGTGATACATGATGATATTAGACA
Organism: Lathyrus tuberosus; assembly: GCA_022829125.1. Classification (NCBI taxonomy): domain Eukaryota; kingdom Viridiplantae; phylum Streptophyta; class Magnoliopsida; order Fabales; family Fabaceae; genus Lathyrus; species Lathyrus tuberosus. The sequence continues at coordinate 6,586,072 of JALAZF010000278.1, read as the reverse complement.
AAAAAGTGATTTATGTATAAAATGATTAGAAGAATGCATGTGTTATCAATTGATGAGATCTAATTCCAACAAGGCTCTGTTTATAATTCAGTCTTTACTTTATATTTTCCGTCTTTACATTTTCTGCTTTAATTTTGGTTCCTTAAATCTTTTAAACCAAAACTTTTGAACCATAAGCTTAGAAACATAGAGACCGTCGAACAGATCCCTGTGGATACGACAAAAATGGGTTACTTAAATTAGTGTTTGCTTGCTGCTGTATTACAGTTTCAATAAAATGGCACCGTTGTCGAGGATCGGTGTTTAGATATTGAATCGCATTGCGACAGTTTCTATATTTTTGAGCTTTGTACATTTGATTATATTATATGTATTAGTTTTCTTTTATGTTTTCTCTAGGGTGATCAGGAATGATGAGAACTCCTTTTAGATTGGTTGCTATTTGTATAAAAGTATTCAATGAAGCTTCGACCGAGTCCGGATGGTGAGATTTGAATGTATGCGAGGTAAATTGTACCGCTTCATAGAATGTTAGAATGATTTAAGAATTGTGTGCTTTGTGCAAATGTGTATTTTTGTTTCATGTTGCAACTGGTTTGAATGCTTGTTTCACTTAGGTCCAAAAGCCACAAATTGTGAGAAACCTCCATTGTTTACTAAATGCTAGGATAACTGATAATATTGTTTAATTCATTTGATTAGTGCTTTATCATTTGATCATTGTGATTTTGTGGAAGCGTTAGAAATGATCAAGGCATTTGTTTATATTAAGCACAACCGTATCCAAAAGCACCTTATCCGTGAGTAGAGAGAATTCGTTAACCCCTTTGAGCCTAAACAGTTTAGATCTCATTTTAGTGATGAACTTGGTTTATGTACATAATTTGAAAGTGTAGTTCATCATTGAATTTCGTGAGGTTCTAAAAATTTCTTCTTGAACCTTTGAACATTGTTTCAATTTGATTTCCTTGCCATAAAAGAAAGGCACAGTCACTTGAGGTTTGGTCGAATTCAAGTTGGGGAGAATGAAAAAGAAGAATGGTAGGTTGCTAAAACTTTTGAAAAAGTTCAAACAAGCATGAAATGCAAAAGTGTGAATATGAATGTGAAAAACAAAAGATAAAAGAATGCTTGTTTGAATAAGAAAAATAGAGAATCAAATAATTATGCATAAGGAAGTTTGAGAAGGTTTGTGGTAAAGAATGAAAATGGTGAATTAAGTTGTAATGTGTAAATACCATGAATAGTGAATGTTTCTTTTTGCATCGGTAATTTCGATTCAATGGCCTTTAGAAATGTCCCTTTGTTGTGAACCCGACCAAGCTACAACCTTTGAAGCCCTTAGTGATCTTTTTGCTTCCATGTTTTCATTTTTGATTGTTAGATGTTGAATGAATTGAGTGGCTTTTAGCATTGTTTGTCAGGTGAGTGAAATTTCCCCGCGGTTGCAAACGCGTTAATTTCTTCATTCTTATTTTGAAGAGGAGTGTTAGAGTGAATCAAGTATGAAAATTTAGTTGTTCTTAGAACCATTCCATGATATTTGTTTAAGAACTTAATTCTTTGTCATTGTTCGATTCTATTGAGTGGTGAACGTTGCTTGTGCGCATTTTCATGCTTGACTTTGGTTGAATCATAAGCTTGAGAAAATCCTCTTGTTTTCATGAGGGGCATACTTTGCTTGAGGACAAGCAAAAATCTAGTTGGGGAGAGTTGTTAGGTGCAGATTTTACCTTAAAATGAACTATTTTTCTTGGCACTTTTTCTACTCAATTCTCATGTTTTCATTAGTTTTACTCATGATTGTTGTTATTCTTCTAACATTGTGAATATACCTTTGGTGCTTGTCATATGTGTGCTATTGTGCAGGAAAAGGCACTAATTCATCAAAGTTATAAGACACAAGATTGGATCCAAGCTGCCAAAGAACAGAGGAAAACATCAGCAAGTTCGCTTTGCGAACTTGCCAGCGAAGGTTCGCTTTGCAAACTCTGGCGAAGTCCCCAGCAAATGGTCCCAGACTTGGAAAGTAGAAAAAGGCAGTAAAGTTCGCTTTGCGAACTTGAAGGCGAGTGTTCGCTTTACGAATAATCCTTCGCATTGCGAACTCATGAAGAAATTTTGTGGCGGTTTAACTATTCAGAGGCACCTCAGGTGCCATTTTCACCATTTGATGTGCGAGTAAAACGTTCGCTTTGCGAACTTGGAAAATTCTGAATGTATTATAAATAGATTTTTCACACTTTTTAGAGATAGTTTGATATTTTTCAGCATAGAACTTTATCTCTTTCCATTTCAAACATAGTTTAGGGAGAGAAACTCAAACCATAAGAGGGAGAAGGTAGGATCTTCAATCTCTTATTGGGAAAGGATGTAATCTTTTGATACCTTTTGTATTTCATCTAATGTATGTTTGTAAATTAGTTTTTATTCTCTATTGTTGATGGTCTTTGATTGCTTATTTGTGGGTCTTGACAAAATCTATTTCAAATCCTTAATCTTAGATTTGTCATCTATCAATGAACAAACTTTTGACATAGTTTTGTGAGTTGATATTTATTTTATCTTTTGTTGTATTGTGTTGATTAAGTAGCATTAGTAGCATGAGTAGGATCGATACGGTATTGCGGTGATGCGTGATAATAGTGATGAAGAATGATATTCACATTCATTTGGCCAATTAGTTGAATGCATGTAAAAAGGATTAATCATATGTACGTAATCTGATCATGGCTTTGTATATGAATTACTCATTAGTTTGATATTGATGTTATAGTAATATCTGTTGAGTCTTGATGTCAGAAATGGATGTAGGCTTAACATTCATGTAGGTTTTAAATGCCTTGTATTGATAGGTAATGTGCGAGAGCAATTGTTGATCGGTACAAAATCATTCACAACATGTGGGGACCGAGAGGATATGTATGTTAGGGGTGATACATGATGATATTAGACAAAAAAGTGATTTATGTATAAAATGATTAGAAGAATGCATGTTTTATCAATTGATGAGATCCAATTCCAACAAGGCTCTGTTTATAATTCAGTCTTTACTTTATATTTTCCGTCTTTACAGTTTCTGCTTTAATTTTGGTTCCTTAAATCTTTTAAACCAAAACTTTTGAACCATAAGCTTAGAAACATAGAGATCATCGAACGACATTTTTTCCCTCGCACTGATCCCTGTGGATACAACAAAACAAGGTTACTTAAATTAGTGTTTGCTTGCTGCTGTATTACAGTTTCAATAAAATTGCACCGTTGTCGAGGATCGGTGTTTAGATATGTCATCGCATTGCGACAGTTTCTATATTTTTGAGCTTTGTACATTTGTTTATATTATATGTATTTGTTTTCTTTTATGTTTTCTCTAGGGTGATCAGGAATGATGAGAACTCCTTTTAGATTGGTTGCTATTTGTATAAAAGTATTCAATGAAGCTTCGACCGAGTTCGGATGGTGAGATTTGAATGTATGCGAGGTAAATTGTACCGCTTCATAGAATGTTAGAATGATTTTAGAATTGTGTGCTTTGTGCAAATGTGTATTTTTGTTTCATGTTGCAACTTGTTTGAATGCTTGTTTCACTTAGGTCCAAAAGCCACAAATTGTGAGAAACCTCCATTGTTTACTAAATGCTAGGATGACTGGTAATGTTGTTTAATTCATTTGATTAATGCTTTATCTTTTGATCATTGTGATTTTGTGGAAGCGTTAGAAATGATCAAGGCATTTGTTTATATTGAGCACAACCGTATCCAAAAGTACCTTATCCGTGAGTAGAGAGAATTCGTTAACCCCTTTGAGCCTAAACAGTTTAGATCTCATTTTAGTGATGAACTTGGTTTATGTACATAATTTGAAAGTGTAGTTCATCATTGAATTTTGTGAGGTTCTAAAAATTTCTTCTTGAACCTTTGAACATTGTTTTAATTTGATTTCCTTGCCATAAAAGAAAGGCACAGTCACTTGAGGTTTGGTCGAATTCAAGTTGGGGAGAATGAAAAAGAAGAATGGTAGGTTGCTAAAACTTTTGAAAAAGTTCAAACAAGCATGAAATGCAAAAGTGTGAATATGAATGTGAAAAACAAAAGAAAAAGAATGCTTGTTTGAATAAGAAAAATAGAGAATCAAATAATTATGCATAAGGATGTTTGAGAAGGTTTGTGGTAAAGAATGAAAATGGTGAATTAAGTTGTAATGTGTAAATACCATGTATAGTGAATGTTTCTTTTTGCATCGGCAATTTCGATTCAATGGCCTTTAGAAATGTCGCTTTGTTGTGAACCCGACCAAGCTACAACCTTTGAAGCCCTTAGTGATCTTTTTGCTTCCATGTTTTCATTTTTGATTGTTAGATGTTGAATGAATTGAGTGGCTTTTAGCATTGTTTGTCAGGTGAGTGAAATTTCCTCGCGGTTGCAAACGCGTTAATTTCTTCATTCTTATTTTGAAGAGGAGTGTTAGAGTGAATCAAGTATGAAAATTTAGTTGTTCTTAGAACCATTCCATGATATTTGTTTAAGAACTTAATTCTTTGTCATTGTTCGATTCTATTGAGTGGTGAACGTTGCTTGTGCGCATTTTCATGCTTGACTTTGGTTGAATCATAAGCTTGAGAAAATCCTCTTGTTTTCATGAGGGGCATACTTTGCTTGAGGACCAGCAAAAATCTAGTTGGGGAGAATTGTTAGGTGCAGATATTACCTTAAAATGAACTATTTTTCTTGGCACTTTTTCTACTCAATTCTCATGTTTTCATTAGTTTTACTCATGATTGTTGTTATTCTTCTAACATTGTGAATATACCTTTGGTGCTTGTCATATGTGTGCTATTGTGCAGGAAAAGACACTAATTCATCAAAGTTATAAGACACAAGATTGGATCCAAGCTGCCAAAGAACAAAGGAAAACATCAGCAAGTTCGCTTTGCGAACTTGCCAGCGAAGGTTCGCTTTGCAAACTCTAGCGAAGTCCCTAGCAAATGGTCCCAGACTTGGAAAGTAGAAAAAGGCAGTAAAGTTCATTTTGCGAACTTGAAGGCGAGTGTTCGCTTTACGAATAATCCTTCGCATTGCGAACTCATGAAGAAATTTTGTGGCGGTTTAACTATTCAGAGGCACCTCAGGTGCCATTTTCACCATTCGTTGTGCGAGTAAAACGTTCGCTTTGCGAACTTGGAAAATTCTGAATGTATTATAAATAGATTTTTCACACTTTTTAGAGATAGTTTGATATTTTTCAGCATAGAACTTTATCTCTCTCCATTTCAAACATAGTTTAGGGAGAGAAACTCAAACCATAAGAGGGAGAAGGTAGGATCTTCAATCTCTTATTGGGAAAGGATGTAATCTTTTGATACCTTTTGTATTTCATCTAATGTATGTTTGTAAATTAATTTTTATTCTCTATTGTTGATGGTCTTTGATTGCTTATTTGTGGGTCTTGACAAAATCTATTTCAAATCCTTAATCTTAGATTTGTCATCTATCAATGAACAAACTTTTGACATAGTTTTGTGAGTTGATATTTATTTTATCTTTTGTTGTATTATGTTGATTAAGTAGCATTAGTAACATGAGTAGGATCGATACGGTATTGCGGTGATGCGTGATAATAGTGATGAAGAATGATATTCACATTCATTTGGCCAATTAGTTGAATGCATGTAAAAAGGATTAATCATATGTACGTAATCTGATCATGGCTTTGTATATGAATTACTCATTAGTTTGATATTGATGTTATAGTAATATCTGTTGAGTCTTGATGTGAGAAATGGATGTAGGCTTAACATTCATTTAGGTTTTAAATGCTTTGTATTGATTGGTAATGTGCGAGAGCAATTGTTGATCGGTACAAAATCATTCACAACATGTGGGGACCGAGAGGATATGTATGTTGTGGGTGATACATGATGATATTAGACAAAAAAGTGATTTATGTATAAAATGATTAGAAGAATGCATGTTTTATCAATTGATGAGATCCAATTCCAACAAGGCGCTGTTTATAATTCAGTCTTTACTTTATATTTTCCGTCTTTACAGTTTCTGCTTTAATTTTGGTTCCTTAAATCTTTTAAACCAAAACTTTTGAACCATAAGCTTTGAAACATAGAGACCATCGAACGACATTTTTTCCCTCGCACTGATCCCTGTGGATACGACAAAACTGGGTTACTTAAATTAGTGTTTGCTTGCTGCTGTATTACAGTTTCAATAAAATGGCACTGTTGTCGAGGATCGGTGTTTAGATATTGAATCGCATTGCGACAGTTTCTATATTTTTGAGCTTTGTACATTTGTTTATATTATATGTATTTGTTTTCTTTTATGTTTTCTCTAGGGTGATCATGAATGATGAGAACTCCTTTTAGATTGGTTGCTATTTGTATAAAAGTATTCAATGAAGCTTCGACCGAGTTCGGATGGTGAGATTTGAATGTATGCGAGGTAAATTGTACCGCTTCATAGAATGTTAGAATGATTTAAGAATTGTGTGCTTTGTGCAAATGTGTATTTTTGTTTCATGTTGCAACTTGTTTGAATGCTTGTTCCACTTAGGTCCAAAAGCCACAAATTGTGAAAAACCTCCATTGTTTACTAAATGCTAGGATGACTGGTAATGTTGTTTAATTCATTTGATTAATGCTTTATCTTTTGATCATTGTGATTTTGTGGAAGCGTTAGAAATGATCAAGACATTTGTTTATATTAAGCACAACCGTATCCAAAAGTACGTTATTCGTGAGTAGAGAGAATTTGTTAACCCCTTTGAGCCTAAACAGTTTAGATCTCATTTTAGTGATGAACTTGGTTTATGTACATAATTTGAAAGTGTAGTTCATCATTGAATTTTGTGAGGTTCTAAATATTTCTTCTTGAACCTTTGAACATTGTTTTAATTTGATTTCCTTGCCATAAAAGAAAGGCACAATCACTTGAGGTTTGGTCGAATTCAGGTTGGGGAGAATGAAAAAGAAGAATGGTAGGTTGCTAAAAGTTTTGAAAAAGTTCAAACAAGCATGAAATGCAAAAGTGTGAATATGAATGTGAAAAACAAAAGAAAAAGAATGCTTGTTTGAACAAGAAAAATAGAGAATCAAATAATTATGCATAAGGAAGTTTGAGAAGGTTTGTGGTAAAGAATGAAAATGATGAATTAAGTTGCAATGTATAAATACCATGTATAGTGAATGTTTCTTTTTGCATCGGCAATTTCGATTCAATGGCCTTTAGAAATGTCCCTTTGTTGTGAACCCGACCAAGCTACAACCTTTGAAGCCCTTAGTGATCTTTTTGCTTCCATGTTTTCATTTTTGATTGTTAGATGTTGAATGAATTGAGTGGCTTTTAGCATTGTTTGTCAGGTGAGTGAAATTTCCCCGCGGTTGCAAACACGTTAATTTCTTCATTCTTATTTTGAAGAGGAGTGTTAGAGTGAATCAAGTATGAAAATTTAGTTGTTCTTAGAACCATTCCATGATATTTGTTTAAGAACTTAATTCTTTGTCATTGTTCGATTCTATTGAGTGGTGAACGTTGCTTGTGCGCATTTTCATGCTTGACTTTGGTTGAATCATAAGCTTGAGAAAATCCTCTTGTTTTCATGAGGGGCATACTTTGCTTGATGACAAGCAAAAATCTAGTTGGGGAGAGTTGTTAGGTGCAGATTTTACCTTAAAATGAACTATTTTTCTTGGCACTTTTCTACTCAATTCTCATGTTTTCATTAGTTTTACTCATGATTGTTGTTATTCTTCTAACATTGTGAATATACCTTTGGTGCTTGTAATATGTGTGCTATTGTGCAGGAAAAGGCACTAATTCATCAAAGTTATAAGACACAAGATTGGATCCAAGCTGCCAAAGAACAGAGGAAAACATCAGCAAGTTCGCTTTGCGAACTTGCCAGCGAAGGTTCGCTTTGCAAACTCTGGCGAAGTCCCCAGCAAATGGTCCCAGACTTGGAAAGTAGAAAAAGGCAGTAAAGTTCGCTTTGCGAACTTGAAGGCGAGTGTTCGCTTTACGAATAATCCTTCGCATTGCGAACTCATGAAGAAATTTTGAGGCGGTTTAACTATTCAGAGGCACCTCAGGTGCCATTTTCACCATTTGCTGTGCGAGTAAAACGTTCGCTTTGCGAACTTGGAAAATTTTGAATGTATTATAAATAGATTTTTAACACTTTTTAGAGATAGTTTGATATTTTTCAGCATAGAACTTTATCTCTCTCCATTTCAAACATAGTTTAGGGAGAGAAACTCAAACCATAAGAGGGAGAAGGTAGGATCTTCAATCTCTTATTGGGAAAGGGTGTAATCTTTTGATACCTTTTGTATTTCATCTAATGTATGTTTGTAAATTAGTTTTTATTCTCTATTGTTGATGGTCTTTGATTGCTTATTTGTGGGTCTTGACAAAATCTATTTCAAATCCTTAATCTTAGATTTGTCATCTATCAATGAACAAACTTTTGACATAGTTTTGTGAGTTGATATTTATTTTATCTTTTGTTGTATTGTGTTGATTAAGTAGCATTAGTAGCATGAGTAGGATCGATACGGTATTGCGGTGATGCGTGATAATAGTGATGAAGAATGATATTCACATTCATTTGGCCAATTAGTTGAATGCATGTAAAAAGGATTAATCATATGTACGTAATCTGATCATGGCTTTGTATATGAATTACTCATTAGTTTGATATTGATGTTATAGTAATATATGTTGAGTCTTGATGTCAGAAATGGATGTAGGCTTAACATTCATGTAGGTTTTAAATGCTTTGTATTGATTGGTAATGTGCGAGAGCAATTGTTGATCGGTACAAAATCATTCACAACATGTGGGGACCGAGAGGATATGTATGTTGTGGGTGATACATGATGATATTAGACAAAAAAGTGATTTATGTATAAAATGATTAGAAGAATGCATGTTTTATCAATTGATGAGATCCAATTCCAACAAGGCTCTGTTTATAATTCAGTCTTTACTTTATATTTTCCGTCTTTACAGTTTCTGCTTTAATTTTGGTTCCTTAAATCTTTTAAACCAAAAATTTTGAACCATAAGCTTAGAAACATAGAGACCATCGAACGACATTTTTTACCTCGCACTGATCCCTGTGGATACGACAAAACTGGGTTACTTAAATTAGTGTTTGCTTGCTGCTGTATTACAGTTTCAATAAAATGGCACCGTTGTCGAGGATCGGTGTTTAGATATTGAATCGCATTGCGACAGTTTCTATATTTTTGAGCTTTGTACATTTGTTTATATTATATGTATTTGTTTTCTTTTATGTTTTCTCTAGGGTGATCAGGAATGATTAGAACTCCTTTTAGATTGGTTGCTATTTGTATAAAAGTATTCAATGAAGCTTCGACCGAGTTCGGATGGTGAGATTTGAATGTATGCGAGGTAAATTGTACCGCTTCATAGAATGTTACAATGATTTAAGAATTGTGTGCTTTGTGCAAATGTGTATTTTTGTTTCATGTTGCAACTTGTTTGAATGCTTGTTTCACTTAGGTCCAAAAGCCACAAATTGTGAGAAACCTCCATTGTTTACTAAATGCTAGGATGACTGGTAATGTTGTTTAATTAATTTGATTAATGCTTTATCTTTTGATCATTGTGATTTTGTGGAAGCGTTAGAAATGATCAAGGCATTTGTTTATATTGAGCACAACCGTATCCAAAAGTACATTATCCGTGAGTAGAGAGAATTCGTTAACCCCTTTGAGCCTAAACAATTTAGATCTCATTTTAGTGATGAACTTGGTTTATGTACATAATTTGAAAGTGTAGTTCATCATTGAATTTTGTGAGGTTCTAAAAATTTCTTGAACGTTTGAACATTGTTTTAATTTGATTTCCTTGCCATAAAAGAAAGGCACGGTCACTTGAGGTTTGGTCGAATTCAAGTTGGGGAGAATGAAAAAGAAGAATGGTAGGTTGCTAAAACTTTTCAAAAAGTTGAAATAAGCATGAAAAGAAAAAGTGTGAATATGAATGTGAAAAACAAAAGAAAAAGAATGCTTGTTTGAATAAGAAAAATAGAGAATCAAATAATTATGCATAAGGAAGTTTGAGAAGGTTTGTGGTAAGGAATGAAAATGGTGAATTAAGTTGCAATCTGTAAATACCATGTATAGTGAATGTTTCTTTTTGCATCGGCAATTTTGATTCAATGGCCTTTAGAAATGTCCCTTTGTTGTGAACACGACCAAGCTACAACCTTTGAAGCCCTTAGTGATCTTTTTGCTTCCATGTTTTCATTTTTGATTGTTAGATGTTGAATGAATTGAGTGGCTTTTAGCATTGTTTGTCAGGTGACTGAAATTTCCCCGCGGTTGCAAACGCGTTAATTTCTTCATTCTTATTTTGAAGAGGAGTGTTAGAGTGAATCAAGTATGAAAATTTAGTTGTTCTTAGAACCATTCCATGATATTTGTTTAAGAACTTAATTCTTTGTCATTGTTCGATTCTATTGAGTGGTGAACGTTGCTTGTGCGTATTTTCATGCTTGACTTTGGTTGAATCATAAGCTTGAGAAAATCCTCTTGTTTTCATGAGGGGCATACTTTGCTTGAGGACAAGAAAAAATCTAGTTGGGGAGAGTTGTTAGGTGCGGATTTTACCTTAAAATGAACTATTTTTCTTGGCACTTTTTCTACTCAATTCTCATGTTTTCATTAGTTTTACTCATGATTGTTGTTATTCTTCTAACATTGTGAATATACCTTTGGTGCTTGTAATATGTGTGCTATTGTGCAGGAAAAGGCACTAATTCATCAAAGTTGTAAGACACAAGATTGGATCTAAACTGCCAAAGAACAGAGGAAAACATCAGCAAGTTCGCTTTGCGAACTTGCCAGCGAAGGTTCGCTTTGCAAATTCTGGCGAACTCCCCAACAAATGGTCCCAGACTTGGAAAGTAGAAAAAGGCAGTAAAGTTCGCTTTGCGAACTTGAAGGCGAGTGTTCGCTTTACGAATAATCCTTCGCATTGCGAACCCAGGAAGAAATTCTGTGGCGGTTTAACTATTCAGAGGCACCTCAGGTGCCATTTTCCCCATTCGCTGTGCGAGTAAAACGTTCGCTTTGCGAACTTGGAAAATTCTGAATGTATTATAAATAGATTTTTCACACTTTTTAGAGATAGTTTGATATTTTTCAGCATAGAACTTTATCTCTCTCCATTTCAAACATAGTTTAGGGAGAGAAACTTAAACCATAAGAGGGAGAAGGTAGGATCTTCAATCTCTTGTTGGGAAAGGATGTAATCTTTTGATACCTTTTGTATTTCATCTAATGTATGTTTGTGAATTAGTTTTGATTCTCTATTGTTGATGGTCTTTATTTGCTTATTTGTGGGTCTTGACAAAATCTATTTCAAATCCTTAATCTTAGATTTGTCATCTATCAATGGACAATCTTTGGACATAGTTTTGTGAGTTGATATTTATTTTATCTTTTGTTGTATTGTGTTGATTAAGTAGCATGAGTAGCATGAGTAGGATCGATACGGTATTGCGGTGATGCGTGATAATAGTGATGAAGAATGATATTCACATTCATTTGGCCAATTAGTTGAATGCATGTAAAAAGGATTAATCATATGTACGTAATCTGATCATGGCTTTGTATATGAATTACTCATTAGTTTGATATTGATGTTATAGTAATATCTGTTGAGTCTTGATGTCAGAAATGGATGTAGGCTTAACATTCATGTAGGTTTTAAATGCTTTGTATTGATTGGTAAGGTGCGAGAGCAATTGTTGATCGGTACAAAATCATTCACAACATGTGGGGACCGAGAGGATATGTATATTGTGGGTGATACAGGATGATATTAGACAAAAAAGTGATTTATGTATAAAATGATTAGAAGAATGCATGTGTTATCAATTGATGAGATCCAATTCCAACAAGGCTCTGTTTATAATTCAGTCTTTACTTTATATTTTCCGTCTTTACAGTTTCTGCTTTAATTTTGGTTCCTTAAATCTTTTAAACCAAAACTATTAAACCATAAGCTTAGAAACATAGAGACCATCGAACGAAATTTTTTCTCTCGCACTGATCCCTGTGGATACGACAAAACTGGGTTACTTAAATTAGTGTTTACTTGCCACTGTATTACAGTTTCAATAAAATGGCACCGTTGTCGAGGATCGGTGTTTAGATATTGAATCGCATTGCGACAGTTTCTATATTTTTGAGCTTTGTACATTTTTTTATATTATATGTATTTGTTTTCTTTTATGTTTTCTCTAGGGTGATCAGGAATGATGAGAACTCCTTTTAGATTGGTTGCTATTTGTATAAAAGTATTCAATGAAGCTTCGACCGAGTCCGGGTGGTGAGATTTGAATGAATGCGAGGTAAATTGTACCGCTTCATAGAATGTTAGAATGATTTAAGAATTGTGTGCTTTGTGCAAATGTGTATTTTTGTTTCATGTTGCAACTGGTTTGAATGCTTGTTTCACTTAGGTCCAAAAGCCACAAATTGTGAGAAACCTCCATTGTTTACTAAATGCTAGGATGACTGATAATGTTGTTTAATTCATTTGATTAATGCTTTATCTTTTGATCATTTTGATTTTGTGGAAGCGTTAGAAATGATCAAGGCATTTGTTTATATTGAGCACAACCGTATCCAAAAGTACCTTATCCGTGAGTAGAGAGAATTCGTTAACCCCTTTGAGCCTAAACAGTTTAGATCTCATTTTAGTGATGAACTTGGTTTATGTACATAATTTGAAAGTGTAGTTCATCATTGAATTTTGTGAGGTTCTAAAAATTTCTTCTTGAACCTTTGAACATTGTTTTAATTTGATTTCCTTGCCATAAAAGAAAGGCACGGTCACTTGAGGTTTGGTCAAATTCAAGTTGGGGAGAATGAAAAAGAAGAATGGTAGGCTGCTAAAACTTTTGAAAAAGTTCAAACAAGCGTGAAAAGAAAAAGTGTGAATATGAATGTGAAAAACAAAAGAAAAAGAATGCTTGTTTGAATAAGAAAAATAGAGAATCAAATAATTATGCATAAGGAAGTTTGAGAAGGTTTGTGGTAAGGAATGAAAATGGTGAATTAAGTTGCAATGTGTAAATACCATGTATAGTGAATGTTTCTTTTTGCATCGGCAATTTCGATTCAATGGCCTTTAGAAATGTCCCTTTGTTGTGAACCCAACCAAGCTATAACCTTTGAAGCCCTTAGTGATCTTTTTGCTTCCATGTTTTCATTTTTTATTGTTAGATGTTGAATGAATTGAGTGGCTTTTAGCATTGTTTGTCAGGTGAGTGAAATTTCCCCGCGGTTGCAAACGCGTTAATTTCTTCATTCTTATTTTGAAGAGGAGTGTTAGAGTGAATCAAGTATGAAAATTTAGTTGTTCTTAGAACCATTCCATGATATTTGTTTAAGAACTTAATTCTTTGTCATTGTTCGATTCTATTGAGTGGTGAACGTTGCTTGTGCGTATTTTCATGCTTGACTTTGGTTGAATCATAAGCTTGAGAAAATCCTCTTGTTTTCATGAGGGGCATACTTTGCTTGAGGACAAGCAAAAATCTAGTTGGGGAGAGTTGTTAGGTGCAGATTTTACCTTAAAATGAACTATTTTTCTTGGCACTTTTTCTACTCAATTCTCATGTTTTCATTAGTTTTACTCATGATTGTTGTTATTCTTCTAACATTGTGAATATACCTTTGGTGCTTGTAATATGTGTGCTATTGTGCAGGAAAAAGCACTAATTCATCAAAGTTGTAAGACACAAGATTGGATCCAAGCTGCCAAAGAACAGAGGAAAACATCAGCAAGTTCGCTTTGCGAACTTGCCAGCGAAGGTTCGCTTTGCAAACTCTGGCGAAGTCCCCAACAAATGGTCCCAGACTTGGAAAGTAGAAAAAGGCAGTAAAGTTCGCTTTACGAACTTGAAGGCGAGTGTTCGCTTTACGAATAATCCTTCGCATTGCGAACTCATGAAGAAATTCTGTGGCGGTTTAACTATTCAGAGGCACCTCAGGTGCCATTTTCACCATTCGCTGTGCGAGTAAAACTTTCGCTTTGCGAACTTGGAAAATTCTGAATGTATTATAAATAGTTTTTTCACACTTTTTAGAGATAGTTTGATATTTTTCAGCATAGAACTTTATCTCTCTCCATTTCAAACATAGGTTAGGGAGAGAAACTTAAACCATAAGAGGGAGAAGGTAGGATCTTCAATCTCTTGTTGGGAAAGGATGTAATCTTTTGATACCTTTAGTATTTCATCTAATGTATGTTTGTGAATTAGTTTTGATTCTCTATTGTTGATGGTCTTTATTTGCTTATTTGTGGGTCTTGACAAAATCTATTTCAAATCCTTAATCTTAGATTTGTCATCTATCAATGAACAAACTTTTGACATAGTTTTGTGAGTTGATATTTATTTTATCTTTTGTTGTATTGTGTTGATTAAGTAGCATGAGTAGCATGAGTAGGATCGATACGGTATTGCGGTGATGCGTGATAATAGTGATCAAGAATGATATTCACATTCATTTGGCCAATTAGTTGAATGCATGTTAAAAGGATTAATCAAATGTACGTAATCTGATCATGGCTTTGTATATGAATTACTCATTAGTTTGATATTGATGTTATAGTAATATCTGTTGAGTCTTGATGTCAGAAATGGATGTAGGCTTAACATTCATGTAGATTTTAAATGCTTTGTATTGGTTGGTAATGTGCAAGAGCAATTGTTGATCGGTACAAAATCATTCACAACATGTGGGGACCGAGAGGATATGTATGTTGTGAGTGATACAGGATGATATTAGACAAAAAAGTGATTTATGTATAAAATGATTAGAAGAATGCATATGTTATTATTGATGAGATCCAATTCCAACAAGGCTCTGTTTATAATTCAGTCTTTACTTTATATTTTCCGTCTTTACAGTTTCTGCTTTAATTTTGGTTCCTTAAATCTTTTAAACAGAAACTTTTGAACCATAAGCTTAGAAACATAGAGACCATCGAACGAAATTTTTTCCCTCGCACTGATCCCTGTGGATACGACAAAACTGGGCTACTTAAATTAGTGTTTGCTTGCTGCTCTATTACAGTTTCAATAAAATGGCACCGTTGTCGAGGATCGGTGTTTAGATATTGAATCGCATTGCGACAGTTTCTATATTTTTGAGCTTTGTACATTTGTTTATATTATATGTATTTGTTTTCTTTTATGTTTTCTCTAGGGTGATCAGGAATGATGAGAACTCCTTTTAGATTGGTTGCTATTTGTATAAAAGTATTCAATGAAGCTTCGACCGAGTCCGGGTGGTGAGATTTGAATGAATGCGAGGTAAATTGTACCGCTTCATAGAATGTTAGAATGATTTAAGAATTGTGTGCTTTGTGCAAATGTGTATTTTTGTTTCATGTTGCAACTGGTTTGAATGCTTGTTTCACTTAGGTCCAAAAGCCACAAATTGTGAGAAACCTCCATTGTTTACTAAATGCTAGGATGACTGATAATGTTGTTTAATTCATTTGATTAATGCTTTATCTTTTGATCATTGTGATTTTGTGGAAGCGTTAGAAATGATCAAGGCATTTGTTTATATTGAGCACAACCGTATCCAAAAGTACCTTATCCGTGAGTAGAGAGAATTCGTTAACCCCTTTGAGCCTAAACAGTTTAGATCTCATTTTATTGATGAACTTGGTTTATGTACTTAATTTGAAAGTGTAGTTCATCATTGAATTTTGTGAGGTTCTAAAAATTTCTTCTTGAACCTTTGAACATTGTTTTAATTTGATTTCCTTGCCATAAAAGAAAGGCACAGTCACTTGAGGTTTGGTCGAATTCAAGTTGGGGAGAATGAAAAAGAAGAATGGTAGGTTGCTAAAACTTTTGAAAAATTCAAACAAGCGTGAAAAGAAAAAGTGTGAATATGAATGTGAAAAACAAAAGAAAAAGAATGCTTGTTTGAATAAGAAAAATAGAGAATCAAATAATTATGCATAAGGAAGTTTGAGAAGGTTTGTGGTAAGGAATGAAAATGGTGAATTAAGTTGCAATGTGTAAATACCATGTACAGTGAATGTTTCTTTTTGCATCGGCAATTTCGATTCAATGGCCTTTAGAAATGTCCCTTTGTTGTGAACCCAACCAAGCTATAACCTTTGAAGCCCTTAGTGATCTTTTTGCTTCCATGTTTTCATTTTTTATTGTTAGATGTTGAATGAATTGAGTGGCTTTTAGCATTGTTTGTCAGGTGAGTGAAATTTCCCCGAGGTTGCAAACGCGTTAATTTCTTCATTCTTATTTTGAAGAGGAGTGTTAGAGTGAATCAAGTATGAGAATTTAGTTATTCTTAGAACCATTCCATGATATTTGTTTAAGAACTTAATTCTTTGTCATTGTTCGATTCTATTGAGTGGTGAACGTTGCTTGTGCGCATTTTCATGCTTGACTTTGGTTGAATCATAAGCTTGAGAAAATCCTCTTGTTTTCATGAGGGGCATACTTTGCTTGAGGACAAGCAAAAATCTAGTTGGGGAGAGTTGTTAGGTGCAGATTTTACCTTAAAATGAAATATTTTTCTTGGCACTTTTTCTACTCAATTCTCATGTTTTCATTAGTTTTACTCATGATTGTTGTTATTCTTCTAACATTGTGAATATACCTTTGGTGCTTGTAATATGTGTCCTATTGTGCAAGAAAAGGCACTAATTCATCAAAGTTGTAAGACACAAGATTGGATCCAAGCTGCCAAAGAACAGAGGAAAACATCAGCAAGTTCGCTTTGCGAACTTGCCAGCGAAGGTTCGCTTTGCAAACTCTGGCGAAGTCCCCAGCAAATGGTCCCAGACTTGGAAAGTAGAAAAAGGCAGTAAAGTTCGCTTTGCGAACTTGAAGGCGAGTGTTCGCTTTATGAATAATCCTTCGCATTGCGAACTCATGAAGAAATTCTGTTGCAGTTTAACTATTCAGAGGCACCTCAGGTGCCATTTTCACCATTCGCTGTGCGAGTAAAACGTTCGCTTTGCGAACTTGGAAAATTCTGAATGTATTATAAATAGATTTTTCACACTTTTTAGAGATAGTTTGATATTTTTCAGCATAGAACTTTATCTCTCTCAATTTCAAGCATAGTTTAGGGAGAGAAACTCAAACCATAAGATGGAGAAGGTAGGATCTTCAATCTCTTGTTGGGAAAGGATGTAATCTTTTGATACCTTATGTATTTCATCTAATGTATGTTTGTGAATTAGTTTTGATTCTACGCCTTTTTGATTGACTTATGGGCACAATGCATTGTTGCCAATCGAAACTTATCTCCAATCAACTAGAATTGAAAGACAAAATGAAATTCCATCTGAATCCTATTGGAATATGATTTTGGATGAATTAGTTGGTTTAGACGAAGAAAGGTTGAATGCCTTAGAATTACTAAAAAGGCAGAAGAAGAGGGTAGAAAAAGCATATAATAAAAAGGTCAAGGTCAAATCATTTTCGATTGGAGATTTAGTGTGGAAGGTGATTCTACCTATGGATAAAAAAAGATAGGACATTGGGTAAATGGTCCCCAAAATGGGTAGGTCCATTCCAAATTATCCACGTGTTTTCAAACAATGCGTATGAGATCGAAGAGTTAGCTGAAGATCGAAGACTCCAGAGAGTCAATGGGAAATATTTGAAAAAATATAGGCTTGCGCTTCGGGAGGTTAAAATATTACCAGAATGATTCATATGCAATATTGAAGCCAAAATGGTAATTAAGTTTAAATGCCAAATGGCTAAGTCATTACATTACAAATCCTAGAGTCGAAATAAAAAGTTAAGCAATTACAAATATGAGCATGTAAGATAATTAGAAAGGAAGAGTAGCTTTCATGCGTTCATATTTCGTCTTGGAAAGCAACAGGCGACGGTCAATTACAAACTTGTTAGAGTTGAGGGTGTCAATTTCTGCTCCCAAAGCCTGGGCCCGTTCGACATGATGCACCCCTACCTGAATTTCATTGTCGAGCTCTTGGCGGTCAAGCTTATGAATTTCTTCTTGGATCTCTTTAGCCTTTTGAATCTTGGCTTGCAACTCTTTGATTTGTTTTTCCCAAGCAACAATGTTGCTAGCACAAGTCTTGAACTCTTCTTGATTTTGCTCAAAGTGTTTCTCTAATTCTGCAACTTTGTTGGTGCATTCGATAGCAGCATCCCATTCAGCCATTTGGTTATTCATTTTATTTTGAATTTTATTCAAAACAACCCTTCGGCGGTTACGATCCGTAGTGATATGAATGATGAGCAACCCAAGTTCCATAATGACATCAGCAATTTCAGGAGGAGTAGTTAAGATGTCGACTTGTTTCAAGAGGTCTTTGATGCCAAAACAAGCAGAAGGATTATCTTCTAAGAGTTTGAACAAATCAACATTGAAGGCTTTCTCTTTAATCTTTTTTAGTAGTTTGTCAGCAGATTCATTGGTAGACAGACCACCAGAGGAGGTCAAAGAACTAGAGCATTTGTCAATTGAGCTACCTCTTGTGCTCATGATAACCTTTAGGTATTCTACTGGCTTGTTTTTCTTCAAATTCTCCAATTCTTCTTGGGAAAGAGTAGTGGTTGCATCAGTTGAAGAAGCCTTAAAAGCTTTGGTAGTTTCAGAAGTTTGGTTGGCCTTGAGCATTTCACCTTGGTTCTCATCATCTTCTTTTTCTTCTTCTTCCTGAGGATTGTGCACATAGTCAAACATGGGATGATCCTCTTTCTCGTCTGGGGCATCCTCGCCTTGGTTGATTTCTGGTGAAGAGTCATAAGCTTTTTCTTACATAATTTCCTCTATGTTTTGTATGTGCACAGTTTCTTCGACTTCAATGGCGTGATGTTCTTCTTCTTCTTCTTCATCTTCATGGTTGGAGTTTGTAGTTTGCGAGTGTAAGGTTGTGTCTTTTAGGGGCAGATCCTCTTGTTGTTCTTCGACAGGTTTATTTACTCCGCCCATAGAATCTTTTTTTGACTCTTTATTAGACGTGGGATGGTACGAAGGAGTGCTGATGCTCCCAGGGATGGCATGTTTAATGCTAGACTGTGTAGTAATGTCTGCGTCACCCTACAAAAGGATTCGAATTGTGATGAGTCGAAGATAAAAGGTGGCTAAAGAAAATGGGGAGAGATTCTTTTACCTTAGGACCATTTGCATCGGGGCTAGAATTATCAGTTTCGATCCTTTCAGGAGTGACCTTGGTAGCAGTTTCAGAATGAACCTCAATTACCTTTGGGGTACCATGTTTCTTGGGTTTGATTTTTATAATGTTGGATTTTGGTTGGGAGGTGGCGTCGGAAATCTTCGCCTTCTTTTTCTTCTTGGCCATTTTAGAGGTGTCTGGTGACAAGTCATCATCATCTAATTCGACTACTTTGACCTGGGATTCTTTGGCCTTTCTTTTCTTTGAAGTCAGAGGAGGCTTCCAATTTATCTAAAAATAACATAAACATTAGCATATGAAGATAAAACATCAAGCAAAATAAGAAAAACACAAAGTGTACCTTTGTTGTTGGTTTGGTGGTTTCTTTTTCTTAACCTTCATCTTTGGCTGAACTGGTAGTTTTCTTCACCGGACCTTTTGCTAGTTGTTTTCTTTCGACGGCTAAAACAAGAACATGTCAAAACAAGTGCCACAAGTAAAAAAGGTTTCAAGAAACTGTTAGAAGAAAGTAAATTAAATTGAAAGATCCTCTTATTCCACACCTTCATATATAGGAGAGAGTACTTGAACATGCTCTATGCCAATATGAAGATGTCCCCTGAAACTATCCAGAGTATGCTTAGTCGGAACCACCTGTCTTGCTAGCTTTTGAGAGTCTTGTCGAAGGATTTTCACGAAGTCCCCACAGACAAACTAGTCGTGAAACGGAGGGATAAAATCCAAGCCAAATTCAGTTGTTGGTAGTCGAGGGAATCTTGGTGGATGCAAATTAAAAGCCAACTCATACTTGTGTTCGGGGAGTTTCTTTGTAAAATTTTCTCTCAAAGTAACTGCTACTTCGCGGATGGTTCGACTAAGATCATCAGGTATGTAGGAAGTCTCAAAGTTCTTTTGGAATTTTCAGATTTCTTTGATGTGAGTCAAAGTACCTTTCTTGGATATGTCTTGTACATAAGCAAAAGCAGTTGTTAAGTGCTGACTAAAAGCATTAACGTCGAACATTTCTGTGGAGTAGTAATGTCTCCACCAAGTATCATATTCTTGGGAACAGTGGTAAGACGGTTTGAATGGAATGGAGGTGAGTTGAGTAGTGCCAATATTTTGAGACATTTCTTCATAATATTCAGCTTCAGTATGGTACGTGTTGTAAAGGACAACGAAGCTTTTCTTTGGGAAGATTGGT
The DNA here is from genome assembly GCA_022829125.1 of Lathyrus tuberosus. Classification (NCBI taxonomy): domain Eukaryota; kingdom Viridiplantae; phylum Streptophyta; class Magnoliopsida; order Fabales; family Fabaceae; genus Lathyrus; species Lathyrus tuberosus. The sequence goes on along the minus strand of JALAZF010000278.1, from coordinate 6,565,666 downwards.
TTGGGTAGAACTTGGTTGAGTCCAAACTGTCGAGAGACGAGATTGGGTTGGTAGCTGAGAAGGATTTTTTTATTCTTGGAAGGTCTGAACCTTGTTGCTATCAATTTTGGTGTGAGGAATGCTTCCCATATGGCCAAAGATTCCGCTTCTTGATCTTTCGAAGGAGCTAGAAACTTTCTGGTGAACCATTTTGGGCCATAATTCCTATTGGTGAAGGGAGCCATAGAGGGAGTAAAGTTGTAGCGCTTGGCATACATCATTACATATTCAGTGAAAGTCTTCTGCAGATTTAGTCCTTCGTCACTAGGAGTCAATTGGACAAGGCGTGTCCCTTCGACCCTTTTATTCTTGATTTCATCAGCCTTTTCATTGATTTTGTTGTGAGTTGGCAACGAAGGTTCGAAAGTACTACCTTCGTTCCTTTATATAAGAGACAATTCAATTTTTAGGTTCATTCAATAATCAATGTATTTGGTCAATTTATAGACTAGATACATTGATTATTCAATAAACCTAAAAAGTGGTTTGTCTCTTATAAAAAGGAACAGAGGTAGTAGCATTTAGCCACAGCTGAAGCAACCAAAATGGGCCAGCTAGTAGTAGGTTCGATCCAAGTTGGATTTGTTTGAGGATTTCGGCACCTTCTCCTAAAGACTCGTATAGGAAACCTAAAATCATTTGGCTAAGACAGAGCTTGTGACCAGCGTGTATTTGGTTTGCCATTGTTAAGAACTTCTTCGCTACTTGTAGATATTTCGAGCAAAAAACACATAGAGATAGCCAAAGTGCAAGGAAAGAAATATGTTCTTCATAAGAAACTTCTTCAGTGTCTTTCTTGTGGTGGTCTGAGATATAGTGAGTAAAAGTAGCTCGATTTCCATTAAAGTCGATAGTGTCCTCAATCATGTGGCTGGGATCGAAGGCTTCTCCTGTTGGTCGGAGACCAGTGATTGCAGCGATGTTGAATAGTGTTGAAGTTAACATTCCACAAGGGAAGTGAAAATTGATGTGAGTGTTATCCCCAAAGTACAAGGAGGTTAGCAACATATTTTGGCAATAACCTAGTCCAGCTTTCGACAGTTGAATCATGTCGAAGATTTCCATATCTTTCCAAAATTGGGTTTTCTTTTTCTCTATCTTCGCAAGCCAAGATAAGTAATTTTCAGGGTATTTCGCCAAGGGGAAATAGAGAAATACTCTAAGAGCATTGCTCATATAATCTAAGTTAATGGGTTTTTCTATAGGCTCAGTCGAGGACTTTTACTAGGTATTAGATACCGTACCTGGTTCAGTGTTCACTGATTCTTTTCTAGCCTTAGATTTTTCCCTACTTGCTATGGGTTTAGTTTTATCATAAGTTGGAAAATACTCTCAAAGTTTCTCAGAATTAGTGTTAATCTCTAGTAAAGGACCAACAATAGCATGTATTTTTCCAGAAATTAAAATAAGGATTAATACCTGGGATTGGTAGATGCGCCATTTCTCTTCTTCAAGAGGAGGTTTTGGGATGTACTGTTGGTTCCCCACAACTTTGTGACCCAGAATCTTATGAACAGGTAGAATAGACGTTTGCTTCTTAGAATCTTTAGGTCGGGGAAATCTCCCCGACCTACTACCCAGTTTCCGTTTGAAGCTCCACCAGAAAACTCATATGTTCATCAAAAATTTTATCAGAGCACCAGAAAACTCCGGAACTCCGCCGGTTGCACTCACACCGTCATTGCGACGACGACATAAAACGGCCTAAATCTACAGTCTCTAAGAAGCTCCGACGACCACAGCAGCAGCAGAAGGTGGCCAAGCCACTGTCTACCACCAACAGATGCCAAAAAACACGACAGTCTTACCTAAGTTCAACCTAGCAACATGTGTTCTAACAAAACAGAACGAAAAAGCTAGAAATAAAGATGGAAATAGGTGACTTACATGGTCGAAGAGAGTGTAGAGGAACGAAGAACTTGCTCGAAGCTTCGTGTGGCAGCGAATACGGCGGTTGACGACGGCGACGGATTGAAAGCTCTGAGAGAAGAACGACGAAGGAGAGAGAAACGAAAAACGCAAATGAGCAACTCTCCCCTCTATATATAGACAGTCTGAAAGCACGTGCATAAGCACGCGCGGCTAGAAGCATCATCATGACCCTAGCCTAGCCATCATGACACAGTTAATGCTGCACAAGGGTCGAGGTACACGTGGCGGCACGTCTCTTCAGAATACCTCAACTGTTGGTTTCCCCGCATGCCGGGTGTAACACCTCAAAATTTGCCCTCTTGTTTTAGCATTAACTGGCTTATGCTTCATTCATTTGCATTTTAGCTAGTTCATGCATATCATTTGGTTCTTTGGTTATGGGATCAAGGTTCTTTGATATTCGACAGTTATAACCATCTCGGTATTTTCTGCAACTTTTATGTTCGGCTCGGAAGCCAATTCATCAAGGGAAGTGGCAGAAATTAATTGTTTCTGGAATTTCGGTTTTTTGCTGGTTAACTATGCCGGTGGTGTTCGAAGTTCACAACTTCTTATTGGATCAACATTTTTGAGAAATTCTATGCCAAAAGTTCCGTCTTGATATCCTTTCCAACTTTCGTGTTTTGGCCAAAGGCTAATTCTTTGAGGAAGATCTCCGAATACGCGAATTCTCTGAGTCGATACAGCAGAAGAACGGTGAAAAATAGTGCTGAACTGGTGTATTTCGGACACTAAAAAAAATTCATAACTCTCAATTCGTTCGTCGGATTGTTACCATTCCGGTGCCTAAAATTCCGTTTCAATGCCATCTTCGTGCCGAATGTTCAGTAGGAATCATTTCCAAGCGGAAGGACTCCGAAAGTGCGAATTACCAGTGGAATTCATTGATGCGGTTCACTGTCTGTCAGATTTTGGAAAAATCATAACTCGATCAATTTTTATCGGACTGTGTCCGTTCTCGAAGCACCGGTTCAAAAATTTTATCCTCTTCAAGTTCAAAAATAAGCTCGGGTTTGAACGGTGCTCCGAAGATCATCGTTTTGGTTTATTTCGCAAAACGGAAATGTTGAACCGAAGAAAAAGGTTGAAAGTTGTTTCACGGGAAAATTCACATCTCACTCGTTTTTTGTCCGATCACGTTCATCTTTTGACACAAGGTTACTGACTCGTAGATCTACAACTTTGCTGACAAAGTCGAGTCGAGATTCTGCTCCTAAAGACATGAACTTGTCACGTTTCCGAGTAGCAGACGGTAAATAAGCTGAAAAAGCGACTTTTGACAGTGACGTCTCGCCGCTTAAACATATCGAACTCATTCAATTTTGATCGAATGACGTCTGTTCTTTTTGCGTTGCGTCCGTGACTCAGACGTGGACAATTTCATAAGAGGCTCAGAGTCAAAATTTTGTACCGAGCAAGGTGTTATTTCCACTTAAGCTGCCGATAAGCTAGAATTTTACCGTTTTACCTCATTTTTCCACCACACTATATATTCAAAATTCTCTCTCATTTCCCTCCAACTTCATTCATAATTCACAAACACCAAAAATTCGAATTTCACTCAAAAATCAAATCAAGTTCTCTCAACTTTTTCTTAAGAACACAACAACAACTTCATCAATCTTCAAGAACACTCAAGAACGCAAAGTCTCCGATCAAACTCCGACCACCGCCGATCAACCGCGATCGCCTCCCCCACTCCAGCCGGACCACCGCACCGACCTCCCTAGCTCCGGCCAGCCACCGCGCCATACTCCCTCCTCTCCACGGATTCTTCATTAATTGCTCCTCCGATCTACTTTCCGGTAACAATTCTTGAATCTTTCGTTTCATTATTTGTTAATTGTTGAGGTTTGGATTGAATTAAAGCGAGTTTGATATCGATTTGTGATAAGAATTCTTGAATTGCTATGATAATTGTGATGTAAATTCTTGATTTGAGATTCTTGAAGTGTAGGTGTTTGTTAAAATGCCTAAGAGATAATTGTGTTGGATTTTGGTGTTGTTGCATAATCCGAATTGTTGAGAACTTGTGAAGTTGTTCCGATGTAGGTGAATGCACGAGTTGACGTAATTGTGGATTCGAACCGAATACTTGATTCAATACTTTTTTCAATGCTAAAAAGACGGTTCGGATCTGTGATATTTGGATCAAGCTCTAGTTTTAAGCATGAGGTCGAAGTCCGTTCATATGCTGCTGTCGAAGTGTTATACTGTCGAAATAATACATGTTGTAGTAGAAGGTTGTTCTAACATGTATTAGTTAATATTGCTAGGTTTGTTAGCATATTGAATTGGGCCTTGTGTTAAGGATCTAATTGTTTAAGTTAGCTTGTACCCTAAGTTAGCTTGTAATGGGTAATTTGTTAAAGGCCCATTAGTTTAGTGTGCTAGGTTTTATTATAAATAGCATGCTAGTCTCTCATTCTAAAGCGTGGCAAAACCTAATAAGAGTGAGAGTGGTTAGTTTGTTATTCTTGTATACTTGTAATCCTTGTTTTAAGGAGAAAGGAAAGAATAACAGTTTTATAACCAATCCTTGTTGTTTTTCTCTTGTTTTCTTTGTTAACCATAACCCTTGTGAGTTTCTTGACTGATCAAGGAACCAATTATACTTTGTTTCTAAGGTATCCGATTCACAACAAATTGGTGCGGTGAGCGTGGAGAAGATGCCTTCAACAAAGTATGAGATCGAGAAGTTCACCGGAGTGAACGACTTTGGTCTGTGGCGCTTGAAGATGAAAGCCCTACTGGTTCAGCAGGGTTGTTTGGAAGCGTTGAAGGGAATGGCAACCATGGATGCTGCGTTAACGGAAAAAGAAAAGACTACCATGATCGAGAAAGCACACAGCGCAATATTGTTGAGCCCTGGTGATAAGGTTCTTCGACAGGTATCAAAGGAGACGACGGCATCAGGGTTATGGGTGAAGCTTGAAAGCTTATACATGACCAAATCTTTGGTGAATCGACTCTACCTGAAACAAGCCTTGTATTCGTTCAAGATGAGTGAAGACAAAGCTTTGGCTGAGCAGTTGGATATGTTCAACAAGCTGATTCTTGATCTTGAAAGTATCAATGTGAAGATCGATGACGAAGATCAAGCACTATTGTTATTGTGCGCTTTGCCTAGAACACATGCTCACTTCAAAGAAACTATCTTGTATGGAAGGAAGTCCCTGACCTTTGAAGAAGTTCAATCAGCCTTGTACTCTAAGGACCTGAACGAACGAAAGGAGCATAAACCTTCGACGGTTGGTGAAGGTTTGGCAGTTAAGGGAAAATTCCTGCGAAAGGATGGTAGGTTCGACAAGAAGAAAGGTAAAAGTCAGCAGAAGTCTTCTAGTGGCGAAACATCTAGTTTTCGATGTTATCACTGTAAGAAGGAGGGTCACACAAGAAAGGTGTGCCCTGAACGCCTGAAAGATCATGGAGGTAAGGATAATGGCAACGCATCCATTGTTCAAGATGACTTCGACTCATCTGATGTTCTTGTAGTTTCAAGCGGCGAATCAAGAAAAGATTGGATTATGGATTCAGGATGCACTTGGCACATGACTCCAAACAGAGAATTGTTCGAAGAGCTATGTGATCAAGATGGTGGATCGGTGCTACTGGGAAACAACAAATCCTGCAAAATTACAGGTATTGGATCTGTTAGATTCAAACTCCATGATGAGTCAATAAGGTTATTGACTGAAGTCAGGTATGTACCTGACTTAAAGAGAAATTTAATTTCTCTTGGTGAATTCGACAGGAAGGGATACGTTTTCCAAGGAGAGAAAAGTATCCTAAGAGTCATGAAGGGGTCGAAGGAAGTCTTGAGAGGCGTGAAGAAACAAGGCTTGTATACCCTTGAGGCTGAGGTTGTAAGTGGTTCGACAAATACTGTATCCACGAAACCTGTGTCGAAGACAAATTTATGGCACATGAGATTGGGCCATGTCAGCGAAAGAGGCCTAGTCGAATTGGGGAAGCAGAACCTGCTAGGTGGTGACAAAGTCGAAAATTTGGAGTTTTGTGAATCTTGTGTATTTGGTAAATCCTGTAGGGCGAAGTTCAACAAAGGCAAGCAAAGAACACATGGATCCCTTGATTACATTCATGCTGATCTTTGGGGGCCTGCAAGGAATCCTTCACACTCAGGTGCAAGGTATTTTCTATCCATTGTTGATGACTATTCCAGAAAGCTATGGGTATTCATTCAGAAGACGAAGGATGAAACTTTTGAGAATTTCAAAAGTTGGAAGATTCTGGTCGAAACTCAAACTGGCAGAAAGGTTAAGAGGTTGAGAACCGACAATGGCCTTGAGTTCTGCAACCAAGCGTTCGACAGTTACTGTGTTGAGTCTGGGATTGCAAGGCATAAGACTGTAGCAGGTATTCCTCAACAAAATGGCTTAGCTGAGAGATTCAATCGAACAATCCTTGAAAGGGTTAGATGCATGTTGGTTAGTGCTGGATTGAAGAAGGTGTTTTGGGCTGAAGCTGTTTCGACAGCTGCATATCTAATAAATAGATGTCCTTCGACTGCATTAGATATGAAGACACCTGAAGAAGTTTGGTCAGGAAATCCACCTAGTCTCGACAGACTGAGAGTATTTGGCTGTGTGGCCTATGCTCACATTAGGCAAGACAAGGTCGAACCTAGAGCTCTGAAGTGCATGTTCATGGGATACCCTGAAGGAGTCAAAGCTTATAGGCTATGGTGCCTAGAGCCAGGTCACAGGAGGTGTATCACCAGTCGAGATGTAGTTTTCAATGAAGCTGAGATGGCTTTCAAGAAAATTGATGTTGCTGGCGAAGAGCTGGAACATGGAGAGATTCCTGTTGAGGTGGAGCATGTTGATGCTGAAGTGCGTACCCCAGATGAAGTCGAAGACGAAACAGAAGATGTTGTCGAAGACGAGGAAACTGATAATGACTACCTGTTAGCAAGAGACAGGTCGAGAAGAGTCATCAAGCCACCTCAGAGACTTGGGTATGCAGATCTTATAGCTTATGCCTTAATCTCTGCAAGTGAGGTTCTCGACGAAGAACCTAGAGACTATAAGGAAGTTATGAGGAGTCGAAAGAAGACTGAATGAATGAAAGCCATGGATGATGAGATAAAATCTCTTCATGACAACGACACATGGGAATTGATCAAGAAACCTGCTGGAGCCAGGCTAGTCAGCTGTAAATGGATTTTCAAAGTCAAGGAAGGAATCGAAGGAGTGGCGTCGAAAAGATACAAGGCAAGGTTGGTTGCTAGGGGGTTCACTCAAAAAGAAGGTGTCGATTTCAATGATGTGTTCTCGCCTGTTGTAAAGCATAGATCCATTCGAATGTTGTTAGCCATGGTGGCACAATTCGATCTTGAACTGGAACAGATGGATGTGAAGACTGCGTTCTTGTATGGTGATCTAGATGAAATAATCCTGATGAGGCAACCTGAAGGGTATGTCGAAAAGGGGAAGGAAGATTATGTGTGCAAGTTGAAGAGATCTTTATATGGACTGAAACAATCTCCTCGACAGTGGAATAGGAGATTCGACAAGTTCATGGCACACATAAGTTTCATCAGAAGTCAGTTCGACCACTGTGTTTACTTTAGATTTCGACCTGGTAATTCATTTGTTGTTTTGTTGCTTTATGTGGATGATATTCTAATAGCAAGCAACAATGTCGAAGAGGTAAGGAGGGTGAAGGCTGAACTCAGTAAGGAGTTCAAAATGAAGGATCTAGGAGCTGCATCCAGGATTCTTGGGATTGACATCCGAAGAGATAGAAAGCAGTCGAGATTATGCTTATCTCAAGAGGCATACCTACGGAAGATTCTCGAAAAGTATGGTATGTCGAATTCAAAGCCTGTTGTAACTCCAACAAACCCTCAATTCAAGCTGAGTATAGATCAGTGTCTCAGTACTGATGTCGAAAGAACTTATATGAATAGCATTCCATATGCTAATATAGTTGATTCTTTAATGTATGCTATGGTCTGTACTAGACCCGACATAGCATATACAGTAAGTTTTGTAAGCAGGTACATGTCGAATCCTGGAAAGGCTCACTGGCAAGCATTGAAGTGGATTTTAAGGTACATAAATGGATCTCTGAATAGAGTCTTAATTTATGGTGGAGCCTTGGGTGAATACAGTAAAGCAGAAATCGAAGGATATGTCGACTCTGACTATGCAGGATGTATGGATACCAGAAAATCTATTTCAGGATATGTGTTCACTATGTTTGAGACAACAATCAGTTGGAAAGCAACACTTCAGAAGGTGGTTGCTTTATCAACCACTGAAGCAGAATATATTGCTTTAACTGAAGCTGTGAAGGAAGCATTGTGGCTTGAAGGTTTTGCAAAGGAGCTGAAACTTCAAGGTCCAGTTATCACTGTTAAATGTGATAGTCAAAGTGCAATACACCTGTCAAAGAACTCAGCCTATCATGAGCGGACCAAGCACATTGATGTGAGACTGAATTTCGCCAGAGGGGTAATCGAGCGTGGAGAAGTCCAAGTGCTGAAGGTTTCGACAGATCATAATGCTGCTGATATGATCACCAAGACATTGCCAAGTTGCAAGTTTTTCCACTGTATGCAGTTGATAAAGCTGCATGAAGAAAACTAGTTCGTTTTTCTTGTTAGAGTTAGATCCAAGGTGGAGATTTATGAGATTTGGATCAAACTCTAGTTTTAAGCATGAGGTCGAAGTCCGTTCACATGCTGTTGTCGAAGTGTTATACTGTCGAAATAATACATGTTGTAGTAGAAGGTTGTTCTAACATGTATTAGTTAATATTGCTAGGTTTGTTAGCATATTGAATTGGGCCTTGTGTTAAGGATCCAATTGTTTAAGTTAGCTTGTACCCTAAGTTAGCTTGTAATAGGTAATTTGTTAAAGGCCCATTAGTTTAGTGTGCTAGGTTTTATTATAAATAGCATGCTAGTCTCTCATTCTATAGCGTGACAAAACCTAATAAGAGTGAGAGTGGTTAGTTTGTTATTCTTGTATACTTGTAATCCTTGTTTTAAGGAGAAAGGAAAGAATAACAGTTTTATAACCAATCCTTGTTGTTTTTTTCTTGTTTTCTTTGTTAACCATAACCCTTGTGAGTTTCTTGACTGATCAAGGAACCAATTATACTTTGTTTCTAAGGTATCCGATTCACAACAGGATCGACTTATGTCAACTTTTGAATCATGTTTGTTTGCTTGAGAAATAAAAGTTCGGTTGTATAGGAACGTTATCGTGTCGCTTTCCCGTAAAAATGTGTTTTGGTCATAACTTCCTAACCGTGGCATGTTTTTGCGAATACGAATAATGTAACTCGACTTTGTTGATGATTCCGGAGCTGTTGGTGGGCTTTTTGGTTGATTTCAGACAACTTTTTTCTACTGTTTCGCTACTGCCAGCCGACGAAATTGACCTAAAATCCCACTTCCAAGCCGAATTAATTCAAACTGAGTTCGTTTTTGAGTCCGTTGGCACATTTGCGGTCAACCATGTGATTTTCAGTCAATTCCGAGTCGGTGATTTTTGACGCGTTTTTTCCGATTTAGCGCTTTTAGACTCTGTTTTGTGTAAACTTTGTGTCTTGAGTTTCATTTGATATGTGCTTATGCTCACTTGTTCATGCATGACCATTGTACTTGTTGCTCGTTTCTGGATTGACTTGGTGCATGTTTTATGTTGTTGCGTAGTTGCTGCCCTGTCTTGAAACTCAAGTTCCGATGCATGTTTATTACTCGTATGCTCATCATTATGCTTGGTTTTGAGTTGTGATGCATAGGTGCAACCTCCAGTTGCACCTCCTTGTGGTTTCTAATGCTTTTGTCGAGTTTATGCAAGGTTTTCACGGAGCGTTCGACGACGGTTATGCACTTGGTATTCCACCTTATTTGTGGGATACCACCTCGCCCGTGACATAATTACTATGTATATACCATTTGTTTGTCTGGATTATACTTTGTGCAGGTTGCATTTGTGTAGTCGCATTCGACTTGCGCGCTACCTGTGATTTATTTTCACACCGATGGTTTGACGCTTATGCTTGTACCGGATTTCTGACTCGCTTTTGTTTGCATGATGATAGTTTGCTCTCCGGGTTTCTTGTTCTACTTGCATTGCTATTTACAGATTGCTATCCGTTTGGTATAATTTTTTGAACCGATTTACTCTTTTTCTGCATTTTTTCTTTTGATGCCATGAGAAGTAGGATTGGGAGTCTGTGCCACTTGGCCGGCAATTCTGGAAGTCCTCAAAGGAGGCCATGTTTGTGGTTGTTTACTTTTGTGCCAAAGACCTCAAAAGAGGAGTCCCGATCCCCCCTGATAAGTCCTCAGAGAAGGCAATCGAAAAGGGACCTGTAATCAGTTCCCGCACATTCTGTTGAGTCGTTCTTAGCTCGCGTTACACGTTGATGCTTTGAACATGTGCCCCCTGCTCTTGTTATCGAGTCGTCAAGTGGAAGAAGGGTTTAGCAATCAGACCCCCACACTTTGTTTAGCTCGCGTCGATCGACGCTGATGCTTTGTGCTCGTACGCACAATTTACTTTTTCCCCTCACCTTCTATCCTACCCGATGACATGATATCGTGGTTAGGCTCCCTTATTTCCTACAGCTTGCAAGCTTCGATGGCGTGATATCGTCGCTTTGCCTCCTTATCCTGCCCGATGAATTGATATCGTGGCTAGGCGTCCCTGTTGCTTTGTCCTGCTTCGATGATATGATATCGTTGCTAGGCATCTCTCTTTGCCACTGTGATGACATGAATCCACAGTCGGATGTGTGCTACTCGAGCGATGTGGATACTCCTCGAGCTTGTTTGTTTTTGTTATGTTGTGGTCGTTACCAAGAACTAAGGACGCTTTGATTTCCTCTCTCTGGTTAGATTGAGGATACGTAGGCACGAGGCGGCGATGTCTCGGCGAGCAACCTCCCCCCATCCACCTGTAGTCCTCCAAACTACGTTGACTCTGAATTTCCCATTGCACGGGGGAATACGTAGGCCTAGGACGGCGATGTCCTATCGAATCTCTTTTATCCTTTTTAGTTTTTTGTTTTCGTTCAGCTTAGACTTTTGACACACCCTTAGATATAGACAACAAGTGTGGATCCTATCGAGTACGATGGACGCGTGGGGGTGCTAATACCTTCCCCTCACGTAACCGACTCCCTTACCTGTTTCTCTTGGTGGCGAGACCATGCTTTTCCTTTCCCTCAGGTTTACGCAGTGTTTCCTTTCCCTCTCTTGGGACAAGTACACATTGCTGGCCACTCTGTTTTTGCGCCACTTTCGCGTTTGTACTTGGATGAAAATCCTGGGAGCGACAGCTGGCGACTCTGCTGGGGATAGGTTGACCTCTTGCTGGTCCATCCCTTTTGCGAGTCAATCCTAGCGCTTGTCTGTTTTTATTTCATTGGGTGTCCACTGTTGTGCTTTATTTTGTTGTATATTACTGTATTACTGTATTACTGTTTTACTGTATTTACCGCATTAATGGCATTGTATTTCATTATTATGCTGGACTGTGTTGTGCTTTACTTGATTTTCTGTTTGGCAGGTTGGGATTTCTGAAAGATAAGACCACTACCCCAGCTTGAGCATACACATAGGTATTAGTGCGGGCAGGCGTGATGCTCCCGTGGTGTTGGCCACGTCGGGTGTTCACGAGACCTACAGCCAGACGAGGTTCTATCGGGAGATATCTGCTATTGTATGTTGATACAGGCCAGTAGTTATTCTCTTGAGGAACTGTCGACTCTGGTGACCATGTCCGAGGACTCAGTAACGGCACTCCTCCCGAGATGTGATAATGGCCGACCAGAAATGGCAAACCCATTACACTTCTCGATCCGAGGACCCAATGCTGGGAACTTGCTATAGGATATCCTTTTTTAGGGGAATCAGTTGAGGCCTCCTCTATTGATGATGATGCCAAACCAGAAATGGTGAACGTATCATCATTTCTCGACCTGAGAGTATGTGATATTGAGGATCCTCAGTTTTCTAGAACCCACATGTGAGAGGGGCGGGTTGTTTGCAGGTTTGCAGGTAACCCTGACTTTCAGCATATCCGATATTTTGGATTTTATTATCAGTGTGGATTTACCAGTGTGGTTATTCTGGAATTTGGGCAGAATCTTGAGATTATTCAGTCAGTTCAGCGCAGCAGTTATCCAGTTTATGTGGCACCTTGATCCCATGTGTGCATCTGCATCATCATTCTGCATTATGATATACATGTTCTCATATTTTCAAGGATCTTAACTTTGAGACTCGCTGTTGAGCATTTCCATCTATTTCTTATGGTTCATGAAGATGGCTGGAAATCTACCTGAGTGAATCGCACACTCAAAGATACAACAGAGTCGCCACCGAACTTTATTTAGTCCCAAAGGAGAGGGAAAATATCGATAAAATCCAAGGGGAAGAGAAACGGGAACGGGGGGTCGGTTATGCGAAAGGAAGGTATTAGCACCTAATGCATCCGTCGTACTCGACGGGAACCATTTCGCTTGCTTCTAGGCTTGGATGAGTTATCTATCTAAAGGCTTCTAGCTAAAGAAAGGAGAGAGAGAGAAAGAAAGGGAAAAAGAAAAGAAAGAAAGAAAGTGCTCGCGGAGGAACAAAGTCCTCGTGCCTACGTACCCTCATAGTGCAATGAGGAAGTCAGAGCGTCGTAGTTCATGGAACTAGGGGACGAAGAAGGAAGAAAAGGAGGAAGATGGGAGAAAGGTGGAAGTGTGCTCGCCGAGATCATTGTGATCTCATGCCTACGTATCATACATTCAGAAGAATGCAGAATCAGAGCTTCCGTAGTTCGGGGAACTAAGACGGAAAAGGAAAATGAAAGGAAAGTGGTGTCAAAACCAAGAGAATAAGAGAGTAAGAGAGAAGTGGTGTCTAAACCAAGAGCAAGAGTGAAAGAAACTCTACTGGGGATAACAAAGAGGATCGGTGTCGAAACCAAGAAAGTAAGAGCAAAGGGAATAGGAAAGACTCCGCTGGGGATCCAAATAAAGGAATGGTGTCATAACCAAGAGAAAAAGGAGACTCGGTATATTAACTGGCTGGCAGTGGTTAACCGAAGAAAGAGAGTGGGACCCTGGCGGGGAAAAACAGCTGGCGTCAACAGACGGACTGTGATAAACCAAGAAAGAGAGTGCTGAACCGAGAGAAGGTGTTTGACTCTGAAGGGGCCTCGGTATATTAACTGACTGGCAGTGGTTAACCGGGGAAGAAAAGACTGCAACTCTGTGGGAATAGAGAAACACAGAGAAAACTGTGATCAACCAGAAGAACGGGTGTGGGACCGATCGAAGGTCGTGACCCAAAGGACGGGTGTAGGACCGAGTAAAGGTCGTGACCCAAAAGGACGGTCGTGGGACCGAGCAAAGGTCGTGACCCAAAGGGGTTCGGTAAACTGACTGAATAAACAGTACTCAACCGAAGAAAGGGTATTTGAACCAAAGAAAGGTTACTAACCCAAGGGTGCAAGTATTAGAACCAAGAGGAGGTTGCCAACTGCGGGGAATTTGGTGTTTACAGACGGATTGTGATTAACCGAAGAGAAAAGCGAGTGATTAACCAAAACAAAGTGATTAACTCGAGAAAGGGTTCAGTATTTTAACAGACGGACTGTGGTTAACTGAAGAGAAAAGTGAGTGATTAACCAAGAGAAGGTGATTAACTCGAGAAAGGGTTCAATATTTTAACAGACGGACTGTGTTTAACTGAAGAAACGGGTGATGAACCAAGAAAAGGTGATTAACCCAAAAGGTGCCCAGTATTAACAGACGGACTGTGATTAACTGAGAAGGAGTGCAAACATTGGTGTTTTAACTGACAGACAGTGATTAACCAAACAAAGGGAGAAGAACCAAGAATAGATTGCGAACTACAGGGGATTTACGGTTTTAACAGACAGATTGTGATTAACCGCAGAAAAGAGATTGAGATTCTTCAGGGGAATCAAAAGGCAATGATTGATTACAAGAAGAAAGGAGTAATGAAACAATGGGATATTGCTAGCGCAAGAATAATGATCTTAACCAAGAAGGATGGTGATTGATCAAAAGGAGATTGAGAAGAGATAGGAGTGATCAAGGATCGAATCTGACTGGGGAATGAGCAACACTACAGCTTGAGGATAGAGGTGATTATTCTCGAAAGAGATGGCCAAATGCCATTACCCAAGAAATAGTCAGAATGAGGGTAGGACAACCATCCTCATTCCTTCTCTAACGCTCAAAGTATAGTGCGGAAATTGAAATGGACAACGCAACAGCTCCAATGTTGTAAAGTGCTCCTGCGGAGAGAAACGGACAGCGTAACGACGTCAATTCGTACAGTGCTCCGATGCAAGGCGTAGCGCGAAACTCCAACTCCACGGGGAATCGAGAGAGAAAGCTCTAAAGGAGGCATAAAGAGAGGAAAGGGAAGGATCAACTAATCGAAACATGGTTTCGATCAATCAATCAAAGGGGAATGATCATGCAAACAATTTTCCAAAGAGAATGGAAAATCATTAAAGCAAAAGGTGTAATTTATTGATTATGCATGATTAAATTTGCTCAATAAAGAAAAAACTTAATGTGATCATGAAATGAAAGTGCAAAACAGTGCCATACAAATATTAACATGTATCACAAATCATGTGTCAAGTGACCAAAGATTGTGCAAGATTTAGCATGTTCAAACAAAAATCAAGAACACACATAATTGCAAGAATTGATGAATCAATCATTGAATTAATGTAAATATGCTTTAAACAGAGGTTAATAGCACTAAAAACATCCATAAATATTAAGCATATCAATCCATGGAAGTTAGAGGAGGAAAGGATGCCAAACAAGCTTGAAAAACACCAAAAATGACCCTCTGTTACAGTGGTAATCGATTACCCTATGTAGGTAATCGATTACTTGCTTAAAAATAGCAGAATTTGGTGAAAAAAAGGCTGAGTAATCGATTACTCTCTTTGAGTAACCGATTACCACTGTAACAGTGGCAAAAAACAGCTATTCAAAAGTAGTTTTCAACACCTAATCACTTATCCAAACTACCAAATGCCATGGTATGATTTTGTGCACGAAAATTACATGAATTAGGAGAAATTAATCATTAATTGGAAGCATAAAAAATGAACATCAAAGATCACACAAACACATTACCCAACGAACCGTAAAAACTATCGAAATTACATCGGAAACGCGCAAAAGTGAGCGAAACGATAAATTAAGTGAGAATTGACCAACCTACAAGCCGGAGATTTGGATTGGTGATTATTGTGCTTGAAATATGATGAAGATAAGTGAGGAAAACCAGAGAAAACCATAGAATTCTACACTTGCACTTCGAACCGTAGCGAAACCGAGCAAATTTCGACGAAAACTCCGAAATGCGAATTATCACCGAAGAAGTTTGGAGTGATTACATGAGATGAATCCAAAAGCTATTGAAGCTCCACAAAATTCAGTAGCATGGAATAATGATGAAGGTTAAGCTCAAGAAATAATCACTTTCAATGTGAAAAGTGATTATTCTTCAAGAATTAAGAGCTTTAGTGAGGTTTGGTGAAGAAGATGAAGAGGAATGTGTAGAAGTTGCAGAAAAATACAGAGGAGAATGAGAGAATTGAGAGTGAAGAAAGTGTGAATTTGTGTGAATGATTATGGAGGGTTTGTGAAATGAGTGAAGCCTTGTTTATATAGACTTTTGGTATGGAGTGTGAGAGGTTTGGACTTTGGTTGGGACTTAGCTTTAGGAGGTTTGGAGTTAGGGTTGGAGTTAGTTACACCTGACTCACCGAGTCAAGGTAGTTAACTCGGTTAGTTAGGATCAACTAGGTAACAATCCCAAGGTGCACTCCATCATCCAAAGATCCACATTACTTGGGAAACAAGGAACATGGTGCACTTAATTTAAAGTGAAGTATAGAATAAATGTAAGGGAAATGTCTTGAATGGTCTTGAACTGTCTAGAATGTTCCACACAATGCTAGAATCAAGTAGAAACAAAGACCAAAGAGAGTGCATGGCTGATGTCCCAAAATGTAGTGGAAATTGCAAATTTGCACTGAGTAATCGATTACCCTATTTGAGTAATCTGTTACTCAGTTGAAAAAACAGCAAATTTGGCAAAATTACACTGAGTAATCTGTTACCCTGTTTGAGTAATCTGTTACTCAGTTGAAAAACAGCAAATCTGGAAAAATTGCCCAGATCACTCAAAAACAAGTGTTGAGGTCCCGGTTTCGATTTTCCACTTCTTGTTTAGATAAATATGCATAGAAACCCTTGTCTTGTGCTTGTTTTGATAATGTGATGACCTTGTGATGATGCGATTAATCGGGCTTGAAAACCTGAATACTCCTGCAGTTAAAACACAAAGGAAAAAAATGCAAACGCGTATGCTAGCGATACGATTGCACATGCTTATGCAAAAAAAAAGGAGGTCAAATTTTGGGTTTTGACAGCTGCCCCTATTTAATCCACTTGGACCTGAATGTACGAATTGCGCTAGCTTTTCGATGCTTCGAGGTAGAAGGGGATTAAATAAAAGAGTAGCTCGAAAATTTGGCCGACGACGACAAAAGAAAAGGTACAAATGCAGAGTTGATAGGTGCAAAGTTTGGCTGAAAATCTGCTGGGAGATAAGTCAGGCAAAAAGAGAGGGAGTATGATCGATGCATATGCCATGTATGCGTTGTTCTACATGATGCTTGATATCATGCAATGCAAAGGCACAAGATAAGACACAGTGTGAAGAGGTTAGGCAGAGGACTGTAGCAAAACGACTTCGACATCCTCGGTCGGGGAGAGAACCCGCAGATGAAGACAATCTCTGCTGAAGACAACAGTTCACAAAGGATGATGATTCTGCCGAGGAATGAAACCGAGGACATCTCAGGTTTCTAAATCACCATGGCTGTCTCTGTTGGGGATGAGAGAACCAGGTCCATCCTTTCTACCAAGACTGGCTCTGCGTGGGGAAAAGAGATTCCCGAATCATGTTGACTCAGCTGAGGAGAAACCACTGCTGCTGGTGACAGATAGTTCCTAATCATTGCAGATGATGTATAACCCTTGCTAGGGAAAAAGAAGACAAAGCGTCTTTGCCGGGGAACACCCTGGCAACCTACCGGGGAGGATGATGACTCTGCTGATGAACTGTTGAGGAAACAACAATTTCTTCACTGAATCATAACATTGCCGGCCAGGCGTTAGGCTTACCAATGGATATTACCGATCATCCTGCAGGAGTTACCAGTAACACATGCAATACATATTTCTTTCTCGATTAATTTAGCTTTTTATTGTTCTCAACGTCTTTTAGTATTATGTGATCACAAATAATTGTTTATTTTGCAAACAAAATACTGGAATGAAAACAAATTGAGGTAACAAAAATGCATTTTATTGAATGTGAAATTTTTGTACATAAAGTGTGTACAAGGATGCAAAATCCTTGATGAGGAAATTTGCAATAAAATTGAAAAACAAATGTAAATGGCAAAGGGAAACCATGTTTTGCATTGATTACAACATTGGCTACCATCCACTGTAAGTCTAGGTTCCAACGCCTTGCACCAGTCGATGGTGATTGGAATGTTCTGTTACCGTCTGAGGTCTAGCCATGAGGAAAAAGAGGCTCAAGTGTTCACAGTTAATACCTTTATCCCTAATTTTTGCCTGGACATGTTTTCACATTTTTTTTCGTCCACCGGTATGCCCATTTTTGCCTAAGTCGCCCTTTCGGGTTTTCAACTTAGCGGACCATTATTGTTTTTTTTATTGTCCCTAACTTTTGCATGGACATTTTTTTTGGTCCATCGGGACGTCCATTTTTGCCTAGATTGTCCTTGCGGATGTCAATCTAGCGGACTTTTATCCTTTTTTTTTCAGGCATAATATTTTTTTACTGTATCGGAGGTCACGGGCGATGGCAACTCCTCTTGAGAAGGCCTTCTTGACAACAAAGGGTCCTTCGTAGTTGGGAGTCCACTTGCCTTGTGGATCCGAGTGAACAGGTTAATATCTCTTGAGCACGAGTTCGCCTTCACAGAATGTTCGAGGAAGAACTTTCTTGTCAAAAGCTCGCTTGAGGCGTCTCTGATACAATTGACCATGAAAAACGGCTGCAAGGCACTTCTCTTCGATGAGATTCAGCTGGTCGTATCTGGATTGAACCCATTCGGCTTCATCAAGACCTGCTTCCATGATGACTCTGAGTGAAGGAATTTCTACTTCAATGGGTTGAACTGCCTCCATACCATACACAAGCGAATACGAAGTTACCCCAGTAGAAGTGCGAACTGAAGTTCTGTAGTCATGCAGTGCAAAAGGAAGCATTTCATGCCAATTCTTGTAAGTCTTGACCATTTTCTGGACAATCCTCTTGGTGTTTTTGTTTGCTCCTTCAACAGCGCCATTCATCTTGGGCCGATGTGGTGAAGAGTTGTGGTGCTCGATCTTAAATTCTTGACACAACTCCTTCATCATATTGTTGTTCAGGTTGTTTGCATTATCCGTGATAATGTTGCTAGGAATGCCATAGCGACAGCTTATCTCTCTCTTGAAAAATCTAGCAACCACTTGTCGTGAAACATTTGCTTAAGAAGCAACCTCAACCCACTTGGTAAAGTAGTCGATAGCAACTAGAATGAATCGATGACCGTTGGAAGCCTTCGGCTCGATCATTCCAATCATATCTATACCCCACATGGAGAATGGCCAAGGTGCAGTCAAGACATTCAATAGAGTTGGGGGCACATGGATCTTGTCTCCATAGATTTGGCACTTGTGACATCTTTTGGCAAAGTTGTAACAATCTACTTCCATTGTTGTCCAGTAATACCCAGCCCGAAGGATCTTCTTGGCCATAGCAGGACCTTTAGCATGTACACCCTCGCAGCCCTCATGTATGGACCTTATGATTGTGTGTGCTTCGTGTCTATCCACGCATTTGAGCAACACAGAATCATAATTCCTCTTGTACAGTATACCACCACTTAAGAAGAATTTGGCGCAAAGCCGCCTAAGAGCTTTCTTGTCAGTGATGGTGATACCCTCGGGATATTCCTATTTTTCCAGATATCTTTTAATGTCGTAGAACCAAGGCTTGTCATCAGACTCATCCTCGATTGCTAAACAGTGTACTGGTTCGTTCAAGTGATCAATGCGGATATGAGGAGCCTCATTCTTCCACTTGACCTTGAACATGGATGCTAGAGTGGCAAGAGCATCAGCTAGTTGATTTTCCTCTCTGGAAAAATGATGAAAAGAAATCTCATTAAAGTAAGGAATCAACTTCGCTATGTGTTGTTGGTACGGAACCAGCTTGGAATCCCGAGTCACAAAGTTCCCTCTGACTTGACCGATGACCAAGGCAGAATCTCCATAGACCTCAAGAATCTTGATTCTCATGTCAATTGCCGCTTCAATACCGTAGATACATGCTTCATATTCAGCCATATTGTTGGTGCATGCAAAGCATAATCTGGCAGTGAAGGAAAGGTGAAAACCTGTTGGAGAGAAGAGGATAACACCGATTCCACAACCTTTAGAATTGGAGGCACCGTCGAACACAAGCGTCCATCGCGCCCCTGGTTCGGGTCCTATATCAGGATTTGGAGTCTCATAATCTCTGATAAACAGAACATCCTCATCGGGAAAGTCAAACTTCATCTGTTGATAACCCTCTATAGGTTGATGAGCAAGGTAGTCAGACAAGACGCTCCCTTTTATTGCTTTCTGGGTAACATGTTGGATATCATACTCAGTTAACAACATTTTCCACCGAGCAATCCTTCCAGAGACAGCAGGCTTTTCAAAGATGTACTTTATCGGATCCATCTTGGATATCAACAAAGTAGTATGGTAAATCATGTATTGTCTTAGGCGTCGAGCAGCCCAGACCAGAGCACAACAAGTTTTCTCTAAGAGTGAGTATCTGGTCTCACAATCAGTGAATTTCTTGCTCAGATAGTATATCGCATGTTCTTTTCTGCCGGTGTCGTCATGTTGACCCAATACACATCTCATTGATTCATCGAGAACGGTGAGATACATGATTAAAGGCCTACCAGGAACCGGCAGTACTAAGATCGGTGGTTCTTGCAAGTATTGATTTATTTTGTCAAATGCTTCCTGACAATCATTATTCCATTCAACCGATTGATTTTTTCTTAGTAATTTGAACATTGGTTCACAGGTAGCCGTCAAATGAGAAATGAATCTTGAAATGTAATTGAGTCTGCCCAGAAAGCCACAGACTTCTTTTTCTGTTTTGG
Organism: Lathyrus tuberosus; assembly: GCA_022829125.1. Classification (NCBI taxonomy): domain Eukaryota; kingdom Viridiplantae; phylum Streptophyta; class Magnoliopsida; order Fabales; family Fabaceae; genus Lathyrus; species Lathyrus tuberosus. The sequence goes on along the minus strand of JALAZF010000278.1, from coordinate 6,545,411 downwards.
GAGGCGGCATGTTCTGAATTGCCCGAACCTTATCAGGATCAACTTCAATGCCCTTCCGACTTACAATAAAGGCCAACAGTTTACCAGATCGAACTCCGAAGGTGAACTTCGCAGGATTCAACCGCAGTCTAAACTTCCGAAGTCTGTCAAACAGTTTCTTCAGATGAACCAAGGGATCATCCTCAGTTCTGGACTTGGCAATCATATCGTCCACGTAAACCTCAATCTCTTTATGTATCATATCGTGAAAGAGGGTTGTCATGGCACGCTGGTATATTGCCCCTGCATTTTTTAGGCCGGATGGCATGACTTTGTAGCAATATGTACCCCAAGGCGTGATGAAAGTAGTTTTCTCCATATCAGCTGGGGACATCTTGATCTGATTATATCCTGAAAAACTGTCCATGAAGGAAAAGACAGAGAACTGCGCAGTGTTGTCCACCAAGACATCAATATGAGGCAAAGGAAAATCATCCTTCGGGCTTGCTTTGTTGAGATCTCGATAATCCACACACATTTCGACTTTACCGTCCTTCTTGGGAACTGGGACGATGTTGGCAACCCATTCAAGATATTCGGAAGTGGCTAGGAACCCAGCGTCAAGCTGTTTCTTTACCTCTTCTCTGATTTTGAGTGCCATGTCAGGTCTAGTCTTCCTGAGCTTCTGCTTGACAGGAGGACGTCTGGGTTTGAGTGGCAAGTTATGTTCAACGATGTTGGTATCCAAACCAGACATATCTTGATAGGACCAGGCAAAGATATCAACATACTCTTTCAATAACTTGACCAACTCGGAGTGTACATGCTCTGCGAGGGATGCGCCAACCTTGACTTCTCTTCTGACCTCATCAGTACCAAGATTGACAACTTCCACTAGCTCTTTGTGTGGCTGAATCTCTCTACGCTCGTGCTCAAGGAGCCTTGCCAGTTCAGCCGGTAATTCACAATCTCTCTTATCTTCTTCTTCGGCTTGGTTAATTAGAATTCCAGAATTACAATGGATGTTTGCCATGTTATTATCAATGCTTTTATTAGTTCTGCATGTTTATGAATATGTTTAGAATGAGCTATTTTTAAAAGTGAAAAAGAAAAGAAACTTTTGCCATTTATTTTGTGAAAAAGTAAGATAAAGAAAGGAAATAGAGCATGATTTTGAATGCAAAAAACTTTCATTTATTGATCACATAATATTGCAAAAGCGCGAGGCCCTTTACAAGCTATCCACTCGTCTCGGGCGAGGACGAGGGAATGAAAAAGCAAAATGCATTACATGTTATATGGGAAAACCACAGGAATCACGGTAGATGTCCAATTATTGAGCTTGAAACCCGGCGGACACTTGCGCACAAAGCTTGAAATCTGATTACTGGGACCAGCATCATCAGCAGCTGCCACGATGTCACCTTGCTGGAAACCCGCACTGTGGAACTTGACAAAGTTGCTTTGCTTTTGACCAGAGGAACCAGATTGACGACCAGGATGATAGCCCACTCCAAAACGATTATGCTTCTCGACCACATCAATCACATGCCCCCAGCCTGGCAAAGCACCTTTCTGGATAGCCTCCTTAGCACTCTTAGCAGACGCTAAAGTCAATTGTGGTGATCTACTTTGACTAGTTGAAGCAGAGCTGACATCTTCGAACTCGAGACACTGCAACGGCACCTCAGCTATGCCTTCTTCGGTCTCGACGTATCGAAAAGATGATAACTCGCTTACAATCAGATCCTCTTCACCACAGACAATGGCAAGCTGATCGTCAAACATGAATTTCAACTTTTGATGCAAAGTGGAGGTAACTGCCCCTGCAGCGTGGATCCACGGACGACCCAGTAGGCAACTGTACGCTGGATTGATATCCATCACTTGGAAAGTAATGGTAAATAGATGCGGCCCAATGTTGATGGGTAAGTCTACTTCTCCAATGACCTGTCTTCGAGAACCGTCAAAGGCTCTGACAACTAAGGCACTTGGTCTCATCTCGATTCCTTCCACTGGTAATTGGCTCAATGTACCCTTAGGCATCACATTGAGAGAAGAACCAGTATCCACTAGAACACGAGATAACAGGATGTCTGTGCAGGTTACAGATATGTGTAGCGCTTTATTGTGGGCAGTTCCTTCAGGAGGTAATTCTGATTCATTGAAACCCAAATACCGACTTGCAGTTATGTTGGCCACTACATCATCGAATTCGACGACAGATATATCTTGTATAATGTGGGCGTTGTTCAAAACTTTCAACAGAGCTGATCTGTGCGCAGGCGAACTCATGAGTAAGGACAAAATTGAGATCTTCGAGGGAGTCTGACCCAGCTGATCCACAATCTTAAAGTCACTTTTCTTGATCAGCTTAAGGAACTCTTAATCATCAAGGGTCTCCTTGCTCTTTGAAACACCCTCAAACGGGATAGTCGGTACTGGAACGGCAGTAGATGCCCCTTGTTGAACCACTGGGGTTGTGAATGCAGGTGTCTCCTTGGGAGAAACAACAGTTGGAACTTGAACAGGCTTCGTAGTGACCTTCGGAGCAAACACTCGTCCACTACGAGTCATACCTCCCCAGCTGTAACATTCACGATCTCCGATTCGGTGAACCTTATCTCTTGACCTCCAGAAAACACAGAAGACCCATACTTCCACGGTACCTCTTTAGAATTCTGATACGAAAACGGCTTTGGCGGACAAACCACGATAGGTTGCACCTTCTTCTGTTTTGGGGATTCCACAGGAACCTTCCTATAGACGATGGTGAACGGCTCGATGGCAGCAACTTCCTCGACAGGTTTAAATCTGGCAAATTGCACTTCGCCACGGTTCATCAAAATCTGGACACAACCCTTCAGCCTTCGACACTGGTTGGGATTATCATCACAAATCTGACACTTACCATGCAACCCTTTCAACAGCCCATGTTCCTTCAATTTCTTGAAAACCACAGCCATCGGAGTCTTTACTTCGTCGACATCCATAATCAATTCAGCCTTCGAACTGTAATACCCCATATTATTTAAATGTTCAATTGGATATCAGATGAGATCAGATGAGTATCTATGTGCTCTATCTTTGATTAATTGGATTAATGGAATCCTCTAAGTACTTTAAGTATTATCAATTGAGATCGATAGAGCAACTAATGAACTCTGAAGAGATCAATTATTTTATTAAAGGGATTAGTCCAAGAGAGGATTTTATGGTAACTCTAATAATTGATCATTTGGTGTGAGACGATAAAATATCAATTGGAGATATTTTACCCTATTAGATTTATATTATATGATATTGGTTATATATATAAATAAATAAATATATATATATATATATATATTTGTAAAGAGAAAGAATAGAAAGTGGGTGAGAAGAAGAAAAAGAAAAACAGAGAAAGAAGAGGAAAAGGGAAAACGTGGAAAAAGAGAAAGAAGAAAAGAAGAGAAGAGAAGAGGGAAAGAGAGGAAAAACTCAAGGAAGAAGAAGAAACTCATGGATCATCTTCACTATTCATCATCTTCTTCAACCTCCTCTTCGATTATCAGGTGGGTTCTAGTTAGACATTTTAAGTTCTAGAAATATATGTTTAGAACTTAGGTTAGATTTGAGAGAAAATGATTAAACGGATAAATCAATGAAATCTAATGGATGAAATGCGATATAACATGCGTAGTATAGTCGGGTTATGATTGGATAAGTTGGATTGAGTTTGAATTGAATTGGTTTGGTTGAAAAACCTAACTTTTCATATTTGATAAATTGGTATTAATTTTATAATTATGTTGGATGGCATTTTTATGGAGAAAATATCATAATATGTCGAATTCTGAGACCGGGGCTTTTTACGAAATCGAAATCGGAGGTCCGGAAGGCATTTAACGGTCGAAAACTGAGTTTTTAGCAGAATCTGCGTATTTATGCGCTAACTCCCAGAATTATGCGTCGACGCATGATCTCGTGCGCTGACCCGGGCGAAATTTCCAGGTTTATGCGTCGGCGCATGATCACAGAAATTTTCCAAAATGTCAGATTTTGTTTTCTTCATAACTTTTGAACCGTAAGTCCGTTTTGGTCCCCGTTCGAAGTGTTAGAAAGCTAATTTTATGCTCTTTGTGATGGTGAGGTAGAAACATAGTTATATGCTATGGATTAATAAGAAAAATCTGGAAGAGTAATGTATGTGTGAATATTGTAGTCCCCGTTTCCACCAAAACACATCAATCGGGAATCCGATTGATACGAGTCCAAAGCCTTTGGAAAGATGATCCAATAAGGTAGTGAATGGTGATGTGAAACCATGATTTAACCAAGGATGCTTGGTAGAGGATATTAGGGGCTTGTATGCCTTAAAAATGTGTAAACTACTATGTGATTATGTTTGACATATTATGCTATCATGTGTGTTTTATGATTGATGTTGTAATATGATTGTCTAATATTGTTGTTGAACATAATTGAGAGAATATTCATGCTTAAAATGAATAAGAGTGAGAAAACTTACCCCAAACCTAATGATATGATTCTAGGTTGTGATTAGAAATTGATAGAAACTCTGGATGGTGACGCTCATGCATTCATTGGCGAGTTCTGGCCTGGAGTAGATAACCTAGATGGCAAGGGTCGGGCACCTGATGTAGGAAGGTACATCTGTGACGAGATTGGTCTAGGAGAGTGTGAGACACTAGTATGGAACATGTGCGTGAACCTTTGTGTTCTTTGAGAAAAGGCGAATGTGGCCTTAAGGCATTGTCGCCTTGTGATTGTCGAATACAATCACGTTGTGTATATGATCACGTAATCGTAACCATTTATCTTGAGGTGTAGTTTCATGAGACTCGAGCTCCTCCTCTGAAACGTATGCACAATTACTTGGCAGGTTTGATTCCCGCGTGTAGTACGAATGAAGCCTATATGGTAGAGACTTGTGATGGTTAACAGGCCATGAGAAGTGACGGTTCACGGTTAACAGGTCGATGTTCCCGAATCATTTCGTATGCCAAGTAACTACAAGGATCCATGACTCGGGTCGACTTCTAGACGTAGAAGCGGACGGGAAAAGGGGATGCCTTGGTACAGGTTATCGATTCGTAAGGAATCTTGAGTTAACAGGCTCAGGACGTAATTCCTTCCGTGTGAATTTTATGAGTTAATAGACTCATGACATGTTTCCATATAGTGTGAGATTGTGAGATTGTGAACTCAAGGTCATTTTTCCCTTCCCCTTGACTTGAGTTAGGATTGGTTAGAACCCTGTAAAGCCGAGAGGATCTATAAGATAGAGAACTCACTGAGATTTGATGTATCTCACCCCACTATAGTTGCTATATTTCAGGTTCGGGTTGCAGGTTGATTTACAAGTGGAGCGATGCTTGGATGTTTCAAGAGAAGCTTAGTTAAGCTTATTCCGCTATGTATTATTTTCTTGTACAATGAGGAATATTGTATAACGATCTTAGTTTTATTGTTTTGGCAAATTTCCATGACTTGTACCATAGTTTGTATTTGTGTTTTAGAATGGTCAAGTATGTGAATTACATCATTAGGCACTTATGATGGTGTCAGTACTAAATAAAATGCTTGTATGGTATTAATCTAGATATATATTATACAGGGCATTACACGAACTATCCCCAATCATGTTAACTGCAGGTCCACCGTGATTCGGCAACGGATTATTCTGAATGTTAGGTCCTGCCTCAGCAAAAGTCAGAACTTTCTTATCAATGAGTTCCTGAACCTTGGTTTTGAAAACAAAGTAGTCCTCTGTTGCATGTCCTATGTATCCAGCATGATAAGCACAGGATGCATTTGGGTTATGCTTCGGGCCAAATGGAGGAATCGCAGGTGCAGTCTGTTTGGGGACAATTGCTCCTTGGTGAACCAAGTAAGGAAACAGTTCAGTGTATGATACCGGAATTCTATCAAAATTCAGACGCTTACGGCTTCCTTGACTGTTGCTGTTCTGACGGTTTTGATTCTGCTGATTTTTGTTCTGTTGATTCTGTTGCTGATTCTGAGCATTCTGAACTGGTTGTTGCGGATGATACTTGTTGTACCCCAAATTTTACCCTTAGATCCATTGATCTCTTGCATGTCATATTAGGTCAATCATGCTGCATAGCTAACCCTTTTATCAGGTTTTTGTTTGTGTTTGTTTCTTTTTTATCAGGTGCTATCTTAAGGAGATTCAAGAGGTGATTAATCAAGATTTTTGGATGGAGCATTGAATCAAGCAAATCTCTAAGAGATTGTCTCCAATAACGCTAACCATGATCCTCTCCATAACCAAATTTCTACCCACTTTATCTACCCTCAATCATCTTTTATATTCCTAACCAATTTCCTTAATCATTCAACCAATTTTATCCAAGCTCTCCATTTGTCAATGCTAATTCCCATAAACCATATCTATAACCTTAATCAATTGCCAAATCCACCATTATTATTTTGTTTTCCTAATCATTTTTTTTATAACAAGAGATAAAAAAAACCATTTCTAAATTTTATTCATAAGCCCACATGATTGGCCTAACGTACAAAATGTATTGCAACTATATTGGATTTAAATTTCTTAACCAAGAACCAATAGGAATCAAGCTTAGTAGTTTTGACTTTTCAACTTTGATAATCAACCAATGGGAGAACGACATGTGGCATATAAGAAACCAAAATCAACCAAGTTGGCTCTTCTTCCTCGTTCATGCTTGCGAAATTCAGATTGGGAGAAGAAATTCAAAACACGAGCATATCAATTCATTCAAAGAAACTGTTTCAACCTCAATCCTTGGCGCGCTATTTGTGCAATTTGAATTCTCCAAGACCATTCTCGTTTCAACTTTCAAGGTTTGGCTCAATAAAAGTGGTTCTGAGGATTTTCCAGTTTCAGCATTCAACCTGCTCTCGTCTGCGATCTCTCCACGCCATCCCCAACCTTTGCCTCATTTGATACCCCTCCATATGACATCAAGTAAGGAGCTCTGAAGCAATATATGAAGTGGTGAATTGACCCTGCAATTCTAGGATTTTGCACAGCATGAACGGCGTAATTGTCTCCAAGATATGGACCAACATTTGAATTTCAAAAAGAGACGTTGTGACTCTAACTTCTACTCAGCACTCCACATGTTTAATGTTTGGACTCACACAACCCTTGGGTTCAGCCTATAAAAGGGACTCGCTTCTACACATCTACACACCAACAATTTTCACAAAGTACTCAAAAATCCTCTGAAGTTCCACAAGTTTCGAGCAAGCGAGTTGGAAGTTGGCTTTGGAGTTTGCTTTGGAAGGGAAGGCAGTCATCATACTTGAAGACAGTGGACATTACTCCACTTGGTATTGTATTCTTATCCTTTTGTTAATAATGCTCATTTAATATTATCATTGCCATATGCATTTCATTGTTCTTTACATGCGTATCTGGTTGATATATACTTGAATATTTTGTTTGTATGCTCATGACTTGAGTTCTTAAAATAAGATGATGTTTTGTGATATGATACACATGAATGTTTTTGTGATAAGTTGTACTACCTCTGATTTTGTTCATTAAATGGCTGCAACTATAAGTTCTCATTGTGGTTTTATATTGACAAGATTGATGGTAGGTTTTGTTGACCTACTTAGATGTCGTATGCACTTAAATGTGATGTTGAGACAAGAGACTTGTGAACCTATGTTTATCTTTGTAGTTCTGATGTGCTCTTAAATTGTAGAATGCCTGAGCTTAGCTATCTTTATTGCTGATTTAATGATTGTTTGGTGTTGTCAAGCTGTTCTTGCTAAATTAGCACTAATTCCTTTTTTCTGCTATCATCAATATATGACCATTTGGTGTACTCAGTCATTGGTTTTAAGCCTTGTCATTGTGGATGTTTGCAATTTTAAGGTTGATAGTTTTGTACACATTTGTATGCACCACGGCCTTTGCATTGTTGATGATTGACCTTGTATTTGAGTTTTGATTGTTTGAACTGTTAGTATCATACAAGTTATTGCTTAATGTTGCACCTCTTTGGACTGATTTTTTATTTAGTGGATGTTTAAGGTTTATGATTAGGAATGTGGAGTTTAGGATGAAAACTGTGTTGTTGATGATCATGTGCCTCTCTTGTTCTATGACTTATGCTTTTCCATCTTGTACATGAAAAACCATTGTGCTGAACTGTTAATCTCAGAAGTTATGTTTTGGTGATATCATGATTTGTTCTCTATGTTAATATCGTGCTCTTGATATGTTCTGCTAGCCTTGACATGTTTTTAACATGTTTCTAAGTTAGGCCTTTGTGATATCATGACTTCATACATTTATGTTTGATAAATGTGCTTGCTTGTTTGTTGCCCAAGTTGGTTTTTACTAAGTCCTTTGCTCCTGCCTATTTTTAAGTGTTACCTCTTGAATGAGTTTGTTTGTTATACTGTCTGGTAGCATGTCCTATCCTTGCTTAAATGTGCTTGCCCTCAACCATCATGATGTTTGTATACCTGTCACTGTAAACATGACCAATTTATGCTTGTATCAATAGGGTGAGTGTATGGATTTCTGCTTATAATTCAGTTTGCTAGCTATCTTTGATTTAAAATGTCACTATCATGTTTGATATGCACCTTATGATGTATTAAAAGATATGAACCTAAATGACTTGCATTGACATTGTGTGATTGGTGTACCTTTAACCTAGCTTTGATTCATGACTCAACACTATGCTTTCTACCTTCATGTTTGAATGCATTTTTCCTTGGCATCATGTGACCTTATGACTGACTAGTATTCTTGTGATTTTCCTAGATATACATTTAGGATGTATGAACTCTTGTTGTATTTAGTTTTGTATGCTAGCATTGGTAATCGCTATCTTGGTCTTGTGGAATGCACCAAGACTGGTCTAAATGTTAATTGTCAGCACTGATGTTATTGTCTGTTGATGTTTTACCCTATGATATCATCCTATTGTGACTCCCATTTAGCATGTTTTCTAGACCAGTCATTGATATTGGATCCATCTTAGGGTACCTCTTTTTTAACCTTGTCTTTGCAAATGGATTAACATACTTGAGTTATTTTTGGATTTTGAGAACCATCATTGAAACTGACTTATCATTATGCCCTAACACATCCTTTGTTTGCTTGCATTTTTAAACTTATAATTTTGTCAATCGTGTGATTCAAACCTTAAACATCTCTGCTACCTTACCTTGAGCATGCTAAAGTTTTGAGATTACTTTGATATACATGAACTGAACTTGCCATGTTGATCTGTATCTATATGTTGTTTGTTAATTGCATTCCAAGATGTTTCCACTTCATTTAAACCTCCTTTAAACTTGGTTGATGCTTGCTGTTATGGTTGTGTATGAATTTGCTAGTTTACTTTGCTTCTATACTATTTTGTTTGACAACATTAAACTTGTGTGTAAAACCATGTCATACTGTTTTGAATTTCATGATATGTATGTTATTTTTATTTAGTCATGTTCAAGACATGTCCTTGTGTGATTTTCAATTTAATAGATTGTATGCTTAATTATCATTACTTGCCATGGCTGCGTGTGGTCTCCTTATCCTATGCTTTCAAATGTGATTGTTTTGATGTCAAATTTATATGGTTGAACCCTTACTTGGTAGTCAGTATGTGTAGCAATTCTTGGTTTTGGGATTGACAATCATGTTTCTGCTTCTTTTAACTGACCATGTCTGATCTTGAATGGCTTAGCCTATTGCTTCCCTTTTATGAGCAGTTGGTGTGATAGCTTGGTTTGTGATTAATTTGAAATGTGTTGTTTGCTTGTTGCCACTGCTGTAAGAATTTAACACTCTACACTTCCAAATATTCTCTACTTTACAGTGCTTGCTTGATAACCCATATGTGTGGCTGTTTATTACATTCAAGTTACTACATGTTGCCCCTTAGTATGTGTTGCTGTTATGTTTGTAAATTCACTGCTCAAACATCCAATTGTTCTCACTTGGTACATTTATGTGTTAAGCTTTGCTTGTTGTTCAATATGCGTGTTATTTCATGGATTTGAGTATAGATCATTTGCCTCTGTTTCATCTAGTTTGGTAATGTTTGTTGAATGGCATGGCATGGAGATCACTATCGTGGTTGGTTTGATGTTGGTTGGTTCATTTGAAATATGCGTGCATAGAAGGATCATATGTTTATTGAGTAGGTTATAATACCGGCTGTAACAGCCACCCCAGTGGCAAGCACACACTATCACACGCCTTGCCTACCTCTAGGACTGGGGTTCGAGTCCCCCTCGCCCCAGTCCTTTTGTTTATTTTCCTGATTTTCGCTTTTCTTTACATATCTATCTGTGCTATCCATCATATTTCCAAACGCGCACATTGGCCTGATGGTATGAGTTTTAGACTGCAAGCGAGAAGACCTGGGTTCAATCCCTAGGTGTACCATTTCCTTAATTTTTATCACTTGTTGGTTTTAGTTTATTTTTTCAAGTTTATGCTTCATTTTCTAATTTCCATAACTTGTTCATTTTACATCTTTTTCTCTCCATTCTTTTTGCTATATTCTTCTAATTAAATTTACTTTCTAAATATAAAAGAAAATTGATAAAAATATTTAATCTTGAGACCTTTATTCATGATAAGATTAGGAATGCTTATTAGGGTTTTATTGCACTTCCTTATTCATCTTGCCATGTTATCTCCATTTATCATGTTTGATCTTTGTCCAACATGTATGTTTCTAACTTTGCATTGACATCATAATTTTGTTTCAACTCATATCGTATTCATGTCTTTTACATCATCATATTTGAATTATAACTTGTTATCTTTTAGTAATCTCTACAACTGTTATCTTTCCCCCCATTACAAAGGGAGACCTTCCTTAAATTGACTCTTGAAGTCACTAAACAACCACCCTACCTTATCCTTCTAGGTTTACCCTTGTTTCTTGGCCTCATGAGAGCCAATGAAATCATAACTTAGAAGTAGGTCAGAGTTTCTGAACTCTATGTGATTCTCATCCTCATGAGAACTCACTTTCCCCTATAACTTAGATTTAGAAAGTTATCGTGAACTCTAAAATGAGCTCATACTAATTTCCCCTTGGAACTTTGGCCATAGCCAATGGTTCCTATCCTTCACCCTTAGACCGGTGAACTACGGATACTCTGATTCCACTCCCGTAAGGATACGTAGGCGCAAAGTGTGATACTTTGTCGAGTATACTTAGATACAAACCCCTAGGGTTTCAACCTCTAGCATATCACCCTTAGCAAGCAAGTAAGATATAACAAGTTAAAACAAGAGGTTCCCGTAGAGTACTACGGACGTTTAGGATGCTAATACCTTCCCTAGGCGTAACCAACCCCTGAACCTTAGATCTCCCCCCTTTAGGTTTTCTCGATCTTGAACCTTTCCTTTGGATAAATCAAAGTCGGTTGTGAATTCAAAGAAATGTGATGCAAGTTAATTAATAGCTTGATATCTGATTCTCACCGCAACAGAAATGACGACTTCACTGGGGAACAATATTTTTGAGGGTTAAGCCCACCTTTGTTTTTGTTTGTTTTATTCATGCTTGTTTATTTGTGTATATCTGTTTGATTGCCTGTATATATGCTTGGCTTGATTATCTTTTGTTGGCTTAGTTCTTGAGTGGTGAGATAAATCCTAACCCGGATTTGAGTGCACTTATGATAGGACGGTGGTATATTCAAGGAGGCTTTGAGGGAGTCGAATCCTGAAAAAGTTAACTTGAGACACCATCACTCAGTTGAGGCCCTCTCGAGAGTCTAGTTATGTTGAACGAATCTATTCATGAAAACGTGCTACTTTCGACCTAGGAGCCCTTGATATTGAGAACCGTAGTTACCATACGCCACTTAGCCTTTTTAGGATGTAGTGCGGTGACCATAATGGAGTCTATTTCTGAATTGGTTGTCACGCAATACTACACTCAGACGAGATTCTCTTGAGAATTTTATTGATTACCAAGTCATCTGGGAAATCGTTAAAATCCGAAAGATGGGTTGTCGACTCTGGGAACTTCTTAGAACCCTGTTCAGCAGGTGAAAACCAATAGTACATACCAATGGGAAGGGTGAACCCTAGCTCCATGCTCAACCTATCCCCTTTTGTTTGTGCTTTGTGTGTCTTTGTGTGTGCCTTGCATTCATACATCATAAGCATTCATGCTGCATCTGTTTCATGGAACTCAGATTTCTTTTCTTATATCAGAGGGATATCATGGATAGTTCAAGAAAAAACACCATTAAATACACTTTCAAGAGTCCCAAATTGGAGGACCTAAGGAAATTAGGAGATTTGCTAACGGACCCTGAAGGATTCATAAACAGATATGGGAAGTTGTGGGTTTTGTTGAAGAAGACCATTGATGAAGAGCTCCTTTCAACTCTGCTTCAGTTTTATGATCCAAAGTATCACTGCTTCACGTTTCCTGACTATCAACTCTTACCTACCCTTGAGGAATACTCTCAGATAATTGGTTTGCCTATCAAGGATGAGTCCCCGTTTCCTATCTTCGAGAAGGATCCTAAAGAAGAAGAAATAGCCAAGAAAACTCATCTGGAATTAGTTGACATCAAAAGCAATTTAATTTCTAAAGGAGAAATTTTTGGGTTAACTGCTAAGTTCTTGTTTGAAAAGGCTCGCTACTTTGCTAAACACTCCAACCGAGATGCCTTTGAAGCTGTTTTTGCATTACTTATTTATGGACTTTTCTTGTTTCCGAACATTGACAACTTTGTGGATCTGAATGCAATCAAGATATTCTTGAAACAGAATCTGGTACCTACCCTGCTTGCTGAAGCTTATCACTTAGTCCATACAAGAAATGCTCATAGGAATGGACAGATTACTTGCTGTGTCCTTATACTGTATAGATGGTTTATTTCGCATCTACCGAAGGCAGGCATATTCTGGGATTCCAAGAAAGGATGGTGGTCTCAGAAGATTATGGCACTCTCCCATGCAGACATTGACTGGTATAATAGGGTGTATGATGGAATCCTGATTGTAGATAGCTGTGGAAACAATGGCAATGTGCCTCTTCTTGGCATTAAAGGTGGAATCAGCTACAATCCTGTATTAGCACGACGCCAATTAGGGTATCCTTTGGAAGATAAACCTCTCAGTGTTCATGTGGAAAACATCTATTTTGAAGTATATGACAAGAACGAAGAACAGAAGAAGCTGATCTTGAATGCTTGGGGTAGCAAGCGTAAGAGAGGAAGAAGTTCTTTGGGGAGACCTAACTGTGTGTCCTTGGAGCCCTACCTCCAATGGGTCAGAAGAAGAGCTATAGGTTAAAGATGCCTTATAAGAGGCAGGAACCAATTGCTTTGAAGAAGGAGCCTGTTTTAAACTTCATGTCAAAAGAGGAAGAGCTAGAGATTTATTTAAGACAAGCCCAAAGGTCAGAAGAAGCCTGGAAGCTCAAGTATCAAGTGGTCATTGAAGAAAACCTAGAACTCCAGAAGCAGCTACAAATCAAGAATGAAGAGTTACTTTCATGCAAGAAGAGAAAGGCCCTGGAAGAGCCTAGTTCCTCTAACACTCAGCCCCCCGCTTAGAAAGCCATCCTTGACAACCTCGTCGCAGAAAGGGATCAGATGGAGAAAGAAATCAGAACACTCAACACAAGGCTCTTAGGAGAATTTCCTTAGGACTTTTTAGATTTTATTTAGCTTTATGTTTAGGACTTTTGAAAGTGTATCAACTCTTGTAATTCTTCTTTTATTTAATGAAAATGAGGTCTTTTGATATCTCTTGATATTTTGCGAGCGTCTGAATTCCATGAAACTTTGCATTGCATTTTGCATTCCTGCTAAACTATCAAGATACTAATTTTGTTTTGCAGATTTTGTAGAAATGGATGCTACAGGGAAAAGAGTTTGGCCTTATTTCTTTGAACTACCGGAAGTGGAGCGTTTGTTGTAGTTAGGAGAAATGGTTGAAGACCAGTCAGCCTTCGCTGATAGATACGGATGTGTCATTCCATTGATGAAAACACTAGTGACTGTAGGGCCCCTTGAAGTTTTGGTCCAGTTGTATCATCCCGCGTACCGCTGCTTCGTGTTCCCTGAATTCCAGCTGGTGCCGACCCTAGAGGAGTTCTCAGCCATGATAGGGATTCCAGTCAGAGAAGCTCCCATCTTTTCTGGGATTGAAGAAATGTCTTCCGCCAGGGACATCGCCAGAGTAACCAGAATCAGACTATCTGACATCCAGGCTAACCTAACTAACAAAGGATGAAAGCATGGACTGCCTGCTCAGTTCTTGATGGAAAAGGCTCTGTACTCCAAAAACGGAGGAAGTGAGGCTTTGTTTGAGTCAACCCTAGCTCTGATGATATATGGTTTGTTCCTATTCCCAAATGCCAAGAACTTCGTGGATACCCAAGCCATTCAGCTTTTTACAGTCAACAATCCGGCCCCAACACTGCTAGCGGATGTTTACCATTCCATACAGACCAGATACACTAGAGGCTGTGGGCCAATTGTTTGCTGCGTAGCCCTCTTTTACAAGTGGTTCATTTCTTATCTGCCAAAGACTCCGACTTTCTGGGAGGTCGAAGACTGTAAGATTTAGTCCAAAAAGCTGATGGAATTGAAGCATGCCGACATCGAATGGTATGATTCAACTGAAGAAGGAATTATCATAATCCATAACTGTGGGGATTGCCCCCAATGTGCCTCTCATGGGAAGAAACGGTTGTATCAATTACAACCCTATCCTTGCACGCCGTCAGTTGGGTCATCTGAAGGAGGGAATTCCAGATGACGAGGATATGAAGATGATGTTTTATGATGAGAGAGGAGGTTTTGAAATAAAGATGCGTTTGGAGCGTGCTTGGCGCCAAATTAACAGACAATTATGGAAAGCTGAATGCCCAGTCACAAAGGCTCACTTGCAATGGTCTCGTGATATAGCTCGTGTAATGATGAAGTCACATCCTCACCATGAATCACCTACCAAGACAAAGCAGAAGATGGTGGAAGAGTTAGGAGAATTGGTTCTTGCAAGAGAAGAGACACAAGAGCGTATCAGCAAGTTGATGAGAGTGATTAATGGAGGAGAAGGGTCATTAATCAGTGGATTCAATCCTTAGTATTACTGTTGTTGTTTCCCTTGTTGCTAATGTTCCCTTTCGTTTTGATGTATTTCTATTTATGTACTTGGAGTATGAGGATGCACTGCTCCTGATGTAATGTTCACCAGACTCTTAAATGAAGAAGTTTATTTTGTCAAAGAATCTATCGTCTATATTATTTGCAAAATTTCTTTGGTTTCTTGATAGTTTAGCCTGCATTTGCATTTGCATCCTCATTTGCATCTTCATGTGCATTTCTTTCTTTGTCTTTGTCTTATGTCGCCGTGTTCTCTCCAGAATCGTCACACTGAATCCCAGACACAACTACAACACCCGAGCCCAAGCTCGATTCAGAATGTCAGAGATATACAGAGAAATGGACAGAGTCAACAATGAATTGAATGAGATACGAGGAGGAATGGGACAAATCCTCGAGGCTATTAATGTTATGAAAGCAAAGATGGACACCCAGGCCACAGTGGTCTCTGAAATCGTCACTACAATGGTAGAACCTCCTATCATCCCTGTCATGAATCCCACTTTGGGCATGCCAGAAGATTTTATCCGTGCTACAGTTCCTTTGACAACACAGCAAACAGTTCCTTTGGTCAATGAGACTCTCCAAGCTATTCCTACCTATGCTCCACCTGCAGTAAAAACTCAAGTGCATCCGATTTTCCAAAACCATCAGCCCTACGACTACATTGATGTATCAGAAGAAGGAGATGATAGACACGAGAAACTGAGAGAGAGTGTTGAAACAATGCAGAGGAAGATGAAGGCAATAGAGTTGAGTAATGAATTCAGTACTGACATTAAAGACATGTGTTTGGTTTCAGATTTGGTAATCCCACCCAAGTTCAAGTTACCAAGTTTTGAGTTGTACTCAGGGGCCACATGTCCCAAATCCCATTTGATTATGTACTACCGAAGAATGGCCGCGCACGTACGCAATGACAAGCTGATGATCCATTGTTTTCAGGACAGTTTGAAGGGGGTTGCTGCTAAGTGGTATTTGAGTCTAGACCAATCCCAGATCTGTTGTTTCCAGGATGTAACTGATGCTTTTGTGAAACACTATAAGTACAATATGGATTTAGCCCCTGACCGTAGGCAGTTATTGAATATGGCCCAGAAAGGTACTAAGACTTTCAAGGAATATGCACAACGTTGGAGAGAGACTGCTTCTCAAGTTGAACCACCATTGACCGAGAAAGAGTTGGCTTATTGGTTTGTACACATAGTAAATCCTGAATTCTATGAGAGAATGGTCAGTAGTGTTAGTGCTAATTTCGCTGATATTGTTGCAATTGGTGTGAAGGTAGAAGCAGGATTAAAGAGTGGAAAAGTAATCGGTTCTCCGAGCAGTTCAACTGGCGTCAGTACTAAGAAGTCTCCTAGTCATTCTCACAAGAAAAGGGAAGGAGAAACTAATGCCATTATGGCAGGAAAGACCCAGAGCCCTCGATGGAAGCAACCAATGTACCAGCAACAGCAGAGACCAAACTTCTCTCAGCATCCAATTTACCAAATGCAGTATGCTCAACAACCTTACGTAGCTGCTGTTACACCTACTTTCAATCACCAAGCTGCGCAGCAGGCGCCAACATATCAACAGACAGCTTATCAGCAGTGACCTAAAAACCAGAATTATCAGCAACCAAGGCCACAGGTTCCACAGTAGAATTCTCCCCACAAGAAGCAAGGAGGAAAGCCAGCATTTCCACCTATACCAATGTCATATACAGAGCTCTATCCTTCTTTAGTGGAGCAAGGGTTGATCGTTACTAGACCTTTGGGACCACCAACCAAGAAATTTATGCCTTTCTTCAACCCAAATGCAACTTGTGCTTTTCATCAAGGAGGCGTTGGTCACGACTTGGAAGGCTGTTTAGCGTTGAAGAATGTAGTGAAGGTTTTGATGGAAAAGAATATTCTTTCATTTGCTGATAATCAATCGAATGTGAAGAACAATCCTTTGCCTACCCATGGGACCACTAATGCCATAGAAGATGAGAAGGATGAAGTCTTAGTTTTAGATGCGACGAAGATCAAAACTCCTATCAAGGTTTTTCATGCTAAGCTGTTTAAAGCTGGGTTAGTTGAAGTTTTCCATGATGACTGTGAAGAATGTAATGTCAGTATCAAGGGTTGTCGTTTAGTCCAAGATGATGTTCAGTATCTGATCAATGAAGGGTTCCTACAGGTGTTCAGTAAAGAAAAGGAGAACAGAGTTGCAGCAATTGAGCCTGTATTTAACCTACCAAACCCAAGAGGGCAGGTATCCGGGTCCAACACATCCAAGTCTGGGTCTGTAGTTCCTGTGTTTAATAAACCAGTACCAATTTTCAATAATCCTGAAATGATTGATGCTTCCACCATTAATCACTCCAAGCAATGTGACATCAGACAACCTGTTCCATTTAGGTTCCGAGGGACCAAGGCCGTGCCATGGGTCTATGAGAAAGTCATGAAAGGCAAAAGACGAGAAGACGTGATTCCAAGGAAAGAGGTAGGAATCACTGTTGAAGACGTAGTTCCAAGGAAATAGGTGGGAACTACTACTGAAGATGTGACTAATATAGTTGGAACTGGAAAGATGACCCGAAGTGGAAGAGTATACACTCCTTCTTTCAAAGAAACCACACCCAGGGAAACTGTTATCCCCGCACCATCCAAAGACAAAGGAAAGGAGGTAATTTCTCAAGAGGAAGATGAAGTGTTCCTAAGAATTATCAAGAAAAGTGATTACAAAGTGATAGATCAGCTCCATCAGACACCATCCAAGATTTCGATCTTATCTCTGTTAGTTAATTCACCAGTTCACATATCAACTTTGCAGAAGGTGTTAGCCCAGGCACATGTAGCTCAGGATATAACAGCTGGACAGTTTGACCATGTCGTCGCCAACATCACAGCTTGTAACACTCTTAGTTTTAGTGACGAAGAGTTACCCCGAGATGGAAGGAATCATAATCTTGCTTTGCATATATCAATAAAATGTCAGGAGGATACAATGGCTAGAGTTCTTGTAGATACCGGTTCATCCTTGAATGTTTTGCCAAAAAGAATTCTTGATAAACTGTCGTACCAAGAAGCTATAATGAAACCCACTTCTCTTATTGTCAAAGCTTTTGATGGTTCAAGAAGATCGGTGATGGGAGAAATTGAGCTACCTGTTTTGATTGGCCCTCAAACATTCAACATCCTTTTTCAGATCTTGGATATCAACCCTGCCTACAGTTGTTTACTGGGTAGACCTTGGATCCACGAGGCTGGTGCTGTAACCTCTACCTTACATCAGAAGATGAAGTTCGTGGCCGACGAGAAGTTAGTTATCATACATGGTGAAGAGGACCTGATGGTCAGTAATTTGTCCTCGTTTCGTTACATTGAAGCGGATGAAGATGCTTTGGAAATTTCTTTCCAGACTCTTGAAATAGCTAATGTCGTTATGCTTGACGACAAGGAACCAGCAGCCTCTGGTTGTCCATCTTTTGTTTCTTTCAAAAGAATTCAATCTGCCTTACGAGGAGGAGTACCTGAAGGCTGGGGCAAGATCGTCGAGGTCCCAGAAAGAGAGAAATACCAAGGGTTGGGTTACAAACCAACTTTTGAGGAAAGAGCTGCTTCAACAAAAAGAAGACTAAGGACCATTCAATAAGTGTTCGTCAGGGGAGGACAACAAGTCCATGCAATTATTGAAGACGCTGAAGATGAAGATATCAATCACTTGGTGTTTTGGTGTGACGCCGCTTTAAGTAATTGGGAAGCCATTGAGATACCTATTTTGTACCCTATGCCAGAGTAATTTGTTTGTTTGCTTTGATGTTTTCAATTCCGTAGCCTTGCCCGAGGCTTTCGGATGATTTTGTATGTGCCACCGCTTTTAAATCTTATCAATGAAGTGTTTGTTTTGTTAAGTTCCTTGTATTTATTCCTGTTCTCATTTTCAAGAAAAATGGCAACCTTTTCAAAACTACAAATTTCTTCTTTTGTTCATGTTTGTGCATTTTTAATAAAATAAATCCCTCCATCGTGCAGAATGATTCCCAAACCCGTTGTATTCAATGACCCTACTCTCACTATCGACTTTGATTCACCCATTTATCAAGCTAAGGAAGAAGAGGATTACGAGGTCCCCGATGATTTGGCTGAAATGTGTGAGTATCAGTACACGGATCTTCAACCACACGAAGAGAAAGTTGACGTCATCAACCTTGGCACTGAAGAGAAAAGGAAAGAGGTCAAGATTGGGGCAACCCTTGGGGCAGAGATCAGACAATGGCTAGTCCTGCTTTTGGAAGAATATGTAGACGTGTTTGCTTGGTCTTATCAAGACATGCCTGGATTGGATACAGATATAGTAGTTCATAAGCTACCACTCAAGCCTGAATGTCCACCCGTGAAGCAAAAGCTCCGTAGAAGTAGACCAGATATGCCTTTCTAAATCAGAGATGAGGTTAAGAAGCAATTGCATGCAGGATTCTTGGCAGTCTCAAAATATCCAGAATGGGTAGCCAACATCGTGCCGGTTATGAAGAAAAATGGTAAAGTGCGAATGTGCGTAGATTACAGGGATCTCAACAAAGCTAGTCCCAAAGACGACTTTCCCCTACCACATATTGATACTCTTGTGGATAATATAGCCAAGTTTGCAGTTTTCTCCTTCATGGATGGTTTCTCCGGTTACAACCAGATCAGAATGGACCTAGCTGACATGGATAAGACTACATTTATCACCCCGTGGGGAACCTACTGTTACAAGGTTATGCCCTTTGGTTTGAAGAACGCAGGGGCAACTTATCAGAGAGTTATGGTGACTTTATTCCATGACATGATCCACAAGGAAATTGAAGTATACGTGGATGACATGATTGCTAAATCCCGAAGCGAGGAGGAACATTTGAACCATCTCTTGAAGTTGTTTAGGAGACTCCGAAAGTATCAATTGAAGTTGAATCCGGCCAAATGCACTTTTGGTGTCAGGTCAGGGAAGTTGCTTGGTTTCATCGTCAGCCAGAAAGGAATTGAAGTAGATCCTGACAAGGTACGAGCTATTCAAGAAATGCCAGCTCCACGAACTGAATCACAAGTGAGAGGATTTCTGGGTCGTTTGAACTATATATCCAGATTCATTTCCAATATGACTCCAATTTGTGAACTGATCTTCAAACTGCTCCGCAAAGACCAGACTGTAGAGTGGAATTTTGATTGCCAACAAGCTTTTGAAAAGCTCAAGAGTTATTTGCAAGCACCACCCATTCTAATTCCTCCTGTTGCTGGAAGACCTCTCATTATGTACATGACTGTTTTAGAGGGATCCATGGGTTGTGTGTTGGGCCAATGTGATGAAACTGGTCGCAAAGAACATGCCATTTATTACCTGAGTAAGAAGTTCGTTGATAGTGAAAGCCGTTATTCATTGCTTGAGAAAACCTGTTGTGCCTTAGCATGGGCCGCCAAACGTTTGAGGCAGTATTTGATATGTCACACTACTCTATTGATCTCGAAAATGGATCCAATAAAGTATATCTTCGAGAAGCCTGCTCAAACAGGAAGACTTTCCCGTTGGCATATGCTATTATCAGAATACGATATCCAGTATGTACCTCAGAAGGCTATCAAAGGAAGTGTATTATCAGAATACCTCGCAGATCAGCCTGTTGAGAATTATGAACTGCTCAAGTTTGAGTTCCCGGATGAAGACATTATGGTAGTAAAAGATTGTGAAGAGCCTGGCCCTAATGAGAGTTTTGAGACCAATTATAGATGGAAGATGATGTTTGACGGTTCTTCCAATTTCAAAGGACATGGTGTAGGCGTTGTATTGATAAACCCCGATGGTGGTTATACTCCTTTCACAGCAAGGTTGGACTTTGGATGCACAAACAATATTGTTGAGTACGAAGCGTGTATTTTGGGTCTAGAAGCTGAAATTGACCTTGGAATCAATGTTCTTGAAGTTATGGGTGATTCTGCTTTGGTCATTTACCAAGTCAAGGGTGAATGGGAAACCAAGGATGAAAAACTCATTCCCTACCGTGCTTACATTATGGAATTGATTAAGTGTTTTGATGAGATCACTTTCCGTCATATACCTCGCATTGAAAATCACATAGTTGATTCCTTGGCCATGTTAGCTTCAATGTGGCAAGTCAGGTTTCATAACGAAGCACCTCTCATCAGTATCGAGCACAAGACCGAACCCGCTTATTGCCAGTCAGTTGAAGAAAAGGTGGATGGAAAACCTTGGTTTCACAACATCATGAATTATTTGAAAACTCAAGAGTACCCTGTCAATGCTTCCAATCTTGATAAGAAAACTTTGCGAAGATTGTCATCCAAGTTCTTTCTCAGTAACAACGTACTTTACAAGAGGAATCATGACATGGTCCTGCTAAGATGTGTTGATAAACGAGAGGCAGACCTGTTGATTCACGACATTCACGAAGGAGCCTTTGGCACTCTCGCCAACGGATATGCCATGGCTAAGAAAATCTTGAGGGCCGGATATTATTGGTTAACTATGGAAGCCGATTGCATCCAATACGCCAGGAAATGTCATAAGTGACAGATCTACGCTGATAAAATGCACGTTCCTCCTACTTTGTTGAATGTGTTGTCATCCCCTTGGCCTTTCTCTATGTGGGGCATTGATATGATTGGAGCTATTGAGCCGAAAGCTTCTAATGGCCATCATTTCATTTTAGTGGCCATTGATTATTTCACCAAATGGGTTGAAGTTGCTTCTTTTACTAATGTGACCAGGCAAGTAGTTGCTCGTTTCATCAAGAATAACATTATTTGTCGTTATGGAATTCCCAGCAAGATCATCACTGACAATGGAATAAACCTGAACAACAAAACGATGAAAGAGTTATGTGACAATTTCAAGATTAAGCATCATAATTCCTCACCTTACCGTCCCAAGATGAATGGAGCTGTCGAAGCTGCTAATAAAAACATCAAGAAAATACTGCAAAAGATGGTCAAAACTTATAAGGATTGGCACGAGATGTTACCATTTGCTCTGCACGGATACATAACTTCGGTTCGAACCTCAACAGGGGCAACCCCTTTTTCCCTTGTACATGGAATGGATGCAGTACTCCCTATTGAAGTAGAAATACCATCTTTGAGAATCCTGATGGAAACTAAGCTTGACGAAGCTGAATGGGTTAGAGAGATATGACCAACTGAACCTCATTGATGAGAAGCGACTGACAGCTATGTGTCATGGTCATCTGTATCAGAAAAGAGTGAAGATGGCATTTGACAAGAAGGTCTGTGTCCGGGAATTTCGAGAAGGAGAGCTTGTACTCAAGAAGATTCTACCATCTCAAAGGGATGCTCGTGGAAAGTGGGCGCCTAACTATGAGGGTCCGTTTGTGGTAAATACTGTATTTTCAGGAGGTTCTTTATTCCTCACAACAATGGATGGTGAACAGCTCACACACCCTGTGAACGCTGACTCATTACGGAAATATTATGCTTGAAAATAATTCTAGGATTTTAGTCATTAAGGAGTAGGTCATTGAATATGATGTAATCCTTTCCTTTTGCCATTTTTCAATTGTAATGATCCATGGAACTTCGTTATTGGCAAGTTACCATTCTAATGAAATCAGTTTTTCTTGAGCCATTTCTTTGTTTGATATTTATCATTACTCTGATATTTCCATTTTTATGCAAAAATTCACTTATTTATTAATAATGGTTTTAAAAGCGAAATGTTTTGAAAACTTTGAGCTCTAAAAGAAGATTGGCAATATTTCCCTGATTTAAACGCTTTAACAATGGCTAACCACTAAGGACGTCTCACCAGTATCTACACAAGATGTTTGATGAGAAGTTGTTTCCCTAGTAAATTAAAGATGTTCCCACTTTGGCTTTAAGACTGACTACCTGCTCAGATTTCAGTGTGACTCTTTGTGGTGGACACGGTGTTTTCCCCTTTTGCTGTCCCCGGTCTGTCGTTTCTTGCATATCATTGAGCATTCGCATCATACCATAGCATCGAGCATCTTTGCATTTGGGTGTTTTGTTTGTGTGGTTTTGTTTTTCTTTCCTCTTTCCCCTTTTGTGGGTCTTTGGTTCTTTGACCTTGTTTTGCTTGTGTCCGGTTTCTTCGCCTCTGTGCGCCAGATCTTGACCCTTTGTGCAGTATTCCCCAGGAAGTTTAACCTGCAAACCATCTTATAACCTGTATCACCTCATTTGGATACCTAACATTTCAGTAACCACTAGCACTATAAACCTCTGGTTATCGTGAGCCAGTTGTTTATATCAGGTTATCGTGAACCTGTATTTCAGGTTATCGTGAACCTGTACCAACTTTTTTATATCAGATTATCGTGAATCTATATCTCTGGTTATCGTGAACCAGTTGTTTATTTTCGGTTATCGTGAACCATTTGTTTGAAATCAGATTATCGTGAATCTGTATTTCTGGTTATCGTGAACCATTTGTTTTATTTCAGGTTATCGTAAACCTGTATCTCCGGTTATCGTGAACCAGTTGTTTGTTTCTGGTTATCGTGAACCAACCTTTTATTGCAGGTTATCGTGAACCTCAAACTCTGGTTATCGTGAACCAGTTGTTTATTTTCGGTTATCATGAACTGTTTGCTTATATCAGATTATCGTGAACCAGTTGTTCATTTCTGGTTATCATGAGCCAGCTTTTATTTCAGGTTATCGTAAACCTGTATTGCTCAAACCCAGTCAAATGTGAACCTAAACCAAATTACAAATCCAATTCATACTATTTTTCTTCATAAAGCAATTATTTGTTACCAGAGTCTATTCCTGGTTAATAACCTTGTTCTCTTTTAAACTCCAGGTGTTTTTATCTAGCGCGCAGAGTTCGTCTCTGTCTTTTCTGGCTTTTCTTGAAGATCCCGTTTGAACTCTTCAGCATAAGAAATCCCCAGAAAATCTTTTGTTCGGGTGTCTATCCTTTTATTTCAAACTGGTCTCCAGTGGAGATCATGTTTTCTTTCTGGTTTCATGCCCAGTAAGATTGTGTCCTTTCCCCAGTGTCGTCCGATCATTTTTAAACCTGTCGTCCACCTCCCTGGATCTTTCCCCATTGGAGAATACCTTTTTGGTTTCTATCCCCGGTGTTGCCTCAGGGTCTCCCCAGTGAGTCTCTTTTTTTGGTTAGCCTGCATCTCCAAGGAGTCTTCCTTGTGGATACTAACCTTCTTTCTTTCCCATTGGAGCTTATCTGTGTTTGGTAGTTCTTTGTTCTTTGGTGTCCTGTTTTGTCTGCATTTTTGCATCTTTCATGGCATCATATCATTATATTAGTAGCATTGCATGTCTTTGCATCTAAGGGCAAAATTTTCGGTTATCTGTATTTAAATATCTTTCACCATGATTTCATGTGGATTTCCATCTCTCATGTCATCCGGTGAAGATATTTAAATAGGGGCAACTGTTGTACCCCAAATTTTATCGTTAGATCCATTGATCTCTTGCATGTCATATTAGGTCAATCATGCTGCATAGCTAACCCTTTTATCAGGTTTTTGTTTGTGTTTGTTTCTTTTTTTATCAGGTGCTATCTTAAGGAGATTCAAGAGGTGGTTAATCAAGATTTTTGGATGGAGCATTGAATCAAGCAAATCTCTAAGAGATTGTCTCCAATAACCCTAACCATGATCCTCTCCATAACCAAATTTCTACCCACTTTATCTACCCTCAATCATCTTTTATATTCCTAACCAATTTCATTAATCATTCAACCAATTTTATCCAAGCTCTCCATTTGTCAATGCTAATTCCCATAAACCATATCTATAACCCTAATCAATTGCCAAATCCGCCATTATTATTTTGTTTTCCTAATCATTTTTTTTATAACAAGAGATAAAAAAACCATTTCTAAATTTTATTCATAAGCCCACATGATTGGCCTAACGTACAAAATGTATTGCAACTATATTGGATTTAAATTTCTTAACCAAGAACCAATAGGAATCAAGCTTAGTTGTTTTGACTTTTCAACTTTGATAATCAACCAATGGGAGAACGACATGTGGCATATAAGAAACCAAAATCAACCAAGTTTGCTCTTCTTCCTCGTTCATGCTTGCGAAATTCAGATTGGGAGAAGAAATTCAAAACACGAGCATATCAATTCATTCAAAGAAACCGTTTCAACCTTAATCATTGGCGCGCTATTTGTGCAATTTGAATTCTCCAAGACCATTCCCGTTTCAACTTTCAAGGTTTGGCTCAATAAAAGTGGTTCTGAGGATTTTCCAGTTTCAGCATTCAACCTGCTCTCGTCTGCGATCTCTCCACGCCATCTCCAACCTTTGCCTCATTTGATACCCCTCCATATGACATCAAGTAAGGAGCTCTGAAGCAATACATGAAGTGGTGAATTGACCCTGCAATTCTAGGATTTTGCACAGCATGAACGGCGTAATTGTCTCCAAGATATGGACCAACATTTGAATTTCAAAAAGAGACGTTGTGACTCTAACTTCTACTCAGCACTCCACATGTTTAATGTTTGGACTCACACAACCCTTGGGTTCAGCCTATAAAAGGGACTCGCTTCTACACATCTACACACCAACAATTTTCACAAAGTACTCAAAAATCCTCTGAAGTTCCACAAGTTTCGAGCAAGCGAGTTGGAAGTTGGCTTTGGAGTTTGCTTTGGAAGGGAAGGCAGTCATCATACTTGAAGACAGTGGACATTACTCCACTTGGTATTGTATTCTTATCCTTTTGTTAATAATGCTCATTTAATATTATCATTGCCATATGCATTTCATTGTTCTTTACATGCGTATCTGGTTGATATATACTTGAATATTTTGTTTGTATGCTCATGACTTGAGTTCTTAAAATAAGATGATGTTTTGTGATATGATACACATGAATGTTTTTGTGATAAGTTGTACTACCTCTGATTTTGTTCATTAAATGGCTGTAACTATAAGTTCTCATTGTGGTTTTATATTGACAAGATTGATGGTAGGTTTTGTTGACCTACTTAGATGTCGTGTGCACTTAAATGTGATGTTGAGACAAGAGACTTGTGAACCTATGTTTATCTTTGTAGTTCTGATGTGCTCTTAAATTGTAGAATGCCTGAGCTTAGCTATCTTTATTGCTGATTTAATGATTGTTTGGTGTTGTCAAGCTGTTCTTGCTAAATTAGCACTAATTCCTTTTTTCTGCTATCATCAATATATGACCATTTGGTGTACTCAGTCATTGGTTTTAAGCCTTGTCATTGTGGATGTTTGCAATTTTAAGGTTGATAGTTTTGTACACATTTGTATGCACCACGACCTTTGCATTGTTGATGATTGACCTTGTATTTGAGTTTTGATTGTTTGAACTGTTAGTATCATACAAGTTATTGCTTAATGTTGCACCTCTTTGGACTGATTTTTTATTTAGTGGATGTTTAAGGTTTATGATTAGGAATGTGGAGTTTAGGATGAAAACTGTGTTGTTGATGATCATGTGCCTCTCTTGTTCTATGACTTATGCTTTTCCATCTTGTACATGAAAAACCATTGTGCTGAACTGTTAATCTCAGAAGTTATGTTTTGGTGATATCATGATTTGTTCTCTATGTTAATATCGTGCTCTTGATATGTGCTGCTAGCCTTAACATGTTTTTAACATGTTTCTAAGTTAGGCCTTTGTGATATCATAACTTCATACATATATGCTTGATAAATGTGCTTGCTTGTTTGTTGCCCAAGTTGGTTTTTACTAAGTCCTTTGCTCCTGCCTATTTTTAAGTGTTACCACTTGAATGAGTTTGTTTGTTATACTGTCTGGTAGCATGTCCTATCCTTGCTTAAATGTGCTTGCCCTCAACCATCATGATGTTTGTATACTTGTCATTGTAAACATGACCAATTTATGCTTGTATCAACAGGGTGAATGTATGGATTTTTGCTTGTAATTCAGTTTGCTAGCTATCTTTGATTTGAAATGTCACTATCATGTTTGATATGCACCTTATGATGTATTAAAAGCTATGAACCTAAATGACTTGCATTGACGTTGTGTGATTGGTGTACCTTTAACCTAGCTTTGATTCATGACTCAACACTATGCTTTCTACCTTCATGTTTGAATGCATTTTTCCTTGGCATCATGTGACCCTATGACTGACTAGTATTCTTGTGATCTTTCCTAGATATGCATTTAGGATGTATGAACTCTTGTTGTATTTTGTTTTGTATGCTAGCATTGGTAATTGCCATCTTGGTCTTGTGGAATACACCATGACTGGTCTAAATGTTAATTGTCAGCACTGATGTTATTGTCTGTTGATGTTTTACCCTATGATATCATCCTATTGTGACTCCCATTTAGCATGTTTTCTAGACCAGTCATTGATATTGGATCCATCTTAGAGTACCTCTTTTTTAACCTTGTCTTTGCAAATGGATTAACATACTTGAGTTATTTTTGGATTTTGAGAAGCATCATTGAAACTAACTTATCATTATGCCCTAACACATCCTTTGTTTGCTTGCATTTTTAAACTTATAATTTTGTCAATCGTGTGATTCAAACCTTAAACATCTCTGCTACCTTACCTTGAGCATGCTAAAGTTTTGAGATTACTTTGATATACATGAACTGAACTTGCCATGCTGATCTGTATCTATATGTTGTTTGTTAATTGCATTCCAAGGTGTTTCCACTTCATTTAAACCTCCTTTAAACTTGGTTGATGTTTGCTGTTATGGTTGTGTATGAATTTGCTAGTTTACTTTGCTTCTATATTATTTTGTTTGACAACATTAAACTTGTGTGTAAAACCATGCCATACTGTTTTGAATTTCATGATATGTATGTTTTGTTTATTTAGTCATGTTCAAGACATGTCCTTGTGTGATTTTCAATTGAATAGATTGTATGCTTATTGATCATTACTTGCCATGGTTGCGTGTGGTCTCCTTATCCTATGCTTTCAAATGTGATTGTTTTGATGTCAAATTTATATGGTTGAACCCTTACTTGGTAGTCAGTATGTGTAGCAATTCTTGGTTTTGGGATTGACAATCATGTTTCTGCTTCTTTTAACTGACCATGTCTGATCTTGAATGACTTAGCCTATTGCTTCCCTTTTGGGAGCAGTTGGTGTGATAGTTTGGTTTGTGATTAATTTGAAATGTGTTGTTTGCTTGTTGCCACTGCTGTAAGAATTTAACACTCTACATTTCCAAATATTCTCTACTTTACAGTGCTTGCTTGATAACCCATATGTGTGGCTGTTTATTACATTCAAGTTACTACATGTTGCCCCTTAGTATGTGTTGCTGCTATGTTTGTAAATTCACTGTTCAAACATCCAATTGTTCTCACTTGGTAGATTTACGTGTTAAGCTTTGCTTGTTGTTCAATATGCGTGTTATTTCATGGCTTTGAGTATAGATCATTTGCCTCTGTTTCATCTAGTTTGGCAATGTTTGTTGAATGGCATGGCATGGAGATCACTATCGTGGTTGGTTTGATGTTGGTTGGTTTGGTTGGTTCATTTGAAATATGCGCGCATAGAAGGATCATATGTTTATTGAGTAGGTTATAATACCGAATGTAACAGCCACCCCAGTGGCAAGCACACACTATCACACGTCTTGCCTACCTCTAGGACTGGGGTTCGAATCCCCCTCGCCCCAGTCCTTTTGTTTATTTTCCTGATTTTCGCTTTTCTTTACATATCTATCTGTGCTATCCATCATATTTCCAAACGCGCGCATTGGCCTGATGGTATGAGTTTTAGACTGCAAGCGAGAAGACCTGGGTTCAATCCCTAGGTGTACCATTTCCTTAAATTTTATCACTTGTTGGTTTTAGTTTATTTTTTCAAGTTTATGCTTCATTTTCTAATTTCCATAACTTGTTCATTTTACATCTTTTTCTCTCCATTCTTTTTGCTATATTCTTCTAATTAAATTTACTTTCTAAATATAAAAGAAAATTGATAAAAATATTTAATCTTGAGACCTTTATTCATGATAAGATTAGGAATGCTTATTAGGGTTTTATTACACTTCCTTATTCATCTTGCCATGTTATCTCCATTTATCATGTTTGATCTTTGTCCAACATGTATGTTTCTAACTTTGCATTGACATCATAATTTTGTTTCATCTCATATCGTATTCATGTCTTTTACATCATCATATTTGAATTATAACTTGTTATCTTTTAGTAATCTCTACAACTGTTATCTTTCCCCCCATTACAAAGGGAGACCTTCCTTAAATTGACTCTTGAAGTCACTAAACAACCACCCTACCTTATCCTTCTAGGCTTACCCTTGTTTCTTGGCCTCATGAGAGCCAATGAAATCATAACTTAGAAGTAGGTCAGAGTTTCTGAACTCTATGTGATTCTCATCCTCATGAGAACTCACTTTCCCCTATAACTTAGATTTAGAGAGTTATCGTGAACTCTAAAATGAGCTCATACTCATTTCCCCTTGGAACTTTGGCCATAGCCAATGATTCCTATCCTTCACCCTTAGACCGGTGAACTACGGATACTCTTATTCCACTCCCGTAAGGATACGTAGGCGCAAAGTGCGATACTTTGTCGAGTATACTTAGATACAAACCCCTAGGATTTCAACCTCTAGCATAGCACCCTTAGCAAGCAAGTAAGATATAACAAGTTAAAACAAGAGGTTCCCGTAGAGTACTACGGACGTTTAGGATGCTAATACCTCCCCTAGGCGTAACCAACCCCCGAACCTTAGATCTCCCCCCTTTAGGTTTTCTCGATCTTGAACCTTTCCTTTGGATAAATCAAAGTCGGTTGTGAATTCAAAGAAATGTGATGCAAGTTAATTAATAGTTTGATATCCGATTCTCACTGCAACAATACTGATATGGAGGTTGTTGATATTGTGCAACAACAATGTATGGATACGGATAGTACGGCAAGGGAGCCATGGGAGCTTGATATGGAGAAGAAACTTGAGTTGTCACAGCGTTGGCTTCACCTTCCTTTTTCTTGGACTGACTGTTCTGAGATTTCCGAGTGGCTGGCTGTTGGGAAGTAGCACCAGGAATCTTTCCAGTTTTCAGACCATTCTCAATCCGTTCACGTCACAACATCAGCGAAGTTCGATGAAGAACTACCCACCATTTTCTCATAGTAGGAACCTTGCAATGTACCCATAAAGATGTCAACCAACTCATTGTCAGAGAGAGCCGGTCGCACACGAGATGCCATCTCACGCCATCTTTGTGCATACTCCTTGAATGTTTCAGCTGAGCGATGTGACTGATTCTGCAATTGCAATCTAGTTGGCACCAGATCAAGGTTCTATTTGTATTGTCTCACGAACGCTTCAGACAAATCCCTCCAAGTACGGATTTTGCTGCGCTCCAAGCCCATGTACCAATCTAATGAAGCACCAGACAAACTATCTTGAAAACAATGAACAAGCAATTCATCGTTATCAATATGGGATGCCATCTTCCTGCAGTACATAGTGATGTGACTACGCGGGCAGCTCAAACCTTTATACTTTGGCAAATCAGGTATCTTGAATTTCTGCGGCAACACAACATTTGGAACCAGACACAAGTCTTTGGCTTCCATGCCAAAAGCAGAGAACCCTTCAATAGCTCTGATACGATCTTCCAACAACTTGTAGTCAACAGATCTATTCTGATTAGTGGGCCTAACAATAATCTGAGGATTTGGCAGCTGGGAAGCGGCCGGAGCGTGAACTTGTGGAGTAGCAAACTGAGAAGGATACACCAAACCCGGATTAACCATCTGACCAGCATTCTGACCCATCGGAACACCATACAAACAAATTTGAGGAGGTACCCCAGCAGCTGAGGAAGAGGCCCCAGGGTAGAACATCCCAGGATGAACATTCGGAACAGCAGTTTGAGCAACTTGAGACGAAATTGGAACATGAATAGGAGGACCTCTATACACATGCTCTTCTTCATCAGGAGTTTCAGTGTCGACCAACCCAGCAGTTTGATGAGTTTGAACCTGAAGATTCTCAGGATCATCATTCACCACTGGAGGCGGGACTGGAGTAGGCATGACCCACGGATAGGCGGCAGCATTCCCATTAGGCATGGACGCAACAAAAGGCTGATATGGCGTGAAGGCACTACCATTATTTGCAAGTTGAGGAGTGTAATTCGGAGGCATGCCCCAAGGGAAACCAGCGGGCATCTAGTTCAAACTAGGCTGAACAGCAGGCTGATTCACAGGCTCAACTGGTACTTCAACTCTAGCAGGAGAAGGAACAACAACAGCAGGAGTAGCCGTAATAACAGGAGGAACAATCACAACAGGAGTGACAACAGTTGCATCAGTAGTGGTTGCAACAACAGTGGCAGCAGCAGCAGTATCCCTCTGAGCACGAAGGAGCTCCATAATGACATCCGTGTTCGTCTGAAACTGATCCATCCGACCTTGGAATTGTGCCAGAGTTTCCTTGTAAGCAGCGTTCTCAGCTTCGAAGTCAGCCATGATTCGGGATTTGCTTGAGCGAGTAAAATACCGATGTCGAGTCGTCGTCTTGCTACAAGGAATGCGGACAAGGATGAGCAACAGTTTCGGATGAAGGGACGTGCATATGCGGGCATGAATGAATGCAATTTATGCAAAAATAAAGTTTTAGAATGTTTATGCAAAAATTAATTTGACATGATGAGATAATATGCAACACCAGAATCAACAAGCCAGCATAGTCTGAATAGTCAAATCTAAACATCTGCAAAGGTAGTGTTGTGTTGATGCGAGATCTGAAGCAATGAGAAAACAAGGGTCGGAAGAGTCTTGGTTCCCTGCAGAAAAACCCAATATCCCCCTCACAGGTATGATGTAGAAAGAGGGATTCTCAGTTTCGGATTCTCGACTTGAGAAGCAATAGTACATTCATCCCTCGGGGTACAATACTATCGCCAAACAAAGAGGTCGTCCACTGATTCCCCCAAAAAAAGGGTCACCCTATGGCAAGTTCCCAACTTTGGGTCCTCGGATCAAGGAAGCGTAATGGGTTTGCCATTTCAGGTCTGCCATTATCGCTCCTTAGGAGGAGTGCCGCAACTGAGTCCTCGGGAAATGGTCGCCAGAGTCGACAGTTTTCCAGGTAATATTCCATCGTCTGCCCCAAATGCGCAGGATAGAATATTACCAAAGAAAACCTCGTCTGGATGTGGAGTTTTCGTGTATACTAAGTCTGGCCAAATGCCACACAAGTCACACTACTTTCCACTCTAATCCTGGATGTATACTCAAGCCTGGGTATTGGGCTTATCTCTCAAGTACCAACCCAACCCGCCAACAGCAGAAAATAGCAAATATCCAGAGTATGCGGCATATGAATATTCAAAGCAGTAAAGAAATGCAATAAATAAACATAAAGTAGATAAAGCATGAAGATAAAACTAGTAAAGCGCAGAAGATAAACACCCAAACAAGCAAGAAAGCAAACAAAACTAGGCGAGACCCCTCAAGGGATGAACCAGCAAGAGGTCAATCTGTCCCCAACAAAGTCGCCAGCTGAAGATGGCTGGAAATCTACCTGAGTGAATCGCACACTCAAAGATACAACAGAGTCGCCACCGAACTTTATTTAGTCCCAAAGGACAGGGAAAATATCGATAAAACCCAAGGGGAAGAGAAACGGGAACGGGGGGTCGGTTATGCGAAAGAAAGGTATTAGCACCTAACGCATCCGTCGTACTCAACGGGAACCATTTCGCTTGCTTCTAGGCTTGGATGGGTTATCTATCTAAAGGCTTCTAGCTAAAGAAAGGAGAGAGAGAGAAAGAAAGGGAAAAAGAAAAGAAAGAAAGAAAGTGCTCGTGGAGGAACAAAGTCCTCGTGCCTACATACCCTCATAGTGCAATGAGGAAGTCAGAGCGCCGTAGTTCATGGAACCAGGGGACGAAGAAGGAAGAAAAGGAGGAAGATGGGAGAAAGGTGGAAGTGTGCTCGCCGAGATCATTGCGATCTCGTGCCTACGTATCATACATTCAAAAGAATGCAGAATCAGAGCTTCCGTAGTTCGGGGAACTAAGACGGAAAAGGAAAATGAAAGGAAAGTGGTGTCAAAACCAAGAGAATAAGAGAGTAAGAGAGAAGTGGTGTCTAAACCAAGAGCAAGAGTGAAAGAAACTCTACTGGGGATAACAAAGAGGATCGGTGTCGAAACCAAGAAAGTAAGATCAAAGGGAATAGGAAAGACTCCGCTGGGGATCCAAATAAAGGAATGGTGTCATAACCAAGAGAAACAGGAGACTCGGTATATTAACTGGTTGGCAGTGGTTAACCGAAGAAAGAGAGTGGGACCCTGGCGGGGAAAAACAACTGGTGTCAATAGACGGACTGTGATAAACCAAGAAAGAGAGAGTTGAACTGAGAGAAGGTGTTTGACTCTGAAGGGGCCTCGGTATATTAACTGACTGGCAGTGGTTAACCGAGGAAGAAAAGACTGCAAATCTGTGGGAATAGAGAAGCACAGAGAAAACTGTGATCAACCAGAAGAACGGGTGTGGGACCGATCGAAGGTCGTGACCCAAAGGACGGGTGTAGGATCGAGCAAAGGTCGTGACCCAAAAGGACGGGCGTGGGACCGAGCAAAGGTCGTGACCCAAAGGGGTTCGGTAAACTGACTGAACAAACAGTACTCAACCGAAGAAAGGGTATTTGAACCAAAGAAATGTTACTAACCCAAGGGTGCAAGTATTCGAACCAAGAAGAGGTTGCCAACTGCGGGGAATTCGGTGTTTACAGACGGACTGTGATTAACCGAAGAGAAAAGCGAGTGATTAACCAAAAGAAGGTGATTAACTCGAGAAAGGGTTTAGTATTTTAACAGACGGACTGTGGTCAACTGAAGAGAAAAGCGAGTGATTAACAAAGAGAAGGTGATTAACTCGAGAAAGGGTTCAGTATTTTAACAGACGGACTGTGTTTAACTGAAGAAATGGATGATGAACCAAGAAAAGGTGATTAACCCAAAAGGTGCCCAGTATTAACAGACGGACTGTGATTAACTGAGAAGGAGTGCAAACATTGGTGTTTTAACTGACAGACAGTGATTAACCAAACAAAGGGAGAAGAACCAAGAATAGATTGCGAACTCCAGGGGATTTACGGTTTTAATAGACATATTGTGATTAACCGCAGAAAAGAGATTGAGATTCTTCAGGGGAATCAAAAGGCAATGATTGATTACAAGAAGAAAGGAGTAATGAAACAAAGGGATATTGCTAGCGCAAGAATAATGATCTTAATCAAGAAGGATGGTGATTGATCAAAAGGAGATTGAGAAGAGATAGGAGTGACCAAGGATCGAATTTGACTGGGGAAGGAGCAACACTACAGCTTGAGGATAGAGGTGACTATTCTCGAAAGAGATGGCCAAATGCCATTACCCAAGAAATAGTCAGAATGAGGGTAGGACAACCATCCTCATTCCTTCTCTAACGCTCAAAGTATAGTGCGAAAATTGAAACGGAAAGCGCAACAGCTCCAATGTTGTACAGTGCTCCTGCGGAGAGAAACGGACAGCGTAACGACGTCAATTCGTACAGTGCTCCGATGCAAGGCGTAGCGCGAAACTCCAACTCCACGGGGAATCGAGAGAGAAAGCTCTAAAGGAGGCCTAAAGAGAGGAAAAGGAAGGATCAACTAATCGAAACATGATTTCGATCAATCAATCAAAGGGGAATGATCATGCCAACAATTTTCCAAAGAGAATGGAAAATCATTAAAGCAAAAGGTGTAAATTATTAATTATGAATGATTAAATTTGCTCAATAAAGAACAAACTTAATGTGATCATGAAATGAAAGTGCAAAACAGTGCCATACAAATATTAACATGTATCACAAATCATGTGTCAAGTGATCAAAGATTGTGCAAGATTTAGCATGTTCAAACAAAAATCAAGAACACACATAATTGCAAGAATTGATGAATCAATCATTGAATTAATGTAAATAAGCTTTAAACAGAGGTTAATAGCACTAAAAACATCCATAAATATTAAGCATAGCAATCCATGGAAGTTAGAGGAGGAAAGGATGCCAAACAAGCTTGAAAAACCCCAAAAATGGCCCTCTGTTACAGTGGTAATCGATTACCCTATGTAGGTAATCGATTACTTGCTTAAAAATAGCAGAATTTGGTGAAAAAAAGGCTGAGTAATCGATTACTCTCTTTGAGTAACCGATTACCACTGTAACAGTGGCAAAAAAACAGCAAAAAACAGTTATTCAAAAGTAGTTTTCAACACCTAATCACTTATCCAAACTACCAAATGCCATGGTATGATTTTGTGCACGAAAATTACATGAATTAGGAGCAATTAATCATTAATTGGAAGCATAAAAAATGAACATCAAAGATCACACAAACACATTATCCAACGAACCGTAAAAACTATCGAAATTACATCGGAAACGCGCAAAAGTGAGCGAAACGATAAATTAAGTGAGAATTGACCAACCTACAAGCCGGAGATTTGGATTGGTGATTATTGTGCTTGAAATATGATGAAGATAAGTGAGGAAAACCAGAGAAAACCAGAGAATTCTACACTTGCACTTCGAATCGTAGCGAAACCGAGCAAATTTCGACGAAAACTCCGAAATGCGAATTATCACCGAAGAAGTTTGGAGTGATTACATGAGATGAATCCGAAAGCTATTGAAGCTCCACAAAATTCAGTAGCATGGAATAATGATGAAGGTTAAGCTCAAGAAATAATCACTTTCAATGTGAAAAGTGATTATTCTTCAAGAATTAAGAGCTTTAGTGAGGTTTGGTGAAGAAGATGAAGAGGAATGTGTAGAAGTTGCAGAAAAATGCAGAGGAGAATGAGAGAATTGAGAGTGAAGAAAGTGTGAATTTGTGTGAATGATTGTGGAGGGTTTGTGAAATGAGTGAAGCCTTGTTTATATAGACTTTTGGTATGGAGTGTGAGAGGTTTGGACTTTGGTTGGGACTTAGCTTTGGGAGGTTTGGAGTTAGGGTTAGAGTTAGTTACACTTGACTCACCGAGTCAAGGTAGTTAACTCGGTTAGTTAGGATCAACTCGGTAACAATCCCAAGGTGCACTCCATCATCCAAAGATCCACATTACTTGGAAAACAAGGAACATTGTGCACTTAATTTAAAGTGAAGTATAGAATAAATGTAAGGGAAATGTCTTGAATGGTCTTGAACTGTCTAGAATATTCCACACAATGCTAGAATCAAGTAGAAACAAAGACCAAAGAGAGTGCATGGTTGTTGTCCCAAAATGTAGTGGAAATTGAAATTTGCACTGAGTAATCGATTACCCTATTTGAGTAATCTGTTACTCAGTTGAAATAACAGCAAATTTGGCAAAATTACACTGAGTAATCTGTTACCCTGTTTGAGTAATCTGTTACTCAGTTGAAAAATAGCAAATCTGGAAAAATTGCCCAGATCACTCAAAAACAAGTGTTGAGGTTCCGGTTTCGATTTTCCACTTCTTGTTTGGATAAATATGCATAGAAACCCTTGTCTTGTGCTTGTTTTGATAATGTGATGACCTTGTGATGATGTGATTAATCGAGCTTGAAAACCTGAATACTCCTGCAGTCAAAACACAAAGGAAAAAAATGCAAATGTGTATGCTAGCGATGCGATTACACATGCTTATGCAAAAAAAAAGGAGGTCAAATTTTGGGTTACGACAGTTCATAGGTGAGTAAAACTTGATGGTTATATTTGGAAGATGATTGAGAGTGTGCGTGTGGAGTTGGATGCTCAAGCATTTGTGTCAGAAGAGATGTTTCTGACTATGTGAATTAGAATGTGGAGATTCTGGTCTTGTTTTTAGTAGTTTGTTATGGCAAAGCATGACTACTAATTTTGAAGACTTCACTAGTATCAACAACTACTGGTGGATGTAATGGTAGAGGGATTGTGATGTGATCTGATCAGAACATTGTTTTAGAGAGTTGTTCCTTCTTCTGCTACAAGTATCTCTTGAAGAGATTAGATCTCAGTAAAGCAGAGAATTTGTGGAGTCTGTGAGCAGTGTCAAACAAGTCAGGATACTTGGTTGTGTTCTCCAAAAGTGAAAGTACAGTATGTGAATGTGCTCAGCAAGTGTGCTCAAATGTTCATCTCCATCTGGAGCATTAGTTAACCATGACAGGGGGAGTACTTGTCTATGGATTCTGCAGCAAAGGTGCATATATTGTGAAGCTTGCACGCTGATCAAGCTTGTGGAGATTGGTTGCCTCTTATGAGGAGATAATGTTAGATAACATGTTATGACATTAGGTTGTTGGATGACATGTTGGTGTGGACATGAATGGTTCTAGCCATGTGAAGCTAATTGTTTGTATCATGTGCGCACATGCTTCTGAGGAGAAGTCTGAAGACAATTTTATGCAGTTTTGGAAAAACTTTGTGAGGGTCTTTGTTGATGGGAGATGTCACACTTGTCTTGATGTGTGTTATTAATTCTAAGTAAGAGGAGTTTACTTAGAGTTCAGTGGAAGGCATTGTGAGTGGCCTTCAGAACTTGTGGATGATTGTGTGAAGCATTCCTGACTGGATGGATGAAGACTGTGTCTGGATTTTCCAAATGCTATAATGTACTGGTCAAGGAGCATCAGTTGTGAAATATAAGGGGAGAACTTCTGTCTGTACTAGTGTGGTACTTGGATTGTTTGAGGATTTAAGCATTTTGTGAATGCGTTCAGCAGGCGTGTTGAACAGAGGGTGCGCTCTTGAAGACATGAAAATGAGTCTTATGTTTTCCATTCATTTAAGGTGTTCTTGCAAAGGAGCACTGGTTATCTTCGATAGGGAGAGTTGATCTTTTGTTGAAGAAGTTGTTTATCCAGATTGTAATGTCAGACAAGATGTCGTGACATTGTGTTACTGGTGAAGTTCATGGTGTTCTTGACAGTTTAGACCTGGTTCTATATATTTGTGTGTCAATGGATTGAATCAGAAGTATACATTTACACCAATGTTTGTCATTTTTTGGCCAAAAAGGGGGAAAGAATGTAAAGTAGTAGTTGTTGGTTGGTTGGCAGATTCAGAGTTTGTCCAATTGTGGCTAAGAAGGGGGAGAGTTAGCCTAGCTGTTGCCTAGTTGCCTGTTGTGGTTCTAGGCTTGAGGGGGAGTGTGTAGTTTGTGCGGTTATTTTGCTGGTTGCAGTTTTGAGGGGGAGTTGTTGCTGCTAATTGTGTGTTGATGTTAGTTTGTATGGTGGTTGTAGTTTTGAGGGGGAGTTGTTGCTGCTAGTTATGTGCTGATGTTAGTTTGTATTGTGTTTTTCCGCGGCTGGTATCTCTGGTGTAGGCTGAGATTGTTTAGCCAAAATTAGCCAAAGGGGGAGATTGTTAGTTCTTGTATTGGTTGGAATTTTGGTAAAACAATGGTGTTGTTAATGATGTCATATGTCTGATGTCTTAACATGAGTTCTTAACATTGAGTTGATGTTAAGTTCAGAAGGGTTGCAGTTTTGTATGAGTTCAGAAGGGAGCTGATGTTAAACCTGATGTCTTGACATCAGTTGACAGAACATCAGAACATCAGTCTGATGTGTTTTGTTAGGGCTGCATTTGTTTAAGTGTGTTTTGAGAAGATCTGGTGGAGAGATTGCGGGCGAATATCATGGGACAAATATATTCTGTTGCAATCTTATATTGAGCAGATTTTGTTACTATTTTCATGCAAAAAGATATGGAGAATAATTAGATTTAATTGAAGATTTAATTGAAGATTTGATTGAAGATCTATTTAGTAGCAGAATCTTTTGCAGATTTGTAGCGGCTGATTTGTTGTGATTTGAAGGCCCAAATCCAGTTGGGAAATAGGTTATAAATAGAAGCATTGTAACCTAGTTTTAGGAAGCCAGCCATCATGTAAACTATAAGGGCTGTGTTGTTTGATGAACCACCCGGTTTGTGGGATGGTCATCGTGTTTATCTCGAAGCCCGTAGGTAAGAGATGTATTGTTCTTAGAGGAAGCTGTTAAGCAACTCTAAGTATTGTTCTTAGTCATGAGGGTCATGTCTAGGTATTGTTATAGGAGTGTGTCTTCTCTTTTTATGTGGTTGGAGAGTTGTTGGAAACCAAGTTGTTGATGCAGTAACTGAGATGTTGACTGTTAGACATCATTGCGATGATTGGAAGAGAGATGGAGTCTCTTACCTAGGGAGAACTTAGGTAGAAGGGTCAATGGGTAGGGATTAAGTGAGTAGATTGTCAACTTGTATTGTTGAGTCTGTTATTTAATACTGCTAATAGTGGACTTTCTTCCTGGCTTGGTATGCCCCCAGATGTAGGTTGTTAGACCGAACTGGGTGAACAAATTCTGTGTGCACTTTTCTTTTCAGCAACTTATTTAATTGTCTATAATTGTCTTCCTGTTTATGTCAGACCAGATGTCTCGACATCATGTAGGACATCTGGG
Source organism: Lathyrus tuberosus (assembly GCA_022829125.1). NCBI lineage: Eukaryota > Viridiplantae > Streptophyta > Magnoliopsida > Fabales > Fabaceae > Lathyrus > Lathyrus tuberosus. Next base: position 6,505,879 of record JALAZF010000278.1, on the reverse strand, counting down.
ATCTGTTATACCAGAATTTCAATTAGTTAGTATTAAATTTAACTATATACAATATACATAGTATATATATAATAAACTAATGTTCTATATCAATTTAACTGATTGCATTTTCAATAAAAGGATAATGAAACAAACAATGTACATAGTATATAATAAACTAAATTTCATATATAATATAAGAATGAATTCATATATATGTACCTTATCAGAATGAATTCATATATATATGTACCACCATCATCGTCACCATGTGAAACAAACCCTAAGAAGTGGGAAGCAATGAAGAAAATTAGTTAGTATTCAAAACAAAACAACCAAAAGTTGAAACAAAACCCTAAGAAGTGGGACTGTACCATTACAATGAAGTCCACCTTGCTTGTGAAGCATTGAAGTCGAATATGCACAAAATGAGAACAATCAACAAAAACAACATGAAGCAAACGAGATAATGGGACCTATTTAACAAAAAGATTGAAGTAGAAGACTACCTTATTTTCCATAAATAATATGTACATTACGCTTGCTACCGCCAGCATCATCACCATGTTCATCTAGTTTTAGATTCTGCAAGAAGAACTACAAGGAGGAAGAAACTTAAATCAAAAGCTTCATACTTCTTGTATTTCTTCTCGCAGATTCTAAAAAAAGATGAAGTTTGGGTGCTAGGGTTTCGCTGTGAAGGAAACGGCGCGACTGTTAAAAGGGGAAAGTTAATTCTCTTATATAGGTAAAATTTTCACAACGGTTTTCTTAAATAACCGTTAATTCCCTTAATAATATCACAATGGTTAGTTATAATAACCGTAGCAATACCCCTTATACGTGGTACAAGGTTCGACACCAGGCAACAACATTTTCCTAAAATTACGCCTGGATTATAAGTGATATCGCTACGGTCATTACTTATAACCGTCGTGATATTATTAACCGTTGCACTTCCCAACATATGAACGGTTTACAAGAAAATATTGTTCCAGAATATGAACGGTTTACAAGTTATCATCATTACAAGCATTAAACTATCAGTCTTTTCATCATCAACCTCATCTATAAATAGACAATTTTACATATCTAAATAATATATTTTTCGTAACAATGAGTTCAACAAATGAGAATCCTAGAAACCTCAATGAGGAATGTCAGGCGCCAATCCAGGAGGTCGTCCAACCAGCAACTGCCAACTTCAGGGATGCCTTAAGGGTAAGGAAGGATAAGAAGAAGAAGAAGAAGAAGAAGAAGAAGATAAAGAAGAAAAGGAGGCATGTATATTATGATTCCGATGAGGGGAGTGAGGAGAGATGTCTAGATTATGAAGATGCATTTTATGCTATGGGCTCTGACAATGATCTTGATATGTAATATGTTTATCAATGTACTCTCAATGGAATATTAAAATAAAATTATCTCTATATATGTTCATCTCTTACAGTTTTATTTTTAAAGTTATATATATATACTCTATTGCACTTAAAAATACTAAAGAATACATTGCTGGGAATATACATCATACATTACATGGCATTTGACATGTTTAAAAAATTAATACATGTTTAAAATCTAAAAATATGACAAAAAATACATTGCTGTGAATCGAAGCGTGATACATGTAGTACAACGGTCTTCTAATACAAGCGTGTTAAAATGTAAAAATATGGAAAAAAAATATAGTAGCTGGGAATCGAAGCTTGTTACACAGCTTGTATTACAACGGTTATGTAATACAACCGTCGTTAAATATGGCGTTATAAATTTTTAATCCTGTTACAACGGTGGGATACGAAACCGTGGTAAACCTGGCGTCGTTAAATGGGGTTTTCGTAGTAGTGACATGTGCCCCCTGCTCTTATTATCGAGTCGTCAAGTGGAAGAAGGGTTTAGAAATCAGACCCCCACACTTTGTTTAGCTCGCGTCGATCGACGCTGATGCTTTGTGCTCGTACGCACAATTTACTTTTTCCCCGCACCTTCTGTCCTACCCGATGACATGATATCGTGGTTAGGCTCCCTTATTTCCTACAGCTTGCAAGCTTCGATGGCGTGATATCGTCGTTTTGCCTCCTCATCCTGCCCGATGAATTGATATCGTGGCTAGGCGTCCCTGTTGCTTTGTCCTGCTTCGAAGATATGATATCGTTGCTAGGCATCTCCATTTGCCACTGTGATGACATGAATCCACAGTCGGATGTGTGCTACTCGAGCGATGTGGATACTCCTCGAGCTTGTTTGTTTTTGTTATGTTGTGGTCGTTACCAAGAACTACGGACGCTTTGGTTTCCTCTCTCTAGTTAGATTGAGGATACGTAGGCACGAGGCGGCGATGTCTCGGCGAGCAACCTCCCCCCATCCACCCGTAGTCCTCCGAACTACGTTGACTCTGAATTTCCCATTGCACGAGGGAATACGTAGGCCTAGGACGGCGATGTCCTATCGAGTCTCTTTTATCCTTTTTAGTTTTTTGTTTCTGTTCAGCTTAGACTTTTGACACACCCTTAGATATAGACAACAAGCGTGGATCCTATCGAGTACGATGGACGCGTGGGGGTGCTAATACCTTCCCCTCGCGTAACCGACTCCTTTACCCATTTCTCTTGGTCGCGAGACCATGCTTTTCCTTTCCCTCAAGTTTACGCAGTGTTTCCTTTCCCTCTCTTGGGACAAATACACATTGCTGGCGACTCTGTTTCTGCGCCACTTTCACTTTTGTACTTGGATGAAAATCCCGGGAGCGACACCGGGCAACCCGAACAACGTAACGTATCCTACGGGCACTAGACCCCTCGGGGCATCCAAGGACAATTTCGTCTCGACGACAAACGACGACCCCTTTAGAGTTCCCCGGGGTTGCGAGTTATCCTTAAGTCAACACTCCCATGGTTGGAAGCAACGACTTGGGGGGCTCCTGTTCCAGACTGGGCTAATGGCTAGGCATGGTCCAATCCACTTCTGCTTCCAGAACGGCCCAATTTCCTAAGTCCAGTTGGTGCAGGGCAACATTTACCTTCTGCCCTTCTACCGGGCACATATGGACAGATGAATCTCAAGGTTATTTGCTCTTCCCCGACATTCCTGCCCGTTACGCACGGCTCCATCATCCAAGAATGGTCATGACGCCTGTGCCAGGAACTACGCCTTTGCCCGTGGCAACGGCTAGTTTTGGGCATCTCTGCCCGTCATAACGGCTAGTTTTTGACAGTTACCTATTCTTCAGGAAACGGTTATTCCACCCAGAAAATAGGGACCGTTGGCCACGCGCTGGGGGCACTATAAAAACCCTCTCATTCTAGAGGGTCAAGTAACCCAAAAATCATCCTAATAAACTCATACTTTTGTACTTGTCTTTCTCTCTCCCGATTCTTACTTTAGCATCGGAGTGCCTTGCAGGTACACCCCCTCCTCATCTCACACACCCAGCATCATAGACGTTCTTCTTGGCCCATTTCAGGATCTGACCAGCCTTCACGATCAGTAGGTAATTCTCCTATTTTTTGGTCAGATACCTTTGGCTTAGGCTACCATACTTGGTAGTAGGTAATCTTTCTTTCTGAGTTAGACACTTGTGGCTTAGGCTATCATATGTTTGATAGTAAGTGATCTTTTATCTCGAGTTTATTACTTGTGGCTTAGGCTATCATATGTTTGATAGTAGGTAATGCTCATATCTTTTGGTCAGATACCTTTGGCTTAGGCTACCAGGATTGGTAGTAGGTCATCTTTCCTTTCAAGTTTATTGCTTGTTGCTTAGGCTACCATATGTTTGGTAGTAGGTAATATACATCATTTTGTTGGAGATACCATGTGTTTAAGCTATCCCCAGTGGTGGTTAGTTGTCTCTTCCCCAATGGAGTTGAGTTTCCTCCCCAGTGGAGTTGGATCTTTCCCCGTGGAGTCTTGCTTTGCTAAGTTGTTCCTCGTCGGGTCTTCCATTCTTTAATTGTGTTTCAGCGTTTCCCAGTATACACTTCTCCCCTATGACATCATTCCCCACCAGATCCATGTCTTGCATTCATTTCATATCATATCATATCATAAGCATTTTGTGGCATCTTAGGGCAAAAAATTGTGCATGTTTGTATTTAAGTCTCTCCTATCACGTCGAGACGAAGATTCAAATCTCTATATCTCCAAATAAAAGAAACTTAAATAGGGGCATTTGTCATACCCTAATTTTTAACCCTAAGATCCCACCTTTTTGTGCATCATCTTGCATATCTGCGTGCTTTATTACTAACAAGTTTGTGCAGGAATATTGATTTCATGGAGAGATAATATTCTTTTCCGCAGTCAATCATTTCAGAGTGTGACCAATGAATTATGATTCAAAGAATCGTAGGATTTTCTACTGGTCATTTTCCTCATAATTTCTCAGAAGTTTTAGGGTATACCCCAAAGAATGAGGGTTTACTTTCCATTGGTGTAGAGCATTGTCATTTGAGAACTAGTTAGGGTTTTGTGGCGATTTGCAAGTGATGTCCTTATTTCTCAGGGCACGGCTCTTGTATCAAGTTCATCTTCAACTATGCAGGCAACAAAGGTCGAGCCGAATTCAAGAAAGACTTCGTTCCTAATCATGAGGTTGAATCGTTATTCGTCTCCTTTTGCTCTTAAGGGAGACGATTGAATTTTTCTTGTCGGTAGTTTGTGATCAATATGTTTTGAAATGGTGAGTTTGGATAAAAGTCTTGAGTCAGGTTGTAGCGAGAAGTTGTCAAAGTGAAGTTCATGTTCTTTACAAAAAGTTTGAATTGATCCATTGTTTTTACAAATTTCAAGATCAAGTTATTCATTCAAGTTGCAATATTTTTCCACTTTCAAATTCAAGGATGCAAGGAGTGATTCAAATGGAAAATTCACCAACTCATGACCCATTGTGAATAAGGAAGAATATCAAATTTTATTCCAAAATTCAAGGATATAAAATGCAAGATGGTACTTTACAAGGTTCACATGTTTTCATGTTCATTACAAACAATTTCAAGTTACAACATCCTTTCCATATTCAAGGTTCAATTCACAAAGTACAAGGATTTCACATGTGCTAAGAGTTCCTTACAATTCAAAGCTCACTTCCAAATACAATGCAAATTCAAAATTTGAAGGCATACAAAATCAAATTCAAGAATAACCAAGATTCACAAAACCATTCAAAGCTACAGTTTTAAAAATAAAAGATGCAACTTCTAACATGTTTTACATCCAACCTTACATCTTAAAGTTCTAAGTCACAATTTCTAAAGCTATCACAAAAAATGGACAAATCCTAAAACTCATGTCACTGTGTAATTCCAAGTTAGCAGCGTACGAGCATACACTTGATGGTCCTGAGAGTGGTTCCGCTGGAAGCTAGAATTTGATCAGCAAGAGCTATAAAAACATGAAAACAACAGAATAGCAAGTTAACATGGTGAATTTTTGACGAGAACGACCTTTAATAAAGACTTAGTTTGATCCACGACAGTTTCGGGAGGTAACCAGTTTGCTTAAAACAGAATCAGATGACGCCAAATGGTCGCGGGAAGTCGCCTTAATGGGATAATGAAGTGATGAAGTTGCACGTTCAAGAGGTGCTAGTTTACTCATATCAATGTTGGCACCTGCGAATAAATGATGAGAAGGAATTGTTGATGCGCATCTCTTTGATATTACTTTGAGTAGGATTTATAGAAGCATAGACACGAGGGTGGTTTAGGAAGACTATGAACAATTGTTTCTGTTTTGAACCTCCAGGAAATCCATCTTCTGCTACTGTTTTTTTATAGGATCGGAACTATGGCCTCATTCGAAGATACAATAGCCGACATAGTGTATTTCGGATCACGGAAAGGCATTCAACTCGCACGACCATCATCTGTAAGAGTGGAAACATCAATTATTATGGGAAGTTGAATAAGCAATTACTATGAAAGTTAAGGTATCAACTAAACATGAAGATGCAACCGTCGCCTGAAGACATTACAGATCCACAATTTACTTCCAAATTGACACGTTAGAAAACAGACGGCAATCCTCGATTTGGTAGATACAATCAAGCTTGACAAATTAAAAGGAAAATTTACTAAATCATGAACCATCAAGATTGATTTAATTCTTTCCAAAAACAATCAGACCATCATTGATAGCACACACACTAAGGAGAAGGGTAAACCCGTCATTTGGAGGGTTTATCAAAGGAGAAATAAAATTAATAAGTAATATAATTTTTGTATGTTAGTTTAAATTCAAATAGTTAGTTATTGGCTGATGTTGTGGATTGTATTTAAGTTGTTTATTGTTTTTAGGGGAGTTATTATGGGGAAGTTTTATATGGAAGTTATTAGGCCAGAAGAAGTTATCTTCTGAGAGAGCAAACTGCTCTTGTAGTTTTCAGATTGTATTTTCTTGTTTATCAATGAAAAATCGCAAGTTTCTTGCAATTTCTCTTTCTCTATAATTCTGTTCTACCGGAGTTTTATTCATCGTATCAAATTGGTCCGACCTACCGGATGCCACCGAAGAAGATAGAGGCCATAGTGACTGCACTTGAAGAGAAACTCGAAACTTTGGAGGTTTCTCTACATGAAATGCATATTCAAAATAAAGACAATCAGGAGAAGATCATCTCTTTATTACATTCGAATAAGGATGGGAATGTGGGAGAATCGTCGCACGATAATGGGTCAGTTGGTACCAAAACGAAAAATTCTGGCTTACAGGGTGAAGCTTTGGATGAATTTCGCCTATCTGTGAAGAAGGTGGAATTACCGATGTTTAATGGTGAAGATCCCGCTGGTTGGATTGCTAGGGCGAAAGTCTATTTCAATGTCCAGAATACTATACCTGAAATCAAAGTGAATTTGGCACAATTATGTATGGATGGTCCTACAATTCATTTTTTTAAAGGACTGTTGGAGGAGAATGAAACATTAACATGGGAAAATTTGAAAGATGCACTTCTTGAGAGGTATGGTGGTGCAAGTGATGGAAATGTATTTGAACAACTTTCTGCGCTTCAACAGGAAGGAACAATTGAAGAATACATCGAAGATTTTGAGAGGTTAGTAGCACAACTGCCCCGATTACCCAATGACCAATATTTGGGTTATTTCGTTCATGGTTTGAAGGAAAAAATCAGGGGAAAGGTTCGCAGCATGATCGTTATGGGTCCTATGTCAAGAGCGAAGTTAATGAATGTGGCTCGAGCAGTAGAACGTGAATTGGAAGAAGGGCGAAAAGACTGGACACCGCGAAGGTCACATGGGTCACTGTCCCGATCTGTTTTTGGTAATAAGGTTGTCACACAGAATGACGACAGAAATGGCGATTGGATTATGGTTCGTAATAATAAAGACAATGGGGATCGTTTTTCAAGAGGAAAATCAACAGGTGGTTCACGTGGAATATCTAGTTTCGGACAAAACAAAAATCATACAGCCAGCACTGAAAATGGGTGTGACCGAACTGTGAGAAGTCTGTCTTCACAGGAGATTGCTGACCGCCGTCAAAAAGGGCTCTGTTTTAAATGTGGAGGTCAGTATCATCCTCGCCATCAATGTCCTGATAAAAATCGGCGTGTTATGGTGCTTGAGGATGACTCTGAAGAGGAAAACGAGGTCAGAGTGTTGAACGATGAAAATGTTGAAACAAATGCAGAAGAATTCTAATTGAATGTGTTGTCTTTTGAAAATATATTGACTTTTGATAAACAAACTGAGTATTATCAAGATAAGCTTCAATGCATCAAGTTGCAAGGGACGGTAGGAGCGTTACCGGTGTTGATGTTGGTTGATAGTGGAGCAAACAAAAACTTCATGTCAAGGCGTCTAGCTTTGGCTTTGGGTTTACGAATTACAGGAACTTCTGCTAGACAAATCAGATTGGGTGACGGTTATGCGGCTCCGACGTTAGGAGAGTGCCAAGGTGTTATTATTTATGTTCAAGGGGTGAAATGGGAGATAGATGTTGTGCTGTTTGAATTGGGCGGTTATGATCTAGTATTAGGGATGGAATGGCTGACACAAATTGGATGCACATACATTGATTGGGTTGAGAAGAAATTGCGTTTCACATATCAGGGGGAATGGATTGAGATCGTAGGGGTTCGGACTAGAGGGTGTATTCCATTACAGAACTATGTGGATGAAAACCATTTTGCCCAATTGCACTGTGATATCCAAGCAGGTATGGTGACACCAACTCAACAACTAGAGATGAAATCAGTACTGCTCAGATTTGATAATGTTTTCAAGGAACCACAAGGATTACCTCCTGAACGACAGCAAGAACATGCTATACACTTGCTGACCGGCCAGGGCCCAATTAATGTTCGACCGTATCGCTACCCTCACCACCACAAGACAGAAATTGAGAAACAAGTGAAGGAGTTGCTGTTGTCCGGTGTGATCAGACCTAGCCATAGTGCCTTTTCAAGTCCGGTTATTCTAGTCAAGAAGAAGGATAACTCTTGGAGGATGTGTGTTGACTACCGCGCTTTGAATAAGGTAACTATTCCAAATAAGTTTCTTATTCCAGTCATTGATGAGTTATTGGATGAGTTACATGGTGCACGATATTTTTCTAAAATTGATCTTAAGTCTGGCTACCACCAAGTACGTATGCGAAAAGAAGACATTCATAAAACAGCTTTCCGCACTCATGAGGGTCATTATGAATTCTTAGTGATGCCTTTTGGGTTAACAAATGCTTCATCCACCTTTCAAGCATTAATGAATGAAGTTTTCAAGCCAATGCTGCGGAGATATGTTTTAGTATTTTTTTACGACATTTTGGTGTATAGTGTGACGTGGCCAGACCATATTCTGCATGTGAATTCAGTTTTAAGTGTGCTAGCTGAGCAACAATTGGTGGCCAATAAAAAGAAATGTTCGTTTGGTCAGTTGTCGGTTGAGTATTTGGGTCACGTGATTGCTCATGAAGGGGTTTCTATGGATCCATCGAAAATTAGCAGTGTGTTAGAATGGCCTGTGCCAAAGAATGTCAAAAATGTCAGAGGATTTTTGGGTTTGACCGGGTATTACAGAAAGTTCATTCGTGACTATGGCAAGATTGCAAGACCATTAACTGATTTGACTAAGAAAGAGGGTTTTAAGTGGGGAGCCAAGGAACAAGCAGCTTTTGAGGAACTTAAGCACAAGGTAACTTCAGCCCCAGTTTTAGCATTGCCTGACTTCACCAAAGAATTTTTCATTGAGAGTGATGCGTCCGGAAATGGGTTGGCTGCAATCTTGATACAAGACAAGAAGCCTATCACATTTTTCAGCAAGGGACTCAGTGATCGTAATTTGAACAAGTCAGCATATGAAAAAGAATTAATGGTTGTGGCTCTCGCAATCCAACATTGGCGCCCATATCTCATAGGGAACAAGTTCACAGTGTGCACAGATCAAAAGAGTTTGAAACAATTAATGCAGCAGCGTGTAACCACAATGGATCAACAAAATTGGGTGGCTAAGCTTTTGGGATATCAATTTGATGTAGTTTATAAACCTGGTCTGGAGAACAAGGGTGTTGATGCGTTGTCCCGACAGTTTGATACTTCTCCAAACTACACCATGGCGGTCCTTGCCGATCCAGATGACAGGTTAATGCTTAATTCTATGATTTTCCGTCCAGAATGGTTAGATTTCAAGGCTGTCCATGAAGAAGTACAACAAGATCCAACATTACATGCAATCATTTCGGCTTTACAAAAGGGGGAAACCACAAAACCTGGTTTTGCACTACAGAATGGGGTTCTTTTGTATTAGGACAGATTAGTTATGTCTGCTTCATCTACTTTTATTCCTACAATTCTCAAGGAATTTCATAGTACCCCTCAGGGTGGGCATTCCGGGTTTTATCGCACTTATCGTCGTTTGGCTGCTAATTTGTATTGGATTGGTATGAAGAAGGATATCCAGAATTTTGTGCAGAAATGTATTGTCTGTCAATGCAACAAGTATGCAACTTCAACACCCGGTGGTCTTCTCCAGCCACTTCCAATACCAAATCAAGTGTGGGCAGATATTTCTATGGACTTCATTACTGGTCTTCCAAAATCCAAGGGATTCGAAGCTATTTTTGTGGTGGTAGACAGGCTGTCCAAATATGCTCATTTCATCCTTCTTAAGCGTCCCTATTCTGCAAGATCTTTGGCTGAAACTTTCACCAAAGAAGTGGTCCGACTTCATGGAATTCCGGCATCTATTGTGAGCGACAGAGATCCCATCTTTGTTAGTAATTTCTGGCAGGAACTCTTTAAGCAACAAGGTACATATTTGAAGCTCAACACTGCATACCACCCTCAGACTGATGGTCAGACAGAAGTCGTTAACCGCTGTTTGGAGACTTTTCTTCGCTGTTTTATTGCTGACCAGCCTAAGACTTGGGCCATGTGGCTTTCTTGGGCAGAATATTGGTACAACACTACTTTTCACGCTTCTACAGGTACAACTCCATTTGAAATGGTGTATGGTCGTGCCCCTCCGGTAATCACTAATTATTTACCGGGCGAAGTTAAAGTGGAGGCTGTTCAACGAGACTTGGCTGATCGTGATGAATGCTTGCGACAACTGAAGCATCATCTATCCCGTGCTCGTGACCGGATGAAGACACAAGCAGATAGACATCGTAAAGAACGCTCTTTTGCAGTTGGTGATTTGGTTTTCTTGAAGTTGAGACCTCATGTGCAACAATCTGTTGTGGCTAGAATCTGTCCTAAGTTGTCTCCAAGGTATTTTGGTCCGTTTAAGGTGATTGAACGTGTTGGGGTTGTTGCTTACAGGTTGGAGTTACCTCCTACATCTCGGATCCATCCCGTTTTCCATGTTTCTTTGCTTAAGAAAGCGGTTGGTGATGTGGCTGTTAATCCAACTCTCCTTGCTAGTTTAGAGATTAATGAAGAATCTGTGTGGGAACCAGAGACAGCTTTAGATCAAAGGACGGTGGTCCGACATGGTAAATCGACTTCTGAAGTTCTTATCCATTGGAAGAACAAGACTATTGAGGAAGCGACTTGGGAAGATAAGGACTTCATCACTGTTCAATTTCCTTCCTTCAGCCTTGAGGACAAGGTTGTTTCTCTTGGAGGCGGCATTGATAGCACACTCACTAAGGAGAAGGGTAAACCCATCATTTGGAGGGTTTATCAAAGGAGAAATAAAATAAATAAGTAATATAATTTTTGTATGTTAGTTTAAATTCAAATAGTTAGTTATTGGCTGATGTTGTGGATTGTATTTAAGTTGTTTATTGTTTTTAGGGGAGTTATTATGGGGAAGTTTTATTTGGAAGTTATTAGGCCAGAAGAAGTTATCTTCTGAGAGAGCAAACTGCTCTTGTAGTTTTCAGATTGTATTTTCTTGTTTATCAATGAAAAATCGCAAGTTTCTTGCAATTTCTCTTTCTCCATAATTCTGTTCTACCGGAGTTTTATTCATCGTATCAATCATCATCAATAATACCAAATATGTTCTAGACCAATTCAAATTCATTCCAAAACAATTCTCAGACATAATCAAGCATTCAAGAGAAAATCAAGATCGAATAAGGAAATAAATTCGAATTTAATTAGACATGTTTGGACCGAAACAGAAATAATCTTTGTCATCATGAAATCATGCTCCAACGGCTCACTTTTTCCCAAAACAAGATTCCGACATGTTTTTTACTCATCAATGGTTCAAGCCTATAAATAGGACAGTACAAGGCATCGCAGAGGGCAGAGAATCACAATACATTCGCCAAAAAGGGCAACAAATATACACACCAACACATCACATACAAGCCAAAGGCGAAGCAAAAATAGTATAAGTTCTTACAGGATACATACAACATTAAGCAAAACGAGAATCGAATCACAAGCCTACCAACAACAACACAGTTAAAAAAGCGGTTCGAATCAATACCTGGAAATCATTGTTTGTCGATTTTCCGTGTCGAAATCTTCAAAGGTACGCAATCCTTTCGATTAAACTCGTATTTGCGGAATTTCAAATTGTCGTCTTCAATTTGAATTGTTGAACATTTATTTGCGTAAGATACTGATGTTGCGTTTCAATTAAACCGAGAGAGAGTTGCGATACCTCCGCCGTCGTCGGCCAAAAGGCAGTGGCACGGTGGATTTCTTGTTACTTCCGGTGGAGATTGGATTTCTTACATGGATCACGAATCCTTGCGCGAGAGTGAAAGATGAGTTGCGATCGGAGAACACGCAGGCGAAAGGATAGTGAGCCGCAGGGAGAAACCTGGAAGACGAGTGGCGGGGATGATTGTTTTGGTGGCCAAACGGCGGGCGAACGAGGAGGGAGTAGCGGCAGATTTTTTTTCGCGACGAGAGAGATAACTTGGGGTTTTGGTGGGTCGTGAGAGAAGGGCATGGAGAAAGCGTTAGAAGATGGAGAGAGAGAAAAGCAGTGAATCTGATAGTTTATTATCCCATTACTTTGTTTTTTTTAATTTTTTTTTTCTTATTCTTTTTTATGGTATTGGTACTCATGGGTGGGCCGAGTTCAGCCCATGAGTTTACTTATTTTTTTATTTTATTTTTTTAAGAAGGAGCCCATTTGTTAATGAAATTTTTTTGGTTTAGATTTTTTATTAAGCTAGTTTAATTGTGATGTTAGTTTCCTAGGATTAATTCAAATGACAATTGTTAATCTCGATTTGAATTTTGATTTCGATAAATGTTAATTTAGGACTAATTTAAATTTATGTTCAGTGTTCTCGATTAATTTGATATTAGGTTTTTGAATTAATTGATTATGAATTTCATTTCGACGAAAATTAAATACTAGAGTTTTGGTTGGATGAGGATTTGATGGTAATTCTAATATCAAAACTAGATACTGATCCCGATGCTTGATCTTGATGACTTTGACTTACCATATTCCCTTAGGTTCATGATTCAATTTTATTCCCGATGATTTGAATCAGAGTATTTCTAAGGTTTCGATCCCTGACATGATAACATTAGGTTAGTTCCCTTAGGATGTTAACTTAGACAACCTACAATTAGGTTCCCTTTTCTCCCATGAGAATTAGACATGAGTCATCCTTAGACGAGATATAATTCTCCTACCCCATGACATTGTTGAGAAAGATGTTGATTTCTTTTCCACTTGAGAGAGGTATGTGGCATACTCGTCGATTCTATATCCGAGTTAGAGCCTTTCTCTCAATGTGAAGCAAAGACCCGTCTTCCACATGTTTGTGGTGGATTAGTTGAGTGTTCTCCTTAAGATGACAACTTGTCTCTCCTCCTAAAATCAATTGTCATACCCTAAATTTTGACCACAAGATTTCCCATCATGGTGCAAATCAACACCACAATATGGATGTACCTTCATGCCTCATCAATCCCCTCAAAGACATTGAGCCTTCACTCCAATCAAGGATTAAGGTTTTGGACCCCCTCAGAGCACTCAGAGAAAGGATCAATCAAGAATTAACATGATCTTCAACTTGTCAAGCCTCTCAAATATCCATAATAGATCAAAAGGTCTCCCACATCAAGAATCAAGCATGAAAATACAACATCTCAAGTTGATCAAGCCCCAAGATCATCAGTATCACCAAATTAGGGTTTTGGTCGAGCAAGGCCTCCATAGAGAAATTTTCATCTGGTATGAGCCAATACTTCAAAACATGATCCAAGAAGCTCAAAGGGACCTCATGGATCCAATCATAAGTTCAAAATAGCCTCAGGGATGCATTCATCAAAAATCAGGAATTAGGGTTTCTTGACCTAATTCACCCCTAAGTTGACTTTTGGAGCAGTGCATGAGCTAAGCCCTCAAGAAATGTTTTGAAGACCTCAAATATCTCATATTGATCCTCTTACAAGTTCAAATGGACACAAATAACTTGATTCATGGGTAACACAAAGATGCAAATTCATCTGACTACAAAGATGCAATTCTCACATTTCGTGCCTCATGCTCACACAGTTGCAGATCACCAAATTTCAACCCTAATTCACACGAATTCAGATCTAATTCACATGTGTGAGCACAATAACACTTTTCCTATAAATAGAGAAAGCATTTTCATTCATTTGCAAGCTTTGAAAGCCAAATAAACTCTGCAACCATTTGAACTCAATACCTCAAAAAACTAGTCAGCCATTTCTTTGATTCAAGCTTTTTTAGCTTCAAATCTTCGCCCAGAATCACTCATCAACACCTTCTGAAGCTAATTGTACCATTGTCGTGCCTTGAAGTTGACCAAACCAAGCTCTCCATTTCCACCATTTTTGAACCTTTGAGCTTCATCTGAAAAGGTATTTACACGTAACATTTTTTAGCAAAAAAGTTACCAGTGTGTTCGTCTTGATTCACTGATCAAAAGCCCTATCCTACCTTGAATTTATCTTTGGATTTAGTTATTTAATTTTACTTTGAAGAAATAGGCTTCTTCACGTGTTTGAGCAAATTCTCTTTGCTTAAAGCAAATTAATTGCTCTGATGCAGAAAGACATGAATAATGATGTGTTGCACATTAGAATCCATGCTTGATTCAAGATAAAAACACGAGTTCAAGGATTTTCAAAATCAAGCTGAAGGTTGAATATGAAGTTGCTCTTCGCATGCTCTGGTAGGAAAATTTGAATTCTCATCTAATCACAACCTGACACGCATGCTAGTCGTTAGATCTTTTTCATTTAAATTGTTTTTTATTTCATTTTCTTTTCTGATTTTTAATTTTATCAGTTTTAAATATTTTTTACTCCAATTTTTTTTCATAATTTCATAAAAATATTTTCTACCACATATATTTTTTTTCATAATTTTAAAAAATCTTTTTGCATTTAATCCATATTTTCTTCTAATTTTCATGTAATTATCATTTTGCATTTTATTTTTGATCATTCTCAAATATTTTTGCATCCAACTTTTGATATATTTCTATTTGCAATATTTGTGACTTCTCATAATTTTTCCAACCATTCAGTTGATGTTTTGATGCATCTTTGACATTTTTCTTTTAATTTCAATTTAAAATCTTTTTTAAATCTTTTTTATTTATTTTGATTTCATTCAATTTTGGGAAGGTGTTGAACTTGTCTCTTGATGATTGCTTAGTTGAACATATTTTCAACACTTCAAATGTTTGATTGATGATCTCTTGGTTGATTGAACTTTCTTTGGTTCAAACATGTTAACAGATTATCATTTGGATCATCTGTGAAACTTTGCATTAGAGATAGGTTATCCCTTGATGATCATTGCCTTGTGGCCTTTGACTTATTGATTGATGATCTTTAGTGATTTTGAGTCTTCATTTCACTTCTTCATCTCTTTTCTTTTCTCCTTCGCCTTTCTTCTTTGTTTTAGCTATTGTGTTACATTGCTTTAGGAGGATGATTTTGTATCATTTCTCTAGCATGTTTGAACACATAAATTGTTATTGACCGGTCTCGGATAGGTGTGACTTCTACATAAGTCCACTTATGATTGCTTAACATAACGCTAAATTGTCCCGACTCGATTAAATCCTCATTAAGACATATTAATTTTGCTAACATCTAACATTTGCTTTATGCTCTTTACAATTTATGTCATTTACTTTTATGTCATTTACATTCATGGCATTTACATTCTTACCTTTTACCTTTATGCCTTTTATCTTTATGCATCATTTTGCTTTCTTATTTCAAAAGAACAAAAATATGATAAAATGGCTAAGACCCTAAAAAACATAATCTCTTGGAGTTTGTGTTACTATCCCTTGCTTGAGGAGTACTTTGGATTTTGGAGTTAGGATCTAGTGCTTTCCATCTGCTTGGAGTTTATCTGAGACTTTGGAGTTCATCTGAGACCTTGTGATTCATTTGAGACACAGTGCTACACCTGAGACTTTATGATCCTCAATTCAAGACTTAGATGCTTTCTTTGTGGCTCTGTGACCTTTTTACTCATCTGGTTTTCTTTGATATTCATCTGTGTCTTTTGCTTGATCATCTTGTGACTTAATCCAAAGGGAAAGGAATGCTAGTTTTGACCTATGTCCAATGCTTGCCACTTCTTGTTGTTAGTACACTTGCACACACAATGGCTTTCTCTTGGGCTATTTGACAATGAGACCATTTACATTATGCTTTAGGATAGTCTCTTATTTTCCTTCCCACTTCTTAAATTTTCAAAACTTTTCTCTATTTCAAAAACTTTTTGTTTTCAAACTTCACACCTTTTTCTTAATAAACCTTGACTTTGTGAAGTGATCCAGAAAATATTTTCTCAATAAATGCTAAAACAATTAAGCATATTCAAACTCGTTTCAAAACTCTAAAAATGACAAACCTCATCAAACTTCCTTTTGTGCCTTTGTGCACTTTTTTATTTAAGAGCCTTATTTTCAAAAGATCGGATATTAGTCTATTCTTGTAGTGATGCAAACTACTATACTTCTACAATATTCTGAGAAACGATTGACATTTTCCACTTGAATGTTAAGACGTACTTGTGAGAATGTACAAGTAAAAGTTCTCCATATCAAGATGATGCAAATGCTCATTTCCTCATACTTGTGGGTAGTAAGTTGAGTTTTTCCACTCAAATACGACAAAATCTATTTTTAATTAAAATATATCAACAAACAACCCAACTTTATATAAACATAGATTTGTAAGTGGTTCCCGTTGAGTACAATGGGTGCGAGGGGTGCTAAACCTTCCCTTGCATAATCAACCCCCGTATCCAGATCTCTCTTTTTTAGCTTTTTTCTTTTTGTGGGTTTTGTTCGGCCTTTTCCCTTTTCCCTTTGGAAACAATAAAGTTCAGTGGATACTCTTGCTTTTTTGAGTTAAGTTAATCAATAGCTTAATCTCAATAATTTTTCCTGTCGCGGCAGCTGGTGACTTTGCTGGGGAGTAGTCCCTAAGAGGGTTAAGCCTAGCTTGTTTATCTTTATTTATTAATGCTTTTGTATATTATTGCTTTTGTTTGTTGTTTTTGCTTTTGGGTGCTTGGTGATCTCTGTGAGGTGAGATAAGTCGCCTACCCGGACTTGTGTGCACTTAAGCTAGGATGGTGGTATAATGATGTCAACCTTATGGGCATTAAGCATTGTTAGGTTGGCATGAGAATCCCGCTCAGATGAGGCCCCTTTTGAGGTACTAATGTCATACGAGTAGTCATAATGGCGTTATTATTTTCGATATGAGAGTCTGGGATTCTGAGAGACCTTTAAAACACTTTTAACCCCTCTGGCCTTTTAGAACGTAGTGTGGTGACCTTCCTGGCGTAGGCCTGGAATGGTTGATACATGATACTACACTCAGACGAGGTTCTCTTGAAAATATTATTGGTTTGCGAGCAAGTCGCTAAAACGGTAATATTCAAATGATGGATTTACGACTCTAGGAACTTTTTTAGAACCCGATTACTGTTCAAGGATTCCAAAACCATAGAACATACCTTGTGAAGGTGAGAAAAATACACAAGAAGGGGGTTGAATTGTATTTTTCGTTTCTTAACTTTACCTCTGATCAGAGTTCAGAATCTAAATTGGTGTTCAGATCCTGATTATACGTTGCAGCGGAATGTTAACAGAAGCAAATAAAATATAAAAAACATGCAAAAATTTATACTGGTTCCTCCCAAAACAGAATAGTCCAGTTCACTTGCATCACAAGAGATTTTCACTATAACCAAAACATGATTACAAGCGCTTATGCACTTAAGCATAAGATTTTTCTTTGCTCAGACCCTCAGCCCGAGACTTCCTACTTAAACCTCTCGGGTCCAAGACTTATGCTTAGGTTCCACGAACCCAAGACTTCCTCGTTTAAGCCCCTCAGACTCAATACTTCTGCCCAGACCCTTGATCAAAGACTTCCCTGCTTATATTCCATGAATCCAAGACTTCTGCTCAAGCCCCTCATGCCCAAGACTTCTTTGCTTAAGTTCCACGAACTCAAGACTTCCTTGCTTAGGTTCTACGAACCCGAGACTTTTGCTCAAGCCCAAGACTTCTCCTCAGACTCACAGTCCAAGACATTCTGCTCAATCAACAATTAATCAAGACTTTCAATGCTCTATCACATAACAAGAGACTTACTTGGCTTAAGCTTCTCAGCAAGAGACTTTGATCCTCAAGCACATAGCAAGAGTTTTTATGTAAACTACAAAACAATCATGTTTAGCAGAATAGAGAACAAGGAATACTTGATACAAAATCAGAGGTACATGGTAATCACCTTAACAAAGACCTTAAGCACTTAAGATTTCTAAGATATTTAGTGTTTAAGAAATCTTAAGGCTTAATACAATTTACAACATATAACAGAAATTCTGCATACTCGATTGTGTTGCTTATTGTATTATCTTGTTATTCCTCTATCCAGACAAAAGTGTAGAAAACTTCTATCCTTCTTGGCTTTCCTTCTATATTTGCCCTTTTGATTTCTCCTTTTTGAAGACTTCATTTTGAATCTTCAGTAGCTTATATAGCAGTTGTAGAATACTAGCCGTTGGAAGAGATAACTTGAACAAGTGTCTTTGTTTTTCCATAGTACAACAGACGTTGAAGAGAGATACACCAAAAGATCTTAATCCATTGTGTAACATGTTTCACCATTGCGTCTTCCATGTAGTCTTGTACTATAGATCCGTTGAGAGTAGATATCCGTAAAGCATAACTCTTCTTGAGCCTTGTGAAAATAGACTCTGGCTGACAAGCTGATTTGACAATGCAGCTTGCTTTCTGTAGTACGAATAACTCAAGCTTTATTACTAATTCTGAATGTTCACTAGAAGCTGATACATTAACTTAGTGTAGAGACAATATATTGCTCTTCTGATACTGAGGTCTTCAACTTCACAGTCTACGCCAGACATCACTTAAAGAGTGTTCTTCAGGTTCTGATCCACCAGAAGCTTGTAACTCAACTCCTCTTAAATGTGTCCTTATATCAGATTATGAATGCCTTCTTTTCAAGCCTTATAATCTGCATACTTGGAACACACATTAAATAACACCATTGTTCTTTTAATACTTTGTCATCATCAAAACGCAAGAGATATATGTCATGAACAAATCTTGTTCTAACAATCTCCCACTTTTTTATGATGACAAACATAAGTATTTAAAGGACAATGTTGGGCAGTTATAATTTTTTTGGCGACAACTGGGGCTCCCCCTAAGTCTAATAGTCCAAGGTTGAGTTTTGTAAGCTCCCCCTGAGTAATATATTCAAGAAAAAAATATTTTAATTTTCTAAGCAACATCAGAGTCTGAGGTTTGTAAGCTCCCTCTGAGTCTAACAGTCCAAGGTTGAGGTGTGTAAGCTCCCTCTTAGTTTTATATACGAGAAAATTAAAATATATCACCCAAGCAAGATCACCAAAACAAAAAAAATAACCAAAATAACAGAAAATACCATAAATTTAAAAATACATTAATTATAAATGAACAACATTAAATCTGTAGAGTTCAGATTCTTTATTAAATACTATTATATCTTTCTCCCCCTTTTGTCGCATAAAAAAGAATAAAAAAAGAGAAAAAAAAAAAGAATTACAGTCATAAATGCATTAACATATCATCATTACGTGACCCGTTTTCAAGGAAGAGAAAACAATCAAGTAGCAGAGATCATTAAAGAGTTGTACAATGCATGTTTATTATCTATTGGTCGTAACTGTTTCAAGAATGAAGCAAAGGATTTTATTACAATGTTTGGGTTACCCAGAATCAACTATAAAAGCAACCGAAGCCTAGTTCATTTTCATTAACATCCAACAAAGCACCATGGAGTCCTCAGCTAAAAGTGTTAACATCTCAGTTGTGACAGAAGTCTCAGAGAACTCTACTAGTCTGAATAATCAGGATCTTCAGAGGCCAGTAGATTCTGAGCCATCTGCAACTGGTCCCTTATCCTTAACACTGAATAATTTTGACAAGGGTTCGTCCCCAACACCTCAGATACCTACAGAAGAAGGTCCTTCTGCCACTGAATTGAAACCAAGAAGTCAATGAAGAAGAAAAAGAAGAAAAGGGTCTGAGATGAGATCTTCTTCGAGCTGATTGTCTCAGAGTCAGAGGATGAGGATGTAGATGAAGATGAACCTGACGTCGACTGGGGAAACTGGATGCGTCGCAAGGCAATGGAGGAATTAGATTTGAATAATC
The DNA here is from genome assembly GCA_022829125.1 of Lathyrus tuberosus. Classification (NCBI taxonomy): domain Eukaryota; kingdom Viridiplantae; phylum Streptophyta; class Magnoliopsida; order Fabales; family Fabaceae; genus Lathyrus; species Lathyrus tuberosus. The sequence continues at coordinate 6,485,776 of JALAZF010000278.1, read as the reverse complement.
TTTGTACCTTCCAGTTCTTTTTTATTATAATCCTTTAAAAAAGGATTAATGAAAAAGTTGTTTGGACCAATTTTATTTGCATGCGTACTCTTTTAATTTTTCTCTATGATTTTCTGACAATAGCATAAATGAAGTAACAAGATAAACAGGAACAACAATTAACATATTAATAATAATATTTACAGCGGTTACGAGAATCTTAATAGGACTGAATGCTAAGCATCATTTCCCAAGAGTCGGAATGTTAAAAGATTGATTTGACTAATCAAAATTAAAAAAATTAAAAACTCAAGGTACTTGGATGAATATACGCTATAAAACTCTCAGTAAACTGACTATCCTAATCACTTAATCTTCTGAACACAAAAATGTATAAGCAGAAACAAATTTGGGTTCCAAAGAGAGATTTCAGAAAGACAACAATCCTGAATGCAACAACTCAATCAAGCACAAAGAATGCAGTAACTAAGAGGTCTACAAGCAAGCGGACAACCTCAGAAACACATACTTCTTCAGCAACCTTTGTTGAAACACAAAGAAGAAGAAAAACTCCTAGGTCAAAACACAGGAATAATCTGAGGAAGGAGGCTATTGAGTTTGCTCAAGAAGATTATTTAAACAATCTAGATATGTCAGATGAGCCTAGGGAATACCTTAGGACAGATCCATATATCTAGAATGTTTAGTTAAGAAATTGTAACAGCTCCCAATCTTTCAATAAGAATGATGCATTTTTTGAGTTTTATCCTATTTATTGTTCTCTTGAACAGCAAGATAAACATGTATATATATATATATATATATATATATATATATATATATATATATATATATATATATATATATATAAACAAGAATATGAACAAGAACAATTTTTTAATAACAAGACTGCTTAATAAAAGATGTTTAACAATTACAAGGCATATATTTGCATAAATCAGACTTCAGAAACTCTCATATATAGCTTCAAGCTTTTTCTCTCCAGATTTTAGAAGAATCATCCTTTGAAATTATAATAATTTCTTGTTGGATCAATAGTTCTGAAAGAACTCATCCATAAGGAATGAAGAAAGTTTTTCCCTTGTTAAAGGATGAAAGAGTCTCCTTCAGATAGTCAAACATAACTTGCGGAAGATCAATCTGCAGATATGAATTGAGAAGAAGTAGCAAATCCTTTTTAATAGGGTTTACAAGGTCCAGATCTTTGTCCCTAGGTAGCAAATTTGAGTTTAAAATCTGATTCCAAATAATTGCATTTGGACGAAGATTTGAAACCTGAGAGATATTTGATGGATCCACAAAAGTACACCAAGTAGGAATATAGTATTCCCAAACAAGAGTGCCTGGAATTTCTCCAATCTCCTCACATTGATTAAATTGACAATCATCTTTGAGGTTACTGTTATAGAAACACCACAAACCTTGGAAAGAATAGCACACTCAGAACTTAGCTCAATAGTGGAAGCATTATTCCAAAACTCTTTGACAAGACTTGGATAAATGAAACCACAGAGCATATCAAAGTATCCATTCCAACCATTTTCATACACAGTCTTCCAAAAGTTAAAACCAAGTTTAAGAAGCTCATCAAAATCCACAAACTTTTCATTGATGACAACTAGTTGATTCAAAGGAGAATTGACTAGAGAATTCATCTCAAGTTTGATTTGAACAACACAAAAGAAAATAATAAAAAAGAAACTGAACAAGACTCTAAAGGAATAAGAATCTTGTCAGAAGAACAGAAAGAAGACACAAAATGATGTTTCACAAAGATAGAGGATAAAGACAATAGAAATATATAAAATAAAATAAAAATCATTACCCTAAGGTTCTTAACCAACAGATTTCTTGCATCCACTAGATGATAATCAAATTTATGGAGTTTTAAGTAAACAGGGTTTTTGAAAAGATTTTTACTTAAAATTCTTTATCAGAAGTAAAGATTCTTTTTCTGATTCTCAGAGACTGACAATTTTTCAGAAGTTATCTATCATCAGAGTCTAGTAGGATTAGACTTCGAGTGAGATATCTTTTGATAGTCATCATTCCTTGATATTCTATTCAGAATCAAGCCTTTTCTCTTGGAACTAGAGTCAAGCTTGATTAATGAATATTAAAATGGTTTCTTTGACAACTAACTAGCAATAGTATCATCACAAAAGGTGAAGGTACTGATTCCATAAATATGATGATCACCCAGTTAATGACATATTTAGTATAGACAAATACAACATAATTTCTTTTTAAAGATCTTTGAAGATTCTTAAAAGAATTTCTCTAGAGATCTAATAGAGATTTTGTATTTACTCATACATAAATATTTCATTGAGTCGAGAAATATGCAAGGAAAGAACATAACTTACCTTTTTTTTTTCTTGGTCATGCTCCAGATGAGTATTCAGATCTAACAATGGAATCTGAATATTATCTTAAGTTGATTCTGATTAATTAGATTTTACACCAATGATTCCACTTTCTCCACCAAAATTCAAGCTTTTAACACTTGAGTCTGGGATGTAGGCTCTTCTTCCATCACATGTTGTAAACAACCATGGAAGATGCCTTGCTCCTTTCTTCTGTCATATCTCCAACAAATACAAATATAGATATTGGTACTCATATTTCTATGAGTCCATAAGTGTTACTCTTGACAAGCTTCTTCTTGCTTTATGCCTCAATCTGATAGTAGTACCATGATTCATTCTAGAGTATGAGCCTAGAATGAGTAACGGTACTAACAAAATCTTATTCTTAGTAAAGTCATTAATTTCATTGTCTTGGATTAAATCTTTTGACTTTGAAATTTGACAAGCATAGATTCAGATAATGTTTGCTATCAGAGATTGGAATAAAACAAGTTTACATCACTGTCATAGTATTTCCACAAATAGAAGAAGAAATAAAAGGTTTCTCATAGAATTGTCCTTTAACACAAATTCTATGATAGCCTTAAATTTCCAAATGAGCAATGCAAACTCCTTATTATCAATATTGAAACAAGATAGATTTGAGTTATCTCTTTCTCTTTAATAATTAATTTTTATTCCCGAATTATGATTGGGTCTTCAAAAGAAGTAATGACCATCAATGTCTGATTATCTTCTTCATCAGATTCTAAATCCATAATTATGTCAGCTTAATTAGAATAGATCTTGAAGATCTCTGACATTTTTTTTGGGTTTTTCTGGTACTATTTCTCCTTGTTATTAAGATTTGGGAAATCAGTTAAAATAAGAATATTTCAAAAGCTTCCGAAGTTACTCTTCTATCAACAGATATCACATTTCATTCAGCCAGTTGAAAGAGTCCTTTGATAGGGAAGGCTAATTCCACTTCATCGAACATTCCAAAAAAACCATTTCCTTAACAGGCTTGAGAAAGGATGATCTGTTAGACAGATTTTCATCATCTAATTTCATTCCTTTTCTTCAAATAAGGCAATCAAACCTTTCAAGACATAATCTAATTAAACTTTTGACTTCCTGAGTAGATGTGACTTAATGGTTTAATATTAGCAAGCAGACTTCTTAGAATTTACTTGAAAAATTAGATGAAGTGTAACTTAATAAGCTTTAACCTGATTCCCTTCAATTAAGAACACAAGGATTTAAAGATAGTATTGAGCATTATACATATCAATGATGTTGATATACTCAAAATGAGATAGTGCAACTACCAGAATGCATCTAACTCTAAAGATATTTTTCAATAAACTTCTTATAAGCTGGTGTGAGAGACTTTCAGACTTTGATCATCTCTACACCATCAACTTCTATAGTAATACCTTTCTAAGATTATTTTATAGACCTTTATCAAACCCCTTTATTAAGACCAATAAATTAAAAATATATTTTGCTTAATTCATCATTTAAAATTCAGCAAAATCACCTTTTAAATATGGCAAGATTGGCAGTGTAATAATTTTCATGTGGTACTTAACTCCTTTTTGAAGGAAAGTCTTTAGCAGACATATTTTTCTCATTGGATTACTATATGCACTACTGTTAAGTGTTATGTACAGACCATGCTCTGATACAAACAGAAGGTGAGAAAAATACAAAAGAAGGAGGGGTTGAATTGTGTTTTTTGTTTCTTAACTTTGCCTCTGATCAGAGTTCAAAATCTAAACTGGTGTTCATATTCTGATTATACATTGCAGCGGAATATTAACTGAAGCAAATAAAAGATAAATAACACACAAAGATTTATATTGGTTCCTCCCAAAAGATAGTAGTCCAGTCCCCTTGCATCATAAGAGATTTTCACTATAACCAAAACATGATTACAATCGCTTATGCAATTAAGCATAAGAATTTCCTTTGCTTAGACCCTCAGCCCGAGACTTCCTACTTAAAATCCTCAGGTCCAAGATTTCTGCTTAGGCTCCATAAACCCAAGACTTCCTTTCTTAAGCCCCTCAGACTCAATACTTCTGCTCAGACCCTCGGTCTAAGACTTCCCTGCTTAGATTCCACGAATCCAAGACTTATGCTCAAGCCCCTCAGGCTAAAGACTTCCTTGCTTATGTTCCACGAACTCAAGACTTCCTCACTCAAGTTCCACGAACCCAAGACTTCGACTCAAGCCCCTCAGGCCCAAGACTTCTGTTGAGACACACAGTCCAAGATTGTCTGCTCAATCAATAACCGATCAAGAATTTCAATGCTCTAGCACATAGCAGGAGACTTACTTGGCTCAAGCTTTTCAGCAAGAGGCTTTGATGCTTAAGCACATAGTAAGAGACTTTATATAAACAACTAAACAATCATGTTTAGCAGAATAGAGAACAAGGTGTACTTGATACAAAATCAGAGGTACAGTGTAATCGCCTTAACAAAGACCTTAAGTACTTAAGATTTCTAAGATATTCAATGTTTAAGAAATATTAAGGCTTATTACAATTTACAACATATAACAGAAATTCTTCATACTCGATTGTGTTGCTTATTGTATGATCTTGTTATTCCTCTATCAAGACAGAAGTGTAGAATACTTTTATCCTTCTTAGCCTTCCTTCTATATTTGCCATTTTGATTGCTCCTTGTTGAAGACTTCAGTTTGAATCTTCAGTAGCTTATATAGCAGTTGTAAAAGACTAGCCGTTGGAAGAGATAACTTGAGCAAATGTCTTTATTTTTCCATATTACAAGAGACGTTGAAGAGAGATACGCCAAAATATCTTAATCCATTGTGTAACATGTTTCACCGTTGCATCTTCCATGTAGTTTTGTACTATAGAGCCGTTGAGAGTAGATATTCGTAAAACATGTCAACTCTTCTTGAGCCTTGTGAAAATAGACTCTAGCTGATAAGCTGATTTGACAATGCAACTTACTTTCTATGGTACGGATAACTCAAGCTTTATTACTAATTATGAATGTTCATCGGAAGCCGATACATTAACTTAGTGTAGAGACAATATGTTGCTCTTCTGATACCGATGTCTTCAGCTTCATAATGGATGAATTCCAGTATCAATTCCTAGAATTTTAGAAAGAGTTGAAAGCTATGAAGGGTAAAGATTTGTTTGGTAAGAACGCTTATGATTTGTGCTAGGTTCCCAATGTCAAGATCCCTGTCAAATTCAAGGTCTCCGACTTTGAAAAGTACAAGGGTAACTCCTGTTGTCAGAGTCATTTGACTATGTACTGTGGTAAGATGGCTACCCATACTGATGATGACAAGTTATTGATCCACTATTTTCAAGACAGTTTGACTAGTGTAACTTTGAAGTGGTATATAGGTTTGGACAATGCTCATGTTAGTTCTTTCGATGACCTTGCAGAGGCGTTCATGCGTAAATATAAGTATAATTTGGGCATGGCTCCTGATTGTGACCAACTACGTTCTATGTCACAGAAAGATAAGGAATCATTCAAAGAGTACACCCAAAGGTGGCGTAAAGTTACTGCTCAGATTAACCCTCCGATGGAGGAGAAGGAAATAACGAAGATGTTTCTCAAGACTTTGAGTTCTTTCTACTATGAGAGGATGGTTGCTAGCGCTCTAAGTGATTTCACTGAAATGGTGGGTATGGGAGTCAGACTAGAAGAAGGTGTCAGAGAAAGTCGTTTAACAAAAGAATTAAGTTCATCAAGTGGAACGAAGAAGTCTGGTAATAGTTTCCATAAGAAGAAAGAAGGGGATGTAATTGCCATTTCTCAAGGAGGAAGGCAAAGAAGACCCAGAAACAGAAGTGGTCAGCAGGACCAATCTCATTGTGATTTTCATCAGGGAGCACTGGGGCATGATCTTAAATCTTGTTTTTCTTTGAAATCAAAAGTTCAAAAGCTCATTAGGAATGGTTTGTTTAAGTTCCAAGACGCCGGACTTAATGTGCAAGTTAATCCTCTACCCGAACTTGGTGGGCCTTATGCCAGTGTGGTAGAAAATTGTCTGGAAGAGTATTTGATTTTCGATGTTAACTTGGTAAAAACTCCTTTAGCTGATGTGCATGCCAAGTTGTGTAAGGTCGGTTTGTTCGAAAGTGATCATTCAGAATGCCAATTGTGTGAGCAGAATCCTGAAGGGTGTGCGCTGGTGAAGAAAATTTGACATGACATGTCCTTTTTTAAGAGAATTCTATACGCATTCAAGATTATTCAAGAATGTTGAAACATGAAAATCTAGAACTTTCACCTGCAGAGTTGACTCGCATGAAGATTTTGAGTCGATTCTAACAATTTTGGGAATCTTTTTAGTTATGTGAATCTAATCATAGTTATATGAATTGATTTTTAAGGCATGAGAACTGAATCACATAAAAGTCCTTGATGTTATATTTTGGTGAGTCAAATCATAAAAATTTAGGAATCGACTATTGAGATTGTAGTTCCTTGTGTCAAAGCAGTGTAGCTCAACAGAAACAGGGATTAGTCAAAATTAGCCTAATGTGTGTGTGTCGAGTTGTTTAGATGTTGAAGTGTCAAAGCAGGTTGTTTGACACATAATTTCGACTTAGACCAAAATAGTAATTTTTGGGATTTTGTAATTTTGGGCTTTCTTCTATTATAAATAGAGGGAGTAACCCTTATTTTGTAATAACTAGTATTCACAGAAGTTTGTAGTTGCAAAGTGAATAAAAAAAGTTTTCCACAGTTTGTGGGCGGAGATTTCGCAGTTGAAAATCATTCTCTTCTTCCTTTATTTTGGTAAAGTTTTACTTTCTTTCTTTCTCGCTTTCTTTTCATTAACAGTTGTTGCGCATAATCTTTCTAGAGCTCCGGTTGTGATTCGAGGGAAGAGAATCACGATGGCGCTGAATCATCCAAACGGGAATTTCCGACGAGCCTTCCAATTCTCAAGAACAATAATTATGAGAATTGGTGCAAGCAAATAAAGGTGGTTTTTTGTTATCAAGATCTTTGGGATCTTGTGAAGGGAGGAGTAGCACCACTTGCAGAAAAGGCGACGGATCAAGAAAAGGCTGCATACAAAGAATTGAAGGAGAAAGATTATAAAGCTCTCTTTATAATTCATCAGTGTGTCGATCCAGATAATCTTGAAAAGGTTAGTGATGTAGTATCAGTGAAAGAAGCATGGGAAATCTTGGAGAAATTGTTTGGAGGCGCAGAGAAAGTGAAAGAGGCGAGGTTACAAACTCACAAAAGGACGTATAAATTGCTTCAGATGGAAGAAAGTGAGAGCATAACTGATTTTTTCACTAGGGTTACTAAATTGGTGAATCAAATCAAGGTATGTGGAGAAGTGTTTACATCAAGATCAGTTGTTGGAAAGATCTTGAGGTCATTGGCTCCAAAGCTTGACCACGTGGTAGTAGCCATAGAAGAGTCGAAAGACTTGTCAGCATTGACAAAGAAAGAGCTTCAATGGAGGCTTGAGTCTCATGAACGAAGGATGGTTGAAAGAGCTGCAAGAAAGTCGAAGAGTGATATGGCTTTGCAGGCGCAGTCAGAAAAATAAAAGAAAGGCAAAGGAAGTTGGAATGGAAACAAAGGCAGAATATGCTACAACAATTCGATTGGTCAAAATTAGCAAGAAGGAAACTAGTTGTCATACCCCAAATTTTGACCACTAAGATTCCCCATCATTGTACAAAGCATCATCACAATATGGATGAACCTTCATGCCTCATTAGTCTCCCCAAAGATGGGTGAGCATTCACTACAATCAAACTTAGGGTTTCAAGCCCTCTCAGAGCTCTTAGACAAAGGATCAATCAAGAAATGACATGATCTTCAACTTGTCTAAGCCTTTAAAACATCCACAATGTATCAAGAGGACTCCCACAGCAAGAATCAAGCACAAGGTTGCAGCATTTTGAGTGGATCAAGCCTCAAAGTCAACAGTGTCACCAAATTTAGGTTTTGGTCGACCAGGGCCTCCAGATGGAAATTTTCCTCTGGGCATGAGCCAATGCTTCAAAGCATAACCTATGATTCTCCAAGGGACATCATGAACCCAATCATCAAGTCAATTTTGCCTCAGGGGATGCATTCATCAAAAATCAGGAATTAGGGTTTCTTGACCTAATTCACCCCTAAGTTGACTTTTGGGACAAAACATGAGCCAAGACCTCAAGAGAGGATTTGAGGGGCTCAAATACACCACATTGATCCATTTTCAACAATGGATTGGTCTAAGAAGCTTGAGCAACAAGTTTCAAATTCATCAGAACCACAATTAGGGTTTCGCGGGAAAAGTCAACTGTGCCTTTGACTTTTGACCAGGACATGCTCCCAAACCTTGGGACATGATTCAATGCACCCTATAACACCCATGGAACATGTCCATAAAGTTTGATTTAGGTCAAGGACTTGATTTCATAGAGGATCGCACAGTTTGGAATTCATCTGACAAAAAGTCAATTGTGCACAAAAGTCAACTTTCACTTTTTGAGATTTTTCACAATTATGGTTCTTTGACCCTAAGATGATGTTAATGTGTGATTGGAATCATCATTCATCAATAAAAACCAAGAAAAGTGGGATAACTTGTAAAAGGGGTAACCATAAAAACTTAGAAATTTTTCTAAGTTATGGAACAAAGTGGCTAGGGTACCAACTTTGGAGGATCATAACTCCTAAACCACAAGGCCATTTTTCCCTATCCAAAGCTGGATTTGTAGCTCTCATGGCCCTCTACAAAAGCTTCAAACACAACCCATTCCAATTCCTCATGGATTTTAAGTTATGGAATGATCAAAATCACAAAAAGTGAAAATGTCACTTTTTTCCAACACTTAGTGAAATTTTCACTAAGTCAGAATCTGCCTTCACTTTTTCCAAATGTAGGGTCATTTTTCACTTGGATCCAAAAAGTATCAAAACCAACCATGATCAAACAGTTGTTGTATCATGCGAGGGCTTTCCAAAATGGCCAAGAACTCCATCAAATTCCACTTGAGCCATGAGATATGACCATGGCAATATGCCTTGCTGAAAACTGTCAAAGCAAGGCAGATTTGTGCATTTTGCTCAATTTTCCAAATTTGTGCAAATGACAAGTACACTTATCCATCTGAACACCTCAGGGGGAGGGACAAACACTGATCCATAAGCCTCCCAAGTCTTTGGAACCAAAAATAGCATGCCAAACCTAGAAATCCCTAAAAAAGGGACAAGACTCCAATTTTGTTTTGGAGCATTCAATGGATGCACCAAGGTGGCATGGACTGAGCCATTTCCAACTGAATTCAGTCAAGACATATCCAAGACCAAGGGAACCAGCAGCATGTGCCCTAACCTCTAGTCAATGGCTAGAGGAGACTTGGATTCTCATTGATCAACATTGGCTAAACCTATGCAGCAGTTTCCAATCACTATTGCTCCTAAAAAAACTTGCTCTACTATAAATAGAGCTCATTTGTGATCAGTTTGAGTACACCAAAGACATCAAACAGATGCTTTCCTCAAAATCACATTCTCACTTCCAAATTTGCCTTCCAAAGCAAGTCAATATCGGGTTTTGAGTTTGAGAGCAATTCCAACCAAACCAATCACACACACACCTCATAAACATCATATAGAAGTGATCCTAACACTTAAACAACATCTGGAACACTGATTTCACAAAATCACCAGCCAACTGCTCAAGGTTTTAACCAAGTTGCAGTTGGGATACCATCTTTAGTTCCAGCTTGTTTCAAACCATTCCAAGCACTCAGGCACATCACTTGGCACCTAGGGAAGCTATCCACATCATTGGAACCTAGTTGTAACACCTCTAACACAAAACACGATCACCAGCTGCAAGAGGTAAGCATGAGCTCTTCTAACTCTATGATCCATGCATTTTTTGCTGCACAATAATTTGGCCATATGTTCATAATCATGCATGAAGTGTTTTCCCTCAATTGATTGCTTTGTTTGAATCGTGTATGGAATTTCTGAGCCTTCATGCAAATTTTAGGGTTCTTGAGGTTTCTCTTTGATTTCTTATTCCATGCTTAAAATAAATGAAATTAAAGACCATAGACATGATCGTGAGGTGAAAACGAGCAAATTGATATGTAGATTGCATGATATAATCAAGTATTCAGTGAGATTGACGAGAAAACACAAATTTGGACAAAATAGAGCACGCAGGCAAGGCCAATATGTTCTTGGCACCCTTTTTCAAATATTTGAATTTTTGAATTTTTGTGATTTTATTTAATTGATTCAAAAATTAATTTCTCTCTGAGTTTTAATGATTTTGAGTTGATTCTTTTTTTTTAATAATTCACAAAAATGTTAAAATAATTTATTTTACCAAAAAAATCCCAAAAATATTACTTATTTCATATTTTTGCAAAAAATTAATGTTTTATTTGTTTTTAACATTTGAAATATTTTTTCTCCCTTGATTTTCCAAACTTAATTGATTTCCAATTATTTTGTGGGTATAAACATGGTTTGTCAAACATTAATCCAATACCACAATTTGTTTTTCACACATGTTTAACAATTTTGATCATTTTAATTGAATTTTTATTCAATTAAAATATATTTTGAAAATAAATTAGGGTTTTGATCAATTCAACCCTCCTCAAATCTTTTTCAAACACTATGGGCCTCTTGAGAGAGTGTAAGACTCATCCCTTGTAAATGAAAACCTTTTTGGGCCTCAGTCATTGTATAAGTCCCACTGTATTTTCAAAAACAGAGGCGCGATCATCGCCTTTTTAAAATAAACATTGGGCCTCTCCTCGAGCTATAAGTCTCATTCCTTTTCAAAAACAAAAACCATGGGTCTCTAGTAGAGTGTAAGACCCAACCCTTTTTGAAAACCAAAATGATTGGGGCCTCAGTGTATTGTATAAGTCCCGATCCCATCAAAAAGTTTGGCGCGATCGTCGTCTTTTTAAAAATAAACCCATGGGCCTCTCCTTGAGCTGTAAGCCCCACCACTTGTACAAAAATACACCTTTGGGCCTCTAATAGAGTGTAAGACCCAATTCCCTTTTAACCAAAATCTTTTTGGGCCTCAGATATTGTAAAAGTCCCTCTGTGTTAAAAGGAAAACTTCGGCACGATCGCCAGTTCAAAACAAATCCTTTGGGCCTACTGTCATACCCCAAATTTTGACCACCAAGATTTCCCATCATTGTGTAAATCATCATCACAATATGGATGTACCTTTGTGCCTCATCAATCTCCTCAAGGAATTGTTGAGCATTCACTACAATCAAGCTTAGGGTTTCAAGCCCTCTCAGAGCCTTTAGACAAATGATCAATCAAGGAATGACATGATCTTCAACTTGTCTAACCTCTTAAACACCCACAAAGGATCAAGAGGACTCCCACATCAATAGTTAAGCACAAGAGTGCAACATTTCAAGTGGATAAGCCTCAAGTTCATCTAATACAAAGTCAATTGACGCAGAAAGTCAAAGTTTGACTTTTGGTCAACTTTGAGCTTCACAAGCCATTACTCAAGAAAATATGATGGATGATTTAATTTGATCAAATTTAAATCAAGAAATCATGCAAAATTGCAAAATTGATCAAATTGAAAGAAACTTAGAAATTTTTTCTAAGTTAAAATCATGTTCAAGTGCACAACTTTTCAAGGTTGTAACTATTGACCCAAGCATCCATTGGTTTTGCGTAAGGTCTACTTTTAAAGAGGGTATTTGATACTTCAACATTGAAGAAGGAATCAACTCAAAATATCATAAGGATTGAAAGATATAAGTGACCAAAGTTGGGAATTCTTAATGTCAAATGTTCCGACATTTCATAGGACATTATTAATATTTTTCCAGCAAGAATGTCCCAACTTCAAGGATGTTTTTCTCCATGATCCAAGTTGATTCAAGCCAAACCTTGAACATCAAAGTTGAAGTACGTCATCTCACCTTTCCAGAAAGTCTTAGAAAGCTCATTTATCATTCTCGAGCAGAAAGTTATGGTCTCTGCAAAAGGCATTGATAAAACAGAATTTTCATGACAGCTTTTAGGACAAATTTGATCACACAAGTTCAAGGTCATTTTTGACAACTTTACAAGTCTTATCTTCACAAACCTTGAACATCAAAGTTGAAGTACGTTATCTCAGCTTTCCAGAAAGTTGTAGAATGTCCATTTATCACACTCGAACAGGAAGTTATGGACTTTACAAGAAGGCTTGCTGCAGCTATTTTTTAGGACAGATTTTGTGCACTTTTTCTTGTGCCACACAATTTTCAAGCTTTGTCACCATGCAAGACAAGCATCAAAGATGTAATTCACTTCAACCCAAAATATCATAGTGCATTAAAAGATACAAGTGATTAAAGTTTGGAATTATTAATGTTCAAAGTTGTCAGATGTTCCAACATTTCATAGGACATCATTAATATTTTTCCAGCAAGAATGTCCCAACTTCAAGGATGTTTTTCTCCATGATCCAAATTGAACCAAGTCTAGGGTCAAACATCAAAGTTGAAGTATGTCATATCAGCTTTCCATAGAGTCCTGGAACAGACATTTATCATTCTTGAGCAAGAAATTATGGATTTTACAACAAGACTTGCTGCAGCTGATTTTTAAGACATGTTTCAGGACAGATTTGCACATTTCTTATGCCACACGAATTTCCAAGTCTTGTCATCATTTTGGACACATCTGAGGATCAAATCCAATGGGGATGATCTGATCCATAAGCCTCCCAAGTTCAAGATTCCACAAGTAGCATGCCAAACCTAAAAAACCCTAAAAGAGGGACAAGACTCCAATTTTGGTTTGGAGCATTTAATGGATGCTTAGAGGTGGCATGAACTGAGCTTCCTCTAACTGAATTCAGTTAAGATTCCTCCAACAACTAGGGAACCAGCAGCCTGTGCCCTAACCTCTAGTCAATGGCTAGAGGAGACTTGGATTTTCATTGGCCAACATTGAACAAACCTCTGCTGCAACCACCATTCACTATTGCTGCAAAAAAAAACTTGTTCTACTATAAATAGAGCTCATTTGTGCTCAGTTTGAGTACACCAAAGCCATCAAACAGATGCTTTCCTCAAATTCTCTCTTTCACTCCAAAATGCCTTCTTTAGTAAGGAAATTCTGAGTTTTTGAGTTAGAGAGCATTTCCATCACAGCTCATAATCCTAACACCTCATAAACATCATATGTAGGTGATCCAAACTCTCACAAGTGACCTATAACACCAACATCACAAAGTCACATCTCAAAACCTCAAAATTGGACTTTTTTACATTTTTCAAGCCATGTCTTGATTCAGTCACTTTCCAAACCAGATAAAACCTCAAACACACTCCAAATATCATCCTTGTACTGTCCCAAATGGTGCCACACATCTGGAACACCATTTGAGAGAGTTGGCATTTTGGCCACTTTTGCCCATTTTGCAAGAAAGTGCTCAAACTTGCTCCAGAGGTTTCCAGCTGATTCCAACCATCCTAAAAGCTTCGAAGAGGTCATTTGTGGGTGTCCAAAGCATCAAATCATTTCTGGAACAAAGCACTTGGTAGGTTGCACAAAATCTCCAAAAAAGAGGTAAAATTCACAACTTGAATTCTTTGAATCATGCTTTCCTTTGATGTCCACATACTTGCATCATATTGAACAATTCTTGAAGCAAAAATGTAGTCCTTAATGTGTATGTTATGCTCCTCCTACTGTTTGCACTTTAACATGTTCATATGTGGAGTTTATGTTGTTTTAAACTTAAGGTGCAGATCTAGTTTTTTTGCCTTGTGTGTGCTATATATTAAGTTTCAGTATGTATGAGTGATACCATTGGATTCCTTGCGAAAAATTGGTCAAGATAGGTTCTTACAAATTTTAATTCCGTTAAAAATTGAGAGAGTTATGAGTGTTGAAAGTTTGATAAGCAAAGATGTTTAAAATCAACATACAGTTCTGGTTTTTTGTCTTGTGTGTGTTGTACATTAAGTTTCAGTATGTATGTGTGATACCATTGGATTCCTTGCGAAAAATCGGTCAAGATAGGTTCTTACGAATTTTAATTTCGTTAAAAATTCAGAGAGTTATGAATGTTTGAAGTTTGATAAAAAAGATGTTGAAAACCAAGGTGCAGTTCTGGTTTTTTAAGATGTCGAATGTGATGTTGTGACATCTTCCCTTTTTCTCTTATCTTCAAAACTCATGAACGATGTCGAATGTGATGTTGTGACATCTTTCCTCTTTTTCTTAGTTTATCTTCAAAACTTAACCAATTCTTTTACATAGCAAAAATCATCATTTTCCAATTCTGTTTTACACACTTCTTATTCTTACTCCATAATATTTTAATCCACAAAAAATCACAAAAAAATATTATTATTTGATATATTTTTAATATATTCAAAAATATTGTTTTAAATGCTTTTAAAATGATTTTTTTTTTATATTTTAAAACCAAAATGATTTTAAATATTCATGTGGATAAAATACTTTTTCATAAACCTTAATCACTGTTTATAACATGATTAATGATTTTATTTGATATTTTTATCATTTTTAACTTGATTTTTCTTTGAAAAATGCCCTTTAAAAAATGAAATTAGGGTTTCTTTGATTTTCACCCTCACAAATCATTTTCAAAAACTCTTGGGCCTCTAATAGAGTGTAAGACCCAATCCTTTGTAAATACAAACCTATTTTGGGCCTCACTTATTGTATAAGTCCCGTTGTATTTCAAAAGTTCGGCGTGATCATCGCCCGTTTAAAACAAACCATCTGGGTCTCTCTTCGAGCTATAAGACCCATTCAAAATCATTTTTGGCCCTCTAATAGAGTGTAATACCCAATCCCCTTTTAACCAAAACAAATTTGGGCCTCAGATATTGTATAAGTCCCTCTGTGTTAAAAGAAAATCTCGGCGCGATCGCCATTTCAAAACAAAAAACATTTGGGCCTACCCTCGTGTTATAAGTCCCATTCTTTTTAAACTCTTTGGGCCTCTTGAGAGAGTGTAAGACCCATCCCTTTGTACATAAAACCTTTCTTGGGCCTCAGTCACTTGTATAAGTCCCTGTACAAATTCAAACTCACAGTGCAATCACTGATAAAACTTTGGACCTTGTTAGACGGTGTGGCTAGTGATCGAGAGGGGGGGTGAATAGATCACCTCCTTGAAACTCAAGGATTTAAAAATACTTATCAGAGTTTTTGAAAGTTAGCGGAAAAATACGATCCCGAATCGACTTCCGTCTATTCTGGACCAGCTACTAGAAAACCGGACACACGAATTAATGCTGGATTTATATTAGGATGACAAAGATTTATTAACACCAGATTAGGATCGAATCAAATGCACTTATCATACAAATACTATTTCCAATGAACAAAAACTCAGCTGACAGTTTTGTCAAACACTTGGCGTGTATGTGTTCAATGATTAACAATAATGGTGATTTGATAAAAGTTTTCTTACCACTATTGTATCATGAACGTTAAGACACAATACACCAAATGAATCACAAAATTGTTGAAAACGTAAAGAGAGATAAAGACAGAATACGATACGCAGAGATTTGGTAAGGAAGTTCCCCACTTTCGTCCTCGCGTGTGGGTACGTCTCCCTCTCAATTTCAAACTAAAATTGAGACCTGTTATATCAATAATGCTGAATTCTTTGTTTACAAGGTTACAATACAAAGCCAGAAATCTAAACCCCAAGATCTTCCTCTTGTATGAACCTTCACTTGATCTGAGCTTAATCAAGAATTTCCACTGCAAGAATTGCAAATAATTCACCGGTTCCACGACCTGTTTGCGAAATTACCAAATTTCCAAACCCTACGCTGCGGCTGAATATGTTCTGCAAACGTGACTAACAAACCCTCAAGAACACACCCGTTCTTGAAGGACAAACCAGATGGTTTTTCCACGAAACCCCCTTTGAATCTTCAACTCAGCTGGATCCTTGATCGTTCCACTGAACGTTATCTCGATGATCCTTTAATCCGAAGAACAAGAATGATTATGTGTTGATGTTCTTGAATTAAAGTGATTGAGAAGATGATGAAGATAAAGTATCTTTCAGGTCTCTAAAACTGCTCCCAAAATTGATGCACACCAAACTTGCTTTTGCTGTGATTACACAATTTTCACTCTAACGAATTCCCTTACTTCAAACTGAACTGTCATAACCTTCTTATATGTGAAATAGAAACGGTTAAAAAAAAGAAACAGCTTTATGTATCGATTCGAAACTCGTATGAGTCGATACATGGTAGTTATATAACATACATGAGTCGACACACATATATATGCATTGATGCATACTGTAACTTTGTTTAATTTCAGAAAGTAAATTCAATCATGCATCGATACATAATACAAATGAATCGATACATAGCATAATTTTCAGAAACATCAAAGAAGCATGTATCGATGCAAAATTCGTGTGAATCGATACATGGCTTAACAACAAAGAAGCATGTATCGATGCAAAACTCGTATGGATCGATCCATACTGAAGCAAACTCATTTTTGTGATTTTAACAGAGGAATGTGTCGATGCAAGACAGACATGAATCGATACATACATAAGGAAAATTGTTTTTATGATTTCAATAAAGATATGTATCAATTGTATTGTCTTTAAAACATAGTATAGGTATAAAATCACATATATGTACCAACTAAACATGCATACTAATCTTATAACATGCACATCAAACACATAGGCATTTATTTATGCATTTATCACACAATTTGCTATCATACAAAACTTAAAAGATTGCTCACAAACTCCCCCTTTTTGATGATGGCAAATTTGCAAGATGTGTGATAGAACACTCCCCCTGAGTTTGTGCATGGCTGTCAACATCTTGTCTTCTTTCTTCTCCCCCTTTGTCAACATCAAAAAGAAAGAATGATGTAACAATCTGTTTAAAGAGTCACAAAGCTAGAATGATGTAGCAATAAACAGCAAAATTGATATTGAAGCTAACAATCACAAAGAAAGAAGCTTAACATAAAACAATCACTCACAAAGAATGACAAGGAAAGGGCAAAAATACCACAAGTAAACGGAAATAAAAGAAATAAGCATTGAACTGTTAAGAAAGTACTTAGAATTACATAAGCAATACCAAAACATACAAAGTTTGAACAATATAACAAAGAAACTTAAGCAACATGATTATGAAATGGAATGCAATGAAATGACATGATGATGGCTTAAAAGGGGTTATGGCCTCCACAGGACTCCTCATCAGCTCTATCAGGATCTCTGAAACTTTGTGGAGGTGGCGGAGGAGGCATCTCATCAGGATTATGGCCCATGAAACTATATTGCCTGAACCGGTTCTGAACTTCAACGCTTCTGAACCTGTCCATGATACCAGGATTGTCATGGCAATCGTCCATAAAACCAGACATTTCATTGTAAAAAACTTGATGCCGTTTAACCAAGTCCGTGTGCCAAGAATGCTGATTATGATACATCCGTGTGTGCTCATCATGCCACTCACGATGCTCTTTATGCCATTCATTTTGTTGATTATGCCAAGCAAGCTCCTGTTCATGACGGGCTTGATTAGCAAGCTCCATTTGCTGAAACATTTGAGTCAAATACGTAGGAGCTGTTGAAGAAGAAGCAGCACCAGAGAACGGAGGAACAGTTGGACCTGGTTCATAATTTGTTGGAGATCACCTTTGTGGCACCCAATCACCCCAACCAGCATTAGCATTTGCTTCAGACTGATTCTCTTCGTTGACATCATTCATTTCTTCATCCATTTGTTCTTCAGTCACAAAAACATGTTCAGAAGCCACATCAAAATTATACACCCTTGTTTTGGATCCTCTTTCCAAAAAATAAAAACATTTACGCTCCTTATCCCACCGGTATCCCATATGAGATAAAGTTGCAGTGTTGAACTCTTGAGCAGAAGAGGGAGATATAAGAGGTACTAAAGGTATGGCTATATTCCAGTATTTTATGATTCTCATAATTTGAGCAGCATATCCAAGTGTAATATTCTTCGAACTATTACGCATAAGAAATATGCGTTTCACAAAGTAGTTTGGCCAATTCAATGAAACCTTATTTTGAAGAAGGTACACAAGATGAATATCTGGTCTATCCAACCTAGAATGACCACCGGATCTTGGACGCAAAATGTGCGAGACAATCCAGTGAAGGATTCTAGGTATGCTTGTAATCATACCAGATGTGAGTGGTTCATCCTCACCCAGAGGTCTATCCAATTTTGAAATGGATGCAACATATTCCTTTATTTTAAAGTCAGTATCAAAACTCTGGTCATGCCAGTTCTTCATTCCAGGCAACCCAAAAGGAATTTGAAACACTTTGTCCCAATCAGCAGCTTCAAAAGTATAAGTTCTGGTCCCAATAAAACATTTGAATATATAACCTCTACCAGATTGTAGACCAGCATAAAAGGTGCGAATAAAGTCCTCATGATAATCATCATTTATGCTAAAAAATGTACCAAGCTTTTGCACATTCAACAGATCAACAATATCGTTGAGATGCAGAGCGAAAGCATCAGTTTTATTAAAGACATGTGGTTTCATAACTAACCTTGTCTTGAAAAATGAAAAAAAAAAACATGAATCGACTCATAGCACGAATGCATCGACCGAAAATTAGAATGTATCGACACATGCACTTGTTACATCGATACATACTGATGCTAAACTAAGTTTTAACTAATTTTTGAATACCGGTTGAGTATAAAAACCTGTTAGCAGCTCTAAGTCAATGCAATATGAATTATGTCATGATAATTATGCCCAAGTATAATTCACAAATCAAACATTAATGTTCAAACAACATATGCAAAGGAATACATATAAACGATCTTAAAGAATTTGTTCTAACATACACTAATCACATAGTTCCAAAGAGATATAGAAAGGAATGATATTACCTCTGTTGATGTAACCTTATGAAGTATGAATGAGGTCTAAAAACAAATCTCAACAAACAAAGTGAGACATATATAAATAAGAACCAACCTGCTTAAGACATCAATGAAGAGAGATCTAAAATCCCTAATTCACGACGAATGTTGAAGAACGGTTCCGTTGCTAATGGTTTAGTAAAAATGTCAGCAAGTTGGTTTTTAGTATCAACATGCTCAAATACAACGTCCTCTTTTTCAACATGATCGCGAAGAAAGTGATGCCTAATCTCTATGTGTATAGTGCGTGAGTGTAAAACAGGATTCTTAGTTAGATTTATAGCACTTGTGTTATCACATTTTATTGGAATACGTTTGAGTTGAATATCGAAATCTTGTAGTTGTTGCTTTAGCCACAAAATCTGAGCGCAACAACTACCGACTGCAACGTACTCAGCCTCAGCAGTTGACAATGCGACAGACACCTGCTTTTTGCTATGCCAACTTACCAAAGAGTTTGAAAATAAGTGACATGTACCACTAGTGCTTTTCCTATCTGATTTGCAGCCAGCAAAATCAGAATCGGAGTAACCTACTAAGCTACAATCGCTTCCTTTGGAATACTAGAGCCCATATTTAGATGTTCCATGAAGATATCTAAATATACGCTTAACAGCTTTCAAGTGTGATTCCTTAGGATTTGAATGATATCGCGCACACATACAAACACTAAACATGATGTCAGGTCTAGATGTAGTAAGATACAAGAGAGACCCAATCATACCTCTATACTTTTTGACATCTACACTCTTACCGTGTTCATCTTTATCTAGATTCCCGTTGGTAGGCATAGGGGTGTCGATTGATTTTGAATCGTTCATTCCAAAGCGCTTGAGCAGCTCTCTGCAGTATTTTCTTTGACACACAGTTGTACCCTCATCAAGCTGCTTTATTTGGAGATCGAGGAAGTAATTTAGCTCCCCCATAAGACTCATTTCAAATTCACCCTGCATAACATTGGAAAACTCTTCGACCAAGTGTATGTTAGTTGAACCAAAAATTATATCGTCTACATAAACTTGAACTAAAAGAATGTGTTTTCCCTTGTGTTTAATGAAGAGAGTGGTATCCACTTTACCTCTTGAATATCCATGATCAAGTAGAAATTTGCTAAGTCTTTCATACCAAACCCGAGGAGCTTGCTTAAGACCGTACAAAGCTCGTTTTAATTTGTAAACATAATCTGGATATTCAGCATTCTCAAAACCGGGAGGTTGTGAGACGTATACCTCTTCATTGAGGACACCGTTTAGAAACGCACTCTTTACGTCCATTTGGTAAAGCTTAAAATTCTTAGAACACGCATAAGCAAGCAAGAGACGTATAGCTTCAAGGCTAGCAACTGGAGCATAAGTTTCCTCATAATCTATACCCTCCTCTTGGTTATACCCTTGTGCCACTAAACGTGCTTTGTTCCTAGTTATCACTCCGTTTTCATCAAGCTTATTTCTAAAAACCCATTTAGTACATATGATATGATGATCTCGCGGACGAGGAACAAGTTCCCAAACGTCATTTCTTTTAAATTGATTAAGCTCTTCTTGCATGGCCATTAGCCAAAATTCATCAATCAAGGCCTCTTTGGCATTTTTAGGTTCTACTTGTGAAACAAAAGCGAAGTGAGAACAGAAATTACTTATCCTAGAACGAGTCATTACTCCCTTTGAAATGTCTCCCAAAATATTGTCAATAGGATGGTCTTTTGAAGATCTCCAAGCTGGTGGAAGGTCATTCACTTCAGCTTGCCCTTCTTCCTTATCTTTTACATGACTGGTATCTTCCTCCTCCTCATTGTCTTCTGTTTTGGACTGATCAATTTCCGAAACAGCTTCTTTGAGTATGTCTTCTGTAGATACACATGCGTCATTAAAAGAAATACCTTTTCCGACACTTTTGGGATAAGACTCATCAAAAGAAACATGGACAGATTCTTCAACAGAAAGTAAACGCTTATTATACACTCTATATGCTTTACTTGATTGTGAGTATCCAAGAAAGATACCTTCATCCGCTTTTGCATCAAACTTTCCAAGTTTTTCTTTACCATTATTCAAAACAAAACACTTACAACCGAATACGTGAAGATGTGACAAGTTTGGCTTTCTTCCTTTTAAAAGCTCATAAGGGGTTTTATTTAAAATAGGACGAATTAAAATCCTGTTTAAAACATAACAGGCTATGCTAATTGCATCAGCCCAAAAATATTTTGGTAATCCACCCTCATTTAGCATTGTTCTTGCCAACTCCTCTAAAACGCGATTTTTGCGCTCCACAACGCCATTCTGTTGTGGAGTTCGAGGAGCTGAAAAGTTATGCTCAATACCATTCTTATCACAGTACTTATCAAAGAGATAGTTTTGAAATTCACCTCCATGATCGCTTCGAATTGTAACTATTTTAGAATTCATTTTATTTTGGGACAGTTTTGCAAAACTCTTAAAAGCGAAAAAAGTTTCATCTTTGCTATGAAGGAATATAGTCCAAGTAAATCTAGAATAGTCATCAACGATTACGAAACCATAATAATTTCCACCTAGACTCTTTGTCCTAGAAGGTCCAAAGAGATCCATATGGAGAAGCTCAAGGGGTCGTGAAGTTGAAATTACATTTTTGGATTTAAAAGAGATCCTTGTTTGTTTTCCCATTTGGCACGCGTCACATAGGTGGTCTTTTGAAAATTTTATTTTTGGAAGACCGACTACTAGATCCTTAGATACAACCTTATTAAGCAAATCGAAATTAACATGCGCTAAACGTCTGTGCCAAAGCCAAGAATCATCATTCAAGGCAACTAGACACTTAGTGCTTGTTAAAGATACATAAAAAAGATCAAGCATATAGATATTGTTTACTCTTACTCCCTTAAACACAATATTCTGTTCAGTATGTTCAATTATGCAGCAAGTTTTTGTGAAAGAAACCTTGTAACCCTTGTCGCACAATTGACTAATACTTAACAAATTGTGTTTAAGTCCCTCTACTAGACATCAGAAATAGTAGTGGTAGAGGGATTACCTACACTACCTTTGCCAAGTATAGCTCCTTTGTTGTTGTCTCCATAAGTAACATATCCCTTCTTCTTTGCTTTGAAGTCTATAAAAAGCGATATGTCACCCGTCATGTGCCTTGAGCACCCGCTGTCTAGAAACCATCTTCTATCTACGGATGCAAGACACTCATCCTACAATATCAAAAGAGAGAAATAGGTACCCAATTTTCATTGGGTCCATGTGGGTAAGTGGTAACATGGTTGCCTTTAGGCTTCCATTGATAAATGCCTTTAGGAACAAGAAATCTCCTAAACTTGCATTTTTCAATGGTATGACCAGCACGACAACAATAATGACATAAGCCATGATGATGTATTTGTTTATTTTTGTTCATTAAATCCTTTGGAATAAAAGAGTATTTTGCATATGGTGGATTTAATGACTTCTTAAACAACCTAGAATCAACGACATAAGTAACCTTGGGTTGTAAAGCTTTTTCCAATTTGACTTTAAGAGTTTTAACCTCTTGTTGCCAAATATGACAAGCTTCACAATACCTAACTTTACTACATCCGTTAATATTAATATCTTTTGAATTTTCTGCAATACTAGCTTTCAAACTTTCTAAATCTTTTTCAGCTTTGTATACTTTACCTTCCAAGAATGAAAAAATTTGTTTATCGGAAGATAATCTTTTAAAAGCATCTACAACTTCGTTATGCAGTTTTTCAAAAGCTATTTTCAGTTCAGAAAAAGACATAGAAGAAAAATTACTATAGTAGGCTTGTCTTACTTTCTTATCGTTGATTTTATTCTTGTGGTGGGACTGATTTTTGGTGTGAGCCATAAGACATAGATTTGCTGTCTCATCACTATCATTTGAACTTTGTGAGCTTGATGAATCACTATCACTTTCCCATGCAATATGAGCTCTTCTTTGTTTATTGAACCTTTTTGGTGGAGCTTTTCCTTTATCCTTTTTCTTCATAGGACATTATGTCTTATAATGTCCAGATTTACCACAATTAAAACAAGATCCTTTTACTCTATGCTTCTTATTCTCTTCCTGTTTTGACTCTATAGATTGTCTTCGAAACTTAATGAGATTTTTGTCGGAATGCTTGATTCCATTCTTTCGAATGAATCTATTATATCTCCTAACAAAAATTCCCATTTCCTCATCACCCGAATCTTCGTCACTACTTGAATCATTGTCACTTTGCTCTTTTTGTGAGGACTTTGAGCTAGAGGCCACAAGAGCTATTGGCTTCTTCTCACTCTCTTTGTTTTTATTCTTTTCCTTTTTACTCTTGTTCTCAAATATTTCAAGACTTTCCAGTTCTTGCTGATGTTCTTCCAGCTTGCCAAATAAAGTTGTAATCGTAAGCGTCGTGAGATCGTTGGCTTCCTTAATAGCTGTTACTTTAGGTTGCCATTCCCTGCTAAGACATCTCAGAATTTTATTAGTGGCTATTTCATTGGAAACAGATTTTCCAAGTGCATTCAAACGATTGATGAGATGAACAAATCTCTTTTGCATGTCAGAGATAGATTCTCCTTGTTTCATGCGAAAGAGCTCGAACTCTTGATTAAGTGTGTTAATACGGGACTGTTTTACTTTAGTAGTACCCTCATGGGCAATTTCTAAAGCATCCCACATTTCTTTAGCTGTCGAGCAATGGGATACCCGATAATACTCATCAGCACCAAGTGCTGAAATTAGCATATTTCGAGCCCTCCAATCACTCGACCACTTTTTCTCATCTTTCTCATCGTAATCATCTTCTGGTTTAGGAATTATGGCGCCAGCCTCATTTCCCATAGTAATTTGAAAAGGACCATTTTGAATGGCAGCCCACACATTCCTATCAACAGAATTTATGTGAACTCGCATGCAGTCTTTCCAGTAGCCATAATTTTCACCGTTGAAAACAGGCGCTCTATTATACGCCCCCTTTGGTTCAGAATCCATATTGTTACAAGCAGCCACAAAGCACCAGCGAACCGGAGCTCTGATACCACTAGTTAGACGGTGTGGCTAGTGATCTAGAGGGGGGTGAATAGATCACCTCCTTGAAACTCAAGGATTTAAAAATACTTATCAGAGTTTTTGAAAGTTAGCGGAAAAATACGATCCTGAATCGACTTCCGTCTATTCTAGACCAGCTACTAGAAAACCGGACACACGAATTAATGCTGGATTTATATTAGGATGACAAAGATTTATTAACACCAGATTAGGATCGAATCAAATGCACTTATCATACAAATACTATTTCCAATGAACAAAAACTCAGCTGACAGTTTGTCAAACACTTGGCGTGTATGTGTTCAATGATTAACAATAATGGTGATTTGATAAAAGTTTTCTTACCACTATTGTATCATGAAATGTTAAGACACAATCCACCAAATGAATCACAAAATTGTTGAAAACGTAAAGAGAGATAAAGACAGAATACGATACGCAGAGATTTGGTAAGGAAGTTCCCCACTTTCGTCCTCGCGTGTGGGTACGTCTCCCTCTCAATTTCAAACTGAAATTGAGACCTGTTATATCAATAATGCTAAATTCTTTGTTTACAAGGTTACAATACAAAGCCAGAAATTTAAACCCCAAGATCTTCCTCTTGTATTAACCTTCACTTGATCTGAGCTTAATCAAGAATTTCCCCTGCAAAAATTGCAAACAATTCACCGGTTCCACGACCTGTTTGCGAAATTACTAAATTTCCAAACCCTACGCTGCGGCTGAATATGTTCTGCAAACGTGACTAACAAACCGTCAAGAACACACCCGTTCTTGAAGGACAAACCAGATGGTTTTTCCTCGAAACCCCCTTTGAATCTTCAACTCAGCTGGATCCTTGATCATTCCACTGAACATTATCTCGATGATCCTTTAATCCGAAGAACAAGAATGATTATGTGTTGATGTTCTTGAATTAAAGTGATTGAGAAGATGATGAAGATAAAGTATCTTTCAGGTCTCTAAAACTGCTCCCAAAATTGATGCACACCAAACTTGCTTTTGCCGTGATTACACAATTTTCACTCTAACGAATTCCCTTACTTCAAACTGAACTGTCATAACCTTCTTATATGTGAAACAAAAACGGTTAAAAAAAAGAAACAGCTTTATGTATCGATTCGAAACTCGTATGAGTCGATACATGGTAGTTATATAACATACATGAGTCGACACACAGATATATGCATCGATGCATACTGTAACTTTGTTTAATTTCAGAAAGTAAATTCAATCATGCATCGATACATAATACGAATGAATCGATACATAGCATAATTTTCAGAAACGTCAAAGAAGCATGTATCGATGCAAAATTCGTGTGAATCGATACATGGCTTAACAACAAATAAGCATGTATCGATGCAAAACTCGTATGGATCGATCCATACTGAAGCAAACTCGTTTTTGTGATTTTAACAGAGGAATGTGTCGATGCAAGACAGACATGAATCGATACATACATAAGGAAAATTGTTTTTATGATTTCAATAAAGATATGTATCAATTGTATTGTCTTTAAAACATAGTATAGGTATAAAATCACATATATGTACCAACTAAACATGCATACTAATCTTATAACATGCACATCAAACACATATGCATTTATTTATGCATTTATCACACAATTTGCTATCATACAAAACTTAAAAGATTGCTCACAGACCTCTCCTTGAGCTATAAGCCCTAATTTTTCTTTCAAAGCACTTTCTCTTTTGATTTTGAATATACTGTTGTTTTCAATCTTTCTTTGTTGAACAACTAACCAAACAGCATGGAAGCTCTACAACCGAGTAAGTGGTTATATGCTTTCTTTATTCGCTTTCATATACATATAATTGTATTGTGGGGCTGTTTCACTGTAAGTCTTCTTTCATAAACTCATATCAACTGTGTAATAATAGTATAGATATTTAGAGTTTCCCCGACAATTACGTCTAGCATTAAGCCCGTTGATCACTCTTAAAAGTAGACAAAACTAGATTCCCATAGGATTACCAGACACAGTCTTCCCTCCTCTTGGGGTTAAACAATATGGAGACGTGAAAGGAAGCATTCTCGGTGAACCCTTTCACAGACTGTCACCTTTAGAAATCGTCAAAGAAACTCTATTCCCCAGAGATGATCTTTTCTCCGTGAATGGCATCTCTTGAGTTTCTTCCAAATTCTTGAACTTTCCTGGCTTAATCTATTCTCTGTGAATAGCCTGTCTTGAATTTCTCGGGGTTTGGGGGCCCAAAGGCTTCTTAAAAGCATCCTCGCCTCCTCTTGGGCGTTGTACAAGGACCCGTCGGCTTCTTAGAAGTATTCACAGCCTCCTCTTAGGCTTCGTATAAATGATTTCTTCCTCCGGGAATGATAGCCTCCTCTTGGGCTTCGTACAAACTGTCCCTCGGCTTCTTAAAAGTTTCCAGCCTCCTCTTGGGCTTCGTACAAATTGTCCTGACGACCTCCTAGAGGTATAGGAACAGAAATTAATCATCTTAATGGAACAGTCTTTCAAAAAGTCTAGATCTTGCTACTGCGGTTTCTTAAACGTAGTACAAAAGATGAAACTCTAGACTTGGATACTCTAATTCCCTTGAGTCTCAAAGACATTCTCAAGCTCCTTTTAAAACTAGGAGATGAAACCCGTAGACTCGGACAGTCTCAATACCCTTTGGATTTCCCATTTTCTTAAAAAAACAGGAAATAACCCCGATTCTCTGATCAATCCCAAAGCACAGCCTTACCTTTAATCAGTCTCTTTATAAGAACTGATTTTCTCTTTTAACCCACCTACTGGACCTGTCACTTAACTGAAACAACAAACCTTTAGCCTCCATCTCGGGCTTCGTACGAGATACAAACTCACTCTCTTGTTGAGTCAACCTTTTAGCCTCCATCTCGGGCTTTGTACGAGATACAAAACACTCTCTTGTTGAGTATAAAAGACTCTCTTGTTGAGTCCCACCTTTAGCCTCCGTCTTGGGCTTCGTACAAGACATATATAAAAGATTCTTCTATAGACTCAACCCTTTTAGCCTCTCTCTCGGGATTTGTACGAGACATATAAAAACACCCTCTTGTTGGGCCAATAGCCTCCTCTTAGGCTTTGTATAAGAAAACCCAGGTTGAGCCAATCAACCTTTTAGCATCAAAACTGTGCCTCGTTCACAGTACACAAACATCAATAACTCCTTTCCTTTCATCTAATTGTTGTAAGCGGCAAGCCTCTGGATCATCTACATCCATGCCACTGTCCCTCTTTTAGCATGAGAAATTCCTAAGGAAAGATGGCATTGCTCTACACTTAGTTAAAGTCTTCTCCTTCAGGTCAGAAATCCTTATAAAGGAAATTATGGCATTGTCGGATTCACATATCCCGGTTAAAGTAATTCTCCTTTATAACCAGTCACCCAACAATTATGACAAACAGACCCCTTTAGAGATGACAAATTCTCTCTAAAGTCAAGACCTTTTAGCTTCATATCTTGGGCTTCGAACAAGATACAAATAGACCCTTCAGCTTCACATCTTGGGCTTTGAACAAGATACAAACCACCTTTAGCTTCACGTCTTGGGCTTTGAACAAGACACCAAAACACCATTTCCTCCCATAGAATAGGAGGAACTACGATCGCTCTGATTTCCCTGTTCCGGTAAACGGGAATACGTAGGCATAAGATTGAAAGAAAAATCTTAGCGAGCACACTAATCTAAAACCCAAATCCCGTACCTTCACATATCAATCGAAAAACATCAGTCCTAAACTCCCACCAATCGCCCGGGCACTATTTTAACAAAATAACCTAAGAGAGACCCACAATCTTTGTAGCATCTGTAAACCAACAGTCATCTGTTCAAACTCAGTTTGCAAGCAGGGTTAATTGGAGACATCTATTTCCCTTCCTTCATCAGCTTCAATAGGATAAAAAATGAATCAAACTGTAGTACCAAAGCGATAGTGCTTCGCAACCACGTCCAAAATCGCTCGCTACAGAAAAATGGCGACTTCACTGGGGTGTGCCATTAGGATCCGGCTTATACCTTAGTCATAATGCGTCACCATTTTCCACAGAAAAATGGCGACTTCACTAGGGACAACGAGATCTTGTTCTCTTCCCATCTCTTAGGTGGAAACCTTAAAAAAGTGCCATAGAAAAGTGGCGCCCACCGTGGGGCCGATTTAACTTTCTTTGCGATTTCACTGGGATATGACTTTTTGTTGACTTCACTAGGATCTTAGGTCAAAAACCTTTAAAGTTGGGAAGGTACCACAAAATGGCGACTCCGCCGGGGAGCCATTTTTGTCAGGAACATAGGATTCATAGATCTTTAAAGTCTAGGACTTTAGGACGAATATATATACTGCTTTTCCTAATTGATATACGTGTTTATTTTTCTGCTAATAGGAATGCGTGTGATGCCGCATGTGGAAAGATTGAGTATACACATAGGAAAATCACCTTTTTTTTGTAGTGCGGAAGCTATCGGGAATAGCTGTTACGCGATAAACTACCCTCTTCTGAGGTTTCTTTGATGGACATCACCTAGCATGGTTTCCGGCCCACTGGTGTTCTCAGGAATCAATGATTTTGAGTGACAGGTACAAAAAATCACCCGTAGAAAACCTTTGGGGGGGGGGGGTAGAGCCTTGACTTCATGACACCGACCCTTTGACCCCATGTTTTTCTATGTTTTTGTGTGCTGCATTCATGCATTCATCTAAAAAACATTAAAACAGAACATTTTCTCCTCTCGTCTCTTTTTTTTCAAATTAAACTAAGACAATGATTGCAAATGTCAGAGAAAAAGATTGTGCTCATGGATTTCGGTAGAAGGAGAACTCATAAGTATACCTTCAAGGTTCCAAAACTAGAGGATTTGAGAAGTTTAGCAAGGATGATCACTAACCCTGAAGCTTTCAGAGCCAAATACGGAGGCCTGCTACCTCTGTTAAGAGTCCATGTGATTGAAGGAATCATGGAAGCACTCATTCAGTTTTACGATCCAGTTTATCACTGTCTCACATTTCCGGATTACCAGCTTACACCAACTCTGGAGGAGTATTCTCACTTGACCGGTTTACACATTAGTGATCAAGCTCTATTTTCTGGACTGGAAGAAATTCCAAAGGATCAGACCATTGCAAGAGCAGTTTATTTGGATAAGTCGGAAGTCAAGACTCACCTGACCACTAAGGGTGGCATCCAAGGTTTGCCAGCCCAATTCCTGATAAAGAAGGCCTTGTACTTTTCCAGTATAGGGAACGTGACTGCTTTTGAAAGCATCTTTGTTTTGCTCACCTACGGGTTATTTTTGTTTCCCAACATTAATAACTCTGTAGATATCAATGCCATTAAGGTTTTTCTCATTGGAAACCCTGTGCCAACTTTGCTCGTGGACGCGTATCATTCTGTACACTTAGGGAATTTGTACAGCGGAGGAATGATCACGTGCTGTGTACCCCTGCTATATAAATGGTTTATCTCCCATTTGCCCAAGTCTGTTGCATTTTGGGATCATAAGAGTGCCTTACGTTGGTCGCAGAAAATCATGTCTCTCACCAACTCTGACATAAATTGGTGCAAAAGGATTTATGAGGGGATTAGGATCATTGACCGTTATGGAAACTTCCCCAACGTACCCCTCATAGGAACTAAATGAGGAATCAACTACCATCCAATATTGGTTCGTCGTCAATTTGGATACCCGATGAGGCATGTCCCGCAGAATGCTCATCTGGAAGGTCTTTTCTTCAAAGAAGGAGAAAATGACAGAGTACTAAAGATGGAAATAGTGCACGCTTGGAAACATGTTCACAAGAAAGGACGTGAGTCTCTAGGAAAACCGGACTGTGTCTCGGTGGAGCCTTATCTCCACTGGGTACAAACTAGAGCTCTCAAACTAAAGATGTCGTATCCTCGTCACGAAGTTCTTCCGCCAAGGGAATCTGTCATGTACTTCATGACGAAAATTGAAAAACTTCAAGTTACTCTCAACAAAGTTCAACAGGAGAGGAGGTCTTGGAAGAACAAGTACCGCATTCTCAACGTGGAGTGTACCAAAATACAACAGCTACTAAAAGAAAAGGATGCTCTGATCGAGATTTTAGAGCAACATGCTGTGGATAATCAGGATGACCAAAGGAATTTGCTCGCTCCTTTAACCTGGCAAAGGAATGACAACCCGACAACGGCCCAAGAGCCCCGGTCAAAGAAAAGGAAAGTACCAGAATCAGCACCCGGTTTCTCCTCAGAGAGGACTCGGGACCCATTAGCTTAGGTTTCTGTTTCCGCACCTTGTAATCTACTGTATTTCCATTTCCGCAATCCTTTGAATTTAAATAAAACGGGGTTTCCCCACTGTTTGATATTTGCAATCTAATTGTCGAAGTTTATTTTGATTAAACCAAAAAACAATTAATATAATCATTGCATTCATCATTCTCACGTCACATATTCTTCTTACCTATGAATCTCACGTTTGTGTCTCGATTCTAGAGTCAAACTGTCTCATTCGTACAATACTCGGGCCAATCGTCAGAAAAGGATGGATGATCTCGAGGAAGAGAATAGAGAGTTGAAAGAAGAGATCGAAGCTCTAAGAGAGGATATGAGAAAGCTTCGTAACGACATGCAATCCATGGCAGAAGCTCAGCTACAAAGAACCGTGATCTCAGAGATCACCTCAATGCCCATAGTGGAGAAGTATGATCCTAGGTATCAAATGCCGAAAGATCGTCCCTGGGGCATGCCTGTTAACTATATCCCGGAAGGATATGTTCCGCCGATCACTAAAGATCAGGAAATCACTGCAGGAACCGCTGGGCCTGAAGGTTACAAACTTCGGGAAAGCGAAGATGCCAGGGGCATGACAGCAACTCCTGAAGGTTACAAACTTCGGGAGGCACCGAGAGTCTCGGCCGTAATGACTATACCACAACCCGTGGTACACACTGTCCCAGAAGGACAGATTTTGCAGATACCTTCTGGTGGAAACGACAACATGTTCGAAAGAATGAATGAGTTCCAAGAACAGTTCCTGGGAATACGGAAAGAACTGCAGGCCCTTCGCGGTCATGATTTATTTGGAAAGGACGCCGCAGACCTCTGCTTGGTCCCCAATGTGAAAGTTCCGCATAAATTCCAAGTGCCCGACTTTGAAAAGTACAAGGGTAACTCTTGCCCTCAGAGTCACTTGGTGATGTACGCTCGGCAAATGTCAGCTCAGACAGAGAATCAGGACCTATTGATTCACTACTTTCAGGATAGCTTAACCGATGTCGCATTAAAATGGTACATGGGTTTAAACTGTGCCACGATTAGCACGTTCAGAGATCTTGGCACTACCTTCGTCCAACAATATAAATACAATTTGGACATGGAACCCGACAGAGATCAACTCAGATCAATGTCACAAAAGGACAAGGAAACCTTTAAGGAGTACGCTCAGAGATGGTGTGAAATTGTCGCTCAGATCTCTCCACCTCTTGAGGAAAAAGAGATGACAAAGATCTTCTTAAAGACCTTGACCTTATTTTACTACGACAGAATGGTTGCCAGTGCACCCAGTGACTTCACCAAGATGGTGGGCATGGGGGTTCGTCTTGAGGAAGCCGTCCGGGAAGGATGTTTAGTTAAAGACACTAGATCATCAAGTAGTGCAAAGCGATATGGTAGTGCTCTCCCTAAGAAAAAAGAGCAGGATATTGGGAATATCTCTCTCGGAAAGCAAAGGCGACGGTATCAACCAGTAGCGGCTGTGACTCCTGTTATCAACCCTGCGCCTGCTCCTACGTATCAGCCTCAGGTTGCGCAAAGCCAACCTAATCAGTAAAGGACATAACAGCCTCTTCAGCAGGCTCGTCCTCCATACAATAACAACCATATAACGCGGCCACCAGGATTTGATCCTATACCCGTATCGTACGCGGAACTATTTCCGTTACTACTGGCTAAAGGGCACGTCCAGACCAAGGCTCCTCTTACAGTACCGGAGAATCCACCTTTTTGGTTCAAAGCGGATCAGACTTGCCTTTACCATCAAGGAGGACCAGGGCATAACATAGAGAACTGTCTCAGTTTCAAATCTGACGTGCAAAAGTATGTTAAGAGCGGGCTCTTATCTTTCAAAGATACGAATCCCAATGTTCTCACAAACCCGCTGTCTCAACATGAGAAAGCTGCAGTCAACCTGATAAAAGAAGAGTCTAACAATGTCTATCAAATTCATGATGTACTCTTGTTAAGGACCAATCTGGTCAAGATGCATTGTAGACAGAGTGGGTATGGCCACGTGCCACCTCATAATTATCACCAGTGTGATATCTGCTCTAAAAACAATCAGGGATGTTCTGTGGTGCAATCAGCTCTACAGGAATAGATGGATCTCGGATGGATCCAAGAGCACCGAGTTCGTGGAGTTAACATGGTCTATACGAATTCCAACGTCATTCAAAACTACGACATCCGTGCAATGAATGTCAACTTGGTGGCGATGCACTCAAGGCAAAGTCAGTATCATAATCTACCACGGCACGATTACAGTTCCTGTCTGACTTGCTCGGAAAACAAACAGGGATGCTCTTTTATACAAGAGGCCCTCCAGCGTCAGATGGATCTTGGATGGATCCAGGACTACAATGATAGGAACCACTATCAGATCAACATGGTTCATATCTTTGACATTCGCTTAATGAATACCAACCTGGTAGATTTACATGCTGAGCAGGTCCGACTCGGGTTCTTGATTTCACATAACTATCAAAGTTGTAAGGCGGGTTGCGAAAACAATCAAGGTTGTGCCCTTGTCCAGGAGGCGCTTCAACACTTATTAAATCACTGGTGGATGCCAATCTACATGGATGAAAATACTCAGCAAATTAGTATTACTAACAGGAACCCTACTCGGCGTCAAAGTCAGGATGTCTGATCTGTGGAAGCTAACCTAGTGAGGTTACATTGCATTCAAAGTGGGCGTGGCCAGGTGCCACCACACAACTATGAATGTTATGGAGTCTGTTCAGAAAGTAACCAAGGATGCTACCTTGTGCGAGTAGCTCTTCAGGGTCAGGTGGATCGTGGAGAAATTCGTCCATATCCGGGTTCCGGACCAATCAACTAGACGCCAAACTACCTTGCCAATCAAATTGAGGACGTTGTCGTAATCTCGGATCATCCGAGAAATAAGGATGTTTGTACCATCATCCCTCTACTTGACGAATCGAGAGTTCCTAACCAGGAACGGATCGAGATTACTTACGATGGTCGGAAAAATCAGAAGGCTCCCATAGTCATCTATCTACCGGGACCATTACCGTATGAATCAACTAAGGCTATCCCATACAAATACGGTGCAACAACAGTCGAGAATGGAAAGGAAATTCCATTACCCTCCGTCGTGAATATTGCAGACATCAGTCGAGTAACATGGAGTGGTAGAATCTTCAACCGAGGGGTTGGAGAACCTATCAAAGAAAAGGAACCTCAGACAGAAGTTCCCAATCCACCAGTCAGTCAATCCAGTAATCCCGAACTTTCGAAAAATAATGATGAGATGTTAAAGCTCATCCAAAGGAGTGAATACAACATTATTGATCAGCTATTACAAACTCCTTCAAAGATCTCCGTGCTATCACTTTTACTCAGTTCAGAAGCACATAGGGAGGCTCTACAGAAAGTCTTGGAGCAAGCCTTTATGGAACAGGATGTAACAATCAGACAGTTCGATAGCATTGTCTCTAACATCACTTCCTGCAATAACTTGGGATTTAGT
Organism: Lathyrus tuberosus; assembly: GCA_022829125.1. NCBI lineage: Eukaryota > Viridiplantae > Streptophyta > Magnoliopsida > Fabales > Fabaceae > Lathyrus > Lathyrus tuberosus. Next base: position 6,451,665 of record JALAZF010000278.1, on the reverse strand, counting down.
GATGAGGAATTACCTGAAGAGGGCCGCCGTCATAACATGGCGCTCAATATCACGATCAACTATCAGGACGATGCTTTAGCCAGCGTACTGGTAGACACAGGGTTAGCCCTGAATGTTATGCCGAAGTCCACCTTGACGCAATTATCCTTCAAAGGACCCCCGATGAGAACCAGTGAGGTCGTAGTCAAAGTATTCGACGGGTCCAGAAAAATGGTTATCGACGAAGTTGATCTTCCTATAACTATTGGTCCTCACACTTTCCAAGTCATTTTCCAGGTCATGGACATCCGGGCAATGTACAGTTGTTTATTAGGAAGACCTTGGATACATCAGGCTGGGGCGGTCTCCTCGACCCTCCACCAAAAGCTAAAGTTCGTTCAGAACGGTCAACTCGTCACGGTCTGTGGGGAACATGCTTTGCTCGTAAGCAATTTATCATCAGCCACTTATGTGGAACCAGAAGGGATAATCGGAACTCAGTTCCAAGCACTTTCGCTACACAGAGGCGGTCAATCCGAAGGAGGAACCTCGATTTCCTCATACAAAGATGCTATCAAAGCGGTCGAAAGTACCAATACAACAGGATGGGGACAACTTGTCATTCCTACTGACAATAAAGCAAAGAAGAGTCTTGGTTTTTCTGCACCCTGTACCCAGACAGCTGCTAACAGTGAAAGTCTTCTTCCCATTCGGAACTTCTTCCACAGTGGAGGCTTCCTTCAACCAGTGACTCAAGAGGTACATACCATCAATAAAGATGATTCATCTGATATGGAGGAAGAATGGGAGTCCTATCTTAACAAGGACGGTTATATGTCTCAGGATAAAGTGCCTACGTTATTTTGCTACCCCGCACAGAGTCCGAGATTTATACCCAGGTCAGACGTCGAAATGATATATGGAGATTGTTATCCGAAAGGATGTCCTGCTCCACCAAACTCATTAGAGGAGGACACTCTAATGAAAGACAACTTTGACCACGACTATTATGGCCCGATGGATGGCCTGCCTATCTGGAAGCCGTGCCCAGGAGACTTGGGGCAAGACAGCCAGCCGAACAATGAAAATCAGCTGAGTATTATTGAACAGAATACCTATGTCCCCACCATGAATTCACAAAGTTTGCAGGACTTGAGTTCATTAACTATGCTTTTCCTGAGGTCAACGTCATCGAGAGAGATGACCCCTCCAGTTCCAAAGAAGTGTGGGACACCTTAGGACAACCAAGCGAAAAGTTTGACTTCATGGTCAAGTACACTGCTCCTGAAAGCTCTCGTATCAGGCTCGAAGACATCCAGCCAACTGGATGGGGAGATTTACCTGAGAGCACAAATACTCTGCAAAATGCAACAGAGGAATCCTCCTACGACAACTCTGCTTGGGAGACAGATTCCAATGATCCTGCTCCACCAGAAATCAGTGTCATTTCTAAAGACAAATCAAGGAAGGTACCAGAATTTGTGATTCACCGAGGAGTTCGCCGCCAATGGGTTGCTGACAATGTCCCGAAGATCGTTCATAAGTCAAAGTAATTGCCATTTTTATCTTAACCTTTCACCCTGCCCATGTGAAACAGATGTTTTGATAGGGCTCACTTTCTATAAATATACCTCTTCGCTTCGCCCAAAGCGACAGAGTTTTGTTTTATAGGGCTGTAGTTTCAAGAATCGACTTGTTCATTAATAAAATAAAGTCGTTCTGTAATTTCCACAGTAATTGTTGTTTTCTCTTTTCGTTTTTTCAGAAAATGGTAATCCTAAAAAACAATAATAACAAACAAGCAGTTTTCCAAAGAAAAACACTGCACACACTCTTGCATTTTCTCTATCTCTTCTAAACACGAATCATCACTGTCGCGGTGAAAATTGGATACCATAGTTATTTGTTAACTAGGATCGCATTTTTAATGTCACCACCGGTCTTTGATTTTATCCAAGGGAAGGGAGAAAAACCGAATTCCCACAATGCAATGCAAATGCACTAAGATTCTAAGTTCGGGGGTTGGTTATACCTAGGGAAGGTGTTAGCATCCTAGATATCTGTAGTACTCTACAGAAACCTCTTGATTTATTTTATATTATCTATTATTTGTTTTTTGTTTTGCTAAGGGTTTAAGGGTAAGTAATTTATTATTTTTAATCCTAAGTGTGCTCGACAAGATATCGCATCTTGTGCCTACATATCCTGTCAGGAGGGAATCAGATCACTTGTAGTTCCTTATTAAGGATACTAAATATTTAAAGGTTTAGGAAAAGAAGATGAGTCATCATCTTAAGAAAGACCACCATTGTTCTTTGAAAATGTTTGTATTTGTGGGGTATGGGATTGTATGTCCCTTTCTTTGAGATGATTAACATCTAATTCTCTTGTGTGGAGAATTAGGCGGGCTAAAGTTTGATTTTAAATCAAAATTGAAGGGGAACTAACCTAGGAAATCTATCCTAAGTTGTCTAATTGACTTATCTTAGGGTGTCGATTATGATGCAAATGATATGCACCATGCACAATAACATGGTTATCATGCATAGGATTTTCCCTTGGATATTTATGCGATTAAATTAATGTTATTTAGGCGAAGGTGCTAGCAAAGTGATGCTAGACTTGTGTCTAGTGATCAAAAGGTCGAATGCGATGCCCGAAGGCGATCGACTTATATGGGTGGAAAATTGGCTCGACGTTGGATCGAGAGTTTTTTTAAGTTTGAAAAGGTTTAGACATAATAACATAAATCAAAATAAAAGCACAAACAAATCAGGCAAATCAAACGTCCGCTCACGAATCTATGACTAAGCAAGAGGGGAGATTCTTAATCGGGGGCGATTTTGTTAAGAAAAGTTGATTTAGATTTTTATTTGAGATTAATTAGAGATCATGCTAGAGATTATTATTATTATTGAGAAAGGTTAAAGGAAAAAAATTATAATTACTTAATTATAAAAAGGGGTCCTTTGTTATTTTAATTTTAGATTTTAAAGAAATGAAGGATTATATAAAAGTTTTAATGTTAAATTATTTTGCGAAAGTTTTATTTTAACTAAAAAAAAGGTTTGAATTATTATAAAAAAGGGTTTAATTGATTTATATTAAAAGTTTAGATCAATTATTATTATAAAAATTTTAAAATTAATTACCAATAGAAGTTTAATTTTAATTATTATTAAAGAAATTTGATTTTAATCATTATCAAAAAAGAAAAGGTTTTAGATTAATTATTAAAGAGAAAGTTTTAATTTTATTAAAAAAGAAAATTAGATTAATTATTATAAAAAGTTTAAATTAATTATTATTAAAAAAGTTTTAAATTGAATTATTATTATAAAGTCTTAAATTAAATTATTAACGAAAAGTTTTAATCTTAATAAAAAAAAGATTTTTAATTTTAATTATAAAAGTTTTTAATTTTTGATTATAAAAAAAAGTTTTAAATTTTAAATAAAAAAAGACAATGAAAGGGAAAAAAAGAACGGAGCGCTCTCTCTCTCTCGCTTACTCTCTCTCTCCGTCTTCTCCCTCTCTCTCAAAAAGTAAAATTAGGGTTTGAACCCCGGCGGCGGCGCCGCCTCCGTTTCCTCTCCATCCTCTCTAACTCTCTCGTTCGGTCAAACAAAACCTAACTACCCTTAATCCCACAAAAACCCGACCCCAATCCACTATTATTTGAGTGTATTACATATTACAAACTGATTCAAAGCATAAAAAAAAACGGAAGCTGTCGGTGATTGAAGATGGGAGGCGCGACCAAGATTCCAGCGATTTCTATTCAAAGATGAGTCCTCTGCCCTTTCTCCCTTCCTACGTTTTTGCATGTTGTTGTCGATGTTATGATCTGCTGATATGTTATCGTTTTCAATTTCTCCGCGACGATACCACATGTGTGATAACTCCCTCTTGCTGCATATCCACTTTGAGTGTGTATGTTGCTGTGTTGATACCTCAGGTTCTTGACGTCGTGTGTCTGTTTCGAGTTCCTGGGTTTGTTTACAGTTTGTGTATGATCTGAATTTGTTTGGATGAGTTTATGGTGAGCTTCTTCTGGTAGTTGTGATATGGTGGTATTCTGGTTTGAATTCTGGTCGTGGTGAATGTTTGTAATCGATGAATGGTTTGGTGGTTGATTTGATGAAATGTTTGGTCTAATGATTATTTATTGGGTAATTGAATTTTTGTTGTAGATGTATGATGGACTGGGTTCGATGAATAGTTGTGTGAGTACCAATTTTGGGGTCTTAATCGTCTCCTCCCTCAAATGTACGTATGAGAATCCAATTTATAGGCTTCATACCATTAGGACATTGATTCTGAAATTAAGTACATGTTGGAACTGGTTTTGGGAATAAACAATTATGTTATGACCTTTGATTCCTTGCCCTTTTTAATTCAAATATGCTTGGACAGCTCAATTAAGTTTTAGAATTAAGTCTAATTGGTTTTGGAAAGAATTTGAAATGGTATTGAACCTCATTGATTGTGTTTGCAGCTTGTTTTGGAAAGAAAAATTATGGCTGTTATTGAATGCTGATTTTCGTGATGAATGGATGGATTTGTGATCATGCGTTTGATGAGCCTCCGATTTTCATCATGACATCTTTGAAATTGTTTTGGAAAGCGTTTGAATGTGTTTAGGAAAGGTTTAGAGGTTTCCAACTTGGTGGACCATCAACACAGCATAGCTCCAAACGGTAATCTTTTGGTTCCCAAAGACTTAGTTTCTCAATCCTTCTATTCTCACCATGGGCAATAATTTTAGTGACGTAAATGGCAGGTTTTCAAACTTGTGTTGTATTATTCTCTTCAACAAGAGCCTCTTGGATTTCGCTTGCCGACTCATCTGGTATACCTCTGATTTCTACTTGATCCTTCTATTTCGTCTTATCACATTTTTGTAGATTTCTGTTCTAATCACCATCTAAAATTAATGTGTGTCATGTATCACATTTAGGAAGAAACGACCCAGAGCAGACTGGAGGATTAGAGGTTTGTAGATTTGGCTAGTCATTTTTTGAAGGCAGTATTTGATACTAGTCATTGTGTCACTGCTGCTAGTAACTGGGCTTCATCATTCTTTTCATGTATTTGCAAGGACTTATGTAAGCGTGAGGCTCACTATCGGTTTAATTGGCAGGTTTGAAGTTGAAGGATACCATCGTTGTATATAGTGGATTGGAAGCCTTTGAATCTGACATAACGATTACCAGCTCAAACTTCGGACAAGCAGAGACCAGAAGACTCAAATCCAACACCGACAATGACATTAAACAAGGAAACTCACGGTACCGTAACTTTCGAATAGTTTTAACAGCCTTGACATAATTTCAAGATGCGGAAAGAAGTGAATCAGATCGCAGGTAAATCAAGCTCTTTCTTTTAACTCTGCACGAAGTTGGGTATTGCTCTAGAAAATTGACTGTCACCAATTCGAAAATGCTTCATTGCAGGTCTCCAAATGGTATCCCATTTGGAAATATTTTTTGTGAATAAACATCTTGGAAGCATGGTATCAGTAGGCACCTACAAGACTCTTGTTGATCGGAGACAAATCGAATATGCGAGGAGATTGTCGCTTGCTGGTTTTGTGAGATAGTTGGTATGGCGTTCAGCATGTCTTACACGTGTGTTGAGCTAGAGGAACAAGTTTTACGTTGCACCTATACGGACCCCTCTTTGTATTTGGCAGAGATAATAACGAAATAGGTTATAGGTTGAATTTCGGTTGCGGTGTTGTAGCAAGATCGTTCAACCTTTTGCCTTATTTATTCTTGTTCTCTTTTTTCACTTGTAAAACTTATATCATATCATGATACAAAAAAGTTGGATTATATGAATAAGACATGGAACCATAATATTTGAAGAGTAAATTATTGTAACATGGTCGTTTGATGACTCATCCTACATTAAATTCTTCATGATAAGGTGAAACTTTAGGTCCCTGAAAATCCTCATCAACAAAAGGTCCATCAGTTAGATTCAAAAAGAAAAACAGCCACTTGGAAACAAACAACAAACGCTTCTCTAGAGGCCCATAACCAGCGTGTGTTCTCAACCAATTTTGGACAATCTTCTTTCTGAAATTGTCGCCAAAGGAAGGCTCGTTATCTTGGATAATGAAATCGAGCTCGCATTGGAATCTGTAATAATTGTGAAACTCCTATAGCCTCAAATCCTCATGCCTGAACTTTCTCTAAATTTAGAATTTAAATCTTCGGTGGTAAATTTCAGATAAAAGCCTTGAAAACTCTCTTGATCATAACTCGAGTGACAGACTTGTTCAGTTGCAAATTGATTAATCCTTTCCGAACAACACAAACTTGTATATTGATAATTAGATCTTGAATTCATACTTTGAATTCCAAACTTCTACCTTCCTCCAAATGAACTTCCCTTGATGAACCAACATTTAAGAACAATAGAGCAAACTCAACTTTCAACCTTGGAGAGCTTGCAGAGGGGGAAAATGCCATCTTGCAGTATAACTGCCACGCAACCAGTGATCAGTCTTAGGGTATCAAATTCCACATCAAAGGGTATAAGGATTTAATCTATGGCGAGGAAAAACTGAGGAGTCTTGAGGGAGAAAAGACTTGGTGGTGGTTTAGGGATCAAAAAGGGCGAGGGCACAATCACACAGGACCAGAGAATCTCCACAATCACACACACAACACAACTTTCAGGACCTTGAATCTTCCGCAGCAGTACCTGTCCTAAAAAAATAAACAAGCAGCCAAAAACTGGATAACACGGTTAGTTATGCACGAATAATGACCTAATATGTTATGCAAAAGAAAAGGGGATCTTAGGGTCAAAAATTAGGGTGCGACAATCACGTCATGCAGAATGCTTGTTTTAAACCCCATTGAAACATACGATCCGATGCCTTCTCCCGACTTTGAATTCTCGGTATTTGAGGCTGAAGAAAAAGACGCAGAAATTCCAGAAGAGATCTCCCAATTACTCAGACAGGAGGAAAGGTCGATTGAACCTCACAAAGAGCCGTTGGAAACGATCAACGTGGGTTCAGAAGAAGAGAGAAAAAAAGTCAAGATTGGGGCACTACTCAGTCCAACTCTCAAAGAAAGTTTGACGAAGCTTCTCAAAGAATTCCCTGATGTATTCGCTTGGTCCTATCAGGACATGCCAGGGTTGGATACCAGCATCATGGAACATCACTTACCGTTAAGATCGGAATGTCCGCCAGTAAAACAAAGGTTGAGACGGACTTATCCGGACATGGCCATCAAAATCAAAGAGGAGGTACAGAAACAGATTGACGCAGGTTTCCTCGTTACATCAGAATATCCTCAATGGTTAGCCAACATCGTACCCGTTCTGAAAAAGGACAGAAAATTCAGAATGTGTGTGGATTACAGAGATTTAAACAAGGCTAGTCCAAAGGACGAATTTCCTTTACCGCACATTGACATGCTGGTTGACAGTACAACAAAGTTCAAAGTTTTCTCATTCATGGATGGATTCTCGGGATATAATCAGATCAAAATGGCGCCGAAAGACATGGAGAAAACTTCGTTCATTACCCCATGGGGTACCTTTTGTTACAAGGTAATGTCGTTTGGTTTAAAAAATGCCGAGGCAACCTATCAAAGGGCCATGACTACTCTCTTTCATGACATGATACAAAAGGAAATCGAGGTATATGTCGATGATATGATTGCAAAATCTAGAACAGAAGAGGAGCATGTAACCCATCTGTCAAAATTATTCGAGCGGTTGAGAAAGTACAAACTCCGCTTGAATCCTAACAAGTGCACTTTCGGTGTCCGTTCTGGGAAACTACTAGGGTTCATCGTCAGCCAGAAAGGAATTGAGGTCGATCCTGACAAGGTCAAGGCCATTTAAGAAATGCCTTCTCCGAAAACTAAAAAACAAGTCAGGGGATTCCTGAGACGTTTAAACTACATCTCCAGATTCATATTCCTCATGACCGCGACATGTGCGCCGATTTTCAAATTACTCAAAAAGAACCAGGACTGCGTTTGGACAGAAGATTGCCAAACCGCCTTCGACAGTATCAAGGAATACCTGTTGAACCCGCCGATTCTATCACCTCCAGTGGAAGGAAGGCCACTAATCATCTACCTCACTGTCTTGGAAGACTCCATGGGTTGTGTGCTTGGCCAACAAGACGAAACCAAAAGGAAGGAGTCTGCCATCTACTATTTAAGCAAGAAATTCACCGACTGTGAAACTCGGTACACGATGCTCGAGAAAACTTGCTGCGCTTTGGCTTGGGCAGCCAAACGTCTGCGTCAGTACATGATTCGTCACACTACTTGGTTGGTCTCCGAGATGGATCCAATCAAGTATGTCTTTGAAAAACCTCCTCTCACGGGAAGGATTGCCCTTTGGCAGATGTTGCTATCAGAATATGACATAGAGTACCATGCTCAGAAAGCCGTTAAGGGGAGTGTTTTAGCTGATCATTTGGCTCATCAACCGATTGACGATCAAGAATCAATCGGGTTTGACTTCCCAGACGAAGATGTCATGTATCTAAAAATGAAAGATTGCGATGAACCGCTACCCAGTGAAGGGCCAGAACCAGGTTCCCAATGGGGACTTATCTTTGACGGAGCTGTCAATCATTACGAAAATGGAATTGGGGCAATCATTGTTACCCCACAGGGTACCCACATTCCTTTCACTGCCAGACTTACATTCAAGTGTACAAACAACGAGGCCGAATACGAAGCTTGTATTATGGGTCTCGAGGAAGCGATCGATTTAAGGATCAAGAACTTGGATGTATATGGCGACTCAACCCTGGTTATCAATCAGATTAAAGGAGATTGGAACACATACCAATCAGGATTGATTCCTTACAAAGACTACGCGAGAAGGTTGCTACACTTCTTCAACAGAGTCGAGTTTCATCACATCCCTCGTGATGAGAATCACATGGGTGATGCATTAGCCACCCTCTCTTCCATGATTAGTGTAGGTCATTGGAATGAAGTGCCCAAGATCGACATAATGCGCCTTGAAAGGCCCGCTTACATCTTCACGATTGAAGCAGTCATAGACGACAAACCTTGGTATCACGGTATCAAATGCTTCCTTTAGAAATAAGAGTACCCACCTGGGGCATCTAGAAAAGACAGGAAAACCCTCAGAAGACTGGCAGGCAGTTTCTTTCTGAGCAGTGATACACTTTATAAGCGGAATTTTGACATAGTCTTGCTCCGATGCATCGACAGACTGGAGGCAGACATGCTGATAAAAGAAATTCACGAAGGGTCCTTTGGCACTCATGCCAATGAAAACACAATGGCTAGAAAAATTCTGAGAGCAGGGTACTATTGGTTGACAATGGAATCCGACTGCTACAAGTACATGAGGAAGTGTCACAAGTGTCATATATACTCAGACAAAATCCATGTACCACCTGTACATCTCAAAGTTCTTTCTTCCTCATGGCCTTTTTCCATACGGGGAATCGACATGATTGGCATGATTGAGCCCAAGGCTTCAAACGGACATCGGTTCATCCTGGTGGCCATTGATTACTTCACCAAATGGGTCGAAGCAGCATCATATGCTAATGTAACCCGACAAGTGGTGGTCCGATTCATCAAAAACAATATCATCTGTCGTTATGGTGTTCCAAGCCAGATCATTATTGATAATGGATCTAACTTGAACAATAAGATGATGAAGGAGTTGTGCGCAGAGTTCAAGATCGAACACCATAACTCATCTCCCTACCGACCCAAGATGAATGGAGCGGTAGAAGCGGCTACCAATAACATCAAGAGGATTGTTCAGAAGATGGTTGTAACCTACAAAGATTGGCACGAGATGCTACCCTTTGCTCTTCACGGTTATCGCACATCCGTTCTCACTTCAACAGGGGCAACCCCTTTCTCTCTAGTGTATGGCATGGAAGCAGTGCTTCCCATCGAAGTAGAGATCCCCTCAATCAGGGTATTGATGGAAGCTAAGCTTACAGAAGCTGAATGGTGTCAAAGCAGACATGACGAACTAAATCTGATCGAAGAAAAGAGAATAACGGCTCTATGCCACGGTCAGTTGTATCAGCAAAGAATGAGGAGGGCGTTTGACAAAAAGGTCCGACCTCGCATCTTCAGGAAAGGAGACCTTGTGCTCAAGAAGATACAATCATTTCTCACTGATTCTCGGGGCAAGTGGACTCCGAATTATGACGGCCCCTATGTGGTCATGAAAGCTTTCTCAGGCGGTGCCTTGAGACTTGCAACCATGGACGGAGAGGAATTTTCCTACCCCACAAATGTTGATGTAGTCAAGAAATACTTCGCCTAAAAAAAAGTCTCGGTGGATTGAAAACCCGAAAGGGCGGTCTAGGAAAAAATTAGAGACATGATTAAAAAAACGTCTCGGTGGATTGAAAACCCGAAAGGGCGGTCTAGGAAAAAATTAGAGACATGATCAAAAATCATCCTGGTGGATTGGAAACATCACAGTACAATCCAGGTAAAAGTTAGGGATAATGGAAAGTAACTACGTTCAACAAAGGGGCAAGTCCCTTAGCAGCAGTTACATCATCCGTCAGGAAAACTCCAGTCAAGGTCATCTTCGACAGAAGCTCAAGATGTCTCGAATTCAAAGTTGGTAGAAGGATAGTGGTCGTTATGTTTCAACGTAGCCCTTTTCCCTGTAAATTACCATTTTCTAACTTTGTAAATGCTCTATGGAATCACGCGCTTGGCTGATTTCCATCATATCAATAAAATTTGAGCCCTTGTGCTTTTATTGGCAATTCATGTTTGTTTTAGCTTTACAGAATGATGTTTTAACATGATCAACAATTCTTGAAATAAAACAAAAAAAATGAATTTACTTGTAAAACTTTTTCTGCTTTTAAAATAAAGTCGGCAATTTCTTTTGACTGTTGAACATCAAAAGAACATCGGTCGCTTCTCCAAAGGTGTTCGAGCCTCAAAGTGCAGAATCAAAGTACTCCTTCTAAACTAGTGCACCTGAACGAAGGATCAACTGTGTCAGATACGAATACTCCATCTAACCTCCTTGGCCGAGTTCTCATCTCCTAAGCTCGACCAACATAGTTCCCAACAGGGACTATCTCTCCTAAGCAAGGCAGAATTGCTATCTTGAACCAGCGGTACTTCTTCGCCCCGCGATGGCCGAGTATCCAGTCATGTTCATCTTTTTGTTTGTATGTTGCGTCAATTTTGTCAGCATAAACATACATACATCATGCATTATTGATCTGCATTCACATTTCATATTGCATCACTATCACTCTAGTCGGTCTTATCCCTAGTGATAACTGTCTTCTCAGTCGAGTTGTCAGTTCTTTCCTCGATTAGGAAATGTTGCATTTAAATAATCTCTCCTCCAGTTTATTTCTGGATTGAAGTTGGGTTCTTGACCACTTTGATAACTTGAACCTCTGAAAGACCAGAGAACCTTCAACCGATGTCACTCTTCGCCATTGAAGATGATATTTTCGCTTTCCCGGATTAAGGAAAATCCCCAGAGAAAGCCTATTAATCAGAGATTCGGTGGTACGACAGTTTTTCTCTGAAAAAGCCACTGACGAAAAGGTCACCGGCACCTCAAAATTGGATCCCATCATATGGCATTTCTCCGGGAAGATCCCGAGAAAAGTATGATGTAATATCCCTGAAATTCTGGTACAGACATGTGATGTCAAGTGCAATGTCACAACATCAATATTTGTTGTATGAACAAGTTAATAATAGAAACAGAAACGCATAAACCACACACAAGGATTGTTCACCCAGTTCGGTTCAACAACCTACATCTGGGGGCATACCAAGCCAGGAAGGAAGTCCACTATTAGCAGTATCAAATTACAGACTCAACAAACCAGTTGACAATCTACCTAATTTAATCACTACCCAATGACCCTTCTATCTAAGTCCTCCCTAGATAAAAGACTCCATCTCACTCCCAATCATCGCAATGATGTCTAGCAGTCAACTTCTCCGCCACTGTATCAACAGCTTAATTACCAACAACTTTTCAAACACAGAAAACTAGAAGTCACACTTCCATGACACCCTTTGGAGTTGCTTCAAAGCTTCCTCCAAGAACAATACACTACTCATTACCTACAGGTTTCTGAGTAATAACACAGTGACCAACTCACAACCCGAGTGGTTCACTTAGACTAAGCCCTAATGATCTACATCTTGGACCCGTACCTATTCTAGATTACAAGCATTCTATTTATAACTTTTTCCCAACTGGATTTGGGCCTTCAAATCTTCTGCACCAAATCTGCAACAGATTCTTTCCTCAATAGATCTTCAATTAAATCTTCATAATTAACTCTGATTGTTCTCCATATCTTTTTGCATTAAATTAGCAACAAACTAATCTTCTTCATTAATGATTACACCAAGAAATTCGCATCCAATCTAGCTAACAGATTCCTTGAATCAACATAATGCGCGTAGCCCTAAAACCATCACAACCTGATGTTTTAATGTTCTGGCATAGTGATGTCAAGACATCGCATGTGACATCACTCTTCAGCACTTTAACTCTTCAACACTTTAACTACTTTCACAAAACCAGAATGTTAACCAATCATACCAATAATGTTAGAGGCACATGTTGAAACATCACCCATGACATTAACATTGTTTTACCAAAATTTCAGCCAATCACAAGAACTAACAATCCCCAAGCGTGAAAGCCGTCTCTCAAGAGACCTGCTTTCCCCAGTAGAAATAAATGGCGTCTCCAATAGAGAAGTTTGTGCACCTCTACAACTCAGACGAATGGGTTCCCCATCGAGTCTGACATCAAAACTTTTTCCATCAAATGGCATCTCCCCAGGAAAATTCGGCGAGAAGTTTGAGGAAAACCGCTACGAATAGCGTCCCTTGTCGATAAATTTTATTGACAAAAGAAACTTAGACCAGTTCCTTGGTAGGAAACCAGGATCGAGGGGAAGTTTATTTCAGAAACTGAGACCAGTTCCTTGGTAGGAAACCAGGATCGAGGGGAAGTTTATTTTAGAAACTAAGACCAGTTCCTTGGTAGGAAACCAGGATCGAGGGGAAGTTTATTTCAGAAACTGAGACCAGTTCCTTGGTAGGAAACCAGGATCGAAGGGAAGTTTATTTCAGAAACTGAGACCAGTTCCTTGGTAGGAAACCAGGAACGAGGGGAAGTTTATACCAGAAATCGAGACCAGTTCCTTGGTAGGAAACCAGGATCGAGGGGAAGTTTAAATCAGAAACTGAGACCAGTTCCTTGGTAGGAAACCAGGATCGAGGGGAAGTTTATTTCAGCAACTGAGACCAGTTCCTTGGTAGGAAACTAGGATCGATGGGAAGTTTTTACCTTTTTCTAAGCATCATTGCTTAGCAAAAGAAGATGAATGCGTAAGCTGCCATTCATAGCCATCAAAATTTTGGATATTCCGATATTTAATCCTCTTGCACCCCGAATGCCCGAATACCTTCGCCATTCACACCTTCAGGTCCAAGAAGATTAAATAGGGGCATCTGTCATACCCCAAATTTTGACCACCAAGATTTCCCATCATTGTGTAAATCATCATCACAATATGGATGTGCCTTTGTGCCTCATCAATCTCCTCAAGGAATTGTTGAGCATTCACTACAATCAAGCTTAGGGTTTCAAGCCCTCTCAGAGCCTTTAGACAAATGATCAATCAAGGAATGACATGATCTTCAACTTGTCTAACCTCTTAAACACCCACAAAGGATCAAGAGGACTCCCACATCAAGAATTAAGCACAAGAGTGCAACATTTCAAGTGGATAAAGCCTCAAGTTCATCTAATACAAAGTCAATTGACGCAGAAAGTCAAAGTTTGACTTTTGGTCAACTTTGAGCTTCACAAGCCATTACTCAAGAAAATATGATGGATGATTTAATTTGATCAAATTTAAATCAAGAAATCATACAAAATTGCAAAATTGATCAGATTGAAAGAAACTTAGAAATTTTTTCTAAGTTAAAATCATGTTCAAGTGCACAACTTTTCAAGGTTGTAACTATTGACCCAAGCATCCATTGGTTTTGCGTAAGGTCTACTTTTAAAGAGGATATTTGATAATTCAACATTGAAGAAGGAATCAACTCAAAATATCATAAGGATTGAAAGATATAAGTGACCAAAGTTGGGAATTCTTAATGTCAAATGTTTCGACATTTCATAGGACATCATTAATATTTTTCCAGCAAGAATGTCCCAACTTCAAGGATGTTTTTCTCCATGATCCAAGTTGATTCAAGCCAAACCTTGAACATCAAAGTTGAAATACGTCATCTCACCTTTCCAGAAAGTCCTAGAAAGCCCATTTATCATTCTCGAGCAGAAAGTTATGGTCTCTGCAAAAGGCATTGATAAAACAGAATTTTCATGACAGCTTTTAGGACAGATTTGATCACACAAGTTCAAGGTCATTTTTGACAACTTTACAAGCCTTATCTTCACAAACCTTGAACATCAAAGTTGAAGTACGTTATCTCAGCTTTCCAGAAAGTTGTAGAACGTCCATTTATCACACTCGAGCATGAAGTTATGGACTTTACAAGAAGGTTTGCTGCAGCTGTTTTTTAGGACAGATTTTGTGCACTTTTTCTTGTGCCACACAATTTTCAAGCTTTGTCACCATGCAAGACAAGCATCAAAGATGTAATTCACTTCAACTCAAAATATCATAGTGGATTAAAATATACAAGTGATTAAAGTTTGGAATTATTAATGTTCAAAGTTGTCAGATGATCCAACATTTCATAGGACATCATTAATATTTTTCCAGCAAGAATGTCCCAACTTCAAGGATGTTTTTCTCCATGATCCAAATTGAACCAAGTCTAGGGTCAAACATCAAAGTTGAAGTATGTCATCTCAGCTTTCCATAGAGTCCTGGAACAACCATTTATCATTCTTGAGCAAGAAGTTATGGATTTTTCAACAAGGCTTGTTGCAGCTGATTTTTAAGACATGTTTCAGGACAGATTTGCATATTTCTTGTTCCACACGAATTTCCAAGCCTTGTCATCATTTTGGACACATATGAGGATCAAATCCAAGGGGGATGATCTGATCCATAACCCTCCCAAGTCCAAGATTCCAGAAGTAGCATGTCAAACCTAAAAAACCCTAAAAGAGGGACAAGACTCCAATTTTGGTTTGGAGCATTTAATGGATGCTTAGAGGTGGCATGAACTGAGCTTCCTCTAACTGAATTCAGTTAAGATTCCTCCAACAACTAGGAAACCAGCAGCCTGTGCCCTAACCTCTAGTCAATGGCTAGAGGAGACTTGGATTTTCATTGGCCAACATTGAACAAACCTCTGCTGCAGCCACCATTCATTATTGCTGCCAAAACAAACTTGCTCTACTATAAATAGAGCTCATTTGTGCTCAGTTTGAGTACACCAAAGCTATCAAACAGATGCTTTCCTCAAATCCTCTCTTTCACTCCAAAATGCCTTCTTTAGTAAGGAAATTCTGAGTTTTTGAGTTAGAGAGCATTTCCATCACAACTCATGATCCTAACACCTCATAAACATCATATGTAGGTGATCCAAACTCTCACAAGTGACCTATAACACCAACATCACAAAGTCACCTCTCAAAACCTCAAAATTGGACTTTTTTGCATTTTTCAAGCCATGTCATGATTCAGTCACTTTCCAAACCAGATAAAACCTCAAACGTACTCCAAATATCATCCTTGAACTGTCCCAAATGGTGCCACACATCTGAAACACCATTTGAGAGAGTTGGCATTTTGGCCACTTTTGCCCATTTTGCAAGAAAGTGCTCAAACTTGCTCCAGAGGTTTCCAGCTGATTCCAACCATCCTAAAAGCTTCTAAGAGGTCATTTGAGGGTGTCCAAAGCATCAAATCATTTCTGGAACAAAGCACTTGGTAGGTTGCACAAAATCTCCAAAAAAGAGGTAAAATTCACAACTTGAATTCTTTGAATCATGCTTTCCTTTGATGTCCACATACATGCATCATATTGAATAATTCTTGAAGCAAAAATGTAGTCCTTAATGTGTATGTTATGATCCTCCTACTATTTGCACTTTAACATGTTCATATGTGGAGTTTATGTTGTTTTAAACTTAAGGTGCAGATCTGGTTTTTTTCCTTGTGTATGTTGTACATTAAGTTTCAGTATGTATGAGTGATACCATTGGATTCCTTGCAAAAAATTGGTCAAGATAGGTTCTTACGAATTTTAATTCCGTTAAAAATTGAGAGAGTTATGAGTGTTGAAAGTTTGATAAGCAAAGATGTTAAAAATCAACATACAGTTCTGGTTTTTTGCCTTGTGTGTGCTGTACATTTAGTTTCAGTATGTATGAGTGATAACATTGGATTCCTTGCAAAAAATCGGTCAAGATAGGTTCTTACGGATTTTAATTTCGTTAAAAATTGAGAGAGTTATGAATGTTTGAAGTTTGATAAAAAAGATGTTGAAAACCAAGGTGCAGTTCTGGTTTTTTAAGATGTCGAATGTGATGTTGAAACATCTTCCCTTTTTCTCTTATCTTCAAAACTCATAAATGATGTCGAATGTGATGTTGTGACATCTTTCCTCTTTTTCTTAGTTTATCTTCAAAACTCAACCAATTTTTTTACATAGCAAAAATCATCATTTTCCAATTCTGTTTTACACACTTCTTATTCATACTCCATTATATTTTAATCCACAAAAAATCACAAAAAAATATTATTATTTGATATATTTTTAATATATTCAAAAATATTGTTTTAAATTGTTTTAAATGCTTTTAAAATGATTTTTTTTTTTAAAACCAAAATGATTTTAAATATTCATGTGGATAAAATACTTTTTCATAAACCTTAATCACTGTTTATAACATGATTAATGATTTTATTTGATATTTTTATCATTTTTTACTTGATTTTTCTTTGAAAAATGCCCTTTAAAAAATGAAATTGGGGTTTCTTTGATTTTCACCCTCACAAATCATTTTCAAAAACTCTTGGGCCTCTAATAGAGTGTAAGACCCAATCCTTTGTAAATACAAACCTATTTTGGGCCTCACTTATTGTATAAGTCCCGTTGTATTTCAAAAGTTCGGCGCGATCATCCCCCGTTTAAAACAAACCATTTGGGCCTCTCTTTGAGCTATAAGACCCATCCAAAATCATTTTTGGGCCTCTAATAGAGTGTAAGACCCAATCCCCTTTTAACCAAAACAAATTTGGGCCTCAGATATTGTATAAGTCCCTCTATGTTAAAAGAAAATCTCTTTTTAAACTCTTTGGGCCTCTTGAGAGAGTGTAAGACCCATCCCTTTGTACAGAAAACCTTTCTTGGGCCTCAGTCACTTGTATAAGTCCCTGTACAAATTCAAACTCACAGTGCAATCACTGATAAAACTTTGGGCCTCTCCTTGAGCTATAAGCCCCAATTTTTCTTTCAAAGCACTTTCTCCTTTGATTTAGAATATACTGTTGTTTTCAATCTTTCTTTGTTGAACAACTAACCAAACAGCATGGAAGCTCTACAACCGAGTAAGTGGTTATATGCTTTCTTTATCCGCTTTCATATACATATAACTGTATTGTGGGGCTGTTTCACTGTAAGTCTTCTTTCATAAACTCATATCAACTGTGTAATAGCAGTATAGATATTTAGAGTTTCCCTGGCAACTACGTCTAGCATTAAGCCCGTTGATCACTCTTAAAAGTAGACAAAACTAGATCCCCATAGGATTACCAGACACAGTCTTCCCTCCTCTTGGGGTTAAACAATATGGAGACGTGAAATGCAGCATTCTCGGTGAACCCTTTCACAGACTGTCACCTTTAGAAATCGTCAAAGAAACTCTATTCCCCAGAGATGATCTTTTCTCCGTGAATGGCATCTCTTGAGTTTCTTCCAAATTCTCGAACTTTTCTGGCTTGATCTATTCTCTGTGAATAGCCTGTCTTGAATTTCTCGGGGTTTGGGGGCCCAAAGGCTTCTTAAAAGCATCCTCGCCTCCTCTTGGGCATTGTACAAGGACCTGTCAGCTTCTTAGAAGTATTCACAGCCTCGTCTTAGGCTTCATATAAATAATTTCTTCCTCCGGGAATGATAGCCTCCTCTTGGGCTTCGTACAAATTGTCCCTCGGCTTCTTAAAAGTTTCCAGCCTCCTCTTGGGTTTCGTACAAATTGTCCCGACGACCTCCTAGAGGTATAGGAACAAAAATTAATCATCTTAATAGAACAGTCTTTCAAAAAGTCTTGATCTTGCTACTGCTGTTTCTTAAACGTAGTACAAAAGATGAAACTCTAGACTTGGATAGTCTAATTCCCTTGAGTCTCAAAGACATTCTCAAGCTCCTTTTAAAACTAGGAGATGAAACCCGTAGACTCGGACAGTCTCAATACCCTTTGGATTTCCCATTTTCTTAAAAAAACAGGAAATAACCCCGATCCTCTGATCAATCCCAAAGCATAGCCTTACCTTTAATCAGTCTCTTTATAAGAACTGATTTTCTCTTTTAACCCACCTACTGGACCTGTCACTTAACTGAAATAGCAAACCTTTAGCCTCCATCTCAGGCTTCGTACGAGACACAAAATCACTCTCTTGTTGAGTCAACCTTTTAGCCTCCATCTCGGGCTTTGTACGAGATACAAAACAATCTCTTGTTGAGTATAAAAGATTCTCTTGTTGAGTCCCACCTTTAGCCTCCGTCTTGAGCTTCGTACAAGACACATATAAAAGATTCTCCTGTAGAGTCAACCCTTTTAGCCTCTCTCGGGCTTTGTACGAGACACATAAAAACACCCTCTTGTTGGGCCAATAGCCTCCTCTTAGGCTTTGTATAAGAAAACCCAGGTTGAGCCAATCAACCTTTTAGCATCAAAACTGTGCCTCGTTCACAGTACACAAACATCAACAACTCCTTTCCTTTCATCTAATTGCTATAAGCGGCAAGCCTCTGGATCATCTATATCCATGCCACTGTCCCTCTTTTAGCATGAGAAATTCCTAAGGAAAGATGGCATTGCTCTACACTGAGTTAAAGTCTTCTCCTTCAGGTCGGAAATCCATATAATGGAAATTATGGCATTGCCGGATTCACATATCCCGGTTAAAGTAATTCTCCTTTATAACCAGTCACCCAACAATTGTGACAAACAGACCCCTTTAGAGATGACAAATTCTCTCTAAATTCAAGACCTTTTAGCTTCATATCTTGGGCTTCGAACAAGATACAAATAGACCTTTCAGCTTCACATCTTGGGCTTTGAATAAGATACAAACCACCTTTAGCTTCACGTCTTGGGCTTTGAACAAGAAACCAAAACACCATTTCCTCCCATAAAATAGGAGGAACTACGATCGCTCTGATTTCCCTATTTTGGTAAACGGGAATACGTAGGCATAAGATTAAAAGAAAAATCTTAGCGAGCACACTAATCCAAAACCCAAATCCCGTACCTTCACATATCAATCGAAAAGCATCAGTCCTAAACTCCCACCAATCGCCCGAGCACTATTTTAACAAAATAACCTAAGAGAGACCCACAATCTTTATAGCATCTGTAAACCAACAGTCATCTGTTCAAACTCAGTTTGCAAGCAGGGTTAATTGGAGACATATATTTCCCTTCCTTCATCAGCTTCAATAGGATAAAAAATGAATCTAACTGTAGTACCAAAGCGATGGTGCTTCGCAACCACGTCCAAAATCGCTCGCTACACCTACCCTCGTGTTATAAGCCCCATTCCTTTTCTTTAAACACCTTTGGGCCTCTTGAGAGAGTGTAAGACCCATCCCTTTGTACAAAAAACCTTTTTGGGCCTCAGTCACTTGTATAAGTCCCTGTACAATTTCAAAACAATAGTGCAATCACTGATAAAACTTTGGGCGTCTTCTTAAGCTGTAAGCCCCAACAATCTTTTAAAAGCACTTTCTCCTTTGATTTTGAATATAATATTGTTATCAAAGCTTTCTTTGTTGAACAACTAATAAAACAGCATGGAAGCTCTACAACCGAGTAAGTGTTTACCCGCTTTCTTTATCCGCTTTCATATATATATATATATATATATATATATATATATATATATATATATATATATATATATATATAACTGTATTATGGGGCTGCTCACTGTATGTCTTCTTTCACAAACTTTTATATACCTGTCAACTATTAACTATGTAATACTAGTATAGTTATTTAGAGTTTTCCCCGGCAACTACGCCTAGCACTAGGTAAAGCCCTGTTGGTTACTCTTAAATACAATCAAAACTAGATCCCCATAGGATTACCAGACACAGTTTTCCCTCCTCTTGGGGTTAAACAATATGGAGACATGAAAGGCAGCATTCTCAGTGAACCCTTTCTCAGACTGTCACCCTTAGACATTGTCAAAGAAACTCTAACTCCCCAGAGATGATCTTTTCTCCGTGAATGGCATCTCTTGAGTTTCTTATAAATTCTCGGACTTTCCTGGCTTGATCTATTCTCGGTGAATGGTATGTCTTGAACTTCTCGGGGTTTGGGGACCCACGGGCTTCCTAAAAGCATCCCCGCCTTCTCTTGGGCGTTGTACAAGGACCCTTCGGCTTCTTAAAAGCTCTCATGCCTTCTCTTGGGCTTAGTACAAGGACCTAGAGACCTCTACAGGTATAGGAACATAACCTAGTCATTAATTTGCTAGAGCTGTCTTTCTGAGTCAAGTGTCAGACTAGTTAATGGGTTGACCTTTATCCCTTAACATACCAGCCTTCTCTTGGGCATCATATAAGGACCGTTCACTATCTGAGAATCGGTTTCTCAGAACACTAGTAGACTTGGACAGTCTCCATACCCTTTGGATTTCCCATTTCCTTAAAGAACAGGAAATAACCCTGATCCTCTGATCAGTGCCAAGGCACAACTATACCTGTAATCGTTTCCTTTTATAAGAACTGATTTTCTATTTTATCCAACACACTGGACCTGTCACCAAACTGAAACAGTCACCAGCATAACTAGCCTCCTCTTGGGCTTTGTACAATGATTCTCCCACACTCTCTTGTTGAGTATAAAAGACTCTCTTGTTGAGTCAACCCCTTTTGGCCTCCATCTCGAGCTTCTGACGAGATATAAAACACTCTCTTGTTGAGTATAAAAGACTCTCTTGTTGAGTCAAACACCTTCAGCCTCCATCTCGGGCTTCGTACGAGATATAAAACACTCTCTTGTTGAGTATAAAAGACTCTCTTGTTGAGTCAACCACTTTTAGCCTCCACCTCGGGCTTCGTACGAGATAGAAATTACTCTCTTGTTGAGTATGACAGACTCTCTTGTTGAGTCAAACCCTTTTAGCCTCAATCTTGGGCTTTGTACAAGACAGAAAGAACACCTTCCCCGGAAAAGTCATCTTCTAGCCTCCTCTTAGGCTTTGTATAACGAAAACCCTGGTTGAGTCAATCAACCTTTTAGCATCAAAGTCATGCCTTGCTCACAACATACAAACATCAACAATTCCTTTTCCTTCATCTAATTGTTGTAAGCGGCAAGCCTCTGGATTATCTACATCCACGCCACTGTCCCTCTTTTAGCATGAGAAATTCCTAAGGAAAGATGGCATTGCTCTAAACTGAGTTAAAGTCTTCTCCTTCAGGTTAAAAATCCCCCATAAAAGAAATTATGGCATTGCTGGATTCACATATCCCAGTTAAAGTAATTCTCCTTTATAATCAGTCACCCAACAGTTGTGATAAACAAACCAAATATCCCTCTTTAGAGATGACAAATTCTCTCTAAAGTCAAAACCCTTCAGCTTCACATCTTGGGCTTTGAACAAGATACAAATCACCTTTAGCTTCATGTCTTGGGCTTTGAACAAGACACCAAAACAACCTCTTTTTCTCCCATAAAATAGGAGGAACTACGATCGCTCTGATTTCCCTGTTTCATCAAACGGGAATATGTAGGCATAAGATTGAAAAAAAAAATCTTAGCGAGCATACTAATCAAAAACTCAAAACCCAGTATCTCCACCGAATCAACCCAAAAGTAGCAAATTTAAACACATCATCGAAAAACCTCACAAATAATCCAGACACCGTGTTCTCAGGCAAAATAACCAAAGATTGGGCCCCACATCCACATAGCATTTGTAACCTAACAGATCGTTGTTCAAACTCAGTATGCAAGCAGGGTTAATTGGAGACATCTATTTCCCTTCCTTAATCAGCTCAGACAGGATAAAAAATGAATCGAATTGTAGTACCCAAGCGATCGTGACTCAAGACCACAAAAATCGCGCTACAGAAAAAATGGCGCCCACCATGGGGCCGTCTTCTCATTCTTACAATCTTCGGTGAAAACGTTGAGTTCACCAAAATGTCACAGAAATGGCGACTCTGCTGGGGAGTCATTGTCTGTATAGGATCATAAGACTAGAGGTCTAGGATGATTAAGACAAATATATTATTTTTCTGCTAATGGGAATGCGTGTGATGCCGCATGTGGAAAGATTGAGTATACACCTAAGATAGGTGATGGCAATGCGGGTAATCTTGCGGGGAGTGAATCCCAGTTAAGAGCCCCCGATCGACCATCAAACTCAGTGGAGACTCCCTTTGCAGATACATTGCCTATACGACTTCGATTGTTGAAAGTAGTGTGGTCGAATGGGTTCTCTGAGAAGCTGAGGTTTTTAGTAGACTTAAGCCATTTTGTAGTGCGGAAGCTATCAGAAATAGTTGTCACGCGATACTACCCTCATCTGAGATCGCTCTAGGATACATCAGCTCGCTGGCGATCCGCTTGCGGTTGTTATCCCAGAGGGGTCAATGATTTTGCGGACAGGTACAAAAAATCACCAGTATAAACCTTTGGGGGGGGGGGGGGTAGAGCCTTGACTTCATGAAACCGACCCTTTGACCCCATGTTTTTTCTATGTTTTTGTGTGCTGCATTCATACATTCATTTAAAAAACATTAAAACAAAAAAAATATTCTCTTCTAGTCTCTCTTTTTCAAATTAAACTGAGACAATGATTGCAAATGTCAGATAAGGAGATTGCGCTAATGGATTTCAGTAGAAGGAAAACTCATAAGTACACCTTCAAGGTTCCAAAACTAGAGGATTTGAGAGGTCTGGCGAGGATGATCACCAACCACGAGGCTTTCAGAGCCAAGTACGGAGGGCTGCTATCTCTATTAAGGGTTCACTTAATTGAAGGAATCCTGTCCACACTAATCTAGTTCTACGATCCGGTCTATCACTGTTTCACATTCTCGGATTATCAGCTTGCACCAACACTGGAGGAGTACCCTCACCTGATTGATCTGCATATTACTGATCAAGCTCCATTTTCTGGACTGGAAGAAATTCGAAAGGATCAAACCATTGCGAGAGCAATTTATTTGGACGAGTCAGAAGTCAGGACTCACACGACCACTAAGGGTGGCATCCAGGGTTTGCCAGCCCAGTTCTTGACAAAGAAAGCCCTATATTTTGGTAGTATAGGGAACGCGGCCGCTTTCGAGAGCATCTTTGTTTTGCTCACCTACGGGTTATTTTTGTTTCCCAACATCGATAACTTCGTAGATATCAACGCCATTAAGATTTTCCTGATTGGAAACCTTGTGCCGACTTTGCTCGCGAATGCTTATCATTCGGTACACTTAAGGAAATTATACAGCGGAGGAATGATCACATGTTGTGTACCCCTGCTATACAAATGGTTCACTTCCCATTTGCCCAAGTTTGCTGCATTTTAGGATCAAAAGAGTACTTTACGTTGGTCGCAGAGAATCATGTCTCTTACCAACTCTGACATCTATTGGTACAATCGAATCTATGACGGGATCAGAATCATTGACCATTGTGGAAATTTCCCAAATGTACCCCTTATAGGAACTAAGGGAGGAATCAATTATTATCCAATTCTCGTTCGTCGTCAATTTGGATACCCGATGAGGCATATCCCGCGTAATGCTCATCTGGAAGGTCTTTTCTTCAAGGAAGGAGAAAATGACAGGGCACTAAAGATGGAAATAGTGCATGCCTGAAAACACATTCACAGGAAAAGACGAGAGTCTCTAGGAAAACCAGACTGTGTCTCAGTCGAGCCTTATCTCCACTGGGTACAAACTAGAGCTCTCAAGCTGAGGATGCCTTACCCTCACCAGGAAGTTCTTCCATTAAGGGACTCTGCTCTTTATTTCATGTCTCAGACGGAAAAACTTCAGGTTACTCTCAGCAAAGTTCAGCAGGAGAAGAGGTCTTGGAGGAACAAGTACCGTATTCTCAATGTGGAGTGTAAGAAAATACAACAATTATTGAAAGATAAAGATGCTCTGATTGAGATTTTAGAACAACATGTTGTAGAAAATCAAGAAGACCAAAGGAATTTGCTCGCTCCTTTCACTTGGCAAAGGAATGACAACCCGACAACGGCTCAAGAGCCCCGGTCAAAGAAAAGGAAAGCACCCGAACCAGCACCTGAGCTCTCTTCAGAGAGGACTCAGGACCCATTAACTTAGATTTCCTTTCGCAACACTTTGTAATTTACTGTATTTCCGTTTCCGCAATCCTTTAAATTCAATAAAATGGGGTTTCCCCACTATTTGATATTTGCAATCTAATTGTCGAAGTTTACTTTGAATAAACAAAAATATACAATTAATATAATCATTGCATATCATTCATCAATCTCGCGTAAACGCATTCTTCTTACTTGCGAATCTCACGTTTGCATCTCGATTCTAGAGTTAAACTGTCTCATTCGTACAATACTCGGGCCAATCGTCAGAAAAAGATGGATGATCTCGAGGAAGATAATAGAGAGTTGAGAGAAGAGATCGACACTCTGAAAGAGGATCTGAGAAAGCTTCATAACGACATGCAAGCTCTAGCAGAGGCTCAAATGCAACAACAAAGGACTGTGATCTCAGAGATCACATCTACGCCCATAGTGGAGAAGTATGATCCTAAGTACAAAATGCTGAAAGATCGTCCCTAGGGCATGCCTATTAACTATATCCCAGAAGGATATGTTCCACCGATCAACGAGGATCAAGGAACCGCAGCAGGAGCCGCTGGGCCTGAAGGTTACACACTTCGGGAAAGCGAAGATGCCAGGGGCATGACAGCAACTCCTGAAGGTTACAAACTTCGGGAGGCACCGAGAGTCTCAGCCATAATGACTATACCACCACCCGTGGTACACACTGTCCCGGAAGGACAGATTCCACAGATAGCTTCTGGTGGAAACGAAAGCATGGTCGACAGAATGAATGAGTTCCAGGAACAGTTCCTGGAGATGCAGAAAGAACTACAAACCCTTTGCGGTTAGGATCTATTTGGAAAGGACGCCGCAGACCTTTGTTTGGTCCCTAATGTGAAAGTTCCACACAAGTTCCAGGTACCCGACTTTAAAAAGTACAAGGCTAAATCTTGCCCTCAAAGCCACTTGGTGATGTACGCTCGGCGAATGTCAGCTCAGACAAAGAACCAGGAGCTACTAATTCATTACTTTCAGGATAGTTTAACCGATGTTGCATTAAAATGGTACATGAATTTAAACCGCGCTACGATCGGCACATTCAGAGATCTTGGCGCTGCTTTCGTCCACAAATATAAATACAATTTGGACATGGCACCGGAAAGAGATCAACTCAGATCAATGTCACAAAGGGACAAGGAAACTTTTAAAGAATACGCTCAGAGATGGCGTGAAATTGCCGCTCAGATTTGTCCACCTCTTGAGGAAAAAGAGATGACAAAGATCTTCTTAAAGACCTTGAGCTCATTTTACTACGACAGAATGGTCGCCAATGTGCCCAGTGACTTCACCGAGATGGTAGGCATGGAGTTCGTCTTGAGGAAGCGGTCCGAGAAGGCCATTTAGTTAAAGATGTTGGATCATCAAGTAGTACAAAACGATACGGTAGTGCTCTCCTTAAGAAAAAAGAGCAGGATATTGGGAATATCTCTCTCGGAAAGCAAAGGCGACGATATCAACCAGTAGTAGCTGTAACTCTTGCTATCAATCCCGCGCCTGTTCCTACGTATCAAACTCAGGTTGCGCAGAGCCAACCTAATCAACTGCAATATCAACAAAGGACACAACAGCCTCTTCAACAGGCTCGTCCTCAGTACAACAACAATCATACAACGCGACCACCAGGGTTTGACCCTATACCCATGTTGCACGTAGAGTTGCTTCCATTATTACTGGTCAAGAGGCACGTTCAAACTAAGTCTCCTCTTATAGTACCGGAAAATCCGCCTTTTTGGTTCAAAACGGACCAGACTTGTCCTTACCATCAAGGAGGACCAGGGCATAACATAGAAAACTGTCTCAGTTTCAAATCCGATGTGCAAAAGCTTGTTAGGAGCGGGGTCTTATCTTTCAAAGATACGAATCCGAATGTTTTCACAAACCCGCTGCCTCAACACGAGAAAGCTACAATCAATTTGATAGAGGGAGAGTCTAACAACATCTATCAAATTCATGATGTACTCTTATTAAGGGCTAGTTTGGTCAAGATGCATTGTAGACAGAGCGGATACGGCATGTGCCACCTCATAATTATCACCAGTGTGATATCTGCTCTAAAAATAATCAGGGATGTTCTATGGTGCAATCAGCCCTACAAGAACAATTGGATCTCGGGTGGATCCAAGAGCATCGAGTTCGTGGAGTCAACATGACCTACATGAATTCCAATGTCATTCAGAACCACGACATCCATGCGATGAATGTCAACCTGGTGGCAATGCACTCAAGGCAAAGCCAGTATCATAATCTGCCGCGGCATGATTACAATTCCTGTCTGACTTGCTATGTAAACAAACATGGATGCTCTTTCATACAAGAGGCCCTCCAGCATCAGATGGATCTTGGGTGGATCCCGGACTACCATGATAGAAATCTTTATCAGATCAACATGATTCAAATCTTTGATATTCGTCTGATGAATACCAGCTTGGTGGAGTTACACGCCAGGCAAGTCCAACTCGGTTTTCTCATTTTTCACGAGTATCTGAGCTGTAAAGGATGTTGTGAGAGTAACCAAGGGCGCACTCTCATTCAAAGAACTTTACAACACTTGTTAAACCACTGGTGGCTTCCGATCTATATGGACGAAGACACGCAACAAATCAGTGTGCTTAATGGAAACCCTACTCGGCATCAAAGTCAGGATGTCTGATCTACGAAAACAGGTCTAGTGAGGTTACATTGCATTCAAAGCTGTGTGGCCAGGTGCCACCACATAATTACGAATGCTGTAGAGTCTGCTCGGAAAATAATCAAGGATGTTACCTCGTGCGAGCAGCCCTTCAGAGTCAGTTGGACCACAAAGAAATCCAACAATATTCAGTTTTGGGGTCTATCAATTGGACGCCCGACTATTTCGCTGACCAGATTAAGGATGTTGTTGTGATCTCTGATCATGGACAGAACAAGGATGTTTGTACCATCATCCCTTTACTTGAAGAATCGAAGATTCTTAACCAGGAACTGATTGAAGTTACCTACGACAGTCAGAAAAATCAGAAGGCTCCTGTAGTTATCTATCTACCGGGACCATTACTGTATGCATCAGCTAGGGCGATCCCTTACAAATACAGTGCAACAATAATTGAGAATGGAAAGGAAATTCCATTACCCTCCGTCGTGAATATTGCAGACATCAGTTGCGTAACACGGAGCGGTCGAATCTTCAACCGATGGGTTGGAGAACCTAACAAAGAAAAGGAACTTTAGACAGAAGCTCCCAATCCACCAGTCGGTCAATCCAGTAATCCCGACCTTTCAAAGAATGATGATGAGATGCTGAAGCTCATCCAAAGGAGTGAATACAACATTGTTGATCAACTGTTACAAACTCCTTCAAAGATCTCTGTGCTATCACTTTTACTCAGTTCTGAAGCCCACAGAGAGGCTCTACAGAAAGTCTTAGAGCAGGCCTTTGTGGAACAGGATGTGTCAATACGACAGTTCGATAGCACCATCTCTAACATCACTTCCTGCAACAACTTAGGGTTCAGTGATGAGGATTTGCCAGAGGAGGGCAAAAACCACAACTTGGCGCTCAATATCACAGTCAACTGCCATGACGATGCTTTAGGCAGCGTACTGGTAGACACAGGATCGACCATCAACGTTATGCCGAAGTCCACTTTAATGCGACTATCATTCAAAGGATCCCCGATGAGGGGCAGTGAGGTCATCGTCAAAGCCTTTGACGGATCTCGGAAAGCAGTTATCGGCGAAGTCAACCTTCCCATAACTATCGGTCCTCACACTTTCCTAATAACTTTCCAGGTCATGGACGTCCGGGCAACGTACAACTGTTTATTAGGAAGACCTTGGATACACCAGGCTGGGGCAGTCACTTCGACGCTGCACCAGAAACTGAAGTTCGTCAAGAATGATCAACTCGTCACGGTCTGTGGAGAACAAGCCTTAATCGTGAGTATCCTTTCATTATCTACTTGTATAGAACCCGAGGAAGTTGTCGGAACTCAGTTCCAAGCACTTTCGGTGAGCAATGAGAATTAATCAGAGAAAGGAACCCCAATTTCCTGGTACAGAGATGCTCTCAAAGTGATCAAAAATAACAATACGAAAGGATGGGGACAACTTGTTATTCCTAATGATAACAAAACAAAAAAGGGTCTTGGTTTTTCTACGACCTGTACCCAGACAGCTGCTAACGATGAAAGTCTTCATCCCATTCAAGACTTCTTCCACAGTGGAGGTTTCCTTCACCCAGTGCCTCAACAGTCCATACCATCAACGAGGAAGATCCCTCTGATACAAACGAGGTGTGGAAGTCCTATCTTAACGAGGACGGTTGTATCTCTCAGGAAGAGGTGCCTATTCCATTTTGTTATCCCTCACAGAGTCCGAGATTTATACCCAGGTCAGATGTCAAAACGATATACGGAGATTGTGATCCGGAAGAATGTCGTGCTCCACCAAACTCATTAGAGGAGGACACTCTGATGAAGGACAACTTTAACCACGACTATTATGGCCCAATGGATGGCCTGCCTATCTGGCAACCGTACCCAGGAGACTTGGGGCAAGAAAATCAGCCGAGTAATGAAAATCAACTGAGCATCATTGAAAAGAATACCTGTCTCCCCACCATGGCGTGGGATCATTACTCAGGGCATTCAGAAAAAATCCAGTACGACGATGAATTTGCAAAGCTCACAGGGCTAGAATTCATCAACTATGCTTTTTCCGAGGTCAACGTCATCGAGAGAGACGACTCCTCCAGTTCCACAGAAGTGTGGGACACCCTGGGACAACCAAGTGGAAAATATGACTTCATGGTCAAGTACACCGCTCCTGAGAGCTCTCGCATCAGGCTCGAAGACATTTAGCAAACTGGGTGGGGAAATCCACCTGAGAGCACAAACAATATACAAAATACAACAGAGGAATCCTCCTACGACAACTCTGCCTGGGAGACAAATTCCAATGATCCTGCTTCGCCAGAAATCAGCGTTATTTCTGAAGACAAATCAAGGAAGGTGCCAGACTTTGTGATTCATCGAGGAGTTCGCCGCCAATGGGTCACTGTCGATGTTCCGAGGATTGTTCATAAGTCAAAGTAATTGTCGTCTTTACTTTAACCTTTCACCCTGCCCAGGTGAAACGGATGTTTTGATAGGGCTCACTTTCTGTAAATTTCCCTCTTCGCTTTGCCCAAAGCGATTGAGTTTTCTTTTATAGGGCTGTAGTTTCAAGAATCGACCGTTCATAAATAAAATAACGCCGTTTTGTAATTTCCGCATTTATTGTTGTTTTCTCTTTTCGCTTTTTTTTTTCAGAAAATGGTAATCCTAAAAAACAACTCAATAATAAAAACAAGCAGTTTTCCAAAGAAAATACACTGCACACACTCTTGCATTCTCTCATCTCTTCTAAACACAAATCATCACATCATGCAGATTACTTGTTTTAAACCCCATTGAAATATACGATCCAATGCCTTCTCCCAACTTTGAATTCCTGGTATTTGGGGCTGAAGAAGAAGATGACGACGAAATTCCAGAAGAGATCTCCCGATTACTCCGACAAGAGGAAAGGTCCATTAAACCTTACAAAGAGCCATTGGAAATGATCAACTTGGGCTCAGTGGAGGAAAGAAAAGAAGTCAGGATTGGGGCACTACTCAGTCCAACTGCCAAAGAGAGTTTGACAAAGCTTCTCAAAGAATTCCCCGATGTATTTGGTTGGTCCTATCAAGACATGCCAGGGTTGGATACCAGCATCGTGGAACATCATTTACCGTTGAAATCGGAATGTCCACCAGTAAAACAGAGGTTGAGATGGACTCACCCAGACATGGCCATCAAAATCAAGGAGGAGGTACATAAACAGATTGACGCGGGTTTCCTCGCCACGTCAGAGTATCCTCAATGGTTAGCCAATATCGTACCCGTCCCGAAAAAGGACAGAAAGGTCAAATGTGTGGAGACTATAGAGATCTAAACAAGGTTAGTCCTAAGGATGACTTTCCTTTACCACACATTGACATGCTAGTAGACAGTAGGACAAAGTTCAAAGTTTTCTCCTTCATGGATGGATTCTCGGGCTATAATCAGATCAAAATGGCGCCGAAAGACATGGAGAAAACTTCCTTTATTACCCCATGGGGTACCTTTTGTTACAAGGTAATGCCGTTCGGTTTGAAGAACGCCGGGGCAACCTATCAACGGGCCATGACTACTCTTTTTCATGACATGATACACCAGGAAATCGAAGTGTATGTCGATGATATAATTGTCAAATCTAGAATAGAGGAGGAGCATGTAACCCACCTGTCAAAACTATTCGAGCGGTTGAGAAAGTACAAACTCCACTTGAATCCCAATAAATGCACATTCGATGTCCGTTCAGGGAAACTTTTAGGGTTCATCGTCAGCCAGAAAGGAATTGAGGTTAATGATGACAAGGTCAAGGCCATTCAAGAAATGCCTTCTCCAAAGACTGAAAAATAAGTCAGGGGATTCCTGGGACGTTTGAACTACATTTTCAGATTCATATTCCTCATGACCGCGACATGCGCACCAATTTTCAAATTACTAAAAAAGAACCAGAACTGCGTTTGGACAGAAGATTGCCAAACCGCTTTCAACAGTATCAAGGAATACCTGTTGAACCCACCGATTCTATCACCTCCAGTGGAAGGAAGACCACTGATCATCTACTTAACAGTCCTAGAGGACTCAATGGGTTGTGTACTTGGCCAACAAGACGAAACCAAAAGGAAAGAGTCTGTCATTTACTATCTGAGCAAGAAATTCACCGACTGTAAGACTCGGTATACTATGCTTGAGAAAACTTGCTGCGCTTTGGCTTGGGCAGCCAAACGTCTTCGCCAGTACATGATTGGTCTCACTACTTGGTTAATCTCAGAAATGGATCCAATCAAGTATGTCTTTGAAAAACCTGCTCTCACGGGAAGGATTGCCCGTTGGCAGATGTTGTTATCGGAATATGACATTGAATACCACGCTCAGAAAACCGTTAAAGGAAGTTCTTTAGCCGATCATTTGGCTCATCAACCGATTAACAATCAAGAATCAATTGGGTTTGACTTCCCAGACGAAGATGTCATGTATCTAAAAATGAAAGATTGCGATGAACCGCTACCCAGTGAAAGGCCAGAACCAGGTTCCTAATGGGGACTTATCTTTGACGGAGCAGTTAATCATTACGAAAACGGAATTGGGGCAATCATCATAACACCTCAGGGTACCCACATTCCTTTCACTGCCAGACTTACATTCAAGTGTACAAACAACGAGGCCGAATACGAAGCTTGTATCATGGATCAAAAACTTGGATGTATATGGTGACTCAGCTCTGGTCATCAATCAGATCAAAGGAGATTGGAACACATACCAATCAGGACTGATTCCTTATAAAGATTACGTGAGAAGGTTATTGCCCTTCTTCAACAGAGTCGAGTTTCATCATATCCCTTGTGAAGAGAATCACATGGCTGACGCACTAGCCACTCTCTCTTCCATGATTAGTGTAGTTCAATGGAACGACTTACCTAAAATTGACATAATGCGCCTTGAACGACCCGCTTATATCTTCACGATTGAAGCAGTCATAGACGACAAACATTGGTATCACGATATCAAATGCTTCCTTCAGAAATGAGAGTACCCTCCGGAGGCACTAAGGAAAGACAGAAAAACCCTCAGAAGGCTGGCAGGCAGTTTCTTTCTGAGCGGTGATACACTCTATAAGAGAAACTTCGACATGGTCTTGCTCCGATGCGTAGACAAACCAGAAGCAGACATGCTGATAAAAGAAATTCACGAAGGATCCTTTGGCACTCATGCCAACGGACACACAATGGCGAGAAAAATTCTAAGAGCGGGGTACTATTGGTTGACAATGGAATCCGATTGCTACAAGTACATAAGGAAGTGTCATAAGTGTCAGATATACTCAGACAAAATCCATGTGCCGCCAACGCATCTCAAGGTCCTTTCCTCCCCGTGGCCTTTTTCCATATGGGGAATCGACATGATTGGCATGATTGAGCCTAAAGCTTCAAACGGACATCGGTTCATTCTGGTCGCCATTGACTATTTCACCAAGTGGGTCGAATCAGCGTCATTCGCCAATGTAACCCGACAAGTGGTGGTCCGATTTATCAAAAACAATATCATCTGCCATTATGGTGTTCCGAGCCAGATCATTACTGACAATGGATCTAACTTGAACAATAAGATGATGAAAGAGTTGTGCACTGAGTTCAAGATCGAACACCATAACTCATCTCCCTACCGACCCAGGATGAACGGAGCGGTATAAGCGGCTAACAAGAACATCAAGAAGATTGTTAAAAAGATGGTTGTAACCTACAGATATTGGCACGAGATGCTACCCTTTGCTCTTCACGGTTATCGCACATCTGTCCGCACTTCAATAAGGGCAACCCCTTTCTCTCTAGTGTATGGCATGGAAGTAGTGCTCCCCTTAGAAGTAGAGATCCCATTAATTTGGGTATTGATGGAAGCTAAGCTTACAGAAGCTGAATGGTGTCAAAGTCGACACAACGAACTAAATCTGATCGAAGAAAAGCGAATAACGGCATTATGCCATGGTTAGTTGTATCAAAAGAGAATAAAGAAGGCGTTTGACAAAAAGGTTCGACCTCGCGTCTTCAGGAAAGGAGACCTCGTGCTCAAAAAGATACAATCATTTCTCACTGATTCCCGGGGCAAATGGACTCCGAATTATGACGGCCCCTATGTGGTCAAGAAAACTTTCTCAGACGGTGCCTTGAGACTCACAACCATGGATGGAGAAGAATTTGCCTACCCCACAAATGTTGATGTAGTCAAGAAATACTTCGCCTAAACTAAAAAAAACGTCTTGGTGGATTGAAAACCCGAAAGGGCGGTCCAGGCAAAAATTAGAGACACAATAAAAAATCATCCCGGTGGATTGGAAATCTCAAAGTACAATCCAGGAAAAAGTTAGGGATAATGGCAAGTAACTATGTTCAACAGGGGCAAATTCCCCAGCAGCAGTAATGTCATCCATCAGAAGAAAAACTCCAGTCAAGGTCATCTTCGACAGAAGCTCAGGATGTCCAGAGTTCAAAGTTGGTAGAAGGATAATGGTCGTTGTGTTTCGATGTAGCCCTTTTCCCTTAAATTACCATTTTCAAACTTTGTAAATACTCTATGGTATCACGCGTTTGGGCTAATTTCCATCCTATCAATAAAATTTGAGCCCTTGTGCTTTTGTTTGCAATTCTTATTTGTTTTAGCTTTATAGAACGACATATTAACATGATCAACGATTCTTGAAATGAAACAAAAATGAATTTACTTGTCAAACTTTTTCTGCTTTTAAAATAAAGATGGCAATTTCTTTTGACTGTTAAACATCGAAAGAACGTCGATTGCTTCTCCAAAGGTGGTTGAGCTTCAAAGTGCAGAATCAAAGTACTCATTCTAAACCAGCACGCCTGAATAAAGGATCAGCTGTGTCAGAGACCGTGTTTCATCTGACACCCCCCGGCAGAGTTCTTATCTCCTAAGACCGACAAACGTAGCTCTCCACGAGGACTACTTCTCCTAAGCAAGGCAGAATTGCTACTTCTGGACCAGTGATACTTTTCATCCCCCGCAGTGGCCGAGTATCCAGTCATGTTCATATGTTAGTCTGTATGTCGCGTCAGTTTTGTCAGCATATACATACATATATCATACATTGTTGATTTACATTCACGTTCATATCGCATCACCATCACTATAGTTGGTCTTATCCCCTAGTGATAAAAGTCCTCTCAATCGAGTTGTCAGTTCTTTCCTTCCCAGGAAACGTCGGATCTGAACAATCTCTCCTCTAGTTTATTTCTGGATTGAAGGCGGTCCCTTGACCACTTTGATAACTTGAACCTCTGAGAAAGCCTTTTAATCAGAGATTCGACGATACGGCCATTTTTCTCCAAAAAATACGCTGACAAAAAGGTCATCAGCACCTCAAAATTGGATCACATCATATGGAATTTCTCTGAGAAGATCCCGAGAAAAGTATTATGTAACACCCCCGAGCGACAGCAGTCTCTTAAGAGACCTGCTTTCCCCAGTAGAGCCGACAAATGGCATCTCCAACAGAGAATTTTGTACACATCTACAACTCAGACGAATGGGTCTCCCCAGCAAGTCTGACATCAAAAGTTTTTCTATCAAATGGCATCTCCCTAGGAAAATTTGGCGAAAAGTTTGATAAAAACCGCTACGAATAGCGTCCCTTGTCAAAAAAGTTTATTGACAAAAGAAACTGAGACCAGTTCCTTGGTAGGAAACCAGGACTGAGGGGGAGTTTAAATCAGAAACTAAGACCAGTTCCTTGGTAGGAAACCAGGATCGAGGGGGAGTTTAAATCAGAAACTAAGACCAGTTCCTTGGTAGGAAACCAGGTTCGAGGGGAAGTTTTACCTTTTTAAGCATCAACGCTTAGCAAAAGAAGAAGGATGCGTGAACTGCCATTCTTAACCACCACCAAA
This sequence comes from Lathyrus tuberosus, assembly GCA_022829125.1. Taxonomy (NCBI): domain Eukaryota; kingdom Viridiplantae; phylum Streptophyta; class Magnoliopsida; order Fabales; family Fabaceae; genus Lathyrus; species Lathyrus tuberosus. The sequence continues at coordinate 6,416,635 of JALAZF010000278.1, read as the reverse complement.
ATTTCGGGTATTCCGATATTTAATCCTCTTGCACCCCGAATGCCCGAATACCTTCGCCATTCACACCTTCGGGTCTAAGAAGATTAAATAGGGGCATCTGTCATACCCCAAATTTTGACCACTAAGATTCCTCATCATTGTGCAAACCATCATCACAATATAGATGAACCATCATGCCTCATTAGTCTCCCCAAAGATGGGTGAGCATTCACTACAATCAAACTTAGGGTTTCAAGCCCTCTTAGAGCTCTTAGACAAAGGATCAATCAAGAAATGACATGATATTCAACTTGTCTAAACCTCTCAAACATTCACAATGGATCAAGAGGACTCCCACAACAAGAATTAAGCACAAGGTTGCAGCATTCTGAGTGGATCAAGCCTCAAAGTCAACAGTGTCACCAAATTTAGGTTTTGGTCGACCAGGGCCTCCAGATGGAAATTTTCCTCTGGGCATGAGTCAATGCTTCAAAGCATAACCTATGATGCTCCAAGGGACATCATGAAACCAATCATCAAGTCAATTTTGCCTCAGGGGATGCATTCATCAAAAATCAGGAATTAGGGTTTCTTGACCTAATTCACCCCTAAGTTGACTTTTGGGACAAAACATGAGCCAAGACCTCAAGAGAGGATTTGAGAGGCTTAAATACACCACATTGATCCATTTGCAACAATGGATTGGTCTAAGAAGTTTGAGCAACAAGTTTCAAATTCATCAGAACCACAATTAGGGTTTCGCGGGAAAAGTCAACTGTGCCTTTGACTTTTGACCAGGACATGCTCCCAAACCTTGGGACATGATTCAATACACCCTATAATACCCATGGAACATGTCCATAAAGTTTGATTTAGGTCAATGACTTGATTTCATAGAGGATCGCACAGTTTGGAATTCATCTGACAAAAAGTCAACTGTGCACAAAAGTCAACTTTGACTTTTTGAGATTTTTCACAATTATGGTTCTTTGGCCCTAAGATGATGTTAATGTGTGATTGGAATCATCATTCATCAATAAAAAACAAGAAAAGTGGGATAACTTGTAAAAGGGGTAACCATAAAAACTTAGAAAATTTTCTAAGTTATGGAACAAAGTGGCTAGGGTACCAACTTTGGAGGATCATAACTCCTAAACCACAAGGCCATTTTTCCCCATCCAAAGCTGGATTTGTAGCTCTCATGCCCCTCTACAAAAGCTTCAAACATAAATCATTCCAATTCCTCATGGATTTTAAGTTATGGAATGATCAAAATCACAAAAAGTGAAAATGTCACTTTTTTCCAACACTTAGTGAAATTTTCACCAAGTCAGAATCTGCCTTCACTTTTTTCCAAATATAGGGGCATTTTTCACTTGGATCCAAAAAGTATCAAAACCAACCATGATCAAACAGTTGTTGTATCATATGAGGGCTTTCCAAAATGGCCAAGAACTCCATCAAATTCCACTTGAGCCATGAGAACTGTCAAACCAAGGCAGATTTGTGCATTTTGCTCGATTTGCCAAATTTGTGCAAATGACAAGCACACTTATCCATCTGAACATCTCAGGGGGAGACCAAGGAGGGACAAACACTGATCCATAAGCCTCCCAAGTCTTTGGAACCAAAAGTAGCATGTCAAACCTAGAAATCCCTAAAAGAGGGACAAGACTCCAATTTTGTTTTGGAGCATTCAATGGATGCACCAAGGTGGCATGGACTGAGCCATTTCAAACTGAATTCAGTCAAGACATATCCAAGACCAAGGGAACCAGCAGCCTGTGCCCTAACCTCTAGCCAATGGCTAGAGGAGACTTGGATTCTCATTGATCAACATTGGCCAAACCTATGCAGCAGTTGCCAATCACTATTGCTCCCAAAACAAACTTGCTCTACTATAAATAGAGCTCATTTGTGATCAGTTTGAGTACATCAAAGCCATCAAACAGATGCTTTCCTCAAAATCACCTTCTCACTTCCAAATTTACCTTCCAAAGCAAGTCACTATCGGGTTTTGAGTTTGAGAGCAATTCCAACCAAACCAATCACACACACACACACACACCTCATAAATATCATATAGAAGTGATCCAAACACTTAAACAACATCTAGAACACTGATTTCACAAAATCACCAGCCAACTGCTCAAGGTTTTAACCAAGTTGCAGTTGGGATACCATCTTCAGTTCTAGCTTGTTTCAAACCATTCCAAGCACTCAGGCACATCGCTTGGCACCTAGGGAAGCTATCCACATCATTGGAACCTAGCTGTAACACCTCTAACACAAAACACGATCACCAGCTGCAAGAGGTAAGCATGAGCTCTTCTAACTCTATGATCCATGCATTTTTTACTGCACAATAATTTGGCCATATGTTCATAATCATGCATGGAGTGTTTTCCCTCAATCAATTGCTTTGTTTGAATAGTGTATGGAATTTTTGAGCCTTCATGCAAATTTTAGGGTTCTTGAGGTTTCTCTTTGATTTCTTATTCCATGCTTAAAATAAATGAAGTTAAAGATCATAGACATGATCGTGAGGTGAAAACGAGCAAATTGATATGTAGATTGCATGATATAATCAAGTATTCAGTGAGATTGATGAGAAAACGCAAATCTGGGCAAAACAGAGCACGCGGGCAAGGCCAAGATGTTCTTGGCGCCCTTTTTCAAATATTTGAATTTTTGTGATTTTATTTAATTGATTCAAAAATTAATTTCTCTCTGAGTTTTAATGATTTTGAGTAGATTCTTTTTTTTAATAATTCACAAAAATGTTAAAATATTTTATTTTACCAAAAAATCCCAAAAACATTACTTCTTTTATATATTTGATATTTTTGTAAAGAATTAATGTCTTATTTGTTTTTAACATTTGAAATATTTTTTCTCCCTTGATTTTCCAAACTTAATTGATTTCCAATTATTTCGTGGGTATAAACATGGTTTGTCAAACATTAATCCAATACCACAATTTGTTTTTCACACATGTTTAACAATTTTGATCATTTTAATTGAATTTTTATTCAATTAAAATATATTTTGAAAACAAATTAGGGTTTTGATCAATTCAACCCTCCTCAAATCTTTTTCAAATACTATGGGCCTCTTGAGAGAGTGTAAAACCCATCCCTTGTAAATGAAAACCTTTTTGGGCCTCAGTCATTGTATAAGTCCCACTATATTTTCAAAAACAGCGGCGCGATCATCTCCTTTCTAAAATAAACATTGGGCCTCTCCTCGAGCTATAAGTCTCATTCCTTTTCAAAAACAAAAACCATGGGCCTCTAGTAGAGTGTAAGACCCAACCCTTTTTGAAAACCAAAATGATTGGGGCCTCAGTGTATTGTATAAGTCCCGATCCCATCAAAAAGTTTGGCGCGATCGCCGCCTTTTTAAAAATAAACCCATGGGACTCTCCTTGAGCTGTAAGCCCCACCACTTGTACAAAAATACACCTTTGGACCTCTAATAGAGTGTAAGACCCAATCCCCTTTTAACCAAACCCTTTTTGGGCCTCAGATATTGTATAAGTCCCTCTGTGTTAAAAAGAAAACTTCGGCACGATCGCCAGTTCAAAACAAATCCTTTGGGCCTACCCTCGTGTTATAAGCCTCATTCCTTTTCTTTAAACACCTTTGGGCCTCTTGAGAGAGTGTAAGACTCATCCCTTTGTACAGAAAACCTTTTTGGGCCTCAGTCACTTGTATAACTCCCTGTACAATTTGAAAACAACAGTGCAATCACTGATAAAACTTTGGGCCTCTTCTTAAGCTGTAAGCCCCAACAATCTTTTCAAAGCACTTTCTCCTTTGATTTTGAATATAATATTGTTATCAAAGCTTTCTTTGTTGAACAACTAATAAAACAACATGGAAGCTCTACAACCGAGTAAGTGTTTACCCGCTTTCTTTATCCGCTTTCATATATATATATATATATATATATATATATAACTGTATTGTGGGGCTGCTCATTGTAAGTCTTCTTTCACAAACTTTTATATACCTGTCAACTATCAACTGTGTAATACTAGTATAGTTATTTAGAGTTTTCCCCGGCAACTACGTCTAGCACTAGGTAAAGCCCTGTTGGTCACTCTTAAATACAGTCAAAACTAGATCCCCATAGGATTACCAAACACAGTCTTCCCTCCTCTTGGGGTTAAACAATATGGAGACGTGAAAGGCAGCATTCTCAGTGAACCCTTTCTCAGACTGTCACCCTTAGACATTGTCAAAGAAACTCTAACTCCCCAGAGATGATCTTTTCTCCATGAATGGCATCTCTTGAGTTTCTTCCAAATTCTCAGACTTTCCTGGCTTGATCTATTCTCGGTGAATGGCATGTCTTGAACTTCTCGGGGTTTGCGGACCCACAGGCTTCCTAAAAGCATCCCCGCCTCTTCTTGGCCGTTGTACAAGGACCCTTAGGCTTCTTAAAAGCTCTCATGCCTTCTCTTGGGCTTAGTACAAGTACCCAGAGACCTCTACAGGTATAGGAACAGAACCTAGTCATCAATTTGCTAGATCTGTCTTTCTGAGTCAAGTGTCAGACCAGTTAATGGGTTGACCTTCATCCCTTAACATACCAGCCTTCTCTTGGGCATCATATAAGGACCATTCACTATTTGATAATCGGTTTCTCAGAACACCAATAGACTTGGACAATCTCCATACCCTTTGGATTCCCTATTTCCTTAAAGAACAGGAAATAACCCTGATCCTCTGATCAGTGCCAAGGCACAACTATACCTGTAATCTTTTCCTTTTATAAGAACTGATTTTCTCTTTTATCCAGCACGTTGGACCTGTCACCAAACTGAAACAGTCACCAGCATAGCTAGCCTCCTCTTGGGCTTTGTACAATGATTCTCCCACATTCTCTTGTTAAGTATAAAAGACTCTCTTGTTGAGTCAACCCCTTTTGGCCTCCATCTCGGGCTTCGTACGAGATATAAAACACTCTCTTGTTGAGTATAAAAGACTCTCTTGTTGAGTCAAACACCTTCAGCCTCCATCTCGGGCTTCGTACGAGATATAAAACACTCTCTTGTTGAGTATAAAAGACTCTCTTGTCGAGTCAACCATTTTTAGCCTCCACCTCGGGCTTCGTACGAGATAGAAATTACTCTCTTGTTGAGTATGACAGACTCTCTTGTTAGGTCAAACCCTTTTAGCCTCAATCTTGGGCTTTGTACAAGACAGAAAGAACACCTTCCCCGGAAAAGTCATCTTCTAGCCTCCTCCTAGGCTTTGTATAAAGAAAACCCCGGTTGAGTCAATCAACCTTTTAGCATCAAAGTCATGCCTTGCTCACAACATACAAACATCAACAATTCTTTTTCCTTCATCTAATTGCTGTAAGCGGCAAGCCTCTGGATTATCTACATCCACGCCACTGTCCCTCTTTTAGCGTGAGAAATTCCTAAGGAAAGATGGCATTGCTCTAAATTGAGTTAAAGTCTTCTCCTTCAGGTTAAAAATTCCCCATAAAGGAAATTATGGCATTGCTGGATTCACATATCCTAGTTAAAGTAATTCTCCTTTATAATCAGTCACCCAACAGTTGTGATAAACAAACCAAATATCCCTCTTTAGAGATGACAAATTCTCTCTAAAGTCAAAATCCTTCAGCTTCACATCTTGGGCTTTGAACAAGATACAAATCACCTTTAGCTTCATGTCTTGGGCTTTGAACAAGACACCAAAACATCCTCTTTTCCTCCCATAGAATAGGAGGAACTACGATCGCTCTGATTTCCCTGTTTCATCAAATGGGAATACTTAGGCATAAGATTGAAAAAAAATTCTTAGCGAGCATACTAATCAAAAACCTAAAACCCAGTATCTCCACCAAATCAACCCAAAAGCAGCAAATTTAAACACATCATCGAAAAACCTCGCAAATAATCCGGACACCGTGTTCTCAGGCAAAATAACCAAAGATTGGGCCCCACATCCACATAGCATCTGTAACCTAACAGGCCGTTGTTCAAACTCAGTATGCAAGTAGGGTTAATTGGAGACATCTATTTCCCTTCCTTAATCAGCTCAAACAGGATAAAAAATGAATCGAACTGTAGTACCCAAGCGATCGTGACTCAGGACCACAAAAATCGCGCTACACTGGTCAAATCAGAGAAAACCATGGAACCAAGGCAACCAAAGAGGTGGTGCTTCAGGTAGAGGAAGAAGTGGTGGTCGAAAACCTGACAAACGTCATATTCAGTGTTACAATTGTCAAAAGTATGGTCATTATTTTAGTGATTGTCCAAAAAAGAAGAAGAATCAAGAAGCTGATGCAAAGCTGGCGAAACATGAAGAAGAAGTGATGTTGTTGATGGTCACAACAAGAGATAAAGAAATATTCCAGGACCAATGGTACTTAGACTCAGGATGCTCATCACACATGAGTGGTAGGAAATATTGGTTTGTTAACATAAAACCCTCAATGAAGAACATGGTGAAATTTGCAAATAACAATACTCTAGCATCTGAAGGTATTGGTGATGTTCTGATTATGAGGAAAGATGGCATGAGGTCAGTAATTTCCAATGTGTTGTACATACCAGGCATGAAGAGCAATTTGCTCAGTATAGGGCAGTTGGTCGAAAAGAACTACAAGGCGTCGATCGAAGACAAGATGATAAGAGTTCTCGACTCAGGAAGAAGGTTAATCTTGAAGGCTCCTATGTCTCGAAATAAAACTTTCAAGATTGAGCTTAATGTGATGGAGCATAAGTGCCTTGAAACTGCAACCAACAGAGATGAATGGATATGGCATTATCGACTTGGCCATCTCAATTTCAAAGACATCATAGATTTGAAGAGAAGAAATATGGTTTTAGGATTACCAGAAATCGACATTCCAAGCGAAGTGTGTGAAGAATGTGTTTAGGCAAAACATCACAAGAATAGCTTCAGTAAGGATACAGGAAGCAAGTCGAAGGCAACTCTCGAAGTCATATACTTTGATGTATGTGGTCCTATCTAGGTGGATTCGATTGGAGGTAGCAGATACTTTGTCACGTTCATAGATGATTTAAGTCGAAAACTGTGGACTTCCTGATCAAGAAGAAAAGTGAAGTGATCGAGGTATTTGCCAAGTTTAAATCTATGGTCGAAAGACAAAGTGGTCGAAAGATAAAGATTCTGAGGTCTGATGGTGGTGGAGAGTATGTGTTGAAAGATTTCGATGCATTATGTGAGAAAGAAGGGATTGTGCATGAGGTGGTGCCATCCTACTCTCCACACCAGAATGGAACTGCAAAAAGGAAGAATAGAACCATAATGAATATGGTGAGAAGTATGTTGAAAGGCAATCATCTACCCAAAGAATTATGGGGAGAAGATGTGTCAACTGCAACATACATCTTGAATAGATGTCCGACCAAGAAGCTAGAAGGAATTACGCCAGAAAAATGATGGTCAGGTGTCAAGCCTAGCCTAATTCATTTGAAGGTGTTTGGATCTATAGCACATAGACATGTGCCAGATCAGTTGAGAAGAAAACTTGATGATAATTCAAGTCAAATGATCCTAATAGGATATCATTCGACTGAGGGATACAAGTTGTTCAACCCAGTGAACAAGCACGTAGTGATCAGCAGGGACGTCATCATAGATGAGCTTAAGGAATGAGATTAGACTTAGAATGTTAAGAAGGATTCAGTGAGAATCTTATGAAAAGAACCAATTAGTGAAGTCGAAAGAGAAGTTCGACAAGAAGAAGTCCAAGGTGAAGCAGGCCCAAGAAGACCTCAACGAACAAGACACATGCCTGCAAGGTTGCAAGAATGCGTGATTACATTAGATGATGTGTTAAATGAAGAAGGTGAGCTGGTACACTATGCTTTCTATGCATATGTCGAACCAGACAATGCAGTTAAGGCATTAAAAGATTCGAAGTGGGTGAAAGCAATGAATGAGGAACTAAATTATATCAAAGTCAACAACACTTGGTCACTTGTCGAATTGCCTCAAGACAAGAAGGAATTCGATGTGAAGTGGGTATACAAGGTGAAGTTGAATCCTAAAGGAGAAGTAACTCGACAAAAGGCAAGACTTGTAGCAAAAGGATTTCTTCAGAAAGAAGGAATCGACTTCGACGAAGTTTTTGCACACGTTGCTAGGATCAAAACAATGAGGGTGGTTGTTGGTCTAGCAAACATGAAAATTAGCACACATGTCAGATGGATGTGAAATGTGCATTTTTGAATGGCCCCTTAGACGAGAAGTTTATGTTGCATAATCAGGTGGGTTTGTGAAATAAGGCGAAGAAATAAAGGAGTACAGGCTACATAAATCCCTGTATGGACTTAAGCAAGATTTAAGAGCTTAAAATAAGAAGATATATAGCTTTCTAAGGGAGAAGGAATTTGTGAAGTGCACGACTGAGCATGAAGTATATGTAAGGAGAAGCAATAGTGAATTGCTTATACCATGTCTCTATGTTGATGACCTGTTGATAACAGGAAGTTGCAAGAAAGAGATCGAATATTTCAAACATGACCTAAGTGAGGAGTTTGAAATGTCAGACTTGGGAAATCTCTCATATTTCCTTGTCATCGAATTCTACAAAAGAGGTAGATGTTTCATGATGCACCAAAGAAGATATGCAGGCGAAATACTCAAGAGATTTGAGATGCAAGATTACAACCTAACTTCGACTCCAGCTAAGCCTAGAATGCAACTGTCGAAAGATTCAGATGAAGATGATGTCACCCAACCCAATATAGAAGACTTATTGGGTCACTTTGATATCTTTGTCACACAAGGTCTTACTTAGCATACAGTGTGGGTATGGTAAGTAGATTCATGCATAAGCCAAAGGTATCCCACCTAGCAGCGACGAAGAGGATACTAAGGTATCTGAAAGGAACTCTCGACAACGGCATTTTTTTTTTGTAGCTGATGAAGGAAAAGAATGCAATTTAGTGGGATACACTTACTTAAGTTGGTGTAGTGATGTTGAGGTTAGAAAATACATCGTTGGCTATGTGTTTATGCTAGGTGGTGCACCAGTTGCTTGGAGTTCGAGAAAGGAACTAGTAGTGTCATTGTCGTCATGCGAAGCAGAATATTGTCGCAGTGAGAATTGGATACCATAGCTATTGAGTTAACTAGGCTCACAAATATTAATTCACCACCGATCTTTAATTTATCCAAGTGAAGGGAAAAAAACGAATAAACCCATAAGTATGCAATGCAAAAACAAAGCAAAAGAGAATCTAAGGTTCGGGGGTTGGTTATACCTAGGGAAGGTGCTAGCATCCTAAGTATCTGTAGTACTCTACAGAAATCTCTTGTTTTATTGTGTTATTTGTTATTTTTTCTGCTAAAGGGTGAAAAGGTAAAGACTTAAGGTGTTATACTAAGTATGCTCGCCAAGACATCGCATCTTGTGCTTACGTATCTTGACTAAAAGAATCAGAGCATTCGTAGTTCCCCTCACTAAGGGGTAAAAGGGTGTAAAAAGAAAAGGTTGCTCACCAAGGATTGACCTTGTGCCTACGTATTCTCAAAAGGAACTTTGAGAAATCAGAGCGTCCGTTGTTCGGACCACGGGTAAAAGTAATGTTTGTTGGTTGGTTTTAGGAGAAGAGACAAGTTTTTATCTTAAGGAGAATGCTCAACTAAACCACCACAAACATGCGGGAGATGGATCTTTGCTTCACATTAAAAGAAGGGCCCCAAATCGGATATAGAATCGACGAGTATGCCACGTACCTCTCTCAAGTGGAAAAGAAATCAACATATTTCTCAACAATGTCATGGGGTAGGAGAATTATATCTCGACTAAGGATGACTAATGTCTAATCTCTCATGGGAGAAAAGGGAACCTAATTGTAGGTTGTCTAAGTTAACATCCTAAGGGAACTACCCTAATTCTATGATCTAAAGTAAGATTGAAGGGGAAAGCTATCTTATTGTTATCATGCAAAGGATTGATCCTAATGTCTAATTCAACATTAAGTGATCAAGATGAGATCTAATCACTTAATGGAATATCTTAAGGGAATATGATAATTCTAAGCGCACAATCAATAATATCAAGTATCAAAAGCAATGCTCAATCATCTGGGTCCACTACGCCAAAAATGACTTTTACTAGCGCACCTTAGACAGCGCTTTTATGCAAAAGCGCTGCTATAAGTTAAATAAAAAATAAAACACGGAAAGCGCTGCTAAAAGGCCTACCTTAGACAGCGCTTTTTGAAAAGCGCTGGTAAAGGACAACATTAGCCAGCGCTTATGGGAAGCGCTGCTAAAGGCCTATATTAGCCAGCGCTTTTCTCAAAAGCGCTTTCTAGAGTCATATAAATTAAAAAAAAAATAATCTCAAAAGCGCTGCTAAAGGCCCATATTAGCCAGCGCTTGTCAAAAGCGCTGCTAAAGGCCTATATTAGCCAGCGCTTTTTCTCAAAAGCGTTGTCTAAGGTCTTATTAATTAAAAAAAAATGAATAGTATCAGTATTCTATTTTTCATATCTCTATTCTTTCCCTCTCTGCTGCGAACTGCGAACGACGAGAACGAACGAAGAACAGCTCTCGCCACCGTCCTCCACCGTCCTCCACCGTCTCGGTTACAGTCTCGCCGTCGTCCTTCCTCCATTGTCCTCCACCGTACTCCACCGTTCTCCACCGTTTCGGTAAGATTTCTTCTTTTCTGTTAGGGTTAACGTTAGAGATGATAAATAGTGGTTCTACTCATGATTTTAGTTTTGAAGTTGATATTGATTGCTTTCAATTGTGATTTTTCTTTTCAGATTGTTGTGCTACTACGAGAAAGGTATTTTATTCTTGCACTCAAAACCATAAACCCTGTAGCTCCCTCAGCGCTCGTACTCCGCTGTGACCGTCTCCACTACTGCCTATTTCTGTCACTACAAGTGTCTCTACTCCGCCGTGCCTCGCGTCGTCTCTGTTTGTTCTTCACTGGTTGTGAATCTCCTTCAAAAAGCAGGAAGTTCTTCATCCCTGTGAACCACTAGAGTTTCTGCCACCATAACCTAAGGTGAATTTTTAACTTAGCGTAATTTCGAAACAAACTCTTTTTTTCTTGTGTTGAAGAAATTAATGCGGTTATGCCACTTTGCAACTGATACAGGAAGCGAAAATGAAAGAAATTGTTACTATTCAAGTTGGTGATTAGGCCAATTATATTGGCTCTCACTTCTGGAACTTTCAGGTTTGTAGTATTTGTTATTTTTTTACGATTTAATGATAGAAAATTTATCTATTTCACATTCTGTCTGCTTTGTTTATTTGTTTCCAATGGTTTGAATTTGAAATGCTTTTTTCTTTTCTTTCTAATTATGCTACAATTAATGTGTGTTCAATTGTTAGGATGAGTTGATTGGGTTGGCTGAAGATCCTCAAGCTGATTCAGTCTTCAAAAATCCGGATCTTAACATGGATGTGCTTTATCGTACTGGTGAGAAGCATTAGCTGTTATACTTATGCTTATACCATTTTAGATTAGAAGCATTAGCTGTTATACTTATGCTTATACCATTTTACTAATGATACAAGTTTATAGATTAGAAGCATTAGCTGTTATACTTATGCTTATACCATTTTACTTAAATGTGTGCAGGGCATCGATACATACACTCCTCGCGTAGTCTCAATAAACATGAGAGGTATTTAATTTATATGCTTTTATATTGAAAAAACATATCAGTATGAATTTTGTTCTTTTCATTAGATCTATTTGTTGGTATTGTTGTTTATTAAGTTGACACCAATATGTGGTTGTGAAGGATTTATGGTTAGTCTTACATTCAACTGAATTATGTAAAGAAATAGAATCATAAAACTTTGTACTAGCATGTAAAGGTTCAATGATGCTGTGAATCAAATTAAATGGTTTTTGTGTTAAAATAGAAATCAGATGGGCATGCTAAGTTGATAGGAAAATTGTAAACAATATAAACAAGAGGACCGATTATATTATAATTAAAACTTACAATTTCAAAAGCAGAAGACAACTTATTTTGGAATTCTTCAATGGCTTATTCCTGCTTTAATCTCTCTTGTGTTACTAACATCTTCATGGTTTTAGTTTTGAAGTTGATATTGATTGCTTTCGATTGTGATTGTTCTAAATATTCATGTGTATATTTATTTATTTATTTATGTGAATTGTTCTAAATATTCATTTATATTTTATTAGCATTATACAAGCTTTTCGAGCACAAAGAGATATCCAAGCACCAAAGAGGAGAGCCAACAACATTACATGGATTGGAGTGAAGGTATATTAATTATCACATTTTTGATTATATTAGTGATGATACTTGATAAAACTTAGGATTTATCCATATTTTCTTTTCATGTGTAGTGTCCTCGACAACGTAATGATATAGATTGCGGTTATTTCATGTTGAGGTTTATGAGAGAAACTCTTTTTTTGGATCGAATAGAGATTCCATCCGATGTATGTATTTCTAACTTATGAGTTATTTTAATATTTAACACATATTTCTCATATAATTAAATAGTTGAAACTAAATCAAACTATGTTATATTATTATGTAGTACTTTGATGAATTCAAGTGTGCGTATTACTCAAGAGATCATTTGGATGAAATTAAAGACGATTGATGTCAATTCATTATTGAGCTCGGAGTTTTATAAGGTATATTGTACTCTTACTTTAATTGATGAGAATTTTGAGTATGTATAACTTTGTAACTATAGACATTGTTTATGTCTTGTTTTAATTGAATTACAATCTTTTTGTGTTGTTTCAAGTTATATGTGCAAAGTAGAAGATAGAGTTATATTGATGTGCATTGCTTTTTGCTTAGCATTTCTATAAGTAATATGAAGATTTGAAGCAAAATGTTTTGTTGGATGAAATGATTTGTATCATCAATTGTTTTGTATATATAAATTGTTGGATGAAAATTGTATATATAAATAGGCAAAATTGGTGCGTATATATTGGTTTAAAGCTCCAATTTATGATATTTTGGTGCAAAATGTGGTTGAAAAACAGGTGCAAATTGTGGTTGAAAACTTGGTGCAAATTGTGGTTTAAAAACAGGTGCATATAAACTGTATAAAACAAACAGCGCTTTTTTTAAGTAATTCATATAAAAAATTTCGTATACCTTAGACAGCGCTTTACACTAAAAGCGTTGTCTAAGGTGGTGTTTAGACAGCGCTTTGACCAAAAAGCGCTGTCTAAGGTATACCAAAAAAAAGCAAAAGCGTTGTCTAAGGTATACTAAAAAAAGGCAAAAAGCGCTGTCTAATGTTAGTCTGAAAAAACAAAAAGCGCTGTCTAAAGCACCATTTAGACAACGCTTTTACAATAAAAGCGTTGTCTAAAATATAAGCAAAAGCGCTGTCTATTGTAAAAGCGCTGTCTAAAGCGGTGCTTTGACAGCGCTTTTTCAGTCAAAGCACTCCTTTAGACAGCGCTTTTGACATTAACCAAAGCGCTGTCTAATCTTTTAGCAGCGCCATTTTAGACAGCGCTTTTAAGCGCTGTGTATTGCCAAAAAAAGCGCTGTCTAAAGGCTTTTATGGCATAGTGGTCAAAATCAAAGAGGGAATCAATGAAAAGATTAGCCAAGAAAAAAAAAAGATAGAGCTACACCTATTTCAATTCCACATCCAATTAACAGTAATACCACGATTATCAAGATGAACAATAAGCCTCTACTCGTGAATTAATGCCAAAGTTTACTCGAGATCAAAACTTAAATAAAATTAAAACCTGAGCGAAACAACCAAGATGGATCATGCAGTCTAAAAAAAACCTAAAAAACAAAATCAACGAATTTTAAAGCAATGTTTTAAAAAACCCAATACGTTATTTCACAATATTATTTTACTTTAAAATATATTATGTTATTTAAAACATGTATAAATATCTATTTATTAAATATCTGTAAACACAATCATCAATATTATATAAGACGATTCAACAGTTGAAATGATTTAATGAGTCTTATGTTAAAAAAAAATATATTAAATTCGACATGTAATGTGAGCTGATTTTGACTTTATATACATGCAAAATACATTATGTAGTCCTTTAACTTGTTTAATTCTATCAGATTAAACCTGTAAGTGTTTATTTAAGTCTCATTCTATAATTTATATGTACATTGTTGCTTGCTATAAAAATACACATATTATTCATGTGATATGTACGAGGTTGATCACTTATCTTATGTGTACCATTTTTTTTATGTATAAGTTACAAAGAGGCTTAAAATAAAAAACAAATTATTAAACTAAATCATATTTTTTTGATCGAAAATAAGTAAAAGGATGGAATGATATATTTATTATTTTGTCTACCCTGTCGATGCTAAAGTCATATAATAGCATTAATTGGTATCTTGTACAAGTAGATGAAGCATTTATAACTTAACAATCATGGATTATAAATCACTCAAAAAAATGATGAATTATTGATAAATAAAGGTACATTTCTAAAGTAATGCTTGATAAATAAAATGTAATACAATTAATTTGACTAGTATTTGAGATAATTGGATTAGGTATAGTAAAAAGCTAAGAAATAATAGAGTGACTGAGTTTCGAATGAATGTTACTCAGACTTGGTCCAAGAATTATTATGGAGTTTAGGGTCTGTTTGGTAGAAAACAATGTCTCCAGAATCACTGACGAAGTGGTCCTGATTCATACTGTGTATAAAGTACTTAAACAGATGAAATGGGACTGCCCCAGATTTCTCTGGCTCACGATAATATTTTCCGAGCACTGGCTTTGCTGCTTCTGTCTGAAATCACAGAGGAAAAAACAAACACAAACATGGTTTATTGTACAATTCATGACAATGTTTGTTTGTGATTCTATAATTGGTAACTATTCACACCTCATGTTTTGGTAATACCCCCCACATTTTCTCATTTGTTTTCTCTTCTATTAAAAAACTAATATGGTAATACAACTTATATTTTATCTCCATTTCTTTCGAACATGCAACTAAGATACGGTGACAAACAAACAATGTTTGTCTTGTAAAATTTCTAAAAAATAATGGAGTAGGACAGAACAATTATGTTAGAGGACGCGAATTAATCTGTCCTTCAAAAAAGTAGAACAGATTGGGGCGGGTCCAATAGACACTTCACCTCTAAAACTTTAAAAGTTGCAAAAATTTATATAAATGAAAGCGTATGTAGAAACTTGAAAAAAAATGAGAATGACATAGTCAAAACCTTAATCTATCTTGTAAAAAATATGCACAAAACAGACATAACAGATATGTTTAGTGGGTCGAGTTTGTTTTACTACCTTTAATTTTATTGCTTGAGGGTGAATTTAAATTCTAAATCGTTCGATCTGAAATAAATGGTTGATATTGACTATACCGTAAAATCGCATAAAATGCAACATAGACAAATTTTAGGTCTTTTTCTTTTTTGGCTTTGAATGGAAATTAAACAAACATACAAGTGGAGTTAACTCTAGTGTATGAACCCTAACATTAAAGACAAAGTCCATGTGTTGTCACACTCCACTTCTAAGGCAAGTATGCAAGTTGAATTGTGGGCCTTTTTCTTTATTGTTTGGGCCTTTATTCTTTTGTTATTGAGAAAGGAAAAAACAAAGAGTGAAAGAAAGAGAATGTACCGCTTCAACCAAATGATAATGTGGAATTTGAGGAAAAAGATGATGAATAACATGTGTTCCAATGTCATGGTGAATGTTGTTAACCCAACCATAGTCACGATCCACTGTCGTTAAACCACCCCTTAGATAGTCCCATTCCTGTCAAATCACCAAAATATCACATCCAGTTAATAATCGATACGGTATCAGAAGATACACATACTAATATCAGTATCAATTGAAATCACAAAAGTTTTTACGCGATAAAAATGTATCTGACATTTTTCCTAGAACAAGTTCCTAAATATTTTTCATGTACGACAAAATTGTTTATAATTATATTATTTCATCTTCAAATTATCTTGGTTAATAATATTAATATATATTTAATAAATGAATTAAAAAAGAAAAAGAAATCTGAAACTAAAGTCCTATTCCTTAGCTTTTAGAGATTCTATTTTACCGCATAACAGCCAAGAAAACAGAGACAAAAAAAATTGAATAAAAAAATAATAATATTTTTATATTACCTTGCCACGATACCAAGGTAGTTTTTGAGAGTAACCATGGTGATGCATATATGTGACAAAGTCCAACCACATGATAAAGATCTACATTTCAGAAAAATAAGTAAATCTGTTACACTAATTTTAAACATAATAGAAAACTTCAAACTAATACTAAATAATAATAATAATAATAATAATAATAATAATAATAATAATAATAATAATAATAATAATAATAATAATAATTACCCAATAAGGAACTCCATAGATTTTGAGCATAAAAAAAGGACCCTTTATTAAGGATAAATAAACAAGCACACAAAACATGATACCCCAACAAAATGTTGAAGTTAACACATCTTTTCTCTCATTTGGTGAGAACAATTTGCTATATGGATTGAAATGTGAACCTTCTTTCCCAGGACTTCTGTTCCACTGAAAATGTGGGTTACATAAAAAAAAATGGTTAGAAATTATTATTTTTAATTATAATGCAACAAAACAAAACATAAAAAAAAATGTTGTAAGAGAATCTCTCACCAAATAAAATGGGTATGCAAAGATTGGAAAAGGAAAAGTAAATCTCATTGTCTTTGTCATGTTGTCTAAACTCTTGTACATCTTCTCTGTCAACTGAAACATTAAACATAAATTAATTTTCATAATTTAAAACAAAATTAAGATAATCCATGAAATCGATAGAATTATAGTAATTTTATTACGGTGATTCGATCGATCTCACAGTAAATCTTGAATGTGAAAAGAAGGAAAAAAATTACATACAGGAACCCATGATTCATCTTTCTCAACATGACCATGATTTTGATGATGAGTTCTATGACTGATTCTCCTGTAAAAATAAATCAAATCAGATTTTAAAAAAAATGGTAATTAAAAAAAATCTTAAAGAGAATAAAATGACTAAATGAGCATCTTAAAAAGAATCATATAAAAGAAACAAACCATCCATGATATGGAACAAGAATTGAAGAGTGCAAGATATGGCCCACAAAACTATTCAGCTTAACACTATTTGAAAAGCTTCCATGGCCACTGTTCAAATCAAAACAAATCTAGTGAGTTAAATTGCCATAAAAAATGATTGAAATTAAAATAAAAAAAATTAAAAGAATGAAAAATGAATACCAATCATGTCCAAGAACAAAAAGAGCCCAAAACATAGTCCCTTGAGAAATCCAATAAATTGGCCAAAAGATCCAATTATTGAAATGAATTGCAGCAGCTATCAATGCAGTGACAATGAAAACATCTCTAAGAAGATAACTAAGAGAAATCCATGGATTCTTAACCCAACAATGTTTCGGAATCGCGGCGCGAACCTCTGCAATCTTGAATGGTGGAGGAGAACTTGGATCAAAACTTGTATCATGGTGTTGTTTTTTTTCATCATCAACAAGAACATCACCATTACCAACATGTAGCAGAGCCTGAGGTTCTTGAACAACCATTGTTGTTACTCTCTGCTAACAATGTTGTTTGTGGTGTGGAACCTCAAAAAAAATGCCAATATTATAGATAGATGTAAGATGAGTACAAACCTAGATGTTGATGAATTCTTTTAGTACAAATGGGGTCATGTATATATAACAAAAAAAAATATAAATTTTAAAAATTTATTAATTTATTAATATTATACTATTTTATTATTATATGTTTTAATTAAATAATTTTCCCTTTTTACCCTTTCTTTTTGGTGTATTATTACTTTATTGAAAGAATCTGTGACACCTCTTATGAGATATTTGATGTATAAAGATACCCTATTGCTTGAATTTCTATGGCCTAGAAAAATGGCCCACGTAGAGTGAAACAATCAAACAAGGAAGAATTTTATGCTAATTATAGAAAATGTATTATTTATGGAAATGTGCAAGGCAAAAGGAAAATTGTGTGGGATGCTTAAAATGTTAAATTTTTATCATTAGTAATTTGTTTAAGGCGTGAGTATATTAAATTTATCAAATTATAAGTGTATTAAACCATGATATGGACAAGTCTAAACAAAAATGCTTTACACTAAGTTTTCTAAGAAAACTTATTTTAGCATGGTACGTATGTATAGAGGTATTAACAATAATTGTGAAAAGTCTAAACATAATTATAAAAACAGTTAAAAGGAAAATCATTTAGGCCGAACAATTTTATCATTTTATATATAAGGTTATGAAATTACTCTAATATTTAGTTTGGTGGTCCACGATGACTTTAATATCAACAAATATATTATAAAACGATCCAATTAAAGAGTTTATATCAATGCCATGTTTGCCAAATCTCTGAATTACTGCAGTGCTTTCATGGCTGAATTATGGAGAGTTTTTGAAGGTTAATGTTTGGGTTGCGTAGGGTGAAGATTAATGTGGACTCTAAGGACATAATACATGCGACAAAGAAAGGGAGCACACGAAATGGGGATGGTTTGACTTTGATTAAAAAGATTCGGGGTTTAATCGGTAAAGATGAGATTGTGAGACTGGAGCATGCGTACAGAAAATCAAATAAGTGTGTGAATGTGTTAGTTAATGTTAGTTGCATCTTGATTAAGAGTTTATTGTTTTTTACTCTGCACCGAATGTTATTACTAGATTGTTAGAAATGTTGATTGCATTCTTGATTCAGAGTTTATTATGTTTACTCTACACCGAATGTTATTACTGTTAGAACAAGATTTGGTTCTGCAACATATCTTTATGTTTTGATAATAACAAAGTAGTATTTGTGTGAGAACAATTTTGGTACTCTAACGTTTGTTTTCTGAAGAATTGACAAACAGGATCTGACTCTGATAAAGAAAGCTCTTACTCTGATAAAGAAAGTTCTGACTCTAATAGAGATCATGTGGAACGTCACTCTCAATTGACCAAAAGTCGCTTCTGCGTCAAAGAGGCTAGTTTGCTTCTGATCTGCTCAATTTCAGAAAGATTCTAAGAAGACAATATGTTGTTGCTACAATGTTCTCTTGGATTATGGCTCTGAATACGACTCTGATAATTATCTTCTAAAGACTAAGTGCTGAAGACTCTGAAGACAAGGTTCTGCTGAACAACGTTCTGAAGACTCTGCAGACTTAAGTTTCTGAAGACTCTGAAGACTTAAGTTTCTGAAGACTCTGAAGACAAGGTTCTGTTGAACAACGTTCTGAAGACTCTGAAGGCTTAAGTATATGATAACCAAGGGTTCTGAAGACCGAGTTCTAAAGACTCTTAAGGCTTAAGTTTCTGATAACCAAGGGTTCTGAAGACCGAGTGCTAAAGACTTTGAAGACAAGGTTATGATGAACAAGTTCTGAAGACTCTGATGACTCAAGACTCTGAAGACACACTGATTAATTCTTCTAATCATGCTTCAACCATATCTATTCAGAAGCCTCGGATGAACAGAAGAAGATGAAATGTTTGCGAGGGAAAATAGTACATAGTACATATCAAACACGTTCTTTTCCACTACCATTCCACTACCCATATTTGGTGGTACAAAGGATCACTTTTGTGTATGATTTTCATCCCTGCATAACGACATTATTTCAAGTCGCCAACAATCTCAATGATATTCCTGATCTGCCCTCCAACAGATCTTTTTATGGCTATATAAGGACTTAATCACTTGAAAAAAAGTGAGAGACTGATACATAGAAGAGAGACACAGATGTGAACAGTAAAACACCACAATACAATGCAAAATACATTGTTCATACTGTATAGATTTTATTTGAGCTATTTATAATGTTTATATCAGCTTGTATAGAAGCAATTCATTGTAAACATTAATTTTGTTCAAACAGTTGTTTGTATTCCTTAAGGGACCAGTTGGGTTAGAATCCTTAAGAAGAGACGGTTAGTCTGTGATTGTTAGTCACCAGCAGTTGCTGGTGCAGTGTAATCAGTTGATTATAGTGGATTAAGTCCTTGTGTATAAGGCGAAATCACCTTGGCGGGTGGACTAGATTAACTTGATAGTTTTCAAGTGAACCGGGATATATCGTGTGTCTTTCTCTATTGCTAGTTTATTTGTGATCTTTGTTTGAGGTTCACAAAAGGCTTTCATTTTGAAAACTCAATTCAAACCCCCCCTTTCTTGTGTTTGCTCACACCTTCAATTGGCATCAGAGCTCCAGTTCTGATTGTGATAAAAAAGATTTATCAACACTTCACCGTGTTCAGTACTGATCCAGTATTTATGTGAGATATCATAGCTGCATTCAATACTAATCCTATTCTAGAAGAGAAAGATCATTAAAGTGCCAAACCACCAGTTTTTGAAGGTGAAAAGTTTGACTACTAGAAAGATAGAATTGAAAGTTTCTTTCTTGGTTATGATGTAGATCTTTGGGATCTTGTAGTCGATGGCTACACTTACCCAGTTGATGCTACAGGAGTTAAAGTGTCTAGAAATGCTATGACCAACCAACAAAAGAAAGATTACAAGAATCATCACAAGGTAAGAACCATATTGCTAAATGGTATCTCATATACTGAGTATGAGAGGATAACAAATAGAGAAACTACCAAATCCATTTTTGATTATCTGAGAATGACTCATGAAGGAAATGCTCAAGTTAAGGAGACAAAGACGTTTGCCCTAATCCAGAAATATGAGGCATTCAGAATGGAGGATGATGAAACAGTTGAGACTATGTTCTCAAGGTTTCAAATGCTAGTCGCGGAACTTAAAGTTCTGGACAAAGGATACTCAACTGCTGATCATGTTAAAAAAAGATCATCAGAAGTCTTCCCAAGAAATGGAGACTTATGGTAACAGCTCTTAAGCTATCAAAGGATCTGAACAGTATAAGTCTTGAAGAACTTGTTAGTTATTTAAGAAGTCATGAGATAGAGTTGGAAGAAGATGAACCTCAGAAGAAAAGTAAATCTATTTCTTTTAAGTCTAAACCTGAAAAGGCAAAGGCTTATCAAGCTGAGGAAGAATCAGAAGATGAGTTGTCACTTATCTCCAGAAGGATTAATAAACTCTGGAAACATGGGCAAGGAAACTTCAGAGGATCAAGAAGAAACAAAGGCCGTTATGAGTCATCATCTGGACAAAAGAAGCAGAGTTTTGGAAAAGAAGTCATCTGCTATGAGTGTAATGAGCCAGGTCATAACAAGAACGAGTTGCCAAAGCTTAAGAAAGACAAGAAGCCTAAGAAGAACTTCTCCAAAGCGAAGAAGGGACTCTTGGCAACTTGGAATAACTCTGATTCTAAAGAAAAAGATTCTGATGAAGAACAAACAAACATTGTGTTAGTGGCAACAACAATTGACGCTGAAGTATCTGGAGAACCAGTAGACAAAATGCCATCAGAATCAAAATCAGACTTAGACTCTGACTCAGTGGTATTATCTAAACTCTTTCATTGTGAATTAGAGTCGTGTCTTTCAGAAATGCTGGAAAAATATCAAACTCTTCAAAGTAAATACAAGGATCTTAAAAAATCTCATGTAGTTGCTTCTGAAGCAAGAGATAAGCTTGAGCAGAATAATTCTTCTCTAAATGAGAACATTTTTTCTTTAAAAAATAGTAATTGTGCTTTGAAAAGAAAATTTTTTAAATTAGAAGAAGAATTAATCTCCAATGTCTCTGACACAAGTTGTGTCAACAAGTATGATAGAGCATTCCAGTACTTTCTGGCTAAAAGCATAGATAGAAGCAGAATAGCTTCCATGATCTATGGAGTTAGCAGAAATAGCAAGAAAGGTTTAGGGTGTACAAAAACATTTGAAATTGACAAAAGTCAGTCTGTTAAACCAAAACCTCTCTATGACCATTTTGTGCCTTCTGGCACTGAGCTTATTTGCTCTGAGCTTACATAGAAACCCCCCATCGACACATAAATCTATTTCTAAAGTCAAATATCATGCACAAATTCCACTTGATTATCCTGTTACACATAAGCCCAAAGTTGTCAAACACTCTGGGAAAACTAACAAAAGAGGACCCAGAAAGTGGGTACCTAAGGACAAGATAATCTATGTTGCAGATATCCTTAGCAACTCAGTTGAAACACCAATCATGGTACCTGGACAGTGGTTGCTCGTGACACATGACAAGAAGAAGGCATATGTTCCAAAGTTTGGAACTTAAGCCTGGAGGCTTCGTTGGTTTCGGAGGAAACTAGAAAGGAAAAATTATTGGCTCTAGAACTGTTGGTAATTGTAACCTTCCTTCTATTACTGATGTTCTTCTGGTCGATGGATTGATGCATAAGTTATTGTCAATTAGTCAACTTAGTGACAATGGTTATGATATCATCTTTAATCAAAAGTCCTGTAAGGTTGTTAGTCAGAAAGATGACTCAATCCTTTTTATCAAAATGTGGAAAAACAACATTTATAAGATTAGACTTTCTGATATCTGTGAAAAGAATGTCAAATGCTTAATGTCTGTTAATGAGGAGCAATGGGTATGGCATAGACGTTTAGGCCATATTAGCATGAGGAGGATTTCTCAGTTAAATAAGCTTGAACTTGTCATAGACTTACCGAATCTGAAGTATTCTTCAGATGCTCTTTGTGAATCATGTCAGAAAGGAAAGTTCTCTAAAACTTCCTTCAAAGCAAAACATGTCGTACCCACCTTTAGACCGTTAGAACTTCTACACATTGATTTGTTTGGACCAGTGAAAACTGCTTCAATCAGTGGAAAGAAGTATGGATTAGTTATCGTTGATGACTATAGTCGTTGGACATGGGTAAAATTCTTGAAACACAAGGATGTGTCACATTCTGTGTTCTCTACCTTTTGCTCACAAGTGCAAACAGAGAAGGATTGTAAAATAGTCAGAGTCAGAAGTGATCATGGTGGAGAATTTGAAAACATATACTTTGAGAATGTTTTTGATTCCCATAGCATTTCCCATGATTTCTCCTGTCCCAGAACTCCATAAAAAAATGGAGTAGTGGAAAGGAAGAATAGAACTTTGCAAGAAAATTGCTCGTACCATGATCCAAGAAACTGACATGGCTAAGCACTTCTAGGCAGAGGCAGTAAATACAACATGTTATATTCAGAACAAGATTTCTATCAGACCTATTCTGGGTAAGACTCCTTATGAATTGTGGAAGAATAGAAAACCCAACATCTCGTATTTTCATTCTTTTGGTTGTACTTGTTTTTTGTTGAACACTAAAGAGAATCTTGGCAAGTTTGACTCCAAAGCTCAAAAGTGTTTGCTGTTAGGATACTCTGAACGCTCTAAAGGCTACAGAATCTATAACACAGAAACACGGATTGTTGAGGAATCAATTCATGTCAGATTTGATGATACACTTGACCCTAAAAATTCAAAGCTAGTTGAAAAGTTTGCAGATCTGAAGATCACCTTATCAGAATCCAAGGAAGAAGATTCAAAAGAAGGAGACAAAGATGCAGATTCTCCAGAATCAGATACAACCTTACCAGAAACAAAAAAAGTCCATCTCATCAGAAGAAGAATAGACTAAAGACTTCTCATTTTGAAGAATTAATTCTAGGAGACAAAGCTGATCCAGTCAGAACTCGTTCATCGTTCAAACCTTCGGAAGAAACTCTTATGAGTTTGGTGTCTCTGATAGAGCCAACAACAGTTGATGAAGATCTTAGGGAGAATGAGTGGATAATTTTTCGGGTGCCCATTTTCAGGTTTTTACCCTACCAATTGTGGGTAATTTTGCAGGTGCCCATTGAGGATGGGTCAAATTGCCATCCCTAAACGAATGTGAGTGATGCTAATATATTCCCCTTGCATAACCGACTTTCGTACCTTTTTCTCTTCCCTTTGGGTTTTATTGATATTTCCCTTTTTTCTCTTAAAATAAATAAAATTCAATGGTGACTCTATTGTATTTTCGAGCGTGCGATACGCTTGGGTATTTTTCGCGCTACGACACATGGTTAGCACTCCAACGCCCAAGTTAGCTTGTGGTTCAAGATAATTGTAGTGAGATTGGAGATTAGAGATTGTGTACCTAAAACCCCTAGGAGCTGTATTTATACCTTGGGCCCAATGGAGTGGGCCTTATCTTATTGGGCCTTTGGCCAACCCATAACAGGAAGAAAGGATAATGCTTTGAACAAAACACCGAAGATTGCTTCTAGTAGTACTCAAGGAAGAAAAAATGAACATGTTTTCTAGAAAAGAAACAGTAAGTTTGAATACCAAAGGTTGGGAAAACATCCAAATACTCAATTCCTTCTATTAATGAGCAATGACAGTTGAAGGATCCAGACCAACTAGAGAAATCCACATGATCAACGATTAGATTTCCTCTCGTGGATAAATGCCAACTCAAGTGCACTGTAAAATGCGACATGCCCAAGCCAGACATGTCACCTCACATGTTAGAAAATATCTACAAAATGTTTCAATGATGGGACCACATTTAATGCGCTTATTCTCCCACTACTTTTAATTATATGCATTTTTTTTTTACATTTTTTTGGATTTTTAAAAGATTGATACCTAATTGTATGTATTTTTTATCATTTTTTAAAAATATCTGATAATATATGTGGGAGATGCCGAAGTTTTTTAAACTATTCGGTAAAAAAAACCTATTTTTTTAATAATATTGTAATTGTTTTATTGATTACTTGCAGAATTTGCTGCTGAAAAATGTTACATGCGAATTTTTTTGCAGATTTAATATTTTATGTATTTTTTCTGATTTTTTAAAAGACCCGTTGGAATAATATAGCAAGTGTGAGTAAGTGAGGAAATAAAATAGCCTCACATTTGATAGGAATGTGGTGACTTAAACATTTATAAGTGGGAGAACTCATTCGCCTAAAACCTTAAGGTTTTAGGTGGACAAGTGGTGTGTCTCTCACAAAGGTGTCTAGTCCTACACTATGTATCAATGTTCCCTAGTAAACTCCCCCCAACAAATGGTATAATGAGCCTTTGGTTCGAGAAAGGGACTGTCTTACTGGTATCGAAATGCCCAGGAAGTGGCGTTTCGTTGAAATCGATGCCCAGGAGGAGGTGTATCGAAATGCCCTTGAAAGACCCTTGAAAAAGGTGTCAACGACGGTACAAGTATAAAAAATGGGGAACATTGTGGACTCACACTTGAGGGAGAGTGTTGGAATAATATAGCAAGTGTGAGTAAGTGAGGAAATGAAATAGTCTCACATTGGATAGGAATGTGGTGACATAAGCATTTATAAGTGGGAGAACCCACTCACTTATCACCTTAAGATTTTAGGTGGGCAAGTGGTGTGTCTCTCACAAAGGTGTCTAGTCCTACACTATGTATCAATGCTCCCTAGTAAACTTCCCCCAACAAGATCGATATCTAAATTTATGCATTTTTATTGAATTTTTTTAAAATATTCAATAATTTTATGTATTTTTACCAAATTGTTTCAAAATATCTAATAACTTTATGTATTTTTATAAAAAATTTAAAATAATCCTGTAAATATTATCTTTTAAAAAAAATTTAAGTGTTTAATTTTTATTTGCATAATTTGTTACATAATTTGCTTCAGAAATATGTTAAATGCGAATTTTTCTACACATTTTAAATATTATAAATTTTATGCATTATATATATTTTTATAAGAAATTAAAAAAAAATCATTAAAAAACATACCGAATTATGTATCTGAAAGAAATTTTTTAAAGCTGTAATTAATAACAAAATAAGTACTACGAAAACATAAAAAGTGTCACGTAAGGGTTGCAAGTTAAAGTTCTCTACTTGCTTATAGAATACACTATTAAGATTAGGATCCGTCAGCGTCAGGTTATGAACTTTATTAGTCGGTTACCATATTCATTTGATGTTTTTGATAGAGATGTTAAGGATGTGATTCGTAGAACATCATCATTTTTTTGTTCAAAACTTCACCCGGTATATGTGTTGTTCTAATCATAACCACACGACACCAAATGCATTAAGTTGATTTAAATGTAAAAAGCATGTTTCAAGTTATTAGACACACATTGGTATGTAACCGATCATTTATTACTTCTTCATCTTATAAAAGTGTCTTATTTACATTTTTTTATGTCATAAAATAAATATTTTTTTAAAATACCAATATAATATTTATTATTTTTTTTCACACATATATCTCTATTTATTAACTTTCACGTTTTTTAATTATTCCACTAACTATAATAAATAAGGGTAATAAGGGTATTTTAGTAAAAGATACTAATTTTCTCATTAAAATCAATACATCTTCCGTCCTATATTATAAACAAAAGTTATTTTTTAGATACATTGAATAATTAATGTATCTGATTTATATATAGGTCAAATACACGAATTATTCAATATATCTAAAAGGTAACTTTTGCTTATAATATGAGACAGAATAGTACATCTAATCATTTTTTTAAAAATCGCGCAAATCTCAAATAAGACACTTATTATGAGACAGAGGAAGTACTGGATAAAACAATAAAAGTTGAGATGGAAGATGCGTACTTCATTTCATTCCGTCTCAAATATATTGCTTAAAAGACGTGCATAACATTAAAATGAGCTGTATATGGCAATATAAACTAGTAAACCCCACATCACTATCTTTTAATGTGTAACTAAAATATTCCTAAGTATTTGTTTAAGTTTTTCTTAATTTAAAGGATTTGAAAATTGTGTTTAAATGATAATTTCAACAAATATATATATTAAAAGAAGTAGTAGCTTGTAGACTAATGCATCTATTATTGCACTATATATGATGTATGAAAATGATGATATAGTTAGCAATGCATGAGAACATAAGTGATATGCATGGTATGATAGAGAGTCTTATTAATAAATATTAGTTAGAAATATTTAAGTTATAATTTTAATAAATTAGTTTAGATTAAATATTATAGTGTTTTAGAATATTCTTAGGTTTTTGTGATTGTGTTATTTGGAAGACTAAGATATGTTTAGAGTAGTATATATAATGTAGTACTCTATTTGTATTGACAATCAATTAAATCAATGAAAGTCTTTATTTTTGTTTTATCTCTCTCTTAATTTTATTTGTCTTTTATTTTATTTAGAATTTATAGTTTTCTCTAGTTTTGTTAGGGTTCTAATTTTAGCATTCTATCAATTTGTTGCTCTCATTCTTGAACATCAAGATCTCTTATGGCATACCCATCTTCTTCATGTTCCACTACTCCATTTTATCATCCCAACACCACCACTGTTACACCCTCATTCCCTTATTTTCCATGGGAAATTTTTTCACCTTATTATTACCCAAATACTCATGTTACAATTCCATCACCATGCTTATATTTTAATCATGGGTATACACCTCATTATTCATATTACTACACTAATTGTCACATACAACAACAACCAACAAACACCTCCTTCATAATTGGTCAAAAATATCATACCCATTCTAGTAATAGAAGAGATTTTGAGAAGCATTTACAAGTGTTTCATCTCAGTTTTAAGAAAACATCTAAAAAAAATTCTCAAATGTTTTCTCATTCACAAAGAACTTTTCCGGCGACATTTATGACATCTTCTCCGGCGAAATTTCCAGCAGATTCTCTGGCGTTAACTCCAGCGACATCTCCGATATCACTTCCGGCAACGATTTTGAACACTTTTTCGGTGTCGAATATGTCAAAAAATACGCTATATTTTTTGAAGTCTGGGCAAAAATTTAAAGACTGCAAAAAATTGTATGAAATATGACGGTTTTAAAATTGCGTTTAATAAAACCGCCACTATTTACATTAAAATATAACAGTTTTATAAATTGATATAGTGTTAATAGAAAAATAGCAGTTTTGACCGCCTTTATTTTGACACGTCAGTTCCTTTACATTGAATTTTGTTTTTATTTTTTTTTTAAATTGAATATTTTCTTTTATAATTGCAGAAATTGATCTATAGAATTGTATAGAGTTCCAATATATTTTTTACATATTTGAGGATAAAATTTATTCTTTTCTACTTCTTTTTAACAACGCTGTACATATATTTTTTTTTAATTTTAGTGATTGCTACTTTTATGTTAATTTTTATTTCTTCTAAGTATTCATTTTTAATTTTTGGTTAATTTGGTCATAAATTGCAACTTTAATCTTTATTTCAATTCTTGCACTTTTTGTAATGTAGTTGAAGCTGAATATTGTAATATCAAAAAAATTGATGTAATGTATGCTTAATTGCATAAAAATATAATTTTTTGCATAATTTATAATATTTTGGTTTAAACCTGTATTTTTATGCATAAAAATATAATTTTTTTGGTTTAAACCATAATTTATAACATTATACATTTTTTTTTTTTCATAATTTATAATTTATAATTTAATTTTTGGTTTAAATTTGTATTTTCTGCATTTTCATTAATTGTAGCGGTTTAAACCGCCATAATAACACTTTTATAATTTAATTTTGGTTTAAAATTGTATTTTTCTGCATTTTCATTAATTGTGGCGGTTTAAACAGCCGTAATAGCACTTTTATAATTTAATTTTTTATTTATATTTGTATTTTTCTGCATTTTCATGAATTGTGGCGGTTTAAACCACCGTAATATCACTTTTATTATTTAATTTTTGGTTGAAATTTTTATATTTTTGCATTTTCGTTAATTGTGGCAGTTTAGAACCCCGTAATAGCACTTTTTAACCGCCGCAATTTTCAAAATTGTGGTGTAAAGAAGGAAATTTTTTTTGGCCAGAGCCTGGGCACATGCCCAGGCTGGCCGGACCTTAAAATCGCCTATGGAGGTAAATATATCTCAGACGACATTTCTGATTCCGACGGCAATTCCGGCATCATTTCCGGTGATAACTCCAGCATCAATTCAAAACACGCAGAAACAAACATCTTCGCCGTTTTATGATCAGTTCGTATTCACTAAACCATTTTCGTGGTCACCGGAAAAATCACATGAATAACACAGGTCACCGAAATTGCAACAATCACTATTAAAATTATCAGATTTGTTGTTTCCGGCATCACTTCCGGTCGACCACCGGTGGAGCAACCACCATTATCAAACAACTTTTATCATTTTAATTTTTTTATTAGTATTGTAGAAAAAAAGAAAGAAGAAGAAAGAGAAGAAGTAGATGAAGAAATAGAAAGAGAATGGCAGAAAGAAGAAAAAGTGGAGGAAGAAAGGAAACAAGAAAAGAAAAAGAAAAGCAAAATGAACGGGAAAAAAGAAAAAAAAAAGACCCTCTAGACCCGCGTGCCCTATATATTTACAATATCTTCAAAGAAAAACTTTGTTTCCCACTTAATTTAAATCTGAACAAATTCAGCCTTATTGGGGTCTACGCTCTCTCACCTAACCCTATCACTTCTCCACTCAGCTTTTCCGCTCCCCAAGATAACATTTTTCCATGTGACAATTTTTTTGGCTTATTACAAACTTTGAGGACAAAGTTTTATTTGGACCGGATAGTAATGATAGAGAGTCTTATTAATAAATATTAGTTAGAAATATTTAAGTTATAATTTTAATATATTAGTTTAGATTAATTATTATAGTATTCTAGAATATTCTTAGGTCCTTGTGATTGTGCCACTTGGAAGGCTAAGATATGTTTAGAGTAGTATATATAATGTAGTACTCTATTTGTATTGGCAATCAATGAAAGTTTTTATTTTTGTTTTATCTCTCTCTTAATTTTATTTGTCTTTTATTTTATTTAGAATTTATAGTTTTCTCTAGTTTTGTTAGGGTTCTAATTTTAGCATTCTATCATGGTAGCATAAGTTTAGCATGCATAGGTTATTATAAATACTAAGACATTACTGCATAAGTTTAGCATGCATAGGTTATTATAAATACTAGGACATCACTGCATAAGTTTAGCATGCATAGCTTATTGTAAATACTAGGACATTACTTTTGTAAAAACTCAACTCATCAGTGCATGATACATATAATTGTATCATGGTATCAGAGCCTCATTCAATTTCTTTTGCTTTCTAATTATCTTAACAAATTTTCAGTTATAGTTATTATTAATCCCATGAATTGTAACCACATTTTTATTTTTGCTTTGTCATGGTCGAACCTTCGCATCTTACTACTATTGCATCACCGAGAAGTTTAGTGTAGAATCTGTAAAGTTTTCCAGTTAATCTAGCAGATTATTCTTCTTTCTCACATCAATTCGGACCTTAGCTATCCATCAAATCGTAGGATAATAACTACTTGTTATATAATCAACAAGTTGAGGGAGTGGTTCTTGCTCAAAGAATGCACAAGATAGTGGTGAACCCTCAAATTCCGTAGAGATTGAAATTAGAACAAGGTCATGTTGAAGGCAGAGTCTTCAATGAATTTGAGGCGTGGATAGTGCATGATCAATCTATTTTCATATGGCTTCTTTCCACCATATCTAAATCTATGTTACTTCAGGTGTTGTCATGCACGCATACATTTGAAGTGTCGGATAGGATTCACAATTATTTCAACACTCACACGAAAGCTCGAGTTCGGAAACTTCGAGCCCAATTGAAATATATCAAGAAAGGTAACATCTCCATCACTAAGTACGTGCTTAGTGCTAAGGCAAACATAAACTTGTTACTAGCTATTGGAGATGTTTTTCAGAGCAAGATCAAATTGATTCAATTCTTGATATAAAAAATCCATTTATATCATCCAAGAACATCCTCTTTCATATAAAAAATATCCATGGGTATAGGATTTTCTAAAAGAATAATATAATAAGAAAAAAATTGTTATGCTAGAAATAAGCATCTAATGGATTAGTTCCATAAAAAATCTCTAGCTCAACTTTAGGGGTTCAAAAAGAAGGGTGTGAGGTGTTGTAATTCTATAAAAATGAGGGGATAATGTGGGTTTGTTGAGTTAGATGTTGGTGGATAAAACAACTGTAATAGTTAAGTGTGTAGAGTGTAATGTAGGTAGGGGTTGAGGAAAAGTGAGTGGTGGTGATTTTGGGGTGTATATGTGAAGAGTGGGCTGACTCCCCCATGTGTGGGTAAGGGAAATGGGTAAGGATATATCCAGAAGTGGGAAGAAGATGTAGATGCCAACATTTTCAAAGCTAGTAGGGTACTATGATGAGGAAGATATACTTGCAGAAACTCTGTTTTGTGGTGAGAATGTTGCCATGGTAGCAAACTATTAAGTCATGAGACATGTGAGTTGTAACACCCCAAAATAATTATAATATGTATTTAATTAATTTATTATAATTATTCGTGATTACAGTGAGTTTTGAGGAAATATTGTGATGCATCGTGATTTATGTTGTGTTGTGGGGTATTATTTGAGTTAAGGGGCTATTGGGAACGTTTTAGAAATTAAGTGATTTTTCATAATTATTTTAGTAATACTAATAGAATGATGTGAATAATATAATTTAAGTTATTATCGTTATTTAAAATAAAGGGTAAGGTGGTAACATTAAGGGGGAAAAAGTGAGGGTAAGATGGGAAAACAATAATTGGGGTCCAAGGGGTAAGAATAACTAAAAGAAAAGTGGGAATTTGGGGGAGTTTATTCTTACGATCGTGAAAAGTGAAGAGGACGGAGAAAGAGATCTAGGGCACAGAGAAAGGAGAAAGATCATCCGTAGAACACAGAGAAAGAATCATTTGCTGAAAAATTCGAGGTATAGGGGGTTAATCCGGGTTATTATATCTGATGTGGGTGTAAGCATAGATGTAGGTTTTGAGTGCTATGTGTCCCATTGATGAAATTATAATGAATTTGCATGACGATCCTTGTAAATTTGTGTATATGATATCTGTTATGAATTTTCGTGTTGAATGTTGTCATTGATGTTGAGTTCGTATGAGTTTTCTGTTGTTGTGATGAACATAAACTAGATCTGAGATTTGTGGGTTTAGGTTAACGAATCTAGGTTTTAATGATAAAAATTGATGGAAACAATGAAGTAAGATTAGAACTTCGATCTGTAATGAATTGAAAATAGTTTTGGGTCTGATATGGGAGTTATAAGGTGTTGCAATGGAGGAGATTTCACACTGGTACGAAATCTGGATTTTGGAGGTGCGTCTGGCCATACGCGTAAACGAGGGAGCCTTACGCATATGAAGGGGACTTCCCAGGGTAGTACGCGTACGGTACGCACCCGTCCCTAGAGCCAGCACAACCCTCTGCTCGTACGCGTAGGGTACGCGTAAAGGGAAAGTGGTCATACGCGTATGGAGGGCCATTACGCATATGGAAATCTTGGGGAAAGGGAGCATACGTGTATGGGCTAGCCATTACGCGTATGGAAAGGTTGAAGGGAGTTTTAAGAGGAAAACCCTATCTACTTATACTCGTAACGCTCAGGGTGATACGCGTATGGAAGGCCTGGGCAGATGGCCCTACGCGTAGGATACGCAGGCCAGGGGCAAGGGAAGAGGGTCATACGCGTATGGGGCATGGTCATACACATATGGGCAGAGCTGTTGCCAAAATTATCCGTTCTTGCGATTTCTGTCCTGATTTCGCGTGTGATGCAACCTGGCTTGAACCATAAGACTAATATGATGTAATTGAACATAAGGAAACTAGTGACGATACTAAGAGAGGTAAAATAAGGGATTTGCATTGTGAAGATTAAAACTTGACGAATCGTGACGTATTGTGATGAAATAATGACGAATGTGATGAATGATATATTATGATTACTTGATGAATACTCATGAATGATGATGCAATTTTGACGATTTTGTGATGATGATTATTATGATGTTGCATCATGTATTCATAACATATTTAGGACTCCGGTCAAGTGGTGACTTTAATCCCATCGTATGGATTAAAGTGTTTTATGACGTGCTCCGGTTCTTGTGTAGAATCGATCCTACTGGTTGGGATCTCTGAAGGGTGATGGCCTAGTGTCCATCAATATGACGAATTGGTACCACATGCATGAGTCTATGTTGTTGCATTTCATATTATGTGACATTGCTTGAGTACTTTATAATTTGACGCGTTGATGGTATTGTGAATAGAATGATGTCTTATGATGATTGTGATTGGATGATATGATGATATGTGTGCCTATTATATCTTTTTCCTTATAGTTTATATAATGATTTTTGATTACTCACCCTGCTTGTTTGAATGTTGCCTCCACGTGGGTAACGTGCAGATGATCAGGATTATCTCTCTTGGTGCTCGAAGACTTAGCCTTTGAAGTATTTTGGTTTCCGTCGATTAGAGGGTCTTGCTCTGATATGTAACACCGGGTCGGGACTTTTGAGTCGAACGATTTTGTGTCCTTTCTTTTGTTGCCATTATGATGTTATGAGTTTTGTTTTAAGACGTTTTGGAATTATATTTGTATTAAGTTTTGATTTCCGCTACATGATATTAATTGAATTCATTGATGATATAACCCATGTTACGGAGTAGATTTGTTACTATGACGATTTATGATGAAATGTGGCACCCTTGGGTGATGTACTCTGATATTAAATTGATTATAATTATTGAGAATTTACTTTGGGGTATAAGGGTGTTACATTAGTGGTATCAGAGCAGGTCGATCTGTCCGGCCAGGTTTTGCATGATGTCAGTCCTTATCAGTTGATGAGTGTGTGTGCACTGTCGATGATTTTGTTCTTCTAACATTGTTGATGATGTGTAGGAAGGCTGGAAGGAACGATCGTGCTATCACTGATGCGCTGGAATCACTTGCTCAAGCGATGGCTCAGAACAATCAGAATGATGGAGCTTCTGATGAGTTTCGTGCCTTGGGGAAGTTCCAGAAGAACAATCTGCCAACGTTTGTGGGCACTCATGATCCAGAGAGTGCACAGAAGTGGCTCAAGGTAATTGAGAAGATCTTCAGAGTGATGGGGTGTACTGACGCTCAACAAGATCAGTTTGGAACTCATATGCTATCAGAAGAAGCTGAGAATTAATGGGATAACACCCGTCAGAGACTGAAAGACATTGATACTGAAATAACTTGGGCTGTGTTCAAGCGGGAATTTTTGGGAAAGTACTTTCCAGAGGATGTCCGCGGCAAGAAAGAGGTGGAATTTCTTAAATTGAAACAAGGAAACATGACTGTGGCTGAGTATGCTGCAAAGTTTGAAGCGCTGGTGAAGTTCTGTCCTCACTATAACCGTGTTAATGCCGAGTTGCCTAAATGTTTCAAGTTCGAGAATGGGCTAGAAATCAAGTAGGGTATTGGATACCAACAGATTCGCAGGTATGCTGAGCTGGTGGATAAGAGTAGGATCTATGATGAGGATAGTCGAGCTCGATCAACTCACTACAAGCATCTTAGTGAAAAGAAAGAGAAATGGCAGTTTAGAGGAAATCCTTATGTAACTCCAGCTGATAAAGGGAAGCAGAAGGCTTCAGATGGGAAAAAGACGAGTGGTGGAGCAGCTCTCGCTTCTGTTAAGTGTTACAGGTGTGACGAGCAAGGCCACCACGCTGAGGCTTGCACCAATAATGTGTTGAGGTGTTACAGATGTGGTAAGAAAGGCCATAGAGCTACTGATTGCAAGGATGAAGGTCCAACCTGTTTCAATTTTGGAAAGAAGGGTCACATCAGTACTCAGTGTCAGAAGCCAAAGAATACTGCTACTACGGCTCAGACCAATGGCAGAGTGTTTGCTTTGAGTGGTTCAGAAGTTCCCAAGAAAGATAATGATTTGAGGTACTTGTTTTATTAATAATGTTGAGTTGGTCACTATTATTTATACTGGTGTTACTCATTCGTTTATTTCGTTTGAATGTGCTACTAGATTGGGTTTGAAATTGTTTGATATGAATGGTAGTATGGTAATAGAAACTCCTCCTAATGGTTATGTTACTACTACTTTTGTGTGTTCGAGATATCCTTTGACGATTTTTAGGAAGATTTTTGTGATGGATTTGGTGTGTTTACCCTTGCACCAAATCGATGTAATCATTGGGATGAACTGGTTGGAGTTCAACTATGTTCATATCAATGTTTATAGTAAGACCGTAGAGTTTCCTGAGTTTGGCGATAATGGGGAGTTTATGTTCTTGTCTGCTAAGCAAGTAGACGAACTTCTAGAAAACGAATCCATGATGTTTGCATTATTTGCATCGTTGCAAGTTGATCATGAAGTTGCGAGTGTTGAATTACCTGTTATCCGTGAATTTCCAGAAGTGTTTCCAGATGACATAAGTGATTTGCCTCCAGAGCGTGAAGTAGAATTTGTAGTGGACTTGGTACCAGGTACGAGCCCAGTGTCAATGGCTCCTTACCGGATGTCAGCTTCTGAGTTAAGTGGATTGAAGAAACAATTAGAAGAATTGCTCGAGAAGAAGTTTGTTCGACCAAGTGTTTCTCCGTGGGGTGCTCCTCTGCTGTTAGTGAAGAAGAAGAAGGGTAGTATGAGGTTGTGTGTTGATTATTGACAGTTGAATAAAGTGACTATCAAGAATAAATATCTGCTTCCGAGAATTGATGATTTGATGGATCAGTTGGTAAGCGCCTGTGTGTTTAGCAAGATTGATTTGAGGTCTGGTTATCATCAGATTCATGTTAAGCCTGATGATATTCCGAAGACAGCTTTCCGAACGAGGTATGGTAACTATGAATGCACTGTGATGCCGTTGGTGTGTCCAATGCACCTGGTGTGTTCATGGAGTATATGAATTGAATTTTTCATGAGTATTTGGATAAGTTTGTTATGGTTTTCATTGATGATATTCTGATATAATCTAAATCTGAAGAAGAGCATGCTGAACATTTGAGAATTGTGTTGCAAGTGTTGAAAGAGAAGAAGTTATATGCAAAGTTGTCGAAGTGTGAGTTTTGGTTGAAGAAAGTGAGTTTTCTTGGCCATGTGATTTCAAGTGGTGGAATTGTTGTAGATCCTTCTAAGATTGATGTTGTGTTACAGTGGGAGACTCCGAAGTCTGCTACTGAGATACGAAGTTTTCTTGGGTTGGCAGATTATTACCGCAAGTTTATCGAAGACATTTCTAAATTGACATTACCTTTGACTCAGCTGACTCAAAAAGGGCAAGCTTATGTGTGGGATGTTGCATGTGAAAATAGTTTTGTGGAATTGAAGAAGAGATTGACGACAGCTCCGGTGTTGATTTTGCCTAATCCGAATGAATATTTTGTGGTATATTGTGATGTGTCTAAGATGGGTCTGGGTAGAGTTTTGATGCAGAACAGTCAAGTTGTTGTGTATGCTTCGAGGCAATTGAGGGTTCATAAGATGAACTACCCTACCCATGACTTAGAGTTGGCAGCTGTGGTGTTTGTGTTAAAGATTTGGAGACATTATCCATTTGGCTCTAAATTTGAAGTGTCCAACGATCATAAGAGTTTGAAGTACTTATTTGATCAGAAAGAGTTAAATATGCGACAGAAGAGGTGGTTGGAATTATTCAAGGATTATGACTTTGATTTGAATTTCCATCATGGTAAAGCAAATGTGGTGGCTGACGCATTGAGCAGGAAGTCATTGCATATGTCAATGCTGATGGTGAGAGAATTGGAATTAATCGAGCAGTTCTGAGACCTGAGTTTAGTATGTGAAGAAACTCCTGACAGTGTGAGGTTGGGTATGTTGAAACTGACTAGTGGTATTATGGAAGAAATCATAGTGGGTCAGCAATCTGACTTGAAGTTGGTTGATCAGTTGGCTTTGATCAATCAAGGTAACGGAGGTGAATTCTAGATTCATGAGGATGGTGTGATGAGGTTCAGAAGCAGAGTGTGTGTTCCGGATGTTCCAGAAATTAAGAAGAGCATTCTTGAGGAAGGACATCGAAGTAGATTGAGTATCCATCCCGGTGCTACGAAGATGTACCAGGATTTACAGAAATTGTTTTGGTGGCCGGGGATGAAGAAGGATATTGCAGAGTTTGTTTATGCGTGTTTGACTTGTCAGAAATCAAAGATTGAGCATCAGAAGCCTTTAGGTATGATGCAACCGTTGAATATTCCATAATGGAAGTGTGATAGTATTTCCACGGATTTTGTGTCAGGATTACCGAAAACTGCAAAGGGAGATGATTCGATTTGGGTGATTGTGGATAAATTAACTAAATTGGCTCATTTCTTGCCGATGAAGATTAATCATTTTATGCAGAAGTTAGCTGAGATGTACATTGAGGAAATTGTGAAGTTGCATAGGATACCTTCGAGCATTGTGTCGGATAGAGACCTGAGATTTACATCGAGGTTCTGAAGGAGTTTACAAGATGTTTTGGGTACAAAGTTAAGGATGAGTTCTGCATATCATCCACAGACGGACGGGCAGACGGAAAGGACTATCCAATCCTTGGAGGATTTGCTGAGGGCTTGTGTGTTGGATCAAGGAGGATCTTGGGATAGCCATTTGTCGTTGATTGAGTTCACGTACAACAATAGTTTTCATGCTAGTATTGGGATGGCGCCGTATGAAACTTTGTATGGAAGGTGTAGAACTCCATTGTGTTGGTATGAATCAGGAGATAGTGTTGCACTCGGACCTGAGATTATTCAGGAGACGACCAAAAAGATTAAGATGATCCAAGAAAGGATGAAAGCTTCACAGAGTCTTCAGAAGAGTTACCATGATAAGAAGAGGAAATCACTTGAATTCCAAGAGGGAGAACACGTATTTTTGAGAGTTACGTCGGTGACTGGTGT
Source organism: Lathyrus tuberosus (assembly GCA_022829125.1). Classification (NCBI taxonomy): domain Eukaryota; kingdom Viridiplantae; phylum Streptophyta; class Magnoliopsida; order Fabales; family Fabaceae; genus Lathyrus; species Lathyrus tuberosus. Next base: position 6,378,968 of record JALAZF010000278.1, on the reverse strand, counting down.
GGGTCGAGCTTTGAAGACTAGGAAGCTCACTCCACGTTTTGTTGGTCCGTATCAGATTTTGCAAAGGATTGGAAAAGTAGCTTATCGGGTTGCTTTACCGCCGTCGCTTGTGAATTTACATGATGTGTTTCATGTGTCTCAGTTGAGAAAATACATTCCAGATTCGTCGCATGTGATCCAGATGGATGATGTACAAGTGAGAGATAACCTAACTGTTGAAGCATTACCTGTGCGGATTGATGGACGAGAAATGAAGCAGTTACGGGGTAAAGACATATCTTTGGTGAAGGTGTTGTGGGGCGGTCCAACTGGTGAAAGTTGGACTTGGGAACGTGAAGATCAGATGAATGAGTCGTATCCGACTCTATTTCCTTCAGGTAATTTTCGAGGACGAAAATTTTGTAAGTGGGGGAGAGTTGTAACACCCCAAAATAATTATAATAAGTATTTAATTGATTCATTATAATTATTCGTGATTACAGTGAGTTTTGAGGAAATATTGTGATGCACCATGATTTGTGTTGTGTTGTGGGGTATTATTTGAGTTAAGGGATTATTGGGAACGTTTTAGAAATTAAGTGATTTATCAGAATTATTTTAGTAATAATAATAGAATAATGTGAATAATATTATTTAACTTATTATCATTATTTAAAATAAAGGGTAAGGTGGTAACATTAAGGGGAATAAGTGAGGGTAAGATGGGAAAACAATAATTGGGGTCCAAGGGGTAAGAATGATTAAAAGAAAAGTGGGAATTTGGGGGAGTTCATTCTTACGATCGTGAAAAGTGAAGAGGACGAAGAAAGAGAGATATGGCACAGAGAAAGGAGAAAGATCATCCGTAGAACGCAGAAAAATAATCCTTTGCTGAAAAATTCAAGATATGAGGGGTTAATTCGAGTTATTATATCTGATGTGGGTGTAAGGATAGATGTAGGTTTTGAGTGCTATGTGTCCCATTGATGAAATTATGATGAATTTACATGATGATCCTTGTGAATTTGTGTATATGATATCTGTTTTTAATTTTCGTGTTGAATGATGTCATTGATGTTGAGTTCGTATGAGTTTTCTGTTGCTGTGATGAACATAAACTATGATGAACGCAAATCCCTTATCGTGACGTATTGTGATGAAATAATGACGAATGTGATGAATGATATATTATGATTGCTTGATTAATACTCATGGATGATGATGCAATTTTGAAGGTTCTATTATGATGATTATTATGACGTTGCATCATGCATTCATGACATATTTAGAACTTCGATCCAGTGGTGGCTTTAATCCCATCGTGTGGATTAAAGTGTTTTATGACGTGCTCCGGTTCTTGTGTAGAATCGATCCTACTAGTGAGGATCTTTGAAGGGTGATGACTCGGTGTCCATCAATATGACGAATTTGTACCACATACATGAGTCTATGTTGTTGCATTTCATATTATGTGACATTGCTTGAGTACTTTATAATTTGACGCGTCGATGGTATTGTGAACAGAATGATGTCTTATGATGATTGTGATTGGATGATATGATGATATGTGTGCTTATTATATCTTTTTCCTTATAGTTTATATAATGATTCGTGATTACTCACCCTGCTTGTTTGAATGTTGCCTCCACGTGGGTAACGTGCAGATGATCAGGATTAGCTCTCTTGGTGCTCGAAGACTTAGCCTTTGAAGTATTTTGGTTTCCGTCGATTAGAGGGTCTTGCTCTGATATGTAACACCGGGTCGGGACATTTGAGTCCAACAGTTTTGTGTCCTTTCTTTTGTTGCCATTATGATGTTATGAGTTTTTTTTAAGACGTTTTGGAATTATATTTGTATTGAGTTTTGATTTCCGCTGCATGATATTAATTGAATTCATTGATGATATAACCCGTGTTACGGAGCAGATTTGTTACTATGACGATTTATGACGAAATGTGGCACCCTTGGGTGATGTACTATGATATTAAATTGATTATAATTATTGAGAATTTACTTTGGGGTAGAAGGGTGTTACATGAGTGTAGTAAATTTAGTTCCATGCAGTCATCGATACTACTCTCCAATTAACCTAGCTGCATAGAGAGCTTTTGGTTGGTGTTTTCCAACTTACCCAACTGCATATAGATGGTTTATTTGTTGGTTTCCATGATTGTTTAAAGGTTGGGGGTTGTTAATTAGCCCATAAAAACACTGGTTTGTGCCTTTAAGAAAATCATCGAAAAAAATTTGAGTGAGATTTGTAAATTTATGAGGCATTGAGGAAAAAAGATGAAATCCCCATTAATGAATGGTTTTATAGGTATCACTAATTAAGGTTTAACCATTAGACTAAAAAAAGATAAAATTAAAAATTAAAATACATTTTTTTAATATTCATGGCCATTGATAAGGCAAAATACACTTTATATACCTAATCATTCTTAATAGATCTGAAAAAATGATTAGACTAGGCAAACTTGGAGGAATTAAAAATAATAATTGCTGTAATAATAAATACTAAAGAACTATATATGGACACAGTCTTACATCTAAATTGGGTTTCTAAAAATTCTTTTGGACCTCATATCAGACCTATCATTTAAAAATGAACACATCATAAATTTTAGGCATAATTAGTCTCTAGGTCCCTTAACTTTAAGCGAAGTTTCGTGTTCGTCCCCTAACTTAAAAACATTACGTAATGGTACCTTAACTTCTCTTCCATTAAACTATTTGGCCCTTCTGTTAGTTTGGGTGAAAAAACGTAAAGGATGGCTGAGGTGGCATGCCAGGTATGCAACCATTCAATTTAATACTCAGCTGTTGTGTTATAAACCATTTAGGGTTCGTGTTTTCCTAATCTTCATTTTCCTCTTTTGTTTTCACTGTTCATACATCTGGATCGTGGTTTCATATTTTCACTATTCCTTCTTCCATCTTCCGTCGTGCATTCGTATTCTTCCATCTTCCATTAGTGTTTAAATGTCTAAGAATGCAAACAGTGATTCAATCACAAGCTTTGGTACATCTGGATCTATGCTTCATAGAAACAAGAGAATGAAGTGTTTTTGCCAAGATGATAGTGTTCTTTGAACTGTTCGTGTTGTTAACAGTGGCAACTATGGGAGAAAATTTTGGGGTTGTATAAATTACAGAAATCAGATGGATGATGGGTGTAATTTCTTCAAGTGGTTAGGGGATGAATTTGTTGATGAAAGGGATTTGAAGCTTGAAAGACAAAAGAAGAAAATTAACAAATTGAAGAATGAGGTTATCCATACTAAATGATGGTTGAAAATGTCCATTGTGGTTTGGATGTTGAGCTTAGGGTTGAACCTTGTATTTATAACAATGTATTTCAATTAGGATTATGGTAATTCAATATTTTGTTTTCATAATATGAATGCAATCTTTTGTTTCATTAATGAAGAATGTTAGTGTCTATTTTAACAATGTTTTGTTTGTACCTTAATCTCCATTTTAACATTGATACATAATTGGTATAAAAGTTGGAAACAGGATGAGTAACATATAAAAGACATTCCCCAGTCAATAATGCAATTGTATGCATCCTCTTAGTTCCCTTGTCATCCTCTAACAGCACAATATCACAAGCATTCATTTCATCATAATACCAAAGTCTATCTACATTTGGATAACCTAAATCTTTTACCATACCTAAAATTTCAAAGTAACTCCAATAATCCGAATCAACATCCAAAATGGTATCTAACCCTTGATACCCTGACTTTGTGAAGTTAGCAAACTCTCTAGAAAACTCACTGTGAGTGTGAGTGCATTCTACAACCTAGCCATTTTTTTATGTCAAAACTAGGAGTGTGACTTAGCGTTTTTGTATATTGGGTGGTATCAACCAAAGTTTAGATGTGCATTGAATCATTTTAGCCTTAGGATGCATACAAATGATTTTGAAAATGATTGGAAATGTCTAGGCATGTTTCATACATAAAAAAAAAACTATGTTTTATGTGTGAACACTCTTGCACAGGTTGGCCTATACGATTTCTGGCTGACCTATAAAAGTTGTTGCTTCAGTATAGGCTGGCCTATACGATTTCAGGCTGACAAATAGAAGTTGTTTCTTCATTATAGGGTGGCCTATACTAATTTTAGGTCGGCCTGTACGCTGCAGTATTAAAGCATGTAGGCTCTGTCCATGTGCTGAGTGCTATAGGTTGACCTGATTACCTTGACAAACCGACCTATTGCTTTCATAGGCCGATCTATAACCTTCTAAAACTTAAAATTTTGTTATGCATTCTATTTTTCTTGTATCCTTTTTTCTTAATTCCACATACACACATATATACTCATACGTGCACCTTTTTCTAGCAAGGTACTAGTGAATTACATATACGAAACCAAATTATAAAGCATTCCCATCATCTTCAACCTCTCTTCTATGTATACACACAATTGAACTACACGTAACCATTTTTCGATTGGGTGACCATCTAGATTAGGGTTGATAACGTCCAATTAGGTTTGGTGTAATCGAGAATATTGGGTTGGGATCTTTGTGTGTTTTAAATAAGAAAACCAAGATGGGGTTTTCCTTCAAGATCGGTGTGATTTAAAGGTTTTGGACAAGATCACGTCAACACGGATTCGACCGAGTGAAGGCCTTGGGACAAGGTGGTTTCCTTGCAAGGGAGTAAAGCGAGATGATGTATCGTGTTTGGGAATCTTGGGTTCAATAAGTGCGTGCTCAGGATAATTGGAGGATTGTAGCCACATTGTTGGTGACTTGATTAAGCTTTGATAAAGGGTTTGGAGGTGGTTGAATCAATAACAAACAATAGGGTTTGTGGGGTTAGAATTCTTCACTTCTTGTATAAACATTTTTACAAAGATAAGGTTAATTGCAAGTATCTCAATTTGATTTCGGATTGAGGGAAGACGTACCCATAGCGAGGTCGATTGGGGAACTGCCTAAACAAATATTTGTGTCTCTTTATCGCTTTAATTTTCTTTAATTATTGTTCTTGCAAATTATCAATTTCGTTGTTGTTTCGATTAATTCTATTGGAAATTGTTTTCAATTTTCTTTTAAATTGTTGTTGTTGATATAATCACAATCACTTTGATTGTGATTGGCTTTTTACATCAAAAAAATAAATCAAATTTCCAAACGTGATCAATCACACACAAAGTGTTCAATAAATTGTCTTTGAGTATTTTTATCGCTTTGTGTTCATTGGAAGTAAGCATTTCGAATAACTTTGCATTTGATTGATCCGTGACTTGATCATTGTTGAACAATTTGTGTTTATTATCATTCCATAAGGTTTACGTTGCGCATATAGCTTTTCGATAGTAGGTTCGGTTAGACGATTCGATTCAGGTTATTTTTCTGTTGTGCCATACTTTTTGAAAACAAATTTTTGTCAAGAGTTTTTGGTTTTAAATTTGTGATCTATTCACCCCCCATCTAGATCATAGCCTATCATCTAACACTCACTAGAATGATGAACAACACACTTAAACCTCTTCTCCATTACCTATTCAACCTACATAAGATAGCAAAACTACTAAGGAAGATGGCTAAAAGAAAAAGTTCACGTTTTTAGTAGGTTACAGGAGAGAAACCATACCTTAGACGTAATCAGAGAAACATTGATATCATCTTCAATGGCGTTGGTTTGTGGAACTAATGTTGTTATCGTCTTTAATGGAGTTGGTCTGTGAAACAGGATGGTGCAATCATCTTCAATGGAGCTAGTCTTAAATGGAGTTTGCCCTATTTAGAGAGATGTCTTCGTTTTCCCTAATGTGTGAGCTTCACGCCTTTCTTATTTAACTTCAACGAATTACAACATGGCCTTTTTTAAACCATTTTCCATAGTCCATCTTGGCATTTTTTTAACGTGTTTCCAGTACAAACTAACGGAAAAGACCAAATACTTTAACATAATTGAAGTTAAAGGACCACAATATAACATTTTTATCTTAACGGACCAAAGCGAAACAACTCATATAGTTAAGGGACTAAATGATACATTAAGCCTAAATTTTAAACTCAAAAAAAAAAAAAAACTAAAATTATTTGACATTCAAGAACTTAAAGATTTATTATTAAAGGTTTTAACATAATAAAAACATATTTTTAAAAAAATTATGAGAAGTTAATCAAAATAGTTTTTTTTATAATTTTAAATATTTTTTACAAATTTTATCATTCGTGGAAAGAAGATGGAATATTTAAAATATTTTTTTTATAAAAGTTATTTACATAAATATTTCATTTAAAACTTAAAAATAATTTTAAAAAAAAAAAACAAACATGCTCTTAATGTGTTCCGCTAATACAATTTTAATAATCAATATTTTATTTAAAACTTTAAAAAAATGAAACACTTGAAAATAATATAAAAAAAAAGGAATAACGAACATGCTCTTAGTGTGTTCAGTTAAAACAATTTAATAGTTGCAAAAACATTTAATATGTTATAGAGTTTAAATTTAGAATTCTTTATTTCTCTTTATATAAAATTTGTGATTTTTTACTTCAAAAAAAAAAAAAAATTGTGATTTTCATCACTACACCTTTTATTTTTGGATTTTAATCACTAGTTTAATTTTTTAAATAAATAACAAAATAGAAAGTGTTATCAACTTTCACTTAAACAATTTATTTTTTTATCAAGTAGTTTCACTATTTATGAGAAATTCATTCATAAAATCTATAATATAAGAACATGATTTGTTCTGGAAATTCCACCATCAACCATTGCCTAATTGCCTCCACATCACTTAATTAGGGGCAAATGATGTCCAAAACCAACTAATTTGAACTAAACTCCTGATTAGTTACATGCCAAATAGTACTTGGATGATGCAGTTTCGGTAAATAGGTGTAAAACACAACCAAATGGTGAAACATACTTGAAACAGTTGGAAGAATCCAACTGGCAGTAAACAGCAAGGGTAGTTTTTAGCAGTTCGAAAAAGTTGATCATTGGCTTTTGGAACTATTTCCCAGGCCTATGTAACAGCAAAAGGCCTTGCTGTACTTGAGTGTCTTGAAAACAGACACAAAACAACTTTTCACATAAACTGTAAACTAAAAAATACACCTTACATCTCAAAATTCTAATATAATCACATTCCCATTCTCTATCATAAAACAAAACCCACTCAGAAAACAGAACCTAAGTTGAACTCCAAAAAGTTACAATGGCGATGCCGTTTACAGTTGTGAAGGACATCAACAATAGTAAAGAGCTGTGGAAGATTGCAGTCAGAGTTCATCACAAATGGAGTGTTCTAACAAAGAATAAGCAACACTTTGAGATGATTGTTGTTGATAATGAGGTAGCAACACTCCTTCATCTGTAACATTTTATTGCTTTTACTGTGTCCATTCTCATGATTCAATGATATAACCAACATTGTTATATGAATGTTGATACTATTGTGTACTTTAGTTTGCAAACCACGTTACTGTTTCGATGTTTTCCCTTATTTTGTGAGTTTCATGTTTCATGTTCCCCATTGTTTGTATGTGTAAAGTTTAAGGTTCTTATATTATAGATTTGTATGAAAAGAAGTTTTACAATGGCCAATATGAACCTTTCAGGGAACAGATATTCACGTCAAAGTCCCTACCATGTATAAACAACTCTTTGATGGTGTGCTGAGCGTGGATAAAACCTACACCATTGCTAATTTTCAAGTTTTGGTGAATGACCTTTTGTTCAAACCATCAGAACACAAGTTTCTGTTGGTCTTTACTGGCGGTACTTCCGTCACCGACAAGATAAGCGTGTCATCCCCTCAAAGAGCCTGAAATTCACACCTTTCGCAGATATCATCTGTGGCAAGTGGAAAAAGGATGTCTTAATAGGTATGTAGACATAAATGTATTTCATACATATTCAAGTGACATTACATTATAGATGTTCAGATTGATCAGAATGTTACAATTTTATTTGGTTTGTTGAATGTTGTAGACGTAATCGGTATGGTTTCGGAGATTGGATACACCCAACTACAACGTGGGAGCAAAAAAGAGCAAATAAACTTGGTTTTAAAGGACTTGGGGTATGTCTGCAATACTATAACATACTGATGTACTAAATGGTTAAAAGTTTTGATTTTCCCTACTTATTTGTTTGAGGTGTCTGTAGAAATAATACAATGCACTGTACTCTCTAGGAAGGCTATGCAGTGCAGTTCCATGACTACTGCCAACTGAGGAAGGACATGTCTGGTCCAACCATCATCATTCTCCAATTTGCAAAAGTCAAAGAGGAAGGTAAACTTACTCCATCTCCTTCAATATGATTTGGTCATCCTTTGTTGTTTAATCTTTAGACTTATGAGATGCTGTTTTCAAACTTTCTAGGCAAGTATCCTTTGGTTGTTTCAAACACTTTCAACGTAACGAAGGTGCACATTAATGATGACTCTCCCGACATCGCGGATTTCTTAAAAAGGTCCTGCATGACTGGATGTATTACAATTTCATTGCATGACTAAGTACGTTTAGTATTACATTTCCGGCCCTTTGTTTTATATGTTTAAATTCAATTTCACCTTAGGATACCAACAATGGAAGCCAGTACGGTCTCATGTCAAAGTTTAACATCACAGTCGCATAATTGGTCTCAGAGTTCATCAAGTTCTCAACTAACAGCTTACTTCAACTTAAGGATGTAAGTACTACTAAAGTTACCTATAATTTTTTAATTACTTCTTCCTTTTGCTAATGTAAGACACCTACTTTCATTACAGATCACGCAGTGTGCCACCGTTGCAACCACCGACAAGCTTAAGGCATCACAAGGGGGGTGGTATTACCAGGCATGCCATGAATGTCCAAGGGTTGCCAAGGGGGATAAACCACCTTACATATGTGGTTCTGGCCATAATACAGAAGTCCAGATTTTCAGGTGATTACCATTTTACTTTTATCAATGACGTCTTATGTTTTTTTACCAGGGAATATGGACCTAATGTCCTACGACTCATAGGTACAAGGTAATGATCGAAGTAATCAGCGCTGACTGTCGTGGCAATTTTGCATTATGGGACCGAGAATGCACGCAACTCTTGGAACTGTCTGCGGAACAGATGCGCAACAACATGCTTCAGGTGGTACTACCGCACGAGTTTCAATTACATGTAATAATATGTCGCAATGTCCTGATAGGTTTAAGTTGCGTTCCCCGTTTCAATTAGGATGGGGTGACTGACCCACTTGAGTATCCATTGGCACTGGATGCGTTGGTTGGTTTGAAATTGGCATTCAAAGTGAAATGGCAGCCATCCTGGGCAAATGCTTCGGTTGTTTCTATATATAAGAATGACAACGTTATGAAACAACTTGAGGCGTCACTTCCTCCAGCTAAGGTATGAACTTTACTTTATTCGTCCATCATATCTGCAATGCTGCTAATGGTACATAATCATGCCTTATGATTTATATTTTTCTTGCGTAGCCACATCCTTCAAATCCCGTCAACGACGCGGAAATGCAGGTAATTTAAACATGTTTCAAGAATATACTCTTCCTGTTCATTTATGTTTATATTTGCTGGTTTTTTTAACAGTTTATAATGTTTGTAGATTTGTGAAAGCTTTGATGACGCCACTCTATTGGATACCTGGGAATTAGTCGTTGTAACCTTACATACCATTTTGTTATACTACACATATTGTTATTAATTTTTAGATTTACTTTCCAAATCTTTTATTCATGCCTTAATTTGCAATTATCAGGAGGTTGACTTTACCTCAAGTCATACCCCAGTAGAAGTCACACAAGTTACGGCATCGAAACGGGTCACTAAATTTCATTCAACAACTGTTGCTGCCTCATGCGACTTGGAAGAGGGTGATCTATCGTCCACCAAAATGAAGAAGTTGATCAAATTGGAGAAATGAAGACGTTCCCCGACTGCAAGTTTATGTAATTATAGGCAGTGTCTGTAGTGTTGTAAACATAAGCCATCATTTTGTGTACTCCCAACATTTTGTAATTTCAGATGGTTTATGTTAAGTCGACAATGCTTTTGTTTTGGGTTTCTTATAAACCTTAATGTATTACCTATGGAATGATGTATCCAATATGACTGCATTATTACAAAAAAGTTATATTTTGTCTTTGGTTTTCGCATCAGTTTTGGTTGTCCACCTACGTCTGTTTTGTAATTTTCTGGCAGTTCACACTACTGCACTATTCAATGTTTACACAATTACTTCCATGCGCTATCTATGAAAAACACAGCACCACCTTTTATAATTTTCATTTTCTCATTACAGTTTGGGTTGGTGGTTAAAGTATTGTGAATTTCTGAAACGTATACCTCATGCTGCTCCCACTTATGTGGTAGTCTTTATAGTGGGCCCCCTTCCATTTATTGTTACTATAGGTATGACTTGACCCCCTTCCTACCAACTCCCATTTCCAAGTGCCTCAAATGCTGAACACATCACATCTACAGCTTTTTATCACATAACTTTATAGTTCCTACTTTATGTAATGATGATTGCCTTTTTCACATTATTTAATTCTTCCTATATCTTCATTTCTATATAGATTATTCTATTCCTTTAATCTTTTTCCAGCTTACAAACTAATATTACCCTATTATTTTACTATTAAATACAATTGCAAAAGGTACATGGGGATCCTACCCGTATTACACTTTTACACTACACACCCATACATAATCCTCAACTCATAATATGCCATCTTCGTTTTCATAAAGTCTCAGCATTCAAATAGCTATGTTAATGGAGGTTGTATTTACTCATACCAGTAACAACAACACCAGCAGGGTATGACTGCTAATACAACCTGTGAATTCTCATTATGTCGTTTCTGTTAAACATTAACATACATACATTCAGTTTGAACTTAGAATTATAGATACTTCAGAACCTCTACAATTGGAAACTTTCAATACTTAACAATGGTTAATTCTGGTCATAAAAACGCTGCGCAAGATGTCGTGGCTGCAAGGAAAAAAAGAAAACTTTGTTTACTAAGCAAAAGAAACATTGCACAGCTTTCCAACAAGGAGAATGTCCACCCAAACTTTACGTCAACACCTTCTACCACCCCGGGCTCATCCAGCCGCGCACTACATCCTACACCAACTATCAACACCATTTCGACCACACTCCATTCTGAACCATCTCATCGACGTCACTACCAAGGAACCACTTACAAATGGCCAAGGCTTTCCCTGCATCAAGGAGTCAACCTAATGAACATATTCGATGCTGTGACAAGTCCCGTAACAACCAGTATAATTCAACCACCGCGAAGGTTTGCGCAAACTCCAGTTGAATTATTCCATGGCCTGCAGCCTTCTATCCCTTCAAACTTTGTCACAGGTTCTACATCTGATACCGATGACTCCGTGAACTCCGACGCAGGGTATGATTTTGAAAACAGCTCCGACGACGAAGACAATGTTAATTCTGTCCCACTGGGCTCTTCTTACGATCAAGGTACACACTTCGTTCCGTAGTGTTCGTTACTCATACCAATAGAACAATACTTATGTTACTTTGTGAAACCATTTATGCATTAATGTCATTGAGACTTACCGTAATTCGTTTCCTTTGTAAACAGTCTATTATGACATTGGCGACCCCGTTTGGGAATGCGATAATTGTCTTGCCCATATGTGGTATCAAGAACGGAGTTGCAGGACACGACACTCAACTGTTCCTAAGTTCAAACTCTGTTGCAAGGGGGAAAAATTGTGCTTCCACTGCTTCAGCCACCTCCGCCTCAATTACAAAAACTTATGTTTGATCGTTCCTGCCAGCATGCAAAAAATTACCAAACCAACATTCGTACATATAACACTATGTTTTCATTCACATCCCCTGGAATGAAATTTGATACGCCAAATATGGGAGGAGGACGGGGACCGCCTAATCTAAGGCTTCATGGTCAGACTTGCCACCGAATTGGGGAAATGCTGCCTGAGTTAGGACAACCGCCAAAGTATGCACAGTTGTATATCCACGACAATGACAACGAAATTGATAACAGAATGGAATGTTTCAAGTAACCTTCTTATACTTTTTTCCTACTATTCCACGATTTCCGTTAATATTTCTTTATGTGTATTCACATTTACAACATTTTTGGCAGGGACAATAAACACATTGACTGGACTATAGTTAATACTCTGAAAATAATGTTAAATGAGAATAACCCCCATGCTAAAGCTTTCCGCATGGCAAGGGACATGTTGAGGAATACAAATTTTCAAGATCTCAAGTTAAGGCTTATCTCTGACAGATCCACACATGGTCGCGTGTATAACTATCCCACCATTTCTGAAGTGGCTGCTCTGATAGTCGGGGATATAGATTCCGCTTCTAAAAAGGACATTATAGTACAACAACGTGATGGTCAGCTGCAGCGGATTGATGAATTCCACGCAAGCTACTTGGCGTATCAGTACCCCTTGATTTTTCCTTACGGTGAAGACGGATACAGGCCCAACATTCTCCACAAATTTATACACCAAAAAGTTGTTACGAAACAAAACCGACAAACAATCAAAGATTGGCTCTGTTTCCATTTGCACGAAATAACATCAGAGGCTAAAACCCCCATGCATTCAAGAAGACTTTTCCAACAAATTTTGGTGGATGGCTACACCATGATGGAAACAGAACATCTGAATTGGTTGAGGAAAAACCAATCTAAACTACGTGTCGAAAAGTATAACACCCTTACTGACGTTCGTGATCATTCCCAGCAAGACTCATCCAACAAATCAGGCAGAAGAGTTGTATTGCCTTCGTCGTTTATAGGAGGCAAGTGTTACATGGATCAGTTGTACTTTGATGGCATGGCTATCTCCAGTGCAATTGGCTTCCCTGATTTATTTATAACGTTTACGTGCAATCCAAACTGGCCAGAGATAACACGGCTCCTCTCCAAAGACAATCTTAAACCACATGACAGGCCTGATATTGTTTCAAAGGTTTTCAAAATAAAATTCAACGAACTAATGATAGACCTAACAAAACGTCATGTCCTTGGTAAAGTCCTGGCATGTAAGTCATTTCTCTTCAACACTGCCTTTCATACCATGTTGTACTTCCTGTTTCGACTAACTTTTTATTTTTACGTTATGCAGTCATGTATACAATTAAATTCCAAAAAAGGGGATTGTCGCACGCACACATTCTAATATTCCTGCATCCTCAAAGTAAGTATCCAACGCCGCCGGACATTGACAATATTATATCGGCAGAGATTCCAAATTCTGTTCAGCACCCAAAATTATATCAACTGGTTAAATCACACATGATGCACGGCCCTTGCGGCTTAGCCAGACTTAATTCCCCTTGCATGAAGAATAATCGATGCTCCAAGTTTTTCCCAAAGAAATTCAACGAAGACACCATAGTTGACAGGGAGGGCTATCCCGTTTACAAATGGAGCTCTAATACGCATACAATAGTCAAATCTAGAATTTCGTTGGAGAACAGGCACGTCGTTCCGTATAACCCAAGACTTCTCCTTAAATACGAATCACACATCAACATGGAATGGTGTAATTAGAGTACCTCCATCAAATACCTTTTCAAATACATTCACAAGGGATACGACCGAATAACAGCCGCTGTTGTACCTGTAGCAAAAGCATCATCCACTGATCCAAAAATTATTGATGAGATTAAGGAGTATCTTGACTGTAGGTACGTTTCCCCAAGCGAGGACTGTTGGCGTCTTTTTTCTTACAACATCCACGGACGCAAGCCTGCAGTAGAACGTATGTTTTACCATCTGATATGTGAGAAACCTGTCTACTACACTGATTTCGAAAGGATGGAAAATATTTTGGAAAAGGCAAGCGTCACAGAATCTATGTTCACATCATGGTTGCTTGCAAATTTGCAATACCCGGATGCAAGGCATTTAACATATGGTCAGTTTGTGAGCAAATTTGTGTATGTCAAGAGGAGTAGAACATGGAAGCCACGGAAAAAGGGTTTCACGATTGGCCGTTTGATTTGGGTTCCTCCTACAACGAGAGAACTGTTTTATCTTAGGATGATGCTGACTGTTGTGAAAGGCCCAACGAGTTATGAAGACATCCGTAAGGTGAGTGAGGTACAATACGACTGTTTTCGAGATGCATGCTTTGCAATGGGTTTCCTGGAGAATGACAGGGAATACATTGGAGCTATTAGAGATGCAAGTCAGTGGGGATGTGGACGTTTTTTACGGAAATTATTCGTCGTAATGCTGCTGTCAGGGACCATAAATAGACCTGCTCGTGTTTGGAATGAAACGTGGTCGTTCTTATCAGATGGTATCCTACACCAACAAAGACAACTCGCAGACAACCTTGGTCTGCAAACTATTCTCATCTAAAATGTTTTCATTTTTTTTATTACCACCACGTAAACGTTTACATTAACCCTTTTGATATTTCTAAATAATATTTTGCTTCCTGTTGCAGATCTTCAGTTGGACGAGGGAGAGCTGAAAAATTTGACGTTGCATGACATTGAGGCCATGCTACAATCTAACCGTCAAAGTCTTTCGGACTTCAAGCCTATTCCGTATCCTGATAGCTACGTTATTCAACAACTTGGAAACCGACTCATATACGAAGAAAGAAGTTACAATGTCAGCGTTATGAAATCGGAGTTCAGTGGTCTCTTCAATGCGCTGACGGGTAATCCACTGTTGACCGAATTAACTAATTCTTTGTAAACTTCATGCCGTGTTACATCTAATACCGTCGTTTTTATTATTTTTAGATGAACAGCGTGGCATCTATGACAAAATCATGATGGCTGTGACTGAGCAAAAAGGTGGCGTGTTTTTCCTGCATGGTTATGGCGGAACCGAGAAAACGTATATGTGGAAAACACTTGCAACTGGGTTAAGGGCAAAGCATGAAATTGTGTTGACGGTTGCGTCAAGTGGGATTACTTCTCTTTTGTTGCCAGGCGGAAGAACCGCACATTCAAAGTTTAAACTGCCCGTCCCCACAGCCGAAAATTCAACATGCAAGATTGACTTTGGAGGCGACCACGCGGAACTTCTGCGGCAAACTAAATTGATCATTTGGGATGAGGCCCCCATGGCTATCAGATTCTGTTTTGAAGCCCTTGACAAAACTTTACGGGATGTCATGAGTAAACATGGGAATTCAGACGTCATTTTCGGAGGTAAAGTGGTAGTTTTTGGTGGGGACTTTAGGAAAATTTTACCAGTTGTTCCCCGAGGGAGTCGGTCCGACATCGTTCACGCAACCATCAACGCTTCATACATTTGGGATTCGTGTCAGGTTTTAACGTTGACAAGAAACATGAGATTGGGGTGTGGACGAACCCATGAAGAAACACTCGAAATTGTAGAATTTTCCAAATGGTTGTTAAAATTGGGTGAAGGTAGGATTTCCGAACCTAACGATAGATATGCCGATATTGAAATTCCACCCGACATGCTTATTGACCATTTTGATGACCCGATTGTTGCAATAATTGAAAGCATGTATCCTTCATTCTTGGAGTCGTATACTTCTTACGACTACTTGAAAAGCCGGGAAATTTTGGCGTCTACCATTGAAGTCGTCGACAAAATTAATAATCATGTCCTGGATATGATTCCAGGTACTTCCTAATTAGGGATACTAAGTTTTCTTAATTCATTACATTCTTTATTCAACATCATTATGAACTGTGTCTCTTAATGTATTTGTTGGTTTCTTCATGGCAATATGTAGGTGATACGAAGGATTACTATAGCTCTAACTCGGTTGATCGATCTGAGATTCACGATAACAGCATTATGGATGTTCTAACACCGGAATTCCTAAGCTCTCTCAAGACGTCTGGCTTGCCAAACCACCACATCAGGTTAAAGATAGGAACCCCAATCATGCTTATGAGAAACATCGATCAAGCCGAAGGTTTGTGCAACGGGACAAGGCTAATTGTCACAAAGATGGCAAACCACGTTCTTGAGGCGAAAATAATGGGCGGGAAAGGCTATGGAAATGTCATATACATTCCACGATTAGATATGTCCCCGTCACAATCACCTTGGCCTTTCAAACTCAACAAGAGACAATTTCCAATCATTGTCTCCTATGCCATGACAATTAATAAATCCCAATGTCAATCTTTGGATTGGGTGGGCCTCTATATCCCAAGAGACCTCTTCAGCCATGGACAACTATACGTCGCAATATCAAGGGTCACAAGCAAAAATGGTATCAACATCTTGATTCATGACGAAAACAACATACCCAAGTCTTCTACTACCAACGTGGTTTACAAGGAAGTTTTCGGCAACATTTAATTGGTACTTCCTATTTTTTATTCACCTCGTCCCACAAGTATTTCATAAATGGAACAACCCAGTTTTCCAGTTGCTAACATTTATTAATTCTACAAATTTTTTCATAATGCACAACTTATGATATCAATTAGGATTATGTTCCTGTTTCTACTACACCATTAACATTACTATTTATAATTTCTAACAGTTACTTCCTTCATTGCAACATGTAAACTATTTCTGTTTGTCTTTTTTCCTTTGCAAGACATTTAAAGTTTATAACCCACTGTTACGGACAACTCATCAGTCAACCTACTTTATTTTTTGTTTTCTGGACTGCAATTCATATAACGTGTGCATCAACATGTTTCCAGTTCCACGTGGTATTTTTGTATTGTTCCCCTCCAACTACCTTGGTTCAACATTTTGGGAACTGTTATATTTTGCTCAACTTTTCCTTAATTATAAACTTTCATCCTTATATGACTTTAAAACGTAATAACGTTGATCTCTGCAATGCCTCTACACTGTTTACAACCTTCAATGTTATTATACAATCAGCTGCTTATCACTTTCATCATACAGTCACTATCATTTAAACTAACCTGCCCATTACTCATGCCTTTAAACATAACCACAACAAGTTTACTAAACATAATCATACAAAAACAACTTCAAAATATATGGTTAAAAACAACATCATGTTTCTACAATATGATTTGGTCCTACAACGTCATCAACTACCCCTTCCAGCATAAGTCTCCCTAATTCAAAAGTTCTTCATACTTTTTTCAACTAATCCAAAGAAAAAAAACACTGCATGACATTGTCAGTAAAACACCATATGTTAAATATCACAGCACCTTTAACCATTAACCACTACAAAAGCACACGTTCGACATCCTAACATCGTACACCATTACTTCAACGATTGACAACCGCCACGTAAAGACGGTGCGATGGAATTGTTATGCTAAACCGGAGCATGTCCCCCCTCCGAAGCTTCTTGTCTTTCGCAAACTGGTACCATCCGTCTCCTATGAACCTCTCCGTCTGAACCACCTTTCCGTTTCCCTTTGCGGAATGCACCTTCGCATGGTAAAGTCTCCCTGTGTCCGCATCAAAAAGCTCTATCTTCGACTGCTTTGGTCCAACAATCTTCTTTGCCACATCCCTAGGAAAATGCTACTAAAAATCCAACCAACGTCAGCCCACATACAACACAGGACGTATAAAACGAAACATGATTTAACTAATACTACATTAAACTTACCATAACATTTCTCATGGCTTTGTATCCATATGTTATGTGTTTCACCCAGGTAAATTGTCCTTGCTCTTCTACCTCTTCTGATTCGTCTTCTGATGCAACAGCGTCACCCCCTTTAGAATCTACCTTCCCACGCGCATTCCTTTCATCTACATTACACTGTGTTTTCTTAGGTTTCTTACACTGTGTTTTCTTAGGTTTCTTGCCACCATCTGCACTTGGTCCCCCCTCAAGTCCCACGATATCAGCATTCCTGAAAAGACACGCAAAAATTGTGTTAAACACGTCTACAATTCTGGAGTTCACACTCCATTTAATACAGCATGCTGTGCGTTACATTTTACACAATTCACCCATACTAAATTCAGTACATACTATCACTTCCAACATGCAACCCTAATTTTTTTAACTACCTATACCTAACACTTAAGAACTACTCATTCCTTTTTCTTTTTTTAACATCTTTTAAAATCTTTTAACATCTTAAGCAACCGTCAACGATTTTTTTTAACAAAATCAACTCCATGCTTTAAACCAGTTCCCCTACTATCACACCTTTATCATAACTTTACAAAATCACCCTGTGATGCACCTCATTCACTTTTATTTCCTATCAACACTACATCATCAACATAAACAACACTTACACAAATTTAACATAATCGTTCACCTCATCCTTGCTCATTCACAACTATCAATATTCACGCAACTGCATTACAGATTCCTTACCTTACTGACATCTTACCCTTCGGAGCCTCTCCCTCCCCAGATGCCTTGCATGGCCTAAACGCAATAGGTCGACTACCATACGTCGGCTTCGGAATCAATCTGCAATTTCATTACCAAATTACCCTTATTACTTTATCTACAAACTAATACTTCTTAAAATTTCTATCTTAAATTTACACAAATTATTCATCTAATTTCGCACGGGATTTTACTTTCACTCATTATTTGCATGTCCATTAAAACACATAACGTACCTCACTGCGGGAACCCTTGGACCTTCGGCTTTCTTACCAACGCCTCCATCACAAACAGGGCCCTTTTCTTGAACAGGGTCTTTGAATACCACACGTTTTCCTTTCCCAATTTCGTCTTTGCTCCCAGACGCCTCATCAACCAGCATTCTTATCTTCTCATCGATCATTTCCTTCTCAGTTAGCCACCTTCGGTAACATCTGCATGCAACAATTAAACAACCTTTTTCAGGACAAACTATACAAATCTACGAAATGATGTTCATTAAAACCTTATGCAGTTACTTACTCAGCCTGCTTCTTCGCAATTTCAGAACGATCCATGCTCTTCAACCCTTCGCCTTTCTCTTCGTTCCTCTTTTTCTTCCGTTTCGACTTCCCTTTAGAAAACACTTGAGAGGCTTTATATGGTTTTCAATTCCTCAACTTCTATTCACTCTACATATTTTCACTTACGTCACATTTTTAATTACGCTTATTTTTTTTCATTTTAAGTTGTAATACCTCTTCTCAATGTTTCTCACTTTGTTCCTACTATTTACTTTTGGTAGTCGCACGTTTTGAAATGATTCTATTCTTTTGGCTGTCATTTATAACATTCATTAACATGCCTTTTCTATTTTGTTTTTTTCCTTTTCAAACTTTTTATGTTCCATTTTTTGTCACTTACAATACAATCCTTATTTCACCAACTCTTTTTTGTTTTTGTAGATTACTCACCCTTGCTTTGCATTTTATTCTTTTTATTTTTTTTTTCAATTTAATATTTTTTTACTATTTCTGAATTGTTTAATTTTTTATTTTTTTTTAACTTTCAATCGTATTTCAAAACCGGTACCCGTGTGAATCCACGGGTATCCGACTAGTAATGTAATAAAAAGAGATTGAAAATGCATGTTACATTCTTCTTAAGAACCAAACAAATGGAAAAGAGAACGTGACAAACTCTGACAATTATTAACAACGGTTCATGGTCATTTCAAGCACCGAACAAACTGACATGACTGGTGACTCATTAAAGTGAACCACAATTTCATAAGACAAAATAGGACATACAGATACAGCCATAACTTGTTTATGCCATCTTGAGCAGTGAAATAATATTCTGTAAAAATTTGAAAATATTCTTCAATTTTTAAAAATGTATTTTCGGTAAATTATTTTTTTGAAGTATCATTGATACTCATGGATTATTTTTAAAATTTCTATATAAAAAATAATTAAATACTAAACTATGATATTCGGTACCACATATGAAGGAGGTCCATCATAACATTACTCATTAATCTAATGCAAATCTATTTTCTATAATTTAGAATTTTTAGTTAAAATAAACATTATCACATCACATGATCAAAATGATTTTATATCATTAATAAAAATGATAGTACATGATAAAACTCTTCTTTAAGGTGAAAAAATCATCAACGAAATAGGTCAATTTGTCTCGTTAGCGGCCTTTATAATATCATTGTAAATTGTTGGTAAATTGGTTGAAAAAGGTTATTAGCAGTATCATTTTTGTTGGTCAGTATGCATTTGTGCCTGATACGAAAATGCTGAACGGTGTTTTGATAGCAAATGAGGTTGTGGATTCAGTTATGAGTGTGAGATATTGGATCAAACTTTAGTATGATCAATGGTAGCTTCTTGGTTCGACAGTGACAAATGTTTAGCATGTAGTCGAAAGTCGTTCACGTGTTGTAGTCGAAGTAGTGTATGCTGTAGTCGAAGTAGGGTCAAGTATGCAGTTGTCGAAAATGCTAGATTTGTTAGCATGTCGAATTGGGTTTGTTTGTTATGTCCAATTGTTTAAGTTAGCTTGTACCCTAAGTTAGATTGTAATGGGTAATTGTTAAAAAACCCATTAGTTTAGTATGTTAGGTTTTATTATAAATAGCATACTAGACTCTCATCATAAGTGTGGCAAATCTTAATTAGGGTGAGAGAGTTATTTGTTATTCTTGAGTACTTGTAATCTGATTTAAAGAGAAAGTAAAGAATAGCAGTTATAATCAATCCTTGTTGTTCTTCTTCTTTTACCGTCTTTTCTACCTCTGTGTGTTTCTTGATCATAAAGAAACACTTTATATTTTGTTTAAAGGCATCGAATTTCACAACAAATTGGTACGGTGAGCGTAGAGGAAGATGTCTTCAACAAAGTATGAGATTGAAAAGTTCACCAGAGTGAACGATTTCGGTCTGTGGCGCTTGAAGATGAAAGCCCTACTGGTTTAACAAGGTTTGATTGGAAGCGTTGAAGGGAGTTGTTGCCATGGACAATGCGTTAACAGAAAAAGAAAGAACGAGTATGGTAGAGAAAGCGCACAACGCCGTCTTATTGAGCCTTGGTGATAAGGTTTTACGACAGGTTTCAAAGGAGACGACGACGTCGGGGTTATGGGTGAAACTTGAAAGTCTGTACATGACCAAATCGTTGGTCAATCGCCTCTACCTGAAGCAAGCTCTGTATTCTTCAAGATGAGTGAATACAAAGTTTTGGCTGAGCAGTTGGATATGTTCAACAAGCTGATTCTTGATCTTGAAAATATCGATATCAAGATTGATGATGAAGATCAAACATTGTTGCTGCTGTGTGCTTTGCCCAGATCACATGCTCACTTCAAAGAAATTCTCTTGTATGGAAGCGAGTCTCTGACTTTTGAAGAAGTTCAGTCAACACTGTATTCGAAGGATTTGAACAAACGAAAGGAGTACAATCCATCTTCGACTGGTGAAGGCTTGTCGGTCAAGGCAAAATTCACAAAGAGAGATGGAAAGTTCGACAAGAAGAAGGGTAAAAATCAGTCGAAGTCTTATAATGGTGATACATCTGGCATTCGATATTATCATTGTAAGAATGAGGGTCATACAAGAAAAGTGAGTCCTGAATGCCTGAATAATCATGGAGGTAGGGACAATGGCAATGCAACTATTGTGCAAGATGATTATGAATCATCTGATGTCCTTGTGGTTTCGAGCAGCAACTCTTGCAAAGAGTGGATAATGGATTCAGGTTGCACTTGGCACATGACTCCAAACAAAGACGTGTTTGAGGAATTATGTGATCAAGATGGTGGATCAGTACTGCTGAGAAACAATAAAGCTTGCAAGATTACAGGTATTGGATCTGTAAGATTCAAGCTCCATGATGAGTCAATAAGGCTATTGACGGGGGTTAGGTATGTACCTGACCTTAAAAGGAATTTAATTTCTCTTGGTGAATTCGACAAGAAAGGATATATTTTCAAAGGAGAGCAAGGTATCCTAAAAGTCATGAAGGGGTCGAATGAAGTCTTGAGAGGCGTGAAGAAACAAGGTTTGTATACCCTTGAGGCTGAAGTTGTAAGTGGTTCGACAAATGTTGCATCCACAAAACCTTTGTCGAAGACAAAAATTTGGCACATGAGATTGGGCCATGTAAGTGAAAGGGGTCTGGTCGAATTAGGGAAACAAAATATGCTTGGTGGAAAGTCGAAAAACTGAAATTTTGTGAACCATGTGTACTTGGAAAATATTGCAGAGTGAAGTTCAATAAAGGCAAACAAAGAACACATGGATCTCTTGATTACATCATGTTGATCTTTGGGGGCATGCGAGGTGTCCACCACATTCAGGCGCAAGGTATTTTCTATCTATAGTTGATGATTATTCCAGAAAGTTATGGGTATTCATCCAGAAGACTAAGGATGAAACTTTTGAAAATTTCAAAGGTTGGAAGACTCTGGTCGAAAATCAGACTAGCAGAAAGGTCAAGAGGTTGAGAACCGACAATGGCCTTGAATTTTGCAATGAGGCGTTCGACAACTTTTGTGCTGCCTCAGGTATTGCAAGGCACATAACTACTACATACAGGTACTCCATAACAAAATGGTTTGGTGGAAAGGTTTAATCAAACTATTTTGGAAAGAGTTAGATGCATGTTGACTAGTGTTGGGTTAAAGAATGTGTTTTGGGCTGAGGCTGTTTCGACAACAACATATCTGATAAACAAATGTCATTTGATTTTATTAGATATGAAGACACCTGAAGAAGTTTGGCCGGCCATCCACTAGATCTCGACAAATTGAGAGTATTTGGCTGCGTGGCCTATGCTCACATTAGGCAAGACAAGGTCGAACCTAGAGCTCTGAAATGCATATTCTTGGGATACCCTAAAGGAGTCAAAGCTTATAGGCTATGGTGCCTAGAGCCAGGTCATAAGAGGTGTATCACCAGTCGAGATGTAGTTTTCAATGAAGCTGAGATGTCCTTCAAGAAAACTGATGATGCTAACGAAGAGCTAGAATCGGAAGAGATTTCTGTTGAGGTAGAGCTTGTTGATGCTGAATTGCGTATCCCGGATGAAGTCGAAGAATAAGTAGAAGATATTGAGGAAGTTGAGGAAACTGTCGATGACTACCTATTGTCAAGAGATAGGTCGAGGAGAGTCATCAAGCCACCTCCGAGACTTGATTATGCAGATCTTATTGCTTATGCCTTAATCTCTGCAGGTGAGGTTCTAGACGAAGAACCTAGAGACTATAAGGAAGTTATAAGGAGTCGAGACAAGGCTGAATGGATGAAAGCCATGGATGATGAGATGAAATCTCTTCATGATAATAATACTTGGGAGCTGATCGAGAAACCTGCAAGGGGCAGGTTAGTCAACTGTAAATGGATGCAGTTGATAAAGCTACATGATGAAAGCTAGTTTGTTCCCTTGTTATAAAGTTTGTTCCAAGGTGGAGATTTCTTATATTTGGATCGAACTCTAGTGTCGACAATGGTAGCTTCATGGTTCGACAAGAGTTATGTATGTTGTAGTCGAAGTCTGTTCGAGCATAATTTCGAAATATATTAACTTGTAATTTAGGTTAGTATGTCGAATTGGGCATTACTTCTAAGCTCAATTGTTAAGTTAACTTGTATCCTAATTTAGCTTAGTAGTCTATAAATATACTAGTTCTCTCAGGTTGTTGAGAGAGGTTAATTGTTGGTATTTACTTGCAACCTTTACATTTTTATTGATAAACTGAATAGAAAAACAGATTTAACCAATTCTTTAATTTTCTTCTTTCTTCTCTCTCTTTTGAATAAAATATAATAGAGTTCTTGTATTTGTTCAAAAAACTCAAATCTTTTTCTCATATTTTAATTTGTTTTTTACGACATCACTTAACAACAATTTTATTTTATAAATGACTCACTAGTAATATATATTTCATCAAATCATTCTTGTACTCTGTTATTGATTCGACTTTCACTAAAATCTCAAATACTTTTTAGTTGTTTAATATTACTATTTTGGAACCCTAGTAAAGTTGTATTCTATTCATGTCTTGTTTTGGTGCTCTATGTCACGTGAACATTTTTTTTAATAATTAATGCTTTTAAAAAAATCTTACACTTTCTAAACGAATTTTTGCTAACACTATAGTATATATACTTGCTCACATTTATATATAATTTATAAGTGGTGGCTTTGTCATTAGTCTCGTTAGATCCATCCAAAAACATAAACAATAATACAATATTATATAGTTAAGATCTTAGTTATATATTTCCCATATTTTTGTTTGTCTATTATGATTGAGATCTAGTGTTGATTAAAAGATTCCATTGTACTACGAAGCATCTAATTATTATTTTTTATATAAAAAAATTGGTTGCTTTTTATTACTATTATTTAATAATAAAAAGAGTATCTTTGGGAGAATAAAAAGGTATGTCTTTGAACCATGCTCCAAACATGTTTTCCTACTTTATTTAATCGGTGCTGTCAGAAAGTAAAACAATTGTCTTTTGTAACATGTTTTGCTACCAACAAAAGCATTGCAAAGTGCTTTCTTTCTTCCATATTTTTGTGATATATGTTGGCCCCGTTGCCTAACTTGTTGGAGAAATTTAGAGACCAGGGCCAAATTGATTTCCACTTTGTGTCCATGCACGATTGTATTTAACTTTTTAAATGTTTGGTTGAATCTCACTAATAAAAGCTATTGCATTTCACCTCTCAATCGGTTGGTTGAATGTATTAATAAAAGCTACTCTCTCAAATTTTATTATAAGTCATTTCCAGGAAAAAAATTGTACTTATTTCATTTTATAATTTAAAAACGGATGTAATTAGATAACTGAAAATCTTGAATAAAGATATTGATCTCTTCTACGATGACGTGAGGTATATCTATATCATTTATATTCAGCAGACCCGACCTTATGACAAAGAAAGTGAGGCATTTGTTTAAGGTCTAAGTTTTTTAATAAGGTATAAGCTTTAGATATTATGGCAAAACTGTAAGAATTAATAGCTGTTAGGGTTAATAGCATATATATTATGACTTAGCTATTATAATTGTTAGAATTAAGGGTCTAATTTTTTGTATCTTTTGGCATTAATAATAGCCTTTAGATATTATAGCTATAGGTATTAATAATATACTATCGTGTAAACTATAGGTATTAATAATATACTATCGTGTAAACTATAAGTATTAACATATTATTGTTAATTTTTTTAACTAATAATATATTACTGTTAATTTTTTTGTTATTAATAATAAGCCATAGTATTGCTAATTTTTTAAAAATAAATTATAGGTATTATAATTAATCTGGTTATAATTAATTTAAGGAGGTACAATTAATTAATATTGATTGTAATTTTTTATTTTCATTAATAGTACAATCACATAAAAACCTTTTAAATAGCAATCTTTTTCAATTCTATTTTCTACCACAAAATTCTCAAATTTCCGTGTTTTTTCTCTCTTTATCTCTAATCTTATAATCACTTTAGCCTTGCCTCTCACCTCTCTCACTCATTGTTGTCTTTTGCAATTTGCAAGTATTATAAAAAAATTGTAAAGAAAGGGACAAAAGAAAGAACAACAAATTAGGCATTTAAAAAACATGTTTTAATTATTTAATGTTTTATTATTAATATTTAATTATTATTTTTAATCATTTATATGTTTTAATTTTATCATTGGTGAATCTTATTTATTTTATATTAGTATATATTTCAAAATATTTATTATTTTATTTTAGAATAAAACAATATCAACTCAAAAATTTGAATTAGGAGCTTCAAAATTGAAGAAAGAAAAAAGAATTGCATCTTTAGTTGAATCACAGAATGACGCTTTAGATAAATTTATCAAAACAAACAAGAAAAATAATTTGAAAATTTAGGCGATTATTTATGGAATGAACAAGTAACTAACAATGTAGAATCTAACATCGTAGAAGTGCACGAAAATGAAAATGTATATTTAGTAGAAAAACTTAACAATGTAAATGAAGTTAACAACTTAGATAATGATGAAAATACAAATAATAATTTATTAATAGAAGAACTTGATATTGTAGACACAACTAGAAATATATGTGATCCAAGTCAATGGACAAATATTAGTGCAAATTTGAGAGATTTATTAGTAGAAAAATGTTCCCTTAAAGTTGTCGATATAGATTTTCCTAAAGATGAATCTTCAAGACATTTTTCTTCCTCATTTTATATTAAAAAATTATTCAACAGAGAAAAACGTGAAAGAAGATGGTTAATATATTCTCAAGATTTGGATAAAGTATTTTGTATTTGTTGAAAATTGTTTAATAGTCTTTCTAGTACAAGAAAATTAGCAAGTTGTGGTATTAAAGATTGGAAAAATGTAAGTTCTAAGTTGAGGAGTCATGAGATGACTAATGAACACATCGTTAATATGAGTTCATGGGTTAATCGAAAAAAAAGATTCTTACAAAATAAGACAACTGATACGTTCTCAAGAACAAATAAATAGAGATAGAGAACATTGAAGAAATATTTTATTTAGAATAATTGCAGTTGTTAAAACTCTTGAAAAAACAACTTAGCCTTTTGCTGAACAAATGAAAAGATTTACGAAGAACATAATGGAAATTTCTTAAGTCTTATTGAAAAGATTGTTAAATTTGATCCTATATTACAAGAACATACCCGTCGAATTAAAGATAAATAAATTCATAATCATTACCTTGGACATAAGATACAAAATGAATTAATAAGTTTGATAGCAAATGAAATTAAAACAAAAATTATTCAAAAAATTAAAAATGCAAAGTATTTTTCAATTATACTTGACTGCACTCCTGATATAAGCCATCAAGAGCAAATGACATTTGTCTTACGATGTTTTTCTTCTAGTTCAATACAAATTTTTGAATATTTTGTAGAATTTTTAATAGTAAATGATACAACTGGAAAAAAAAAATCTATTTGATGCAATTGTAAATGGGATAAATATTATTGCACTTGATATTAGTAACTTAAGAGGACAAGGTTATGACAATGGATCTATAGGTATTAATAATATACTATCGTGTAAATTATAAGTATTAATATATTATTGTTAATTTTTTTAAAGTAATAATATAGTACTGTTAATTTTTTTTTTTATTAAAAATATGCTATAGCACTGCTAATTTTTTTAAAATAAATTATAGGTATTATAATTATTACTGTTATAATTAATTTAAAGAGATACAATTAATTAATACGAATTATAATTTTTTATTTTTATTAATAGTACAATTACATAAAAGCCTTTTAAATAGCAATTTTTTTCAATTCTATTTTCTACCACAAAATTCTCAAGTCTCCGAGTTTTTTTCTCTCTTTATCTCTAATCTTATAATCACTTTAGCCTTGCCTCTCACCTCTCTCACTCATTGTTGTCTCTTGCAATTTGCAAGTATTATAAAAAATGTAAAGAAAGGGACAAAAGAAAGAACAACAAAGGCATCTAAAAAACATGTTTTCACTACTACAAAACACACAAACAACAACGCCCAAGTCACCACGGTTCTTCCAAAAACCGTGGTGATATCTCTAAACTCAGGTGCTAACTTTATATTATATTTTTTAATTAAAAATTGGTAGGGTATAATAACGGTTGTAAGTATAACCGATATGATAAAATCAATATTTCAGGGGTTCGAACCTCAGCCGTGGCAAAATTTTTTTCATTTAATGTTAAGGCGTTCCTTTCTTTTTTATATATTTTTAAATAAGGGATATCACTACGGTTATTATGGGTAACCGTCGTGATATAGTTTGCTATTATTTAAAAATATAAAATATAATTATGGTTATATTTTTAAACCGTAACGAAAAGTGATATTTATTAATATATAAACGAAACTATTTGTTGCCCAGTTCATAACAACAGTTTCTCTCTAAAGAAAACCCTAACACAACCCTCTCATCTCATGAATCTTAACCAATACCGTTACAAGTGAATGGCGAAAATAAGCTTAAAGGATATTTGACGGGAGCAACGTCCAGCGCAAACTCCTACGACGACAAAGATGGTATGTTCTCCTGCTCTCTTCTTTCTACTCTTCTTCTGGATGTTGTTGATGTTTAGAATTTTCTTCTGGATGTTGTTGATGTTTAGAATTTAGAATTATTGTTTTAGGGTTTGGTTTAAGGATGTTGTGGAAAATATTATGTTATTGATAGGGTTAAGTTTGATTTTTGTTGTGTTTCCTTATAGATACATGGTGATGATGGTGGTAGCAAGCGTATAGTATGGTGATGGTTCATATGATTTTTGTTGCCATGGAAAAAAATATAAGAAGTATGAAGTTATTGTATAAACTTCATCCACCTTATATTTTTCTTCATGGAATCACAAACTAGATGAACTTGATATATCTTAATTTGTTACAGTTCCACGATTATTTTCAATAAGAGGCGCGTTATTGACTCAATGTATCTTGATTTGTTACAGTCCCACTTGGGATTTTGTTGCTTAAATAATGTATGTTTTTTTTATTGTGTTGCATGGATTTGTTGTATGTTGTTGTTGTTGACATATGTTCTCAAAACAAGAACAAAACATTGCTAAGTCACAAGATAGAGGCTTCTTGTGACTTAGCAATGTTTTGTTCTTTAAATTCTTATACAGGTTGACAAGTTTAGTTTATTATATACTATGTATATTGTTTGTTTCACTAACATTTTAATAAAAATGCAATCATTTATATTGACATAGAAACTTATATTCTGAAAATTAGATGTATTTGAAAACCAACCTATATCAATCAATGTTTTTCGAATCGCATCTGTCTCATTCAACACATTTTATGTTCCTTAACACATAATATATGGTTCAATGGTCTGTTTGCTTCAATTCATCGATATCTACAATCGCGGTGATAAGCGACGATGATGGGGTAAACTATAATAAAAGATACCGATGCATTGAAGGAATCCAACCATTGAACTGTATATGTGTTAAAGAACATAAAATGTGCAGAATGAGACGGATTCAATTCGAAAAACATTGGTGTGTTTAAGTTGGTTTTCAAAAATAGTTTAATTTTTAGATTATATATTTCTTTGCCAATTTTAATGGTTGTATTTCTTTAAATAGGTGTATGATAAACCAAGCAATATACATTGGTATATAATAAACTATGGGTACTTTCCACAACGGTTTTCTACATTAACCGTGATCTAATGTAATTTATTTGTTGTTGATGGGTATCGAACCCAGTACCTTATGTATCACAACGGTTGTTAAGCATAACCGTTGTGATATACCACGCTTTCCAGAATACAACAACGGTCTTAGGGCCGTGATTATAAGTAGCGCATTTACCATAACACTCTACATAACAACGTCTTGATCTGCGTTATTATATGTATTTTTCAACCATTGTTAAAAGAGTTTTCCGTAGTAGTGTTTATTTATTTAATATTTTATTATTTAATATTTTATTATTAATATTTAATTATTAATTTTAATCATTTATATGTTTTAATTTCATTATTAGTGAATTTTATTTATTTTATATTAGTATATATTTCAAAATATTTATTATTTTATTTTAGAATAGAACAATGTCAACTCAAAAATTTGAATTCGGAGCTTCAAAGTTGAAGAAAAAAAGAATTAAATCTTTAGTTGAATCACAGAAGGGTGCTTTAGATAAATTTATCAAAACAAACAAGAAAAGTAATTAGAAAATTTAGGCGATTATTTATGGAATGAACAAGTAACTAACAATGTAGAAGCTAACATCGTAGAGGTGCACGAAAATGAAAATGTAGATTTAGTAGAAGAACTTAACAATGTAGATGAAGTTAACATAACTTAGATAATGATGAAAATAAAAATAATAATTTATTAACAGAAGAACTTGATAGTGTAGACACGACTAGAAATATATGTGATCCAAGTCAATGGACAAATATTAGTGCAAATTTAAGAGATTTATTAGTAGAAAAATGTTCCCTTAAAGTTGTCGATATAGATTTTCCTAAAGATGAATCTTCAAGACATTTTTCTTCCTCATTTTATATTAAAAAATTATCCAACAGAGAAGAACGTGAAAGAAGATGGTTAATATATTCTCAAGATTTGGATAAAGTATTTTTTTTTTTTTTTAATTGTTTAATAGTCTTTCCAGTACAAGCAAATTAGCAAGTTGTGGTATTAAGGATTGGAAAAATTTAAGTTCTAAGTTGTGGAGTTATGAGATGATTAATGAACACATCGTTAATATGAGTTCATGAGTTAATCTATAAAAAAGATTGTTAAAAAATAAGACAATTGACATACATGCTCAAGAACAAATAAATAGAGATAAAGAACATTGGAGAAATATTTTATTTAGAATAATTGCAGTTGTTAAAACTCTTGAAAAAAACAACTTAGCCTTACGCTGAACAAATGAAAAGATTTACGAAAAACATAATGGAAATTTCTTAAGTTGTATTGAAATGATTGTTAAATTTGATCCTATATTACAAGAACACACCTGTCGAATTAAAGATAAATAAATTCATAATCATTACCTTGGACATAAGATACAAAATGAATTAATAAGTTTGATAGCAAATGAAATTAAAACAAAAATTATTCAAAAAATTAAAAATGCAAAGTATTTTTCAATTGTACTTGATTGCACTCCTTATATAACCCATCATGAGCAAACGACATTTGTCTTACGATGTATTTCTTCTAGTCCAATACAAATTTTTGAATATTTTGTAGAATTTTTAATAGTAAATGATACAACTGTGTCACACCCTCATTTTCACTTTAGTCCTTCATATCATACATTCATCATGTCATACGTCATCATGGTGCATTTTAAGCATGTGGGTTCGCAAAGGAATGTCGAGGAAGGATATTTGCTTTGAAACATGTGTTTGTAATTGATTCAATGGCTATGGGGAGCTAGATTACTACCTTTGATTTTTAAGGTTCTTAACATCTGGAATTTGGATTCTTTGGAGTTTTTCTACGAATTGAGCTGATTAGCATCCATCAACTGAAGATCATTTTAGGGTTTTCATGATCATTTTCCTTTCTATACTTCAAGCTTTATCATTCATCTTCAAGGATTCTTCAAGGCGAAACTATGGTGTTAGTTATCAAGTCAAGACGTGAAATGATGGATTCAATAGATTCAAGATATGAGTGTCATCTCAATTACTTTTTTTTGTTGCTAGGGCGGGATAACATGGATTCAAGGATGAGGTTTTATCAAGAAAGCAAGTTGATTTTGATTCATCAAGAAGTAAGGGTTGTTTTGGACTCATTATTTGGAAGCATTCATTCAAGGGACTACTTAATGTCATGGATTCAAATTGGTGTTCAAATTAATCAATTGGATCAAGACGAGTCTGGAAAAAAGTTATCATCGTTCTTAAGGGTCCAATTCCAAGTTCAAGGATCAAAAGTTGACTAAGCTTGCAAGGTACAAGTCACAGGTGCAAAGGTTGTTCAATAGCTCATTCAAGATTTATATTATCCGTCATGGTCCATGTTTGTCATTTTCAATTCATTCAAGGGCAAGATTCAAGGTTACAAATTTATTCAAATTCAAAATGATAAATCCATTTCCATGGAAAAGTTACAAGTTCATGACATGTTACAAGTTACAAAGAAATAGCACAAAACTTGAAACTACAATTTGTTTTCTTGATTATAAAAGATCCTAGACTTTTTTCCCATTCCAAGCTAATTTATCTTCATGTTCTTCTTCCACTCCAAGCCAAGCCTTAATTTCCTACAAAATAAAAATTCAAACCATGTTATCAAACTCAAAAAATCAATTCACTTCAATCCATTCAACATCAATCTAGACCATAATTCAATTTTCATCCAATTCAATTCATGCCAAT
Source organism: Lathyrus tuberosus (assembly GCA_022829125.1). Taxonomy (NCBI): domain Eukaryota; kingdom Viridiplantae; phylum Streptophyta; class Magnoliopsida; order Fabales; family Fabaceae; genus Lathyrus; species Lathyrus tuberosus. The sequence continues at coordinate 6,347,273 of JALAZF010000278.1, read as the reverse complement.
TCTTCACATTCCAAAACCAATTCATGCCAATTCTTCACATTCCAAAACCAATTCTTGCCAATACCAATAACAAAGTCATGTCACATTCTTTGGCAAAAAAAAATATCATACCATAAATCAATTCAAAATAATTCAAATTCTGTCAAGAGAGGGACCACAAGGATAGTCCATTTACAAGGCGACAAAAGTTCAGAAGTAGTAGAAAGTACAACCAAGAAATTTGCAAAAAAAGGGATGGTGACGAGTTGTTGCAGCAGTAAAGTTACGACATAATTTTCACTTAATAGGGGAGGTCAAGGTCATGTTGATCAGTATATCAGTGCATTACATGAAAATAGCAAAAACATACACCAACCAATTTGATTCCTCTGCCCTATTCCATGAATATCATCACATCAGATCACCAAACCTTAATTTTCTTATTATATGAATAACAGTAAGCAGTAGGAAAGGGGGGCAAAAAAAAATGTACAGGCATAAAAAACCAGCTTTAGTTTAGCAGTAACAGAGAGAAAGGACTGAGAATAAGAAAAGCTTAGCCTTGATGTCTGATAAAGGTAAGACAAACTCCAAGATAGAGATGTCTAAGGCAGTTGTGTTTTTGGGAAAACAGTACAGTCAACTACTGGAAAAAATTTAGGGAGAGTAAAAAATTAGTGCCAAGACTCAGATGCCCAGCAACTTCAAAAGGAACAATTATGGAAGGAATTCAAATTATAAAGAGAGAATTGGCAAAGAAAAAGGGACCAAATGTCTTGAATGTGAGGGATTTGGACACATTAAATCGGAGTGTCCTACATTCCTTAAGAAAGAAAAGAAAGGCCTCCATACATCCTGGTCTGAAGATGATTCCACTAGCGATGAAGAATCACCTAAGCAGGTCTCTGCACTCATAGGAGTGTTTGACACTAATGTTGGATCAGACATTGCAGATCTTTCTCATGATGCTCTAGTCAACTCTTACAGGGAGTTGTACACAAGAAGTGCAGAAATCTGTCATCTAGGAGAAGATCAACATAAGATTATCATGCTCTTTGAGGTTGAAATATTGAAGCATCTTAGCATCATATATGATCTTCAAGAGGAAATTGCTCTGCTCAAATCCAAACCTGACAATGTTGGAATGGTAAACAGCAGATCTGACAAGATACTACAAGAAATTGGCTACAATAATCAAAGCAAGAAGAGAGATCCTGAATATAATCTTGAAAGAAGATAAAAGATGTCTAACAGAATGTCTCAACATCATTACAGACACCAGAGGAGACAAGACTGGAAATGTCATTATTGTGGCAAGTATGGCCACATTAAACGTTACTGTTACAAGCTACATGGATATCCTAAGGGTAGAATTGCTGGAAAGAAAAGGAATTCCAAGAATGAGTCTATGGCCTTAATGGCTCATTCCACTCAAAAGGAATACACTGAAGAGAAGTGGTACTTTGATAGTGGATGTTCAAGACACATGGTTGGGGTAAAGAACCATTTGGTGAATATAAAGCCTCATTCCTCCAACTATGTCACTTTTGGAGATGGATCCAAAGGAAAGATTAAAGGAGTTGGGAGAATGGATCAAGCTGGAAATCCTAGACTTGACAATGTTCTGTATGTCAAAGGACTAACTGCTAATCTAATTAGTATCAGTCAACTCTATGATCAAGGCCTGAAGGTTACCTTTACAAAATCTGACTGCTTGGTTGTAAATGAGAAAAATAAAGTACTCATGAGGGGTGTTAGATCAAAAAATAATTGCTATGTATGGACCTCATTACTGACAGAGTGTTCCTCAATGACAATAAGGAAACATAAAAAATTCCCCTCAGAACTAAACATTGATAAGTGGGAAATTGGTAGATTAACCCAGATATCACACAGAAAGACCATCTAAAGGATTCAGGATCTGCTTCATAAGGCCTCTATGATAGATGATCTGGAAGAAATAAGATGTGCATTTATGGCCACTACTGACTCAACTACAGAAAGTGATTACCATGCTACCACATTCAGCAGCCTTCAGTACACAGGAATGACGCAGATGCCAACAAGGGAAAATGTCGCACAAAATGTTGTGACATTTTCCCATGATAACCTGAGCACTCTTGATATCCTTAAAAATAAGTTTGGGAAACTAAAGGGTAAAATAGGGCTTTACATAACTAAGGGCCTAAAGAGATTAACTTGTAAGGATACTGGCCAGGTAGATGCTTGTTTTCAACAAACGAAAGGAGGGTTTCAAAAACGATCATTTCAAATCAACTTAAACCGAACTCAACCTATTCTCCTCGCCACAATAATCTCTCTCTCCCGGTGCAAAGAAAAATCCAATCTTGTTCCTTCTATGATGTCTCAACAACAATCCTCAACTGGAGGAGGAGTGAAGGAGACCTCTACATCTTTTGCTGTTAGGGCAAAACCGGGGAAGATGTCTACTGGAGATGCGATCAATGTTGTTCCCCTTTCTATAGTGTCATGCAAGCCTGAGAAATTCCCTGCACGAAGAGCTAGAAATCTCCTTGCAGGTAATACTTTTGAACCTATCAATGCCCCTCTTGATCCTAGAAATAAGAAAGAAATTATTGAAACGGATAAGAGAATTAGGAAAATCGTAGCTGAACAATTAAATATAAGAAGTAAACTGAATACTGATGGGGATATGCCAATCACATCCGCTCCTGTTGAGGAACAGGAAGGTGTTAGAGATACGAATATAATGTCAGAAGAGAATCATCACTCCTGTGTTAAAACTAGTTAGAGAAATGATGGACCAGATAATGGAACATCCCTATCTCTAGAGGAATCACTTGAACAGGGACTAGAGAATATTGATAAAGAGGGAACTGACAAGGTAATCAACATTGATGATTCATCTTCTGATGATGATATCACTGCTAATGTGATCAAGAGATTGAAGATAAGGAAAAGGAAAAATGTGGATACTGAAAACAATACTATCAGAAGAAACATTAAATCTGTAGTTGGACCTCAGAAACCTTGGAGCAAGGTTGCAATTGTATCCAAGAAAAGAAAGGCTAAGTCTGACACTGAGTCAGACTATGATGTCACAGATGATGATCAGGACATCATACTTCCAAAGGCTCCTGGGGTGAAGAAAAAGACTGTCAGTATTCCCAAAGCTCCCTTGGATAATATCTCCTTCCATGCTCCTGAGTATGTACACTGATGGCCATATGTGTACCAAAGAAGAGTAGCATTGGAAAGGGAACTAGGGAAGGATGCATTAGAGTGCCATAAAGTGATGAAACTGATCAATGACTCTGGGCTAACAAGGACAGTCACCAATCTTGGAATTGTTATGAAAAGCTGGTGAAGGAATTTGTGGTAAACATTCCTGACCACTGTAATGATGCAACCAACATGATAGTGTATGTCAGAGGATATGTTGTGACATTTTCTCCCACAATGATTAATAGGTTTTTGGAAAGATCTGAAGAGTCTCAGTCTGAATGTGGAGACAATGATGATCAAGTTTGTCAAGAGCTCACTTGCAACACTATGAAACAGTGGCCTAGCAATGGGAAACTTTCAGCTGGGAAACTGAGTGTGAAGTATGCAATTTTGCATAGAATTGGTACTATCAACTGGGTGCCCACCAATCATATTTCAACCATCTCTGCTAGTCTATGTAGATTCAACTATATGATTGGCAAAGGAAGAAGGTTCGACTTTGGAACTCACATCTTCAATCAAATTTTGAAGCAATCTACATCAACTGTTGTGAAATTCCCTATATGATTTCCTTCACTTATTTGTGGGATGGTTCTGAATCAGTACCCAAGCATCCTAGTCTCTACAGATCCCGTTATGAAAAGGGCATCTCCCTTAACTCTGCACTATAAATTATTTACTGGTAACCATGTCCCAGATATTGCTTCAACATTTGCACCGACATCTGCTGCAACAACTACACAAGAGGAAACTATAGCCCAACTCAAAAACACCTGTAGGGAGCTTGATGACATTATCAAGACCAGCACAGCTAGGAAAGAAAAATTGGTCCAACTGATTCAAGCTTTGTCTGTTGAACAGATCAAGGACATTGGAGTCAACACTGGTGATGCTGAAAAGGCGGCTAAGGAGAACAGTGATGCAGTTGAAAGAGATGATGATGCACAAGAAGATGATGATGAGGAAACTGAAGATGACTTCTGATAGTTGTCTTTCCTCTATTTTTTGTCTTATGTTTTTCTTTACTTTTGGTCGTGTAAGGGCTAAATGCCCAGGATAATTTTACTTTTGTTGGTGTAACACCCTTCTACCCCACATACAATTTTAGGAAAAACACTTAATATTATCAGAGTAAAAATCAGCAAGGATGGTGCCACATATATTCAAACGACATTCAAAATTATTGTCCAGTCCCGTAACACGGGTTATTCATTCATCATTAACATAAATTGACAACTACGTAGCGGAATCAAACTTTTTAGTTCAGGTCAACAAAATACTTCATGGATAAAAGTATCCAATTCAAAATGGCATCAACAATATAAAAATAACTTCCAACATAAAACCAAAAGGAAACACGAGGTTCACAACTAATCCCAACCCGATGTTACATGACACAAAGCAGGACACCACTTACAACAAGACTAAAAACGACAAAAGAAACGCTCCAAGACTCAATCCTCCAGCACCGCAAGTCTACTCTTGGTTATCTGCAAGTTACCCACATAAGAGGGAACATTTTCAAGCAGGCAAGGTGAGAAATCACAATTCATTATAGTAATATAAGGACATGGAAAAATAGACAGAATAAGCAACAACAACCTCATAGCATCATCAACATAATCTTCACAACAAAATCACATTTACATCATTTATATGCAATGTCAACTATAATGGAATGCAAAGAATGCATGTGGTACCGATTCAACGTGGATGGACACTGGCCATCAACCCTCCAAAAGGAGCACAACATAATCAACACATCACTTCAATCCGCACGATGGGATTGAAGCTACCAATGGACCGAAGCCCCAACATAAAATTCTATGAAATGCAATGATGCTAAAATCTCTGCAATTCGTCAAACATCAACGTGTGCATCATTCATTTCATATTCAACAAATATTTATCATACAATCATGTTTGGTCATCTTACATCAACAACAACTCGACAACAAAAGATCAGCACAAGAAAACGTCAAGAAGCCTCAAGAAAAACAACAAAACAGCAAAACAGTTGTCTGACACGGCCCGTGTCAGGAAACCTGCACTCAAAATACAAAACAGACAAAATACAGCAAATACAGTGGTCTGACACGGCCGCCCGTGTCCCGTGACACGGCCCGTGTCCGAAGCTCTGTAGCAAAAATCCAAACCAAAAAGAAATGCAGCAGGAACAATAGTCTGACACGGCCGCCCGTGTCCTGCGACACGGCCCGTGTCAGGATACGAAATCCTAGAATTTTTCAAAATAATTTTCTGCTGCGTTTTGACTTCAAATATCCCAAAAATTCAGTTTTTCCCAATACGAAAATTTGCCCAAAAGACTCACACAATACACATACATCAACACATAACATTCTATCTCATTATATTTCATCGAATCATTCATCCCTAACTCATTCTACATCATCAAACACCACAATTTCTCAAAATCCACAAATACCTAATCTATCCATAACCAAACCTATAGAACTATAATAAACCATGAAAACTCCCCATACCTTAGAGAAATCAGTAGCTTTCCTCCTTCTCTAAGATTCTTCAGCAACCTTCAAGTCTTAGGGTTCTTCTCCTTCTCTTCCTCTTTTCTTCTTCAGCGTTCTTCACAAAAACACGATCAGTTAGAAAAGTGATAGGTATTTTCTTCTTTAGACAAAATATCCCAGTTAATGGACTTCCACTTCTATCCTTACTCTTTTTTCTTTAAGACCACCTTGCCCTTTTTCTTAATATTTTTAAATAATAATAATAATAGTATAAATAATACACTAATTATTCATTCTATTAAATTATTTAAGAATACTCTTTTGATCCAAAATTCTCCAAAATTACCAAAACTTCGTAATTCCTTCTAAATTAATTAAATAAATAAATAAATGATTTATTTAGATTTTCGGGGCATTACAACTCTCCCCTACTTTAAGAATTTTCGTCCTCGAAAATTTACCTGATTCGAATAACTCGGGATAGGATTCCTTCATCTTGCTTTCCAGCTCCTAAGTCATGCTTTCTCCGGCAGCTCCTAACCAGACAACTTTCACCAACGCAATCTCCTTGCCTCTTAAAATCTTCGTCTCACGTTCCGCAATTCGTACAGGCATCGTTTCCACCGTAAGATTATCCCGAACTTGCACATCATCCATATGAATCACATGAGACGGATCTGGAACATACTTCCGGAGTTTTGACACATGAAACACATCATGTAAATTTGACAGATTAGGCGGAAAAGCCACTCTATAAGCAACATTTCCAACTCTGTCTGAAATCTGATACATACCAATAAAATGAGGAGTAAGCTTCTTAGACTTCAGCGGACGCCCAACACCTGTCACAGGTGTAACTCTAAAAAACACATGGTCACCTGCTTGGAATTCTAAATTCTTCCTTCGCTTGTCATGATAACTCTTCTGCCTACTTTGAGAAGATTTCATCTTTTCTCGGATTAACTTCACCTTCTAAGTAGTCTCTCGAACAATTTCAGGTCCAAGCACTACACTTTCTCCAGATTTGTGCCAACATAAAGGAGTCCTACATCTTCGACCATATAATGCTTCAAAAGGGGCCATCCCAATACTAGAATGGTAACTGTTATTATAAGTGAACTCGATTAATGGTAGATAAGTATCCCATGAACCTCCTTGCTCAAGAACACATACTCTCAACAAATCTTCCAACGACTGAATATTCCTCTCAGTCTGACCATCCGTCTGAGGATGATACGCTGAACTCAACCTCAACTTAGAACCCAACGCCTCTTGCAAACTCTTCCAAAAATCAGAAGTAAACCTCAGATCTCTATCCGACACAATACACAAAGGAACACCATGCAGCTTCACAATTACGTTAGTATAAACCTCCGCCAACTTCGATACTGGAAAACTGATGTTAATAGGAATGAAATGAGCCGACTTCGTAAGCCTATCAACAATCACCCAAATAGAATCATGTCCTCTTGAAGTATTAGGTAATCCCGTCACAAAGTCCATTGAAATGCTATCTCATTTCCATTCTGGAACTTCTAACGGTTGCATCAACCCAGCAGGCTTCTGATGTTCAACTTTCGACTTCTGACAAGTTAAACATGCATACACAAATCGAGCTACATCACGCTTCATACCAGGCCACCAAAACAATTTCTTCAAGTCTTGGTACATTTTTGTAGCTCCCGGATGAATACTCAATTTACTTCTATGACTTTCCTCCAGAATTGCTTTCTTCATTTCGGCATCATCAGGAATACAAATTCGATTTCGGAATCTCAACACACCTTGCGCATCTAACTTGAAGTCACTATTACCAGACTGATCGATTCCAACCATCGAATCTACTAGTTTCACATCTATATTCTGAGCTTCCTTGATATTATCCAGAAAATCATTGTTAATCTTCAGCATTCCCAACATCACACTCTGCGGTGTCACTTCGCAAACTAAGCTCATATCTCTGAATTGCTAAATTAAATCCAATTCCTTAACAATCATTGCCACATATGCAAGGTCTTTCGACTCAGAGCATCGGCCACAACATTAGCTTTACCCGGATGATAGTTAAAACCGAAATCATAATCTTTTAATAATTCCAACCATCTTCGTTGTCTCATATTCAGTTCCTTTTGATCAAATAAATATTTTAAACTCTTATGGTCACTAAACACTTCAAATCTAGATCCATAAATCCAAATCTTCAGCACAAAAACAACTGTAGCAAGTTCTAAATCATGTGTAGGATAGTTCTTTTCATGAGTCCTCAACTGTCTTGACGCATAAGCAACTACCTTACCATTCTGCATAAGCACACCACCTAAACCCATCTTAGAAGCATCACAATATACCACAAAAGGTTCTCCTGGATTAGGTAATGTCAAAACCGGAGCCGGTGTCAATCTCTTCTTCAATTCTGCAAAACTTTCTTCACATTGAATGTCCCACACGAAAGCTTTACCTTTACAAGTCAACTTAGTCAACGGAAGTGCTAACTTAGAAAATCCTTCGATAAATCTTCGGTAATAACCGGCTAGTCCCAAAAAGCTTCTAATCTCGGTAGCCGACTTTGGAGTTTCCCATTGCAACACAACATCTATTTTAGATGGATCCACTGTAATTCCACTACCTGGAATGACATGACCAAGAAAACTAACCTCCGATAACCAAAATTCACATTTAGACAACTTTGCATACAACTTCTTCTCTTTCAAAACTTGCAATACTAGTCTTAAGTGTTCTTCATGTCCTGTTTCCGATTTAGAGTAAATCAATATGTCATCAATAAACACCACCACAAACCGATCCAAATAAGTATGAAAGATACGGTTCATGTACTCCATGAATACTCCTGGTGCGTTAGTAACACCGAAAGGCATCACAGAATACTCATAATGTCCATAACGTGTGCTAAAAGCCGTCTTCTAAATATCTTCCTCTTTCACTTTAATCTGATGATAGCCCAACCTCAAATCAATCTTGCTAAACACATGAGCACCTACCAATTGATCCATCAAGTCATCTATTCTCGGGAGTGGATACTTGTTCTTAATCGTCACTTTATTTAGTTATCTATAATCAACACAGAGCCTCATACTTCCATCTTTCTTCTTTACTAACAACACTGGAGCTCCCCACGGCGATACACTTGTCCTCACAAATTTCTTTTCAAGTAAGTCCTCCAATTGCTTCTTTAATTCCGACAACTCAGATGCAGACATCCTGTATGGTGCCATAGAAACAGGTCTGGTACCAGATACAAGGTCAATTGGAAATTCCACTTCTCTTTCTGGAGGCACATCAGGAATTTCATCAGGGAAAACTTTAGGGAATTCACGCACCACTTACAACTCCTCAATTACAACCCGGCTCTCAACAGATAACGACGCCATCACTGAGAACATATGAGCTCCTTCTTGCACCAACTGCTGTAACTTCCTGAAAGACAACAAACTAGCTTCTTCCTCTTCAGGAGTAGAAAATCTCACAGACTTGTTATAACAATTGATATAAACATAGTTATATTCTAACCAGTTCATTCCCAAGATTACATCCACTCCAGATAACGGCAAACACACCAAATCAACAGTAAAGTCTCTGTCGAAGATCGTCAAGGGACACTTTAAACACACAAGAGAAGTAGTCACCGATCCCTTATCCGGAATCTCGACGACCATTTCTCCATTCATAGAAGACAACACAAGACCCAATCTTTCAACGCATTCAGCAGCAATAAAGTAATGAGTAGCACCAGTGTCAATCATAGTAATTAAAGGAGTACTATTAATGAAACATGTACCTCTGATGAGTCTGTCCTCATTAGTTGTCTGAGTCCGAGCCAAAGCGGACACTTTCCCACCGGTTTGCGCCTTCTTTGGTTTCTGACACTGACTACTAATGTGTCCTTCTTCGCCACAGTTGAAACAAATCATCTCTTTATGCTTGCACTCAGATATGGCATGCCCAGTCTTACCACAACGGAAACACCTCTTCACTTCAGCAGTACACACATTACTCTTATGACCAGGTTTCCCACATTTGAAACAAGTTATGCCAGCAGGAGCATCTCCCCCACTAGTCCTCTTGCCATCAACCACTTTTTGTTTACCTTTTTCCAGATGGAGCATCATAAGGTTTGCCACGATTCTGTTAGTGCTTGCTCTTCCTCTCATTAATGATCTTATAATGAGCATTGTTATCCTCTTCAAAAATTCTGCAACTATCAATCAAATCAGCAAAAATACGAATCTTCTGATATTCAACTGCCTTCTTGATCTCAAGGCGCAACCCACTCTCAAAATTGATGCATTTTGAAAACTCAGCATCATCATCGTTATAGTGCGGATAAAACTTAGCCAATTCAACAAACTTTGTAGCATAATCAGTAACCGACATGTTTCCTTGCTTCAGCTCAAGAAACTCGATTTGCTTCTTACCACGAACATCCTCTGGATAATACTTCCTCAGGAACTCTCTTCGGAACACATCCCACGTGATACCTTCACCTGCAGTTTCCAACCTCTGACGAGTCTCTAGCCACCAGTTATCAGCCTCGAATGTTAGCATATGAGTCCCATATCGAACCTTCTGCACTGGAGTGCAGTCCATCACACGGAAGATTCTCTCCATCTCATTCAACCAATCCAACGTCCATCAGGGTCATACTTGCCCTTGAAGGTAGGCGGATTCTCCCTCTGAAAATTTGCCAAACTACGAGATCCAGCATTCTCGTCAGCGTTCGGCTGATTCTGCAAAGCCTGAGCCATTGCTTCCAACGCAACAGCAATTGCAACATCGTTCCTTCCAGCCATCTCAACTGGTCACTTCAACATAAACAAAAGTTAGAACTAGTTAACAATACTCGATTGTTAAACAAACTACGACTCAACAACTTGGCCGGACGGACCGACCTGCTCTGATACCACTAATGTAACACCCTTCTACCCTACATACAATTTTAGGAAAAACACTTAATATTATCAGAGTAAAAATCAGCAAGGAAGGTGCCACATATATTCAAACGACATTCAAAATCATTGTCCAGTCCCGTAACACGGGTTATTCATTCATCATTAACATAAATTGACAACTACGCAGCTGAATCAAACTTTTTAGTTCAGGTTAACAAAATACTTCATGGATAAAAGTATCCAATTCAAAATGGCATCAACAATATAAAAAGAACTTCCAACATAAAACCAAAAGGAAACACGAGGTTCACAACTAATCCCAACCCGATGTTACATGACACAGAGCAAGACACCACTTACAACAAGACTAAAAACGACAAAAGAAACGCTCCAAGACTCAATCCTCCAGCACCGCAAGTCTATTCTTGTTATCTGCAAGTTACCCACATAAGAGGCAACATTTTCAAGCAGGCAGGGTGAGAAATCACAATTCATTATAGTAATATAAGGACATGGAAAAATAAACAGAATAAGCAACAACAACCTCATAGTATCATCAACATAATCTTCACAACAAAATCACAATTACATCATTTATATGCAATGTCAACTATAATGGAATGCAAAGAATGCATGTGGTACCGATTCAACGTGGATGGACACTGGCCATCAACCCTCCAAAAGGAGCACAACATAATCAACACATCACTTCAATCCGCACGATGGGATTGAAGCTACCAATGGACCGAAGCCTCAACATAAAATGCTATGAAATGCAATGATGCTAAAATCTCTGCAATTCGCCAAACATCAACGTGTGCATCATTCATTTCATATTCAACAAATATTTATCATACAATCATGTTTGGTCATCTAACATCAACAACAACTCGACAACAAAAGATCAGCACAAGAAAACATCAAGAAGCCTTAAGAAAAACAACTAAGCAGCAAAACAGTTGTCTGACACGGCCACCCGTGTCCTGTGACACGGCCCGTGTCAGGAAACCTGCACTCAAAATACAAAACAGACAAAATACAGCAAAAACAGTGGTCTGACACGGCCGCCCGTGTCCCGTGACACGGCCCGTGTCCGAAGCTCTGTAGCAAAAATCCAAACCAAAAAGAAATGCAGCAGGAACAGTAGTCTGACACGGCCGCCCGTGTCCTGCAACACGGCCCGTGTCAGGAAACGAAATCCCAGAATTTTTCAAAATAATTTTCTGCTGCGTTTTGACTTCAAATATCCCAAAAATTCCATTTTTCCCAATACGAAAATTTGCCCAAAAGACTCACGCAATACACATACATCAACACATAACATTCTATCTCATTATATTTCATCAAATCATTCATCCCTAACTCATTCTACATCATCAAACACCACAATTTCTCAAAATCCACAAATACCTAATCTATCCATAACCAAACCTATAGAACTATAATAAACCATGAAAACTCCCCATACCTTAGAGAAATCAGTAGCTTTCCTCCTTCTCTAAGATTCTTCAGCAACCTTCAAGTCTTAGGGTTCTTCTCCTTCTCCTCCTGTTTTCTTCTTCAGCGTTCTTCACAAAAACACTATCAGTTAGAAAAGTGATCGGTATTTTCTTCTTTAGACAAAATATCCCAGTTAATGGACTTCCACTTCCATCCTTACTCTTTTTTCCTTTAAGACCACCTTTCCCTTTTTCTTAATATTTTTAAATAATAATAATAATAGTATAAATAATACACTAATTATTCATTCTATTAAATTATTTAAGAATACTCTTTTGATCCAAAATTCTCCAAAATTACCAAAACTTTGTAATTCCTTCTAAAATAAATAAATAAATAAATAAATAAATAAATGATTAATTTAGATTTTCGGGGCGTTACAGTTGGGAGTGTAATTTAATTACTATGAACTCATTTATTGGTTTTTGAGTTAGTCCTTCTTCCTTTGTCATATTGTGGCTAAAAAGGGGGAGAAATACTAACATCACTAACCATTGCTGTTCTGCTACTAACCACCGAGGGGGAGTAGTTTTGTGGTGCTTGCAGAAGGTACTGGTTGAGGGGGAGACAAAGTTGTGTTTCCGCTGCTGTTCTGTTGAAGGTCTCACTGCTCTGATTTTTTTTGCAGGTTAATTATAGTTAGTTTTAGCCAAAATCTGCTAAAGGGGGAGATTGATGAGTCCTAGCCCTTGAGGTTGGCATCAATTTTGGTAAAATTAACTTAGCAGAAAGATGTTGGACAAGATGTCCTGACATGGTGAACTAACTGCAGGTTAAGATGTTAGACAAGATGTCCTATCAGGTGGATTTGACATCTTTGTCTGTTACAGTTTTGGAATAACTGTATTTATGTTCCAGGTGTGATTGGAATATGATTTGATCCTAGGTGGCATCTGAGATCGAGGAATCAGAGATTCTGATTCTAAAAGGAATATGCGGTTTCCATGTAAGGAGACATTTTTGGAAACTTGGGATTGAAGAAAAGAATAGGTCGCAGATTCTGTGGAGCAGAATTGCTGTGTTTTTGAAGCCCAAATCCAGTTCTGTTTTGCTGTATAAATAGGATGGATTTGACCTAGAATGAGTGAAATTTTTACAGCTGTTATTGAGTACTAGGGTTTATACTTTTGCGAGCCTCTCTTGTATTACATGAATACCTGAGTAGGACAGTTAATTGAGTTGTAATTTTCAGTTACTGTTGTGATTGAAAGGGAATTGAGAAGGGTCTCATACCTAGGAGTGTCTTAGGTAGAAATCTAGGAAGGGTAGTTTCTAGGTGCTAAGTTGTAAACGTTGGAGTTTAACTTAGAACCAATTCTACTTAGTTGATTTCATTCCTGGCTTGGTAGCCCCTAGACGTAGGTGTTGTTAATCACCGAAACTATGGTGTTGGTTATCAAGTCAAGGCGTGAAATAATGGATTCAATAGATTCAAGATATGAGTGTCATCTTAATTACTTATTTTTTGTTTCTAGGGCAAGATAACATGGATTCAAGGATGAGGTTTTATCAAGAAAGCAAGTTGATTTGGATTCATCAAGAAGTAAGGGTTGTTTTGGACTCATTATTTAGAAGCATTCATTCAAGGGACTACTTAATGTCATGGAATCAAATTGGTGTTCAAATTAATCAATTGGATCAAGACGAGTCTGGAAAGAAGTTATCATCGTTCTCAAGGGTCCAATTCCAAGTTCAAGGATCAAAAGTTGACTAAGCTTGCAAGGTACAAGTCACAGGTGCAAAGGTTGTTCAATAGCTCATTCAAGATTTATATCATCTGTCATGGTCCAAGTTTGCCATTTTCAATTCATTCAAGTGCAAGATTCAAGGTTACAAATTTATTCAAATTCAAAATGACAAATCCAATTCCATGGCAAAGTTACAAGTTCATGACATTTTTTCCCATTCCAATACTTTTTTTCTTGATTATAAAAGATCCTAGACTTTTTTCCCATTCCAAGCTAATTTATCTTCATGTTCTTCTTCCACTCCAAGCCAAGCCTTAATTTCCTTCAAAATAAAAATTCAAACCATGTTATTAAACTCAAAAAATCAATTCACTTCAATCCATTCAACATCAATCTATACCATAATTCAATTTTTCAACCAATTCAATTCATGCCAATTCTTCACATTCCAAAACCAATTTATGCCAATTCTTCACATTCCAAAACCAATTCATGCCAATACCAATACCAAAAACAAAGTCATGTCACATTTTTTGGCCGAAAAAATATGATACCATAAATCAATTCAAAATAACTCAAATTTTGTCAAGAGAGGGACCACAAGGATAATCCATTTACAAGGTGACAAAAGTTCAGAAGTAGTAAAAAGTACAACCAAGAAATTTGCAAAAAAAGGGATGGTGACAAGTTGCTGCAGCAGTAAAGTTACATCAGAATTTTCACTTCATAGGGGAGGTCAAGGTCATGTTGATCAGTATATCTGTGTGTAGCGCAGTTTTCGTGACCGCCCACATCCGTCTGCGAATGGGATTGGGTGCTAATTTCTGATTTCTTATTTATCCTATGAAGCTGGAAAGGAAAGGGAAGTTATCTCAAACTAACCTTGCACACAAATGTTTTCTTTAACAAATGCTAAGAGATTGGGGAGTTCGGGGTCAGGTTATACAATGGGGAGTTGTCAATTACCCATCCTATATGTGGTTATCCAAGGTTGATTAGCATTTTACTCTGTTATTCTACTTACTGGTGTTCATTTGTTGTAAATAGGAAAGTTTCTCCTTTGGGAATGTCTGAGAGAGTGTTTTTGTTGATTTTCGGGTTTTTCGATGTTTTTGGTAAGGTACTGGACCTAAGGTTTTTGATAAGTGTGCTCGCTAAGATTTCGCAATCTTATGCCTATGTATTCCCGTTAAAGAAAACAGGGAAATCAGAGCAATCGTAGTTCCTCCTATTCTATGGGAGGAAAAGATTGAGATAAGAATATCCGGGAAAAAACATCAGGTGAAAATAGAAGGAATATCCAGGAAAGCGTCAGATGAAAATAGACGGAAAATCCGGCGAAGCGTCGGATGAAAATAGAAGGAATATCCGGGAAAGCGTCGGATGTTAAAAAAGAGGAAAGGGTTTCTTGAGATCCAAAACGAGATGAGACTGTCCAAGTTTACTGGTATCAAGAGGATTATCTTTGTATGATGCCCAAGAGGAGGCTGATGTTTTTAAGGGATGAGAATCAACCCTAAATTGGTTTGACGTTCTAACTCTTTGGAGGACTGCTCTAACAAGAGATGACTAGTTTCTGTCCTATATCTGTAGGAGGTCTCTGGGTCCTTGTACTAAGCCCAAGAGGAGGCATGAGAACTTATAAGAAGCCTTAGGGTCCTTGTACAAAGCCCAAGAGGAGGCTGGGGATGCTTTTAGGAAGCCTGTGGATCCAAACTTATGAAAGTTCAAGAAAGGTTTCACCGGGAATTAATCCTTTCTTTAATGAACAGTTCTAGGGTTTGAAGAAATTCAAGAGAGGTTTCACCGAGAATTAATCCTCTCTGGGAGAAATGAATTTCTTTGAAAATTTTCTAATAGTGACAGTCTGAGAAAAGTTTCACTGGGAATAATGCCTTTCTGTGTTCCAAATTGTATAAGCACAAGAGGAGGCAAGACTGTATCTGGAAATTCCTATGGGGAACTAGTTTTGACTGTGTTGAAAGAGTGACCACTGGCTTTATCTAATTCTAGACTTAATTGCTGGGGAAAACTCTAAGCAGATATACAGGCATATATATATACAGTTGAGATATATATATGAACAAGTATTTAAAAAGAGTGGAAGAGGACTTACAGGTGAGCAAGCTTCCAGCATTACAAATAAATATATATGTATACGCATGTAAAATAAAGCTGATAAAAACTTACAGGTGAGCAAGCTTCCAGTGTTATACAACTGTATGGTTAATTATTCAAGAAATTGAAGAAAGTTTTGATAACAAATTATGAATTTGAATCTAAATCACAAGGAAAGTTGTTTTAAAAAGAAGCGATATGAATATCCGGGAAAACATCGGATTGCAAGAGAAACGTAAAAAATGAAAAGGTTGCAGATATCCGGGAAAACGTCGGATTGAAAGAGATAAAAAATAAGATGTTGAAAATACGAATATCCGGGAAAACGTCGGAAGTAAAGTGACGATGAAAAAAAAGAAAAGGTTGCTCGCTAAGACTTTGCAGTCTTATGCCTACATATTCTCAACTGGATCTTGAGAAATCAGAGCGGTCGTAGTTCACCCTTATGGGGCGTGAACTACAGAAAAGAAAATTTAAATGGCACGGCGGTGAGAGGGAAAATCTAACCTAAAGTTATCGTGCTTGGTTGAATATCCTAATGTCTATCTTATTTCAAACCTAATCGAAAATTAAATTTGAACTAAGAGATCCTAAGGGAGCATGCATACGTGGCAAAACATCACGGAATAAATAAATAGAAAGCACACGACAAAACAACGTGACAGATAAAATATATACGGAAGAACATTGTGTGTGAAATTGAATACATGAAAAACCTCATGTGATAAAATATACACGGAAGAACATCGTGGAAATCATCAACGCATAAAATTAACAGACAATCACGGCAAAACATCGTGACAGAGAAAAAATATAATCACGGAAAAACATCGTGATAAAATAACAGACATTCACTGCAAAACATCGTGAAAAATAAAGATACGCGGCAAAACATCGCGAGTAAATAACAGATATACGTGGCAAAACATCACAGTGAAAACAAATAGAAAGCACACGGCAAAACATCGTGAGATAAAAGCATATACACGACAAAACATCGTGGAAAGATATAAACATTCACGAAAAAAACATCATGAGAATAAAAGCAAGCACGACAAAACATCGTGAATCAGATTAATTACGGATGAGCAACATCAAGAATTAATCAGATAAAACAGATAAAGATACGCGGCAAAGCATCGCAGATAAAAACAGAGGTACACGGCAGAACATCGTGAGGCACAGAGGAAAATACAATCACGGGAAAACATCGTGAAAGATAAAATCAGAGGAGTAAATGACCAGATAAAAAATAATCATAAACATGGTATTATAAGGACTAAATTTCATCAAGAGAAAACAACAAGTCAAAATAATATGCATTTTATATATTTTTTAAATCCCTTTTCAATATTGAAAATAAAATAAAAATAATAACATGTTTTAAAAGAAAACAATTAAAATAAATCTAAAATTAACCAAGCTAAAAATAATACTATTATCATAGTTAATATTAATTTTAATCATAATTAGTCTAAAACAAATTTTAGGAATTAACAAATGGGCCAGATTTTTTAGAAACATAGGGTGTGATTAGTAACAATTTGGGCCCAAAATCAAAATAAACTTTAAAAATAACAAATTTATATATATAAAGTGAAAAGAATGATAAAAAAATAAAAGGAAAAATTGTTTATAAAGAAAAAGAACCTGTAATACGTGTTTCTCACTTTTGGTGTGTGCTTCCAATGTCACTCTCTCTGCAACACATTTTTGCTTTTCTCTATCTCCCTCCGTTCTGGCTGGCTTGCGTTTCCGGCGAAATGCCCTCCGTTTCTTCCTCGCCGGCGCTGCGCCCCCTCCGTGCGTGATCTCTCCCTGTGCGTTTTGAATCTTCCGTCGCGGTGATCCTCCGTCTCCTCTGCTTCCGTGTGCTGCCGGCGGCGTGCCGTTTGATTCAGGTGCCTTTCCCTCCGTTTCCATTCGTTATTGTTTGTTGAAAGTTGCGACTTACGGTTTCATCGCGGTTTTGTTGGATTTTGTAGTTTGCTCTGAATTGATTTTGATTGTTGTTGTGGTCCTGCAATGTGAATTGTTGTTCTGAATTTGTGCAGGAATTTGCAATTTTGTTGAAATAATTCGTTTGTTGCAAAAGCTATAAATTGATGGAGATGGTGACATGGTTGTTCCTTAGTCGCAACGGTTTCGTCGTCGGCGAGGTTGTGAATTGGTGATATCGTGTTGTTGCTGTTTGTGAAATTTGGTTTCTATAAGCTGCAAATTGCTAGCAAGAAGAAGAAAAAATATATATATTTGTGTGATAGCAGAATTTCTGCAGAGAAAAAAATATAGAGAGATATGTACATGTGTGTGATTGTGGAAAAAATGTTTATGAACAAAATTCTTGCAGGAAAAAAATATGACAGATAGAGATATGAAGTGAGGGAGGAAAGAATTGAAAATAAGTGGTATTGTTTTGGTGTCAATTGTGAAGAGGACTCCTTCTCTATTTATAGAGAAAATTGCTTGGAGAACAAACAAGTGATGTAATCAAGATGAGGTAAGAAGAGTGACGTATGCTTTGAAGAATCTTTGAATGAAGAATGAAGAACTTTGAACATTGAATATAGAATGAAGAACAAAGAAGATTAAATGGAATAAGAATCTAGAAGAAGAGAAAAAACAAAAGTGTAAAAAGACAATAGTTGGAAATGTGTTGTGTACTTTGTTTACCACTTAGTAACATTTTTTTCTCAAATTTGACCCACATAGTCATAAACTATTATAAATACAAATTATATATGTATATATATATATATATATATATATATATATATATATATATATATATATATATATATATATATATATATATTTTAAAAATGAGAAAAGAGGTGATAAACATAATAATTATTATAAAAAACAAATTTAGAATAACAAAAATGATTTATAAAAATTATCATTACTAAAAATTAAAACTGAAACCGATTAAAAACGATAAAATCGTCCGGTATCAAAGTGTTCAGAAAATTAAAATGAATATACCAAGCTGATCAGCAAGAAAAAACATGTATTGAAAAAATACACCGTTTTGTCAAATTTTGAAATTGATTTTACCCGCTAAAAAGGCTCAGATGGGTCAGAAACATGATGACTGGAAAGTCAAAAAATTAAAATAAGTACACCGGGTTAAAGTACGCAAAAAATAAATAAAAAATGATGTCTGAAAGTTCGATTTTAAAAATTGTCCGGATACCGACTTTTTACACTGTTGACTTTTCAGTTTGACCAAAATACCTGAAATTTGACAAGTTAATTCCGACTGATAATTCAAAAAATATTCATGAAGAAAATATATGATATTATATGCAGACGACACGGTATGAAAATATAGACAAATGAAAATGAGAAAAATAAAAATGCCTGGTCAAAATTTAGGATATGACACAGTGCATTACATGAAAATAGCAAAAACATACACCAACCAATTTGATTCCTCTACTCTATTCCATGAATATCACCACATCAGATCACCAAACCTTAATTTTCTTATTATAAGAATAAAAGGGGGGCAAAAAATAACGCACAGACATAAAGAACCAGCTTCAGTTTAGCAATAACAGAGAGAAAAATAAAAAAGGCTAGCAACCAAGTTCAAAGGAAAACTGTCTTTCTCAATAGGGTGTGTTCTTTTTCTTTATACTTGCATCAGTAAAGCAGGGAACTCCAACAAATCACACAAATACATATCAACCAGAGGTAACTAGTATAGGAGAATTTGAAGCGTACTTGAACATTCGTGCAGGTATAATCTTTTCTCTATGCATCCTCTGAACATTCATGTATTACGTTTCTGCACTTTCCATTCTTTGAAAAAAAGCGCAAGCAAGTGAGATTCAGAGCGATTCATCGTGAGAGAGCATAACAAGTCGCGGTCAGAACTGAAACAGAGTAGAAACGTGAGAGATTGACCAAACTGAGAAAGAGATCGAATTTCTTTTGAATTGTTTTACTGGTAGGTAATTAATGTATTTCTCCTACCCCTGTTCTCTCACTGAGTGTGCGATTCCGAGAAGTGGAGGTTGAAAAATTGTGAGACGATTCGAGGGAAAGCTTCGCGAGAGGGAAGCGAAATGAGAGAGTAAGGATGGATCGTGTTATGCGGTTCTACTTTTTTTTTTCTGGACGTGATTTGGATTGCCATTTCGTGTTCTTTTTCTGTCTTTCCTGAGTGTATGCTGCGGCTGACGAATATGATAGGGTTTCCAGATAACCCTTTTTTAGCAGAGCCGGGTCACGGGTTTTCCGACCCATTTCACCTTAAGATGAAGTGCCCTCACTTGGGCTTTGTTCTTGCTGTGTGTTTTGATATCTTTGGCCCATAATCCATTTTCTTTTTACTAGTTTATAGTTTTGTTTTACTTTTAGTCATAAAAATTAAAGATAGTTTCATTTAATTTTCAAAGAAATAAAATAAAACATAACAAAAAATTTAGGATTAGTGATTTAAAGTTTTAGGATAATTAATTTTAATTTTAGGATTAGATATTTTGATTTTAACCTTTAATTTTTAATAATAATGAAAATAACCAAAAAAATGATAAATATTAAAAAGACAAAAAAAATATTTATTTAGTTCTTAGGATCAAGTTTGAGGTATGAGATTTTTGTGAAGAGCCCATTAGACCTCGTGTGTGACTTAGGCGTTATTTGAGATTTGCGATCTTAAATCGCAAAGTGGTTGCCATTACATTGTTTTTAATCCATTGGACTTGTATGGTTGATCGCACATTGTTAGTTTAGGACACCTTGGACACACACGGCTTCCTCTTGCGCTACCTGACAATGAGACCACTTATTTCTCTCAATCCCGTGTTATTTAAGTGTATCCCTCCCCCATTACAACGTGTAGCGTGCGGTTTTTGTCGGTGACGCGACCACATTACCGCGGGATTGGGATTTGGGTGCTACTTTCTGATTTCTGTATTAATCCTATGAAGCTGGTTAAGGAAGGGGAAGATATCTTAAACTAACCCTGCACGCAAATGTTTTCTTTAACAAATGCTAAGAGATCGGGGAACGAGGTCTGGTTATATAAAGGGAAGCTATTAACACCCAATGTATCTATGGTAATCCATAGGAACCATCTTTTGTATGTATTTCTGTTAACTTTAAATGTTTTCTTGTGTTTATTTGCTGTGGATTGGGAAAGTTTCTCCTTTGGGAGAATTGAGAGAATGTTTTTGTGGTTTTCGGGTTTTCTGTTGTTTTTGGGAAGATACTGGACCTAAGATTTTTTATTTGTGTGCTCGCTAATATTTCACAATCTTATGCCTACGTATTCCCGTAAAGAGATTTGAGAAATCAGAGTAATTGTAGTTCCTCCTATTCTATGGGAGGAAAATGTTTGGTGTCTTGTTCAAAGCCCAAGATTAAAGCTATCTGAGTATTTGTGTCTCGTTCAAAGCCCAAGATTGAAGCTAAAGGGGTGATTGAGAGAGAATTTTCATCTCTAAAGGGAGATATCCTACCTATTCATCACAAAATGTTGAGTAATTGGTTATAAGGGGAATTACTTTAACTGGGATATGAGAAATCCAACAATGCCATAATTTCCTTTATAAGAGAGATGTCATGAAGGAAGAAAGCTTTAACTCAGTGTAGAGCAATGCCACTTTTTCCTTATGAGTCTTTCATGCTAAGAGAAGAACATTGGCTTGGATGTATAGAATCCAGAGGCTTGCCACTTACAGCAGTCAGATGAAAGATAAATTTTAGCCAGGATAAAGAAAGGACTCCAACTTGGATTTTGAATCAACAAGTGTGCCACTTACCGCAATTATCTGGACAAAAGGTTTTGATTGTTTGTTTTGATATGTGATGTATAGAGGAAATATCCTCCTGCAGAGAGGACTCATGGTCTCATCTGAGGGGGTGTTGTTTTTTGTGTACCTTGATCAAAGCCCAAGGTTGAAGCTAAAGGAAACTGACTGCACTGGGGAGGGTTTTATCTGTCTTGTACAAAGCCCAAGATTGAGGCTGACTGAGGAATTTCTTATATGAAGCCTAAGAGGAGGCTAACTTTTTCTCAGGATTATTGAAAACCAGGAGCAGGTCCAAATTGTATTGGGGAATCCAAGGGGATTTACTCTTGCTGGGAATAAGGGAAGAGTGGAAGTACCAGATGCCATGAGGCTCTGATTCTTCTAAAGATTTGTTGATGGTAAACTGACCCTGGCTGGGGTTTTTTTAGGTGAAAGTCAAACCTTGTTAGGTATCAGGGGAGTTTAAAGATGAGTTTGAAAACCTATGAGGTCTTAAATTCTGCTGGAGATGTATTGGTAAAATGATCAGGGTTTTTCCTGTGCTTTTAGGAAACTTGAGGGTCTCTGTGTGAGATCCAAGAGGAGATGAGACTTTCCAAGTCTTATTTGAATAAAACCTAAGAGGAGGTTGAGATTGTCAAAGTCTATCAAGAAGTGGTAGGCTCTGGTGTAGAGAGGGGTCTTTGTATGATGCCCAAGAAGAGGCTGTTGATTTAAGGGATGAAGACCAACCCTTAGAATGGTCTGATGTTTTAGAATTTTGACTCTCCTAGGGATTGAACTAGCACTGATGACTAATTTCTATCTTATGCCTTTAGGAAGCCTTTGGGTCCTTGTACTAAGCCCAAGAGGAGGTTGGGGAACTTCTAAGAAGCCTGTTGGTCCTTGTACTAAGCCCAAGAGGAGGTTGGGGATACTTCTAGGAAGCCTGTGGGTCTAAGCCAAAGAAAAGTTCAAGAAAGGTTTCACCGGGAATAATCCTTTCTTTGTTGAACAGTTCTAAGGTTTAAAGAAATTCAAAAGAGGTTTCACCGGGAATTAATCCTCTTTGGGGAAATGAATATCTTGTATACATATATATTTCTAAGTTTCGACAGTCTTGAGAAAAGTTTCACTGGTAATAATGCCTTTCTCTGTTCCATATTGAATAAGCCCAAGAGGAGGCAGACTGTATAGGGAATTTCCTATGAGGGAACTAGTTTTTTTCACTATGTTAGAAGTAACCTCTGGTTTGACCTAAGTGTAGACCTAGCTGCTGGGGAAACTCTAAACAAATATGCACAAGTATATACAGATAAATAAATTGACAAGTATATAAACAAGTATGCATTAAAGATAAAAGATATTGGGACTTATATAATAAGAAGAGGCCCAAGTGTCTGTGATTGATTGTATGATCTTAACTGTATGACTAGGGTTTTGAGAAATTAAAGAAAGTTTTGAGTTTATATTTGAATTAAAAAGAAGTTTGTTTGAAAAGAAATGAGTGTTTGGGACTTATAACTCAAAAAGAGGCTCAAGTGGTCTAAGAGCAGTTTCACCGGGAATAATGCTCCTCTTAGTACCAGTTTAAAACAGACAGATGATTTTGAAAATAGAGGTATGGGGCTTATAACTCAAGGAGAGGCCCATGGAGGTTGTTTATTGTTTAAAACAAAGTTTATGTACAAAAGATTGGGGCTTATACTCAAGGAGAGGCCCAAATGACTTTATTTGAAAAGACGACGATCGCATCGCGGTTTTGAAAACCACAGAGGGACTTATACAATGACTGCGGCCCCAAAAATTATTTACACAAAGGGCTGGGTCTTACACTTTACAAATAGACCCAAAAATGTTATTTTTATACAAGAGTTGGGGCTTATAGCTCAAGGAGATGCCCAGATGAAAAACAACGATCGCACCGTTTATCCTATCGGGACTTATACAATGACTGAGATCCAAAATTATTGTATTTACAAAGGGGATGGGTCTTACACTCTATTAGAGGTCCAAAAATGTTTCTAATGAAGTTTGAAAAAATCAAAATTTAAGAAAACCCTAATTTTGATTAAAAAAACAAATTTTCAAAGAAAATTAAATAGAAAATGATATAAAATACCAAACATATTTAAAAACAAGTTGTAAATTTTGAAAAATGTTTTGAAAAATCATGTTATGTTTGTTTGAAAGTGTGAAAATCGTTTGAATTTGAAAAATCAAGATGAAAATTTCATTAAAAATGTTAAAAAACAATTAAAATGAAATTCATTACAAAAATTCAAACTATATTAAATAAATAATATAAATTTGATTTTTTTGTCGAATAAAATATTTTAACATTTTTGTGAATTTTTTAAAAAAAGAACCAATAAAAAATTATTAAAATTGAGAGAGAAATTAATTTTTGAAATCAATTAAGAAAAATAAAAAAAATTCAAAAATTCAAATAATTTGAATTATGGCGCCAACGGTCATCTTCTTCTTACTCGTGACCGCGCCATGGACGATTTGTAAAACCTCATTTTTCTCTCTGATTACTCAATGGTTTTGACTTTTGTAAACATCAATCTCACTCGTTTTTGAACAAGGATTCCAATGGTACCAATTAATTGCATTTATATTAAGTGTGGAGTGAGAAATTAAGTGATGAACACATGAACCCTAATTTCTGCAAGAACACTATAAAATCCTATACACGATAGCTACAAAGTAATTGATTGAGGGGAAACACTCTACATAAGTGCAGAAACATGTTTGTAACTTGAAAACACATTTATGATGCATGGATCATAGAGTTTGAGAGTTCAGGCTTACCTCTTGCAAGAAGAAATCGGATTGTGTGTTGGAGGTGTTACAAATGTTGTGTGATGATCTAGACAGCTTCAGTGGACCTTATGTAAGGTGTTTGGAAGCTTGGAATGGATTGAAAGCAACTGGATCTTGTTATGGCACCTCAACTGCAGCTTTGACAAAAACCTTGAGCAAATGGATAGTGACTTAGTGATTATGGTGTTCCAGATATGTTTTGAGGTTATGGATCACTTATATATGACATATGTGAGGTGTTAGGATGGTTGGTTTTGATGGAATTGCTCCCTATTTGAAAATTCGAATGTTACTTGCTAAAGAAGCATTTATTGGGGTTTTGAGAGTGATAGGAAGAAAAGCATGAGTTGTTATGCTTTGGTGTAATCAAACTGATCAGAAAGAACCTCTATTTATAGTAGAACAAGTTTGTTTTGGGAGCAATAGTGATTGGGGGTTGGATTACTCCATTATCCATTGGAATTTGTCATGTAGCCAAAGTCTCCTCTAGTCATTGACTTGAGTCAATTTTGCAGGCTATGAGTCTTTTGTTGCAGGGATAAGGCTTGAATCCTTTAGTGATCAATGACTCAGTCCATGCCACCTCAATGCATCTCTTAAATGCTTTGAAACAAAATTAAAGTTTTGGAAATGCATCTTTAAGGATCACATGCCTAAGTGATATGCTTCTTGACTTGTGAGGCTTTGTGATCAGATTCTTCATCACTCATGTTGAATTTGGATAGAAATAAAATGATGCAAGTGTCAAAAATTGGCTCAAGAAATCGTGGGAACCAAGTTATGTTTTCATGCCTTTGTGTAGGCAGGATGAAAAATGCCATTTTTTGAGGCTTATAACTCCTTGCTCAAGTTGAATCATGGGAGGCTCTTGTACTTTTTGGAAAGCCCCTATAACACACTTCAACTTTGATGTTTAACTTTGGTCTTGATTTATCTTGGATCATAATGAAAAATGGCCTCAAAGTTAGTGAAAACGCAAAACAGATTCTGTCCAAAATTTCACTAAGTGTTGAAAAAGTGTCCATTTTCTATTTTTTGTGATTTTGATCAATCCATAACTCAAAATCCATTAGGATTTGGAATATGTTGTAGCTGACAATATTGAAATATGTAATGAGAGCTTTCATTTGAGCTTTGGATGGAAGAAAAAGGTTAATTGGATCACAAGTTATGGTCTTGCAAAGTTGGGTAGAAATCACTTTTTTTTCATGACTTAGTGAAAATTCAAGTTTCTTATGGTTTCCCCTTTTGTAAGTAACCCCACTTTTCTTGATTTTTCTTGATGGATGATGATCCAAACCATAATTTAACATTGTTTTTTACTTAGAGAAGCATGTTTGTCAAGAAATCCAAAAAGTCAAACTTGATTTTTGGGCACAGTTGACTTTTTGTCAGATGAATTTCAAACTTTGTGATCCTCTATGAAATCAAGTTCTTGACCCAATTCAAACATAATGGATGCATTCCATAGGTGTTTTATAGTGTTTTGAATCATGTCCCAAAGTTTGGGATGATGTTTTGGTCAAAAGTCAAAGGTATGGTTGACTTTTCCCCAGAAATCCTAGTTTGGGGTCCAGATGAATTTGAAACTTCATATTGCTCATGAACCAAGTTCTTTGTGTCCATTTGAACTTGTAAGAGGATCAATATAAGATATTTGAGGTCTTCAAAACATTTCTTGAGGGCTTGGCTCATGCATTGCTCCAAAAGTCAACTCAGGGATGAATTTGGTCAAGAAACCCTAATTCCTGATTTTTGATGAATGCATCCCCTGAGGATATTTTGAACTGGTGATTGGGTCCATGAGGTCCCTTTGAGCTTCTTGGATCATGTTTTGAAGTATTAGCTCATTCCCAGATGAATATTTGCCTCTGGAGGCAAAGGTCGATGAAAATCCTAATTTGGTGACACTGATGATCTTAAGGCTTGATCAACTTGAGATATTGCATTTTTATGCTTGATTATTGATGTGGGAGGCCTATTAATCCTTCATGGATGTTTGAGAGGCTTGACAAGTTGAGGATCATGTCCATTCTTGATTGATCCTTTGTTTGAGTACTCTGAGAGGGCTTAAAACCCTAATTCTGGATTGTAGTGAATGCATCAACAATCTTTGAGAGGATTGGTGAGGTATGAAGGTACATACATATTTTGGTGATGATTTGCACAATGATGGGAAATCTTGTGGTCAAAATTTAGGGTATGACAGATGCCCCTATTTAATCTTCTTGGACCTGAAGGTAAGAATGACGAAGACGTTCGGACATTCAAGGTAAAAGAGGATTAAATATCGGAATACCCGAAATTTTGATTGTGGTTATGAATGTGTAGCGATTTGCTCATCCATCTTGTTTTGCTAAGCGATGTTACTTATAAAAGGGTAAAACTTCCCCTCGATCCTGGTCTTCAGCCACGGAACTGGTCTTAGTTTTCTTTTGAGATAAACTTCCCCTCGATCCTGGTCTTTTGCCATGAAACTAGTCTCAGTTTCTTTTGAGATAAACTTCCCCTCGATCCTGCTCTTTTGCTACGGAACTGGTCTTAGTTTTCTTTTGAGATAAACTTCCCCTCGATCCTGGTCTTCTTCCATGGAACTGGTCTCAGTTTCTTTTGAGATAAACTTCCCCTCGATCCTGGTCTTTTGCCATGGAACTGGTCTTAGTTTTCTTTTGAGATAAACTTCCCCTCGATCCTGGTCTTTTGCCATGGAACTGGTCTCAGTTTCTTCTTGTTGAGTTCTTCCCTGGACAAGGAATGCTATTTGTAGAGTTCTTCATCAAACTTCTCGCCGAGTTTTACTGGGGAGATGCCATTTGATGGAAAAAGATTTGATGTCAGACTTGCTGGGGAGAACCATTTGTCTGAACTACAGAGGTGTGCAAACTTCTCTGTGGGAGATGACATTTGTCGACCTACTGGGGAAAACAAGTCTCTTGAGAGATTATTTTTTTTCTTGGTGATGTTACATCATACTTCCCTTCGAGACCTTTTTCAGAGAAATTCCATGTGATGTAATCCAATTTTGAGGTGCTGATAACTTCATTGAAAGTAAATTTTTCGGGGAGAAACTGTCATATTGCTAAGAGTCTTTTGGTGGAGAGGCTTTCTCTGTGGATTTTTCCTTAATCCGGGAAAGAAAAATATCATCTTCGGTGGTGATGAGCGAATTTTCAAAGGTGTATAACCAAACAACTTCTTGTCTTTCAGAGGTTCAAGTTATCAAAGTGGTCGAGGACCGATTTCCATCCAGGAATACACTGGAGAGAGACTGTTTAGACGGTACATTTTCCTGATAAGGACGACTGACAACTCTATCAGAGAGAGGACGCTTATCACTTGGGGATGAATATGACCAGAGTGATATTACTGCAACATGTGTATGAACATGAATCAATTATGCATGATGTATGAGATGCTGATGCTGACAAAACATACACGACATACAGACTGACGATGAACACAACCGGATACTCCGCCACTCCGAGAGATGAGGGTATCACTGGAGATTCTAAAAGTTGTTCTTTTGCTTGGGAATAGGGATTCCTGCATTTGTTCCGGTTTCCGGAGGTACAAACCTGCCAGGGATAGAAATCCGTTCTTGTTTTTCAGAGGTGGACCCTATTGGGGAGAAAACCTAGCAATTGGTTCTCAGAGGTAAGAACTCTATCGGGGATGATAGATGGATCATTCTGTCTAAAATAGTTGATCCTTTATTCAGGGAGTACTTTGATTGTGCATTTTGAGGTTTGATCACTACTGGAGAAGCAGTCGATATTCCTTTTTGTGCTTATTAATAAAAAAGAAATTGCCATCTTTATTTTAAAAGCAAAAGTAAAAATTTGAAATTTCTATTTTGAAAACAAAAGTAAAAATTCATTTTTTTGTTTCAAGAGTCATTGATCATATTAAACATGTCATTTTGCAAAGCAGAATAAATGAGAATTGCAAACAAAAGGCACAATGGCTCAAATTTTATTGAGAGAATGGTAATCATTCAAACACATGATCCCATGGAGCATTACAAAGTTTAGAAAATGGTAATTTAAAGGAAAAGGGGCCACATACAACGACCGATATCCTTCCACCAACTTTGAATTCTGGACATTCTAAGCTTCTGTCGAAGGTGACCTTGACTGAAGTTTTCCTGACGGATGACGTTACTGCTGAGGAATCAATCTTGTCGGACGTAGTTAATTGCCATGAATCCCTAATTTTTGCCTGGATTGGTTTTTCAGGTTTTCAATCTATCGGGATGATTTTGGCTTATGTCTCTAATTTTTTCTTGGACCGCCCTTTCAGATTTTCAATCCACCAAGACGTTTTTTATTTAATTAGGCGAAGTATTTCTTGACTACATCAATATTTGTGGGGTAGGTAAACTCCTCTCCATCCATGGTTGCGAGTCTCAAGGCACCGCCTGAAAAGGATTTCTTAACAACATCGGGGCCATCATAATTCAGAGTCCATTTTCCCCTGGAATCAGTGAGAAATGATTGTATCTTTTTGAGAACGAGGTCTCCTTCCCTGAAGACACGGGGTCAGACCTTTTTGTCAAACGCCCTTTTCATTCTTTGCTGATACAACTGACCATGGCATAAAGCCGTCATTCTTTTCTCTTCGATCAGATGCAAATTCGTATCTGCTCTAACACTATTAAGCTTTTGTTAGCTTGGCTTCCATTAATACTCTCAGTGATGGGATCTCTACTTCTATGGGGAGCATTGCTTCCATGCCATATAGTAGAGAGAAAGGGGTTTCCCCTGTTGAAGTGCGGACAGACGTGCGATAACCGTGAAGGTCAAAGGGTAGCATCTCATGCCAATTTTTGTAGGTTACGACCATCTTCTGAATGATCTTCTTAATGTTCTTGTTAGCCGCTTTTACCGCTCCATTCATTTTAGGCCGGTAGGGAGATGAGTTATGGTGTTCGATCTTGAGCTCAACACACAACTCTTTCATAATCTTGTTGTTCAAGTTAGATCCATTATCCGTAATGATCTGGCTTGGAACACCATAACGGCAGATGAGATTGTTCTTGATAAATCGGACCACCACTTGTCAGGTTACATTGGTGTATGATATTGCTCGACCCATTTCGTGAAGTAATCAATGGCTACCAGGATGAATCGATGTCCGTTTGAGGCTTTGGGTTCAATCATGCCAATTATGTTGATTCCACATATAGAAAAAGGCCATGGAGAAGAAAGAACCTTGAGATGTGTTGGCGGTACATGGATTTTGTCAGCGTATATCTGACACTTGTGACACCTCCTCATGTACTTGTAGTAATCAGATTCCATTATCAGCCAATAATATCCCACTCTCAGAATTTTTCTTGTCATTGTGTGTCCATTTGCATGAGTGCCAAAGGATCCTTCATGAATCTCTTTCATTAACATGTTTGATTCTTGTCTGTTTACGCATCTGATCAAAACCATGTCGAAGTTTCTCTTGTAGAGTATATCATTATTTAGGAAGAAGTTGTCAGCCAGTCTTCGAAGAGTCTTCCTATCTTTTCTGGATGCCCCAGGAGGGTATTCCTGTTTTTGAAGGAAGCATTTGATATCATGATACCAAGGTTTGTCATCGATGACGGCTTCCACTACAAATATGTAAGTGGGCCTATCAAGGCGCATTATGTTAATCTTGGGTATGTCGTTCCATCGATTCACACTAATCATGGAGGATAAGGTAACTAGTGCATCAGCCATGTGGTTTTCTTCACGAGGAATGTGATGAAAATCAATCTTTTTGAAGAAGGGTAACAACCTTCTTGCGTTGTCTTTGTAAGGAATCAACCCAAGTTGATATGTGTTCCACTCTCCTTTGATCTGATTTATAACCAGGGCTGAGTCTCCGTACACATCCAAGTTCTTTATCCTTAGGTCAATAGCTTCTTCGAGACCCATGATACAAGCTTCATTTGAATGTCAATATGGCAGTGAAAGGGATATGGGTACCCTGAGGTGTTACGATGATTGCCCCAATTCCGTTTCCATAAGCGTTGACAGCTCCGTCGAATATTAGTCCCCATTGGGAACCTGGTTCCGGCCCTTCACTGGGTAGCGGTTCATCGCAATCTTTCATTTTTAGGTACATGACATCTTCATCTAGGAAGTCAAATTTGACTGATTCCTGATTGTTAATCGATTGATGAGCCAAATGATCGGCTAAAATACTTCCTTTGATGGCTTTCTGAGCATGGTACTCGATGTTGTATTCCGATAACAACATTTGCCAACGGGCAATCCTTCATGTGAGAGCAGGCTTTTCAAAGATGTACTTGATTAGATCCATTTAGGATATTAACCAAGTAGTGTGATAGATCATGCACTGGCGCAGACTTTTGCCTGCCCAAGCCAGAGCGCAACAAGTTTTCTCGAGCATGGTGTATCGAGTTTCACAGTCCGTGAATTTCTTGCTTAAGTAGTAAATGGCAGACTTTTTTCTTTTTGTCTCGTCTAATTGGCCAAGCACATAACCCATGGAGTCTTCCAAGACTGTTAAGTAAATGATCAGTGGTCTTCCTTCCACTGGAGGAGACAAAATCGGTGGATTCAACAGATATTCTTTGATGCTGTCGAAAGCTTTTTGGTAATCTTCTGTCCATACACATCTTTGGTTCTTTCTGAGTAGTTTGAAGATCGGCGCGCATGTCGTGTTCATGAGGGATATGAATCTTGAGATTTAATTCAGACCTCCCAAAAATTCTCTGACTTGTTTTTCATTCTTTAGAGAAGGCATTTTTTGAATGGCCTTGACTTTGTTGGGATCAACCTCAATTCCTTTTTGGCTGACGATAAATCCCAAGAGTTTTCTTGAGCGAACACCGAATGTGCATTTATTAGGATTCAAGCAGAGTTTTTATTTTCTCAGACGCTCGAATAACTTTGATAGGTGTTCCACATACTCTTCTTCTGTTTTAGATTTGGTGATCATGTCATCGACGTACACTTCAATCTCTTTGTGCATCATGTCATGAAACAGAGTTGTCATGGCCCTTTGATAGGTTGCTCCTACGTTCTTCAGACCGGACGACATTACCTTGTAATAAAAGGTTCCCCACGGGGTGATGAATGAAGTTTTCTCCATATCTTCTGGTGCCATTTTGATTTGATTATAGCCCGAGAATCCATCCATGAAGGAGAAGACTTTAAATTTTGTTGTGTTATCTACCAGTATATCTATGTGTGGTAGGGGAAGTCATCCTTTGGACTTGCTTTGTTCAAATCCCTGTATTCTACACACATTCTGACTTTTCCGTCCTTCTTTGGAACTGGCACTATGTTGGCTAGCCATATCAGGGTGAGTCCTTCTCAGTCTTTTTTTTACCGGAGGACATCCCGTTTTCAGTGGTAAGTGATGTTCCACGATGCTGGTATCCAACCCTGGCATATCCTGGTAGGACCAAGCAAACATATCTATTAACTCTTTGAGAAGTTTTATTAAGCCTTCTCTGACAGTAGGACTGAGCAGTGCTCAAATCTTAAACTCCTTTCTTTCTTCTTCTGAACACAAATTGACCGTTTCCATCGGCTCTTTATGAGGCTCGATGGACCTTTCCTCTCGTCTGAGTAGTAGGGAAATATCTTCTGGAATTTCTTCGTCTCCTTCCTCTTCTGCTTTAAATACCGGGAATTCGAAGTTGGGAGAAGGCATTGGATCATATGTTTCAATGGGGTTTAAAACAAGCAATCTGCATGACATGATGATTTCTTTTTAGAAAAGACAAAGAGAATGTAAGAGTGTGTGCAGTGTATTTTCTGAAAACTCTTGTTTTTATTTTGGGTTGTTTTTTAGGATTACCATTTTCTGTAAAACAAAAAGTGAAAACAGCAATAAAGATGCGGGAATTCAGAATGACATTATTTATTCATGATTTGTCGATTCTTGAAACACAACCCTATAAAACAAAACTCTACCGCTTTGGACGAAGCGGAGAGGGACATTTACAGAAAAGTAAGCCCTATAAAACATCTGTTTCACCCAGGCAATGTGAAAGGTTAAAACAAAGATGTGGCAATTACTTCGACTTATGAACGACTTTCGGACATCGACCGCGACCCAATGGCAACGAACTCCTCTGTGAATCACAAAGTCTGGTACTTTCCTTTTTGGTTTGTCTTTAAAAATGACACTGATTTTTGGAGGAGTAGGATCATTGGAGTCTTCTTCCCATGCAAAATTATCATAAGAGGGATCTTCTGTCGCATCTTCCATAGTATTTTCACTCTCAAGAGGATCTCCCTATCCAGTTGGTTGGATGTCCTCGTATCTAATGCGAGAGATTTCAGGAGCAGTGTATTTAACTAGAAAGTCGTACTTGCCACTTGGCTTCCCTAAGGTATCTCATGTTTCTGTGGAACAGATGAGTCATCTTCCTCAATGACATTGACTTCAGGAAATGCGTAGTTAATGAATTTTTGTCCTGTGATTTTTCCAAATTCATCAACGTGGTGTTGGACATTTCAGAATGTTCTGAGTAAGGATTCCATGATTCTGCGGGAACATGTGTATTCTTTTCAGGATTACTCAGCTGATAGGCATTGTTCGGCTGACCCTTTTGCCCCGAGTCTTCCGTGTATGGCTTCTAGATAGGCAAGTCATCTAGGGGATCATAATAATCGTAGTCAAAGTTGTTCTTCATCAGATTGTCTTCCTCTAATAAGTTGGGTGAAGTACGACTTCCTTCGGGATCACAATCTCCATAGATCATTCCGACGTCTGATCTTGGTATATATCTGGGACTTTGCTTTGGAGAGCAGAATGGTATGTATATTTCTCCCTGAGATATATAACCTTCATCGTTAAGATAAGATTTTCATTCCTCATCTGTATCAGAAAAGTTGTTCCCATCGATGGTGTGAACTTCTTGAGATACTGGGTGGAGGAAGCCTCCGCTGTGGAAGAAATCCTGAATGGGACGAAAACTTTCATCCTTCTTCGTAGTCTGGGTACAGGTCGGAGAGAAACCAAGACCTTTTCTTGTCTTGTTATCAGTAGGAATTACAATATGTCCCCATCCTTTTATGTCACTACTCCTCATTACTTTGAGAGCGTCCTTGTATGAGGAAATCGATGTTCCTATTTCTTGGTGATTCTCGTTGCTCACCGAGAGTGCTTGAAATTGAGTTCCAACGACCTCCTCTAGTTCTACACAGGAGAATGATGATAAGTTGTTCACGATTAAAGTTTGCTCTCCGCATACCATGACTAATTTTTCGTTCTTGACGAACTTCAACTTCTGGTGAAGTGTCGAAGTGACTGCCCCAACTTTGTGTATCCAAGGTCTTCCTAATAAACAGTTGTATGCTGCTCGGATGTCCATGACCTAGAAAGTGACTTGGAAAGTGTGAGGACCAATGGTTATGGGAAGATCGACTTCGCCGATGACTGTTTTTCTGGATCCATCAAAGGCTTTGACGATGATTTCACTGCCTCTCATTGGAGTACTTTGAAAAGATAGCCGAACCAAAGTTGACCTTGGCATGACATTTAAGGATGAACCTGTGTCTACCAGTATGCTGGCTAAAGCATCGTCTTGGCAATTGACTGTGATATTGAGTGCCATATTATGGTTCTTCCCTTCCTCTGGAAGTTCTTCATCACTGAATCACAAGTTGTTGCACAGAGTGATGTTGGAGATGATGCTGTAAAATTGACCCACGGTCACATCTTGTTCTACAAAGGCCTATTCCAAGACTCTCTGTAGGGCTTCTCGGTGAGCTTCTGAACTAAGCAGGAAAGATAACACAAAAATTCGAGAAGAAGTTTGCAACAATTGATCCACAATGTTGTACTCGTTTTTCTAAATGAGCTTCAACATTTCATCGTTGTTCCTCACAGGTTCCGCATTGACTTGTTGGTTAGGAACTTCGACTTGATGTTCCTTTTCTTTGGTAGGCTCTCCAACTCCTCTGTTGAAGATCCAACTGATCCAGGTAACTCGACTGATGTCGGCAATGTTCACAATGGAGGGTAATGGAGTTTCTTTTCCATTTTCTATGGTCGTTGCACCGTACTTGTATGAGATAGCCTTTTCTGACTTATACGGTATCAGACATGGCAAGTAGACGACCACATGGTTTTTTTAGGCCTTTTGACCGTCGTAGGCCACCTCAATCAGCTCTAATTTTGGAAATTTTCTATTGCCAAGAGAGACTTTTGACTCATTGAGCAGAGGAATTATGGCGTAAACATCTTTGGTTATTCCATGACTAGAGATCATGACAGTGTTTTTGTCTTGAACAGGGAGGTAATCTTGTATCATGTTGATTGATTCAGAATTTAAGCATGGTTGAATCTCCTTTCGGTCTAACTGATGCTGGAGGGTTGCTCGTACGAGATAACATCCTTGGTTATTTTCCGAGCATATTCCACAGCGTTCATAATTGTGAGGTGGTACCCGACCATATCCGCTTTGTATGCAGTGCATCCTTACTAGATATGTTTCTAACAAGTGGACATCACAGTTTTGGTGTCTACCAGAATTCTCATCAGTCATGCTAACTTGTTGTGTGTCTTCATCCAGGTAGATCGGAAGCCACTAGTGGTCCAACAAATGTTGAAGAGCCCTTTGCACAAGTGCACACCCTTGGTCGTTTTCGTAGCATTCTTTACAGTCTTGATAATCGTGTGAGGCTAGAAAACCATGTCTGACCTGTTTGGCATGTAACTCCACTAGAATGGTATTCATTAAGCGGATTTCTAAGATCTGAACCATATTGACTTGGTGATCACTTCTTTCATGGTAGTCTTGGATCCATCTGAGATCTATTTGACGCTGGAGGGCCTCTTGTACAAAAGAGCATCCCTGATTGTCTTTTGAGCAGATTGGGCAAGTGTTGTAATCGTGTAGCGGCAAATTGTAATAGTGACTTTGTCTTGAATGCATTGCTACTAAATTGACGTTCATTGCACGGATGTCGTGGTTCTGAACAATGTTGGGATGTGCATGTGCCATGTTTACTTCATGAATCCTGTGATCCTGAATCCAGCCTAGATCCATTTGCTCTTGCAGAGCTGTTTGCACTATGGCACATCCTTGATTGTTCTTGGAACAAATATCACACTGATGATAGTTATGAGATGGCACATGGTCGTACCCGCTCTGTCTGCAATGCATCTTTACCAGGTTGGTTCCTAGTAAGCGTACATTGTGAATTTGATAACTGCTGCCAGGTTCTCCTTCTATCAAATTCACTGTAGTCTTTTCATATTGCGATAACGAGTTTGTTTGGACATTTGGATTAGTATCTTCGAAAGATAAAACCTTGTTCCTGACGAGCTTTTGTACATCAGACTTGAAGCTGAGACAATTCTCAATGTTATGTCCCGATCCTCCTTGATGGCAAGGGCATGTTTTATCTGCTTTGAACCAAAAAGGTAGATTTTCTAGTATTCTAAGAGGAGTTCTGGTTTAAATGTGCCCCTTGTCCAGTATAAGTGGAAATAATTCGGCGTACAACATCGGTATAGGGTCAAACCCTGATGGTCGTGTAGTACGATTGTTATTATTGTACTGCGGGCGAGCCTGCTGAAGAGGCTGTTGCGGCCTTTGCTGATACTGTTATTGATTTGGTTAGCTCTGAGCAACCTGAAGTTGATAACTCAGAGCTGGCGCCGGGTTGATAGCGAGAGTTACCGTTGCTGCCGATTGATACCTTCGCCTTTACTTTCCCAGAGAGATATTACTGATATCTTTCTCTTTCTTCTTGTGGAAAGTACTACCGTATCTTTTGGTACTGGTAGATGGTTCTGCATATTTGACCAATCGTCCTTCTCAGACTACTTCTTCAAGGCGTACTCCCATGTTTGCCATTTCAGTGAAGTCACTAGGTGCACTTGCAACCATTCGATCGTAATTAAACGAGCTTAATGTTTTCAGGAAGATCTTTGTCATTTCCTTTTCCTCGAGAGGAGGACAGATCTGGGCGGCGATTTCAAGCCATATTTGAGCATATTCCTTGAAGGTTTCTTTATCCTTTTGTGACATTGCTCTGAGCTGATCCCTATCTAGTGCCATGTCCAAGTTGTATTTATACTGCTGAACGAAGGCTGCCCCGAGATCTCTGAAAGTACTGATCTTGGTGCGATTTAAACCCATGTACCATTTGAGTGCGACACTGGTTCAATTGTCTTGGAAGTAATGGATCAGTAGCTGTTGATTTTCTGTCTAGGTAGACATTTTCCGAGCGTACATCACCAAATGACTTTGAGGGCAAGAGTTGCCTTTGTATTTTTCAAAGTCAGGCACCTTGAATTTGTGTGGTATCTTTACATTAGGGACCAAGCAGAGGTCAGCGGCATCTTTACCAAATAAGTCTTGACCGCGAATGGCATGCAGTTCCTTCTGCATTTCCAAGAATTGTTCCTGGAACTCATTCATCCTTTCGTATACTTCTTCATTTCTGCCTGAAGCAGCCTACAGAATCTATTCTTTTGGGATAGTGTGTACCACTGGTTGTGGTATAGTCATTATGGCGGTAACTCTTGGTGCTTCAGTGACCTAAAGTTTGTAACCTTCAGGAGTTTCTGCTGTAATCCTTGCATCTTCATTTACCCGAAGTTTGTAACCTTCAGGCCTGGCAGTTCCTGCTATGACTTCCGGGTCTTTGGTGACCGGTGGGATGTATCCTTCAGGTATAAAGTTGAGAGGCATGCCCCAGAGGAAACCTTTAGGCATGTTGTACTAAGGAGGACTGCCAGGTGTCTTAAACGCCAGTGTAGACGTAATCTCCGAGATCACAGTCCTTTGATGTTGTTGTTCATGGGCTGCTGCCGTGGATTGCATGTCGTTGTGGAGTTTCTCCAAACTCTCGTTTAGAGCATTGATTTCTTCTCTCAGCTCTCTGTTCTCTTCCTCGAGATCGTCCATTTTCTTTTGTCGATTGGCCCGAGTATTGTACGAATGAGACAGTTTGACTCTAGAGTGCGACACATATGTGAAACTCAAAGACAAAGATGTGTTATGTGAGAATGATGAATGATATGCAAAGAATTAAAATGATATATATATTTTTTTAGTTTTTGTTTTCAAAAGAACTCTTAACATTTATATTGCAAATATCACACATCGGGGGAGACCCTTTTATTGAACTCGAAAGATTACAGTATTTTACAGGGAAAAGTACAGTATTTTACAAAGTGCGAGAAGGAAAATTAGGCATATGGATCCTGAGTTCTCTCTAAGGAGAGCTCACATGCTGGTTCTTGAACTTTTCTTTTCTTTCATTGGGCTCCTTCAGCCGTTGCCAGGTCGACGATTCTTTGCCAAGTGAAAGGAGTGAGAAAATTTCTTCGTTCCTCCTGACTTTCTATGGCATGCTGCTCTAATATCTCAATCAGGGCATCCTTTTCCTTTAGCAGTTCCTGGATCTTGGTGCATTCCAAATTAAGAATCTGGTACTTGTTCTTGCATGAGTTCTTTTCGCGTTGGACGTTGTTGAGAGCGACCTGGAGTTTTTCTGCATCAGACATGATATAACGGACAAATTCCTTTAAGGGAAAAACTTCTTGACAAGGGTAAGGCATCCTCAGTTTGATAGCCCTAGTTTGTATCCAGTGGAGATAAGGCTCTGCAGTGATACAGTTTGGCCTCCCCAAGGACTCTCTCCCCTTCCTGTGAATATGTTGCCAAGCATACACTATTTCTTTCTTTAGTGCCCTGTCATTTTCTTCTTCCTTGAAGAAAAGACCTTCCAAATGAGCATTATGTGGGATATTCTTCATCGGGTATCCAAGTTGACGGCGAGCTAAAATTGGATGATAGTTGATCCCTTCTTTAGTACCAATAAGGGGTACATTAGGGAAATTTCCACAATTGTCGATGATTTTTATCCCGTCATAGATCCGATTGTACCAATCTATGTCGGAGTTGGTAAGAAACATAATCTTTCGCAACCATCGTAGACTACTCTTGTGATCCCAAAAAGTAGCAGACTTGGGTAAGTGGGAAATAAACTATTTGTAGAGTAATGGTACACAACATGTGATTATTCCTCCACTGTACAAATTCCATAAGTGTACAGAATGATAAGCATCCGCGAGTAAAGTTGGGACCGGGTTCCTAATTAGGAATATCTTAACAGCATTGGTGTCGACGAAGTTGTCAATGTAGGGAAAGAGGAATAACCCATATATGAGCAGAACAAAGACATCCTCGAAAGTGGCTATATTTCCTATATTGGCAAAGTATAGAGCTTTATCCATTAGGAATTTAGCCGGTAAACCTTGGATTCCTCCTTTGGCGGTCATGTGAGTCATGATTTCTGACTCATCCAAAGAGATTGCTCTTGCAATGGCTTGATCCTTTGGAATTTCTTCTTGTTCGAAAAGTGAATCTTGATCAGTGATAGGTAAATCAATCAGGTGGGAGTACTCTTCCAGTGTTGGTGTGAGGTGGTAATCTGGGAAAGTGAAGCAGTGGTAAACCGGATCGTAGAATTAAACCAATGTAGACAGGATCCCTTCAACCATGTTGACTTTTAAAAGAGATAACAGTCCTCCGTGCTTAGCTCTGAAAGCCTCAGGATTAGTAATCCTCCTTCCCAATTTCCTTAGGTCTTCCAGTTTTGGAACCTTGAAGGTGTACTTGTGCGTTTTTCTTCTTTCGAAATCCATAACGCAACCTCTCTCTGATATTTGCAATTATTGTTTCAGTTCTTTTAGAAAAAAGATTTTTTTTCTTGTTAAAAAGAGGTTTTTTAAAGAATGCATGGATGCATGAATGCATCAAACAAAAACATTTGAAAACATGGGTTTAGGGGTTCATCGTCATGAGCATGGAGCCATGGATCTACCCATCCCCAAAGGTGTGTACTAATAGGTCAATTTTTGTACCTGTAGAACGGGTTCTAACAAAGGTTCCCAAAATCATTGACCCCTCTTAGGGATATTAACAGAAAACTGATTGGGAAAGCTGTAATATCCTAAGATGAATCTCCTTTGAGTGTAGTATCGTGTATCAACTATTCCCGATAGTCACCGCACTACCTAATGGTTTAATGGTTAAGTGTCTACTAATCCTCAGCTTCAAGGGTAACCCAATGGGATAAAGCAATGCTTTCACGACATGCTCGTTCAACATTGGTAAATCCACGCGGGCACCTCTACTGATTCGGTGGACTCTCAAGTCATCTTGTTCGGGATTCACTCCCTATAAGCCTCCCCAAATACGCCACCGCTTATCTTAATGTTCTCTCGGACTCACCACATGCGTATTAATTGCATTCCCGGATAACAGTAATTTAAACACGGGTATCAAATAATATGAAAGTATATGATATTTATATAATTGAGAAAACAAGTAAATAAACAGAAAAATAAATACAAAGCAAGGCCTATAACTCGTAGGAACTCTAATCCTAATTTCCCCAGCAGAGTCGCCATTTTTCTGCAGCTTGCGGTTTTTGTCGGTAACGCGACCACATTACCGCAAGATTGGGATTTGGGTGCTACTTTCTGATTTCTATATTTATCCTATGAAGCTAGTTAAGGAAGGGGAAGATATCTTAAACTAACCCTACACGCAAATATTTTCTTTAACAAATGCTAAGAGATCGGGGAACGGGGTTTGGTTATACAAAGGGAAGCTATTAACACCCAGTGTATCTATGGTAATCCATAGGAACCTTCTTTTGCATGTATTTTTGTTAACTTTAAATAATTTCTTGTGTTTATCTGCTGGGGATTGGGAAAGTTTCTCCTTTGGGAGAATTGAGAGAATGTTTTTGTGGTTTTCGGGTTTTCTGCTGTTTTTGGGAAGGTACTGGACCTAAGATTTTTTATTTGTGTGCTCGCTAAGATTTTGCAATCTTATGCCTACGTTAAAGAGATTTGGTAAATCAGAGCAATCGTAGTTTCTCCTATTTTATGGGAGGAAAATGTTTGGTGTCTTGTGCAAAGCCCAAGATTGAAGCTATCTGAGTATTTGTGTCTTGTTCAAAGGCCAAGATTGAAGCTAAAGGGGTAATTGAGAGAGAATTTGTCATCTCTAAAAGGAGATATCCTACCTATTCATCACAAAATGTTGAGTAATTGGTTATAAGGAGAATTACTTTAACTGGGATATGAGAAATCCCGCAATGCCATAATTTCCTTTATAAGAGAGATGTCATGAAGGAAGAAAGCTTTAACTCAGTGTAGAGAAATGTCACTTTTTCCTTATGAGTCTTTCATGCTAAGAGAATGACATTAGCTTGGATGTATAGAATCCAGAGGCTTGCCACTTACAGTAGTCAGATGAAAGATATATTTTAGCCAGGATAAAGGAAGGGCTCCAACTTGGATTTTGAATCAACAAGTGTGCCACTTACAACAATTATCTCGACAAAAAGTTTTGATTGTTTGTTTTGATATGTGATGTATAGAGGAAATATCCTCCTGTAGAGAGGACTCATGCTCTCATCTGAGGGGATGTTGTTTTTTATGTACCTTGATCAAATCCCAAGGTTGAAGCTAAAGGAAACTGACTCCAATGGGGAGGATTTTATCTGTCTTGTACAAAGCCCATGATTAAGGCTGACTGTGGAATTTCTTATATGAAGCCTAAGAAGAGGCTAACTTTTGCTGAGGATTATTGAAATCCAGGAGCGGGTCCAAATTGTATTGGGGAATCCAAGGGGATTTACTCTTGCTAGGAATCAGGGAAGAGTGGGAGTACCAGATGCCATGAGGCTCTGATTCTTCTAAGGATTTGTTGATGGTAAATTGACCCTGGCTGGGGATTTTTTAGGTGAAAGTCAAACCTTGTTAGGTATCAGGGGAGTTTAAAGATGAGCTTGAAAACCTATGAGGTCTTCAATTCTGCCGGAGGCTAGTGTATTGGTAAAATGATCAGGGTTTTTCCTGTGCTTTTAGGAAACTTGAGGGTCTTTGTGTGAGATCCAAGAGGAGATGAGACTTTCCAAGTCTTATTTAAATGAAGCCCAAGAGGAGGCTGAGACTGTCCAAGTCTCTCAAGAAGTGGTAGGCTCTGGTGTAGAGAGGGGTCTTTGTATGATGCCCAAGAGGAAGCTGTTGATTTAAGGGATGAAGACCAACGCTTAGAATGGTCTGATGTTCTAGAATTTTGACTCTCCTGGGGATTGAACTAGCACTGATGACTAATTTCTATCCTATGCCTTTAGGAAGCCTTTAGGTCCTTGTACTAAGCCCAAGAGGAGGTTGGGGAACTTCTAAGAAGCCTGTTGGCCCTTGTACTAAGCCCTTGAGGAGGCGGAGGATACTTCTAGGAAGCCTGTGGGTCTAAGCCAAAGAAAAGTTCAAGAAAGTTTTCACCGGGAATAATCCTTTCTTTGTTGAACAGTTCTAAGGTTTAAAGAAATTCAAAAGAGGTTTCACTGGGAATTAATCCTCTCTAGGGAAATGAATTTCTTATATACGTATATATTTCCAAGTTTTGACAGTCTTGAGAAAAGTTTCACCGAGAATAATGCCTTTCTCTGTTCCATATTGAATAAGCCCAAGAGGAGGCAGGCTGTATAGGGAATTTCCTTTTAGGGAACTAGTTTTTTGACTATGTCAGAAGTAACCTCTGGTTTGACCTATGTGTAGACCTAACTGCTGGGAAAACTCTAAACAAATATGCACAAGTATATACAGATAAATAAATTGACAGGTATATAAACAAGTTTGCATTAAAGATAAAAGAAATTGGGACTTATACAATGAGAGGAGGCCCAAGTGTCTGTGATTGATTGTATGATCTTAACTATATGATTAGGGTTTTGAGAAATTAAAGAAATTTTTGAGAAAACTTTGAGTTTGAATTTGAATTAAAAAGAAGTTTGTTTGAAAAGAAAAGAGTGTTTGGGGCTTATAACTCAAAGAGAGACCCAAGTGGTCTAAGAGCAGTTTCACCGGGAATAATTCTCCTCTTAGTACCAGTTTAAAACAGACATATGATTTTGAAAACAGAGGTATGGGGCTTATAACTCAAGAAGAGGCACATGGAGGTTATTTATTGTTTAAAACAAAGTTTATGTACAAAAGATTAGGGCTTATACTCAAGGAGAGGCCTATATGATTTTATTTGAAAAGGTGATGATCGCGTCGCGGTTTTGAAAACCACAGAGGGACTTACACACTGAATGAGGCCCCAAAAATTATTTACACAAAGGGATAGGTCTTACACTCTATAAAGAGGCCCAAAAATGTTATTTTTATACAAGAGTTAGGGCTCATAGCTCAAGGAGATGCCCAGATGAAAAACAACGATCACACTGTTTATCGTATCGGGACTTATACAATGACTGAGACCCAAAATTATTGTATTTACAAAGGGGATGGATCTTACACTCTATTAGAGGTCCAAAAATGTTTCAAATGAAGTTTGAAAAAATCAAAATTTAAGAAAACCCTAATTTTGATTAAAAAAACAAATTTTCAAAGAAAATTAAATAGAAAATGATATAAAATATCAAACATATTTAAAAACAAGTTGTAAATTTTGAAAAATGTTTTGAAAAATCATGTTATGTTTGTTTGAAAGTGTGAAAATCGTTTGAATTTGAAAAATCAAGATGAAAATTTCATTAAAAATGTTAAAAAAACAATTAAAATGAAATTCTTTACAAAAATTCAAACTATATTAAATAAATAATATAAATTTGATTTTTTTGTCGAATAAAATATTTTAACATTTTTGTGAATTTTTTAAAAAAAGAACCAATAAAAAATGATTAAAATTGAGAGAGAAATTAATTTTTGAAATCAATTAAGAAAAATAACAAAAATTCAAAAATTCAAAAAATTTGAATTATGGCGCCAACGGTCACCTTCTTCTTCCTCGCGACCGCGCCATGGACGATTTGCAAAACCTCACTTTTCTCTTTGATTACTCAATGGTTTTGACTTTTGTAAACATCAATCTCACTCGTTTTTGAACAAGGATTCCAATGGTACCAATTAATTGCATTTATATTAAGTGTGGAGTGGGAAATCAAGTGATGAACACATGAACCCTAATTTCTGCAAGAACACTATGAAATCCTATACACGATAGCTATAAAGCAATTGATTGAGGGGAAACACTCTACATAAGTGCAGAAACATGTTTGTAACTTGAAAACACATTTATGATGCATGGATCATAGAGTTTGAGAGTTCAGACTTACCGCTTGCAAGAAGAAATCTAATTGTGTGTTAGAGGTGGTGCAAATGTTGTGTGATGATCTGGATAGCTTCAATGGACCTTATGTAAGGTGTTTGGAAGCTTGGAATGGATTGAAAGCAACTGGATCTTGTTGTGGCACCTCAACTGCAGCTTTGACAAAAAGCTTGAGCAAATGGATAGTGACTTAGTGATTCTGGTGTTCCAGAAATGTTTTGAGGTTATGGATCACTTATATATGACATATGTAAGGTGGTAGGATGGTTGGTTTTGATGTAATTGCTCCCTATTTGAAAATTCGAATGTTACTTGCTAAAGAAGCATTTTCTGGTTTTTTGAGAGTGAAAGGAAGAAAAGCATGAGTTGTTATGCTTTGGTGTACTCA
Source organism: Lathyrus tuberosus (assembly GCA_022829125.1). Lineage (NCBI taxonomy): Eukaryota > Viridiplantae > Streptophyta > Magnoliopsida > Fabales > Fabaceae > Lathyrus > Lathyrus tuberosus. The sequence continues at coordinate 6,303,313 of JALAZF010000278.1, read as the reverse complement.
AACTGATCAGAAAGAACCTCTATTTATACTAGGGCAAGTTTTTTTTGGGAGCAATAGTGATTTGGGGCTGGATAACTTCATTATCCATTGGAATTTGTCATGTAGCCAAAGTCTCCTCTAGCCATTGACTTGAGTCAATCTTGCAGGCTATGAGTCTTCTGTTGCAGGGATAAGGCTTGACTCCTTTAGTGATCAATGATTTAGTCCATGCCACCTCAATGCATCTCTTGAATGCTTTGAAACAAAATTGAAGTTTTGGAAATGCATCTTTAAAGATCACATGCCTAAGTGATAGGCTTCTTGACTTGTGAGGCTTTATGATCAGATTCTTCATCATTCATATTGAATTTGGACAGAAATGAAATGATGCTAGTGTCCAAAATTGGCTCAAGAAATCGTGGGAACCAAGTTATGTTTTCATGTCTTTGTGTAGGCAGGGTGAAAAATGCCATTTTTATAGTCTTATAACTCCTTGCTCAAGTTGAATCATGAGAGACTCTTGTACTTTTTGGAAATCCCCTATAACATACTTCAACTTTGATGTTTAACTTTGGTCTTGATTCATCTTGGATCATAATGAAAAATGGCCTCAAAGTTGGTGAAAACACAAAACAGATTATGTCCAAAATTTCACTAAGTGTTGAAATTGTGCCCATTTTCCATTTTTTGTGATTTTGATCAATCCATAACTCAAAATCCATTAGGATTTGGAATATGTTGTAGCTGACAATCTTGAATTATGTAATGAGAGCTTTCACTTGAGCTTTGGATGGAAGAAAAAGGTTACTTGGATCACAAGTTATGGTCTTGCAAAGTTGGGTAGAAATCACTTTTTTTTTCATGACTTAGTGAAAATTCAAGCTTCTTATGGTTGCCTCTTTTGCAAGTAACTTCACTTTTCTTGATTTTTCTTGATGGATGATGATCTAAGCTATAAGTTAACATTGTTTTTGACTTAGATAAGCCATGTTTGTCAAGAAATCAAAAAATTCAAACTTGACTTTTGGGCACAGTTGACTTTTTGTCAGATGAATTTCAAACTTTGTGATCCTCTATGAAGTCAAGTTCTTGACCTAATTTAAACATAATGGATGTATTCCATAGGTGTTTTAGAGTGTTTTGAATCATGTCCCAAAGTTTGAGATGGTGTTTTGGTCAAAATTCAAAGGTATGGTTGACTTTTCCCCAGAAATCCTAGTTTGGGGTCCAGATGAATTTGAATCTTCATATTACTCATGAACCAAGTTCTTTGTGTCCATTTGAACTTGTAAGAGGATTATTATAAGATATTTTAGGTCTTCAAAACATTTCTTGAGGGCTTGGCTCATGCATTGCTCCAAAAGTCAACTCAGGGGTGAATTAGGTCAAGAAACCCTAATTCCTAATTTTTGATAAATGCATCCCCTGAGGCTATTTTAAACTGGTGATTGGGTTCATGAGGTCCATTTGAGCTTCTTGGATCATGTTTTGAAGTATTAGCTCATGCCCAAATGAAAATTTCCCTCTAGAGGCAAAGGTCGACCAAAACCCTAATTTGGTGACACTGATGATCTTAAGGTTTGATCAACTTGAGATGTTGCATTTTCATGCTTGATTCTTGATGTGGGAGACCTCTTGATCCTTTATGGATGTTTGAGAGGCTTGATAAGTTGAGGATCATGTCCATTCTTGATTGATCCTTTGTCTGAGTACTCTGAGAGGGCTCAAAACCCTAATTCTTGATTGTAGTGAATGCATCAACAATCTTTGAGAGGATTGATGAGGTATGAAGGTACATCCATATTATGGTGATGATTTGCACAATGATGGGGAATATTGTGGTCAAAATTTAGGGTATGACAGATGCCCCTATTTAATCTTCTTGCACCTGAAGGTATGAATGGCGAAGACGTTCGGACATTCAAGGTAAAAGAGGAATAAATATCGGAATACCCGAAATTTTGATCGTGGTTGTGAATGTTTAGCGATTGGCTCATCCAACTTCTTTTGCTAAGAGATGTTACTTAGAAAAGGGTAAAACTTCCCCTCGATTCTGGTATTCAGCCACGAAACCGGTCTTAGTTTTCTTTTGAGTTAAACTTCCCCTCGATCCTGGTCTTTTGCCATGGAATTGGTCTCAGTTTCTTTTGAGATAAACTTCCCCTCGATCCTGGTCTTTTGCCACGGAACTGGTCTTAGTTTTCTTTTGAGATAAACTTCCCCTCGATCCTGGTCTTCTGCCATAGAATTGGTCTCAGTTTCTTTTGAGATAAACTTCCCCTCGATCCTGGTCTTTTGCCACATAACTGGTCTTAGTTTTCTTTTGAGATAAACTTCCCCTCGATCCTGGTCTTCTGCCATGGAACTGGTCTCAGTGTCTTCTTGTCGAGTTCTTTCCTGGACAAGGAATGTTATTTGTACCGGTCTTCATCAAACTTCCCGCCGAGTTTTACTAGGTTAACGCCATTTGATGGAAAAAGATTTGATGTCTAACTTGCTGGGGAGAACCATTTGTTTGAGCTGCAGAGGTGTGCAAACTTCTCTGTGGGAGATGCCATTTGTCGACCTACTGGGGAAAATAAGTCTCTTGAGAGATTATTTTTTTTGCTTGGTGATGTTACATCATACTTCCCTTCGCCGTCAACCTACCTTGATCTTTTCACCATCCATTCTTTCAAAAACCTTTTCTCTCTTTCTTTTATCTCCTTGAGTCTAAAAACCTTGGTCTCGTACCACGTGCACTTTCATAAACCTTTTCTTAATAAACGTAGATGGTCGTGGAGTGGTTAAGCGAAGGCCTTCTCCTATTCTGAGTGCTTGACATTACCATTAGGGTTCACTGTCGTAAAGCACTTACCATCTAAAACCAAAGCACCTAAAATAAGAGAATAAGGTTCTCTTTGTATTGAACTAAAGAGACAGGATTTAGTGAAGACCTCTTCCTCTTCGAGTATTAGGATGCTCACTTTAGAGTGTGTGGTCTCAATACTCGTCTTTCAAAACGAAGACATGACTATATTCGCCATACAATTTTCACAATAAACCTTTTGAGATAAAGAATTGGGTACTACCCGCAAGGGGTTACTATCCGAGGGCTTATTTCACCCTTAAAATCAACCTTCAACAAATCAAATGTGACATCTTGCCTTGGTGGCAAAAATTCCTTCTTTTCAAAAAGGACATGTTACGCCTGTTTTACCGCAAACAGGTAACACATATAACTCCATGAGCGAGCTGCAAAACACCTAACTGCTAGAATGCGCATGATGACACCGTCCATAAAAAACACCAACAAACCGTAGGCCGAATTACGGACGCTCTGATTCTTCACTTTTTTGAAGTGAAGATACGTAGGCACTAGGTTGCGATGATCTTGGTGAGCACCCTTCCATTTTCTTCCCCCAAAAAGGACATGTTACGTCCATTCTACCGTTAACAGGTAACGCATAAGAATCCACGAGCGAACCACAATACACATAACTGCTAGAATGCGCACGTTAGAATCGTCCACACAAACTTTCCATTTTTTCCATCTGTAGTCCGAACTACGGACGCTCTGATTCTTCACTTCTTGTAAGTAAAGATACGTAGGCACAAGATTGTGATGATCTTGGCGAGCACCCTTCCATTTTCTTCACCCGTAGTCCTCCGAACTAAGTTGACTCTGACTTTCCCATTGCACGAGGGAATACGCAAGCATAGGACGGCGAAGTCCTATCGAGTCTTCTTTTTCTTTTTCCCTTTTCTTTTCCTTTCTCCCTTATTCTTTTCTTCATTCGTTCTTTCTTACCCATCTCTCTCCCTCTTAGAACACTCTCAACAAGCAATATCCTTAGCAACATCCTTACACATAGACAAACGAATGGTTCCCATCGAGTACGATGGATGTGGGGGTGCTAATACCTTCTCTTCGCATAACCGGCTTCCGAACCCATAATTTGGTTGCGAGACCATCTTATCCTTCCTTCTTGGGGTTTTCTCGATTTTTTCCATTCCCCTCATGGGATAAATAAAGTTAGATGACGACTCTCTGTTTCTTTTCCTTTTCGCCTCCGGTCGTCTATTTTTTGAGTAGCGACAAATTGGAAAAGATCTGTTTGATGCAATTGTAAATGAAATAAATATTATTGGACTTGATATTAGTAACTAGGGGTGAGCCAGGGACGGGTCGGGAAGGGTTATGACTAACCTTAACCCTGTCCTAAATTTTGATCGGGCTATTTTAATGACCCTAACCCGTACCTAAACCCGATAAGATATAAGTTAGTTTAGACTGGGTTAATGTAAGACGATATCGGGTTGACCCGAAATATATGGAGAAAAAAATTTTAGTGACTTAAGAAATTTATTATAGTATTTTAAAAAATTCATTTAAATAAGAAATATGAATAAAATCATTAGCATGAATGAAAAATAATGCAGACATCTAAAGTTAATTTTTTATAATAAAAAACATGATGTAATTCTATATATGTCACCACCTTTTTATTTTCACTAAAACATAGTAAGAAGATGTAAAATAAAAAACAAGATGTAAGAGAGCTAGAAAAGTGTGAAAGTTGGGAAGTGGGAAGATGTGTACTTAGTACTTACTGAATGCATATATTAAATTATGAGGTGGGAAGTGGAAAAGTGTATTGAAAATTTAGAATAATCTAAATATACCAATAAATTAAATAAATAAATAGTACCACATGTGCATTCTTAATAGGGTTAAATAAGTTTTTAGTCCCTACAAATATCCCAACTTTCAAGTTTGGTCCCTCGAAAATTTTCCTTCAAACAATGGTCCTCATAAAGTTTTCCGTCCCCAAATTTAGTCCCTCCCGTTAGTTTCCACTAACGGTGACTTATGTGGCATGCCATGCGTGTATTATTTCTTTGCCACATCAGAAATGTTGTAAAATAATTTTTTTTCCTTATAAAACAAAGCCACGTCAGAAGCCTTCATTATCTTCCCTCTTCTTCACACACACCGTCTCCATCCTCCTTGTTTTTCTTACCGTCTCCATCGTTCTTGTTTTTCTTCTAACTGTACAGATCTGCCATCAACGATGTCATCCCTCTCTTCCATTCTCAAATCCCTCTTCTTCCTCAATTGGAGATCTCTCTAATTCTGGTACCTCTCTTTCTCTCTCCCCTAGGGTTTATAATATTCCCCCAAATTGTTAATTTGTCAAATAATTCATAAAAACATACACTTTCTTAATTAACATACAAATTAATCAACTGGGTTGATCTTAATTTCTTATGGGTTTTTCAGTTTGAGGTGTCTGAAGTAGAGATCGAAAACACTAAATTTGCTAGAAGTGAGTTGCGTGTTGCTATAAACTCACTATTGAAGGTAATCATTTTACTCTGCTCATTTATCTTAAATCCTTTTGAGTCAAAGTCAATCTTCATGATTCCTTGTTCTAATTTTGTCCTTCTCGCTTCTTAAAAAAACAGATGAGTAAAGTCACATATCATAGTTGGTAAATTTTAGTATGATTGTTAAAAGATGTGCTGAGTTTCAACTAACTAATGGTGAATGGAACATTGTTAGTTGCCATTGTATGGAGTACCAATAATTATTTATTTCTTATTTTCTTTTTATAAAAATTCACCAAGAATATATTTACAGATAAACAAAGTGTGTAGTGGGAGGATTATAATATGTGGTTGTTTAAGAGTTAAAACTGATATTGAAATTTATAAACTTACGTGAATGTAAGTTGTAACATTGGGTATCCATTGGGAAAAAAAAACATTCTAAATATAATTTATTGTAAATAATAAAAAATACTACAGAATGCATGCAGAAAATTCTTTCAAGGATGTAAGTGGATACTTTTAATAGATTTATGTTTTAATAGACTAATTCTTATAAAGTTTTCTTTTTTAATATTTTAGTAATTTATATTTATATTCTAAAAAGGGAAAGCATAATTGTTCTGAGTTTAATACATTTTAATGCTCTTAAGGACGAAGGAGTTTTGGTGATCCCTGCTGTAGCTGATCCTCCTCCAAAATTAGGCGAAAAGGAGATCCTATCTCATGATTATCAGAGTCGTGTATTGAGCCTGCTAATATGTGTACATGTGTTTTTCTAGAGAGATCCTATCTCACTATAATTTCCACATAATTATTAGATGAAGAGAAATAACTAAATATTAAATACAGCTTATATTTTAAAATAAATGTAATGAAACTATCATTGGTTAATTAACTTTTAGTAACTAAATTATCATGTTAAAAAGTGTGCTTGAAAAATTGATTATATCCCTTTTTCATAAAGAACTTTCATTGAGGTTGCACTGCTGCAGGTTGGTGCTGGAGACCCACACTCTTTTGTTCTACATCTTTTAGGAAAGAGTACTCATATACATCCAAGCAAATCAATTGATAACTGCAGTGCAGGGGAAACCATTCAAGTCATTCAAGAGGGGTGAGGAGCTTTTAAAGAAGAAGGCCAGTGGTGCTAATTTAAATGATTTAAATCTGCTCAAAAGACTATTTTTGCTATTTAATGGTAAGCTTTTACAATGTGATTAACAATAATTGTACAATCTTGACAAATTGATGCATGTAATTAATGATAATGAGGTTATGAGAGTAGACACTAGTATACCTTTTGTATGTAGTCACAAATATTTGTCTATATTCAAAGAAGATTCATGTTTTATTTGTTTGTCTCCTCTTTCTCTCTACATGTGTTTTTTATTCTTTTATCTTCCCTTTTTATGGTTTGAAGCTTTAGTTGTGATTTTCAATCTTCAATATCACGTTTTGATCATTGCTAAAACATTTTATGGAATAAAAAATAGAATGGTGTATTTAAATTAACTAGGGATTAGTTAGAAATTAACTACTGATTATTAGAATTGTGTGTGTAAATTAGCTAGGAATTAGCTAGGAAGTAGCTGCAGATTAGCTACAATTTCTAGGTTTAAATATGATATTAATATAAAAAAAATTAAAATTGAAACAATTGAAACGTGGCATACATGTCAGCATTTTTTACCACGTTGGCATTGCCACATGTAAGTCACGTCATCAAAAAAAATTTCACATGGCATGCCACATAAGCCACCATTAGTGGAAACTAACGGGAGGGACTAAAGTCAGGGACGAAAAACTTTAAGAGGACCATTGTTTGAAGGAAAATTTTGGAGGGACCAAACCTGAAAGTTGGGATATTTGTAGGGACATTATACATATTTAACCCTTCATAATATTAGGACAGGTTGGGTAACCCGAGGGTCAACCCGAACCCATCCCACCAGATACTGAGTTCATTTTTGGAATGTTCTTTTTTTTTCTTCCATTTTTTGCATGAGACGGGAAAAAGACTAACCTAAAACTATTGGGTTGGGACGGATCTTCAGGTTGGATTGGGTTTTGTACACCCCTATTAGTAACTTAAGAGGACAAGGTTATAACAATGGATCTATAGGTATTAATAATATACTATCGTGTAAACTATAAGTATTAATAATATACCATCGTGTAAATTATAAGTATTAATATATTATTGTTAATTTTTTTTAAGTAATAATATATTATTGTTAATTTTGTTTGTTATTAATAATAAGCAATATTACTACTAATTTTTTTAAAGTAAATTATAGGTATTATAATTATTACTGTTATAATTAATTTAAGGAGGTACAATTAATTAATATTAATTGTATTTATTTTATTTTTATTAATAGTACAATTACATAAAAGCCTTTTAAATAGTAATCTTTTTCAATTCTATTTTCTACCACAAAATTCTCAAGTCTCCGTGTTTTTTTCTCTCTTTATCTCTAATCTTATCATCACTTTAGCCATGCCTCTCACCTCTCTCACTCATTGTTGTCTCTTTCAATTTGTAAGTATTATAAAAAAATTGTAAAGAAAGGGACAAAAGAAAGAACAACAAAGGCATCTAAAAAACATGTTTTATTTATTTAATATTTTATTATTAATATTTAATTATTATTTTTAATCATTTATATGTTTTAATTTTATTATTAGTGAATTTTATTTATTTTATATTAGTATATATTTCAAAATATTTATTATTTTATTTTAGAATCGAACAATGTCAACTAAAAAATTTGAATCAGGAGCTTCAAAATTGAAAAAAAAAAGAATTGAATCTTTAGTTGAATCACAGAAGGACGCTTTAGATAAATTTATCAAAACAAACAAGAACGGTAATTTGAAAATTTAGGCGATTATTCATTGAATGAACAAGTAACTAACAATGTAGAAACTAACATCGTAGAGGTGCACGAAAATGAAAATGTAGATTTAGTAGAAGAACTTAACAATGTAGATGAAGTTAATAACTTAGATAATGATACAAATTATAATTTATTAATAGAAGAACTTGATAGTGTAGACACAACTAAAAATATATGTGATCCAAGTCAATGGACAAATATTAGTGCAAATTTGAGAGATTTATTAGTAGAAAAAAGTTCCCTTAAAGTTGTCGATATAGATTTTCCTAAAGATGAATCTTCAAGAAATTTTTCTTCCTCATTTTATATTAAAAAATTATCCAACAGAGAAAAACATGAAAGAAGATGGTTAATATATGCTTAAGATTTGGAAAAAGTATTTTGTTTTTGTTGATAATTGTTTAATAGTCTTTCTAGTACAAGCAAATTAATTAGCAAGTTGTGGTATTAAGGATTGGAAAAATTTAAGTTCTAAGTTGAGGAGTCATGAGATGACTAATGAACACATCCTTAATATGAGTTCATGGGTTAATTTAGAAAAAATATTGTTAAAAAATAAGACAATTGACATACATGCTCAAGAACAAATAAATAGAGATAGTGAACATTGGAGAAATATTTTATTTAGAATAATTTCAGTTGTTAAAACTCTTGAAAAAAACAACTTAGCCTTTTGCTGAACAAATGAAAAGATTTACGAAGAACATAATGGAAATTTCTTAAGTCTTATTGAAATGATTGTTAAATTTGATCCTATAATACAAGAACATATATGTCAAATTAAAGATATAAATTCATAATCATTACCTTGGACATGAAATACAAAATGAATTAATAAGTTTGATAGCAAATGAAATTAAAACAAAAATTATTCAAAAAATTAAAAATGCAAAGCATTTTTCAATTATACTTGATTGTACTCCTGATATAAGCCATCAAGAGCAAATGACATTTGTCTTACGATGTCTTTCTTCTAGTCCAAGAATTTTTTTTTGAATATTTTGTAGAATTTTTAGTAGTAAATGATACAACTGGAAAAGATCTTTTTGATGCATTTGTAAATGAGATAAATATTATTGGACTTGATATTAGTAACTTATGAGGACAAGGTTATGACAATGGGTCTATAGGTATTACATCCATTTAGAAACACAGTATTTACATCCATCTGATGCAACTCTAGATCAAAATGAGCTACTAATGCCATCATGATCCTAAGAGAGTCCTTCGAAGAAACTGGAGAGAAAGTCTCTTTATAATCAATTCCTTCCTTTTGAGTAAAGCCTTTTGCGACAAGACGGGCTTTATATCTCTCAATGTTACCCTTTAAATCCCTTTTGGTTTTAAACATCCATTTACAACAAATGGGTTTCATTCTTTCGGGTAATTTAACGAGATCCCAAACATCATTGTCAGCCATCGACTTCATCTCATCCTTCATGGCATCAACCCATTTAAGAGAGTTTGGACTCTGCATAGCTTGACTAAAGTTGATAGGATCTTCCTCAGTCAAACCAATGCCATCCTCACGTTCCTGAAGAAATACAACATAATTGTCTAAAATTGCACTCTTCCTCTCTCTAGTGGATCTTCTTAATGGTGGCTCTTGAGGTTGTTGAGTTTGAACAATTGGTGGTGCTTGAGAAAGAAACTCAGTATTGTCTTGTTCTTGAGGGATGTTAGGAATAACATCATTGTTTATTTAGGATCTGTTTCTGGAACAAAGATCGGTACAAAAACTCGATCATTGTGAGGAACAGTTTCTTCATCAAAGACAACACTCCTTATGCTTCCTTCCCCTCCAAACTCTACATCCTCAAGGAATCTTGCATTTCGCGTTTCAAAAATTGTTCTAGTGATAGAATTGTAAAACTTGTACCCGTAAGAGCATTCAACGTATCCAATAAAATAATAGCTAACTGTCTTTGCATCTAACTTACCTTCATGAGGCTTATAAGGCCTTGCTTTAGTTGGACATCCCCAAATGTGCAAGTGTCTAATGTTGGGCTTTTTCTCAGTCCGGAGCTCATAAGGGATCTTAGCTACTACTTTACTAGGTACTCTATTAAGAATATAAACTGCGGTCTTTAATGCTTCTCCCCAAAATGACTCTAGAAGAGAAGAATGACTAATCATACTTCGTACCATGTCCTTAAGAGTTCGGTTTCGTCGTTCTGCAACTCCATTCATGCTGGGTTTTCCTGACATTGTGTATTGTGGAACAATTCCACACTCATCGAGGAAAAGTACAAAGAGTCCTGGACGTCGTTCCCCTGATCCATCATACCAACCATAGTATTCACCACCATGGTTGGATTTGACAGCTTTTATTTTCTTACCAAGTTGAAGTTCGACTTTAGCTTTGAATGATTTGAACACGTCCAAAGATTAAGATTTCTCATGAATCAAATACAGGTAGCCATACCTCGAGTAATCATCTATGAATGTAATAAAATATTATTGTCCATTCCAAGAACCTGTGGGGAAAGGACCACATATATCAGTATGAATTAGTTCTAAGATATCCTTAGCTCTTTCAGCATGGAAATTCCTCTTGTTTGTCTGCTTACCCTTGATACACTGAATACAGACTTGAAAGTCCTACAAATCAAGGGATCTAAGAATATCGTCCGACATAAGCCTCTGAATTCTTTGTTTAGATATATGTCCTAATCGTTTATGCCATAAAGTGGCAGAATTCTCTTTTAATTTTCTTTTTGTACCATGTGACTCTATTTGCATTATTTTGTTATGAGGACATTCAATATCAAGCATATAAAGATTATCATTCAAAGAACTATAACCAACAAACGTTTGAATCATATGAGAGGCTAAATTCATTATTTCCAAACGAACAAGTATAACCTGATATGTCAATAATAGAAATAGAAATTAAATTCCGTCTAATAGGCGGTGCAACAAAAGTCTCAATCAAATCCAAATGAAAATCGATCTTTAATAATAATCTAAAAGTCCCTATAGCCTCTACTGCAACTTTATTTTCATCGTCCACATAGATAAATCTTTCAGCATCACTTGGCGAACGGCTCCATAGGCAACCCATTCTTTTCACGCCATGCGACATACTTGGAACACTCTTTCTGCATGTGTTCATACTTTTTACAAAAGAAGCAAGTGGTCTCCTTAGGTTGTTCCTTTTCCTTTTTATTTTGAGAAAAATTTCTCGCAGGTTTCTTCCTTTTATTTTGAGAATTGGTAGCCAAGTGAGCACTTTCAGTCTTCTCTCTCTTTTGCCTCTCTTCCTCTTGCACACTGTAAGATATGAGCTCATTTAGAGATCATTTGTCCTTCTGAGTATTGTAACTCACTTTGAATTGCCCAAAGTGTACAGGGAGAAAGATCAAAACCAAGTGCACAATTAAATTCTCAGGAAGTTCTAACTTCAATGCCTTGAGTTTTGATGCGAGATTAGACATCTCCATTATATACTCCCTTATGTTCCCTTTGCCTTTATAAACCATTGAAATGAGTTTGGACAAGGTACTGCTTGTCTCAGCCTTATACCTTTTAGCAAAGAATTGCTCCACGGTTTCGAGGAACTTCTTGGCACTTTCACTTTCAGCAATCGAGCCCCTAATCATTTCAGGTATGGATCTTTTGATCATCATTAGGCACATTCAGTTAGGTCAGTCCCATTTTTCTATTTTAGTTTCATTTGGATTCTCAACAGTGGTTGTGGGACGCTCCTCCCTCAATGATAAGTCTAAATCCATGCATCCAAGCACGATCTCCACAAATTCTTTTCAAGACTTAAAGTTCATCCCACTCAGCATAGGGATAGAGTTAATCTGAGCAACAAAATTTAGAGCGGCAGCAGCAACAACTGGATCCATAGAAAAGAACAACAAATATACAATGACATTACTATGCATGTCAAATAACCACATAGACATGCACAATATTCTTTATATGCAAATTAAATAAGACCTTGACTAGATACCAAAAAACACCATCAATTTTCAATCTTTGATTGTATGAATTAACTTTAAGCGGTACTCTCACGTAATGATCAAACATTAGTAATAAGTCCTGTTAGATAACGGATGCCTTTGACATCAATCATTAGCCACATGGATAAACTTGATAATTACTACATATTTACCATCACATGTGTGCAAATTTTCGGCCAAACTGTGTCTTCCTTTTGGCCAGCCATAACAGTTCGCATGAAAAATTACAAACTACATCTTTTGTAATTTTAATTGAATCAAATTTAAATAACAGATGTTACTTTTGCAACTTGTTATTTCAACTAATCCAATCAAAGTCACTAGACATTTTTTAATTTAATTAATTAAATGGGAAGGTCTTAAAATTTGCACAAACATTACCCACAAATGTAATGTCAAAATTGTATGTTTATCTGATCGCTTAATAATCAAATGATTATTAAATTATTCAAATTATGCACGAAAATACTCGCATAATTTAAATTGGAAAATTAAATACATAATTGTGTTTATATCATGTACATATCGGTATAATAAACCGGTTGTACTCGAAGGGTGTTAAAAAAATTCTAAATTAAATTAACACTCATAAAAAAATTTCTTAATAAAATAAAATTAGTATTAAAAGTTTTCTCACAATTAAAAAAATTAATTTGGATCCATAAAATAAAAAATTGATATAGTTAAACATCACATAATTAAAATATATATAATTTAATGTAGCACTTTGAATACACTGTAGCACTTTGAATACACTGTTATTATAATTACAATATATAATTTCAATGTCACAATGAAAAAGTGTCCTAACAGTGTCGTGAAGCAACTTTTAGAATCCACACATAAACAAATATTCATTGTCATGGCAACAATTTATAAACAATAGATCTAATTCGTAATATCATTACAGTAACTATTACGATAACAATAAAAACTTGAACAATTTATTCAATAAAAATCACATAATAATATATCATTTAAATTAGTAATTTAATTATAACCTAAGCTCTGATACCATTTGTTGGATTTAGATTAATAACGATTACTCAAAATATACATGCTCAAGAAATTATAATATATAATTTAGACGCGGAAATCAAGCATGAATAAAATTAAGAGATCGATAAATTGATTTTAGAAATACCTGGATCCATTGAGAGAGAAAAAAATTCCTTTGACGGTAATCCTAAACCCAGAAGTTGATGGCTTTTGTGATTATTCCTCAACCGGTACTCCTTATGCCTCAAATTTTCTTCAGATGGGGAGAAGAGATAATTTGCTTGTTATACACTATATTGGGGATCATAACCTATATATAATGTGTCATTCTGACATCCACTCTTATTTGAGTCCATACCCAATTATTTAATTAATTAATTAATTAAATAATTCCCAAATAAAATCTAAATAGCCTTTTAACATTATTTGATCACATAGCTATTTAAGGCATTTTATTTGATAAAATAGCTAATATAATTAAATAAATATATTTGGCCACATAATTATTGAGATATTAATATATTATAAAATTATTAAAATATTCCAACACTGCGCACATATTCAAATGTCCCACAACTTTTGTTGTTTGAAGATGTGCTGGAATTCTTTGACATTTGAACATAAATTTTGAAGAAGAAAAATGTTTATGAAGATGATGTAGGATTAATTTAATAATCCATTAAAAAAATGACTTATATAAATTAAAGATTGACTTAAATAAAAGATACCTTAATGCGATAATTGTTTATGTTGATGGATAAATAAGTCTATGAGGTTTTTATTTTAAATTTCAAAATAAAATTTAAATTCATCTTCTCTCTTCATGGCAATTAGGACATGACGGTTGAGATATGATATGAATGTTGGAATAAGATATCTATAAATAGACACCATTAAGAAAGCAAAAACGATTATTCTCATTTTTTCTTGTTATCTCACAAGTAAATAAATGAAAATATCTTAATCATCAAAAATACATAAAAGAAAAAAAAGAGAGGAGAGAACAATTCATATCCAGAATCAAGAACTGAACAATAATCAACGTCATAAAACCGTGTACGTTTTTAATTTTTTTCTAATAAAAATTAGAGCATTGTGAAAATCATGATATCAAGATTTTAAATATGAAATTTTCTATCATATGAAAATTGAAGAATACAAATATTGAAGAAGATGAATTGTAAACTCTATAAACTTAAGAAGACAGATGAAATTATTTAAACGGGTGATAAAATATTAAAATTATTTAAGTTTTTCCTATTTAAATGGGTGATAAAATATTGAAATTATTTAAGTTTTTCCTATTTATCATGCCACTTCACCAAAAACGTGTAAAGTAAAAACTAAAATTAAATTAAAAGACTTTACCACTAATTAAACTATAGATATCATCTCCTTACACATTTACCATTAAACTACTCCTTTTTGAACTCAACGAAATAAGATAGACCATATAGTTTTATCAACTGCCATGAAATATCATTACTTGATATAGTAAATAAACTAAGAATATATATATATATATATATATATATATATATATATATATATATATATATATATATATATATATATATATATATGTGTGTGTGTGTGTGTGTGTGTGAGATTTTCCTATTTATATATAATTTAAACAAAAATTCTAACACTAACACCCCTTAATTATACAATATGATTTTTTTTATTAATTATGTTTGGTGGAAGTGGAGGCCATAAAATTATACTATATATGTACCCATCACAAAGCCCATATCTTAGAGCTTATTCTATTTTATCATTTAAGCATGGTGGAAGTGGATGCCATAAAATTGAAAAAGTGAATGTTCGATGCCGTTAACTTATCTTGTTCAAGGTACAAGTTGCTAGTTCTTACTAATAAACCAGAGGCTGAAGGAGGATACCGACCTCTCATAAAGCATAATAGAATGATACAGTCAAAATTTAAACAAATTTCCAATTTACTTATAATTATTTTTGTATATTTTAAAATTTAATTTTAACGATTTTCAAAATCATGAAGAACAATAGATTTGTTCAAAATATTTTGAATGGCCCTTTTAATTTCTTTTTTTAATTTAGTTGTTTTCAAGTCAGGTTCAATATAGAAAGACTTCTTCCAAAATTGTTTCAATAACTTTTTTCTACATTATTTTTTTTTAATATTATTTATACTACTTAAATAGTTTTTTAATACATCTAATAAAGTAATCACAAAATACATTTACACACAAAAAAACATTATTAAAGCAGTTGAACATCGTCGGTTTTTTTTAACATGTTTATGTTGGCATGCAATTGTGTGATATATAGATATGGATGATAAGTTATCTTGATAATATATTTTTCATTTAAAATTTATTGTAATTACTCTATTATTTGCAATCAGAAGCATTTTGAAAGGGACTCTTGAGATTATTGTAAACATACAAATGACTTCTAAAAGGGTGAACTCAATATTGTAGATACCTATGACTTAAAAACTTACAAAAGAGAGGTCATAGAGAAGTTAACATCTCCACCACTGTAAGAAAGTTTAGAAGTTTCATAGGTCATGCCAGCTTTTACCGTTAATTCATCAAGAACTTTTTTAAGATTTCTAAACCCTTAATCTGTTTGTTAATGAAAGATATTGAATATAATTTTAATGAAAAATGTCTTGAATTTTTTCTAAAGTTGAAAAAGGCATTAATCTCATCTCCCATAACGCAACCTTAAGATTGGAGTTTACCCTTTGAGATTATATGTGATGTCAGCGACTACATAGTAGGCATGGTATTAGGAAGGAAGAGAGATATTAAAATGCATGCAATTTACTATGCCAGTAGAACTTTAGATGAGGCGTAAGTTAATTATGTGACCACAGAGAAATATCTCGTAGGAAAAAAGGATGTTAATCCTAGGTAGATTCCTTATATTCTTTTGTTACAAGAATTCAACATTGAAATAAGGGATAAAAAAGGCACAAAAAATGTGGTTGTCGATAACTTGTTTAGATTGACGAATATATGAAAGGAAGAGTTGCCACTTGATGATTGCTTCCCATAAGATAAGATATTTGCATTAATTCAAGTCAAAACACCTTGGTATGCTGACTATGTCAATTATCTAGCTGTTGGAGTCTTACCTCCGGATATGAATTACCAACGCAAGAAAAAATTTGTCTTAGATCTTATGAATTATTATTAGGATGAGCCTCTGCTCTTTAAGAAAGGTGTTTATGGAAATTTTTGGAGGTGTATCCCTGAGGAAGAATTTGACATTATGATGACTCACTGTCATGCTTCCCCTACGATGGACATGCGAGTATCAACAAAATTGTATTCAAGATCCTCTAGGCTAGACTTTATTGGCCTCACCTATTCAAGGATGTTCACTCATTTATTAAGAGATATAACCAGTGCCAACATACTGAGAACATCTCAAAGAGGAATGAAATTCCTATGAATAATATCCTAGATGTTAAGATCTTTGGTGTTTGAGGGATAAGTTTTATGGGACATTTTCCTTCTTCCTTGGGAAATGAATATATACTCGTGCCATTTGACTATGTATAAAAATAGATTGAGGCAATTGCCTCTCCAACAAATGATGCCCGATTAGTAATCAAAATGTTTAAGAATATCATTTTCCTAAGGTTCGGGGTCCCTAGACTAGTGATAAGCAATGGGGGATCACACTTCATATCTAGGAAGTTTAAAAGCCTTATGAAAAAGTACAAGGTAAAACATAGGGTTACGAAATCCTATAATCCTCAAACGAGTGGTCAGGTTGAAGTTTCCAATAGAGAAATTAAAACTATTTTAGAAAAGATAATCTCTCTTTCTAGGAAGGACTGATCCTCTAAACTCGATGATGTATTTGGCATACCGAAATGTATACAAAACCCTATTGGAACAACCCCCTTTAGGTTTATCTATGGAAAATCATGTCATTTTCCTGTGGAGTTATAACATAAAGCCCTGGATATGGATTATGAAGCTGCGAGTAAAAAAAAGGAAATTACAATTGAGTGAATTGGAGGAGTTAAAGCTTGATGCATATAAAAATTCCAAGCTTTATAAAGAAAGAACAAAGAAATGACATGACAAGAGGATAATAAAAATAGAATTTAGAGAAGGTGAGATTATTTAATTGTTTAATTATAGGCTTAAGATAATTCCAGGAAAAATTTGGTCACGGTGGTCTGGATAACTCAAGGTGAAAATGGTAATGTCGTATGGAGATTAAATCACCTTGACTTGGATTGTTAATCGTGAATGGTTAGATATTACATATATACATTACCGAGGATCTAACATAGTGTAATTATGTTCCTTTAGGGGACATATTTTAGACACGATGTTGGGACAACTGGTCTAACTTGTTAAACAAGTAAGACAATAATATAACAACAACAATAACACAATGCAGAAAGCAATAAAATAACACAAGAAATTGGTAACCCAGTTTGGTGCAAGTAACACCTATGTCTGGAGAGTACTCTACCCAACAAAAGAAATTCACTACTTTGAATTAATATAACTAGTCTTATAGGAACATCAACCCCATGATGTTCAATGCCTCTTTCTAATCTTAGTGACTTTCTATTTAGGATGCTCCCTAAAAATGAGAACCCCTCTCAATTTCTCTCAATCACTAATCCTAATTGATCAACTTCAATAGCAACTCTGTTGAATGTTGAATTTATAACTTAACTAAGACAAGCCAACAATCATGTCAAGTTGCTGAAACATAGAGTGGTGTACACAAATAAGATCCAACATTAATCCTTATGATATGAGTGATATCGTTAGCGTGGAATACAAGAAACAAAAGACTCAAAAACCGTAGACACTAAGAACTTAATCTAGCACACAGACTCCTTTTCAAACATGAGAATTGAGTCTCCTTATACAACAATGTATTTTAGGATTTTTCTTCTTGAATATCTGAATTAAATTCGTCCACAATAAAAGTTGAATATGTTGGATTTGATTTCTCCTTAAATATCTCCAACAAAATATATGATTTGTTATATTTCAAATTCAAATTTAAATCTAATTTGATATTCAACAGCTGTTAAAGAAATCAAACAAACATTGCTAGGTAATTCAACTGCCACCACTCCACTTCTTCCATGAAAAACTGCCACGTGGGCCACGATAAAAAATCCTCCAAAACTTAAACGTTTCAGTCTTTATCACCTATAAATACATTAAAACCCTTTTCTTTTAATCTTTTAGAATTCCTTCTTCTTCAAAAGATTTCTTCCGTTTCTTCATTTTTCTCTGCAACTCTTTCTTCAATAATGGTTACTTCCACAACTCCTTCTACAAGCAAGAACTCCAAAGGTTCTAAATCTTTACCACCTGCGCACAAAATAGATGGACCAAAAAATGTAGGTAACCAACAATATGTTCCTGAGCCCCCAAATGAGAAAGAGAAAGAAAGCATTTATCTCTCCCAGGTACTCATCCCTATTCTTATTTCTGGTTCATGTTACGCAATGCTAGGTCCATTACCAAACCCAAACGCAGATCCAGTAAGAATGAAAGAATTTTTTCCTACCTACCACCATTACAAACCCATAGCTGCTGGTGCAAAGCCTAAACCTGCTGAAACAAACCCTATAGAAGAAACCCCTGATAACACAAATCAAGATTCGACCGCTGATGAAGATCTTAACCTAACTTATTTGAATCACGCTAGAATCTTTAGGTCTTTCCCTTTGACGAAAGACCCTTCTGATTATCTAGCTTGGTTAGCCAGAGTTGAAAAGGTTAAAGCACAATTCTGGAAAGAATTAGGAATTTTTGACTTAATCCAGTTGTCGAAATCTGGCCCAGGTTACTGCCCCAACATGCTCTTAGCCTCCCTTTATTTTTGGGATATCACCTATAACACTTTCCACCTTCCTTGTGGAATGATCACTCCCACTCTTTTCGACGTGGCTGCTATTACTGGTCTCAGTCCTTTAGGAACAGATTACAATCCTAACATCCTTTGTGACGATTCCATAGGATTCGACACCAATAAAGCTACCTTCACTGCATACATTGCTAACTATCATGACAAGCAATCTGAAGAAGTCTTCGACCAAGAGCACATAGCCTTCTTAGCCCTATTGTTATCAAGATATATCTTTTGCTCCAGATCTCTTCAGGTAGCTAAGCGTTATATTACCATAGCTAACCAACTTCATGTAGGAAGCAAATTATGTTTAAGCGAAATGATTTTAGCGAATCTTTATGAGTCTTTGAGCGAAAGTGTCACTTTTCTTAAGACCGTGAAAAACAAGGGCAATCTTCTCCTTTCTGGGCCATTTTGGCTCCTCCAATTGTGGCTCAATGCCACCTTCGAAGCTTTTCTCCCTATCAAGAACTTCGTAAATGAAGATAAAGTGAAAGACAGAGATGTCGAATGGCCCAGGCTGGTACAACTGACACCTACTGACGAAGGAATCAGCCTTCGACAAGCTTTTACCAGTTATGTTATGATGTTTGCCAAACGTCACAACTTCAGTCCCAGCATGGCCCCTTTCACCAACAGGATGATTGGTCCAGAATGGTTCACCAGACAGTTACCTGTAGAAATGAAAAAAGATGAAGACGATTTCCTTAATGTTTGGGAGTCTTTCCTAACACCCAGGCTTTTAACTTCCAAACTTAACCCTGGCAAGTCGAAGATTACTTTGGTAGCTTACCAACCAAATCTTGTCTCTCGACAATTTGGATTGATACAACTAAAACCAAAGCCACTTTTTCCACGAAAAGGCTCCCTCATTTTTTACAACACCTTCCATAATGAAGAAAAAAGTGCAGCATTGTCAGCCAAGTATTCTGACTCTGTTGAAATCCAACCAGTGGTCTTTCGACCATCTTTTCTATGTACCTAAGAGTTTGATGAATGGTGGAAAGATTACTACACCAACAAATTCTTCGACGTACCTTCCTTTAATATTCAGCTAACCAAAGCTTTTGCCCTTGTGCAGGACAAGACTAAAAAAGGTATTTCAAGACACATCAAAGAAGTGCAAGCATTTCAAAAATACTTTGAAACTATTTATAGACCTGATGAACTTAGTCGAACCATAAGCGAAGCAACCGTCACTTTAAAACAAAAATTTACAGAAAAACTAGATAGTTTAAAATTGCCTTCATACGTTCGACCAGAACAATGTTATGAACTGGCTTTTGATCTTTATCCCCCAAAGTTTCCCCCTCTACCTTCTGCTGAATTTGGTGTGGCATTAAGCCCTCCATTTCCAGATTGGTTCATTTGTGGGGATTCAATGAAACTGCTTCGACAACATTATAAAAAATGTGCTGAGCGAGTGGTTCCGACTAAGTACACGTTGGACAATTTCAAAGGTCACCTTCATATTGGCATAGAACACGTTCGCGTGGAAACTCCCATTCTTGAAGGTGTTAAATGGGAACGTTTTTTCGACATTCTAAATTTACTTTCCACGTATCTTTTCTTACATTTATATCTAACTTTTCTCTCCTTTTCTTAGCTTTGAGAATTCCTGCCAAGAAAGCAGCTGTCGAAGGTGCATGTATGTACTTCGTAATAGCTAACGGGCTCTTGAAGAAATTCGACAATGTAACCATCAGACATATTCCTCGAATGGAAAATCAAGTGGCGAATAATTTGGCACAACTCGCATCTGGTTATAAAGTGTCGAAAGAAAAATTGGAAAAGGTCATTGAAGTAAGAGAAAGAGTTATATCAACTAAGTTGTCCCCATCAGATTTGGAGACAATAAAGTTAGGGTATGGTGACGAAGAGAGTTTTGAGATATTTAATATAGACGATTCAAGGGTTGAAGATTGGAGAAAGCCCATTAAGGATTATTTACAAGACCTAAATCAGAAAGTCGAAAGAAAAGTTAAGTACAGAGCGTTAAGTTATGTGCTTTTTGGAAATAAGTTGTTTAAAAAGACTTCAGAGGGAGTTTTGTTAAAATGTTTGGGCGAAGATGAAGCTTTTATAGCTTTGTCGAATGTGCACAGTGGAGCATGTGGTGCGCATCAAGCAGGCCATAAAATGAAATGGTTGTTATTTCGACAAGGAATGTATTGGCCAACAATGTTGAAGGACTGTGTCGAATTGGTAAAAGGTTGCCAGGAATGTCAGGTACATGCAGGAATACCACACGTTCCTGCAAGTGAGTTAAATTCTATTGTGAAGCCTTAGCCATTTAGGGGTTGGGCTTTAGATTTAATTGGAGAAATTCGACCAGCATCTTCGAAAGGCCAAAGGTACATTTTGGTTGGAGTAGATTATTTCACAAAATGGATAGAAGCCATACCTTTGGTAAATGTTGATCAAGAAGCAGTCATAGAATTCATTCGAAAGCATATCATCTATAGATATGGGATACCTGAGACAATAACAACAGATCAAGGATCTGTGTTTACTGGGAAGAATATGCAAACATTTGCAAATGAAACAGGATTTAAGCTTCTCACTTCCACACCTTATTACACTCAAGCAAATGGACAAGTCGAAGCAGCAAATAAGGTTGTAATAAGTTTGATTAAAAAGCACGTGGGGACAAGGCCTAAGAATTGGCATAAGACTTTGGATCAAATTTTATGGGCTTGTCGAACGTCCCCTAAAGAAGCAACAAATACTACTCCATTTAGATTGACATATGGACATGATACAGTTTTACCAGTTGAGGTTTATTTACAGTCGATTTGAATTCAGAGGCATCATGAAATTCCATCAGATACATATTGGAGTATGATGATGGACGAGTTAGTTGATTTGGACGAAGAAAGATTAAATGCGCTGGATTTATTGAAAAGACAAAAAGAAAGAGTCGAAAAGTTTTACAATAAGAAAGTGAAATATAAGACTTTCCTAATTGGTGATTTAGTTTGGAAAGTAATTCTTCCCATGGATCGAAAAGACAGGTTAATGGGAAAATGGTCCCTTAAGTGGGAAGGACCTTTTCAGATTCTACGAGTTTTTTTAAATGGCGCGTATGAAATTGAGGAGTTAGAGAAAGATAAAAGAGTATTTAAAATAAATGGGAAGTACTTAAAGAAATACAAGCCTATACTGCAGGAAATTAAAATAACAATGGAATAAGTTTGCATAAACGATAAAGTGGTGAAATTCGCCAAACAAATGGCATATATGTCATTACAAATAAAATTGGCCTTAAAAGGCTAAATTACAACGTCAACTTAGTAAAAGATTTCTTAAGTTGGTCGAACTTGTTCTTCTGGATTTGAAGTCGACACTCACAAAGGGCTTTGTTTGTCGAAAGTTCTTCAATCTCTTGACTTAGTTTTTGGGCTCTGTCAGCATGATGCAAACCCACTGTCAACTCTTGATCAGTTTCGTTTTGTTTGGGTTGCTGTAGTGCTTCTTTGCGTTTCTTCTCTCGGGAGATTTTCTTTTGAAGTGCAGCTATCTTTTTCTCCCATTTTTGGATTTTATTGTCGCACGCAGCAGTCTCTTTTTTGTTTTGTTCAGAAAGTCGTTCTAATTCAGAGACTTTGTTGGTAGATACAACAACAGCATCCCATTCGGCAAGTTGAGTCTCAGATTTATTTGTGATTTTCTGTGAATAATCTCTGAGGCGATTGAAGTCTGCTATTGTCAGGTCAATTATGGTGGTCAGGTCCACCACAGTGTTGCTTACTTCAGCAGGGGCTTCCAAAACATTAACTTGCTTCAGGATCTTTTTCAAGTCGAAGTGGGCGGCTGGATCATTTTCCAAAGTTTTGAACAAGTCCACATCCATAATTTTTTCCTTAATTTCAGCCATTATAGCATCTATGGACTTGACACCAGAAACTGTCCCAGAGGTAGTGGAACTGCTGTTAGAAGAGTCATAGAAGGTGTGACGAGCGTTCAGCATGACCCTTAGATATTCTAATGGTTTTTGTACTTTCATGTTCTCAAGTTCTTCACGAGAGAAGTTGGTCGAACCAGTCCCCAACGAACTGGTTTTTGTTTGGTCAAGATGTTGTTGGGTGCTCTGTTCTGGTTCTGGTTCGGCACTTTGCCTCTTCGTCTCGTCATTTTCTTCTTCTTCATTATCTTTTTCTTCTTCGTCTGTTTCTTTTTCGACCTCAGTTTCAGTTTCAACATCTTCATCCTTGTTTTCTTCATTTGGTTCTGGATGAGGGGGAGAATTATCGTCAGAAGGGTTATCCATGGACATGGTTTCAAATGCCGCTTCAGTTTGTCGTTCATTGGTATCATCCTTAGGACTTGTTTCTTCCTGAATTTTGTCTGGATGAAGATTTTCATGCTGGGGAGTCTTCTGGGTTTGTTCGACCTCTGTTGTTGACTCCTTGGTCGAATCCTTTGGGGATGTGTTTGTTGCACTGGTGGGCTTGTAGGTTGGATCGCTGCTAGTTTTTGGGAGCACTTGTACCATGGGGTTTCCATGAATGTCGACTTGAGTCTGTAAAATGAATTAAAATTAGATAGAAAAAGAAATATACAGGATAAAAAATCCAGTAGTTGAAAGTTGGAACATACCTGAGGGATAGCAGTGTTAAGGCTGGAGTTTCCACTTTTTGCAGGTTTGGGTTGAGATTCCAAAATTGGGCTGTTGGGAGGAGTTTTCTTTGAGGCTCTGGCAGTGGAGGATCTTTGGGAAGGAGTTTTTGTAGTCTTTTTTTCTTTTCAAAGGTTGATTGTGTTCTGGGGATTCGTCACCAGATTCTTCACTAGGGACTTTTGTTTCTTGTGTTTTTCTTTTTGGTGTTGGAGAAGGCTTTCGACTTACCTGAACATAACAATAGAACTTTATTAGTTTTTGGAAAAATGGAGCAAAGATTAATACAGAAGGAGGAGGTTGTACTTTTGCCACAGGTTTTTTGGTGGTTGTATTTTGAGGATCTTCTTCCATCCTTGCTGATGCACCTTCGACAGCTGCTTTCTTGGCAGGAATTCTCAAAGCTAAGAAAAGGAGAGAAAAGTTAGATATAAATGTAAGAAAAGATACGTGGAAAGTAAATTTAGAATGTCGAAAAAACGTTCCCATTTAACACCTTCAAGAATGGGAGTTTCCACACGAACGTGTTCTATGCCAATATGAAGGTGACCTTTGAAATTGTCCAACGTGTACTTAGTCGGAACCACTCGCTCAACACGTTTTTTATAATGTTGTCGAAGCAGTTTCATTGAATCCCCACAAATGAACCAATCTGGAAATGGAGGGCTTAATGCCACACCAAATTCAGCAGAAGGTAGAGGGGGAAACTTTGGGGGATAAAGATTGAAAGCCAGTTTATAACGTTGTTCTGGTCGAACATATGAAGGCAATTTTAAACTATCTAGTTTTTCTGTAAATTTTTGTTTTAAAGTGACGGATGCTTCGCTTATGGTTCAACTAAGTTCATCAGGTCTATAAATAGTTTCAAAGTATTTTCAATAAATCTAGCGCATTTAATCTTTCTTCGTCCAAATCAACTAACTCGTCCATCATCATACTCCAATATGTATCTGATGGAATTTCATGATGCCTCTGAATTCGAATCGACTGTAAATAAACCTCAACTGGTAAAACTGCATCATGTCCATATGTCAATCTAAATGGAGTAGTATTTGTTGCTTCTTTAGGGGACGTTCGACAAGCCCATAAAATTTGATCCAAAGTCTTATGCCAATTCTTAGGCCTTGTCCCCACGTGCTTTTTAATCAAACTTATTACAACCTTATTTGCTGCTTCGACTTGTCCATTTGCTTGAGTGTAATAAGGTGTGGAAGTGAGAAGCTTAAATCATGTTTCCTTTGCAAATGTTTGCATATTCTTCCCAGTAAACACAGATCCTTGATTTGTTGTTATTGTCTCAGGTATCCCATATCTATAGATGATATGCTTTCGAATGAATTCTATGACTGCTTCTTGATCAACATTTACCAAAGGTATGGCTTTTATCCATTTTGTGAAATAATCTACTCCAACCAAAATGTACCTTTGGCCTTTCGAAGATGCTGGTCGAATTTCTCCAATTAAATCTAAAGCCCAACCCCTAAATGGCCAAGGCTTCACAATAGAATGTAACTCACTTGCAGGAACGTGTGGTATTCCTGCATGTACCTGACATTCCTGGAAACCTTTTGCAAATTCGACACAGTCCTTCAACATTTTTGGCCAATACATTCCTTGTCGAAATAACAACCATTTCATTTTATGGCCTGCTTGATGCGCACCACATGCCCCACTGTGCACATTCGACAAAGCTATAAAAGCTTCATCTTCGCCCAAATATTTTAACAAAACTCCCTCTGAAGTCTTTTTAAACAACTCATTTCCAAAAAGCACATAACTTAACGCTCTGTACTTAACTTTTCTTTCGACTTTATGATTTGGGTCTTGTAAATAATCCTTAATGGGCTTTCTCCAATCTTCAACCCTTGAATCGTCTATATTAAATATCTCAAAACTCTCTTCGTCACCATACCCTAACTTTATTGTCTCCAAATCTGATGGGGACAACTTAGTTGATACAACTCTTCCTCTTACTTCAATGGCCTTTTCCAATTTTTCTTTCGACACTTTATAACCAGATGCGAGTTATGCCAAATCATTCGCCACTTGATTTTCCATTCGAGGAATATGTCTGATGGTTACATTGTCGAATTTCTTCAAGAGCCTGTTAGCTATTACGAAGTACATAATTAAATTTTCTTTAACACACTTGTACTCCTTGGTCACTTGCTTTATTACCAACTCAGAGTCTCCCATTATTTCGACTCTAGTTGCCCCCAATTCCAATAAAATTTCAAGTCCAGTTATCAAAACTTCATATTCTGCTTCATTGTTCGAACATAATCCTTCGACTTTGTACTTGAATTTTGTTGGAATTCTATTAGGAGAAATAATCAATATCCCAACACCAGTTCCATTCTTATGACTGGAACCGTCGAAGTATAGTTTCCATGGCTCTATTTCGACATATTCAACATAATCTTCATTTATGGCGTGGTCAGCTATAAAGTCAGCCACCACTTGTCCCTTAACAGCCTTCAAAGGCAAATATATTAAGGAATATTCAGTCAATGCTAAAGCCCATTTCCCAATTCGACTATATAAACTTGATTTTGATAACATATGCTTTATTACGTCAAAATGAGAAGAAATATATACACCGACTGGCTTTATATAGTGTTTTAACTTCATACATGAAAAGTAAACACACAGACATAGCTTTTCTATTACACTATACCTAGTTTCGGCATCATTTAAGACTTTACTAAGGTAGTAGATGGCTCTTTTGACGCCATTTTCATCCCCTTGACATAACATACTTCCTAATGTCCTATCTGATGCCGCTATATACAACCTCATACTTTTACTTCTACAAGGAGACATTAAGATTGGGGGATGGGTCAAGTATTCCTTGATTTTGTCGAACGCAGCTTGTTGATCCCGCCCCCATGCAAAATCTTCCTTCTTCAGTCGAAGTAGAGGAGAAAAGGCTTGCGTTTTTCCAATAAGGTTGGAGATGAACCTTCTGAGAAAGTTGATCTTCCCAAGCAGAGACTGCAACTCCTTCTTTGTCGATGGTGCTTTCGCCTCCATTATTGCTTTGCCTTTCATTGATTTCGATCCCCTTCTTGTGGACCACAAAGCCAAGGAAATCTCCCGCCTGCACACCAAAAGCACATTTGAGAGGGTTCATTTTTAAACCAAACTTCCTCATCCTTTCAAAGGACTGTCGAAGATAGTCTACATGATTTTCGCCTGAAACAGACTTAATTACAATGTCATCTATATAGATTTGCATGAAAGTTTCAATAAAATCATGAAAAATTGAATTCATGGCTCGCTGATAAGTTGCCCCAACATTTTTTAAACCAAAGGGCATTACCACCCATTCGTAGGTGCCTATGGCTCCAAGACAACGAAATGCTGTCTTAGGGACATCTTCTTCAGCAATAAAAATTTGATTATAGCCAGAGTATCCATCTAACATACTCAGATACTCATGGCCTGCAGCAGAATCTATAAGCATTTCCGCCACTGGCATATGATATTCGTCATTAGGGGTAGC
The DNA here is from genome assembly GCA_022829125.1 of Lathyrus tuberosus. Classification (NCBI taxonomy): domain Eukaryota; kingdom Viridiplantae; phylum Streptophyta; class Magnoliopsida; order Fabales; family Fabaceae; genus Lathyrus; species Lathyrus tuberosus. Next base: position 6,276,139 of record JALAZF010000278.1, on the reverse strand, counting down.
TGAATTCAAATCTCGAAAGTCAAAGCATACCCTTAATTTGCCATTTTTCTTTATTACAGGAACAATATTTGCAATCCATTTGACGTACCTCGTTGTGCGGATGAATTTACATTTCAGAAGTCTTTCGACCTCCTCTTTGTCTTCGACAAAATCTCTGGTGCGAAGCGTCTGGGAGTTTGCTTTACAGGTTTCTTTCCTGTTATTATAGGCAACTTCAATTCAACCAAACTCCTGTCCAGCCCAGGCATTTCGTCGTAGTCCCACGTGAAACAGTCTTTAAATTCTTTCAGCAGTTAGACTATTTCGACTTTTAACTGAGGGTCCATCTTGGCACTTATGTAGGTTGGCCTTTTTTCTGCCCCCAGTCCTAAATCGACTTCTTCCAATGGATCCTGCGCCACCATCTTCATGTCTGTTGACGCTGGATCCTTTTCAAACCCCAAGGGTTCGTCATCATAAATGGCATCAAACCTTTGATGTTGCCATTCGCCAACTTCTGCGTTGAACAGATCCTCTTCAACGTCCCTCTGAGGACATTGTTTGTTGAAATCATTTCTATTGGCTTTGACAGCCATGTATTTTACTTTGGCTTCAAGAGCCGCCTTGAGTTTATTTTCGGCTATATAAGCCGTAATCTTTTCGAGCACTGATGACTCACTCATCGTCACCAAACTCACTTCCCCAGCCCGTTGGCTCTATATGTGCAGTCCCAAAGACATAGTTTGCCTCATCGACCACTTCCATATCCCACTAGAAACCATATGTGGGGTGGAGATACAGTGAACAGAAAGCATTATCAGTTGCCTTCAGGTCGAAAGTTACTGGACTGCAAGGAGCTATATGGGCCAAGTGTTTGTCGAAGCTGCATCGATCCACATGGTATACCTCAGCCATGAAATAGCTTTGATCCGCCTCTATGTTTTCGACAATTCCATCAGCTCGCCAAATAGCTATACGCTGATGCATCGACGAGGGCACAACACCCACACCATGGATCCATTCTCTACCCAGAAGTAAATTATAATTAGCCTTTGAGGCTATGACCATGAACATCGTTGGTCTAGTTATAGTCCCAACAGTTAAATCCACTTGGATAACACCCAAAGTGGTTCCCACTTTGCCTTCATAGTTTGATAATACCATGTTGTGGGGTTTTGCATCAGACTCATCTTTCCCTATCCTCTTCAACATATAATGGGGCATTAAGTTAACTGCAGCCCCTCCGTCAATCAGGATTTTGTTCACTCCCACGTTCTCCACTTTCCCTTTTATGAATAGAGGCTTGAGGTGGCCACGCATGGAGTCATCTGGCCTTTCGAAAAAGGAATTCTTTTCCTCAACACAGCCGTTGTTCATAATATAGTAACATACTAGCCTGTACCCTATAACTTCACTCTCCATAACATCCTCCTCTTCTTCGACCTCCATGACTTGGTCGTATTCTTTTGGAAGGACAGAGACCATGTTGCATACGATGTCGAGAGACGTGTCTGACTCAGACCTGAAGTCGTCAGTCATTTCGTCATCCTCTCCCACTTTTTCTTTAGATGGTACTGGTTCAATTGCATTGCAGGAATTGTTGCTGTAAGATCCCTCTTTTCGATTCACCACTTGAACATTGCTACTTGACTCTGGTTTGCTTCTTTCGACAACAACTTTCTCAGCAACCCCTTTCTCAGCAACTTCCTTTTCCGCCCTTTTTTGTCTTTGGAATCGCCTGCATTGGGACTTCAACATGGGATTCTTGCCTTTATAATTCTCTGAGGGATAAGGCCTTGGTTTTGGCCTTTCGCCTTCTTTCTTGTCAGCCATTGAAGAACCCCTCGGAACTTCAAAATTTTTCCACTTTCTCTGTCACTGGGCCTCCCTGATTGGTTGAACCCACTTATCACTAGGAGCTTTGTTGGTGGGTTTGAAGGTATTTGGGTGCCTTCCTCCAAACTTTTGCTGGTTTTGATCATTTCGCCTTGGGTCGAACCTCTCCATTCTAGCAGGTGGAACTGCCCCCCAGTTTCCTTTCCTTTTTGCTTTTTCCATTCCCTACAGATTATCTGCTGCCTTCTTGTCGAAGACAGCGCTACAGCAGGGGCACAACATAACCTCAGATTTTTTCTTCTGACACCTTTGAAGGAACTCAATCAGATTCTCTTCCTCTTTAGGATACGCCACTTTTTGATATTCCTCTCTATGGCGCTCTTCATCAGTCTGCATTGGAGCTTTCTGGGATACCTCCACCATATTAACATTAGCTGTTTGCCTATCTCCAATACTTAACTTGTTCATCTTCAGAGTGAGCCCCTCCTCAATTTCATGCTTCTTCTTTGCCAGGTCGAAAGTAACTCCAAACTCCATGTTGTCTCCATTAAGGCCCTCAGTAGCCTTATTCTTGTCTTCGACGAAACCTTCAGTAGCTTCGTCATTCTTTATAAAGTTGAGACCCTCAGTGGCCTCCTTCTCTTTCTCGACGGAACTTTCAATAGTTTCGCCATTCTTTGCATTGTTGAAACCCTTAGTGGTTTCATCCTTGTTCACGTTGTTGAGACCTTCAGTGGCCTCCTTGTTGATGCAATTCTTCAAGCTTCCTTCGCCAAGGTATTCAGTAACCTTGATCATCACTGGTTTATTGATGAAGTCTTCAGATATTTCCTCCACATCACTTTCATCTGTAGGGATCTCAGCGATCTCTACCATGTTCACATTTGTGTCAAAACCTTCAGTGGCTTCTATCATTTCAAAGCTGCAGTCAGAACCCTCTTCGACCTCCACCATGTTCACTGTGGATGGTTCAACATAGTGAGCTCGACCATCTGCATCGGATTTGAATCAATCCTCATTTGTGGCTTCGACTTGTCGCCGAACTTCAATCTTCCGTCACGAATGGAATTTTGCACCAGATCCCTGAAAAGGAAACATTGAGATGTTTTATGACCTAAAAAATTATGGTACTTACAAAAACCTCTCATTTTCTGTTGTTCTATAGGAGGCACTATCATTTGGCCATCTTTAACCAACAAGTCAAATATTTCGTCACACTTAGTGACGTCGAATGTATAAGTCTTTTTAGGAAACTTATCATTCTTTTCAGGTTTGACTGGGTTTTTTCCATTCGACGGAGCCAATACTTTACAGGAGTATGGCGGACCCTGTTTCAATTCTGCTAAGTCAACTTCTTGTTCATCGAAACTAAATGATTCGCTCTCGTCATCATCATCTTCTTGACATACCCCCATATAAGCCACTCTTTCTTTCTTATTTTTAGTTAGTCTAGCTTTTTCGGATTTTAAACGTTCGACCTGTCTCACCCTATCCGCCAATTGTGCCATATCCCTCAGATATTGAGTGTCTAATTTCTTTCTAATTGAATAGTCAGGACCACCTGCTGCCATTTCGACTAATTCATGCTCAGGCACTTGCGTGAAACATCTCGCCTTAAGTAATCTAAACCTATTTAAATAATCGCCAATTGGCTCAGCGAAATTTCTTTTAACACTAGCCAACTCCTTCAAACTTATTTTCGTTTGTCCCATGTAAAATTGTTCATGGAACAATCTTTCTAACTGGACCCACATATGGATCGAATTTGCAGGCAAAGACTTAAACCAAGTAAAAGCATTTTTTGTTAAAGAACTTGGAAAATATTTCATTTTTAAATTTTCATTGTGTACAATTTCCCCTGCTTCGATCAAGTAACAGGCCACATGTTCGACAGTGGATTCGCTAGTATCCCCTGAGAATTTGGTAAACTTGAGGACTTTCCATCTTGGGGGTAATTATTGTTGCAAAATATACTCAGACAATAGGGATGTATAACTGGGCCTTTGCAGCCCCACATTCACACCATTTCTGGTCATAATCCTTTCGACTGTGGCTGCTAAATTGTTTTCTGCTGGCATGTTGTTATAACGCAATTGTTGCACAATATCATCAGTATTTTGGTCTCTATGGACTAACACCCTTCTAGGCTCTTGTTGGACAGGAGTTTCAACATGAGGCTGTTCCACCACTACCCCTTGGTTTCTAAGGTTTTCTTGGGGAACATTCGCTGGCCTCTGGTTTATTGTGGTTTCCTCTTCGACAACTACTCTGGGATTCTGAACTATTTGTTCCCTTGGTTGGGTTTGAGGAACACCAAAGAAGTCAACAATGCGCGTCATTTGCGCTGTTAATAACTGGTTCGTTTGGGTGGTGTTTTGTATTAAAGGATTAAACACAACCCCCATTTGTTGCGTTAGCATCTGCACCATATCATGGTTGCTTTCGTCCATTTGTTGCCTAATTACTTCTGCAGAATTGTTAGTGATTGCAGGCATATAAGTTTGGTATCCCGTTGACACAGGCTGACCCATTCTACCTATGTGGTTTGCACCAGACCCTGATCCTTGTAGGGGTAAAGTAACATTAACCAAAGGATCAGAGTATAATGATGACGCATTGTGCAAACTTGCCATCACAGTTGTTGGCATTCCATGAGGCTGTTCTCTATTATGTAGAGGCATTGGAAAATTCGTCGCAAATGGCCTATGAACACCCCCTAAAGGAGGAGGGGTCATATGAGGCATTTGGGGTCCAACTGTAGAGACACTAGGCGCGTTTTGGGATGCCGAAACGCTGGTGTTGACCCCGTTGATGATGGTATCACCTCTGATACAGAAACTGGCGCCGTATTTTCTCCTGTCGAAGGAATAGGCGTTGGGTTGTTAACATTTTGATTATTAGGCGCGTTTTGATTCGCCATTCTTCTTATTCTTGTTCTTTTTGGTCTTTCTTCGTTGTTCACGGCTAACTTGCCACTCCTTAGAATCATACAACGAAATAAAAACTTTTTCTTCTAAGAATTTGCTATAAGAACAAAAGACAAACTAAACAAATGCACTAGGTCCCACTGGGCGTGCCAATTTGTTCGCTGGGTAAATTTGACGAACAATCTCTGGTTTCCTAATTTATGAACATTAGTTTACTAACAGGACCAGCCACACAAATCATAGGACAAAGTGCTTTTGAAAGTGTCTTTGATTTGAATAGGAAGGTATTCGTTTGTATTTGCTAAGGTTTCTTTTAATGGTTTTCGACTAAAAGAACAAAGGTATAATATGGCGAAAAGATAATTGAAGATAAGTTTAAACGAGAAATAAAGTAAATTGTCAAAGTAAAGGAAATGACTTGAATGTAAAGAAATGAAGAAAAACTTGGAATTTTATTAAAGTGCATAAATATAAACTAGTGTTTTCCATACATACATTTTCCAGAACACTCGTTTCTCTCACACGGTTACTTTGAGTAATTGTGGTAATTTGTACAAAGTTTGGGACACCCTGATTCCTATCACAACTATCCTATTTATATACAAATAAAATAACTGCTAATAACAGTTACTTCCTAAAAATACGACACATGGCTTCCTGCATGTCTTTTCTCCATCAGATTTGCTCCACGCGTAATCTGCCAAAGGTAACGTCCTTTTACATTCAAATTTCAAACTTCATGTCGAAACAACACACCCTTCCAGTAGTGTCGAAATGTCGAAGTCTTATATTTCAAATATCTTCTTCAATTTATACTTCCAGCTGCGAATAACAATAGTCTATCGAAAATACTAAAAATCTCAAATCATTTAATGGCGTCGAAAAATACCCATATACACCATCAAACATCATTTTTTTCATAGGATTAGCTTAGAAAACAACTATGGAGCTTGCACACGGATGATCCGGGGTGGATTGATCATCGATCGACGCCGACAAACTGGAAGATTTTTGGTTCATTTCTCTTCTTCTTTGTGTATTCTTTATTTGTTGGGTTTTTTATATGTATTTACTTTGATCTTATGTATATTTATCGCCCATGGCGTTGTATAAAATCCGCTTTACAAATTTTTATCGGTGATTGTCCTTGATTTTTGTTTTATGCTCGGGGTTTGGGTTGTGTTAGAGATAAACATCGCAAACTTTGATTAGGGATGATTATCTGTTAGTTTCTAGATTCTAGAGATAGATTTAGAGCTAACAATCTTTATGGGTGTCGAAGCTTAATGCCTCCATATCTCGAGTCTGGTGTGAGAGTGTCGACGAGGGTAACACGGTTGTTCTCTCAGCTCAGTGTGTCAGAGATGGACATTGTTGTGACCGATAATGGATGATATTGAGGAGTATTGTAGGTTGAGTATAACTTGTCGGTAAGTTTAAGTTTGTGACGAGTGGATTATATGCATACCGGATAAGTTTCTTGTCTCTGAAGAATAAATTCTATTTATATTCATATTTACTTTTCTGCTTTTACTTTAACCATTTTAAACCAAACTCTATAACATTTAAATTGTCAAATGGCAGTTCAATAGCACCGATCTCTGTGGACACGATAAATTCCCAAAAAAATACTTCCAAATCTTTTTGTTGCTTGCCGATTTATCGCCCCAACAATAATCTTGATGGTAAGTTCTTGGATCAGTTTATTTCTGATCTAAGAGTATTGGAGTGTTGGTGGTAGCACAACTTGGATCAGTTTATTTCTGGTCTAGGTACTTAGGAGAATGGGATCTTGCTCATTTTGAAAGTCAAAGTTAAGTGGCAGTTATCTCTGACTTTCTACAGACTGCCCTACTAAGGAAAATGGCATTCTTTAGAATGGCTATGGTGTAGTCTAGGACTACTTTATCTTCTGAAGATTCAGACGTGGCAAGTGTGAAGTCTTTGGAGTTTTAAAGCAGGATGGAGGTTGTTTACTCAAACTTGGTTGTTGAATCAAGTCTATGAGAGAATGGAATTCTTGTTCTGTAATAGGGAGGAGGTTCTTCTAAGTGGCAGAAGGAGGAGCTAAATTCAGCAGCTGGATGTCGTATCAGAATGTTCTGACATCTAGCTTAACATCAGGATCTCAGCTGGTGATGTGGCACATCAGCTTAAGATAAGGTGATCTACAGGAGAATGGAAGTTATGGATGCTTCAAAAAGGTCTATCTCATACAATTTGCGGGAGCTGTGGTTTGAGAAGATGTTACATGTCTAGAGGCTTGGTGAATCCAAGATGTCTTGCTATGAAGCAAATAGTTCATGTGACTTTAAGATCAGATTTCATTAGTGGATCGGGGTATCTTGTGGGAGTTCTGAATAAGAGAGAGATCAATCAAAAGGTGGCATTTGGTTGGCTTCATAGTGTCTATTTGAGCAGGATGCTTGAAACTGATTGCTCTTGTGCAGAAGGGTAGTTCGTTGAAAACGTAAGGAGGTTCTGGTTCTCTTGGAGCTTGTGGTAGAAGTTCTAGGTTGAGGATTGAAGTATGCCTTCTTTTGGTGGATGAGAGTTTATTTCCCTCTGGGTTTCTGATGTTCTCTTTGTTCAAGCCGGTGGCGCAATATTGTGTGAAGATCTTCAGATGGATTACAATACAGATGGTAAGTCCAGTGGTGGAGCATATCAAGAACCGTGGTGTGTGGTGTCTGTGATGTGTGAAGGATGTCCTAACTGATGTTAGAACATTTTTGGATTGGTTATCCTTGGAGGAGAATTCTTAAGTTCTGGTCTAGGAACTTGTTGTTTACATCGTGTCTAAGGAGTATCTATCTTGTCATACGGGATAATGATGGAGTAGAAGAACTGCCTTGGAAGGATGGTGTAGAGAAGACTGGAGTGGATTATGTATTGATTGCTTGGAAGTCTGAATATGGATATTCACTAGTTAATCAAAAGTATTCCAGGTTATCATACAGGAGAATGATGAAGGAATGACTGTCTTGGATTGTAGGGTGTCTATCACATTTGTTGGCCTTGCTAAGGTCAGATGAAAAAAAACTTGTGGAGGGGATAACGCCCCTATTGGCAAGTCATGCTAAAGGGAAGTGGATCAGTTTGGCAGCTGTGAAGTTCTAAAACATGTATACGGTATCTGACACCGTTGGTAGAAAACAAACTAAGAGGTATGGTATCTCTTTGAGGAATATGGATCATTCCAGGTCAATTGGATTTTATCTCAGGGAACAAAGAGATCTATACATGAGAATTCAAGAGGAATTCATTTGGTGTATGGATAGTTTCTGGAAGAGGGGGATCAATGGAGCTTTGATCTTAATCTAAGAGTTTGTTAATTTAGGATGGTGATCCTAATGAGTCCTCACGGGAAACATGATGGTGTTCATGTGTGAGTGATTATTGGTTCTTGTCAGAAGAAGCAATAAGTGGAGTCGATGATTGTGTTCAGCATGTATGTTTGACAGAGGGTGCGCTCTTGAAGACATGAAGATACGTCTTATGTTTTCCATTCATCAACATAGTGTTCATTGGAGGAGCACTGGTTATCTTAGATAGGGGGAGTTGCTCCTTGATCTAAGATATATTACTGCAGGGGTGCAGTTTAGGTTCTAGTTTGTATTGTGCGTCAAGCAAGCTGTGATTATGTTTCCATCCTGGGAGGATGAGATGTCAAGAAGGATGTCTTGACATTAGTGTACTAGTGCAAGTTGGGGGAAACTTGACAGTACAAATTACATGGTTCTTAATGGATGCTTAAGGATCATTGGTTTAGTCTGGGAGAATTTATTTTTTCTCTGCTGACTGAATTCAGAATCACTGAAAGTTCATCATCAAGATTATTATTTCTGGATGAAGGTGCTTCAGTTAGAATTATGGGAGGAAGAAGATGATTTTGTGTCTTTGTTTGAAAAGCCAATATTTGAAGTCTTTGACAGGTCTGAATGCAAGCTAGTAGAGAAGAGACAATGTCTGACATAATGTCAGGACCTTTTTATAAAACATGTTCACATGTGATAAGCTCTTTGGACAGTATTCTCAAAAGAAGAAATAGTCAAAGCAGTCTTAGCCGGTGCGCTTTTGGAGGAGTTATTTCCTTTGATTAATGTTCCTTTGAATTAACCGGCATTATTTTCTGTGGTTCGTTACTTCCTAAGGAAGCTGCTCAACTATAAATAGGATTGCCTTAGACTTCTTTTGTCTTAATACTCTCTTTGGATTGGTGTCCGATGGTTCCTGTAATCTGGGTGAGTTGTGTCTGGGTTTGGAGCTGTCTTGGTTACTTTTTCCAAGTTTTGGCTAAAAAGGGGGAGAATGGTTTTCTAGGATATGTTGGTTAAGTTGTTCTGACATCTTAACATCATGATCCCCTTTATGTCTTGTGATCTGAGTTGTGAAGCAGGTTGTGTCTTGTGACCTGAGTTACGTAATCTATGTTCTCAGTATTATGAAGCCTACAACTGTTGTTTCTTTTCTGGAGGAGTCTTCTGTTTCTCAACCTTTTCAGACTTTCTTTCTAGACCTCTTTTGAAAGGAGGAGGAATGTTTTGAGGGGGAGACTCTCTCAGACCTTAGCTCCAATCAATTCTCAAGATGAAGGAGTCTTGATGAAGGAGTCTTGTTGATTGCATAATGCAGAAGGAGATGTTTTAGCCAAAATTTGTCAAAAGGGGAAGATTGAAAGCTCCTGGTGTTTGACTAAATTTTGCTAAAATATACGAATGATATAATTGAAGAATCTGCAGAAGAAAAAGATGTCAAAGAAGATGTCCTAGCTTGGAGACTCGGCATCCTAGCTGACTTACTGAGTTAGAAGGTTTAATCTGTTGCAAGAATTAAGGAGCGAATCAAAGATAGAAAGCCCAACAGACGACTATATAAGACGACTTAGACCTAGGGGTTTAAGGAGTATCGTATATACCTTTGTATCGCTTGTAACTTTATAACCTAGTTCTCTTTTACAAAATAAGGGTTTAGGGTTTGAGAGTCGTCAACCCTCTTAGGAGTTGTAAGTCTCCCTCTGTGGAATGGGATGCAGAGTGGAAGGCATTGGTACAGGGACAAAACCAAAAGCCTTTAGGTAATGGTTTATGTATTGTTCTTGGACAAAGCTTTAAAGCAAGTCCAAGGTAACTTGTTGGTCAAGAAAACATGACAGAGGTTCTGAATTGCATTAAGATAGAGATATCACAGGTGGTGATTAAGGAAGTGAGTAGGTCTCTCATACCAGAGTTGTAAACGATGGAGTTTAACCTTGGTAAAGATGTTCATTAAGGGTAGTGATTCGGATAAAGTTGTAAACTGGGAGTTTAAATTTAGGGTAATACTACAAGATAGTGAAGTCTTCTTCCTGGATTGGTATCCCCCAGATCAGATGAACCTCGGTCTGATCAACCCAGGAGTATCCTCCCTTCTTAGGACGGAGAATGTGAGCAACTATCCCCTGTAGGATCCTATCAACTATTTTCAAACACCCTGTGGTAACCGTCTTAGGAAACAAATTACTATTTAAAATGCTGTCAGGATAAGGATCTCGCATCATGGAGTTTAAAGCAATCTTAAATTCATAATCATCAACAAACTTAGAATCAGTAACCTTGGGAAGAGTAGATCCCTGTGGATCTATATTGATCAAAATTTTCAAACAATTGCATTAACCGAGTATATTTTACCACCTATCTCATACTTAAAAGCAGAACCTTCGAACTTACGCTGAATTCCTGCATAGAACAACTTAACCAAGTCCTCATTATACTTGGTATCACACTCCAAGAACTCATCAAAGTTTTGAAAATTCAGCAATTCAATAACTTCAGTCAAATGTAGACGCTCAACCCTCAAAGGATATTAAGCAAATTGTTTGGCAATGGACCGGTTAAGAAAATTCTTGTTGTAAGTCTCAGTTAAATTTTTAGATAACAAAGAGAGAGCATTTACTGGCATATTTGATGTACCCGCTCTTGAAGTAGAAGAGAAAAAGCGGTTTTCTAAGAAAAGTGAAAGTTGTTGTTGCTTGTAATGAAGGTCCAGATAAAAGGAGGTTTTGAAACAAGTAAAATCTGATTTTTTTCATGTGCAACACCGACTAAATGAGAGAGAAACTCTACTTCACCCCTCCCTAGCATTAACTTATATTGACTCTCACAAATGCAAAGAGCAAGGGCACCCCTTAACTTTTCAAATTGGAATGCATCTAATGCCTTAGTGAAAATGTCAGGAAACTTTTTTTTTTTGCCATGTGTTCAAGAGCTACAAATTTATCTTCAACAATCTCCCTAATAAAATGATGACAAATTTCAATGTGTTTGGTTCTACTATGTTGAACAGGATTCTTGAAAATATTGATAGCACTCAAGTTGTCACATAACAATGTCATGGCATCTTGTACCACATTGTACTCATTCAACATTTGTTTCATCTAGAGAAATTGAGTACAATTTCTCCCTAGAGCAATATATTCAACTTCAATAGTAGATAATGTGATACAATTTTGCTTCTTGTTGAACCAAGACAATAAATTGTTTCCAAGGAAGACACATCCACCAGATGCACTCTTTCTATCATCTACACTTCCAGCCCATTCAGCATCACAATACCCTACTAGTATTGGGTTAGTGTCATGTGATTAGAGAATACCATAGTCACATGTTTAATTGATATACCTCAAGATTCGCTTAATTTGAGAAAGATGTTTGGTCTTGGTTTTTGCTTAATATCTAGCACATACACCTATAGAAAATATGATGTCAGATTTGCTTGTTGTAAGGTAGAGCAGACTTCCAATCATGGTTATGTATGAACTTTGATCTACATCAATCCATTTTCAAGTTTGGTCACTTTTACATGAGTAGCAGCGATAATTATTTTGTGGCTAGCATTGTCAAGGCCAAACTTCTTCACTATATATTTAGCATGCTTGCTTTGAGATAAAAATATGTTGTCTTCCATTTTATTAACTTGAAGACCAAGAAAATAAGTGAGTTCTCCTACAAGACTCATCTCAAATTCATACTTCTTTTGTTGGACAAAATGTTCGACCATTGAGACTGACATCCCACCAAATACAATGTCATCAACATAAATCTGTGCTACCATGAGTTTTCCTCCATCTATCTTCACAAATAGACTTTTATCTATGCTTCCTCTTTTGTATCCATTGCTGACCAAAAAATCTATTAATCTTTCATACCATGCTCTTGGAGCTTGTTTTATAACATAAAAGTCTTTCTTTAACTTGTACACATGGTCTGGAAAACTAGGATCAATGAAATCCTTTGGTTGCTCTACATAGACTTATTCATTAAGATAACCACTCAGGAAAGCACTTTTAACATCCATTTTTTACAATATGAAGATGATATTTCCCCTCAACAGACAGATGTTCCAACAGGTGTCCTAGATAAGGGGTCTAACATTGAAACTGAAAGTACAAATTTTGAAGAAATCTCTATCAACAAAGGACCATCCATAAAATACAGAAGGATCATCCTATTCATAATGCCATAGAAAATATAACTAATGAATTCTGGATCATCCAAGACTGAACCTAAGAATCTCAAAGAAGCTCTACTTGATGAATTATGGATAAATGTTACGCAAGAGGAACTATGTCAATTCAGAAAGAATGAAGTATGGAAGTTAGTTCCTAGACCTGAAGATATGAATGTCATTGATACCAAATTGATTTTCAAGAACAAATATGATGAAAAGTTAAAGTGGCAATAAACAAGGCAAGGCTAGTGGCTCAAATATAAGGAGTGATTTTTTATGAGAGTTTTGCTCTAGTTTCTAGACTTGAGTTCATTAGTCATTTCTCACCATTCACTAAAACCCTCATCTTTAGAAACAAGTTTATTATTAAAATGGTCAAGTTTTTAATAAAATTATTAATTTTTATTACTATTTAAAAGAAACCATTTTTTTTGCGGGCGGGGGAGGGTGCGGGTGCGGGCAAACCCATTTCCAACAGGGGCGGGTCTGAGTGGTAAATTTTCACCCCCGACTGTGTTTGGGGGCGGGGGCGGGTCTGTAACAGGGAGGTGGGTGCGGGTGCAGGGCTAGCTAAACCTGCACCCGCTCTGCCCCGTTGCCATGCCTAACTTTCAGTTTCAATGTTCGACCTCTTATCTGGGACACCTGTTGGAACATCTGTCTGTTGAGGGGAAATATCATCTTCATCCTCAACAACATTTTTCTCTTCAGGATTATCATCAACGACATTTATGGATTCCATCATAGTATTATTATGAGTGTTGAAGACCCTATATGCCCTACTATTTATAAAGTATCCAAGGAATATCCCTTCTTTGGATCCATCTTTCTCCTTTGTTCTCTATATTCCAAGATGTAACACTTACTACCAAAGACATGGAAGTATTTAACATTTGGTTTTCTACCTTTCTAAAGCTCATACAATGTAGAATTGGTTCTATATTTGATAGTTACTCGATTGTGAATGTAGCAAGCAGTGTTCATGGCTTCAGCCCAAAAATGATAAGGCAGATTCTTGGCATGCAACATAACTCTAGCAACATCTTGTAAGATTACGTTATTATGTTCTACCACTCCATTTTTTTGAAGTGTGATAGGTGCTGAGAATTCATGATTGATCCCTTTAACAGAGCAAAATTCATAGAACTTGGAGTTCTCAAACTACTTACCATGGTCACTTCTTATATTTACAATTTCACTTCCTTTCTTCTTTTGGTGGCAATACCTTCAGATTTACTGGATTTTCCATTCAGGCCTTGTTCACACATTTGACTTATGCTGATCAAGTTAACAGTTAAACCTTCAACCATCAACACATTATTAAGACAAGGAAGATGCGAACTAACCATTGTGCATATGCTCTTTATTCTTCCATTTTTTTCCATCACCAAAGGTGACATAACTATTAGAATAAGATTTTAACTTCTCAAGATATATCTTTTCTCTAGTCTTGTGCCTGAAACACCCACTATTAAAATACAAATCCTCTTTTGAGAAAACTTTAAGAGATGTATGAGCTATGAAACTATTGACAACTGGTTTGGGTTTCCATTCCCTCTTTGCTTGAACCTTTTTTCCATCTTTTCTCTTCAGTTTGGGTTGGCTATAGGACTGAGGGTAACCATACAGTTTGTAACAATAAGGCCTTACATTTTAAAATCTACCACAATGATGACAACTCTTTGCAGAGTTCTTGTAAACTCTGTGTTGAGGGTACACATGTCGAGTACGAGGTTGTGACATGTGGTCCACTTTCTGAAACTTGGTCTTCTTCTCGGAAAGGACAAACTTCTTAGAGGGGATTTTTCTTTTCTTATGCATGCTTGATTCAAAACCTATTCCCTTTAGATTTCTGGATATCTTTCAAATTTCCAAAATCTAATCTAGCATATTTGAACCATTGTTCAACATACGCACAAATTTTTTCATATTTTCAAGTTTAGAATTTAGTATAGCTACTTCTTCATCCAGACCTGTGATGTTTGAGACAAGCTTCTCCTTTTCCTTCTGAAACACACCTATGATTTTCTTATATTTCTCCACTATTAGGCAAGCTTCCTCCCACTTGGTGTACAAGAGCTGGTATGTTTCAGTTAGCTCTTCGTCATTCATGTCTTTATTACTAAACCCACTCTCAGATTCAAATTTTCAAGTGAAAGCCTTTAGAGAATTAGAAGTTTCACTATCAGAATCAAAATCATACCGAGTAATAGATAATCCCTTTTCCTGCTTCTTGAGAAAATTAAGGCATTTAGATGTGATATGACCAAATCCTTCACATTCAAAACATCTAACTCCCTTGCCTTTGTCTTCTTCTATGCCCTTGTTGCGGAGACCAATATCAGACCTGGTGTCTTGCACATTTGTCTTCCATTTCTATCTAGTTTTTTCAAAGCTTTGTTGAACTTTCTTCTAGCAAAAGTTATAGCATCAGAGAAATTTTCTTCAATATCCTTATAACCTTGATCTTCCTTTTCTAGAGTATTGGATACAAAAGCTACACATTTGTTCTTCGTTTCTGATCTACCATTTATAGAAATTTCAAAGGTTTGAAGAGACCCAATATGTTCATCAACCTTCAACGTGCTTAAGTATTTGGATTCTTCAATAGTTTTTACCTTCATGTCAAACTTCTGAGGCAAGGATCTGAGGATCTTTCTAACCAACTTTTCTTCCAAAGCAAGAAAATTATTGGCTATATCATCCAGACAGATATTGAATTCAGATATGGATTCATCTTCCATCATTCTTAGATTTTCAAATATTGTTATGAGGAGTTGCAGCCTTGACATCCTATCCTTGGATGTTCCTTTACGAGCAGTCTTGAGAATCTCCCAAAATTCTTTAGCTTCAGTACAAGTGTTGATTAGTCTGAGCAAGTTCTTGTCAACGTCATTGAAGATAACATTCAAGGATTTTTCATTTATATAGGCTTCATCAACTTCATATTTGGAATAATCTGCTTCAAGCGTTAAGCTTGTTGAACCATCTTGAGAAGTGATTATAAGATGTTTTTGAACTTTAACCACACCCTTCAGAGTTTTTTAGTCAATGGATTTGAGAAAAGCAACCGTCTTTGCTTTCCAATAGTCATAATTTATGCCATCTAAAACATGTGGCTTATCGGTTGAACCTCCATCCTTAGTGTTGTCCATTTGAATAGAAAATATCTCCCCTGGAGCTTACCTAAATAGAATAGGGTACATGCTCTTATGCCAATTATAATTCTGTTCTTGAGGTAACAAATGTTGGACATGATGTTGGGTCAACTGGTCTAACTTGTTAAACCAATAAGACAACTATATAACAACAACAATAACACAATGCAGAAATCAATAAAATAACACAAGAGATTGGTAACCCAGTTCGGTGCAAACAACACCTACGTCTAGAGGGAACTCTATCCAAGAAATGAAATTCACTACTTTGAATTAGTACAATTAGTCTTATAGGAACATCAACCCCGTGATGTTCAAAGCTTCTTCCTAATTCTAGTGACTTTCTATTTAGGACTCCCCATGAATATGAGAACCCCTCTCACTTTCTCTAAATCACTATTCACAAGTGATCAACTTCAATAACAACTCTATTGAATGTTGAATTTATAACTCAACTAAGACAAACCAACAACTATGTCAAGTTACTGAAACATAGAGTTGTGTACATAAATAAGATATGTGAGTGCTATCTACAAATTCAACCGGGTTTTGAATGATGTCAACCATGGTAGTATATCGTAGCGTTTTTGTATATTGGATGGTAACAACCTACATTTAAATGTTCATTTGTCATTTTAGCCTTAGGATGCATAAAAAAAAGTCCTTGAACAAGTTTGATGGGTCTTAGGCATGTCATACACATCAAAAACCAAGTTTTGTGTGTCAACATAACTGCACAGGCCGACCTATACGTGATCAGGTCGACCTATGGAAGCTTTTGCTTCAGTACAGGTCGGCACATCCAAATTTCAGGTCGGCTCCCACGCTCCAAGAATGAAGCCTGTAGGCTCTGCCCACAGGTCGCCTCACAAGCCAACCTGAACACCTTCATAGGCCGAGCTATTAATTTCATAGACTGACCTATGCAACTTCAAACTTGAAAATTTCTTTTTACATCTTATTTTTCTTGCATCCTCTTTGACTATTTCCACGTACACATACACATACACACACATACACACACACACATACACACACACACACACACATATACTCATACATGCACCTTTTTCTAGTGAGGTTCTAGAGAGTAAAACCTAAATGAAACAAGATTACAAAGTATCCCATCATCTTCATCCCTTCTTCTCTGCATACACACAATTGAACTACACATAATCATTTTTGGATTGGGTGACTGTTCTGCACTGGGCAAGCCCTTGGCCCACAGTAGGGAAAGGCCCAATCCAGTCCAGCTCTTGGCAAGGCCCAATAATTGGATTCAGCCAATATAGTCGTTGGGCACAATATAGCCAATGGGCACAATCTAGCCGTTGGGCACAATATGACTGTTGGGGACATCCACCTCATGCGCTTGACAGTTCACGCGACCAACTGCCCTTCCGGAGTTCACGGGGACAGTTGGACCAGGTCAAAAGGTCGCGCGCTAGACTGTCCACCTGGCAGTCTCCCATTGGTCGACCAGATATTTCGGCCACATGGGAGACCTTGGCCTTGTGCTGGGGTTATCTCTATAAATACCCTCTCACTTGAGAGGGTCAGTTTTGATCACTATTCAATAGTCTAACTCATACCTAAACGCTTTGTACTTTCTTTCTCTCTAGCCCAAACTTACTTTGGCATCGGAATACCTTGCAGGTACACCCCCTCCTCTCCTACATCCATCATCGTTACCCTACACGGAAGGCCACGAAGATCCATTATGATCACCTCATATCAGTGGCGCCGTCTATGGGAAACATCACTTCCCCATCTTTTTAAACTAAGATCCCTCATCTTTTCACCCAAAAGACCAAAGCTTACTCTCAAAAATTCCCTTGATCATCATGGCCTCTAATAGAAATGATGATGCCCATTAAGATCTTGTTGTCGCCGTTATGCTGGATAATGTCGACCACCACAATCCCAGAGCTGTAGTCCAGGAGATCGACCACCGAGATGGAAAGACTGCATCTCCTTATTCTGACGATGTGAAACCACGCACGCAGTCTTTCGGTCAAGTCTTTGACTCCATACCTGTCCCTCAAAACGCTTACCCAGCACTGCCGCCCTCATCGCCTCTCTCAACAAGTCTAACTACCTGATTTTCCAACAGGGCGAGAAGATCAACATGCTAGAGCATGCTCTTCAGGAGCGTCTTCCTTTGCAGAAGCCTCGCAGTCCGTCTCCACGCCCTCAGTCTCCCCCTCAGGAACGTCGGCGAGACAGATCCAGGAGCATTTCTCCCGTCAAGGGACGGTCGAAGTCGGAAGAACCTGAGCACGAGGTCACCAAGAGATGAAACCGTACTCCTCCGTGGATATCCAGACGTTATCCTACCCCAAAGATGACCAAGCCCTCAGAAAAGCATCGTGAACACCGTCGGTCGCGCAGACATTCTTTTCAATGCAGCAGAAGTCGTGGGCGAAGCCACTCACCATGCAGGTCATCGAGCACGAGCAGCGATGACAACGTCCATGGACCCCTATCTCAGGAGATCATGGACACCCGTATTCCTCGCGGGCTGGAGAAGCCTCCTCCCCTGGCTCTATATGATGGCACCACCGACCCTAGAGAGCATAGAGAGAATATTGAAGTCATGCTCCACTACCACAACGTGAGAGGAGCCATCAAGTGCTGGTTATTCCCATCACCCTTAGAAAAGGGGCCATGACCTGGTATAAGAGGTTTCCCCGAGTTTCGGTCACCTCGTGGAAGGATCTGAAGAACCAGTTCGCCCGACACTTCACTGCTTCCAGACGCCATCCCAAGTCGGAAGCCACTATTGAAGCCATTATATAGGGCAAAGATGAGCCCCTGCACGCCTACATTGAGAGATTCAACAAGGAAGCTGTAGAGACCCATATAACAGATCATATGAAGAAATACCTCCTCGTGAAGGGGCAGAGGCCGAAGAGTGAGTTATGCAAAGCAGTGGGAATCAAGACACCCCGCACCCTGGCTAAACTTCTCCGTAAGGCCCAAGCATATATATAGTACGAGAAGAAAGAAGTCCCCTACAAGGCCCGAGATTCAAGGGATCAGGAGAATTCCCGGGCAACGAAACAGGAAGACTCAGAGGCTCCCCAGCGTGACAAAGAGAGACGACAAGATGACCGTCCTCGCGAGCATAAGGGGCCTACTGGCCGCTTCATAGAATACACCTTATTGACAGCTCCCCGCGAGCGCATTCTCTCCGAATGCATTAACGCAGAGTTTAAACAAGGGGGTGTCTGTTTCCCCAAGTCAACGACGTCAAAGGGCAACACGGATAAGAGCAAATACTGTTGCTTCCATCGCAGTCACGACCACGTGACCGAAGATTGCATTTATTTGAAGGACGCTATTGAGATCCTCATCAAGAAGGATCACTTGAAACAGTATACAAAAAGGGAGAAGCTTCCCGACGAGAGACCTCGGAGTCTAAGAAGGAAACAAAAACTTCCTCATCCAGTCCTCCCCTCAGGTTGCCATGTCTGTCACGCTGCCATAGGACTTCTTCGTCCCTGACTACCTCGAAGACCATCCCCAGATCACCGCACACAACACCTGGGAGACCTTCCCCACGGTAATGGTTAACTCATGTGGCGGATACAATGAACTCATTGTAGGGTCGGTCAAAAAGAAATTCGACCAGCTGATTGACTGCAACCCCGATCGACTATCCACGCTCGAGAAATTCTGGGGCCGTTTTCAGCCTATCACATTCTATCATGAAGACTGCTTGGGGACTCCCCGAACTCACACATTCCTCTACTCATTGGGGTAAGACTGGTTATCACTAATGTCCGACGGATCCTGATCGACCAGGGCAGTTCGGGGGACATCATGTACACTAGTTTGTTCCGCGCCTTGAAGCTCGACCAGAAGAATCTATCACCTTACATGGGATCAGACCTGCATGGATTCAACAGGGCTATCACCAGACCCTGGGGGTACGTGGAGCTCTCAATCACATTCGGGGAGGAGGAGGCCTCCAAGACAATCAAAACTCAATTCCTGGTCATCGACTGTCCATCGCTGTACCAGTGTATCCTGGGGAGACCAACCCTCGCGGAGCTGATTGTCGTCCCTTCAACTGTTCATCTCAAGATGAAATATTACACAGAGAATGGCCACGTCGCGATGTTGCATGGAGATTTAGAGGTTGCGATGAGGTGCTTCGAAGCAGCTACCCGAGGGCAAAGCTCGATTGACGTAGCACCTAAGGCCTCTAAATGGGTAAGGGATGAAGATCTTCCCAGCGAGGAAAGCCAACCCGACAAAAAGCCAGCTCTCCTAGTGCACACAATCGACCTCGACAGCCAGATCTCTGAAAAAGGCGAGGAAGACAGCAATGAAGACACGCCAACAGTGACTAGCATTTCCCCTGCGTCAACCATCATACGTCCGATACCAGATGGGGAATTCGAAGTGATCACCTTCGAAGACGACCCGAACAAAAGAGTAAAGATAGGCGCAGGGCTGCCCGAAGAGGTAAAGCAGCAACTGAAGACGTGCCTAAGAGAAAATGCAGACTTATTTGCTTGGAGCGCCATGGACATGCCCGACCTTGACCCTGAGACTACCTGCCATCAACTCACCATCGACCCAACAACTTGAGCGGTAGCGCAACGCAGGCGCAAGCAATCTGACAAAAAGGCACAGACTGGCCAAAAACTTGTAAAAGACCTCTTAGAGGTGAAATTTATCTCGGAAGCCAGGTGTACAACCTGGCTGTCCAATATTGTACTAGTCAAAAAACATAATGGAAAGAGGAGGATGTGCATTGATTATACTGATCTTAACCGGGCTTTCCCAAAAGACGTTTATCCTCTGCCTAGCATAGATAAGTTGGTAGATAATTCTGTAGGTTTCAAACTCTTGTCCTTCATGGACGCCTACTTGGGATACTACCAAATTCCCATGGCCGAAAAGGACAATAGATATACCGCGTTTATGACCTCGTCAGAGAACTATTACTACAACGTAATGCCCTTCGGTCTGAAAAACGTTGGGGCCACATACCAGCGCATGATGAACAAAGTCTTCCGATCAGAAATCAGAGACATGCTCGAAGTATATATGGACGACATGATCGTGAAGTTCCAAGAGGGATCCGATCACATGGTCCACTTACAAAAGGTCTTCGACCAAGCGGGAAAATGCAAAATGCGCTTTAACCCAGAAAAATACACCCTCAGCGTGCAGGCAGGGAAGATCCTTGGCTTCTACCTCACAAAGAGGGGGATCGAGGCCAACCCCGAAAAATGTCGAGCATTTGCCAAATTTCCCACGCCAAGATCAAAGAAATATATACAATCCCTCAACGGGATGCTCGCTTCACTATCTCGCTTCGTGGCCAAGTCTGCCCAACACGCTCTGCCCTTATTTAAGCTTCTGCGAAAAGAAGCCACATTCGAATGGATAGAGGAATGCGAACAGACTTTGCTCCACCTTAAGCGAACCTTGTTGGAACCCCCCGTTCTATCACGACCAGAGAGCGGGGAGACGATGTACCTGTACCTCTTCACCACTAGCGAGGCCATTAGCGCCGCCCTCATTCGTGAAACACCCGACGGGTAAAAACCCATATACTTCACGAGCAAGGCTTTGAAAGGGCCATAAATCAGATACCAGCAGATCGAGAAAGTTTCCATCGCCCTCATTAACGCCGCGAGGAGATTGAGGCACTACTTCCTGGCCCACACGATAGTGGTGCGAACAGACCAGCCCATAAGACAGCTGCTTAGCCGGCCATACATGGCCGACAGAATGCTCAAATGGATTTGGAGCTGTCAGAATTTGACATCCACTACGAGGGCAGGAAGGCCCTCAAGGCACAAGTCCTGACCGATTTCGTGGCAGAAATGACGCCTCCAACATCCCCGTCAAGCAGAGCACACAAATGGACCATCTTCGTTGACGGAGCGTCCAGCTCCACGGGCAGTGGCGCAGGCATCATCCTCGAGAACAAAAATGGTATCCTAATTGAAGTATCATTATTTATGTCCTTCCCTACATCGAACAATCAAGCCGAGTACGAGGCATTCCTCGCAGGCTTACAGTTGGCAGAGGACTTGGGCGCCAAGGAAGTGAAGATCTTCACAAATTCCAAGCTCGTGGCATCCCAAGTACGAGGAGAGTACCAGGCCAAAAATGACCACCTCGTCGAATACCTGACGCTGGTAAAAGAAAATATAACTAAGTTCGACGCATGGGAAGTCCTGCACATCCCCTGCGAATGAAACACTCGAGCAGACGTCCTGTCAAAACTAGCTAGCACAAGAAAGAAAGGTGGAAATAAATCTGTCATACAGGAGATACTCCCACGTCTAAGTATCGAAAAGTCATCAGGGATGCTCAACGTCAACTCCATTGGAGACAGCAGCTGCTGGATGACCCCGATATATAATTACCTCACCACAGGGGAACTTCCTGAGGACAGCAATGAGGCCAGCGTGGTCAAGTGAAGGGTCTGCTCGTATGTCCTGGTCGATGACAAGCTCTACCGACGGGGATTCTCCATCACCCTCCTAAAATGTGTCGAGGAGAACAAGGTCCCCGAAGTTCTCTTGGAAATCCACGACAACATCAACTCACAACACTTGGGAGGGAGGTCCTTGGCACGAAAGGCCCTGCGAGCTGGGTACTATTGCCCAACCATGCAGCATGACGCTAAGGAGCATGTCAAGAAATGTGACAGATGCCAGCGCCACGGGGACATGCACTTGGCACCCCCTAACGAGTTGAAGACTTTGTCCTTGCCATGGCCCTTCACCTGGTGGGGGATGGATATCCTCGGCCCCTTCACAATGGGGTCATACTAAATCAAATTTCTAATTGTGGCCGTCGATTACTTTAACAAATGGATCGAGGCCGAAGCTCTCGTCAAGATCACAGCCTTCAACATACTTCGTTTCTACAAAAGGAACGTCATCGCGCGATTCGGGGTGCCCTAGGCCCTTGTGACCGACAATGGAACCCAATTCATGGACACGAAGTTTCAATACTTTGTTGCCAAATTAGGCACAAAGCAACACTTCACTTCCGTCGAGCATCCCCAGACTAACGGCCAGGCAGGGGCCGCAAACAGGGTGATCCTTCGAGGTATACAACAAAGGTTGGGCGAAACCAAAAAGAGATGGGTCGAGGAGCTACATAGCATGCTCTGGGCCTATAGAACAACACCACACTCAACCACCAGGGAGACTCCCTTCCGACTAGCCTCCAAAACCGAGGTAGTGATCCTGGTGGAGATCGGGGAACCTTCCAGATGAACTGAAGCTCCTCTCGACGAGGAGCTGAACGACGAAGCTCTAAGAGAGGAACTCGACTTGGTCGAAGAGATCCGATCAGGGTCAGCCCTCCGTGAAGCTTCGCTGAAACAAAAAATAACTCTGCGCCACGACGCCAAAGTCATAAATTGCGACTTCTAAGTTGGAGCCTGGTCCTATGCATAAATAAAAAATATTCACGCAAGGGCAAGCTGGCCGCAAACTGGGAAGGACCATACAGGGTCAAATCAAAAACAGGCACTGGAACCTACTACCACGAAACTCTAAACGAGGAACCATTTGCTCGACCATGGAATGCTGAAAAGCTCAAACAATATTACAGTTATAACCAGCCACCAGTTTGGACTAACTGCCGACGAACTCACCCCACAACGGGGAGAATGCTCGGCCATAGGAGCGTGTTCTTGTGCAAGCAGAATCCTTAACTTTACAACGTCGGCCAGCTTCTGCTCATGGAACGAGCAGACTCTATGCCCGACAGGGATACCTCAATCGAGCTTCACCATTCCCGCACCAGCGTGGCAGGACACCCAGCTTGTGATGGGAATAGTCCAAGCTTATGGGATCAGGACCTCGACCGGGATCCTAGTCCCACCACCGGCGAAAACACTTCGCTTCCTCGACAAGTCCTCCAAACTGTCGAGCGTAATGATAACGAGTCGAGCAAACTTCCATACTTAGCGAACATTACTCGCTAAAAATAAAACAGCATACACAAAATAAATTGCAAGGCATATAATGTCGAATATAAATATATATAATATGGCCACAAGGCCGGAAATGTCAATACATTACAAACACGGGCCAAGCCCAAACATCAATTACATTCAAAATGGCACCCAGGCCAACAAAATACAAAGGTACAAAAATAAAAGCTACACTTCATTGGTGGGAAGCTCGGGGGGAACAACCTGGCCGTCCACAACTTGGTTCAGCACGCCCATGCCCTCGGTGAGCAGCTGGACGTTAGAATTCAGGGCCTTCATCTGCTCCACCACAACATTGAACCTGAATTCATCCGCACCCAGATTATCCTGCTCAAGGATGCAGATTCTTTCAATTAAGTCTCTCCGGGTCTTCAAGGCCTTCTCCTCCTCGGTCTCATCCTGACCGACCACTAATGAACCCTCCAGCCCGACAACCTTCGCCTTCAGAGTGGCATTATTCTCCTTCATCCTTGTCAGCTCCTCCCTCATCTAGTTCATGTCCTTCAAAAGTTCGATCATGGCCTCCAGGTTACCTTAAAGAGTTGTCATCCTGTTGTGTATCTCGACATTCTCCAACTCAAGCTCGATGATCTTGGCCCGCGCCTTCTTGAGATCCGTAAGCGGAACTGTCTCCGCATCCCCAAGGGCCCAGCGCCGCCTCCAACATTCTCATCACGGAAGCTGCATCCTGGCACAGGAGTTTCCTCATCACCTTAGGATCAGCAGATAGAATGGCCGATGCCTCAAGGTCGGGGACAACTATAGAGCATTCCTCGTCGAAAATTTTCCCTTACAGATAACATGGTGGCAGTACAAATTTGCCCCCGACGAAGTCGCTCGAACCACCAGCCGGGGAATAGCTGATATCATCATGCTTCCTCTTATTTGCTGTGTCCGGGGTAGGAGGATTCGATGAGCTGGCCGGAAAGGAGTTGGGACCGCCGACAAAATTTTCCAGCGCTTGCTGCTTGGCAGCGTCGGCCTTCGGTACTGGAGCCTTCTTGAGGTTTTTGGCCACTGCGGACCTGATCAAGCGCTCCCGCATGTTCGACATTTTCCCTGCAGAAACAAAAAAGGATTAGCACATCGCATAAGATGTTAAAGGTACGAGCAAAGGGGTAATCTATACAAAGGAGCTCAAACGCAACATCCTCGTTTTCACATTCGAGGACGACCTTGGTATTTATGTAGTGAGCTGCCCGAGCAGGCTCCCCATCCTCCCTGAGCATAACTTTGTTGTCCTTATCCACCACAAAAGCAGGAATGAAACTCTCCACGAAGGCATGCAATGCCTGAAAGGACTTCTTGTCCTCAGAACCGAGCTGGTCATATTTAACAAGAAATTGGTCGGTCTGATATCTAAAGTGAGAAAATACCCATTCCAGTGGGAATTTTGATACCGACCTTGTCACTTTTGTCATACCCCAAATTTTGACCACAAAATTTCCCATCATTGTACAAATCATCACCAAAATATGGATGTACCTTCATGCCTCATCAATACTCTCAAAGATTGTTGAGCATTCACTACAATCAAGAATTAGGGTTTTGAGCCCTCTCAGAGCACTCAGACAAAGGATCAATCAAGAATGGACATGATCCTTAACTTGTCAAGTCTCTCAAGCATCTATAAAGGATCAAGAGGTCTCCCACATCAATAATCAATCACAAGAGTGCAACATTTCAAGTGGATCAAGCCTCAAGATCATCAGTGTCACCAAATTAGGGTTTTGGTCGACCAGGGCCTCCAGAGAGAAATTTTCATCTGGGCATGAGCCAATACTTCTAAACATGATCCAAGAAGCTCAAAGGGACCTCATGGATCCAATCATAAAGTCAAAATAGCCTCAGGGGATGCATTCATCAAAAAACAGGAATTAGGGTTTCTTGACCTAATTTACCCCTAAGTTGACTTTTGAAGCAAGGCATGAGCCAAGACCTCAAGAAGTGTTTGGAAGACCTCCAATACATCATATTGATCCATTTATAAGATTGGATTGATTCAAAGAACTTGGTTCATAAGCAGTACAAGGATTCAAATTCATCTGGACCAATTAGGGTTTTCTGATGAAAAGTCAATTGTACCTTTGACTTTTGACCAAGAGATGATCCCAAACCTTGGGACATGATTCAAGACACTCTAAAACACCTATGGAATCCATCCATTAGGTTTTAATTAGGTTAAGGACTTGATTTCATAGAGGATCACAAAGTTTGAAGTTTATCTGAGAAAAAGTCAACTGTGCCAAAAATCAAGTTTGACTTTTTGAATTTCTTGACAAACATGACTTCCCTAAGTCAAAAACAATGTTAACTTATGGTTTGGATCATCATCCATCAATAAAAATCAAGAAAAGTGGGGTTACTTTCAAAAGGGGCAACCATAAGAAACTTGAAATTTCACTAAGTCATGAATAAAATGATTTATACCCAACTTTGCAAGGTCATAACTTCCAAACCACAAAGCCTTTTTCTTCCATCCAAAGCTCAAATGAAAGCTCTCATTACATACTACAAGAATGTCAACTACACCACATTCCAAATCCTCATGGATTTATCAAAATCACAAAAATTGGAAAATGACACTTTTTCCAACACTTAGTGAAATTTTGGACAGAATGTGTTTTGCATTTTCACCAACTTTGGGGCTATTTTTCATTATGATCCAAGATGATTCAACCCAAAGTTAAACATCAAAGTTGAAGTATGTTATAGGGGCTTTCCAAAAATTACAAGGGTCTCCCATGGTTCAACTTGAGCAATGAGTTATAAGCCTCCAAAAATGACATTTTTCACCCTGCCCACACAAAGGCATGAAAACCAAACTTGTGCCACACGATTTTGTCACTCAAGTTTTGACATTTTGCCAACTTTGTCATCTTCCAATAGCACAAAACATCTGATGATTCACTTGTTTCTTGATCAAGAAGTCAAGAATTCAACTTGGCATGTGCAAAATCATCATGACATGAACTTTGGAGTTCAAATTTGGCAAGGTAACATCAATGCTATACATTGAGGTGTCATGAACCAGACCATAACACTCCAGGCCAGTCAAGATTCAAGTCCAAACTCTGAGCATTCAAACCTGCAGAATTGAATAAAGTCAAGATAAGAGAGTTGACTTGGCACTTTTGGATTATACAAGTCAATGGCTACAAGCTACATGCCATGATCAGCCTCCAATCACTATTGCTCCTAAAACAAACTTTCTCCCCTATAAATAGAGGTCATTTATGAGTGATCAAAGTACACCAAAGCATAACAACTCATGCTTTTCTTCCAATCACTCTAAAAAACCAAATTTTGATTCTCTTTCAAGTCACATTCGAATTTTCAAATAGAGAGCAATTCCATCAAAGCCAACCATCCTAACACCTCACATATGTCATATACAAGTGATCCCTAACCTTAAAACACATCTGGAACACCAGAATCACAAAGTCACCATCCATTTGCTCAAGCTTTTTGGCCTATTTGCAGTTGGGGTACCACAACAAGTTCCAGGTTGTTTCAATCCATTCCAAGCCTCCAAACACACTACTTGAGGTCCAAGAAGTTGTCCAGATCATCAAAACACTCCTGTAACACCTACAACTGAGAATTTAATTTCCTCTTGCAGAGGTAAGCCTGACTCTCTCTAACTCAATGATCCATGCATCATAAATGTGTTTTCAAGTTACAGACATGTTTTTGCACTTATGTAGAGTGTTTCCCCTTAATCAATTGCTTTGTAGCTATCATGTATAGGATTTCATAGTGTTCTTGCAGAAATTAGGGTTCATATGTTCATCATTTGATTTCTCACTCCACACTTAATATAAATACAATTAATTTATATGTCTAAAATCCTTGTTCAAAAACACACAACTTTCATGTTTACAAAAGTCAAAACCATTACGTATTGAGAGAGATATGTGAGGTTTTGCAAAACGGCCATGGAGGGAGGTCGTGAGGAAGAAGATGACCGTTGGCGCCATAATTTGAATTTTTGATCATTTTCTTAATTGATTTAAAAAATTAATTTCTGTCTTAATTTTTATCATTTTTTATTGGTTATTTTTTAATAATTCACAAAAATGTTAAAATAGTTTATTCTACAAAAAAAATCAAATTTATATTATTTATTTAATATAGTTTGAATTTTTGTAAATAATTTCATTTTATTTGTTTTTAAACATTTTTAAATGGAATTTCCAGCTTGGTTTTTTTTCAAATTCAAATGAATTCCAAGTTTTCATGTGATTAAACATGAATTTTCAAAACATTTTTCAAAGTTGACGACTTGTTTTTGAATATATTTGATATTTTGCATCATTTTTTATTTAATTTCCTTTGAAAATTATATTTTTAAATTAAAATTAGGGTTTTTCTTAATTTTGATTTTTTCAAACTTCATTTGAAACACTTTTGGGCCTCTAATAGAGTGTAAGACCCATCCCCTTTGTAAATACCAAATTTTTGGGCCTCAGTCATTGTATAAGTCCCGATATGATTTTCAAAATAACGGTGCGATCGCTGTGTTTTTCATCTGGGCATCTTCTTGAGCTATAAGCCCCAAATCTTGTATAAAAATAACTTTTTGGACCTCTATTAGAGTGTAAGACCCATTCCTTCTTGTACATAAATAATTTTGGGTCTCAGTCATTGTATAAGTCCCTCTGTGGTTTTCAAAATCACGGCGCGATCGTCGCCTTTTCAAATAAATCATCTGGGCCTCTCCTTGAGTATAAGCCCCATTGTTATTTTTTCACTAACACTTTTGGGCCTCTAATAGACTGTAAGACCCAACCCCTCTTTGTACAAAAACAATTTTTGGGTCTCTGCTATAGTATAAGTCCCACAACGTCTGTCGGTATCGCAGTGCAATCAATATTTTCAAATAAGTCATCTGGGTCTCTCCTTGAGTATAAACCTCAATCTTTTGTACATAAACTTTGTTTTTAACATTAAACAACTTTCATGGGCCTCTCCTTGAGTTGTAAGCCCCATACCTCTGTTTTCAAAATCATCTGTCTATTTTTAAACTGGTACTAAGAGGAGCATTATTCCCGATGAAATTGCTCTTAGACCACTTGGGTCTCTCTTTGTGTTATAAGCCCCAAATTTTTTTCTTTTTTAAACAAACTTCTTTTAATTCAAATTCAAAATTTTCTCAAAACTTTCTTTAATTTCTTGAAACCCTAATCAATCATGCATTTGTAATCAATACAACAGATCACAATACACTTGGGCTTCCTCTCAGAATGTCAGTCCCAATATCTTTTCCAATGCATACTTGTTTATATACATTTTAATTTATTCATCTGTATATATACTTGTGCATATTTATTTAGAGTTTCCCCCAGCAGTTAGGTCTATGTTTAGGTCAAACTAGAGGTTACTTTCAACATAGTCAAAACTAGTTCCCTCATAGGAAATTCCCTATACAGTCTGCCTCCTCTTGGGCTTATTCAATATGGAATAGAGAAATGCATTATTCCCGGTGAAACTTTTCTCAAGACTGTCAAAACTTAGATATATATATTTATACAAGATATTTATTTCCCCAGAGAGGATTAATTCCCGGTGAAACCTTTTTTGAATTTCTTCAAACCTTAGAACTATTCAACAGAGAAATGATTAATTCCCGGTGAAACCTTTCTTGAACTTTTCTTTGGCTTAGACCCACAGGCTTCCTAAAAGCATCCCCAGCCTCCTCTTGGGCTTAGTACAAGGACCAACAGGCTTCTTAAAAGTTCCCCAGCCTCCTCTTGGGCTTAATACAAGGACCCACAAGCTTCCTAAAAGCATCCCCAGCCTCATGGCATCTGATACTACAACCCTTCCCTGATTCCCAGCAAGAGTAAACCCTTTGGATTCTCCCCAATACAATTTGGACCTGCTTTTGGATTTCCATAAATCCTCAGCAAGAGATAGCCTCCTCTTAGGCTTCATATAAGAATTTCCTCAGTCAGCCTCAGTCTTGGGCTTTGTACAAGACAGATAAAACCTTCTCTAGTGGAGTCAGTTTCTTTTAGCTTCAACCTTGGGCTTTGATCAAGGCACAAAAAAATCAGCATCCCCTCAGACGAGACCATGAGTCCTCTCTGTAGGAGGATATTTCCTCTATACATCACATATCAAAATAAACAATCAAAACCTTTTTTCCAGATAATTGTTGTAAGATTCATTAAGGAAAAAGTGGCATTGCTCTACACTGAGTTAAAGCTTTCTTCCTTTATAACATCCCTCTTATAAAGGAAATTATGGAATTACTGGATTCACACATCCCAGTTAAAGTAATCTCCTTTTATAACCAATTTCTCAATATTTTTTATGAATAGGTGTAAAATTCTCCCTTTAGAGATGACAAATTCTCTCTCAGTCACCCTTTAGCTTCAATCTTGGGCTTTGAACAAGACACAAATACTCAGCTAGCTTTAATCTTGGGCTTTGAACAAGACACCAAACATTTTCCTCCCCTAGAAATAGGAGTAACTACGATTGCTCTGATTTCTAAGACCTCCTTACGGGAATACGTAGGCATAAGATTGTGAAATCTTAGCGAGCACACAAATCAAAAACTTTAGGTCCAGTACCTTCCCAAAAACAACGGAAGACCCAAAAACAACAAAAACATTCTCTAATTTCTCCCAAAGGAGAAACTTTCCCAAGCCACAGCAGATAAACACAAGAAAGCATTTAAAGTTAACAAAAATACATGCAATAAAAGGTTGCTATGGATTACCATAGATACACTGGGTGTTAATAGCTTCCCTTTGTATAACTAGACCCCGTTCCCCGATCTCTTAGCACTTGTTAAAGAAAATATTTGCGTGCAAGGTTAGTTTTAGATATCTTCCCTTTCCTTTCCAGCTTCATAGGATAAATAAGAAATCAGAAAGTAGCACCAAAATCCCAACATTGCGGTAAGGTGGTCGAGTCACCGACAAAAATCGCACGCTACAGGAAAATGGCGACTCTGCTGGGGAGTTTTAGGATTAGAGTTCCTAAGAGGTCTAGGCCTTGCTTTGCATGTGGTAAGTCTAAGAGAACATTAAGATAAGTGGTGGCGTCTCATAGAAGGCTTATAGGGAGTGAATCCTGACCAAGTTAACCTGGCAGTCCACCGAATCAGTGGAGGTACCCATGTGGACTTGCTAATGTTGAATGACCATGTCGTGAAAGCATAGTTTTCCCAGTGCGGTACCCATGAAACTGAGGATTTAGTAGACAATTAACCATATGGCCATTAGGTAGTGCGGTGATTATCGAGAATAGTTGATATGCGATACTACACTCAAAGGAGATTCATCTTAGGATACTACATCTCTACTGAGTCAATCAGTTTACTGTTAATATCCCTAAGAGGGGTTAATGATTTTGGGAACCTTTGTTAGAACCCGTTCTACAGGTACAAAAAATTGACCAATTAGTACACACCTTTGGGGATGGGTAGATCCATGGCTTCATGCTCGTGACGATGAACCCCTAAACCCATGTTTTTAAGTGTTTTTGTTTGCTGCATTCATGCATCCATGCATTCATTAAAAAACCTTCTTCAAAACAAGAAAAAATATTTTTCTAAAAGAACTAAAACAATAATTGCAAATATCAGAGAGGTTGCGTTATGGATTTCGGAAGAAGAAAAACGCACAAGTACACCTTCAAGGTTCCAAAACTGGACGACCCAAGGAAATTGGGAAGGATGATTTCTAATTCCGAGGCTTTCAGAGCTAAGCATGGAGGACTGTTGCCTCTTCTAAAAGTCAACATGGTTAAAGGGATCCTGTCTACACTGGTTCAGTTCTATGATCTGGTTTACCGCTGCTTCATATTCCCGGATTATCAACTCACACTAACACTAGAGGAATACTCCCACCTGATTGACTTACCTATCACTGATCATGATCCATTTTTTGGAATGGCAGAAATTCCAAAGGATTAAGTCATTGTAAGAGCAATCTATTTGGATGAGTCAGAAGTCAGGACTCACATGACCACCAAAGGAGGAATCCAGGGTTTACCAGCTAAATTCCTGATGGAGAAAGCTATATACTTTGCTAGTATAGGAAATATAATTTCTTTCGAGGATGTATTTGTTCTGCTCATATATGGGTTATTTCTTTTTCCCAACATTGACAACTTCGTCGACACCAATGTTGTTAAAATATTCTTGATTGGGAACCCAGTCCCAACCTTACTCGCGGATGCTTATCATTCTGTACACTTAAGGAATTTGTACAGCGGAGGAATGATCACCTGCTGTGTACCATTACTCTATAAATGGTTTGTTTCCCACTTGCCCAAGTCTGCTTCTTTTTGGGATCACAAGAGTAATCTGCGATGGTCGCAAAAGATTATGTCTCTTACCAATTCAGACATAGATTAGTACAATTAGATTTACGATGGGATAAAGATCATCGACAAATGTGGAAATTTCCCCAATGTACCCCTCATTGGTACTAAAGGAGGGATGAGTTATCATCCAATTTTAGCTTTCCATTAACTTGGATGCCCAATGAAGAATATCCCACATAATGCTCATCTGGAAGATCTTTTCTTCAAGGAAGGAGAAAATGACATGGCACTAATGAAAGAAATAGTGCATGTCTGGAAACATATTCATAGGAAAGGGAGAGAATCCTTGGGAAGACCAAATTCTTCTTCTACAGAACCTTATCTCCGCTGGGTACAAACCAGAGCCATCAAACTCAGGATGCCTTACCCTTGTCAAGAAGTTTTTCCCTTAAAGGAATATGTCCTTTATTTCAGGTCTGATGCGCAAAAACTCCAGATCGCTCTCAACAAAGTCGAACGTGAGAGAAACTCTTGGAAGAACAAATACCAGATCCTTAATTTGGAATGTACCAAGATTTAGGAACTGCTAAAGGAAAATGATGCTCTGATTGAGATATTAGAGCAGCATGCCATGGAAAGCCAGGAAGAACGAAGAAATTTGCTCTCTCCTTTCACTTGGCAGAGGATCGTCGACCCGACAAGGGCTGAAGAGGCCCGATTGAAGAAAAAAAAAAGTCCAGGAACCAACATTTGAGTTCTCTCTGCAACATTTGAGCTCTCCTCAGAGAGAACTCAAGATCCATAGGCCTAATTTTCCTTTCTCGCACTTTGTAAAATACTGCAATCTTTCGAGTTCAATAAAAGGGTCTCCCCCCGCTATGTGATATTTGCAATACGATAGTTAAAAGTTCTTTTGAGAACAAAAACTAAAAAAATATAACATTCTTTACATATCATTCATCATTCTCACATAACACATCTTTGTCTTTGAGTCTCACATATGTGTCGCACTCTAGAGTCAAACTGTCTCATTCGTACAATACTCGGGCCAATAGACAAAAGAAAATGGCGATCTCGAGGAAGAGAACAGAGACCTGAGAGAAGAAATCATAGCTCTAAAGGAGAGTTTGGAGAAACTCCACCACGACATGAAATCCCTGGCAGCAGCCCGGGAGCAACAACATCAAAGGACTATAATCTCGGAGGTTACATCCACACCAGCATTTAAGACATCTGGTAGTCATCCTCAGTACAACATGCCTAAAGGTTTCCCCTGGGGCATGCCTCTCAACTTTATACCTGAAGGATACATCCCACCGGTCACTGAAGACCCAGAAGTTGTAGCAGGAACCGTCAGACCTGAAGGTTACAAACTTCAGATGATTGAAGATGCAAGGGTTATAACAGAAACTCCTGAAGGTCACAAACTTCAGGTCACTAAAGCGCCAAGAATTACTGCCGTAATGACTATACTACATCCAGTGGTACACACTATCCCGAAAGGACAGATTTCGCAAACGGTTTTTGGCGGAAACGAAGACGTATACAAAAGGATGAATGAGTTCCATGAATAATTCTTGGAAATGCAGAAGGAATTGCATGCCATTCGCAGTCAAGACTTATTCGAAAAAGATGTCGCCGACCTCTCTTTGGTCCCTAATGTAAAGATACCGCACAAACTCAAGGTGCCCGACTTTGAAAAATACAAAGGCAACTCTTGCCCTCAAAGTCATTTGGTGATGTACGCTCGGAAGATGTCTACCCAAATAGAAAATCAACAGCTACTAATCCATTACTTCCAATACAGTTTAACTGGTGCCGCACTCAAATGGTATATGGGTTTAAACCGCACCAAGATTAGTTCTTTCAGAGATCTCAGGGCAGCCTTCGTTCAGCAGTATAAATATAACTTGGACATGGCACCGGATAGGGACCAACTCAGAGCAATGTCACAAAAGGATAAAGAAACCTTTAAAGAATATGCCCAGAGATGGCGTGAAATTGCTGCCCATATTTGTCCTCCTCTCGAGGAAAAGGAAATGACAAAGATCTTCCTGAAAACATTGAGCCCATTTTATTATGACCGAATGGTCGCCAGTGCGCCCAGTGACTTCAATGAAATGGTGAACATGGGAGTACGCCTTGAAGAAGCAGTCCGAGAAGGACGATTGGTCAAAGATGCAGAGCCATCTAGCAGTACTAAAAGATACGGTAGTGTTTTCCAAAAGAAGAAAGAGCAAGATATCAGTAATATCTCTTTGGGAAAGCAAAGGCGAAGGTATCAACTGGTAGCAGCGGTAACTCCCGCTATCAACCCAGCGCCAACTCCGACTTATCAACCTTAGGTAGCTCAGAGCCAACCTTATCAACAACATTATCAGCAAAGGCTGCAACAGCCTCTTCAGCAGGCTCGCCCGCAGTACAATAACAACAATCGTACTACACGACCATCAGGGTTCGACCCTATACCGATGTTGTACGTAGAACTATTTCCACTTCTACTAGCCAAGGGGGACGTTCAAACCAGGACTCCTCTTACAGTACCAGAAAATCCACCTTTTTGGTTCAAGGCAGATCAAACTTGCCCTTACCATCAAGGAAGATCGGGACATAACATTGAGAATTGTCTCAGCTTCAAGTCTGATGTACAGAAGCTTGTCAGGAACGCAGTTTTATCTTTCAAAGATACTAATCCAAATGTTCAGACAAACCCATTATCGCAACATGAGAAGACCACAGTGAATTTGATGAAAGGAGAAACTGTCAACAGTTATCAAATTCACAATGTATGCCTAATGGGAACAAATTTGGTGAAAATGCATTGCAAATAGAGCGGGTACGGCCATGTGCCATCTCACAACTATCATCAGTGTGATATCTGCTCCAAGGACAATCAAGGGCGTGCCATAGTACAAACAACTCTGCAAGAACAAATGGATCTAGACTGGATTCAGGATCACTGGATTCATGAAGTGAATATAGCCCATGCACATCCAAACATTATTCAGAACCACGACATTGCATTCAAGACAAAGATAAAGTCAGTATTACAATCTGCCACAACACGATTACAACACTTGTCCGATCTGCTCAAAAGACAATCAAGGATGCTTTTTTATACAAGAGGCCCTCCAACGTCAAATGGATCTCGGATGGATCCAAGACTACCATGAAAGGAGTAATCATCAGGTTAATATGATTCAAATCTTTGACATACGCTTGATGAACACCAGTCTAGTGGAATTACATGCTAAATAAGTCAAACTTGGTTTTCTGGCTTCACATGATTATCAAGACTGTAAAGAATGCTACAAAAATGACTAAGGGTGTGCGCAAAGGACTCTTCAACATCTCTTGGACCGCTGGTGGCTTCTGATCTACCTAGATGAAGACACACAACAGATTAGCATGACTGACGGGAATCCTGGAAGACACCAAAGTTGTGATGTCCGCTCAATAGAAATGGATCTAATGAGGATGTACTGCATACAAGGCGGATATGGTCGGGTACTACCTCACAATTATGAATGTTGTAGAGTATGCTCGGAAAATAACCAAGGATACTGTCGCGGCCGGCAAAAATATTCGAGTCGCCACCATATTTTTTAAGGAAAATAATGATAAACCTAAATATCCTAATCCTAAGGTAGAGATTCCTACGGTTCGGGAGTCGGTTAAGTGAAGGGAAGGTGTTAGGCACCCCTCACTTCCGTTGTACTCAATGGGATCCACCTTTGAATTTAGAGTATGTTTGTTTGTCTAAAATATGAGAAAACCTAAGTTTTTTATTAATTATACTCGCTAGGGTTGGTTTGCAACCCTATGCCTACGTACCCTCAAAATGAAGGATCAGAGTAACCGTAGTTTACCTCCCTTATTCCTACCCCCTAATCCTATTCCTAAATCCCAAAACCTAACCCTAACCCCCAATCCACTATTTATACTCTTGGATAAAGAGTTCTATCCCTTAAATCTAGTGTTTATACTCCTAGATAAGGAGTTCTATCCCTTAAATCCCTTAAATCCTTATCCATTATTTAGACTCTGGGAGGAAGAGTTTTATCCCAAAATCCTTGTCCATTGTTTATACTCTCGAATGGAGAGTTCTATCCCTAAAATCCTTTTGGCCTATATTTTAACTCTTGGTACCTAAGAGTTTTATCCCTTATCTCATCCCTTATTTAGGCTCTCGGACCAAGAGCTTTATCCCTTGATTTTATATCCCAAATATTTTGTCCCTTGAATCATCCCTTAGAATTATCCCATTTTTATTTATTAAAAAAAATATCCCTTTTCAACTTATTTTTTAAAAATAAATTGATTATATGATTATATAAAAAACCTTAAGTTTATTATCCCTTAATTGCTAGTAAAAGTTTGGTATTTAATTTATTTAAGAATATAACTTAAATGATTAATTAACCATTCGTCCTATACTTTATCCCCGATTTTTATTCCAAAATTAACTCATTTTTTATCCCAAAAATCAACCCCTTATTTCCCAACTAAATTAATACCCCACAATTAATCCTAATTATTTAATTATATAGAATAATCCCAATTGTTTAATTAAAAATTAGGATTAATTGTGGGGTATTAATTTAGTTGGGAAATAAGGGGTTGATTTTTGGGATAAAAAATGAGTTAATTTTGGAATAAAAATCGGGGATAAAGTATAGGACGAATGGTTAATTAATCATTTAAGTTATATTCTTAAATAAATTAAATACCAAACTTTTACTAGCAATTAAGGGATAATAAACTTAAGGTTTTTTTATATAATCATATAATCAATTTATTTTTAAAAAATAAGTTGAAAAGGGATTTTTTTTTTAATAAATAAAAATGGGATAATTCTAAGGGATGATTCAAGGGATAAAATATTTGGGATATAAAATCAAGGGATAAAGCTCTTGGTCCGAGAGCCTAAATAAGGGATGGGATAAGGGATAAAACTCTTAGGTTCCAAGAGTTAAAATATAGGCCAAAAGGATTTTAGGGATATAACTCTCCATCCGAGAGTATAAACAATGGACAAGGATTTTGGGATAAAACTCTTCCTCCGAGAGTCTAAATAATGGATAGGGATTTAAGGGATATAACTCCTTATCTAGGAGTATAAACACTAGATTTAAGGGATAGAACTCTTTATCCAAGAGTATAAATAGTGGATTGGGGGTTAGGGTTAGGTTTTGGGATTTAGGAATAGGATTAGGGGGTAGGAATAAGGGAGGTGAACTACGGTTACTCTGATCCTTCATTTTGAGGGTACGTAGGCATAGGGTTGCAAACCAACCCTAGCGAGTATAATTAATAAAAAACTTAGGTTTTCTCATATTTTAGACAAACAAACATACCCTAAATTCAAAGGTGGATCCCATTGAGTACAATGGAAGTGAGGGGTGCCTAACACATTCCCTTCACTTAACCGACTCCCAAACCGTAGGAATCTCTACCTTAGGATTAGGATATTTAGGTTTATCATTATTTTCCTTAAAAAATATGGCGGCGACTCGAATATTTTTGCCGGCCGCGACAGCTGGCGACTCTGCTGGGGATTCCTTCCTAGAGAGAGTCCTTCCTAGCCTTAGGATTTAGGGATTTGTTTGTCTTGGATATTTTTATTTTGTTTTTATTTTATTGTTATGTATTTTTTATTTATTTCATATTTTTTATTTAACCCTTTGTTTTTTATTTTGTCATTATACAAGGAATTGGGACATAAAAAAAAGGAGTGAAGCTAAAACCCAAAGCTTGGAGGATAACCCTAGAACCTAAAGTGGAACGGAAATGTTTTTGCGGGGGACGCAACGTCCCCTAAAATGCATTGATGCCACACTCAGAGTAGATTCTTCCAAATTCGTCCTCACGAAAGGGCTAGCCCCTCTCGTAGTGGAATGATTTGGATGTGGTCCGTGACTCTGAGAACCTTAACCTACCCCATACCAATCATGGACCTTATGTATTCAACCCTCAAGGGCTGTTACTAGGCTCCTATCCCAAATGAGACTTATCCCGAAGGATTACCATAGGAAGGCTTGCTCCTTCTCATGGTAAAACAAGGGTATAGTCTGAACATGTTGGGGTCGTTATGCTGTCCAAATTTTTATATCCTACATGTGAGGGGATTGGGTAGATAAGCTTTAGATCTAAACCTATTGTAGGGAGCCTACCTAGTTAGGGTCATGCTTCCATTTTCACCTTACCCTAACCAAATAAAAAACAAAAAATCAAAGTGTCTATATCATCATGCATTTAAAAACTTTTTTTTTCATATATACATTTTTGTGGGGAATTTCAAGATGCGTTGTAGGAATATGGGAAAGATGGATTCAAACAAAAGGGCTACCCGACGCATTAGAGTGCTAAGTGTTGATTTACAAAGTCTCAAGGACCTTTGAGACTTAATGCCAAATCTGCCCAAGGGATGGTTATACCCAAGTATGGAAGGATCCTCGATCTCTTAGGGACCCCTATGAAGGTAGAGGCCATAATTGCTTTTGCACAACTTTATGACCCTTCTCTATGTGACTTCCTCTTCAAGGATTTTCAACTAGCTCTTACGCTATACTTGGATTTACAAGGAGAAAAACTTACAAAGGGGCATGGGGGAAAAAAAGGAAAAAACAGCAAAAAATAATAAAAAAACATAAAAAGAAAAATGGTCAAGCTAAAAAAAAAACTCAGTTGTACCCCTTAAAGATCCATCATCTCACTACAAGGAGGATAAGGAAGTGTAAGGGCTTAAGAAAGGATACTTGGAGGAGTTTAAAGCTCATTTGAAGAAGGCATTGGGGGCATCCACTTAGTTTATGCCTTCTTAAGTTCAGGAGCTTACATCTTGGGATTATTGTTTTGGGTTGTTCCTGATGAATTATTGTTATAAGGCATTTTGGATTTGGGATTGGCTAATGGATTTGGATTTGATATTCTAGGTGTATGGGTTTCATCCTTTGGATATATTCATCTATGACTACAATGGATTTTGGAATTCCCCCCAAATAAAATTTTAAAAATTATTTAGCATACAACATGCATATTCATACATTCATCACCACCATGCATTCAATATAAGGAAAAATACAAAAAAAAAAATCATTTTTTTTCAAACTTCGTCTCAGGCATAACAATATGACTTCCCAACCACGCACTCGAGCGTACCAAAGGAAAGCTATGGATCAGATGGAGAAGGATATGGTTACCCTAAGAGGAGAAATGGATTCTGTCAAGGAGAATGTGGAAGAAATGAAAAGCCAGATTGATCAACTGACACTTGCCGTCCAGAGTTTGATAGCCAGAAGAACCAATTCAAGCCATCAAAGGAAGGTTCATACTCCTACCTCCCATGTTGAAGACAATAACCCCCTACTAGGGTTTGTCCGTGATCTGGAATGTGAGGAGACTGAAACTGCTAGGCACAAAACTGTTGACCAACCTCTCGAGGGAACCGTCTCTCCACCTATTTCCAATGGGGTACCTCGTACTATTTACAGACCTACCCCGCGTGAGAGCTACACATACGAGGGTGAAAATCCGAGACAAGTGGCCTTCAAAAATAAAGGAACCACTGTTAGGGAAAGGAGAAGGATTGGTGATAAGTACAAAGCACTTGAGGAAAGGCTAAAGGTCGTGGAGGGGCTCAATGTTCTTGGAGTGGATACCTTGGAAATGTGTCTGGTGCCCGATGTGGTCGTACCTCCTAAGTTTAAGGCACCTAACTTCGAGATGTATAACGGAGTTAGTTGTCCCAAAAATCACATCCGGATGTTTTCCCGAAAGTTGGGGGCTCATGCTAAAAATGAAAAGCTGATGATGCATGTTTTCCAAGACAGCCTTAGTGGGGCATCCTTGGATTGGTACGTACAACTGGAAAGGACTCACATCAAGAACTGGGAGGACCTGGTAAGTGCCTTTATAAGGCAATACCAATATAATGTAGACATGGCCCCTGATCGCATACAATTACAAAACATGTCTCAAAAAGGGAACGGGTCTTTCAAGGAGTATGCCCAGAGATGGAGGGAGATAGCCTCTCGTGTTCAACCTCCATTGCGGGAAAGCGAGCTAGTAGATACATATATGGGAACTCTGCAAGGGCTATACTATGAAAGGATGATTAGGGCAGTCTCAACGAGATTCACTGACTTGGTTATCATTGGAGAGAGGATTGAGAACGGTTTAAAGACAGGTAAGATTGGGCAGTCATCCTCCGATCAACATAACAATAAGGGGTACCCCGAAAACAACTCCAAGGAAAATGATGTCGGTGTTATAGACCCTGAAGATCCAAATCTGGGAGATAATGCATTACTGGGGCACATTGGGGCGACAATCAACGCCATGGAAGAGATGGGGGATGAATTCCTTATTAGTAAGGAAGACATGACAAACTGGGGCAAACAATGGGAGTCACCTGAGGTGAAGGATTTGCTTGGGCTGGGTTACAAACCGGCTAATGAAGGATTAGAAGACAATTTCCATGGCGTGGGATTTGGAATTGGGGACCATATGGCTACAATGGAAGAGGAAGAAAGGAATGCCTAATTTCAACAAGTGGAGAACCATCGGGATTTCTGAGACGATTTTTGTTTCGAAGTAATTTACTTTTTCCTTAAAATAATAATAAGTCCCTTACTATGCCCAAGGCAAGTGGACAAAGCTTTGTAGGGCCACCTGTTATTTCATTGGATTTATTTCTATCAATAAAATTGCATTTTGTTTTCAATCAAGATCTTTTTCTTTCATTTTCTGTTTATTCAAAATGGCAATATACATTCTTTCGATATTTTCATTTCTAGCACTTCATTCCAAAAAAAAAAAGAAAAATCCTCCTCATGCAAATTTAAAAATGGACCTATTAAAAATAACACCGCTATAATCTCGAATGACTCCGAATTACCAATTAACCAAGCGGAAGAGGGTGGTGAGGACGAGTGTGAGCTTCCCGAAGAGTTAGCCAGACTGTTAAGGCAAGAGGACAAGGAAATACAACCTCATCAGGAACCAGTGGATGTGATCAATCTGGGAACTGAGGAAGATAGGAAAAAGGTCAAAGTCGTGCTTCTCCGGATAAGGATATAAAGGAAAGACTGATCGAGCTAGTGCAAGGATACTCCAACGTGTTTGCATGGTCATACCAAGATATTCCAGGGCTTGATACAAGCATCGTCGAGCACAAACCACTACTTAAACTAGAATGCACGCCAACCAAGCAAAAGCTGAGGAGGACTAGATCAGAGATGATCCTCCAGATCAGGGAAGAAGTCCAAAAGCAATTCAACTTTTTGTCACAAGGTAACGCCTGTGGGTTAAAGAACGTAAGAGTAACTTACCAAAGGACTATGGAAATATGGGGCATAAGGAGATAGAGGTTCATATGGGTGATACGATTACCAAGTCACAAAAGGACGAAGATCATGTAACTAACTTGTAAAAGTTATTAGATCAGGTGAGGAAATTCAAGTTACGACTAAGGCCCACAAGGTGTATCTATGGAGCCAGATCTGGAAAATATCAGGGTCCGTGGCCAGTCAAAAGGGAATAAAGGACAAAATGAAAGTCGTTCAAGGGATGCCAGCTCCAAGGATAAAAAAGGAAGTTCATGGATTTTTTCCACCTTACAGCTACTTGTGAGCCAATCTTCAAATTACTCAAAAAAGGACCAAATCATTGAATGGAATAAAGATTGTCAAAAGGATTTTGATTGGATCAAGGAATATTTGCAAAAGCCACCTATATTGGTGCACCAGTCCCAAGGAGACCACTCATAATGTACTTAACAAAATTTGAGAATCCCATGGATTGTGAAACTTTGGACTCCTATGAAGGACCTAAACCTGAATCTCGAGGGAAACTTATGTTTGCATAAGGACAGGGGCTATCAATCGGAATTTAGGATCATAAAGGAAGCTAATCTGGATAAGGCAGAATGGGTGCAAACTAGGCCCGATCAGCTAACCTCGTCTAAGGGAAACGTGTGGTTGTGGGTAGTTATATCCACAGGGAATTAAGAGAGCGTTTGACAAAGAAATTCGTCCCCGCCTACGCGAAGAGGGAGACTTGGGGTTAAGGAAAATATTACCCATCCATAAAGACCACCACGTCAAATGGACCCCACCCTATGAAGGGCCATATGTCGTGAAGGGTGCCTCCTCTGGCGGAGCACTAATATTAACAACCGTGGATGGAGCAGATTTACCACAACCGGTGAACTCCGATTCGGTCAAAAATGCTATGCCTAGAAAAAGAGGATAAAAGCCCGCTAAGTCGAAAACCATAAAGGGCGACTTAGGCAAAAATTAGGGCGTCTCGGTGGATTGAAAACCTGAAAGAGCGATCCAGGCAAAAATTAGGGACTTGGATAAAAATGATACCCGACAAGTCGAAAACCCTAAAGGGCGGCTTAGTCGAAAAAAAATGGTATATCATCCCGGTGGACTAAGACTCAAAAAAGAGTGGTTCAGGCAAAAGTTAGGGATATCCAAAAGGCATATGACTGAAAACACTCAAGTCACCCTGTAACAGGAATTCAGAAGGGAGCGATTATTCCAGCCGTCATCTTGAGAAGCGAAGTGTCGTGATCTTGGAGTCTTAGGGATATTAGCTGGTGTTAAATTTAATAGGATCATAAATAAATTTGTTTTCTTATTGCCATTTTACATTTTTTTGGATTTTCGGTAATATCTCCTTATGAGAATTACCCTCCTTGCATATCATTGCCCATTTGCGGGCCAATTCTCAATAAATTTGCTTTTCAAATACATTTCTTTGCCTCCTAAATTATTCCGCTTGATTACAAGGTGTCGATTAATTGTGAGATAATGCATTGAAATATCAGGTATAAATAAAAGCTTTAAAAAGGGAAAATGGATTTTACTTCGGTTTTTGGAATCATCAAAGGGATCATACTCGTCCAAAGCCGGATATAGGGTCTATAGACTGACAGGAATATACGTTACAATCTAACCAACATGGGAGAGTCTTTAACGGCATGTTACATATCAAACAGGAATCAAGGATATCATGGCTTACTACAATTATCAAGGTCTCAAGGGTCAGGGAGTCAGGACGTTATGGAAAGTATTATTTCAGACAAAGACATACATTGCAGATCATAAAAGAGGCGTTAGCCCAAATAATGCATCATACATAAGAGGACGCATACATACACTCATATACCCACTCATGCATACATACATAAGGTTCATAACTACTCTTAGGGGTTTAATCCCCAACTTGGCAACATGGCTTTCATAAGGTATCGTGTTTCTTCAATTATCTAAGGGTTTTTATCTAGGGTTCCATTAAGGGTTTTGTCGAGGGTTTCATTAGGATTTTTCATTAGTTTTTATCAGAGGGATTATATCCAGGGTTTCATTTAAAGGATTTCATTTAAAGGTTTCCTTTAAGGGTTTTATCAAGGGTTTATCGAGGTTTTTTTTCTCATGGGATTTTATCAAAGAATTTTTATTTTTTTTTCCAAGGGATTTAGCAGGGGTTCTACAAAAATTCCTATCCAGGGATTTTTCATCATCTAGGGATTTCATCAAGGGGTTCTATCAAAGGGTTTACATCGAACATTCTACACAGGGATTTACCAAAAAGGGTCTACCAGATTTTTAGGGGTTCTACTAGAATGTTAATAAATGGTTCACCAATGTATTATCATGGGGTTTCACCAGGGTTTTGCCAAATGGTTTCACTGGGGTCTTATCAAGAAGTTTTCTATTAAGGGATTTTCGCCCTAGGGATTTCGTCGAGGAGTTGTATCAGGGGTTCTATTGGATTTTGTTCAAGGGGTTCCATCTAGGGATTTTCATCCAAAAAGGGTTTTTGTTTAGAATTAAAAAAAAAAAAAAGGGGGAGGGTTTATTGGATTTGTCATCAAAGGATTCCACCTAAGGGTGTCACTGTTGTGTCAATAGGTTTTATCACAAGGGGTTTCTCGAAAAGGTATTTATCAAGGGGTTCAATCGGGTATTTCGTTAAGGGTTTATTACTAGGGATCTTAGGATAATCAGTGTAGTACCTACCGGACTCTGTGGTCAAAATTAAGCTCCTTCTTATATTTAATCGTCTCCGCAACAAAAGAGGAAGACTCATCAACATCCTCTTTCT
Source organism: Lathyrus tuberosus (assembly GCA_022829125.1). NCBI lineage: Eukaryota > Viridiplantae > Streptophyta > Magnoliopsida > Fabales > Fabaceae > Lathyrus > Lathyrus tuberosus. The sequence goes on along the minus strand of JALAZF010000278.1, from coordinate 6,232,370 downwards.
GATTCAAAGACGATTAAATAGGGGCAGCTGTAGTTCCCTAAATTTTGACCAAGGGTTTTTAGATTTTTTTTTTTTTTTGCCAATAGGGGGTATCATTTGGGTATTGGGGGAGGTTTGTTAAGTAATTTTTGGGCCCATATTTATGTGGGTCCATTTGAGGTTTTTTTAGTAATTTTTATATTAGCTAATACTATTGCATTATTGAATTTCTTTTTATTTTAGATAATTAGGTTTTTTATTAATGTGTTTTTTTTAGAAATTAGATTTTTCTAATAAATTAGGAATTGGCTCTTTTATTTGAACAAAGGGTAGATTTTTTATTTCCAAATATAAATAGTTTTTTATTAGGAATATTGTTTTGAATTTAATGTCATTTTTATTTTTTAGATTTTATTTAATTAAGTAGGAATTGTGGTTTTATTTATAATTAATGTTATTAGGATTTTTTAGAAATCAGTTTCTTAGGATAATTATGTTGTTATTTTAAGTTTTATATTAATCTGATTTATTTAAATCAATGGTCGTAGTTTTTAGATTTTTAAGATTATTTATGATAGAAAATATTTTGGTTTTTTTAGGTTGTAAATTATTTAGAAAAAAGATTATTTTTAATGTAGTTATATTACGTTTTTATTTTATTTAGGATATTATTTTTTAAAATTATTAAGGGTCACATTTTTCTTTTTTTTTTTATATTTTTTATTTATTTATTTTTTCATTTATTCAGAATTATTATTATCTTTTTTACTTTGTATGGTTGTATATATATAATTAAATTTATTCAATATTTAATAATTATTATTTTATTTTTTATATTGAAATTAGATTTTGATTTTTAAATTAATTAGGATTTGTGGTTTTATTAATAGTTAAGGATCATTCAATATTAGATTGTTAATTTAATTTGTATTATTAGTGGTTTTAAATATTTATTTGATTGGCTTTTATTTGTTAATTAGAAATGTTGTTTAGAAATTATTATATATTAAGATATCACTTTTCATGATTATCATTATTAGTAATATAACTTTTATATATATACTTTTTTATTTTATTAATTAATTAGGGATTAGATCTTTTTATTAGAATAAAATTTAGATTTTTTTTTTGTATATAGAGTTTTATTTATGATCTCATTTAGAATTTACTATTTTTGAGAAATTTGAGTGGTTTTATTTTAGTATTTTAATTTTAGGTTAATTGGAAAATAATTAGGTTTTTAATTATTTTTTTTTTGTATTCCGTGATTTAATATTTATTTTTTTTCTTTTTTTTCGAGTTTATAATTAACTAATAGTCATGTTTTGTTAATTATTTATCAATTAAAATTATTTATTTATTTTTTATTTTAGAACCGGTAGTTTTTTTATGTTTATCATTTTCTTTTTATTTTTCTTTTTTTAACATTTATAATTATCATTGTCTTTTTTAACATTTATAAAAAAATATCAAATCTTTTTATGTATTTCTGGAATCACTTACAACAGAAATCGAATCAAATTGCAAAATCAAATCAAAATTACATTAATAATTTCTAAATCTAATCTAACATTAAATTCCTAAAACCTATTTTGTATCTATAAAAACCTAAAAGAAATCCAGAAAAAGGGACAGAAAACCCTAAGGTGAAAAATCGCTGCGTGAATTCCCAACCTCCACTTTAAGCTCAATCAGATAGAGACTTAGGGTTCATCATTAGAACCCTAAGCCCCTAAGCAAAACCCCATTTAAAACCTGCAAAAGAAAAAAGAAGGGATTAGTGATCGGAAACGGAAAAAGAGGAAGGAGCAGCATAAATCGGACACGACAGGGGAGGTAACAGAAACTTAGCTTTTTTTCGTTTCTTAATCGGTTGTTGAGATTTTATTGTTGTTGGTTGTGAATTGGGGTTTTTTCTTTCTCTTCTGGACTTAGAGCAACTGGGCCTAGCGCCCAGTTCACTATCTACACCCCCACCAATGGCCCAGTTGCTGTTTAAAAGGGTTTTACACCCTCTGGTTTTTTTTTTATTTAATTAATTTCATTTTTTAATATAATTTAATTTAATTATTAATTATTTGAGGGTTAATTAGGAGATTTAGGTTTTTAGGACAAATTAAGGGTTTAGGGATTTATTTTGGGATTTGTGTTTATTTTTTATTTTTATTAAACATATTTTTATTTTTTTTTTAATTCTAAGAAAAAACCACCATTGAATCAATTCCTTGATTCAAGTTGTGAGATAAAATTTTCATTTTCTTTTGATTTGTTAATTTTTTTTTTATAATTTAACTTTTTTTTTATTTGGTTGTAATTGAGTTTTTAATGATTCATGTAATTTAAAAATATTATTTGTATTTTTAATTTTAAAGAGAAATTAGTTTAACAAAAAAGGATAAATATGGGGTGTGGATTTAAAAAAATAAGTTTAATCTTATTTTGGATAAAAAAATATTTTCTTAAAGAATGTTTGGAATTTGGATTTTATTTTGGGGACTATTTTGTTCTTTAACTTATTAAGTTATTTAACTTCAGGATTCAATTTCTTTTCTTTTAATCAGGAAAAGTGGTTTTTTAAGATTTTAAGGGATTTACTCATGGGGATAAATCTCTTGGTCCGAGAGCCTAAATAAGGGATGGGATATGGATTTAAGGGATAAAACTCTTCCTCCGAGAGTCTAAATAATGGATAGGGACTTAAGGGATTTAAGGGATATAACTCCTCATCTAGGAGTATAAACACTAGATTTAAGGGATAGAACTCTTTATCCAAGAGTATAAATAGTGGATGGGATTTAGGGATAGGTTTTGGAATTTAGGAATAGGATTAGGGGGTAGGAATAGGGGAGGTGAACTACGGTTACTCTGATCCTTCATTTTGAGGGTACGTAGGCATAGGGTTGCAAACCAACCCTAGCGAGTATAATTAATAAAAAACTTAGGTTTTCCTGTAACTTAGACAAACAAGTATACCCTAAAATCAAAGGTGGATCCCATTGAGTACAATGGAGGTGAGGGGGTGCCTAACACCTTCCCTTCACTTAACCGACTCCCGAACCATAGGAATCTCTACCTTATGATTAAGATTTTAGGTTTATAATTATTTTCCCTTAAAAAAATATGATGGCGACTCGAATTAAACCTAAAATCTTAATCCTAAGGTAGAGATTCCTATGGTTCCGGAGTCGGTTAAGTGAAGGGAAGGTGTTAGGCACCCCCTCACCTCCATTGTACTCAATGGGATCCACCTTTGAATTTAGGGTATACTTATTTGTCTAAGTTATAGGAAAACCTAAGTTTTTTTATTAATTATACTCGCTAAGGTTGGTTTGCAACCCTATGCCTACGTACCCTCAAAATGAAGGATCAGAGTAACCGTGGTTCACCTCGCCTATTCCTACCCCCTAATCCTATTCCTAAATCCCAAAACCTATCCCTAAATCCCATCCACTATTTATACTCTTGGATAAAGAGTTCTATCCCTTAAATCTAGTGTTTATACTCCTAGATGAGGAGTTGTATCCCTTAAATTCCTTAAGTCCCTATCCATTATTTAGAGTCTCGGAGGAAGAGTTTTATCCCTTAAATCCATATCCCATCCCTTATTTAGGCTCTCGGACCAAGAGCTTTATCCCCATGAGTAAATCCCTTAAAATCTTAAAAAATCCCAAAAAAACCACTTTTCCTGATTAAAAGAAAAGAAATTGAACCCTGAAGTTAAATAACTTAATAAGTTAAAGAACAAAATAGTCCCCAAAATAAAATCCAAATTCCAAAAATTCTTTAAGAAAATATTTTTTTATCCAAAATAAGATTAAACTTATTTTTTTAAATCCACACCCCATATTTATCCTTTTTTGTTAAACTAATTTCTCCTTAAAATTAAAAATACAAATAATATTTTTAAATTACATGAATCATTAAAAACTCAATTACAACCAAATAAAAAAAAAGTTAAATTATAAAACAAAAACTAAATTAACAAATCAAAAGAAAATGAAAATTTTATCTCACAACTTGAATCAAAGAATTGATTCAATGGAGGTTTTTTCTTAGAATTAAAAATAAATAAAAATATGTTTAATAAAAATAAAAAAAAACAAAAAAAAAACACAAATCCCAAAATAAATCCCTAAACCTTTAATTTGTCCTAAAAACCTAAATCTCCTAATTAACCCTCAAATAATTAATAATTAAATTATATTATATTAAAAAATGAAATTAATTAAATAAAAAAAAGAACCAGAGGGTGTAAAACCCTTTTAAACAGCAACTGGGCCATTGGTGATTGGTGGGGGTGTAGATAGTGAACTGGCGCTAGGCCCAGTTGCTCTAAGTCCAGAAGAGAAAGAAAAAACCCAAATTCACAACCAACAACAATAAAATCTCAACAACCGATCAAGCAAAGAAACGAAAAAAAGCTAAGTTTCTGTTACCTCCCCTGCCGTGTCCGATTTATGCTGCTTCTTCCTCTTTTTCCGTTTCCGATCACTAATCCCTTCTTTTTTCTTTTGCAGATTTTAAATGGGGTTTTGCTTAGGGGCTTAGGGTTCTAATGATGAACCCTAAGTCTCTATCTGATTGAGCTTAAAGTGGAGGTTGGGAATTCACGCAGCGATTTTTCACCTTAGGTTTTCTGTCCCTTTTTCTGGATTTCTTTTAGGTTTTTATAGATAAAAAATAGGTTTTAGGAATTTAATGTTAGATTAGATTTAGAAATTATTAATGTAATTTTGATTTGATTTTGCAATTTGATTCGATTTCTGTTGTAAGTGATTCCAGAAATACATAAAAAGATTTGATTTTTTTTATAAATGTTAAAAAAGACAATGATAATTATAAATGTTAAAAAAATAAAAAGAAAAAGAAAATGATAAACATAAAAAAACTACCGGTCCTAAAATAAAAAAAAAATAAATAATTATAATTGATAAATAATTAACAAAACATGACTATTATGTAATTATTAACTCGAAAAAAAAAAAGAAAAAAAAGAAAAAAAAAAGAAATATTAAATCACGGAATACAAAAAAAATAATAAAAAACCTAATTATTTTCCAATTAACCTAAAATTAAAATTCTAAAATAAAACCACTCAAATTTCTCAAAAATAGCAAATTCTAAATGAGATCATAAATAAAACTCTATATACAAAAAAAAAAATCTAAATTTTATTCTAATAAAAAGATCTAATCCCTAATTAATTAATAAAATAAAAAAGTATATATATAAAAGTTATATTACTAATAATGATAATCATGAAAAGTGATACCTTAATATATAATAATTCCTAAACAACATTCCTAATTAACAAATAAAAGCCAATCAAATAAATATTTAAAACCACTAATAATACAAATTAAATTAACAATCTAATATTGAATGATCCTTAACTATTAATAAAACCACAAATCCTAATTAATTTAAAAATCAAAATCTAATTTCTATATAAAAAATAAAATAATAATAATTAAATATTGAATAAATTTAATTATATATATACAACCATACAAAGTAAAAAAGATAATAATAATTCTGAATAAATGAAAAAATAAATAAATAAATAAAAACGTGACCCTTAATAATTTTAAAAAACAATATCCTAAATAAAATAAAAACGTAATATAACTACATTAAAAATAATCTTTTTTCTAAATAATTTACAACCTAAAAAAACCAAAATCTTTTCTATCATAAATAATCTTAAAAATCTAAAAACTATGACCATTGATTTAAATAAATCGGATTAATTTAAAACTTAAAATAACAACATAATTATCCTAAGAATCTGATTTCTAAAAAATCCTAATAACATTAATTATAAATAAAACCACAATTCCTACTTAATTAAATAAAATCTAAAAAAATAAAAATGACATTAAATTCAAAACAATATTCCTAATAAAAAACTATTTATATTTGGAAATAAAAAATCTACCCTTTGTTCAAATAAAAGAACCAATTCCTAATTTATTAAAAAAATCTAATTTCTAAAAAAACACATTAATAAAAAACCTAATTATCTAAAATAAAAAGAAATTCAATAATGCAATAGTATTAGCTAAAATAAAAATTACTAAAAAGACCTCAAATGGACCCACATAAATATAGGCCCAAAAATTACTTAACAAACCTCCCCCAATACCCAAATGATACCCCCTATTGGCAAAAAACAAAAAATCTAAAAACCCTTGGTCAAAATTTAGGGTACTACAGATGCTATCTAGTGTGAGCAGCCCTCCAACATCAATTAGACCGGAAGGAGATTCAACCATGTTCAAATTCTAAATCAATCGACATGATACAAGATTACATCCCTTTTCAAAACAAAAACACTGCCATAATCTCCAATCATGAAATAACCAAGGATGTTTGTGCCATAATTCCTCTGCTCAATGAGTCCAAAAGTCTCTCCTGACAGTAGGAAAATTCCAAACTTAGAACTGATTGAGGAGGCCTACGACAGTCAAAAGGCCTAAAAAGCCCATGTGGTCGTCTACTTTCCAGATCCAATACCGTACAAGTCGGAAAAGGCTATCCCGTACAAGTACGGTGCAACGACCATAGAAAATGGAAAAGAAACTCCATTACCCTCCGTTGTGAACATTGCCGACATCAGTCGAGTTACCCGTAGCGGTCGGATCTTCAGCAGAGGAGTTGGAGAGCCTACCAAAGAAAAGGAACCCCAAAGAGAAGTTCCTAACCAACAAGTCGGTCAATCCAGCAATACAGAACCTGTAAAGAACAACGATGAGATGCTGAAGCTCATCCAGAAAAGCGAGTACAACATTGTGGATCAATTATTGCAAACTCAGTCTCGAATCTCTGTGTTATCTCTCCTGCTTAGTTCAGAAGCTCACAGGGAAGCTCTACAGAGAGTCTTGGAACAGGCCTTTGTAGAACAAGATGTGACGGTAGGACAATTTGACAGCATCATCTCCAACATCATTTCCTGCAACAACTTGAGATTCAGTGATGAAGAACTGCCGGAGGAAGGCAAGAACCATAATATGGCACTCAATATCACTGTCAATTGCCAAGACGATGCTTTAGCCGTCGTACTAGTAGACACAGATTCATCCTTAAATGTCATGCCAAGGTTAACTTTGGTTCGACTTTCTTTCCAAGGTACTCCGGTGAGAGGCAGTGAGATCATCGTCAAAGCTTTTGACGGATCCAGAAAAATAGTTATCGGCAAAGTTGATCTTCCCATAACCATTGGTCCTCACACTTTCTAGGTCATAGACATCCGAGCAACATACAGTTGTTTATTAGGAAGACCTTGGATACAAGAAGCTGGGGCAGTCACTTCGACACTTCACTAGAAATTGAAGTTTGTCAAGAATGACAAATTAGTCACAGTATGTGGAGAGCAAGCCTTAATCGTGAGTAACTTATCATCATTCTCCTGTGTAGAACCAGAGGAGGCTGTTGGAACTCAATTCTAACCGCTCTCTGTGAGCAATGAGAATCAACAAGAAAGAGGAACGTCAATTCCCTCATACAAGGACACTCTCAAAGTAATAGGGAGTAGTGACGTAAAAGGATGGGGACAGATTGTAATTCCTACTGATAACAAGACAAGAAAAGGTCTTGGTTTCTCTCAGGCCTTTACCCAGACTACAAAGAAGGACAAAAGTTTTCGTCCCATTCAGGATTTCTTCCACAGTGGAGGTTTCCTCCACCCAGTATCTTAAGAAGTCCACACCATTGATGGAAATGACTCCTCCGATACGGATGAAGAGTGGAAGTCTTATCTCAACGATGAAGGTTATATATCTCAGGGAGAAACGTACCTACCATTCCACTCTTCAAAGCAGAGCCCGAGATATATACCAAGATCAGACGTCAGAATGATCTATGGATATTGTGATCCCGAAGGATGTTGTGTTCCGCCTAACTCATTAGAGGAAGACAATCTAATGAAAGACAACTTTGACTACGATTATTATGATCCCCTGGATGACTTGCCTATCTGGAAGCCATATACGGAAGACTTGGGGCAAAAGAGTCAGCCGAACATTGCCTATCAACTAAGTAGTCTTGAAAAGAATATACATGTTCCCACAGAGTCATGGAATCCTTACTCAGGACATTCCCAAAATGTCCAACACCATGGCGATGAATTTGCAAAGGTTGCAAGACTAGAATTCATTAACTATGCATTTCCTGAGGTCAACATCATTGAGGAAGATGACTCATCCATTCCCACAGAAACCTGGGATACCTTGGGGCAGCCAAGCGCCAAGTATGACTTTCTAGTCAAATACACTGCTCCCGAAAGCTTTCGCATCAGATACGAGGACATCCAGCCAACTGGATGGGGAGATCCTCTTGAGAGTGAAAATACTATGGAAGATGGAACAGAAGAGTCCTCTTATGATAACTATGCATGGGAAGAAGACTCCAATGATCCTACTCCACCAGAAATCAGTGTCATTTATGAAGACAAACCAAGAAGGAAAGTACCAGACTTTGTGATTCACAGAGGAGTTCGTCGCCATTGGGTTGCAGCCGATGTCCCGAAAGTCGTTCATAAGTCGAAGTAATTACCATCTTTGTTTTAACCTTTCACTTTGCCCGGGTGAAATGGATGTTTTATAGGGCTTACTTTTCTGTAAATGTCCCTCTTCGCTTCGCCCAATGTGACCGAGTTTTGTTTTATAGGGTTGTGTTTCAAGAATTGACAAATCATGAATAAATAATGTCATTCTGAATTCCCGCATTTAGTGCTATTTTCACTTTTCGTTTTTCAGAAAATGGTAATTCTAAAAAACAACCCAAAATAAAAACAAGCATTTTCAAAAAATACACTGCACACACTTTTGCATTCTCTCTGTCTTTTCTAAAAAAGGAATCATCACATCATGCAGATTGCTTGTTTTAAACCCAATTGAAACATACGATCAAATGCCTTCTCCCAACTTTGAATTCCCGATATTTGAAGCTGACGAAGAAGAGGACGAAAAAATTCTAGAAGAGATCTCCCGACTACTCAGACAAGAGGAAAGGTCTATTGAGCCTCACAAAGAGCCGTTGGAAACGGTCAATTTAGGTTCAGAAGAAGAAAATAAAGAAGTTAAGATTGGAGCACTGCTCAATCCAACTGTCAGAGAAGACTTGATAAAACTTCTCAAAAAATTTCCATATGTGTTTGCTTGGTCCTACCAGGACATGCCAGGGTTAGATACCAGCATCGTGGAACATCACTTACCACTAAAAATAGAATGACCTCCGGTAAAACAAAGACTGAGAAGGACTCATCCAGATATGGCCATCAAAATTAAGGAGGAAGTGTAGAAGCAGATCGACGCAGGTTTCCTTGCCACCTCAGAATATCCTCAATGGTTAGCCAACATAGTGCCAGTTCTGAAAAAGGACGGAAAAGTCAGAATGTGTGTAGACTACAGGGATCTGAACAAAGCAAGTCCAAAGAATGACTTCCCCTACCACACATTGACATGCTGGTAGACAACACAGCGAAATTCAAAGTCTTCTCCTTCATGGATGGATTCTCGGGCCATAATCAAATCAAAATGGTGCCAGAAGATATGGAGAAAACTGCATTCATCACCCCATGGGGTACCTTTTGTTACAAGGTAATGCCGTTCGGTCTGAAGAACGCGGGTGCAACCTATCAAAGGGCCATGACAACTCTGTTTCACGATATGATGCACAAAGAAATTGAAGTGTATGTCGACGACATGATTGCCAAATCTAAAATAGAAGAAGAGCATGTGACACACCTGTCAAAGTTATTCGAGCATCTGAGAAAATAAAAACCGCTTGAATCCCAATAAATGCATATTCGGGGCCCACTCCGGAAAACTCTTGGGATTTATTGTCATCCAAAAAGGAATTGACGTTGATCCCGACAAAGTCAAGGCCATTCAAGAAATGCCTTCACCGAAGACTGAAAAACAGGTCAGAGGATTTTTAGGACGTCTGAATTACATCTCAAGATTCATATCCCTCATGACCGCGACATGCGTGCCGATCTTCAAACTACTCAGAAAGAATCAAAGTTGTGTATGGACAGAAGATTGTGTCGCAACTGCGTAAAAACAACTGGCGGAGACAGAACAAAAGAGTCGCCATCGAACGATATTTATCCCGACGCTGGGAAAGGAAACGATCGAAGAAACCTCAAAAAGGAGAAGACATGGTCATCGCAATCATAGTTCGGGTTCGGGAGTCGGTTACGCGAGGGAAAGGTATTAGCACCCACATGCGTCCATAGTACTCGATGGGATCCACGCTCATTGTCTAATAAAAGGGTGTGTTATCTAAAGCATAGTGCTAAACAGAAACGGGAAAGGGAAAAACGAAAATGGACTTGCAAGGATTATCGCAATCCTATGCCTACATATCATCGCGGACGAACGAAGAATCAGAGTCGACGTAGTTCGACGAACTACGCACTAAGAGGGAAGGTTACTCGCCAAGACATCGTCGTCTTGTGCCTACGTATCCTCAATCGGACGAGAGAGAGGAAGTCATAGCAGTCGCAGTTTGGCCTTTGGGTCGGTTAAGATCTCGGTCGAACTGGGGCGAGAGAAAAGACTCAGCTATCAGGTTGGTCTCGATCGCAAGGGTGCGAGAGAAGAGGGGAGTTAGTTGTTAGTGTGGTCGCCAAGGATAGGGATTCTCGTGCCTACGTATCCTCATTAGGTAATGAGGAATTAGAGCATCTATAGTTCACACAACTACGGGAAACAAGAAACGGTCTCGATCGCACAGGTGTGAGAGAAAAGAGAAGACTCACGGAAGGTCTAAGGGGAACTCAGTCCTACAAGTTATCATGCAATGGTGGCCCTAAGGTCAGGATTAAGAGGGAAGTCTACTGTAATGTTAGCATGCTTGGATTGAGAGCCTAATGTCTATCTTACTCCGAACTTAATGAGAAACTAAGTCGGACTAGGAGCCTTAAGGGAGCATGTGAATACAAAGTAATAAACAAGTAAACATGAAGCAAATCAATCACAAGGGAAAATAGAATACGAAACCAGGTTAAGAGAAATTCAAGTATGAAGAGAAAATCAAGCAAGAGGCAGTCAAGTATTTAATCAGGAATTAATCACAATAAGCATCAAAATCAAGATCAACAATTAATCAAGAATTTCCAAGTTAAAATTAAAATGCAAGTTAATCTATAATTAAAATCAAGATTAAAATTAAAATCTAAGTTTAAAATTAATCACCAATTAAAATCAAGGTTAATATTCTAACAGGAAGAGTTAATCTAAAATTAAAAAACTAATTCTAAAATTAATATCTAAACCTAGAATTAATTCAAGATTAATTTCAAATTAAAAATTAATATCGAATTAAGGTTATAAACTAATTCTAAAAATCTAATTCTAAAATCTAGTTATTCTAAATTAATTAACTAAAACAATTAATAAACCAACAATTAAACAAAGTTCAATTAGAATCAAAATCTAAAAAACTATTCAGAAATAAATTCTAAGAAAACAATTAAAATGGAAGGGTGTAGAATTGATTTTGGGGGTGTGAATCGGGTATCAGGCGTGTGGGCCTTGGTTGTCAGGCCTAAGAATTCTCCTTGCAGCCACAGGGGGTGCGTGAGCGATTGGGAGTATGGAACAACAGTGTTATGTGGGCTGAGGTTCTGGCCCAATGATCTAAAAATAATGAAGCAACTGGAAAGCAGTGTAAAAAAGAAAAAAAAACATGTGGGCCTCAAGCCTGGTCCGATTGGCAAGGCCATGACACTACTAACTCATACAGCAGGGAACCCTAATTCTTTCTTGTTCGTTACCTTCTTTCTCTACTTCACCTTCTTCTTCATCCTCACTACCCTTTATGCTTCTCCATCGCCTTCGTGATACAACCTCAACGCCTTGCTTCTTCTCTCCCTAACCTGCGCTCTAACCTCTCCTACTTCAACCTTCTGTGATTCGTTCACGCTCACTCTTAACAACTGCTTCCATTTCCTCAGCCGTGTTTCTTTCCTCCACAAAATCGCCGCCGTGCCATCTCACATTACAACACCAGAACCCTCAGCATCGTGTCGGGATCTCCAATGCTCACCTTCGCTCAACGATCTCCTCGCTCACCAATCGCATCGTCGGAAACGTCTTTCTGTTTCGACTCCACTTTCACTCTCAACTCAATGTTCGCTCGTCAACTATCGCACTCACGAATCCGCAGAAACAGAGAAACTAGATCGAAACACTATTCAAACCAAGCTAAGGTATCCAAAGCAATCTTGCAAGAGTGATGAAAGAAAAACGCTTACGAATCGGAGTCGCTCTGATGGCGTCTTCAACGGAAGCAGATGGAAACCAGAGGGATCCTTCAGGTATATTGCTCTTCCTCCTTGTGTGCGGCGAATCTCGAATTGTTGAGATGTCAAATTGCTGTTGAGTACTTGCGTGTTCTTCTGCTTTTTCTGTGAACCTGTTATCGATGTTGTGAACCGTTGTTGTTGTTTCTGACTTGCAGATCTGTGAATTGAAAGTGATGAAAGTGGAATTGAAATTGTGACGAGTTTGTTGTGTGGAGTTGAAAAATTGAGGCAGAGTGCTTCGTGAGGTGAACTAGTTTTCTTTATTTCTGTAGGTTCGAAGATGAAGGTGGATGAAGATGATGAAAGTGGATGGAGTGTCTCTGCAGATTATGAATTTGAGGTTTTTGAATATGGAGAACGAAAGCTTTTTCAGAACTGATGCTGAAGAATACTAATGCAGAAGAATATGAGGGGAGTCCCTGAAGATTTGTTGCAGCTGCTTTTTTATACAGTGATTTGGGAGGGGTAATTTGGGTTTTCAACTTGTAATTCGGTTAGAAAAAGTTATGAAAATCGTCAGGAGCTTTGCACTTGCTTCTTTTCTCTACTTTCTGTCAAATTTATGTTGTATTTTATGTCTTTTTGGAATGAGTTAGGGGTAGGATAGGTAATGTGTTGTGGAATTCTGTTGAGAGACTTGTGTAATTGATCACGAGTTTTCATCTGTGTTTTCAAATGGAGAGTGGTTTTGTATTTTTCTGTTATGAGAATTTAGTTTCCTCCATTCTGCAGTGTGGGTCCTTATTTTTGCTTAAATAAAAGAACTGATATGACTTTCTATTGTGAAATTTTTGCTGTAGACCCCCTTTCTGTGACCTGCTATGGGCTTTTTTCATTTCCACTACCGTGTACTTTTCTTTACTGTGAGGACTTTTGTTTTGCATTTTCTATTTTTAACTCACCACCACGAAAACTTGCGCGTGGATATTGGTGCTGAGTTTTTTACATAAATGATTTGTGCATTGTAAAAAGAAATTGGAAGCTGTGCACCCTTGCTGTTATGAACTTCTATTGTGGATTTAAGAATTTTGTTACAAGCCCAATTATATTATTGGTTGCCACATAGAAAATTCCAAATTCTAAAGACTAATCGCAGGGCTTGGAATAAGACTTCACATGATAATTTGGAGACATCTACAACATCGTCAAGACTTCACATGATAATTTAATGTCCAAAACCAAAATAGCAGAGATGGCCTCACTGAAGATCTCATAATAGCCTTAAAACTTATCTAATGTGCAGTTTTATTATTAGCAAACCCGATGAGGCAATTCACACAATCCATGAAGCAGCCTCCCACTACTTGATCAAGGCGCTTTAAAATGACTTGTAGCAGCCGAAAAGATCTTAAAAACACTACGTCATCCAAACTTTATGCTTCCACCCTTAGATTTTATCATCTAAACAATGCAATCAACTATTAAACTCCTTCTGGACTCATTTTTTATTATCCAGCATAAGAACAATTAATGGTTTGGGAATATTTGAAATTGAATTGGACAAGAAGAAAATGCTATGGATAGTGACATAGAAATGGATATGGATTTTAGTTTGGATTTAGAAGAAAATGGATTGGTTTTGATATGGAATTTGGTTTAAATTGGATAAGAAGAATAGATGTGGATTAGAAAGTGGTTTAATTGGATAAAAAATGGATATCAAAATAGTCATTTGGAATGGGATAATGAGATGAAGTTGAAATGGATTTGAAAATGGGTTAATGGCTTGAAAAAGAATGGTTAATTGGATTAACTAGAAGGGATAATGATTTATGATGGCTTTGTACCTCGAATTCCAAGTAGACCACATGAACCCCTTTTTCACACTCCGCATGCTTAAAACTCTTGACCAATTGAATATCTTTGATCCCAAACCAAACTTCAAATCCAAATCAAACTTGCCTTCATTGTGAATCCCCAACTTAAATCTCAATTCTGCACTAATTTGCAACAAGCAGTAAGCAACTGAGAGAACAACTCTGCCTTGATGAGGATATGAGTCCACAACTCGATCTCTTGCACCATGACCCAAGATGCCTTTACCATGAAACCCTAACCACCATCTTCAATTGAGGAAAATCAACCAACTCACACAAGATATAAGAAACCCTGAACCACCTGCATTTGGGTAATCTGGGAGAACATGACAATGCAACCTGATAAGCCTCGACAGAGGATGACCTTGTAGCTTGATAATCTTGACAAAAGGAAACTTTGATACTCAATGAACTTTAACAGAGATATGTTTATGATGTTGTGAACTCAAACCATTGCTTTAACCTGGATCCAAGAGACTCAAAGCATATAGAAAATCTTGATTCAAATAACCTTTAGATCCCATGTCTTAGAAGACCAATGCAATGTATGATTATGAGTTATGACTTAATGATGCAAATGAAAGAGAAGCACAAGCCAGTTAGAGCTAGAAACAAGTGGGCAAATTTTGGGGTGAAACAGATTGCCAAAGAGCGTTCGACAGCATCAAAGAATATCTGTTGAATCCACCGATCCTGTCTCCTCCAATGGAAGGAAAACCACTAATCATCTACTTAACAGTCTTGGAAGACTCTATGAGCTATGTACTTGGCCAACAAGACGAGACAAAAAGAAAAGAGCCTGCCATTTATTACTTGAGCAAGAAGTTCATGGACTGTGAAACTCGATACACTATGCTCAAGAAAACTTGCTGCGCTCTGGCTTCGGCAGCCAAACGTCTTCGCCAATACATGATTTGTCATACTATGTGGTTAATCTCCGAAAGGGATCCGATCAAGTACGTCTTTGAAAAGCCTGCCTTAACAGGAAGGATTTCCCGTTGGCAGATGTTGTTATCAGAATACGACATCGAGTACCGTGCTCAGAAAGCCGTCAAAGGAAGTATTTTAGTCGATCATTTGGCTCATTAACCGATTGACAATCAGGAATCAGTCGAATTTGACTTCCCAGACGAAGATGTCATGTACTTGAAATTGAAAGAATGCGATAAACGGCTACCCAACGAAGGGCCAGAACCAAGTTCCCAATGGGGACAATTTTTGACGGAGACGTCAATGCTTATGGAAACAGAATTGGGGAAATCATCGTAACACCTCAGGGTACCCATATTCCTTTCACTGCCAGATTGACATTCAAATGCACAAACAATGAGGCTGAATACGAAGCTTATATCATGGGTCTCGAAGAAACAATTGACCTAAGGATAAAGAGTTTGGATGTGTACGGCGACTCATCCCTGGTTATCAATCATATCAAAGGGGATTGGAACACATACCAATCAAGATTGACTCCTTACAAAGACTATGCAAGGAGGTTGCTACCCTTCTTCAACAGAATCGAGTTTCATCATATCCCTCGTGAAGAAAATCACATGGCTGATGCATTGGCTACTCTATCCTCCATGGTTAGTATGAGTCAATGGAACGACGTACCAAAGATTGACATAATGCGCCTTGAAAGGCTCGCTTACATCTTTGTGATTGAAGCAGTCATAGATAACAAACCATGGTATCATGATATCAAAAGCTTCCTTCAAAGACAAGAGTACCCACCTGGGGTATCAAGAAAAGATAGGAAGACTCTCAGAAGACTGGCTGACAATTTCTTCCTAAATAATGATACACTCTATAAGAGAAACTTCGACATGGTTTTGCTCAGATGCGTAAACAGACAAGAAGCAAACATGTTGATGAAAGAGATTCACGAAGGATCCTTTGGCACTCATGCCAATGGACATACAATGGAAAGAAAAAATTCTGAGAGTAGGATATTATTGGCTGACATTGAATCTGATTGCTACAAGTACATGAGGAGGTGTGACAAGTGTTTGATATATGGTGACAAAATCTATGTACCGCCAACGCATCTCAAAGTTCTTTCTTCTCCATGGCCTTTTTCTATAAGGGGAATCGACATGTTTGGCATGATTAAACCCAAAGCTTAAAACGGACATCGGTTCATCCTGATAGCCATTGACTACTTCACCAAGTGGGTCGAAGCAGTATCATACACTAATGTAACCCGACAAGTGGTGGTCCGATTTATCAAGAACAATCTCATCTGCCGTTATGGTGTTCCAAGCCAGATCATTACGGATAATGGATCTAACTTGAACTACAAGATGATGAAAGAGTTATATGCTGAGTTCAAGATCGAACACTATAACTCATCTCCCTACCGACCCAAAATGAATGAAGCGGTAGAAGCGGCTAACAAGAATATCAAGAAAATCATTCAGAAGATGGTCGTAACCTACAAAGATTGGCATGAGATATTGCCATATGCTCTTCACGGTTATTGCACATTTGTCCGCACCTCAATAGGGGTAACCCCTTTCTCTCTAGTATATGACATAAAAGCAGTGCTCCCCATAGAAGTAGAGATACTATCAATCAGGGTATTGATGGAAGCCAAGCTAACAGAAGCTGAATGGTGTCAGAGCAGATACGACGAATTGAACCTAATCGAAGAAAAGAGAATGACGACTTTATACCATGGTCAGTTATATCAGCAAAGAATGAAGAAAACGTTCGAAAAAAAAGTTTGAACCCGTGTCTTCAGAGAAGGAGACCTTGTGCTCAAGAAGATACAATCATTTCTCACTGTTCCAGGGGGAAATGGACTCCAAATTACGATGGCCCTGACGTTGTTAAGAAAGCCTTGTCATGTGGTGCCTTAAGACTCGCAACCATGGATGGAGAGGAGTTTACCTACCCCACGAATGTTGTTGTAGTCAAGAAATACTTCGCCTAAATGAAATTAAAAATAAACGACTCGGTGGATTGAAAACCCGAAAGGGCGGTCCAGGCAAAAATTAGAGACATAAACAATGATCATCCCGATGGATTGAAAACCTGAAAGAAGGAAATCTAGGAAGAAGTTAGGGATTCATGGCAAGTAATTGCATCTGACAAGTTTGGCCCCTCAAAGGCAACGCCATCCGTCGAGAAAGCTTCAGTCAAGGTCATCTTCGACAGAAGCTCCGAATGTCCAGAATTCAAAGTTGGTGGAAGGGTATCGGTCGTTATGTTTCAATGTAGTCCCTTTCCCTTTAAATTACCATTTTCTAAACTTTGTAATGTTCCATGGAATCACGCATTAAGCTGATTGCCATTCTATCAATAAAATTTGAGCCCTAGTGCTTTTTGTTTGTAATTCTCATTTATTCTGCTTTGCGAAATGACATTTTAATATGATCAACGATTCTTTAAACAAAAATGAATTTACTTTTGTTTTCAAATTTACTTTTGCTTTCAAAACAAAGATGGCAATCTCTTTTTGATTAATGAGCACAAAAAGGAATATCGATTGCTTCTCCGGTAGTGATCTAACTTCAAAATTCCGAATCAAAGTACTTCCTGAATGAAGGATTAACTATTTTAGAAGGGATGATCCATCTATCATCCTCGGCAGAGTTCTTATCTCTAAAAATGAATTGTTGGTTTTTCTTCCCAGTAGGATCGATCTCTGAAAAAACAAGGACGAATTTCCATCCCTAGCAGGTTTGAATCTCCGGAAGTCGGAACGAATGCAGGAATCCTTATTCCCGAGCAAAAGCACAACTTTCAGAATCTCCAGTGATACCCCCATCTCCCAGAATGGCCGAGTATCCGGTTGTGTTCATCACCAGTCTGTATGTCCTGTCTTTTTGGTCAGCATAAACATACATCCATCATGCATGATTAATTCATATTCATACTCATATTGCATTAATACCACTCTGGTCATATTCATCCCCAAGTAATAAGCGTCCTCTCTTCAATAGAGTTTTCAGGCTTCCTTTCTACGTCAGATAGGACCAAAATCCCGGTTTGAGCCATTTCCTTGTCAGGAAGTACTATCTAAACAATCTCTCTCCAGTTTATTCCTGGTTCAAAATCGGCCCTCAACCACTTTGATAACTTGAATCTCTGAAAGGCAAGAAACCATTTGGATATGCATATTTTGGAACATCACTCTTCACCATTGAAGATGATACTTTGCTTTCTCGGATTAAAGAAAATACCCAGAGAAAGCCTCTTGACCAAAAGACTCTTGACAATACGGCGGTTTCTCCCCGAAAAAATTATTTTTCAATGAAGTCATTAGCACCTCAAAATTGGATTACATTATATTGCATTTCTCTGAAAAAGGTCTCGAAGAAAAGTATGATGTAACATCACTAAGCAAAAAGCAATCTCTCAAAAGATTTATTTTCCCCAGCAGGTCGACAAATGGCATCTTCCACATAGAAGTTTGCAAACCTCTGCAGTTCAGACATATGGTTCTCCCCAGTAAGTCTGACATCAAATATTTTTCCATCAAATGGCGTCTCCCCAATAAAACTTGACGAGAAGTTTGATGAAAACCACTACAAATAGAGTTCCTTATCAAGGGAAGTTTATTTCAAAGAAGAAAATAAGACCAGTTCCTTGGCTGAAGACCAGGATCGAGGGGAAGTTTATATCTTCAAGAAGCTAAGACCAGTTCCATGGCTGAAGACCAAGATCGAAGGGAAATTTATTTCAAAAAATAAACTGAGACTAGTTCCATGGATGAAGACCAGGATCGAGGGGAAGTTTATTTAAAAAAAACTGAGACCAGTTCCATGGCAGAAGACCAGGATCGAGGGGAAGTTTATTTCAAAAGAAACTAAGACCAGTTCCATGGCAGAAGACCACGATCGAGGGGAAGTTTATCTCAAAAGAAAACTAAGACCAGTTCCGCGGTAGAAGACCAGGATCGAGGGGAAGTTTCACCCTTTTCTAAGTAACATTACTTAGCAAAAGAAGATGGGTGAGCAAACCGCTACCATTCATAACCACAATAAAATTTTTGGGTATTCTGATATTTAATCCTCTTTTACCTTTATGTCCAAACGTCTTCACCAATCACACCTTCAGGTCCAAAAAGATTAAATAGGGGCATCTGTCATACCCCATATTTTGACCATAAAATTTCCCATCATTGTGCAAATCATCACCACAATATGGATGTACCTTCATGCCTCATCAATCCTTTCAAAGATTATTGAGCATTCACTACAATCAAGAATTAGGGTTTTGAGCCCTCTCAGAGCACTCAGACAAAGGATCAATCAAGAATGGACATGATCTTCAACTTGTCAAGTCTCTCAAACATCTATAAAGGATCAAGAGGTCTCCCACATGAATAATCAAGCACAAGAGTGCAACATTTCAAGTGGATCAAGCCTCAAGACCATCAGTGTCACCAAATTAGGGTTTTGGTCGACCAGGGCCTCCAGAGAGAAATTTTCATCTAGGAATGAGCCAATACTTCAAAACATAATCCAATAAGCTCAAAGGGACCTCATGGATCCAATCATAAAGTCAAAATAGCCTCAAGGGATGCATTCATCAAAAATCAGGAATTAGGGTTTCTTGACCTAATTCATCCCTAAGTTGACTTTTGAAGCAAGGCATGAGCCAAGACCTCAAGAAGTGTTTTGAAGACCTCCAATACATCATATTGATCCATTTACAAGATTGGATTGATTCAAAAAACTTGGTTCATAAGCAGTATAAGGATTCAAATTCATTTGGACCAATCAGGGTTTTCTGATGAAAAGTCAATTGTACCTTTGAATTTTGACCAAGACATGATCCCAAACCTTGGGACATGATTCAAGACACTCTAAAACACCTATGTAATCCACCCATTAGGTTTTAATTAGGTCAAGGACTTGATTTCATAGAGGATCACAAAGTTTGAAGTTCATCTGACAAAAAGTCAACTGTGCCAAAAATCAAGTTTGACTTTTTGAATTTCTTGACAAACATGGCTTCCCTAAGTCAAAAACAATTTTAAATTATGGTTTGGATCATCATCCATCAAGAAAAATCAAGAAAAGTGGGGTTACTTGCAAAAGGGGCAACTATAAGAAACTTGAAATTTCACTAAGTCATGAAAAAAAGTGATTTATACCCAACTTTGCAAGGTCATAACTTCCAAGACACAAAGCCTTTTTCTTCCATCCAAAGCTCAAATGAAAACTCACGTTACATACTACAAGAATGTCAACTACACCTCATTCCAAATCCTCATGGATTTTGAGTTATGGATTGATCAAAATCACAAAATTTGGAAAATGACACTATTTCCAACACTTAGTGAAATTTTGGACAGAAACTGTTTTGCATTTTCACCAACTTTGAGACCATTTTTAATTATGATCCAAGATGATTCAAGATCAAAGTTAAACATCAAACTTGAAGTATGTTATAGGGGCTATCCAAAAAGTACAAAAGCCTCCCATGGTTCAACTTGAGCAAGGAGTTATAAGCCTCCAAAAATGGCATTTTTCACCCTGCCCACACAAAGGCATGAAAACCAAACTTGTGCCACACAATTTTGTCAGTCAAGTTTTGACATTTTGCCAACTTTTTCATCTTCCAAAAGCACAAAACATCTGATGACTCACATGTTTCTTGATCAAGAAGTCAAGAATTCAACTTGGCATGTGCAAAACCATCATGACATGAACTTTGGAACTCAAATTTGGCAAGGTAACATCAAGGCTATACATTGAGGTGTCATGAACCAGACCATAACACTCCAAGCCAATCAGGATTCAAGTTCAAACTCTGAGCATTCAAACCTGCAGAATTGAATGGAGTTAAGATAAGAGAGTTGACTTGGCACTTTTGGATTATCGAAGTCAATGGCTAAAAGCTACATGCCGTGATCAGCCTCCAATCACTATTTCTCCCATAACAAACTTTCTCCCTTATTAATAGAGGTCATGTATGACTGATCAAAGTACACCAAAGCATAACAACTCATGCTTTTCTTCCAATCACTCTAAAAAAATCAGATTTTGCTTCTCTTTCAAGTCACATTCGAATTTTAAAATAGAGAGCAATTCCATCAAAACCAACCATCCTAACACCTCACATATGTCATATACAAGTGATCCCTAACCTCAAAACACATCTGGAACACCAGAGTCACAAAGTCACCATCCATTTCCTCAAGCTTTTTGGCCTATTTGCAGTTGGGGTACCACAACAGGTTCCAGGTTGTTTCAATCCATTCCAAGCTTCCAAACACATTATTTGAGGTCCAAGGAAGTTGTCCAGATCATCAAAACACTCATGTAACACCTACAACTGAGGATTCGATTTCCTCTTGCAGAGGTAAGCCTGACACTCTCAAACTCAATTATCCATGCATCATAAATGTGTTTTCAAGTTACAAACTTGTTTTTGCACTTATGTAGAGTGTTTCCCCTTAATCAATTGCTTTGTAGCTATCGTGTATAGGATTTCATAGTGTTCTTGTAGAAATTAGGGTTCATATGTTCATTTGATTTCTCACTCTACACTTAATATAAATACAATTAATTTATATCACTGAAATCCTTGTTCAAAAACACACAACTTTCATATTTAAAAAAGTCAAACCCATTACGTATTGAGAGAGATATGTGAGGTATTGCAAAACGGCCATGGAGGGAGGTCGTGAAGAAGAAGATGGCCGTTGGCGCCATAATTTGAATTTTTGATCATTTTCTTAATTGATTTAAAAAATTAATTTCTCTCTCAATTTTTATCATTTTTTATTGGTTCTTTTTTTAAAAATTCACAAAAATGTTAAAATATTTTATTCTACAAAAAAATAAAATTTATATTATTTATTTAATATAGTTTGAATTTTTTTTAATAATTTCATTTTATTTGTTTTTAAACATTTTTAAATGGAATTTCCACCTTGGTTTTTTTCAAATTCAAATGAATTCCAAGTTTTCATGTGATTAAACATGATTTTTCAAAACATTTTTCAAAGCTGACAACTTGTTTTTGAATATATTTGATATTTTGTATCATTTTTATTTAATTTCCTTTGAAAATTATATTTTAAAATTAAAATTAGTGTTTTTCTTAATTTTGATTTTTTCAAACTTCATTTGAAACACTTTTGGGCCTCTAATAGAGTGTAAGACCCCTCCCCTTTGTAAATAACAAATTTTTGGGCCTCAGTCATTGTATAAGTCCCTATATGATTTTCAAAATAACGGTGCGATCGCTGTGTTTTTCATCTGTGCATCTCCTTGAGCTATAAGCCCCAAATCTTGTATAAAAATAACTTTTTGGGCCTCTATTAGAGTGTAATACCCATTTCTTCTTGTACATAAATAATTTTGGTCCTCAGTCATTGTATAAGTCCCTCTGTGGTTTTCAAAATCACGGTGCGACCGTCGCCTTTTCAAATAAATCATCTGGGCCTCTCCTTGAGTATAAGCCCCATTATTATTTTTTTCACAAACACTTTTGGGCCTCTAATAGAGTGTAAGACCCAACCCCTCTTTGTACAAAAACAATTTTTGGGCTTCTGCTATAGTATAAGTCCCACAACATCTATCGGTATCGCACTGCGATCAATGTTTTCAAATAAGTCATCTGGGCATCTCCTTGAGTATAAGCCCCAATTTTTTGTACATAACCTTTGTTTTTAACATTAAACAACTTTCATGGGCTTCTCCTTGCGTTGTAAGCCCCATACCTTTGTTTTCAAAATCATCTGTCTGTTTTTAAACTGGTACTAAGAGGAGCATTATTCCCAGTGAAACTGCTCTTAGACCACTTGGGCCCCTCTTTGAGTTATAAGCCCCAAATTTTTTTTCTTTTTAAAACAAACTTCTTTTAATTCAAATTCAAAGTTTTCTCAAAACTTTCTTCAATTTCTTAAAACCCTAATAAATCATACAGTTGTAGTCAATACAACAGATCACAATACACTTAGGCTTCCTCTCAGAATGGAAGTTCCAATATCTTTTCCAATGCATACTTGTTTATATACCTGTTAATTTATTCATCAATATATATACTTGTGCATATTTGTTTAGAGTTTCCCCCAACAGTTATGTCCATGTTTAGGTCAAACTAGAGGTTACTTTCAACATAGTCAAAACTAGTTCCCTCATAGGAAATTCCCTATACAGTCTGCCTCCTCTTGGGCTTATTCAATATGGAACAGAGAAAGGCATTATTCCCGGTGAAACTTTTCTCAAGACTGTCAAAACTTAGATAAATATATTTATACAAGAAATTCATTTCCCCAGAGAGGATTAATTCCCAGTGAAACCTCTTTTGAATTTCTTCAAACCTTAGAACTGTTCAATAGAAAAAGGATTAATTCCCGGTGAAACCTTTCTTGAACTTTTCATTGGCTTGGACCCATAGGCTTCCTAAAAGCATCCCCAACCTCCTCTTGGGCTTAGTACAAGGACCTACAGGCTTCTTAAAAGTTCCCCAACCTCCTCTTGGGCTTAGTACAAGGACCCAAAGGCCTCCTAAAGGCATAGGATATAAATTAGCCATCTCTGCTAATTCAATCCCCAGGAGAGTCAAAATTTCAGAATATCATACCATTCTAGGGTTGATCTTCATCCTTTAAACCAACAGCCTCCTCTTGGGCATCATACAAAGACCCCTCTCTACACCAGAGCCTACCACTTCTTAAGAGACTTGGACAGTCTCAACCTCCTCTTGGGCTTCATTCAAGTAGACTTGGAAAGTCTCATTTCCTCTTGGATCTCACACAGAGACCCTCAAGTTTCCTAAAAGCACAGGAAAAACCCTGATCATTCTACCAATGCACCAGTCTCCAATAGAGTTAAAACCTCCAAGATTTTCAAACTCAACTTTAAACTTCCCTGACCCCTAACAAGGTTTAAGCTTTTACCTTAAAAATCCCCAACCAGGGTCAATTTACCATCAACAAATCCCCAGTAGAATCAGAGCCTCATGGCATCTGATACTTCAACTCTTCCCTCATTCCCAGCAAGAGTAAACCCTTTGGATTCTCCCCAATATAATTTGGATCTGCTTCTGGATTTCCATAAATCCTCAGCAAGAGATAGCCTCCTCTTAGGCTTCATATAAAAATTTCCTCAGTCAACCTCAATCCTGGGCTTTGTACAAGACAGATAAAACCTTCTCCACTGGAGTCAGTTTCTTTTAGCTTCAACCTTGGGCTTTGATCAAGGCACACAAAAATCAGCATTCCCTCATATGAGACCATGAGACGTCTCTGTAGGAGGATATTTCCTCTATACATCACATATCAAAATAAACAATCAAAACCTTTTTTCCAGATAATTGTTGTAAGTGGCACACTTGTTGATTCAAAATCCAAGCTGAAGTCCTTCCTTTATCCTGCCTAAAACTCATCTTTCATCTAACAGTTGTAAGTGGCAAGCCTCTGGATTCCTAACATCCAAGCCTATATCCCTCTCTTAGCATGAAAGATTCATAAAGGAAAAAGTGGCATTGCTCTACACTGAGTTAAAGCTTTCTTCCTTCACGACATCCCTCTTATAAAGGAAATTATGGCATTGCTGGATTCACGCATCCCAATTAAAGTAATCTCCATTTATAACCAATTTCTCAATATTTGTGATGAATAGGTGAGATATTCTCCCTTTAGAGATGACATATTCTCTCTCAGTCACCCTTTTAGCTTCAATCTTGGGCTTTGAACAAGACACAAATACTTAGCTAGCTTCAATCTTGGGCTTTGAACAAGACATCAAACATTTTCGTCCCATAGAAATAGGAGGAACTACGATTGCTTTGATTTCCCAGACCTCTTTAGGGGAATACGTAGGCATAAGATTGCAAAATCTTAGCGAGCACACAAATAAAAAACTTTAGGTCCAGTACCTTCCCAAAAATAATGGAAAACCCGAAAACAACAAAAACATTCTCTCAATTCTCCCAAAGGAGAAACTTTCCCAAGTCACAGTAGATAAACACAAGAAAGCATTTAAAGTTAACAGAAATACATGCAATAAAAGGTTCCTATGGATTACCATAGATACACTGGGTGTTAATAGCTTCCCTTTGTATAACCAGACCCCGTTCCCTGATCTCTTAGCATTTATTAAAGAAAACATTTGCGTGCAAGGTTAGTTTTAGATATCTTCCCTTTCCTCTCCAGCTTCATAGGATAAATAAGAAATCAGAAAGTAGCCCCCAAATCCCAACATTGCGGTAAGGTGGTCGTATCACCGACAAAAATCGCACGCTACAACTTCCCGACCATCAACCTACACAGTTTCCATGGTAGCCACAGACTCCTTGGCCGCCTCCGAGACAGGCTTCACGACCAGGAACCTGTATTTGAAGTTTCAGACAGACTCCGAATACGGCCAGAACAACCTGCTCTGTTGCTTAAAGGACACCCAACTTTGTTTAGGACCTGCCGCGCTCCTTTGAATATGGAAGACGCAGAAGAAAAGCTCCACTGTGGCCCCGACCTTCAGATATCGGCAGACCTGCTCAAAGGCCCGAATAAACGCCAGAACGTTAAGATGAAGTTGGGCAGGGCACAGTTCGAGATGACAGAAGATAGCCTCTTGGAAATCGGCGAAGGGCAGACGATACCCCGTATACACGAAAGCGAATTCATACATGGGAAATATCATCCCCGGATACACCGAACATATCTGGTCATCCTCTGTGGGGCAAAGCGCTTTCCAGTTCACTGGTGCATCCTCCGCCCAGTCTTCAAAGTAAGGGAACTCACGAGCCTCCTCCTCGGCAAAAGTCGATCTCGTCGACATTGGCTCTTGGGCGATCCACTCGAGATCCCCTCTGCCATCCTGACATTAGCATGCTTAACGGGTTGCTCCGCCTCCCGATTAACAGCCCCAGCGTCGGGGACGACTCCCTCGTTTCTGTCGGCCATTTCACCTGAAAAGCAGAGGAAGAAAAATTGAATTCGACGACAGAGATCAAATCCACCGTTCCACCACTAATCAAGTGAAAGGCGAGGAATAGGTTCAGGGACGCCCTCAAGCCCTAGTCGACAGTACCGGGACGCGACAAAATCCTTTTCCCCGTAGAACGGGGACGAATCTCCACAACTCTATGAAAGGATTTCACGAGGACGAGTTTCCTCGACAAAATAGAACTTATCAAACACGCGAAAATCAATTCTCGCGTCGAGAAGGCCTAGTGCCTGACTACAAACTTGAGCTATTCCTAACCAGAAACCTAGGAAGATCTACACAGTCCTACACTAAATTCAAAGACATTCATCCTAGGTTCATCATGTTCTTCAGGATCTTCATGAATTTCTCAGAAAATTTATGTGTTCATCGAAGAACACATGAACTTTAATCGGAAAATTCATGCGTTACCGAAAAACGCAAACCAATTTTCAGAAAACTAAGAAACATCCTAGAACTAACAAAAAGGGATGCAGAACTTACTTGAAGATCTGAAGGTTGAAGATGAAGATTTGGATGTAGAGGATGAAGATCGACGACGGCGAGATGAACTCCGACGAAAGGACAAGATGCAGAGCAAAAGGTTTAGGGAGAGAAATTTGCATGAAGTGTGCAAATGAATCCTCGCTTCCTTCTTTTTATAAGCAGTTGCTCACTTGAGGAAATGCAAAAGCCATCATAGCCTAGACCCCCTAGGCCCTGGCAAAAATTAATTGCACTACCACATGTCAGAAAGGAATCTTCGTTTGGCATTCTCAAAGCTAGATATTGCACTCCCCAAGGAAAGTATTCTCCAGCTCCCCGCGGGCATATCCTCCTCGACAGTCCACACAAGCCACGTCCTCGTCAGGGTTGGTCGACAAAAAAACTTCCTTTTTTCGGGCATCTTTCTACTAAGCCTGGTCGACGTAAAATGCCATTTTTGCTAGCACGCCCTTGTATACTAAAGTGGTTGTCAGGCTCATAAGCGACCAGCTGTCGACCACGTTAACCATTGGACAGGCGAATGGCATGTCCCCGAACATTGTCATTCGAAAGCAACAACCAACAAGGCTATCTCAAGTCATCACTCTTCCTCATAGCAAAAACTTGGAGGGCTCCTGTTCTGGACTGGGCAGGCCCTTGACCCACAGTAGGACAAGGCCCAATCCAGTCCAGCACTTGACAGGGCCCAATAACTGGATTCAGCCAATCTAGTCATTGGGCACAATATAGTCGTTGGGCACAATATGACCGTTGGGGGCGTACACCTCACGCGCTTGATAGTTCACGCGACCAACTGCCCCTCCGGAGTTCACGGGGACAGTTGGACCAAGTCAAAAGGTCACGCGCTAGACCTTCCACCTGGTAGTCTCCCATTGGTCGACCAGATATTTCGGCCACATGGGAGACCTTGGCCCCGCGCTAGGGGTTATCTCTATAAATACCCTCTCACTTGAGAGGGTCAGGTTTGATCATTATTCAATATTCTAACTCATACCTAAACGGTTTGTACTTACTTTCTGTCTAGCCCAAAATTACTTTGGCATCGGAGTACCTTTCAGGTACACCCCCTCCTCTCCTACATCCATCATCGATGCCCTACACGGAAGGCCACGAAGATCCATTCTGATCACCTCAGATCAGTGACCATCTAGATTAGGGTTGATAACATCCAATTAGGTTTGGTGTAACCGAGAATATTGGGCATCGGAGTACCTTTCAGGTACACCCCCTCATCTCCTACATCCATCATCGATGCCCTACACGGAAGGCCACGAAGATCCATTCTGATCACCTCAGATCAGTGACCATCTAGATTAGGGTTGATAACATCCAATTAGGTTTGGTGTAACCGAGAATATTGGGTTCGGAAATTTGTGTGTTTCAAATAAGAAAACCAAGGTGGGGTTTTCCTTCAAGATCAGTATGAATTGAAGGTTTTGGACAACATCACGTCAACATAGATTCGACCGAGTGATGGCCTTGGGACAAGGTGGTTTCCTTGCAAGGGAGTAGTACGAGACGGTGAATTGTGTTCGGGAATCTTGGGTTTCAACAAGTTGCGTACTCGTGAAGATCGGTGGATTGGAGTCGCATTATTGGTCACTTGATCAAGCTTTGATCAAGGGTTTGGAGGTGGAAGAATCAACACAAAATAATAAGGTTTTTGGGGTTTGCATTCTTCATCTCTTGTATAAACAATTTTACAAAGAAAAGGTTAGTTGCAATTATCTCAATTCGATTTGAATTGAGGGAAAACGTACCCATAACGAGGCCGATTGGGGAACTACCTAAACAAATCTTGGTCTCTTTCTCTCTCTCTCTCTCTCTCTCTCTCTCTCTCTCTCTCTCTCTCTCTCTCTCTCTCTCTCTCTCTCTCTCTCTCTCTCTCTCTCTCTCTCTCTCTCTCTCTATTGGCTTTTAACATCAACAAAACAAAGTGAATTTTCAATTGCTATTGATTGCATACCAAGTGTTTGATAAATTGTTTGTGCGTATTTTTAAAGGTTTTTTTTGTTCATCGGAAATACGAGTTACGAATAGCTTTGCATTTAACTTAATTGATTGGTATCTTGATCGTTGTTGAACATTTACGTTAATTATCATTATGTTTTTTTTTTGCAATACATATATAGCTTTTCGATTGTAGGTTCGGTATGACGATTCGATCTGGGTCATTTTTCTGCTCTGCCATATTTTTTAAAACATGTTTTTGCCAAAGTTTTTGGTTGTAAAATTTGTGTTCTATTCACCCCCCCTCTCTAGATCAAAGTCTATCGTCTACCAAGTGGTATCTGGAGCTCCGGTTCATTCCGTGCTTGATATATATTTCTTAGAAGAATGGCTACCGAAACTAAGGGTGCGTACAATAGAGCACCAATTTTCACCGGCAAAATTATGGTTGTTGGAAAGCTCTTATGCGAATACATGTCAACTCCGTTGACAAAGGTATAAGAGACGTTATTCAAAATAGTCTGAATGAAATAACCATGACCAATGAAGGTGTTACTATACTTAAACTGGAAGCACTATGGGATGCTAATGATTGGAAATTGTGGTCACATGATTGGAAAGCGAAAAACATTCTCACTTCCACTTTGAGAGTTGATGAGTTTTATCGCGTTTCTCATTGTGAGACCGCCAAGGCTATGTGGGACACATTTGAGATTTCCCATGAGGGTACTTGTTGAGTGCTAAATTGTTGTTATTTTGTGTGTGAATAATTAGCACTCAATGATTTTATTCATTTGTTTTCCGTTAATAATCCCCCATTTTTGTGTACTTTTTGTATAGTTTACAGTTTGTTGTATATATTGCGCTTTCATGTACATATCAGTGAGTTCGATAGTTTTTCATCTGTTTCCATCGATAATAATGCATGGTTGAAGTATGGACCCATTTGAGCCAAGAAGGATGCTTCAAGTTGCAAAGTTTTAGAAATTTTTATTGCCATTCGCGCTTAGCACAGTTTTTAGCGTGCTGGGAGATGCATTGGTAGAGGCTGGGATTATTTCTGTTTCCGTGGTCGTGCTTAGTGAGCAGGACCATGCTTAGTGTGGTTTAAGGAGGTTTTCTAGTACATTAAGTGAGATTTCGCTTAGCGCGATCTTAGGGCGCTTATCGCAGTTGTAAATTTTTAGTTTTGTATAAATACTCCTCATTCAGATTTTTAGGT
The DNA here is from genome assembly GCA_022829125.1 of Lathyrus tuberosus. Classification (NCBI taxonomy): domain Eukaryota; kingdom Viridiplantae; phylum Streptophyta; class Magnoliopsida; order Fabales; family Fabaceae; genus Lathyrus; species Lathyrus tuberosus. The sequence continues at coordinate 6,202,691 of JALAZF010000278.1, read as the reverse complement.
ATGGTTTTGGGGATTTTTTGCTGCCAAATCCATCAAACCCATTCTTTGTGGAAATAAGCTCATAAACAACAAATGGAGGTTGCATCTTGACGATCCGGAGTTGAATCTACTTCAATCGATGTTGACAAACCATGAGATGTTTGTTCTTCTTCCTTCTTCTCTATGTATTTTTCATTTTGTCATACCCCAAATTTTGACCACTAAGATTTCCCAGCATTGTGAAACTCATCATCACAATATGGAAGAACCATTATATTTCATCAATCTCCTCAAGGAATTGTTGAGCATTCACTACTATCAAAATTAGGGTTTCAAGCCCTCTCAGAGCCTTAGACAAAGGATCAATCAAGGAATGACATGATCTTCAACTTGTCTAAACCTCTCAAACATACACAAAGGATCAAAAAGGACTCCCACTTCAAGGATTAAGCATAAGACTGCTCCCTTCTAGGTGGATCAAGCCTCAAGATCGCCAGTATCACCAAATTAGGGTTTTGGTCGATCAGGGCCTCCAAAGGGAAATTTTCCTCTGGGCATGAGCCAAGGATCCAAAACAAAACCTAAGATACTCCATGGAACCTCATGGACCCAGTCATCAAGTCAATTTTACCTCAGGGGATTCATACATAAAAAATCAGGAATTAGGGTTTCTTGACCTAATTCACCCCTAAGTTGACTTTTGGGGCAAATCATGAGCCAAGACCTCAAGAGAGGGTTTGAGGGTCTCTAATGAACTATATTGATCCATTTGTAACAATGGATTAATCCAACAAGTTTGAGCAACAAGTCTCAATTTCATCTGCACCACAGTTAGGGTTTCGCGGGAAAAGTCAACTGTAACTTTGACTTTTGCCCAGGACATGCTCCCAAGCCCTAGGAAATGAATCAATATACCCTATGAGACCCATGGAACATGTACGTCAAGTTTTATTTAGGTCAAGGGCATGATTTCCTGAAGAATTGCACAGTTTGGAATTCATCTGATAAAAAGTCAACTGTGCACAAAAGTCAACTTTGACTTTTTGAGATTTTTCACCAAAATGGATTTTTAACCCTAAAATGATGTTAATGTATGATTTGAATCATCATTCATCAAGAAAAATCAAGAAAAGTTGGATAACTTGTAAAAGGGGTAACCATAAAAACTTAGAAAATTTTCTAAGTTAAAAATAAAGTGGCTAGGGTACCAACTTTGGAGGGTCATAACTCCTAAACCACAAAGCCATTTTTCCCCATCCAAGGCTTGATTTGTGGATCTCATTGCCCTCTACAAAAACTTCAACTAGACCTAACTCCAATTCATTGTGAATTTTGAGCTATGGGTGAGCCAAAATGGCTGAAAACATGAAAGTACCACTTTTCCAACACTTAGAAAAAATTCTGTCCAAGACAGATTTTTGTTGGAAACACCAAAACTTGTGAGGTTTTTTCACACAGTTACAAGCTGAATCAGTTTCAAAGATAAACATCAACGTTGTTGCAAATGTTGCCAAGAATCCAAGCAACTCAATAGCATGAAACCAATCCACATGTGCCAAGAATCATGGCTGCCACAACACACCATGTCAAGGCTGCCATGAAAAATCAGTTTGGGAGTTTTGTGCCATCCACGATTTCTGAGTCAAAAGGAGTGATCACTATGCCACATGCTTTCAATCTGATCATGAACCAACTGATCCAACTGATAGGGTTGAGTCAAAAAGCCAAGGAATCTTCCAACTTGAAATTCATCCACTTTGGCACATTTTGCCTTGAATTCAAAGGGGCATTAATGTGGAATAGTGCATTTTCAACAAAGTCACTCTACTCAGTCAAGTTCTCTGATTAAACAACAATAAAAACATCTGAAGAATGTGAATTTGGTCAAGGCATAGCCCTGCTCTTGGGAATGGCTAGTTTGCCTTGCTTGAGAAGAAATCCTCCAAGCCAATCTATGCAAATGTGATCTGATCCAGCAGCAATTCACTATTCCTCCAATACAAAAGTTGATCACCTATAAATTGAGGTTCCAATGGATCATTCAACTCACACCAAAGCCAGTTACAGCACTGCTTTCTCTCATTCTTCCTTAAACCTCAAGTTTCTTGGTTTTTGAGTAACCACTACCGGGTTTTGAGTTGCAGCCTTAGGCAATCAATTCCAATTGCTCAAACACATCACATATGATGTATTTGAGGTGTCCAAACACTTAAACACTGACTGTAACACCTCAGGCTCAAAATCACCCTTCAACCAAGCCATTATGCCTCAATTATGCAGGTGGAGGTCTCCAGCTTGATCCAAAGAGTTTCAAAGTGTTCCAAAGCTTGCAACACACTCCATAACATCCATTGAAGATATAGGGATCATTAATTCACAACTGGAACAAGGTTTGTGCAGAGTTCCATTTCAGCTTGCATCAAGGTAGGCCTCAAAACTCCAACTCCATGATCCATGCATATTTCCTCGCATGATATTTTTGCCAATTGCTTGCCATCATATGTTGATTGTTTTCCCTCAGAAAATTTGATCATAGCACTCATAATCATGCCTACTCGATTGCTTTTGCAAAATTAGGGTTCATACGGCCACAATGATATAATTTGTTATACACTGAAAATGAATGAAATTGGGTATTGCCATCTTCTTCCTTGTGAAAAAACGCATGAGTTTGGTGTTTGAATCATGTCAAATGGTTGAGAGATGGGTGAGATAGAGGGCTTCGCGCATCAGAGCTTGAGGAAGAAGATGGCCATGGCGCCATTTTCAGAAAATCCAACTAGTTTGATATATATTTTTCACTTGCCATATTATTAATGAATTGGCATTGCGCCCCAATGGTTGATCAACTGGTTTGTGTGTACTAGCGAGCGAAGGGTCTGGGGTTCGAATCCCCCTCGCCCCAGACCTTTTTTTTTATCACTTTTTCCTATTTTCCTATTTTTCATATTATTTTGTTAATGATTTGAAAAATTAATAACTCACTCAATTTTAATTATTTTTGACTGATTCTTTTTGCAAAAAATCATAAAAATGTTGAAATATTTTATTCCACAAAAAAATTAGATTTATATTATTTATTTAATATAATTAGTATTTTTGTGAATAAATTCATTTTTATTTGTTTTTAAACATTTTAAAAATGAACATCCATCTTGGAAAATCAAGACCAAATGAGTTTTAATATCTCTTGTGATTTATACCTCATTTTTCAAACCTTAAACAAAAAACACAAGTGGTTTATTCAAACCTATTTGGTATTTTTCATTGATTTTCTTTAAATATTTACTTTTAAAGAATAAAATTAGGGTTTCTTTGATTTTCACTCAAACAAATCATTGTCAAACACTCATGGGCCTCTAATAGAGTGTAAGACCCAATCCTTTTTTGACCAAATCATTTTTGGGCCTCAGTGTATTGTATAAGTCCAGATACCGTAAAAAATAAACGGCGCGATCGTCGCCTTTTGAAAAATAACCTTGGGCCTCTCCTTGAGCTATAAGACCCATTCAAAACTTCTGGGCCTCTATTAGAGTGTAAGACCCAACCCCTTTTTGTAAATACCAAACATTTGGGCCTCACTTATTGTATAAGTCCCACTGTATTTTCAAAAACCTCGGCGCGATCGCCAATTCAAAATCAAACAAACTGGGCCTCTCCTTGAGCTATAAGACCCATTCAAAACTTTTGGGCCTCTATTAGAGTGTAAGACCCAACCCCCTGTGTACAGAAAACCTTTTGGGCCTCACTTATTCTATAAGTCCCTCTGTACATTTTCAAATAAACGACGCTTTCATCGCCAGTTTAAAATTAAACAACTGGGCCTACCCTCGTGTTATAAGCCCCACTCTCACTCTTTTAAAACTTTTTGGGCCTCTAATAGAGTGTAAGACCCAATCCCCTTTTAACCAAAACATTTTGGGCCTCAGATATTGTATAAGCCCCTTCACGTTAAAAGAAAATCTCGGCGCGATCGCCAGTTTTAACGAAAAGTCAACTGGGCCTACCCTCGAGTAGTAAGACCCATTTCCTTTCTTAAAACTCTTTGGGCCTCTTGAGAGAGTGTAAGACCCATCCCTTTGTACAGAAAACCTTTTTGGGCCTCAGTCACTTGTATAAGTCCCTCTGTACAAATTCAAACAGTGCGCTCACTGATAAAACCCTGGGCCTCTCCTTGAGCTGTAAGCCCCAAATCTTTCTTTTTCAAAGCACTTTCTCCTTTGATTTTGAATATACTGTTGTTTTCAATCTTTCTTTGTTGAACAACTAACCAAACAGCATGGAAGCTCTACAACCGAGTAAGTGGTTATTGTTTTCATTTACCTCTTTCATATACATATAACTGTATTGTGGGGTTGTTTCACTGTAAGTCTTCTTTCATAAACTCATATCAACTGTGTAATAATAGTATAGATATTTCGAGTTTCCCCGGCAACTACGTCTAGAACTAGGTGACGCCGTTTCGTTTATTCGTAGAAATAGACAACTAGATCCCCAATAGGATCACCAGATACAGTCTTCTCTTCGACTGTCCTCATTAGGAATTGTCAAGAAACTCTACTCCCAGAGATGAACGTATTCTCCGTGAATGGCATCTTTGAGTTTCTTCCAAATTCTCAAACTTTCCTGACTTGATCTATTCCTTGTGAATAGCTTGCATTGAATTTCTTGGGGATTTGGGGACCCACAGGCTTCCTAAAAGCAACCCCGCATTCTCTTGGGCTTAGTACAAGGACCCATCGGCTTCTTAGAAGTATCCACAACCTCCTATTAGACTTCGTATAATGATCTCTTCCTCCAGGAATGATAGCCTCCTCTTGGGCTTCGTACAAGGACCCGTCGGCTTCTTAAAAGTTTCCAGCCTCCTCTTGGGCTTCGTACAAATTGTCCCGACGACCTCCTAAAGGTATAGGAACATAACTTAATCATCTCCATAGAACAGTCTTTTCAAGAGTCTACTACTGTTTCTCAAAGCATAGTACAAAAGATGAAACTTTAGACTTTGACAGTCTAATCTCCTTGAGTCTCAAAGACATTCTCAAGTGACCCCTTCGTTAAATAGGAAGAAAACCCGTAGACTCGGACAGTCTCAATACCCTTCGGATTTCCCACTTCCTTGAAGAACAGGAATAACCCGGATCCTTGAATCAAATCATTGAGTACAGTGTTGCTCATATAAGAACTGATTTTCTCTTTCAAAATCAGTATACTGGACCTGTCACTTAACTGAAACAGCGCCACAGCCTACTCTTGGGATTTGTACAATGATTCTCCCCAGCAGAGTCAAACAACGTTTAGCCTTCATCTCGGGCTTTATACGAGATACAAAAAGGTTCTTATTGAGCCAAACAAAAAACAGCCTCCATCTCGGGCTTCGTACGAGATACAAAATCACTCTCTTGTTAAGTATAAAAGACTCTCTTGTTGAGTCAAACCTTTAGCCTTCATCTTGGGCTTCGTACGAGATACAGAAACACTCTCTTGTTGAGTATAAAAGATTCTCCTGTAGAGTCAACCCTTTTAGCCTCTCTCTCGGGCTTTGTACGAGACACATATTAGCCTTCTCTTAGGCTTTGTATAAGAAAACCACTGGTTGATCCAATCAACCTTTTAGCATCAAAGCTGTGCCTCGTTCACAGTACACAAACATCAACAACTCCTTCCCCTTCATCTAATTGTTGTAAGCGGCAAGCCTCTGGATCATCTACATCCATGACACTGTCCCTCTTTTAGCATGAGAAATTCCTAAGGAAAGATAACATTGCTCTACACTGAGTTAAAGTCTTCTCCTTCAGGTTGGAAATCCCCTATAAAGGAAATTATGGCATTGCCGGATTCACAAATCCCGGTTAAAGTAATCCTCCTTTACAGTCAGTCACCCAACAGTCGTGACAAACAAGCCCCCTTTAGAGATGACAAATTCTCTCTAAAGTCAACACCTTTAGCTTCATATCTTGGGCTTCGAACAAGATACAAATAAACTCTTCAGCTTCACATCTTGGGCTTTGAACTAGATACAAACCACCTTTCGCTTCACGTCTTGGGCTCTGAACAAGACACCAAAAACACCCATTTCCTCCCATAGAATAGGAGGAACTACGATTGCTCTGATTTCCTTGTTTCGGTAAACGGGAATACGTAGGCATAAGATTGAAAGAAAAATCTTAGCGAGCACACTAAACAAAAACCCAAAATCCCATACTCTCATGTATCTATCAAAAAGCATCAGTCCAAACATCCTAATCCTTGTTCCCCGCCAGAAACTCGTCATTCTGTCAAAATAACACAAGAAAGGCCCCACCACATTGATCGCATCCGTAACCTAACAGACCGCTGTTTAAACTCAGTATGCAAGCAGGGTTAATTGGAGACATCTATTTCCCTTCCTTCATCAGCTCATAATAGGATAAAAAATGATTCGACCTGTAGTAAACTCAACCGCAGAGAGCGACCGCGCTTAAGAACCACATCCAAAATCGCTCGCTACAGAAAAATGGCGCCCATCGTGGGGCCCGTCTCTGTTTGTCTTCTTCCTTTTCATCTCTTGTGTAAATACCACAGATTGGGGCTTCCGCCGGGGAACCCATTTCTGTCAGGAACTTAGGATTCATAGCTTTAAAGGTCTAGGATGTTTAGGACAAATATATATATACTGCTTTTCCTAATTGCTATACGTGTTTATTTTTCTGCTAATGGGAATGCGTGTGATGCCGCATGTGGAAAGATTGAGTATACACTTAAGATAAGTGATGGCGACGAGGTCGACCATCAACTTCAGTGGAGGCTGACCAATGCAACCCATTCTCTCACCTAGACAATGGGCCGATTGTGATGTCTGAGAAGCTGAGGAGCCAAACCCTTTTGTAGTGCAGAAACTATCGGGAATAGTTGTTATGCGATACTACCCTCATTTGAGGCTGGTGATCTATTCTCAGTGAATGGCACTTACTCTAAGATTGCTCTACGACTCGCTGGCGACCCGCTTGTTGTTTTGCTTTCCTGGGAGGAGCTGATGATAATGAGTACAGGTACAAAAATCACCCTAGTATAAACCTTTGGGGATGGGTAGAGCCTTGACTTCATGACAACGACCTTTTGACCCCATGTTTTTTCTATGTTTTTGTGTGCTGCATTCATGCATTCATTTAAAAGACATTAAAACATTCAGAAAAAATTTCTCTTCTAGTCTCTCTGCTTTTCAAATTAAACTAAGACTGTGATTGCAAATATCAGAGAAAAGGATTGCACTAATGGATTTCGGTAGAAGGAGAACCCATAGGTATACCTTCAAGGTTCCAAAGATAGAGGATTTGAGAGGGTTAGCGAGGATGATCACAAACCAAGAGGCTTTCAGAGTCAAGCACGGAGGTTTGCTACCACTGTTAAGAGTCCATGTGATTGAGGGAATCATGGATGCGCTCATTCAGTTTTACGATCCGGTTTATCACTGTTTCACATTCCTGGAATACCAGCTCGCACCAACGCTGGAGGAGTATTCTCATCTGACTGATCTACACATTACAGATCAAGCTCCATTTTCTGGACTGGAATAAATTCCAAAGAATTAGACCATTGCAAGAGCAATTCATTTGGACGAGTCTGAGGTCAGGACTCACATAACCACTAAGGGTGGCATCCAAGGTTTGCCAGCCCAGTTCTTGACAAAGAAAGCCCTGTACTTTGCCAGTATAGGAAACGTGACTGCTTTTGAAAGCATCTTTGTCTTACTCACCTACGGGTTATTTTTGTTTCCCAACATCAATAGCTTCGTCAATATTAACTCCATTAAGGTTTTTCTCATTGGAAACCCTGTGCCGACTTTGCTCGCGGATGCGTATTATTTTGTACACTTGGAAAATTTGTACAGTGGAGGGGAGATCACATGCTGTGTACCTCTGCTTTATAAATGGTTTATCTCCCACTTGCCCAAGTCTGCTGCTTTTTGGGATCTCAAGAGTGCCTTACGTTGGTCGCAGAAGATCATGTCCCTCACCAACTCTAATATAGATTGGTGTAAAAGGATCTATGATGGAATCAGAATCATTGATCGTTGTGGAAACTTCCCCAACGTACCCCTCATAGGAACTAAGGGAGAAATCAATTACCATCCAGTTCTCGTTCGTCGTCAATTTGGATACCCGATGAGACACGTCCCACGGGGTGTTCATCTGGAAGGTCTTTTCTTAAAAGAAGGAGAAAATGACAGAGCACTAAAGATGGAAATAGTGCACGCTTGGAAACACGTTCATAAGAAAGGATGAGAGTCTCTAGGAAAACCGGACTGTGTCTCGGTGGAGCCTTATCTCCACTGGGTACAAACTAGAGCTCTCAAGCTAAAGATGCCTTATCCTCGTACGAAATTCTTCCACCAAAGGAATCTGTCATGTACTTCATGACGGAAACTGAAAAGCTTCAGGTTACTCTCAACAAAGTTCAAAAGGAGAGAAGGTCTTGGAAGAACAAGTACCGCACCCTCAACGTAGAATGCATCAAAATACAACAATTACTGAAAGATAAGGATGCTCTGATTGAAATTTTGGAGCAACATGCTGTAGAGAATCAAGATGACCAAAGGAATTTGCTCGCTCCTTTCACCTGGCAAAGGAATGACAACCCGACAACGGCCCAAGAGCCCCGGTCAAAGAAAAGGAAAGTCCCAGAATCAGCACCCGATTTCTCTTCAGAGAGGACTCGAGACCCATTAGCTTAGGTTTTTGTTTCTGCACCTTGTAATCTACTGTATTTCCATTTCTGTAATCCTTTGAATTCAATAAAAAGGGGTTTCCCCACTGTTTGATATTTGCAATCTAATTGTCAAAGTTTATTTTGATTAAACCAAAAAACAATTAATATAATCATTGCATTCATCATTCTCACATCATGTATTCTTCTTACCTACGAATCTCACGTTTGTGTCTCGATTCTAGAGTCAAACTGTCTCATTCGTACAATACTCGGGCCAGTCGTCAGAAAAAGATGGATGATCTTGAGGAAGAAAACAGAGAGTTAAAAGAAGAGATCAACGCTTTGAGAGAGGATATGAGAAAGCTTCGTAACAACATGCAAGCCATGGCAGAAGCTCAGCTACAAAGAACTATGATCTCAGAGATCACCTCAACGCCCATCGTGGAGAAGTATGATCCTAGGTATCAAATGCCGAAAGATCGTCCTTGGGGCATGCCTGTTAACTATATCTCGGAAGGATATGTTCCGCCGATCATTAAAGATCAGGGGATCACAACAGAAGCCGCTGGGCCTGAAGGTTACAAACTTCGGGAAAGCGAAAATTCCAGGGGCATACTGAAGACTCCTGAAGGTTACAAACTTCGGGAAACGCCCAGATTCGCTACCGTAGTCACGGTACCACCCCCTGTGGTGTACACTGTCCCGGAAGGACAGATTCCGCCAATACCTGCTGGTAAAAAACAAATTTTGTTTGACAGAATGGATGAATTCCAGGAACAGTTTCTGGAAATGCAGAAGGAGCTGCAAGCCATTCGCGATCAGGATTTATTTGGAAAGGACGCTGCAGATCTCTGCTTGGTTCCCAATGTGAAAGTCTCGCACAAATTCCAAGTGCCCGACTTTGAAAAATACAAGGGTAACTCTTGCCCTCAAAGCCATCTGGTGATGTACGCTCGGCGGATGTCAGCTCAGACAGAGAATCAGGACCTACTGATTCACTACTTCCAGGATAGTTTAACCGGTGCCGCATTAAAATGGTACATGGGTTTAAACCGTACTATGATCAGCACTTTCAGAGATCTTGGCACTGCCTTCGTCTAACAATACAAATACAATTTGGACATGGCACCCGACAGAGATCAACTTAGATCAATGTCGCAAAAGGACAAGGAAACCTTTAAGCAGTATGCTCAAAGGTGACGTGAAATTGCCGCTCAAATTTGTCCATCTCTTGAGGAAAAAGAGATGACAAAGATCTTCTTAAAGACCTTAATCTCATTTTACTATGACCGAATGGTTGCCAGTGCACCCAGTGATTTCACCGAGATGGTGGGCATGGGCATACGTCTTGAGAAAGCCGTCCGAGAAGGACGTTTGGTAAAAGACACTAGATCGACAAGCGGTACTAAAAAATACGGTAGTGCTCTCCCTAAGAAAAAAGAGCAAGATATTGGGAATATCTCTCTCGGAAAGCAAAGGCGACGTTATCAACCAGTAGCAGCTGTGACTCCTGCTATCAGCCCTGCGCCTATTCCTACGTATCAACCTTAGGTTGTGCAGAGCCAACCTGATCAGCGAAGGACACAACAGCCTCTTCAGCAGGCTCGTCCTCCGTATAACAACAACCGTACAACACGGCCACCAGGATTTGATCCTATACCCGTATCGTACACAGAGCTGTTTCCATTACTGCTAGCCAAGGGGCACATTCAGACTAAGTCCCCTCTTACAGTACCGGAAAATCTGCCTTTTTGGTTTAAGGTGGATCAAACTTGCCCTTACCATCAAGGAGGTTCGGGGCATAACATAGAGACTTGTCTCAATTTCAAGTCCGACGTGCAAAAGCTTGTTAGGAGCGGGGTCTTATCCTTCAAGGATACAAATCCTAATGTTCTTACGAACCCGCTGCCTCAACACGAGAAGGCTGCAGTCAATCTGATTGAGAAAGAGACTAACAATGTCTATCGAATTCATGATGTACTCTTGTTGAAAACCAATCTGGTCAAGATGCATTGTAGACATAGTGGATATGGCCATGTGCCACCTCATAATTATCATCAGTGTGATGTCTGCTCTAAAGACAACCAGGGATGTTCTGTGGTGCAAGCAGCTCTACAGGAACAGATGGATCTCGGATGGATCCAAGAGCACCGAGTTCGTGGAGTTAACATGGTTTACACAAATTCTAACGTCATTCAGAACCACGATATCCGTGCAATGAATGTCAACTTGGTGGCAATGCACTCAAGGCAAAGCCAGTATCATAATCTGCCGCGGCATGATTACAGTTCCTGTCTGACTTGCTCGGTAAACAAACAGGGATGCTCTTTCATACAGGAGGCCCTCCAGCGTCAGATGGATCTTGGATGGATCCAAGACTACCATGATAGGAACCCTTATCAGATCAATATGGTTCAAATCTTTGACATTCGCGTGATGAATACCAACTTGGTAGAGTTACATGCTGAACAGGTCCGACTCAGATTCCTGATATCAGACGACTATCAAAGCTGTAAAGTGGGTTGTGAAAATGATCAAGGTTGTACCCTTGTCTAGGAGGCACTTCAGCACTTGTTAAATCATTGGTGGATGCCAATTTATATGGATGAAGATACTCAGCAAATTAGTATCAGTAACAGGAATCCTACTCGGCGTCAAAGTCAGGATGTCCGACTTGTGGAAGCTAACCTAGTGAGGTTACATTGTATTCAAAGTGGGCGTGGCCAGGTGCCACCACACAATTACGACCGCTGTAGAGTCTGTTCGGAAAGTAACCAAGGGTGCTACCTTGTGCGAGCAGCTCTTCAGGGTCAGGTGGATCGTGGAGAGATTCGTCCATATCCGGGTTCTAGACCCATCAACTAGACGCCGAACTCCCTTGCTGATCAAGTTGAGGATGTTGTCACAATCTCTGGTCATCATAGGACCAGGGATGTTTTTTCCATCATCCCTCTACTTGATGAATCTAGAGTGCCCAACTGGGAACGGATCGAGATTACTTACGATGGTCAGTAAAATCAGAGGACTCCCGTAGTCATCTATCTGCCGGGACCATTACCGTACGAATCAACTAAGGTTATCCCTTACAAATACGGTGCGACAACAATTGAAAATGGAAAGGAAATTCCATTACCCTCCGTCGTGAATATTGCAGACATCAGTCGAGTAACACGGAGTGGCATAATCTTCAACCGAGGGGTTGGAGAACTCAACAAAGAAAAGGAACTTCAGACAGAAGCTCCCGATCCACTAGTCGGTCAATCCAGTAATTCTGACCTTTTGAAAAATGATGATGAGATGCTGAAGCTCATCCAAAGGAGTGAATACAACATTGTTGATCAACTGTTACAAACTCCTTCAAAGATCTTGGTATTATCATTGTTACTCAGTTCAGAAGCGCATAGGGAGGCTCTACAGAAAGTCTTGGAGCAAGCCTTTGTGGAACAGGATGTAACAATCAGACAGTTCGATAGCATTGTCTCTAACACCACTTCCTGCAATAATTTGGGATTTAGTGATGAGGAATTACCCGAAGAGGGTCGCCGTCATAACATGGCGCTCAACATTACAGTTAACTAGCAGGACGATGCTTTAGCCAGCATACTGGTAGACACAGGGTCAGCCCTGAATGTTATGCCGAAGTCCAATTTGATGCAATTATTATTCAAAGGCCCTCCGATGAGAATAAGCGAGGTTGTCGTCAAAGCATTCGACGGATCCAGAAAAGCGGTTATCGGCGAAGTTGATCTTCCCATAACTATCGGTCCTCACACTTTCCAAGTCACTTTCCAGGTCATGGACATCCGGGCAACGTACATTTGTTTATTAGGAAGACCTTGGATACATCAAGCTGGAGCGGTTACTTCAACCCTCCACCAAAAGCTAAAGTTCGTCAAGAACGATCAACTCGTCACAGTTTGTGGGGAACAAGCCTTGCTTGTAAGCAACTTGTCATCATCTACTGGTATAGAACCCGAGGAGGTTATTGGAACTCAGTTCCAAGCACTATCGGTAAGCAAGGACAATCAGTTCAAAGAAGGAACTTTGATTTCTTCATACAATGATGCTATCAAAGCGGTCGAGAGTACCAATACAACAGGATGAGGACAGCTTGTCATTCCTATTGACAATAAAATAAAGAAGGGTCTTGGTTTTTCTGCAACCTGTACCCAGACAGCTGCCAACGATGAAAGTCTTCATCCCCTTCAAAACTTCTTCCACGGTGGAGGTTTCCTTCACCCAGTGTCTCAAGCAGTACATGCTATTAATGAGGAAGATCCCTCTGACACAAATGAAGAATGGAAGTCCTACCTTAATGAGGACGGTTATATGTCTCAGGAAGAGGTGCCTACGCCATTTTGCTATCCCGCACAAAGTCCGAGATTTATACCAAGGTCAGATGTCGAAATGATATATGGAGATTGTGATCCGGAAGGATGTCAGGCTCCGCCAAACTCATTAGAGAAAGACACTCTGATGAAAGAACAATTTGACTACAACTACTACGGCCCAATGGATGGTCTGCCAATGTGGCAGCCTTACCCAGGAAGCTTGGGGCAAGAGAGTCAGCCGAACAATGAAAATCAGCTGACCGTCATGGAACAGAATACCTGTGTCCCCACCATGTCATGGGATCAACACTCAGGTCATTCAGAAACTACTCAACATGAAGATGAATTCGCAACGTTTGCAGGACTTGAATTCATCAACTATGCTTTCCCGAGGTCAACATCATCGAGAGGGATGACTCCTCCCGTTCCAAAGAAGTGTGGGACACCTTGGGACAACCGAGTGGAAAATACGACTTTATGGTCATGTACACCACTCCCGAAAGCTCTCGTATCAGGCTCGAAGATATCCAGCCTACTGGATGGGGAGATACAGCTGAGATCATAAATACTATGCAAAATACAACTGAGGAATTCTCCTACGACAACTCTGCCTGGGAGACAGATTCTAATGATCATGCTCCACCAGAAATCAGCGTCATTTCTGAAGACAAATCAAGGAAGGTGCCAGACTTTGTGATTCACCGAGGAGTTTGCCGCCAATGGGTTGTCGTCGAGGTTTCGAAGGTCGTTCATCAGTCAAAGTAATTGCCATCTTTAACCTTTCATCCTGCCCAGGTGAAACGGATGTTTTGATAGGGCTCACTTTCTGTAAATTTCCCTCTTCGCTTCGTCCAAAGCGACAGAGTTTTGTTTTATAGGGCTGTAGTTTCAAGGATCGAATTGTTCATTAATAAAATAATGTCGTTCTGTAATTTCTGCATTAATTGCTGTTTTCTCTTTTTGCTTTTTCTCAGAAAATGGTAATCCTAAAAAACAATTCAAAAATAAAAACACGCAGTAAAATAAAACACTGCACACACTTGCATTTTTCTCAATCTCTTCTAAATACGAATCATCACGTCATGCAGATTGCTTATTTTAAACCCCGTTGAAACATACGATCCGATGCCTTCTCCCGACTTCGAGTTCCTGATATTTGGGGCTGAAGAAGAAGTTGACAACGAAATTCCAGAAGAGATCTCCAGATTACTCAGACAAGAGGAAAGGTCCATTGAACCTTACAAAGAACCGTTGGAAACGGTAAACTTGGGTTCAGAGCAAGAGAGAAAGGAAATCAGGATTGGGGCACTGCTCGGTCCAACTGCCAGAGAGGGTTTGATAAAGCTTCTCAGAGAATTTCCCGATGTATTCGCTTTGTCCTATCAGGATATGCCAGGGTTGGATACCAGCATCGTGGAACATCATTTACCGTTAAGATTGGAATATCCGCCAGTAAAACAAAGGTTGAGACGCACTCACCCGGACATGGCCATCAAAATCAAAGAGGAGGTACAGAAACAGATTGACGCGGGTTTCCTCGCCACATCAGAATATCCTCAATGGTTAGCCAACATCGTACCCGTTCCCAAAAAGGACGGAAAGGTCAGAATGTGTGTCGACTACAGAGACCTGAACAAGGCTAGTCCAAAGGATGACTTTCCTTTACCACACATTGATATGCTGGTAGACAGTACAGCAAAGTTCAAAGTCTTCTCCTTCATGGATGGATTCTCGGGCTATAACCAGATCAAAATGGCGCCGAAAGACATGGAGAAAACTTTGTTCATCACCCCATGGGACACCTTTTGTTACAAGGTAATGCCGTTCGGTTTGAAGAACGCCGGGGTAACCTATCAAAGGGCCATGACTACTCTGTTTCATGACATGATACACAAAGAAATCGAGGTATATGTTGATGATATGATTGCAAAATCAAAAACAGAGAGTGAGCACGTTGAACATCTGTCAAAATTGTTCGAACATTTAAGAAAATTCAAGCTCCGCTTGAATCCCAACAAGTGCACCTTTGGTGTCCGTTCAGGGAAACTACTAGGGTTCATCGTCAGCCAGAAAGGAATTGAGGTTGATCCTGACAAGGTCAAGGCCATTCAAGAAATACCTTCTCCGAAAACTGAAAAACAAGTCAGAGGATTCCTGGGACGTTTGAACTACATCTCCAGATTCATATTCCTTATGACCGCGACCTGTGCGTCGATTTTCAAGTTACTCAAAAAGAACCAGGATTGCGTTTGGTCAGAAGATTGCCAAACCGCCTTCGACAGTATTAAGGAATATCTGTTGAATCCTCCGATTCTATCACCTCTAATGGAAGGAAGACCACTGATAATTTACCTCACAGTTCTAGAGGACTCAATGGGATGTGTACTTGGCCAACAAGATGAAACCAAACGGAAAGAGTCTGCCATTTACTATTTGAGCAAGAAATTCACCGACTGCAAAACTCGGTACACGATGCTCGAGAAAACTTGCTGTGCTCTGGCTTGGGCAGCCAAACGTCTTCGCCAGTACATGATTCGTCATCCTACTTGGTTAATCTCAGAAATGGATCCAATCAAGTACGTTTTTGAAAAACCTGCTCTTACGGGAAGGATTGCCCATTGGCAGATGCTGTTATGAGAATATGACATAGAGTACCACGCTCAGAAAGCCGTTAAAGGGAGTATTTTAGCCGATCATTTGACTCATCAACCGATTGACGAACAAAAATCAATCGGGTTTGAATTCCCAGACGAAGATGTCATGTATCTAAAGATGAAAGACTGCGATGAACCGCTACCCAGTGAAGGGCCAGAACCAGGTTCCCAGTGGGGACTTATCTTTGACGGAGCAGTCAATCATTACGGAAACGGAATTGGGGCAATCATTGTTACCCTCAGGGTACCCACATTCCTTTCACTGCTAGACTTACGTTCAAATGTACTAACAACGAGGCCGAACACGAAGCTTGTATCATGGGTCTCGAAGAAGCAATTAATTTAAGGATCAAAAACTTGGATGTATACGGTGACTCAGCCTTGGTTATCAATCAGATAAAAGGAGATTGGAACACATACCAATCAGGATTGATTCCTTACAAAGACTACGCAAGAAGGTTGTTACCCTTCTTCAACAGAGTCGAGTTTCACCACATCCCTCGTGATGAGAATCACGTGGCTGACGCTTTAGCCACTATCTCTTCCATGATTAGTGTAGGTCAATGGAATGACATACCTAAGATCGACATAATGCACCTAGAACGGCCTGCTTCATCTTCACGATTGAAGCAGTCATAGACGACAAACCTTGGTATCACGATATCAAATGCTTCCTTTAGAAACAAGAGTACCCATCTGGGGCACTAAGAAAAGACAGAAAAACCCTCAGAAGACTGGCTGGAAACTTCTTCCTGAGTGGCGACACTCTCTATAAGAGAAATTTTGACACGGTCTTGCTCCGATGCGTTGACAGACCAGAAGCAGACATGCTTATAAAAGAAATTCATGAAGGATCCTTTGGTACTCATGCCAATGGACACACAATGGCGAGAAAAATCCTAAGAGCAGGGTACTATTGGTTGACAATGGAATTCGACTGCTACAAGTACATGAGGAGGTGTCACAAGTGTCAGATATACTCCGACAAAATTCATGTACCGCCATTGCATCTCAAAGTTCTCTCTACCCCATGACCATTCTCGATATGGGGAATCGACATGATTGGCATGATTGAGCCCAAGGCTTCAAACGGACATCGGTTCATCCTAGTAGCCATTGACTACTTCACCAAGTGGGTCAAAGCAGCGTCATTCGCCAATGCAACCCGACAAGTGGTGGTCCGATTTATCAAAAACAATATCATCTGCCGTTATGGTGTTCCGAGCCAGATCATTATAGATAATGGATCTAACTTGAACAATAAGATGATGAGAGAGTTATGCGCAGAATTCAAGATTGAACATCATAACTCATCTCCCTACCGACCCAAGATGAACGGAGCGGTAGAAGCGACTAACAAGAACATCAAGAAGATTGTTCAAAAGATGGTTGTAACCTACAAAGACTGGCACGAGATGCTACCCTTTGCTCTTCACGGTTATCGCACATCTGTCTGCACTTCAACAGGGGCAACCCCTTTCTCTCTAGTGTATGGCATGGAAGCAGTGCTCCACATAGAAGTAGAGAT
Source organism: Lathyrus tuberosus (assembly GCA_022829125.1). Classification (NCBI taxonomy): domain Eukaryota; kingdom Viridiplantae; phylum Streptophyta; class Magnoliopsida; order Fabales; family Fabaceae; genus Lathyrus; species Lathyrus tuberosus. The sequence goes on along the minus strand of JALAZF010000278.1, from coordinate 6,185,514 downwards.
CTCGTCAATCCGAGTATTGATGGAAGCTAAGCTCACCGAAGCTGAATAGTGTCAAAGTCGACACGACGAACTGAATCTGATCGAAGAGAAATGAATCACGACATTATGCCACGGTCAGTTGTATCAATAGAGAATGAAGAAGGCGTTCGACAAAAAGGTCCGACCTCGCATCTTCAGGAAACGAGACCTCGTGCTCAAGAAGATACAATCATTTCTCACTGATTCTCGGGGCAAGTGGACTCCGAATTATGATGGCCCCTACGTGGTCACGAAAGGATCAATCAAGGAATAACATGATCTTCAACTTGTCTAAACCTCTCAAACATACACAAAGGATCAAAAAGTACTCCCACTTCAAGGATTAAGCATAAGACTGTTCCCTTCTAGGTGGATCAAGCCTCAAGATCGCCAGTATCACCAAATTAGGGTTTCGGTCGATCAGGGCCTCCAAAGGGAAATTTTCCTCTGGGCATGAGCCAAGGATCCAAAACATAACCTAAGATACTCCATGGAACCTCATGGACCCAGTCATCAAGTCAATTTTACCTCAGGGGATGCATACATCAAAAATCAGGAATTAGGGTTTCTTGACCTAATTCACCCCTAAGTTGACTTTTGGGGAAAATCATGAGCCAAGACCTCAAGCGAGGGTTTGAGGGTCTCTAATGAACTATATTGATCCATTTGGAACAATGGATTAATCTAAGAAGTTTGAGCAATAAGTCTCAATTTCATCTGCACCACAGTTAGGGTTTCGCGGGAAAAGTCAACTGTAACTTTGACTTTTGCCCAGGACATGCTCCCAAGCCCTAGGAAATGAATCAATATACAATATGACACCCATGTAACATGTCCATCAAGTTTGATTTAGGTCAAGGGCATGATTTCCTGAAGAATTGCACAGTTTGGAATTCATCTGATAAAAAGTCAACTGTGCACAAAAGTCAACTTTGACTTTTTGAGATTTTTCACTAAAATGGATTTTTAACCCTAAAATGATGTTAATGTATGATTTTAATCATTATTCATCAAGAAAAATCAAGAAAAGTTGGATAACTTGTAAAAGGGGTAACCATAAAAACTTAGAAAATTTTCTAAGTTAAAAATAAAGTGGCTAGGTACCAACTTTGGAGGGTCATAACTCCTAAACCACAAAGCCATTTTTCCCCATCCAAGGCTTGATTTGTAGATCTCATTGCCCTCTACAAAAACTTCAACTAGACCTAACTCCAATTCATTGTGGATTTTGAGCTATGGGTGAGCCAAAATGGCTGAAAACATGAAAGTACCACTTTTCCAACACTTAGAAAAAATTCTGTCCAAGACATATTTTTGTTGGAAACACCAAAACTTGTGAGGTTTTTTCACACAGTTACAAGCTGAATCAGTTCCAAAGATAAACATCAACGTTGTTGCAAATGTTGCCAAGAATCCAAGCAACTCAATAGCATGAAACCAATCCACATGTGCCAAGAATCATGGCAGCCACAACACACCATGTCAAGGCTGCCATGAAAAATCAGTTTGGGAGTTTTGTACCATCCACGATTTCTGAGTCAAAAGGAGTGATCACTATGCCACATGCCTTCAATCTGATCATGAACCAACTGATCCAACTGATAGGGTTGAGTCAAAAAGCCAAGGAATCTTCCAACTTGAAATTCATCCACTTTGGCACATTTTGCCTTGAATTCAAAGGGGCATTAATGTGGAATAGTGCATTTTCAACAAAGTCACTCTACTCAGTCAAGTTCTCTGATTAAATAACAATAAAAACATCTGAAGAATGTGAATTTGTTCAAGGCATATCCCTGCTCTTGGGAATGGCTAGTTTGCCTTGCTTGAGAAGAAATCCTCCAAGCCAATCCATGTAAATGTGATCTGATCCAGCAGCCATTCACTATTCCTCCAAGACAAAAGTTGATCACCTATAAATAGAGGTTCCAATGGATCATTCAACTCACACCAAAGCCAGTTACAGCACTGCTTTCTCTCATTCTTCCTTAAACCTCAAGTTTCTTGGTTTTTGAGTAACCACTATCGGGGTTTGAGTTGCAACCTTAGGCAATCAATTCCAATTGCTCAAACACATCACATATGATGTATTTGAGGTGTCCAAACACTTAAACACTGACTGTAACACCTCAGGCTCAAAATCACCCTTCAACCAAGCCATTATGCCTCAATTATGCAGGTGGAGGTCTCCAGCTTGATCCAAAGAGTTTCAAAGTGTTCCAAAGCTTGCAACACACTCCATAACATCCATTGAAGCTGTAGGGATCATTAATTCACAACTGGAACAAGGTTTGTCCAGAGTTCCATTTCAGCTTGCATCAAGGTAAGCCTCAAAACTCCAACTCCATGATCCATGCATATTTCCTCGCATGATATTTTTGCCAATTGCTTGCCATCATATGTTGATTGTTTTCCCTCAGAAAATTTGACCATAGCACTCATAATCATGCCTACTCGATTGCTTTTGCAAAATTAGGGTTCATACGGCCACAATGATATAATTTGTTATACACTGAAAATGAATGAAATTGGGTATTGCTATCTTCTTCCTTGTGAAAAAACGCACGAGTTTGGTTTTTGAATCATGTCAAATGGTTGAGAGATGAGTGAGATAGAGGGTTTCACGCATCAGAGCTTGAGGAAGAAGATGGCCATGGCGCCATTTTCAGAAAATCCAACTAGTTTGATATATATTTTTCACTTGCCATGTTATTAATGAATTGGCATTGTGCCCCAGTGGTTGATCAACTGGTTTGTGTGTACTAGCGAGCGAAGGGTCTGGGGTTCGAGTCCCCCTCGCCCCAGACCTTTTTTTTTATCACTTTTTCCTATTTTCCTATTTTTCATATTATTTTGTTAATGATTTGAAAAATTAATAACTCAATTTTAATTATTTTTGACTGATTCTTTTTGCAAAAAATCATAAAAATGTTGAAATATTTTATTCCACAAAAAATTAGATTTATATTATGGATTTAATATAATTAGTATTTTTGTGAATAAATTCATTTTTATTTGTTTTTAAACATTTTAAAAATGAACATCCATCTTGGAAAATCAAGACCAAATGAGTTTTAATATCTCTTGTGATTTATACCTCATTTTTCAAACCTTAAACAAAAATCACAAGTGGTTTATTCAAACCTATTTGGTATTTTTCATTGATTTTCTTTAAATATTTACTTTTAAAGAATAAAATTAGGGTTTCTTTGATTTTCACTCAAACAAATCATTGTCAAACACTCATGGGCCTCTAATAGAGTGTAAGACCCAATCCTTTTTTGACCAAATCATTTTTGGGCCTCAGTGTATTGTATAAGTCCAGATACCGTAAAAAATAAACGGCGCGATCGTCGCCTTTTGAAAAATAACCTTGGGCCTCTCCTTGAGCTATAAGACCCATTCAAAACTTCTAGGCCTCTATTAGAGTGTAAGACCCAACCCCTTTTCGTAAATACCAAAAATTTGGGCCTCACTTATTGTATAAGTCCCACTGTATTTTCAAAAACCTCGGCGCGATCGCCAATTCAAAATCAAACAAACTGGGCCTCTCCTTGAGCTATAAGACCCATTCAAAACTTTTGGGCCTCTATTAGAGTGTAAGACCCAACCCCCTGTGTACAGAAAACCTTTTGGGCCTCACTTATTGTATAAGTCCCTCTGTACATTTTCAAATAAACGACGCTTTCATCGCCAGTTTAAAATTAAACAACTGGGCCTACCCTCGTGTTATAAGCCCCACTCTCACTCTTTTAAAACTTTTTGGGCCTCTAATAGAGTGTAAGACCCAATCCCCTTTTAACCAAAACATTTTGGGCCTCAGATATTGTATAACCCCCTTCACGTTAAAAGAAAATCTCGGCGCGATTGCCATTTTTAACGAAAAGTCAACTGGGCCTACCCTCAAGTTGTAAGACCCATTTCCTTTCTTAAAACTCTTTGGGCCTCTTGAGAGAGTGTAAGACCCATCCCTTTGTACAGAAAACCTTTTTGGGCCTCAGTCACTTGTATAAGTCCCTCTGTACAAATTCAAACAGTGCGCTCACTGATAAAACCCTGGGCCTCTCCTTGAGCTGTAAGCCCCAAATCTTTCTTTTTTAAAGCACTTTCTCCTTTGATTTTGAATATACTGTTGTTTTCAATCTTTCTTTGTTGAACAACTAACCAAACAGCATGGAAGCTCTATAACCGAGTAAGTGGTTATTGTTTTCATTTACCTCTTTCATATACATATAGCTGTATTGTGGGGATGTTTCACTGTAAGTCTTCTTTCATAAACTCATATCAACTGTGTAATAATAGTATAGATATTTCGAGTTTCCCCGGCAACTACGTCTAGAACTAGGTGACGCCGTTTCGTTTATTCGTAGAAATAGACAACTAGATCCCCAATAGGATCACCAGATACAGTCTTCTCTTCGACTGTCCTCATTAGGAATTGTCAAGAAACTCTACTCCCAGAGATGAATGTATTCTCCGTGAATGGCATCTTTGAGTTTCTTCCAAATTCTCGAACTTTCCTGACTTGATCTATTCCTTGTGAATAGCTTGCCTTGAATTTCCCGGGGTTTGGGGACCCACGGGCTTCCTAAAAGCAACCCGCCTTCTCTTGGGCTTAGTACAAGGACCCATCGGCTTCTTAGAAGTATCCACAGCCTCCTATTAGGCTTCGTATAATGATCTCTTCCTCCAGAAATGATAGCCTCCTCTTGGGCTTCGTACAAGGACCCGTCGGCTTCTTAAAAGTTTCTAGCCTCCTCTTGGGCTTCGTACAAATTGTCCCGACGACCTCCTAAAGGTATAGGAACAGAACTTAATCATCTCCATAGAACAATTTTTTCAAGAGTCTACTACTGTTTCTCAAAGCATAGTACAAAAGATGAAACTCTAGACTTGGACAATCTAATCTCCTTGAGTCTCAAAGACATTCTCAAGTCACCCCTTCGTTAAATAGGAAGAAAACCCGTAGACTCGGACAGTCTCAATACCCTTCGGATTTCCCGCTTCCTTGAAGAACAGGAATAACCCGGATCCTTGAATCAAATCCTTGAGTACAGTGTTGCTCATATAAGAACTAATTTTCTCTTTCAAAATCAGTATACTGGACCTGTCACTTAACTGAAACAGTGCCACAGCCTCCTCTTGGGCTTTGTACAATGATTCTCCCCAGCGGAGTCAAACAACGTTTAGCCTCCATCTTGGGCTTTATACGAGATACGAAAATGTTCTTATTGAGCCAAACAAACAATAGCCTCCATCTCGGGCTTCGTACGAGATACAAAATCACTCTCTTGTTGAGTATAAAAGACTCTCTTGTTGAGTCAAACCTTTAGCCTTCATCTCGGGCTTCGTACGAGATACAGAAACACTCTCTTGTTGAGTATAAAAGATTCTCCTATAGAGTAAACCCTTTTAGCCTCTCTCTCGGGCTTTGTACGAGACACATATTAGCCTCCTCTTAGGCTTTGTATAAGAAAACCACTGGTTGATCCAATCAACCTTTTAGCATCAAAGTTGTGCCTCGTTCACAGTACACAAACATCAACAACTCCTTCCCCTTCATCTAATTGCTGTAAGCGGCAAGCCTCTGGATCATCTACATCCATGCTACTGTCCCTCTTTTAGCATGAGAAATTCCTAAGGAAAGATAGCATTGCTCTACACTGAGTTAAAGTCTTCTCCTTCAGGTTGGAAATCCCCTATAAAGGAAATTATGGCATTGTTGGATTCACAAATTCCGGTTAAAGTAATCCTCCTTTACATTCAATCACCCAACAGTCGTGACAAACAAGCCCCCTTTAGAGATGACAAATTCTCTCTAAAGTCAACACCTTTAGCTTCATATCTTGGGCTTCGAACAAGATACAAATAAACTCTTCAGCTTCACATCTTGGGCTTTGAACAAGATACAAACCACCTTTCGCTTCATGTCTTGGGCTTTGAACAAGACACCAAAAACACTCATTTCCTCCCATAGAATAGGAGGAACTACGATCGCTCTGATTTCCTTGTTTCGGTAAACGGGAATACGTAGGCATAAGATTGAAAGAAAAATCTTAGCTAGCACACTAAACAAAAACCCAAAATCCCATACTCTCATGTATCTATCAAAAAGCATCAGTCCAAACATCCTAATCCTTGTTCCCCGCCAGAAACTCATCATTCTGTCAAAATAACACAAGAAAGGCCCCACCACATTGATCGCATCCGTAACCTAACAGACCACTGTTTAAACTCAGTATGCAAGCAGGGTTAATTGGAGACATCTATTTCCCTTCCTTCATCAGCTCACAATAGGATAAAAAATGAATCGACCTGTAGTAAACTCAACCGCAGAGAGCGACCGCGCTTAAGAACCGCGTCCAAAATCGCTCGCTACACATTTGTTGGGGTTGTTGTATGTATGTTTACTTTGATTGTATGTGTATTTATTGATCTTTGTATAAAATATCCTTTACAACTCTTTATCGGTGTCATCTTTGATTTACTATCTATCTTCATGGGTTTGGATCGCTATAGACATATACGTTTCGAACTCAACCTAAGATGAATATCTGATAGATTTAGGTTTAACATCCACGTGGGTATCAGATCTTAATGCTCTGTGTTGTCGAGTTGCGTGAGACATCATTGATGAGGCGATGCGATTGTTCTCTCAACTTTGCGTTAGACATAACCTTTGTTGTGAGCGATACGTAGGGGTATTGACGAGTGATTTAGGTTGCGTACATTTGATTGGTATATTTTTTAGTACTTGATGGGTAAAATGAAATACAACTCATGAAGAGTTACTTCACGTACTTTATTTACTTGTCATATGTTTTTCTTTTTGCATTTTTATCTCACATCATTCAAACCAAGCTTAGCAACGTAGAGATTATCGAACGATATTCTTTCCCTCACACCGATCCTAGTGGAGACGATATAAATCCCGGAGGGAATTCTTCCAAATCTTTTGCTTCTTGCCGCTATGTTGCAGTTCGAACAAAATGGCATCGTTGTCTGGGATTGGTTTTGATATTGAATTGCATTGTGATAGTTTCAATGTTTTTGAGCTTTGTACATAATAATATATATGCTTGTTTTACTTTTGTTTTCCATCCTTGTATATATGTGTTATCCATCATGTGTGTGTATGTGTTTGTGCATATTTTTGTTTTTTGTTTACGTTTGCTCAAGTGTTGCAGGTTTATTTGGTACGTAAATAAAGGCGTCAAGCTAACGACGTGAAACAAGTGCTGGTTGGGAGGCAACCCAACGGTTTTTGAGTTTGCACAGTTATATATTTAGTATTATAGTTAGTATAGAGTGAGAATGGATGGAGTGAATGAGAGAAAGACCCAATTTTGGAAAACTAAGTTTTCCTGTTCGCGCTTAGCGCGTGCAGAGGGCGCTTAGCGCGCCTTGTTTTGCAAAGAAAAATCTCTTATTCTCCTATCCACTTTCACCCATTTTGTTGTTTTATGTTTGGTTAGTTTTATTTGATTTTGTTAGGATGTTAGAAAATTTTTGTGTTTGTTCTCAAATTTTGTTTTTGATTAGCTTGAGGATGCATTGCGTGATTGTTCAATTTTGATTGTTTCAACAAGGAAATGTTATGGTAGTGTGAAAAGTTTAAAGAGAGTTGCATTGCTAAGGTTTGTGTTTATTGTTTTTCTCGAACATAACATGTTTATGAACCTTATACTTTGTACAAATTACATGACATTTATTCTTTTGCAATTTTTGTTCAATTTTGAATCATTTTAGTTCATAGCCCAATGTGAGAAACCTTTCCATTGTTTACTAAATTTCATGGAGACTAACTTTCTTGTTTAACTCATTTGAATAATATTTAATCTTGTATTTGTGTTGTTTGTGTGATAGAACTAAAATGATCAAGGCATTTTGTTTGATTTTGAGCATAACCACTTGACCAAATAGTCAATCTACCTTGTAAGTGAGTGAGAATTTGTTTACCCCATTTAAGCCCTTGTTAGAATCCATGTTGGTGTTGAAGTTCAATTTTTGTATGGATTCTATTTTTTTTTCTTGAACCATAACCATGACTTGTTATTTGAGTTTTTACCCTTGCCTAATAAGTTTGGGAGCATTCACTTTACATGATTGGTTGTATTCAAGTTGGGGAGAAGAAATGTGAGTTGCTAAATGGTTGAGAAAAGAAAAACATTAAAAAAGAAAGAAAAAAGTGAAAAAGAAAAGAAAAAATGAAAAAGGATTTGAAAAAGAAAAAATAGAATAATGTTGTGCTAACAATTTGTGTGGAATGGTGTAGCAATTGGGAAAATAGAAAAAAGTGAAGTAAATTTATGAATGCTTGATATTGTGAGAAATGATCACTCTTATTTGATTAGGCAAGTTTTTGTTTCTTTTACCATGAGAAAAACAATTGTTTATTACCCAAGCCACAATACAACCCTTAAAGCTCTTGTGATTTTTGCTTTTATACTTTCAATGTGAGTTTTTTTAGATGAATACATAATTTGAATTTTTGTTAGCAAGATTGTTGTGTGTGAGTTATTCCTCATGTTTGTTTTTCATCCCTTGATAAAGTTGTGCGTTAAGTGTGATTCATTCTTGAACATTTGTATTGCTTTAGAATTTTTTACGTGTGTTTTGTACTTAGAATTTGCTTCTCTATGTATTTTGCATTTATTGGGGTTGTTGTATGTATGTTTACTTTGATTTTATGTGTATTTATTGATCTTTGTATAAAATCTCCTTTACAACTCTTTATCGGTGTCATCTTTGATTTACTATCTATCTTAATGGGTTTGGATCGTGTAGCACACGATTTTTGTCGGTGACGCGACCACCTTATCGCAGAAATTGGGTTTTCTCCTTAATGAAAAGGAGGGGGTGCTACTTTCTGATTTCTTATTTATCCCGTGAAGCTGGAAGGGGAAGGGAAGCTATCTAAAACTAACCTTGCACGCGAATGTTTAACTGAACAAACGCTTAAAGAGATTGGGGAGTCCGGGGTCAGGTTATACAATGGGGAGTTGTCAATTACCCATCCAATATGTGGTTATCCACAGGTTGTTAGTTTTAGGTTTCGCTTTGTACTTGATGGTGTTTATCCGTTAATGGGTTGGGAAAGTTTCTTGGGAAATATGAGAGCGAGAGTGAGTTTTTGTTGATGTTCGGATTTTCCGATGTTTTTGGTAAGGCACTGGACCTAAGTTTTGATTGGTATGAAGGTACTGGACCTAGAGTTTTTGATTAGTATGCTCGCTAAGATTTCGCAATCTTATGCCTACGTATTCCCGTTTAAAAGAAACAGGGAAATCAGAGCAATCGTAGTTCCTCCTATTCTAAGGGAGGAAAAATATATTTTGGTGTCTTGTTCAAAGCCCAAGATTGAAGCTAAAAGGTTGAGTATTTGTGTCTTGTTCAAAGCCCAAGATTAAAGCTAAAAGGTTTGACTGAGAGAGAACTTGTCATCTCTAAAGGGAGAAATTTGTCTATTTATCACAACTGTTGGGTGACTGATTGTTAAGGAGGATTACTTTAACTGGGGTATGAGAATCCAACAATCCTGAAGGGGAAAACTTTAACTCAGTATTGAGCAATGCCATTTTTCCTTAGGAATTTCTTATGCTAAGAGAGGGACAATGGTATGGATGTAAATAATCCAGAGGCTTGCCGCTTACAGCAATTAGATGAAAGAGAGGATTTACCAAGATAAAAGATGGACGGCAGCTTGGATATTTGAATCAACAAGTGTGCCACTTACAGCAGTTATTTGGGATTAGGGTTTTGATTTGAGTTATCTATTTTGATAAGTGATAAACAGATAAATGACTTCCTACAAAGAGATTTGGATTTCTTCTGAGGGGATGTTGATTTTTGTGTGCCTTGATCGAAGCCCAAGGTTGAAGCTAAGAGGTTGATTGACTCCACTAGGGAAATCCTTATACAATGCCTAAGAGGAGGCTAGAGAAGGCTGACTCAACAAGAGAGTGTTTATCTGTCTTGTATAAAGCCCAAGATTGAGGCTAAAAAGAGACTAACTCTTTGGGGGATATCATTATACAAAGCCTAAGAGGAGGCTAAAATTTTGACTCTTGGGGAAGACTTTTATCTGTCTTGTACAAAGCCCAAGATTGAGGCGAAAAAGACTTATTGACTCCGTTGGGGAGAATTTTTATGTGTCTTGTACGAAGCCCAAGATTGAGGCTAAAAAGAGACTGGCTCTGTGGGAAAGAAATCTTTACCTGTCTTGTACAAAGCCCAAGATTGAGTCTAAAAGAAACTTTACTGACTCGACTGAGGATATTTAAGTGTCTAGTACAAAGCCCAAGATTGAGGCTAAAAGAGATTTGACTCTACTGGAGAGTATTATCTGTCTTGTACAAGGCCCAAGATTGAGGCTGGAAAAGAGGATTGACTCTACTTAGGGAAATTTATATGGTGTCTTGTACAAAGCCCAAGATTGAGGCTAAAAGGGGTTCGACTCAACAAGAGAATGCTTTTATCTGTCCTGTACAAAGCCCAGGATTGTGGCTGAACAAGCTGGAGAAATTATTATACAAAGCCTAAGAGGAGGTTGACTTTTGCTGGGGGAAATCATTATACCAAGCCTAAGAGGAGGCTAGAAAAAGATTGACTCACCAAGAGAGTATTTTTATCTATCTTGTACAAAGCCCAAGATTGGGGCTAAAAGGGTTGACTCAACAAGAGAGTGCTGAAAGGTGATTGACTCAACAAGAGAGTCTGAAAAGGTGATCGACTCAACAAGAGAGTCTCAAAAGGTTAGCTCCGCTGGGGAGAATCATTGTACAAAGCCCAAAAGGAGGCTGACTATGCTGAGGAAAGATCATTATACAAAGCCTAAGAGTAGGCTATCTTCTGCTGGGGATTATTGAGATCCCGAGGCAGGTCCAAACGGGAAATCAACTCTTGCTGAGGATTATAGAAGAGTTGAGGTATCAGATGCCTTGAGATTCTGATTTGGGATAGTGTTATACTGATGATAAACTGATCCTGGCTGGGGAATTTTAGGAGAGAGACTGGGTTTTAACTCCACTGGAGATTAATCCATAATGATCTGGGTTTCTCCTATGTTTTAGGTAACTTGAGAATGTCTTTGAGACTCAAGAGGAGATTTAGACTGTCCAAGTCTACTGGTGTGGAAGAGTTTATCTTTGTACGATGCCCAAGAGGAGGCACGTAAGGGTTGAGTATCAACCCTAAAATGGTTTGATATGTTGACACTGGAAATACTGCTCTAGCGAAGGATGACTAAGTTCTGTCTTATACCTTTAGGAGGTCTTCAGGGTCCTTGTATTAAGCCCAAGAGAATGCATGAGAACTTATAAGAAGCCGGAGGGTCCTTGTATAAAGCCCAAGAGGAGGTGGAGATGCTTTTAGGAAGCCTGTGGGTCCTAAGCCAAAGAAATGTTCAAGAAATGCTATTCACCGAGAATAGATCATTTAGTGAAAGTTTTGAGGTTTGAAGAAATTCAAGAGATGCTATTCACCGAGAATAGATCAACTCTGGGGAGTGGAATTTCTTTGACAATTTCTAATAGTGACAGCCTGAGAAAAGTTTCACGAAGAATAATGCCTTTCTCTTTGTTTCATATTGTTTAAGCCCAAGAGAAGGCAAGACTGTATCTGGAAATCCTATGGGGATCTAGTTTTGACCGTATTAAAGAGTGACCAACTGGCTTTACCTAGTTCTAGACCTAGTTGTCGGGGACAACTCTAAATAGATATACTAGTATATATACAGTTGATATATGACAAGTATTTAAAAGGGTATGAAAGAAGGACTTACAGGGGAGCACCTTCCCACAATACAGTTATATATATGAAAGCAGGTAAATGAAAGCTGATAAAAACTTACAGGTGAGCAAGCTTCCATGATGTTCAAACAAATATATACATGTATATGTGCAAGTAAGTAAAAGAAAGCGGATAAAAACTTAAAGGCGAGCAAACTTCCATAGCTGTATTGTTAGTTGTTTTAGAAATTAAAGAAAGGTTTGATAACAACTATATATTTGAACCTAAATCAAAAGGGAAGTTGTTTTTGAAAACATTATTGGGGCTTATACTCAACGAGAGGCCCAAATGAAAAACAGTAATCGTACCGTTGTTTTATAAACTGTACTGGGACTTATACAATGACTGAGGCCCAAAAGGTTTTATGTACAAAGGGATGGGTCTTACAACTCAAGGAGAGGGCCAAAGATGTTTTTAAAAAGAAATATGGGACTTACAACACGAGGGGAGGCCCAAAAGATTTTGTTTTAAAAGGCGACGACCGCGCCGTGATTTTGAAAATATAGTGAGACTTATACAACATCTGAGGCCCAAAATGGTTTGTATTTACAAAGGATTGGGTCTTACACTCTATCATAGGCCCAAATTGTTTTGAAAAGATTAGAAACGTGGCTTACAACTCAGGGAGAGGCCCAAAGTTTAACAGTGATCGCACCGTTGTTTTGAAAATCGTATTGGGACTTATACAAATGACTGAGGCCCAAATTATTTTACAAAAAGAGGGTTGCATCTTACACTTTATTAGAGGTCCAAAAGTTTTTTGAAAGGTTTGATAAGGATAAAAAATCAAAGAATACCCTAATTTCATTTTTTTAAAGTAATCCTTTAAAGAAAATTAATAAAAAATGATAAAAATACCAAATAAGTTTAAATAAACTACTTGTAATTTTTGGTTAAGGTTTGAAAAATGAAGTTTTAATCACAAGATGATTTAGAACTCATTTGATTTTGATTTTCAAGATAAAAATTCACTTTTTAAATGTTTAAAAAACAATAAAAGTGAATTTATTCACAAAAAATACCAACTATATTAAATAAATAATATAAATCTAATTTTTTTGTAGAATAAAATATTTTAATATTTTTGTGATTTTTCAGAAAAAGAACCAATAAAAAATGATTAAAATTGAATGAGAAATTAATTTTCAAAGTTATTAACCAAAATAATATGAAAAATAAAAATAGTAAAAAATGAAACAAGTGATAAAAAAGAGGTCTGGGGCGAGGGGGATTCGAACCCCAGACCTCTCGCTCGCTAATACACACAAACCAGTTGATCAACCACTGGGGCGCAATGTCATCTCAAGGATAATATGGCAAGTGAAAATTATATAGTAAAACAAGTTGGATTTCTGAAGCATGGCGCCATGGCCATCTTCAACCTCAAGCTCAGATACGTGAAGGCTCCTATCTCCCGCATCTCTCAATCATTTCACATGATCCAAATATTAAAATCGTGCGTTTTCAAATGAGGAACACAATGGAAATACCCAATTTTATTGAAATTAATTGAATCAGAACATATCATGATAAAACCTGAAGAACCCTAAAATTGGCATGAACTCAATGAAATCATATACACGAATTATAAACAATAATTGATTGAGGGTAAATGATCTACAAACATCCAGAAACGCAATGGTAACAAGAAAACATGTTTATGATGCATGATTCACTGAGTTTGAGAGCTTAAGGTTTACCTCTGCAAGTGAGAATCGAATTCTAGTTTGGAGGTGTTATAGATGAGTTCCAATGATTTGGACAGCTTCCTTGTACCTCAAAGGATGTGTTTGAATGCTTGGATTGATTTGAAATGAGCTGGAACTGGTTATGGCACCCCAACTTTAACTCTTCTAAAAGCTTGAGCAAATGGATGGTGATTTTGTGAATTTGGTGTTCCAGATGTTGTTTTAGTGTTTGATCAGCCCACATATGATGTTTTTGAGGTGTGTGTGTGATTGGTTTGGTTGGAAACACACTCTAACTCAAAACACGATAGTAACTTGCATTAGAAGGTATTTTTGGAGTGAAAGTTGTGATTCTGAGAAAGGCATCTGTTTAGGACCTTTACTGTACTTAATTTGAGCAAAAATGAGCTCTATTTATAGTAAAGCAAATTTGTTTTGGCATCAAAAGTGTTTGGCAGCTTGGATCAGATTGTATTGAATGCCTTGGTTCTTTGGTCAAGGGTCTCCTCTAGCCATTGACTTGTGCCAAACTTTGCAGGTTTAGGTCCTCTGATATTTGGATATGTCTTGACTCAATTGGACTGGTTTATGGTTCATTCATGCCTCCTCAATGCATCACTTTAATGCTTGGTGCCAAATTTGAATTCAAAGATTCCTTTCATGATGATGTTGCACATGGAAGGCTATGTCTTTGGCATTTTGTGTTATGGATCAGATCATCCACTCCTTTGTGTTGTAATTGATCACAATTTTGATGATCAAAGTGTTCAAAATCAATCCAAAGAATCGTGGGGTGCAAGTTTGCCCCAAATTCTGTCATGAAAACAGTTGCAGCAAGGCAACTTGGATGATCCATAACTCTTAGCTCATATAGAGTTTTATGGAGTTCTTGGACATTTTGGAAAGCTGACATATCCTATTTCAACAAGATGTCCAACTTTGGTTTTGAATCAACTTGAATTAAAATGAAAAATGCCTCTACATTTTGGAAAAAATAAGGCAGTTTCTGACTTAGTGAAAATTTCACTAAGTGTTGGAAAAATGTCATTTTCATGTTTTTTGTGATTTTGCTCAAACAATAACTCAAAATCCATGATGAATTGGAATGAGGTCTAGTTGACATATTTGAATTATGTAACATTAAATTCAATCTGAGCTTTGAATGGGAGAAAAAGGCCTTAGGGTTTAGGAGATATGGCCTTGCAAAGTTGGTACCCTAGCCACTTTGTTCCATAACTTAGAAAAATTCTAAGTTTTTTATGGTAACCCCTTTAAAAAGTTAACTCATTTTCTTTGATTTTTCTTGATGAATAATGATTCAAATCACATATTAACATTGTTTTAGGGTTAAGGAACCTTGGTTGACCAAAAATCCAAAAAGTCAAACTTGGATTTTTGTACAGTTGACTTTTTCATTAGATGAAAATTTGACTTTGTGATCCTTTTGTGAAATCAATTCTTGGACTCAATTAAACTTCATGGATGGCCTCCTAGGGTATTTAGGAATGTCTTGGACCCCTCCCCAAGGTTTGAGATCAAGGGTAGGTCAACAGTCAAGGATAGGGTTGACTTTTTCCATCAGAAACCCTAATTTGCGATCAGATGGTTTTGAGCTCTTTGAGTCAATCAAATCTTGTAAATATGTCAATATGATGTATTTGAGGTCTTTTAAGTTCATTTTGAAGCTTCAAGCCACACCTCACTTCACAAGTTAACTCAAAGGGTTGAATTAGGTCAAAACCCTAATTCCTGATTTTTTGATAGATGGACCTTCAAGGTGATTTTACCATTGTGGGTGGGCTCTTGGGATCCTTTTGAGCTTATAGGGCCATACATCAAGACATTGGCTCATGCCCATATGGAAATTTTCATCTGGAAGCCCCGGTCGACCAAAACCCTAATTTGGTGACACTGGCGATCCCGAGGCTTGATCCACTTGGAATGCTGCAACCTTGTGCTTGATTCTTGATGTGGGAGTCCTCTCGATCCTTTGTGGGTGTTTGAGAGACTAGACAAGTTGAAGATCATGTCATTTCTTGATTGATCCTTGCCTATATGCTCTGAGAGGGCTCAAAACCCTAATCTTTGATTGTAGTGAATGCTCAACAATCTTTGAGGAGATTGATGAGGCATGATGGTTCATCCATATTGTGATGATAATTTGCACAATGATGGGAAATATTGGTGGTTAAAATTTGAGGTATGACAGATGCCCCTATTTAATCTTCTTGGACCCGAAGGTGTGAATGGCGAAGGTATTCGGGCATTCAGGGTGCAAGAGGATTAAATATCGGAATACCCGAAATTCTCGTAGTGCTTAGAAAAGGTAAAAACTTCCCCTCGATCCTGGTATTCAGCCACGGAACTGGTCTCAGTTTTTGACATAAACTTCCCCTCAATCCGGGTCTTTAAACATGAAATTGGTCTTAGTTTCTTTTGTTAATAAACTTCCCCTCGATCTTGGTCTTCTACCAAGGAACTGGTCTCAGTTTCTGATATAAACTTCCCCTGATCCTGGTCTTCAGCCAAGGAACTGGTCTCAGTTTCTTTTGTCAATAAACTTTCTTGACAAAGGACGTTATTTGTAGCGGTTTTCCTCAAACTTTTCGCCGAATTTTCCTGGGGAGATGCCATTTGATGGGAAAAAATTTTGATGTCAGACTTGCTGCGGAACCCATTCATATGAGCTGTAGAGGCATGCAAACTTCTCCGTTGGAGATGCCATTTATTGACTCTACTGGGGAAAACGAGTCTCTTGAGAGGTTGTTTCCTGCTTGGGAATGTTACATCATACTTTTCCTCAAGATCTTCTCGGAGAAATGCCATGTGATGTAATCCAATTTTGAGGTGCTGATGACTTCATTATCATTGACTCTCTTGGGGAGAAAATCAATGTGTTGCTAAGAGTCTTTGGTTATGAGGCTTTCTCTGGGGATTTTCCTTAATTCGGGAAAGCGAAGATATCATCTTCAATGGTGAAGAGTGACGTTCGTTGACTGTCTTCTTGTCTTTCAGAGGTTCAAGTTATCAAAGTAGTCAAGGACCAACTCCAATCCAGAAATAAACTGGAGGAGAGATTGTTCAAACACAACATTTCCTGACGAGGAAAGAACTGACAACTCGATTGATGAAAGGACTTTTATCACTAGGGGACAAGACCAACCAGAGTGATAGTAATGCAATATGAATATGTATATGAATCAATAACGCATGATATATGTATGTATATGCTGACAAAACTGACGCGATATACAAACTAATAGATAAACATGACTGGATACTCGGTCACTGCAGGGAATAAAAAGCATTGCTGGTTCCAGATAGCAATCCTGTCTTGCTTAGGAGAGATAATCCTTGTGGGGAACAACGTTGGTCGGACTTAG
Organism: Lathyrus tuberosus; assembly: GCA_022829125.1. Classification (NCBI taxonomy): domain Eukaryota; kingdom Viridiplantae; phylum Streptophyta; class Magnoliopsida; order Fabales; family Fabaceae; genus Lathyrus; species Lathyrus tuberosus. Next base: position 6,168,638 of record JALAZF010000278.1, on the reverse strand, counting down.
GAGGTAAGAACCCTGACGGGGATGTCATATGAAACATGGTCTCTGACACGGTTGATCCTTCATTCAGGCGTACTGGTTTAGAAGGAGTACTCTAATTCTACACTTGAAGCTTAATCGCCTTTAGAGTAGCGATCGATGTTCTTTCGATGTTCAACAGTCAAAAGAATTGCCATATTTATTTTAAAAGCAGAAAAATTTTGACAGGTAAATTTATTTTTGTTTTATTTCAAGAATCGTTGATCATATTAAAATGTCATTCTGTAAAGCTAAAATAAATAAGAATTGCAAACAAAAGCACTAGGGCTCAAATTTTATTGATAGGATAGAAATCAGCCAAGCGCGTGATCCCATAGAGTATTTACAAAGTTTAGAAAATGGTAATTTACGGGAAAATGGCTACATCGAAACATAACGACCGTCATCCTTCTACCAACTTTGAATTCTGGACATCCTGAGCTTCCGTTGAAGATGATATTGACTGGAGTTTTCCTGATGAATGGCATTACTGCAGAGGTTTTAACCTCGTCGGACGTAGTTACTTACCATTAATCCCTAACTTTTGCCTGGATTGTACTTTGAGATTTCCAATCCATCGGGATGTTTTTTTGATTATGTCTCTAATTTTTGCCTGGACCGCCCTTTCGGGTTTTCAATCCACCGAGACGTCTTTTTTTATTTATTTAGGCGAAGTATTTCTTGACTACGTCAACATTTGTGGGGTAGGCAAATTCCTCTCCATCCATGGTTGCGAGTCTCAAGGCGCCGCCTGAGAAAACTTTCTTGACCACATAGGGGCCGTCATAATTTGGAGTCCATTTGCCCCGGGAATCAGTGAGAAATGATTGTATCTTCTTGAGCACGAGGTCTCCTTTCCTGAAGACACGGGTTCGAACCTTTTTGTCAAACGCTTTCTTTATTCTTTGCTGATACAGCTGACCATGGCATAGAGCCATTATTCGCTTTTCTTCGATCAGATTCAGTTCTTCGTGTCAACTTTGACACCATTCAGTCTCTGTTAGCTTAGCTTCCATCAATACCCTGATTGATGGGATTTCTACTTCTATGGGAAGCACTGCCTCCATGCCATATACTAGAGAGAAAGGGGTTGCCCCTGTTGAAGTGCAGACAGATGTGCGATAACCGTGAAGGGCAAAGGGTAGCATCTCGTTCCAGTCTTTGTAGGTTACAACCATCTTTTGAGCGATCTTCTTGATGTTCTTGTTAGTTGCTTCTACCGCTCCGTTCATCTTGGGTCGGTAGGGAGATGAATTATGATGTTCGATCTTGAACTCAGTGCACAACTCCTTCATCATTTTGTTGTTCAAGTTAGATCCATTATCAGTAATGATCTGGCTTGGAACACCATAGCGGTAGATGAGATTGTTTTTGATGAAATAGACCACCACTTGTCGGGTTACATTGGTGTATGATGCTGCTTCGACCCATTTGGTGAAGTAGTCAATGGCTACCAGGATGAACCGATGTCCATTTGAAGCTTTGGGTTCGATCATGCCAATCATATTGACTCCCTACATGGAAAAAGGCCATGGGGGAAGAAAGAACTTTGAGATGCGTTGGCGGTACATGGATTTTGTTTGAGTATATCTGACACTTGTGACATCTCCTCATGTACTTGTAGCAGTCGGATTCATGGTCAACCAATAGTACCCTGCTCTCAGAATTTTTCTCGCCATTGTGTGTCCATTGGCATGAGTGCCAAAGGATCCTTCGTGAATTTCTTTTATCAGCATGTTTGCTTCTGGTCAGTCTACACATCGGAGCAAGACCATGTCAAAGTTTCTCTTATAGAGTGTGTCACCGCTCAGGAAGAAGCTGCCAGACAATCTTCTGAGAGTCTTTCTGTCTTTTCTGGATGCCCCAGGTGGGTACTCTTGTCTCTAAATGAAGCATTTTATATCGTGATACCAAGGTTTGTCGTCTATGACTGCTTTAACCGTGAAGATGTAAGTGGGCCTTTCAAGGCGCATTATGTCAATCTTAGGTATGTCATTCCATTGACCTACACTAATCATGGAAGAGAGAGTGGCCAATGCATCAGCCATGTGATTCTCTTCACGAGGGATATGGTGAAACTCGATTTTGTTGAAGAATGGTAACAACCTTCTTGCGTAGTCTTTGTAAGGAATCAGTCCTGATTGGTATGTGTTCCAATCTCCTTTGATCTGATTGATAATCAGGGTTGAGTCTCCATACACGTCCAAGTTCTTAATTCTCAAGTCGATCGCTTATTCGAGACCCATGATACAAGCTTCGTATTCGACCTCGTTGTTGGTACACTTGAACATTAATCGGGCGGTGAAAGGAATGTGGGTACCCTGAGGTGTTATGATGATTGCCCCAATTCCGTTTCCATAATGATTGATAGCTCCGTCAAAGATTAGTTCCTATTGGGAACCTAGTTCTGACCCTTCATTAGGTTGCGGTTCATCGCAATCTTTCATTTTCAAATACATAACATCTTCGTTTGGGAAGTCAAATCCAATTAATTCCTGTTCGTCAATCGGTTGATGAGCCTAATGATCGGCTAAAATACTTCCTTTGACGGCTTTCTAAGCATTGTACTAAATGTCGTATTCTGATAACAACATCTGCCAATGGGCAATCCTTTCCGTGAGAGCAGGCTTTTCAAAGACGTACTTGATCGAATCCATTTCGGAGATTAACCAAGTAGTGTGACTAATCATATATTGGCGAAGACGTTTGTCTGCCCAAGCCAGAGCACAGCAAGTTTTCTCAAGCATAGTGTACCGAGTCTCACAGTCGGTAAACTTCTTGCTCAAATAGTAAATGGCAGACTCTTTCCTTTTGGTTTCATCTTGTTGGCCAAGTACACAACCCATTGAGTTTTCTAAGACTGTTAGGTAGATGATCAGTGGTCTTCCTTCCACTGGAGGTGATAGAATCGGTGGATTCAACAGGTATTCCTTGATACCGTCGAAGGCGGTTTGGCAGTCTTCTGTCTAAACGCAGTCCTGATTTTTTTTAGTAATTTGAAAATCGGCGCACATGGACGCGGTCATGAGGAATATAAATATGGAAATGTAATTCAAACGTCCCAGGAATCCCCTGACTTGTTTTTCAGTCTTTGGAGAAGGCATTTCTTGAATGGCCTTGACCTTGTCAGGATCAACCTCAATTCCTTTCTGGCTGACGATGAACCCTAAAATTTTCCCTGAACGGACACCGAATGTGCACTTGTTGGGATTCAAGCGGAGTTTGTACTTCCTCAGACGCTCGAATAGCTTTGACAGGTGGGTCATATGCTTCTCTTCTGTCTTAGATTTGGCAATCATGTCATCGACATATAACTCTATTTCTTTGTGTATCATGTCGTGAAACAGAGTAGTCATGGCCCTTTGATAGGTTGCCCCGACGTTCTTCAAACCGAACGACATTACCTTGTAACAAAAAGTGCCCTATGGGGTGATGAATGAAGTTTTCTCCATGTCTTTCGGCGCCATTTTTATCTGATTATAGCTCGAGAATCCATCCATGAAGGAGAAAACTTTGAACTTTGTTGTACTGTCTACCAGCATGTCTATGTGCGGTAAGGGAAAGTCATCCTTTGGACTGGCTTTGTTTAGATCCCTATAGTCTACACATATTCTGACCTTTCCGTCCTTTTTCGGAACTGGTACTATGTTGGCTAACCATTGAGGATATTCTGATGTGGCGAGGAAACCCGTGTCAATCTGTTTCTGCACTTCCTCTTTGATTTTGATGGCCATGCCTGGATGAGTCCGTCTTAGTCTTTATTTTACAGGCGGACATTCTGATCTTAACGGCAGATGATGTTCCACGATGCTGGTATCCAACCCTGGCATATCCTGATAAGACTAAGCGAATACATCGGGAAATTCTTCGAGAAGCTTTATCAAACTTTCTTTTACAGTTGGACTGAGTAGTGCCCCAATCTTGACTTCTTTTCTCTCTTCTTCTGAACCCAAGTTGACCGTTTCCAACAGCTCTTTGTGAGGTTCAATGGACCTTTCCTCTTGTCTGAGTAATCGGGAGATCTCTTCTGGAATTTCTTCGTCATTTTCTTCTTCAGTCCCAAATACCGGGAATTCAAAGTTGGGAGAAGGCACTGGATCGTATGTTTCAATGGGGTTTAAAACAAGCAATATGCATGACGTGATGATTGTTTTTTAGAAGAGATAGAGAGAAATGCAAGAGTGTGTGCAGTGTATTTTCTGAAAAATGCTTGTTTTTATTATTTGAGTTGGTTTTTTAGGATTACCATTTTCTGAACAAGCGAAAAGAGAAAACAACAATAAATGCGGAAATTACATAACAACATTATTTTATTTATGATTTTGTCGATTCCTAAAACTACAGCCCTATAAAACAAAACTCTGCCGCTTTGAGCAAAGCGAAAAGAGACATCTACAGAAAGTGAGCCCTATAAAAACATCGGTTTCACCTGAGCAAGGTGAAAGGTTAAGACAAAGATGGCAATTACTTAGACGTATGGAAGACTTTCGGAACATCGACAACAACCCATTGGCGGCGAACTCCTCGGTGAATCACAAAGTCGGGTACCTTCTTTCTTGACTTGTCTTCAGAAATGACACTGATTTCTGGTGGAATAGGATTGTTGGAATCTGTCTCCCAGGCAGAGTTATCGTATGAGGATTCCTCAGTTGTATCTTGCACAGTGTTTTTGCTCTCAGGCGGATCTCCCCATCCAGTTGGCTGGATGTATTTGAGCCTAATACAAGAGCTTTCAGGAGTGGTGTACTTGACCAAGAAGTCGTTCTTGCCACTCGGTTGTGCTAAGGTGTCCCATACTTCTTTGGAACTGGAGGATTCATCCCTCTCGATGACGTTGACCTCAGGAAAAGAGTAGTTAAGGAACTCTTGTCCTGCGCTCTTTGCAAATTCATCGTCGTGCTGGACATTTTCTGAATGCCCTGAGTAATGATCCCATGATTCGGTGGGGACGCAGGTATTCTTTCCAATGATGCTCAGTTGATATGTATCATTGGGCTGACTCTTTTTCCGCAAGTCTTCTGGGTACGGCTGCCAGATAGGCAAGTCATCCATTGGATCAAAATAGTTGTAGTCAAATTTGTCTTTCATCAGAGTGTCCTCCTCTAATGAGTTTGGTGGAGCACGACATCCTTCTGGATCATAATCTCCGTACATCATCTTGACATATGATCTTGGTATATATCTCGGACTCTGTATAGTTCCTCATCACTAAATCCTAAGTTGTTGCAGGAAGTGATGTTGGAGATGATGCGGTCGAATTGTCTTATCGTCACATCTTGTTCCATAAAGGCTTGCTCTAATACTTTCTGTAGAGCCTCCCTGTGAGCTTCAAAACTGAGTAAAAGAGATACCACAGATATTTTTGAAGCAGTTTGCAATAGTTTATCAACAATGTTGTACTCACTCTTCTGGATGAGCTTCAGCATCTCATCGTTGTTCTTTGAAAGGTCGGGATCACTGGACTGACCGACTGGTTGATTGGGAACTTTTGTTTGAGGTTCCTTTTCTCTGGTGAATTATCCAACTCCTCGGTTGAAGATCCGACCGCTCCGTGTTACTCAACTAATGTCTACAATATTCACGATGAAGGGTAATGGAGTTTCCTTTCCATTCTCAATTATCATTGCACCGTACTTGTAAGGGATAGCCTTATCAAATTTGTACGGTACTGGTCTCGGCAGATAGATAACTACAGGAGCCTTTTGATTTTTCTGACCATCGTAGCCGGCCTCAATTGGTTCGAGGTTGAGAATCTTTCCACTATCAAGATGAACTCTTGATTCATGGAGTAGAGGGATTATGGCGCATACATCTTTGGCCACTTCTTGCTTAGGGATCAAGACAACTTTGAAGGGCCAGAGCTTGAACATGGTTGAACCTCTTTGTGGTCCAACTGACTTTGAAGGGTTGCTCGCACGAGGTAGTATCCTTGATTATCCTCTGAGCAAACTCTACAGTGCTCATGGTTGTGTGGTGGCACCCGGCCACGTCCGCTTTATATGCAGTGTAACCTTACTAGATCTGTTTCCATTGATCAAACATCCTGACTTTGATGCCTAGTAGGGTTCCCGTTAATCATACTGACTTGTTATGTGTCTTCATCTAGATAGATCGGAAGCCACCAGTGGTTCAGCAAGTGTTGCAGTGTTCTTTGAATGAGTGCGCGTCCTTGGTCATCCTCACGACATACTTTACAGTTCTGATAATCATGTGAAGTCAGAAAACCGAGCTGGACTTGCTTAGCGTGTAATTCCACCAAGCTAGTATTCATCAAGCGAATATCAAAGATTTGAACCATATTAACTTGATAATGACTTCTATCACGATAATCCTAAATCCATCCAAGATCCATCTGTCGCTGGAGGGCCTCTTGTACAAAAGAGCATCCCTGATTATTTACCGAGCAGACCAGACAGGAATCATAATCGTGTCATGGCAGGTCATGATGTTGGCTTTGCCTTGAGTGCATTGCCACCAAGTTGACATTCATTGCACGGATGTCGTGATCTTGAATGATGTTGGAATTTGTATAAGTCATGTTGACTTCACGAATTCGGTGATCTTGGATCCATCCGAGATCCATCTGTTCCTGTAGAGCTGATTGCACCACAGAACATCCTTGATTATCTTTAGAGCAGACATCACACTGGTGATAGTTGTGAAACGGTACATGGTCGTATCCGCTCTGTCTGCAATGCATCTTGACCAGGTTGGTTCCCAATAAGAGTACATCGTGAATTTGATAGCTGTGGTTAGACTCTTCCTCTATCAAATTTATTGTAGCTTTCTTGTGCTGAGGCAACGGGTTCGTCTGAACATTTGGATTTGTATCCTTGAAGGATAAGACCCCGTTTCTGACAAGCTTCTGCACATCAGATTTGAAGCTGAGACAATTTTCTATGTTGTGCCCTGGTCCTCCTTGATGGTAAGGGCAAGTCTGATCCACTTTGAACCAAAATGGCAGATTTTCCAGTACTGTAAGAGGAGACCTTGTTTGGACGTGCCCCTTGACCAATAGTAATGGAAACAGTTCTGCATACAACATTGGTATAGGGTCGAACCCTGGTGGTCGCGTCGTACAGTTGTTGTACTGAGGACGAGCCTGTTGAAGAGGTTGTTGTGTCCTTTGCTGATATTGTTGTTGATTCGGTTGGCTTTGAGCAACCTGAGGTTGATAAGTTGGAATAGGCGCAGGGTTGATAGCAGGAGTTACAGCTGCTACTGGTTGGTGCTGCCGCCTTTGCTTTCCAAGAGAGATATTACCAATATCTTGCTCTTTTTTCTTAGAGAATGCACTACCGTATCTTTTGGTACTGCTTGTTGGTCTAGTATCTTTGACCAGACATCCTTCTCTGACTGCTTCTTCAAGGCGTACTCCCATGTTCACCATTTCAGTAAAGTCGTTGGGCGCACTGGCGACCATTCGGTCGTAGTAGAATGAGCTTAAGGTTTTCAAAAAGATCTTTGTCATCTCTTTTTCCTCAAGAGGTAGACAAATCTGGGCGGCAATTTCACACCATCTCTGAGCATATTCCTTAAAGGTTTCCTTGTCCTTCTGCGACATGGCTCTGAGTTTATCTCTGTCTGGCGCCATTTCCAGGTTATACTTATATTGTTGAATGAATGCGACCCCAAGATCTCTGAAAGTGATGATCTTAGTGCGGTTTAATCCCATGTACCATTTGAGTGTGGCACCAGTTAAACTATCTTGGAAATAGTGGATCAGTAGCTGTTGGTTCTCTGTCTGAGTTGACATCTTCCGAGCGTACATCATGAGGTGACTTTGAGGGAAAAAGTTACCCTTGTATTTTTCAAATTCAGGCACCTTGAATTTGTGCGGAATTTTCACATTGGGGACCAAACAAAGGTCTGCGGCGTCCTTTCCGAATAGATCCTGACCGCGAATGGCATGCAGTTCCTTCTGCATCTCTAGGAATTGCTCCTGGAACTCGTTCAATCTGTCGTACATACTTTCGTTCCCACCAGAAGGTATCTATGGAATCTGTCCTTCTGGGACAGTGTGTACCACGGGTGGTGGTATAGTCATTACGACAGTGACTCTTGGTGCTTCCCTATCCCAAAGTTTGTAACCTTCAGGAGTTGCTGTCATGCCCCTGGCATCTTCGCTTTCCCGAAGTTTCTAATCTTCAGGCCCAGCGGTTCCTGCTGCAGTTTCTGGATCTTCCGTGATCGGCAGAATATATTCTTCCGGGATATAGTTGAGTGGCATGCCCCAGGGACGATCTTTAGGCATGTTATACCGAGGATCATACTTTTCCACTATGGGCGTAGATGTGATCTCCGAGATCACAGTCCATTGTATCTGAGCTGCTGCCAGAGATTGCATGTCACTGTGAAGTTTTCTCAAATCTTCTTTCAGAGTGTCGATTTCTTCTCTCAACTCTCTGTTCTCTTCCTCGAGATCATCCATTTTCTTTTGTCGATTGGCCTGAGTATTGTATGAATGAGACAGTTTGACTCTAGAATCGAGACACAGACGTGAGATTCGTAGGTAAGAAGAATGTGTTATGTGAGAATGATGAATGATATGCAATGATTATATTAATAATTTTTTTGTTATTTTAAACAAAAGAAACTTCAACAATTGGATTGCAAACATCATACAGTGGGGAGACTCCGTTTTATTGAATTCAAAGATTGCAGAAATGGAAATACAATAATTTACAAAGTGTTGTAAAAGGAAATGTCTAGACTTATGGATCCTGAGTCCTCTCTGAGGAGAGCTCAGGTGCTGGTTCTGGTATTTTCCTTTTCTTTGACCGGGGATCTGGAGCCGTTGTCGGGTTGTCATTCCTTTTCCAAGTGAAAGGAGCGAGCAAATTCCTTCGATCTTCTTGACTTTCTACAGCATGTTGCTCTAAAATCTCGATCAGAGCATCTTTTTCTTTTAACAGTTGCTGTATTTTGGTACACTCCACATTGAGAATGTGGTACTTATTCTTCCAAGATTTCTTTTCCCGTTGAACATTGTTGAGAGTGACCTGGAGTTTTTCCGTATCAGACATAAAATAAAGGACAGATTCCTTTAACGGAAGAACTTCTTGACGAGGGTAAGGCATCCTCAGCTTGAGAGCTCTAGTTTGTACCCAGTGGAGATAAGGTTCCACAGAGACACAATCTGGTTTTCCTATAGACTCTCTTCCTTTCCTGTGAACATGTTTCCAGGCATGCACTATTTCTGTCTTTAGTTCCCTGTCATTTTCTCCTTCCTTGAAGGAAACACCTTCCAGATGAACATTACGCGGGATATGTCTCATCGGGTATCCGAATTGACGACAAACTAAAACTGGATGATAATTGATTCCTCCTTTAGTTCCTATGAGGGGTACATTAGGGAAGTTTCCATAATGGTCAATGATTCTTATCCCGTCATAGATCCGATTGTACCAATCTATGTCAGAGTTGGTAAGAGACATGATTCTCTGTGACCATGTAAAGTACTCTTATGATCCCAAAAAGTAGTAGACTTAGGTAAATGGGAAGTGAACCATTTGTATAGCAGGGGAACATAGCATGTGATCATTCCTCTGCTGTAAAAATTCCTTAAGTGTACAGAATGATAAGCATCTGCGAGCAAGGTCGGTACAGGGTTTCCAATCAGAAATATCTTAATGGCATTGATATCAACGAAGTTATCAATGTTGGGAAACAGAAATAACCCGTAGGTTAGCAGAACAAAGACGCTCTCGAAAGCAGTCATGTTCCCTATACTAGCAAAGTACAGAGCTTTCTTTACCAAAAACTTGGCTGGTAAACCTTGGATTCCACCCTTAATTTTCATGTGAGTCTTGACTTCTGACTCGTCCAAATAGATTGCTCTTGCAATGGTTTAATCCTTTGGAATTTCTTCCAGTCCAGAAAAGGGAGCTTGGTCAGTGATGGGCAAATCAGTCAGGTGAGAGTACTCCTCCAGTGTTGGTGCTAGTTGATAATTCAGGAATATGAAATAGTGATAGACCGGATCGTAAAACTGAATCAGCGTAGACAGGATTCCTTCAATTACATGGACCCTTAACAGAGACAGCAATCCTCCGTACTTAGCTCTGAAAGCATCAGGGTTGGTGATCATCCTTGCCAACCCTCTTAAATCCTCTAGTTTTGGAACCTTGAAGGTGTACTTGTGCGTCTTCCTTCTACCGAAATCCATAACGCAATCTTTTTCTCTGATATTTGCAATCATTGTTTTAGTTGCATTTGAAAAAAGAGAGACTAGAAAAGAAGATTTTTTCTTTGTTTAAGAGTTTTTTAATGAAATGAATGCATCAATGCAGCACACAAAAACATAGAAAAAACATGGGTTCAAAGGTTCAGCATCACGAGCGTGGAGTCATGGCTCTACCCATTCCCAAAGGTTGTATTATGGTGAATTTTGTACCTGTCCTAAAAATCATTGACCCCCATTTGGATGACAACAACAGGCTGGTTCACCCGAGCGAGCTGTAGTATCTTAGAGTAATCTCAAATGAGGGTAGTATCACATGACAACTATTTCTGATAGCTTCCGCACTATAAAATAGTCACATGGTCTCAGTCTACTAAATCCTCAGTTTCATGGATACCACAATCGAACAATCTGCTTTTGCAACCGAAGTCACTAGACATTGAATCCGCAAAGGGTATCTCCACTGATTCGATGGTCTACCGGGATCGCTTATTCGGGAATCACTCACTGTAAGACCACCCGTCTATGCCATCACTTATCTTAGGTATCACTCAAACTTTCCACATGCGGCATCATCCGCAGTCCCATTAGCAGAAAAATAAACACGGATATCAAGTAGGAAAAGCGATATATAAACTCATTCCTAAAACTAACATCCTAGACCTCTTAAGAGCTAATCTTAGTCCTATACAGACAATGACTCCCCAGCAGAGTCGCCATTTCACTGTAGCGCACGACTTTTGTCGGTGACGCGACCACCTTATCGCGGAAATTGGGTTTTCTCCTCAATGAAGAGAAGGGGGTGCTACTTTCTGATTTCTTATTTATCCCGTGAAGCTGGAAGGGAAAGGGAAGCTATCTAAAACTAACCTTGCACGCGAATGTTTAACTGAACAAACGCTTAAAGAGATTGGGGAGTTTGGGGCCAGGTTATACAATGGGGAGTTGCCAATTACCCATCCTATATGTGGTTATCCAATGGTTGTTAGTTTTAGGTTTCGCTTTGTACTTGATGGTGTTTATCCGTTAATGGGTTAGGAAAGTTTCTTGGGAAATATAAGAGAGCGAGAGTGAGTTTTTGTTGATGTTCGAGTTTTCCGATGTTTTTGGTAAGGCACTGGACCTAAGTTTTGATTGGTATGAAGGTACTGGACCTAGAGTTTTTGATTAGTATGCTCGCTAAGATTTCGCAATCTTATGCCTACGTATTCCCGTTTAAAATAAACAAGGAAATCAGAGCAATCGTAGTTCCTCCTATTCTAAGGGAGGAAAAAAATATTTTGGTGTCTTGTTCCAAGCCCAAGATTGAAGCTAAAAGGTTGAGTATTTGTGTCTTGTTCAAAGCCCAAGATTGAAGCTAAAAGGTTTGACTGAGAGAGAACTTGTCATCTCTAAAATGAGACATTTGTCTGTTTATCACAACTGTTGGGTGATTGATTATAAAGGAGGATTACTTTAACTGGGGTATGAGAATCCATCAATGCCATAATTTCCTTTATAGGGGATTTGTCCTGAAGGGGAAAAATTTAACTCAGTATTGAGCAATGCCATTTTTCCTTAGGAATTTCTGATGCTAAGAGAGGGTAGCGGCATGGATGTAAATAATCCAGATGCTTGCCACTTACAAAAATTAGATGAAAGAGAGGATTTACCAGGATAAAAGATGGACGACAGCTTGGATATTTGAATTAACAAGTGTGCCACTTACAGCAGTTATCTAGGATTAGGATTTTGATTTGAGTTATCTGTTTTGATAAGTGATAAACAGAGAAATGACTTCCTACAGAGAGATTTGGATTTCCTCTGAGGGGATGTTGATTTTTGTGTGCCTTGATCGAAGCCCAAGGTTGAAGCTAAGAGGTTTATTGACTCCACTAGGGAAGTCCTTATACAAAGCCTAAGAGGAGGCCAGAGAAGACTGACTCAACAAGACAGTGTTTATCTGTCTTGTATAAAGCCCAAGATTGAGGCTAAAAAGAGACCGACTCTTTGGGGGATATCATTATACAAAGCCTAAGAGGAGGCTAAAAGTTTGACTCTTGGGGAAGATTTTTATCTGTCTTGTACAAAGCCCCTGATTGAGGCGAAAAAGACTTATTGACTCTGTTGGGGAGAATTTGTACGTGTCTTGTACGAAGCCCAAGATTGAGGCTGAAAAGAGACTGTCTCTGTGGGAAAGAAATCTTTATCTGTCTTTCATACCCCAAATTTTGACCACTAATATTTCCTATCATTGTGCAAATCATCACCACAATATGGAGGAACCATCTTGCCTCATCAGTCTCCCCAAAGATGGGTGAGCATCCACTACCATCAAAATTAGGGTTTCTAGCCCTCTCAGAGCCTTAGACAAAGGATCAATCAAGGAATGACATGATCTTCAACTTGTCTAACCTCTCAAACATACACAAAGGATTAAGAGGACTCCCACTTTAAGGATTAAGCACAAAGCTGCTCCCTTCTAGGTGGATCAAGCCTCAAGATCGCCAGTATCACCAAATTAGGGTTTTGGTCGATCAGGGCCTCCAAAGGGAAATTTTCCTCCGGGCATGAGCCAAGGATCCAAAACACAACCTAATATACTCCATGGAACCTCATGGACTCAATCATCAAGTCAATTTTGCCTCAGGGGATGCATTCATTAAAAATCAGGAATTAGGGTTTCTTGACCTAATTCACCCCTAAGTTGACTTTTGGGGCAAATCATGAACCAAGACCTCAAGACATGATTTGAGGGCCTCTAATGAACTATATTGATCCATTTGGAACAATGGATTAATCCAAGAAGCTTGAGCAACAAGTCTCAATTTTATTTGCACCACAATTAGGGTTTTGCGGGAAAAGCCAACTGTAACTTTGACTTTTGACCAGGACATGCTCCCAAGCCCTAGGACATGAATCAATATACCCTATGACACCCATGGAACATGTCCATCAAGTTTGATTTAGGTCAAGGACATGATTTCATGAAGAATTGCACAGTTTGAAATTCATCTGATAAAAAGTCAACTGTGCACAAAAGTCAACTTTGACTTTTTGAGATTTTTCACCAAAATGGATTTTTAACCCTAAAATGATGTTAATGTATGATTTGAATCATCATTCATCAAGAAAAATCAAAGAAAATGAGATAACTTGTAAAAGGGGTAACCATAAAAACTTAGAAAATTTTCTAAGTTATGGAAAAGTTACACTAATGTGCCAACTTTGGAGGACCATAACTCCTAAACCACAAGGCCATTGTTCCCCATTCAAAGCTTGATTTATAGATCTCATTGCCCTCTACAAAAGTTTCATACTGATCTATGTCCAAATTCCTCATGGATTTTGAGTTATGGAGTGATCAAAATCAAGAAAAGTCACTTTGTTCCAACACTTAGTGAAAATTTCACTAAGTCAGATTTTACCCTACTTTTTGCCAAATGTAGGGGGATTTTTCACTTGGATTCAAAAGAGATCAAAACCAAATATGTTCAAACAGTTGTTGTATCATGTAAGGGCTTTCCAAAATGGCCAAGAACATTACCAAATTCAATTTGAGTCATGAGATATGACATTGGCAAGTTGCCTTGCTGAAATCTGCCAAGGCAAGGCAGATTTTGCAATTTTGCTCGATTTGCCAAAATCAGCCAAATTCAAACTCTCCTATCCACTTGGACACCTCTGAGGATTGAATCTAAAGGGGACAATCACTGAGCCAAGCCTCCAAAGTCTTTGGAACAAGAAAAAGCATGTTGAACCTAGAATTGCCAAAATAGGGACAAGACTCCAATTTTGGATTGGAGCATTCAATGGAAGCATCAAGGTGGCATGGACTGAGCCCTTCTCAACTGAATTCAGTCAAGACTTATCCAAGACCAAGGGAGCCAGCAACCTGTGCCCTAACCTCTAGTCAATGGCTAGAGGAGACTTGGATTTTCATTTGCCAACATTGGCCAAACCTACTCAGCAGTTGCCATTCACTATTCCTTGCAAAACAAACTTGCTCTACATAGGATTTTCAATCAAGTCCAAGCATTCAAACACACTCCATAGGGTGTAGGGAAGCTGTTCAGATCATCACCACTCATCTGTAACACCTCCAAATCAAAAATCACATTGCACTTGCTGTCACGGCCTAGAGGTAAGCATATACTTGGTCATCTCTCAATCTATGCATATTTCCTCGCACAATAATTTGGCCATATGTTCATAATCATGCATAGAATGTTTCCCCTCAATTAATTGCATTGTTTGAATCGTGTATAAAAAATCCTAGGCTTCATGCAGAAATTAGGATTCTTGAGGATTTTTCGTGATTTCTTGTTATATGTTTAATTTAAATAAAATTAAATGCCATAGACATGATCGTGAGGTTGAAACGAGTTGATTGATATGTGGATTGCATGATATAATCAAGTATTCAGTGAGATTGGATAGAAAATGCAAATCTGGCCAAACCCAGAACACGCGCGTGTTCTTGGTGTGTTCTTGGCGCCATTTCTTTCAAATTCAAATATTTGAATTTTGTGATTTTATTTAATTGATTCAAAAATTAATTTCTCTCTGAGTTTTAATGATTTTGAGTTGATTCTTTTTTTAATAATTCACAAAAATGTTAAAATATTTTATTTTATCAAAAAATCCCAAAAATATTATTTATTTTGTATAATTGATATTTTTGCAAAGAATTAATGTTTTAATTGTGTTTAACATTTAAAATATTTTTTCCACCTTGATTTTGCAACTTTTAATGCCTTCTAATTATTTTGTAGGTCAATACTTAATTTTTGAAGCATTAATCCAAGATCACAATTTGTTTTCCATATGTTAAACAATTTTGATCATTTTAATTGAATTTTTATTCAATTAAATACATTTTTGAAAATAAATTAGGGTTTTGGATTAATTCAACCCTCATAAATCATTTTCAAAACACTTTGGGCCTCTAATAGAGTGTAAGACCCAATCCTTTTTTGACCAAAATCATTTTTGGGCCTCAGTGTATTGTATAAGTCCCGATACCGTCAAAAACAAACGGCGCGATCGTCGCCTTTTCAAAAAATAACCTTTTGGGCCTCTCCTTGAGCTATAAGACCCATTCAAAACTTTTGGGCCTCTAATAGAGTGTAAGACCCAACCCCCTTTTAACCAAAATCATCTTTGGGCCTCACTTATTGTATAAGTCCCTTCGCGTTAAAAGAAAACCTCGGCGCGATCGCCATTTTTAAACGGAAAAATCAATTGGGCCTACCCTCGTGTTATAAGCCCCACTCTTTTTCTTTAAACTTTTTGGGCCTCTTGAGAGAGTGTAAGACCCATCCCTTTGTACAGAAAACAATTTTTTGGGCCTCAGTCACTTGTATAAATCCCTCTGTACAAAATTCAAACAGTGCGCTCACTGATAAAACCCTGGGCCTCTCCTTGAGCTGTAAGCCCCAAATCTTTCTTCTTCAAAGCACTTTCTCCTTTGATTTTGAATATAATGTTGTTTTCAATCTTTCTTTGTTGAATAACTAACCAAACAGCATGGAAGCTCTACAACCGAGTAAGTGGTTATTGCTTTCATTTACCGCTTTCATATACATATAACTGTATTGTGGGGCTGTTTCGCTGTAAGTCTTCTTTCATAAACTCATATCAACTGTGTAATAATAGTATAGATATTTAGAGTTTCCTCGACAACTACGTCTAGCATTAAGCCCGTTGATCACTCTTAAATAGTCTAAACTAGATCCCCATAGGATTACCAGACACAGTCTTCCCTCCTCTTGGGGTTAAACAATATGGAGACATGAAAGGCAGCATTCTCTGTGAACCCTTTCATAGACTGTCACTCGTAGAAGTTGTCAAAGAAACTCTACTCCCCAGAGATGATCTTTTCTCCGTGAATGGCATCTCTTGAGTTTCTTCCAAATTCTCGAACTTTCCTGACTTGATCTATTCGTTGTGAATAGCTTGCCTTGAACTTCTCGGGGTTTGGGGACCCACAGGCTTCTTAAAAGCATTTGTCAAGAAACTCTATTCCCCAGAGATGATATTTTCTCCGTGAATGGCATCTCTTGAGTTTCTTCCAAATTCTCGAACTTTCCTGACTTGATATGTTCCTTGTGAATAGCTTGCCTTGAATTTCTCGGGGTTTGGGGACCCATCGGCTTCTTAAAAGCAATCGGCCTCCTCTTGGGCATCGTACAAGGACCCACAGGCTTCCTAAAAGCAACCCCGCCTTCTCTTGGGCTTCGTACAAGGACCCATCGGCTTCTTAGAAGTATTCACAGCCTCCTCTTAGGCTTCGTATAATGATCTCTTCCTCCGGGAATGATAGCCTTCTCTTGGGCTTCGTACAAGGACCTATCGGCTTCTTAAAAGTTTCCAGCCTCCTCTTGGGCTTTGTACAAATTGTCCCGACAACCTCCTAGAGGTATAGGAACAGAACTTAATCATCTCCATAGAACAGTCCTTTCAAAGAGTCTACTACTGGTTCTCAAAGCATAGTACAAAAGATAAAACTCTAGACTTGGACAGTCTCATTTCCTTGAGTCTCAAAGACATTCTCAAGCACCCTTCAAGAATAGGAAGTAAACCCGTAGACTTGGACAGTCTCATTACCCTTCGGATTTCCCGCTTCCTTGAAGAACAGGAATAACCCAGATCCTTGACTCAAATCCTTGAGTAGAGTGTTGCTCATATAAGAACTGATTTTCTCTTTAAAATCAGTATACTGGACCTGTCACTTAACTGAAACAACGTTTAGCCTCTCTCTCGGGCTTTGTACGAGACACATAAGAGACTCCCTCGTTGAGTCAATCACCCTTTCGCCTTCATCTCGGGATTTATACGAGATACAAAAAGGTTCTTATTGAGCCTAAAAAACAAACAACAGCCTCAATCTCGGGCTTCGTACGAGATATAAAACACTCTCTTATTGAGTATAAAAGATTCTCTTGGTGAGTCACCATCCTTAGCCTCCATCTCGGGCTTTATACAAGATACCAAAAGATTCCATCGACGAGTCAAAACCTTTTTAGCCTCTCTCTCGGGCTTCGTACGAGACACACAAAAATACCCTCTTGTTGGGCCAACAGCCTCCTCTTAGGCTTTGTATAAGAAAACCACTGGTTAATCCAATTAACCTTTTAGCATCAAAGTTGTGCCTCGTTCATGGTGCACAAACATCAAATAACTCCCTTCATCTAATCGCTGTAAGCGGCAAGCCTCTGGATCATCTACATCCATGCCACTGTCCCTCTTTTAGCATGAGAAATTCCTAAGGAAAGATAGCATTGCTCTACACTGAGTTAAAGTCTTCTCCTTCAAGTTAAAATCCCCTTTAAAGGAAATTATGGCATTGCCGGATTCACAAATCCCGGTTAAAGTAATTCTCCTTTATAAACAGTTGTGACATACAGACCCCCTTTAGAGATGACAAATTCTCTCTAAAGTCAAACCTTTAGCTTCATATCTTGGGCTTTGAACAAGATATAAATAGACCCTTTAGCTTCACATCTTGGGCTTTGAACAAGATACAAATAGACTTTTCAGCTTCATATCTTGGGCTTTGAACAAGATACAAACCAATTTTCGCTTCACGTCTTGGGCTTTGAACAAGACACCAAAAACACCCATTTCCTCCCATAGAATAGGAGGAACTACGAACGCTCTGATTTCCCTGTTTCGGTAAACGGGAATATGTAGGCATAAGTGTTGCACCCCAAAATTTGCCCTCCTTACTTTTTACTAACTGGCTTATGTTGCATTGCATTTTGCCTTATCATGTATACATATCATTGGTTCCTAGCATGGGGTCAAGGTGCCTGAAGATGTTCTTCAAAGGGTCAAGCAAGAGAGTTCAAGTGGGTCACTTCCTCCTAACCAGTGCATGAATTAGGGTTTTGAGATTCTTGGGTTTATTGCTCCAATGGGCAAGCTCCTTGGGTTTTTATCATCACTAAATGGCATATCTTATCTTTGTTGGAGAGGATACACATCATATGCAGAGGAATTTGGATTTGGAGACTGTGCTATTTCCTCCTAGACTGAGGGTATCAAGATTAGGGTTTGCTATAAAGTCAGTTTATTTCTGATTTTTTGGGCAAGACTTGATTCTATGGTATTCCTTAGGTCCCTAAGTATCTAGGAATGGAAGATTGTCCATCAGTTTGATTCAGGGGAGATTCAATTGGCCAATGGATTGGGAATAAGTAGAATTGGGGAAAAGTCAACAGTGAGAGGGGAAGTCATTTATGGAATTCTGAGGTTCTCTCCAAGGTTTTCAAGGTCTCACACCCTCATATGGTCTTCAAGGGTCAGGTTTTATGCCATGTGTCAAGAATCAGGAGTTGGTACAAAAGTTACTAAAAATGGAAATGACCTATAATTTGAAAGTTTCCTTTTTGGGCAAGTTCCTGCACTGCATTCAACTTGACTTTTCACCATCAAGAAAGCTTCAAATGAATTTTTCTCCAACATGAAAGTTGGAGAACTTTTTCTCCTCTTTCCAACAAGTACTAGTGGGTCCCCATATCATTTGTGAAACTCAAGTTATGATCAAAAGAAGGCAAAGTGGTTTTTAGGGTTTCTCATGGTTCCATTTTCACAACTTTGGGCATAATGACCTATAATCAATTCCATTGCTTCATGCCACATTCTAATATCAAAGAATATTCCTTGAGGATTATTTTGGGCCCAAGAATTAAGAAATTCCATGGTTTATTCTTCACTTGTTTTCCATTATTTAAAATTGCCAAAATGTTGAAAACTCATTAACCAATACATCTCAAAGCCCAAATCCCATACAGGTGTGAGTAGCAACTGAAATATGAGGGATCCATCATGGAATTCTTAAGTGTACACGCATGGAGAGAGGTGTAACTCACATTATGCAATTTACTAAAAATCACCCAAACTCACTAAACAAGGAATTGCCCACGCCCAAATCATTATCAGTGAAAAACCCTAGTCTATTTAAAACCATTCATGCACTGGTTAGGGTTTCAACACGTGACATTTGGAGGAGTGGAGAATTTGAACCCTAAAGCATCTCACATCCATATCTCCCAATCTACAAGGTTTTTTCCAAAAGTTCTTCCACAATATTCTTTCTGGGGATCCACAGAGTAAAAACCAACCATCAATCGCAGCTAAAAGCAAGGATTAGGAGTGCACCATCTCAGGTTAGCCATTCTTTTGACCATCATAAAACTCAATTTTTAAGTATGCATAATGTTGTGTGATTGTCACTGATGAATCTGATGTAGTTTTTGTTGTGTTTGGACGTGTGGATTGATCATACCGTGAGTTTAAAGTTTTGGACCCAATCATTGTTTCAATCGTTTTTTATTATGATTTGGTTGTTTTCAAATTTGGATTGGATATTTGGAATCCTAACATTTTTCTGGTCAGAATAGTATATTCGCACGAAAATTCTGGGTTGTTTTAGGTTACAGGTGACGGAGGACGGTGGCCAGAACCCTAGCTCCGGCGGCTATGAGGGTTCCGGCGAAGGAAGTTGGCTGGAGGTAGAAGATACAATCCTCGCCCTTCATTCTTTTCATCCAACGGCCCAGATCGTGCCACGGTTTATTTTTTTGTTTTTTTATTCTGATGATCACATGGTTATTACCCCACCATAGCTATCGTATGCCTTCCAATCATGTTATTTTAATTTAATTACTTTTTTTATAGTTGACTTGTTTATGACCATTGGATGAATCGTGGGGACATGATGATGCCAACGAATTAATGAAAAGCATGTGCCTGGCACATGGTGTGTGTATGGTACTCTGACCATTCGTGTGCGTGTGTACGTATCATTGCTACGATGTACTTTTAATCTAGGCCCTTCATCATGATTATTTTTTATTTACTTTGACCGGATATGAAACGTTGGATGCATCTGAAGGTAGGTACTGAGTCAACTGGTGGACTGAAGTCCACGCGTGGGCTTTTTTTTATTTTATTTCTTTTCTGATTACTTAATTGGACTGGGTTTCCTATTCGTACCCCCCATCCTAGCCCACTTCAATATCCAACACATTTGGATTACTCAACGCACCCCCTTTGCATTTTTATTTCATTTTATTTTTATTTTAACTATTATTTTCATTTTTAATTATTAAAATTAGTTAATTGCATTTAAAAAAAATCCTAGAAAATTCATTCATACTTTTTATCATTTTATAAAATTTTCACAAATTTTATTTTATTATTTTATTATTCTTTTATCATCTAAATTAATTATTTTATTCATTTTCTTTTTGAATTATCCACATCATGCATATCTAATTTTGTTTATTTTGTTTCTTTGCATCCATAAAATATTTTCAATCCGTTCTTTTTGCATTTGTTAGATAACACTCTGAGATGCATTAAAATATTTTTATATCATTTTTAATTATTATTTCATATCGCATTCTAGTCCTCTTTTTTGCACACTGAACCCTGCTTCCCACCTGAGCTTTGCCCAATTGTTTAAGTGACTAACATCTTGATTTTTTGCAGGAGTTTTTGGTATTTGGTTTGTCTCTGGTTGGGCAATATTGATGTTTAATTTGGTGATTTTAGAAATTGCTTTACTATTTGTTTAATGGCTCTTGGTGTGAGATTTTCTTGTATGCGTATCCTTGATCCTGTCTGATTATCTGTTTGAAAGGCACTTGTGCCATTGTCTTAGAATGGTTTATTTGACTTCTTAATTCATGTTTGGATTGTTATCTCTATTATATGCCTTTTCTTGGGTTTCACCTATCTCATTTCTTTTACTTATGTCTATTATGTACTAATCTTTTATGCAGGGACTAAGGTAAGTTATTTGAGGGTACAGATAAGTATCCATGTTCACCTTCAACTCTTTCTTCTCCCATCTTTTCCTTTTCTTTAGGCTTAGGTTATTGTCAAACCTCACTAACCGTAGGTCATCCATGCATGATAACATTAGGACTCATAGTTCCCCTTAGAGTTTCCCTTGTGTCTTCTCTCTTCTCATCTCAAACTTTCTGAAAACACTTAATAAGAATAAAGTGTATTGCGCACGAGCCTTAAGCATGGGGAATGAGAAATGAGGGGCTTCCTCTCATCTTTCTAGAGTGTTTAGCGAGCGTCCTGTCTTGGGACGATGCGTTAAGTATTCGCCCCTGTGCCCTAGACTTTGGTGCAATGCAACTTATGAACTAACTTAATTCACTTCTGTCCTAAAAAACACAAACAAACTTCAAACCTTTTTGTCCTTCGGGATTGTCAAACTAAAGGCTATTTTCAAAAAGGGCACGTTACCTTCCGTCTGAGTCGCAAACAAGCATCGACCTTAACTGCCGGACGCGAACTTAACGTCGCTCATAAAAAACACAAAAAGAACTTGGTCCGAACTACGTTGACTCTGAATTCCCCATTGCACAAAGGGGGTACGTAGGCCTAGGACGTCGACGTCCTACTGAGTCTGTCTTTGTTTCCCCTTATCCGTTTTAGCACAGCCATAGATGATAGGATAACTCACCCTTAGAATAGACAACAAGCGTGGATCCCATCGAGTACGATGGACGCGTGGGGTGCTAGCACCTTCCCCTCGCGTAACCAACTCCCGAACCCAGGTTATGGTTGCGATGACCATTCCTTTCCCTCTTCCTCAAGTTTATACGGTGTTCCCGTTCCCTCTCTTAGGATAAATTTACACGGCTGGCGACTCTGTTTTTCCGCGCCACTCTCGCGTTTGTACCTGGATGAAAATCCTGGGAGGGACAGCTGGCGACTCTGCTGGGGACTCTGGTTGACCTATGCTGGTCTATCCCTAAGCGAGTTAGTCCTAGCGCTTGCTTGTCTTTGTTCTCTTTGGGTGTTTTGTGTTTGTTTTGCTTTATTTGTTGTATTTTATTTTTACCGCATTTTCTGCATTTCATTTTTATTACTGTCATACTGCTATGTTGTGCTGGCTGTTTTTGTTTTGCAGGTTGGGTGGGTCTGAGAGATAAGCCCAATACCCAGGCTTGAGTATACCCTAGGACTAGAGTGGAAAGTAGTGGCACCTATGTGCCCGCTTGGTACGTTTGTGTGTTCACGAAATTCACAACCAGACGAGGCTATCTTGGGACGCATTCTAACGTGTGTGTCTTGCGCATGTTGGGGTGTTGATCTAGAGAGCTGTCAACTCTGGTGACCGATCATTGAGGACCTTAGTGGAAACACCCCTCTTTAGTGGTGACAGTGGCAGACCACATCCTGTGGCAAACCCATTCGCACCCGAGGGCCCACTTTGGAACTCGCATAGGATGGCCCCTACCTTTTGAAGAGAATCAGTGGAGGCACTCCTCGATTGACGATAGTACTGTACCCCGAGGGATGAATGTACTATTGTTTCTCGACCTCAGTGCCAAAGCTGAGGACCTTCCGCTTTGGAGAACCAGTTGAGGCCTCCTCGATTGATGATGATGCCAAACCAGAAATGGTGAACGTATCATCATTTCTCGGCCTGATAGCCCGGGATACTGAACATCCTAGTACCCATACGTGAGAGGGGATGGGCGTTTACAGGTTTGCAGGTAACCGAAACCTTCAACCTACCCTGTTTTTCTGGATTTCTCATCAATGTCTGATTATTTGGGTTCCTAGTTATCTCAGTGGTTCGGAATTCTGGTTTTCTGGGTTGTGGTCCTCGTTCAGTTAACAGCACAGCACATCCAGCAGTGTGGCCTTGATCCCATGTTTGCATGAGCATATCATTTTCTTGCATTCTAACATGTTTGACATTTTTCAGGGCTTGCATCTTACTCTTGATTCCAGTTTTCTGAGGTTACCTTAGCATGGATGTCCAGAGAAAGAAGACTGTTACCTATTCGTTCCCAGAGCCGACTTTGACGTTGATTCACAAGCTGATTAATGTGGCTGGTCCCGGAGTTCGTACAGAGTTCAGTGGAGGGTATGGGAGACTTCTGAAGTTTGTTTATAATATCTCCAAGTATGAGAAAGACGCCATTCATACACTTCTTCAGTTTTACGATCCGTCTTTGCGTTGCTTCACTTTCCCAGATTACATCTTGGCCCCAACGTTGGAGGAGTTCTCATTTATTTTAGGAATCCCCATCAGGCATAATGTAGTTTTCTTTTCTGAAGAACACCCCGGGGTAAAAGAAATGGCTGTTGCTCTTCATATTAGTGAATCCATTCTGAGCAGTAATATTGAAGAAAAACAAGGAGTTAAGGGTTTCTTATTGAAGTTCTTATTTGATCAAGCTTGCATACATGTCAAAGAGAAGAATTGGACTGCTTTCCAAGCTATTCTGGCTATGTGCATCTATGGGATCGTCCTGTTTCCGAATATTCCTGATCTGGTAGATATGCACGCCGTCAGAATCTTTATTTCGAAGAACCCTATACCTACCTTGCTAGGTGATGTGTATCACTCAGTCCACTACAAGAATGAGAATAGGCGTGGAAAAACTGTGAGTTGTTGTGCACGACTCTTATCTGCTTGGTTTCTGAGCCACCTTCCCGAAACTGGCGCCTTCGTTGACACGAGAGATTCTCTGAAGTGTTCAAAGAGGTTAATGGGATTGACTGCTGATAACATTGTTTGGTTTAACCATGACTTTCTAGGAATGGAGATCATTTACAAGTGCGGAGAATTCCCTAATGTACCCATGATAAAAAGGAAAGGTGGAATTAACTATAATCCTTCCCTTGTGATCAGGCAGTTTGGTTATCCTTTGAAAAGTCCACCTGAAGAGCGAGACGTCAGAGAGTCCTTATTCTTCAATGGTACTGGGGATCAAGAAGTGATAAGGAAGATTGTGAATGCTTGGAAACAAGTGACCAAGAAGGGTAAAACTTCATTCGGGAAATGTAATAACCAGGCTTTCCCTTCTTATAAAGAGTGGATTAAGAAAAGAGCAGAACATGAGCTTCTTCCCTTCCCGGTGGAACCACCTTTGTATCCTTTGATGATTGAGCCTCCTACCACAGTTGAGTTGGAGAAGTATAACAAATTATGGGCTGAAAAGGAAAGGCTGCGGGAAGAAAATAGTGAGCTAAAAAGAGAGATTTATCAGTGGAAGCATGAGCGGGGTGAAGCTGTTCATACCGCCAAGTTGAAGATAGAGCTTCTTGCTAAGGCAGAAAAAGAGCTAGCTGACATGGTCGCGTCCAGACAAAGGATGAAACAAGCTTTGGATGGTATCAGTAAGGTTCTCGAGTCTAAGGAGGAGGAATTAGACAAGGCTTTGTTGAAGATTCACAGGTTCAATGATCACCGAGAAACTACAATGGCTGAGAATAAGAGAAAGGAAGACGATTACCTGGCTCAGATTGATCAACTGAAGTCGCAGCTCAAGAAGAAAGACGCTGAGATTCTGTCAGGGGTATTCAAGAGACAAGCAGTCGAAGGTCGACTTAATGAAGCCATAGCCTCCATAGAGGAACTAAAGGTCCAAGCTGAAGTGAAGAGATCTAAACATGAGGGACTCAGCATGGATGGTGTTTCTGGAGACGACGCTTGGGAGTTACATTGCCGATACTTGGATGGGATCATACACGGGAGAGACCTTCTCATTCAAGAACTAATTCAGAGACCAAAGCATCCCGACACCAGAAAGCTGTTCAAGGAAATTCAAGACTGGTGCAGAAAGCATAATGGATGGGGGGATTGACACTTGTGAATTTTGATGATATGCCATAGTTTTCTGTTCTCTTTTATTGTATCTGGATCACCACCAGGCTTGTTGGTTGGGACCTATGATTTTTATATTCAGACTTATTACCTTGGATTCGTGATTGTTGACATTTAGTTTTCCTACGGTTTTCTTAATATATGAGCAGAAGTTCCATTATATCTTGTTGTTAAACCGGAATCAAGGGGTGGATCGCCCTGTGAATTTTCAAGCATGTCCATTTGCATTTGCATATTCATAATCATTTTGCATGATCAGTTTGCATAACAGGTGTTTATCTCCGGTGTTCTTATCTTGTTCCAATTTCAGAATTGCAGACTTAACTCCTCAGGCCGTTCAGGAGTTGATCATGGAACAAGTTCAAGCTGAGTTAAGGGAAATGCGAAGCCAAATGGGGAAATTTGGGGAAGACATGCTCCAGGAGCAGAAGATGCTGAGGGAGGAGATCAATCAGATGAAGACTCAGATGGGTTTGATCATGGAGATTCTGAAAACAGCATTGAAGAAGGAAGACAGTCATGTGCCCGCTTCCACAACAGAGGTCATTATTCCTCTCATCGCTTTGGGGTCTCCTCTACACCATGGATCGCCTCATGGATCCTCTCCACCGCCAGAGATTTTTCATCAACAACCATTTCTTGAGGGTCATAATCCAGAAAAGCTTGATAAGAAGTTTGATCAGATTCCGATGCCATACGCTCAGTTGCTTCAGCACTTGCTCAAGTTTCAGCTAATTGAATTGATTGCTGCGGGACCTCCACACACCAAGTTTCGTATGGGTTCCAATGTCCATGATAGGTGTGAATTCCATTCAGGGGTACCTGGTCATAATGTTGAAGATTGTAAGATGCTCAAGTACAAAGTCCAAGAGCTCATTGATTCAGGGGCAATCAGGTTTACATCAGTTGGCACTGGTAAACAAAGTGATGTTACTCCCAGTGTTGCAAAGGGATTGAGGACTCCCTATTTTGCCAAAGGATCCACCTCGCGTCAGGGATCTCTTCCACAACCCTTGTTTGTGCCTCAGCCGAGTGCAGAAAGGAAAGTGCAGGGCCAGACTGGGCACCCAAATCAGCACCGACAGCAGAATTATCAGCAACAGGGGCAACCGAGACCCAGAAGGCCCAACAGGATACTTGATCCTATTCCTATCCCTTGTAGTCAGTTGTTTGCTCGCCTGCTCGAGAACTCTCTAATTCAAACGAGGAGTACCACGCCAGTACCGTACCCTATTCCTCCGGATTATGACATAACCACTAGGTGCGAGTTCCACTCGGGAACGTTTGGGCATACGATTGATGAGTGTAAGGCATTCCAACACAAGGTGCAAGACCTGGTAGACTCCGAGATCATTGTATTCACTGAAGATGATATGTACATCAATGGAAGCCTCCTTTCTCAAATGAACGCCCAGTCTGCAAATACGTCCAGGCAAAATTAAGCTTCCTCAGCAATGGCAATCTTCAGCTTCTTTACTGCATTTTCATTTGTAGTTTTTTCCATTTCTTGTTAAAGCATCGTATGTATGCAAGACTTGTTTGTTTTTTTATGATGATATTAATGCAATGAGTATGTTTTTCTTGAAGTAATCCATTCGTGTTCACTCTTAAATGTTTATATGCACTGCAATACCAATTTTCTTGTTTAAAACTCTTGAGGGAGGATGACGAAATAAGAACGCAGATTTCTAATGGTACGCTTTTGGATAGAACCCTGTTGAGGATGTACAGGCATTGTTTCAAACCCCTAAATACTGGAGAGATAAGGAGATAAACCTTCATTAACCCCTTTGAGCCTTGGAGTATGAGCTTCTTTCGTACGAAAAAACCCTCATACTTAACCCAGGGGCAGGGTAGGCGTCAGTTAGTTTGACCGAGCGTTCAAATTTCAAGGAGAGTGTGCATCAGAGGAACCATTACCTTCTATCCCACCGTCAAGAGGTCAAGAGATGTGAAACCATAATGGTTATCCTTCAACAATCCAGGAGTGAGGCAGTCACAACCCTTTCAAGTAAGTAAGACAAACAGTGTCACACGCTTTGTTCAAAAAGAGGAATAAAAAAAAAAAGAGAAAGCCCGCTAAGTCAAAACTTGAGAACAAGCGACTTAGGCAAAAGTTAGGGCATCCCGCTGGACTTCAAAATCAGAAAACTCAAAAGAGTCAGTCCAGGCAAAAATTAGGGATTGAAAAAAGTAAAAGAAAGAAAAAGCGAAAAGCATTACAAAAGAAAATCCTCTATAAGAACAAATTCGTGTGATTACAGACACAAAAGATAAAAAGGGGTGACTGTCATTCCAAAACTTCCTTAGGTGTCAAACCATTAGCGGCATGGGTTCCTTAAAGATCATAAACCTTTTGAGAGATTGGCGTTTGTGTCAGATTAACTGAACATAGGACTGGAGAACATCACGGAGAGTGGGTGGGCACCGATAAATTTTGAGCCATAAATCCTTTTTTCTGAAACCGTGAACCAGACTACGTTACAACCCTTAAAAGTCCTAATTGAAACAGGGTTTATTCCGAAAGCGTACCTCAACAGGATAACGTTCCTGACTCCTACGAGTTGTGCTAATAAGATTTATTGGTATTGCATGTGCGCATTGTTTTGCCATTCAAAAATCAAGGTCGCATCCCAGCAAGTGATTCGTTCACAAGGCTTGGCGACGCATTTTCAATAAAAATTTCAAGGTTAACATAAGTGTTGCATTCGAATTGTCATTCTCATAATAAACATTTTCTGTTTACATATATGTGCCTAAGCATCAATGCAACTTACACAGTGAAAGTCAGTCAAGAAGCTTGATCCTGCCAAGGTAGGATGCTTGGAAATTCTGAAGGACAATCATATCAAAGGGCAGGCTGCCAAGAGACTCAGTGTAGAGTGGGCTCTCCCCAGTAAGTCGTAGCCAATCTGGGGCAGTCACATCGAGAAAACTCTCCAAAATTCAGTTATTCTGGGGCATTCATTCTAGGATCAGGGGCAAAGTCACTTCAAAGCCCAAAGTGGGGCAGGCCACCTCTAGAGCATGGGAGATCATCCACTCCTGAAAATGGTTAATTGAAAACACCTCCTCAAGGTTCAAGATACTAAAACAGAGTATTGTATTTTGAGGTAATGTACTTCATGGATTATGAAGACTAGGGCAGTTATGTCGAGATATGATAAATCTCTCCAAGAGTTTGAAGACCCTGGGGGCAGTGCGAACGCCCAATCTTCTATAAAATCCTCTTGAGATGATTTCTTCCGTTAGACCTGGTGGTCTGGGGCAAGTGGAAAGTTCAAAGATCCGCTTATGACCACAAAGACAAGTCAGGTTGCGGGGCAACCGGATTGTACTTCCCCAGCAGTTGGCTCTCCCCAGCATTGAGATTGCACTTTCCTCAGCAGAGCAGACTTTCCCCAGTAGGATATCTGGAAAGTATTCGCTCCGGATCAAGACGTTAATTCCCCACAGAATTAGGGTGTTCATCTTCCCCAGCCAGTCAGGAAGCGTGCTTTCGCCGACGGTGTTATATTCTAATCCCCAGCAAGACGGGAGTAAAGTCATTCTCCCCATCAACAGGCTAAAATCAGCAGTATCCCCAAGCAGGATGGTATTACGGATAGTTTTCCCCGAGCAGGATGGTATTATGGGCTGGCATCTCCCAGCAGGTTCTTAGCCCAATTGGCTATTGGCAATCCTCAGTAACAGACTTCCGGTTCCGTTATTGGCGTTCATTCTCAACTCCCCCAGCAGAAGATAAATCTCAGGTTTTGGATGTTACCTTCAGTGAAAGACAAGTGTGGCCCCCGATGTTCTTTTGGGATTTCATCCCCAGCAGAAGTTATTGATCCAAAGAGTCGGTCAGTACGATCCTTCTCAGCAGAGTTCCTGGATTCAGAGGACAATTTATTTTTGTCATCCCCAGCTGCATAGATTTTTCTCTCCGGCATTTATTTTGCTGGAAGGACCCTTTTTGCATATCATAAGCATTTGCATTGCATCCTCAAACGCGTAGCATTTCCACTTCGTGTGGAGCATTACGGCAAAATTCAAACATTTGCATTTGAAGCATGAGCCAGGTTTGATACTTTCCTTGCCAGTTCTCTTTCTCAGCAGAGATGGCACAATTCAGGAGATTTTGGAGGGTTGCGCTCCTCATACTTGTGCTCCCCGGCAGAGTCTTTTATCTAGACTTCTCCTTCCCCAGCGGAGTCATCTTGCCTATGGATTTTGAGTCGGTTGGGAGTTTGCCTTTGTTTGGCCCTTCTGTGAAATCCCGTTCTCACCTGGTAGTCAATTTTTGCTTGACATATTTTGCTAGCCAATTTCCCTTTATCAGCAGGGATGGAATTTGTTTTGCTAGATCTCTTTATCAGCAGAGATAGCAATCTTTTGGATAGATCTTTGTCAGTGCCCTTTATCAGCAGGGATGACATTTATTTTGATAGATCTCTTTATCAGCAGAGATAGCAATCTTTCGGGTATATTCTTCGTCAATTCCCTTCATCAGCAGGGATGACATTTATGTTGCTAGTTCTCTCTATCAGCAGAGATGGAAATCTTTTGGAGATTTTCTTCGTCAGTTCCCTTTATCAGCAGGGATGACATTTATGGTGCTAGTTCTCTTTATCAGTAGAGATGGCAATCCTTTGAACATTTCTTTCGTCAGTTCCCTTTATCAGCAGGGATGACATTCGTGTTGCTAGTTCTCTTTATCAGCAGAGATAGCAATCTTTTGGATAGTTCTTTGTCAGTTCCCTTTACCAGCAGGGATGACATTTATGTTGCTAGTTCTCTTTATCAGCAGAGATGGCAATCTTTTGGAGATTTTCTTTGTCAGCTCCCTTTATCAGCGGGGATGGCATTTACTTTGCCAGTTCTCTTTGTCAGCAGAGATGGCGATCCTTTGAACATTTCTTCCGTCAGTTCCCTTTATCAGCAGGGATGGCATTTATGTTGCTAGTTCTCTTTATCAGTAGAGATAGCAATCTTTTGGATATTTTCTTTGGTCGGATCCCTTTATCAGCAGGGATGGCATTTGTTTTGCTAGTTCTCTTTAGCAGCAGAGATAGCAATCTTTTAAAGATTTTTCGTCAGTTCCCTTTATCAGCAGGGACGGCATTTATTTTGCTAGTTCTCTTTATCAGCAGAGATAACAATCTTTCGGATATGCTCTTCGTCAATTCCCTTTATCAGCAGGGATGACATTTATGGTGCTAGTTCTCTTTATCAGCAGGGATGGCATTTATGTTGCTAGTTCTCTTTATCAGCAGAGATAGCAATCTTTTGGATATTTTCTTTCGTCAGATCCCTTTATCAGCAGGGATGACATTTGTTTTGCTAGTTCTCTTTAGCAGCAGAGATAGCAATCTTTTGAATATTTTTTGTCAGTTTCCTTTATTAGCAGGGACGACATTTATTTTGCTAGTTCTCTTTATCAGCAGAGATAGCAATCTTTCGGATATGTTTTTCGTCAGTTCCCTTTATCAGCAGGGATGACATTTATATGGCTAGTTCTCTTTATCAGCAGAGATGGCAATCTTTTGGAGATTTTCTTCGTCAGCTCCCTTTATCAGCAAGGATGACATTTATATGGCCACTTCTCTTTATCAGCAGAGATGGCAATCTTTTGGAGATTTTCTTCGTCAGCTCCCTTTATCATAAGGGATGACATTTATGTTGCTAGTTCTCTTTATCAGCAGAGATGGCAATCTTTTGGAACATTTTCTTCGTCAGCTCCCTTTATCAGCAGGGATGACATTCATTTTGCTAGTTCTCTTTATCAGCAGAGATGGCAATCCTTCGAACATTTCTTTCGTCAGTTCCCTTTATCAGCAGGGATGGCATTTTGCTAGTTCTCTTTATCAGCAGGGATGGCATTTATGGTGCTAGTTCTCTTTATCAGCAGAGATAGCAATCTTTTAAAGATTTTCTTTTGTCAGTTTCCCTTTATCAGCAGGGATGGCATTTATTTTGCTAGTTTCTCTTTATCAGCAGAGATAGCAATCTTTTGAAGATTTTCTTTTGTCAGTTTCCCTTTATCAGTAGGGATGGCATTTATTTGGCTAGTTTCTCTTTAACAACAGAGATAGCAAGCTTTTGAAGACATTCTTTTGTCAGTGTCCCTTTATCAGCTGGGATGGCATTTATTTTGCTAGTTTCTCTTTATCAGCAGAGATAGCAATCTTTTAAAGATTTTCTTTTGTCAGTTCTCTTTATCAGCAGAGATGGCAATCTTTTGGAGATTTTCTTCGTCAGCTCCCTTTATCAGCAGGAATGACATTTATATGGCTAGTTCTCTTTATCAGCAGAGATAGCAATCTTTTGAAGATATTCTTTTGTCAGTGTCCCTTTATCAGCAGGGATGTCATTTATTTAACTAGCTTCTCTTTATCAGCAGAGATAGCAATCTTTTGAAGATTTTCTTTTGTCAGTTTCCCTTTATCAGTAGGGATGGCATTTATTTTGCTAGTTTCTCTTTATCAACAGAGATAGCAAGCTTTTGAAGATATTCTTTTGTCAGTGTCCCTTTATCAGCAGGGATGGCATTTTGCTAGTTCTCTTTATCAGCAGAGATAGCAATCTTTTGAAAGGTTTATTTCGTCAGTTCCCTTTATCAGCAGGGATGGCATTCGTTTTGTTAGTTCTCTTTATCAACAGAGATAGCAATCTTTTGAAGATTCTTTTCGTCAGTTCCCTTTATCAGCAGGGATGGCGTATTTCGAGATTCCTTTGTCAGTTTCTCTTTATCAGCAGAGATGACATAACCTGGGAGAGTTTGTTTCACTTTATACCCAGCATACCTGACACTCGTCCATATTATGACAATACAGCATTTATAATCCTCCAGTAGAGGATTGCAAATTTACAGGTTCTTTGGTATTCAATCTCTGTGTATCCCGATTGTCTGAAAGCCGGTGCTATCATAGCCTCAGGACCAAGTCGATTGAATAGGCGCAGCTGTTGCACCCCAAAATTTGTCCTCCTTACTTTTTACTAACTGACTTATGTTGCATTGCATTTTGCATTATCATGTATGCATATCATTGGTTCATAGCATGGGTCAAGGTGCCTGAAGATGTTCTTCAAAGGGTCAAGCAAGAGAGTTCAAGTGGGTCACTTCCTCCTAACCAGTGCATGAATTAGGGTTTTGAGATTCTTGGGTTTATTGCTCCAATGGGCAAGCTCCTTGGGTTTTTATCATCACTAAATGGCATATCTTATCTTTGTTGGAGAGGATACACATCATATGCAGAGGAATTTGGATTTGGAGACTGTGTTATTTCCTCCTAGACTGAGGGTATCAAGATTAGGGTTTGCTATAAAGTCAGTTTATTTCTGATTTTTTGGGCAAGACTTGATTCTATGGTATTCCTTGGGTCCCTAAGTATCTAGGAATGGAAGATTGTCCATCAGTTTGATTCAGGGGAGATTCAATTGGCCAATGGATTAGGAATCAGGAGAATTGGGGAAAAGTCAACAGTGAGAGGAGAAGTCAATTGTGGAATTCTGAGGTTCTCTCCAAGGTTTTCAAGGTCTCACACCCTCCTATGGTCTTTAAGGGCCAGGTTTCATGCCATGTGTCAAGAATCAGGAGTTGGTACAAAAGTTACTAAAAATGGAAATGACCTATAATTTGAAAGTTTCCTTTTTGGGCAAGTTCCTGCACTGCATTCAACTTGACTTTTCACCATCAAGAAAGCTTCAAATGAATTTTTCTCCAACATGAAAGTTGGAGATCTTTTTCTCTTCTTTCCAACAAGTACTAGTGGGTCCCCATATCATTTGTGAAACTCAAGTTATGATCAAAAGAAGGCAAAGTGGTTTTTAGGGTTTCTCATGGTTCCATTTTCACAACTTTGGGCATAATGACCTATAATCAATTCCATTGCTTCATGCCACATTCTAATATCAAAGAATATTCCTTGAGGATTATTTTGGGACCAAGAATTAAGAAATTCCATGGTTTATTCTTGACTTGTTTTCCATTATTTAAAATTGCCAAAATGGCGAAAACTCATTAACCAATACATCTCAAAGCCCAAATCCCATACAGGTGTGAGTAGCAACTGAAATGTGAGGGATCCATCATGGAATTCTTAAGTGTACACGCATGGAGAGAGGTGTAACTCACATTATGCAATTTACTAAAAATCACCCAAACTCACTAAACAAGGAATTGCCCAAGCCCAAATCATTATCAGTGAAAAACCCTAGTCTATTTAAACCCATTCATGCACTGGTTAGGGTTTCAACACGTGACATTTGGAGGAGTGGAGAATTTGAACCCTAAAGCATCTCACATCCATATCTCCCAATCTACAAGGTTTTTTCCAAAAGTTCTTCCACAATATTCTTTCTGGGGATCCACAGAGTAAAAACCAACCATCATTCGCAGCTAAAAGCAAGGATTAGGAGTGCACCATCTCAGGTTAGCCATTCTTTTGACCATCATAAAACTCAATTTTTAAGTATGCATAATGTTGTGTGATTGTCACTGATGAATCTGATGTAGTTTTTGTTGTGTTTGGACATGTGGATTGATCATACCGTGAGTTTAAAGTTTTGGACCCAATCATTGTTTCAATCGTTTTTTATTATGCTTTGGTTATTTGCAAATTTGGATTGGATATTTGGAATCCTCACATTTTTCTGGTCAGAATAGTATATTCGCACGAAAATTCTGGGTTGTTTTAGGTCGCAGGTGACGGAGGACGGTGGCCGGAACCCTAGCTCCGGTGGCTGTGAGGGTTCCGGCGAAGGAAGTTGGCTGGAGGTAGAAGATACAATCCCCGCCCTTCGTTCTTTTCATCCAACGGCCCAGATCGTGCCACGTTTTATTTTTTTGTTTTTTTTTCTGATGATCACATGGTTATTACCCCACCATAGCTATCGTATGCCTTCCAATCATGTTATTTTAATTTAATTACTTTTTTTAGTTGACTTGTTTATGACCATTGGATGAATCGTGGGGACAGGATGATGCCAACGAATTAATGAAAAGCATGTGCCTGGCACATGGTGTGTGTATGGTACTCTGACCATTCGTGTGCGTGTGTACGTATCATTGCTACGGTGTACTTTTAATCTAGGCCCTTCATCATGATTATTTTTTATTTACTTTGACTGGATATGAAACGTTGGATGCATCTGAAGGTAGGTACTGAGTCAACTGGTGGACTGAAGTCCACGCGTGGGCTTTTTTTTATTTTATTTCTTTTCTGATTACTTAATTGGACTGGGTTTCCTATTCGTACCCCCCATTCTAGCCCACTTCAATATCCAACACATTTGGATTACTCAACGCACCCCCTTGCATTTTTATTTCATTTTATTTTTATTTTAACTATTATTTTCATTTTTAATTATTAAAATTAGTTAATTGCATTTAAAAAAATCCCAGAAAATTCATTCATACTTTTTATCATTTTATAAAATTTTCACAAATTTTATTTTATTCTTTTATCATCTAAATTAATTATTTTATTCATTTTCTTTTTGAACTATCCACATCATGCATATCTAATTTTGTTTATTTTGTTTCTTTGCATCCATAAAATATTTTCAATCCGTTCTTTTTGCATTTGTTAGATAACACTCTGAGATGCATTAAAATATTTTTATATCATTTTTAATTATTATTTCATATCACATTCTAGTCCTCTTTTTTGCACACTGAACCCTGCTTCCCACCTGAGCTTTGCCCAATTGTTTAAGTGACTAACATCTTGATTTTTTGCAGGAGTTTTTGGTATTTGGTTTGTCTCTGGTTGGGCAATATTGATGTTTAATTTTGTGATTTTAGAAATTGTTTTACTATTTGTTTAATGGCTCTTGGTGTGAGATTTTCTTGTATGCGTATCCTTGATCCTGTCTGATTATCTGTTTGAAAGGCACTTGTGCCATTGTCTTAGAATGGTTTATTTGACTTCTTAATTCATGTTTGGATTATTATCTCTATTATATGCCTTTGCTTGGGTTTCATCTATCTCATTTCTTTTACTTATGTCTATTCTGTACTAATCTTTTATGCAGGGACTAAGGTAAGTTATTTGAGGGTACGGATAAGTATCCATGTTCACCTTCAACTATTTCTTCTCCCATATTTTCCTTTTCTTTAGGCTTAGGTTGTTGTCAAACCTCACTAACCGTAGGTCATCCATGCATGATAACATTAGGACTCATAGTTCCCCTTAGAGTTTCCCTTGTGTCTTCTCTCTTCTCATCTCAAACTTTCTGAAAACACTTAATAAGAATAAAGTGTATTGCGCACGAGCCTTAAGCGTGGGGAATGAGAAATGAGGGGCTTCCTCTCATCTTTCTAGAGTGCTTAGCGAGCGTCCTGTCTTGGGACGATGCGTTATGTATTCGCCCCTGTGCCCTAGACTTTGGTGCAATGCAACTTATGAACTAACTTAAGTCACCTCTGTCCTAAAAAACACAAACAAACTTCAAACCTTTTTGTCCTTGGGGATTGTCAAACTAAAGGCTATTTTCAAAAAGGGCACGTTACCTTCCGTCTGAGTCGCAAACAGGCATCGACCCTAACTGCCGGACGCGAACTTAACGTCGCTCATAAAAAACACAAAAAGAACTTGGTCCGAACTACGTTGACTCTGAATTCCCCATTGCACAAAGGGGGTACGTAGGCCTAGGACGTCGACGTCCTACCGAGTCTGTCTTTGTTTCCCCTTATCCGTTTTAGCACAGCCATAGATGATAGGATAACTCACCCTTAGAATAGACAACAAGCGTGGATCCCATCGAGTACGATGGACGCGTGGGGTGCTAGCACCTTCCCCTCGCGTAACCGACTCCCGAACCCAGGTTATGGTTGCGATGACCATTCCTTTCCCTCTTCCTCAGGTTTATGCGGTGTTCCCTTTCCCTCTCTTGGGATAAATTTACACGGATGGCGACTTTGTTTTTCCGCGCCACTCTCGCGTTTGTACCTGGATGAAAATCCTGGGAGCGACAATAAGATTGAAAGAAAAATCTTAGCGAGCACACTAAACAAAAACCCAAAATCCCATACTCTCGTGTATCTATCAAAAAGCATCAGTCTTAACATCCTAATCCTTGTTCCCCACCAGAAAATCCCAGAAAGAAAGAAAACCGTATTGGCGAAAACACAAATAACCAGTATAAAGGCCCCCCACATTGATAGCATTCGTAACCTAACAGACCGCTGTTTAAACTCAGTATGCAAGCAGGGTTAATTGGAGACATCTATTTCCCTTTCTTCATCAGCTTTAATAGGATAAAAAATGAATCGACCTGTAGTAAACTCAACCGCAGAGAGCGACCAGCGCTTAAGAACCGCGTCCAAAATTGCTCGCTACACTGTCTTGTACAAAGCCCAAGATTGAGGCTAAAAGGGATTTGACTCTGCTGGAGAGTACTATCTGTCTTGTACAAAGCCCAAGATTGAGGCTGGAAAAGAGGATTGACTCTGCTTAGGGAAATTTATATGGTGTCTTGTACAAAGCCCAAGATTGAGGCTAAAAGGGGTTTGACTCAACAAGAGAGTGCTTTTATCTGTCCTGTACAAAGCCCAGGATTGTGGTTGAACAAGCTGGAGAAATCATTATACAAAGCCTAAGAGGAGGCTGACTTTTATTGGGGGAAATCATTATACCAAGCCTAAGAAGAGGCTAGAAAAAGATTGACTCACCAAGAGAGTATTTTTATCTATCTTGTACAAAGTCCAAGATTGAGGCTAAAAGGGTTGACTCAACAAGAGAGTGCTGAAAGGTGATTGACTCAACAAGAGAGTCTGAAAAGGTGATCGACTCAACAAGAGAGTCTGAAAAGGTTAGCTCCAATGGGGAGAATCATTGTACAAAGCCCAAGAGGAGGCTGACTATGCTGAGGAAGGATCATTATACAAAGCCTAAGAGGAGGCTATCTTCTGCTGGGGATTATTGAGATCTCGAGGCAGGTCCAAATGGGGAATCAACTCTTGTTGAGGATTATAGAAGAGTTGAGGTATCAGATGCCTTGAGGTTCTGATTTGGGATAGTGTTATACTGATGATAAACTGATCCTGGCTGGGGAATTTTAGGAGAGAGACTGGGTTTTAACTCCATTGGAGATTGATCCATAATGATAGGGGTTTCTCCTATGTTTGTAGGGAACTTGAGAATGTCTTTGAGACTCAAGAGGAGATTTAGATTGTCCAAGTCTACTGGTGTGGAAGAGTGTATCTTTGTACGATGCCCAAGAGGAGGCAGGTAAGGGTTGAGTATCAAACCTAAAATGGTTTGATGTGTTGACACTGGAAAGACTGCTCTAGCGAAGGATGACTAAGTTCTGCCTTATACCTTTAGGAGGTCTTCAGGGTCCTTGTATTAAGCCCAAGAG
This sequence comes from Lathyrus tuberosus, assembly GCA_022829125.1. Lineage (NCBI taxonomy): Eukaryota > Viridiplantae > Streptophyta > Magnoliopsida > Fabales > Fabaceae > Lathyrus > Lathyrus tuberosus. Next base: position 6,131,460 of record JALAZF010000278.1, on the reverse strand, counting down.
AAGGCATGAGAACTTCTAAGAAGCCGGAGGGTCCTTGTATAAAGCCCAAGAGGAGGCGGGGATGCTTTTAGGAAGCCTGTGGGCCCCAAGCCAAAGAAAAGTTCAAGAAATGCTATTCACCGAGAATAGATCATTTAGTGTAAGTTCTGAGGTTTGAAGAAATTCAAGAGATGTTATTCACCGAGAATAGATCAACTCTGGGGAGTAGAATTTCTTTGACAATTTCTAATAGTGACAGCCAGAGAAATGTTTCACGAAGAATAATGCCTTTCTCTTTGTTCCATATTGTTTAAGCCCAAAAGAAGGCAAGACTCTATCTGGAAATCCTATGGGGATCTAGTTTTGACCATATTAAAGAGTGACCAACTGGCTTTACCTAGTTCTAGACCTAGTTGCCGGGGAAAACTCTAAATAGATATACTAGTATATATACAGTTGATATATGACAAGTATTTAAAAGGATATGAAAGAAGGACTTACAGGGGAGCAACTTCCCACAATACAGTTATATATATGAAATCAGGTAAATGAAAGCTGATAAAAACTTACAGGTGAGCAAGCCTCCATGTTGTTCAAACAAATATATACATGTATATGTGCAAGTAAGTAAAAGAAAGCGGATAAAAACTTACAAGCGAGCAAGCTTCCATAACTGTATTGTTAGTTGTTTGAGAATTTAAAGAAATTTTTTATAACAACTGTATATTTGAACCTAAATCAAAAGGGAAGTTGTTTTTGAAAAGATTGTTGGGGCTTATACTCAAGGAGAAACCCAGATGAAAAACAGTAATCGTACCGTTGTTTTATAAACTGTACTGGGACTTATACAATGACTGAGGCCCAAAAGGTTTTATGTACAAAGGGATGGGTCTTACAACTCAAGGAGAGGCCCAGAGATGTTTTGAAAAAGAAAGATGGGACTTACAACACGAGGGGAGGCCCAAAAGATTTTGTTTTAAAAGGCGACGACTGCGCCGTGATTTTGAAAATACAATGGGACTTATACAACATCTGAGACCCAAAATGGTTTGTATTTACAAAGGATTGGGTCTTACACTCTATCAGAGGCCCAAATTGTTTTGAAAAGATTAGAAATGAGGCTTACAACTCAGGGAGAGGCCCAAAGTTTAATAGTTATCGCACCGTTGTTTTGAAAATCGTATTGAGACTTATACAAATGACTGAGGCCCAAATTATTTTACAAAAAGTGGGTTGGGTCTTATACTCTATTAGAGGCCCTAAAGTGTTTTGAAAGGTTTGATAAGGATCAAAAATCAAAGAATACCCTAATTTCATTTTTTTTAAAGTAATCCTTTAAAGAAAATTAATAAAAAATGATAAAAATACCAAATAAGTTTAAATAAACTACTTGTGATTTTTGGTTAAGGTTTGAAAAATGAAGTTTTAATCACAAGATGATTTAGAACTCATTTGATTTTGATTTTCAAGATAAAAATTCACTTTTTAAATGTTTAAAAAACAATAAAAGTGAATTTATTCGCAAAAATACCAACTATATTAAATAAATGATATAAATCTGATTTTTTTGTAGAATAAAATACTTTAATATTTTTTTGATTTTTCAGAAAAAGAACCAATAAAAAATGATTAAAATTGAATGAGAAATTAATTTTCAAAGTTATTAACCAAAATAATATGAAAAATAAAAATAGTAAAAAATGAAGCAAGTGATAAAAAAGAGGTCTGGGGCGAGGGGGATTCGAACCCCAGACCTCTCGCTCGCTAATACACACAAACCAGTTAATCAACCACTGGGGCGCAATGCCATCTCAAGGATAATATGGCAAGTGAAAATTATATAGTAAAACAAGTTGGATTTCTGAAGCATGGCGCCATGGCCATCTTCAACCTCAAGCTCAGATACGTGAAGGCTCCTAACTCCCTCATCTCTCAATCATTTCACATGATCCAAATATTAAAATCATGCGTTTTCAAATGAGGAACACAATGGCAATACCCAATTTTATTGAAATTAATTGAATCAGAACATATCATGATAAAACCTGAAGAACCCTAAAATTGGCATGAACTCAATGAAATCCTATACACGAATTATAAACAACAATTGATTGAGGGTAAATGATCTACAAACATCCAGAAACACAATGGTAACAAGAAAACATGTTTACGATGCATGATTCAATGAGTTTGAGAGCTTAAGGTTTACCTCTGCAAGTGAGAATTAAAATCTGGTTTGGAGGTGTTACAGATGAGTTCCAATGATTTATACAGCTTCCTTGTACCTCAAAGGATGTGTTTGAATGCTTGGATTGATTTGAAATGAGCTGGAACTGGTTATGGCACCCCAACTGCAACTCTGCTAAAAGCTTGAGCAAATGGATGGTGATTTTGTGAATTTGGTGTTCCAGATGTTGTTTTAGTGTTTGATCAGCTCACATATGATGTTTGTGAGGTGTGCGTGTGTGATTGGTTTGGTTGGAAACACACTCTAACTCAAAACCCGATAGTAACTTGCATTAGAAGGTATTTTTGGAGTGAAAGTTGTGACTCTGAGAAAGGCATATGTTTAGGACCTTTGGTGTACTTAATTTAAGCACAAATGAGCTCTATTTATAGTATAGAAAATTTTTTTTGGCATCAATAGTGTTTGGTAGCTTGGATCAGATTGTATTGAATGCCTTGGTTCTTTGGTCAAGGGTCTCCTCTAGCCATTGACTTGTGCCAAACTTTGCAGGTTTAGGTCCTCTGATATTTGGATATGTCTTGACTCAATTGGACTGGTTTGTGGTTCATTCATGCCACCTCAATGCATCACTTTAATGCTTGGTGCCAAATTTGAATTCCAAGATTCCTTTCATGATGATGTTGCATATGGAAGGCTATGTCTTTGGTATTTTGTGTTATGGATCAGATCATCCACTCCTTTGTATTGTAATTGATTAGAATTTTGATGATCAAAGTGTTCAACATCAATCCAAAGAATCGTGGGGTACAAGTTTGCCCCAAATTCTATCATGAAAATAGTTGCAGCAAGGCAACTTGGAATATCCATAACTCCTAGCTCAAATGGAGTTTGATGCAGTTCTTGGACATTTTGGAAAGCTGGCATATCCTATTTCAACAAGATGTCTAACTTTGGTTTTAAATCAACTTGAATTACAATGAAAAATGCCTCTACATTTTGGAAAAAATAAGGCAGATTCTGACTTAGTGAAAATTTCACTAAGTGTTGGAAAAATGTCATTTTCATGTTTTTTGTGATTTTACTCAAACAATAACTCAAAATCAATGATGAATTGGAATGAGGTCTAGTTGACATATTTGAAATATGTAACATGAACTTCAATCTGAGCTTTGAATGGGAGAAAAAGGCCTTAGGGTTTGGGAGATATGGCCTTGCAAAGTTGGTACCCTAGCCACTTTGTTCCATAACTTAGAAAAATTCTAAGTTTTTTATGGTTACCCCTTTAACAAGTTAAATCATTTTCTTTGATTTTTCTTGATGAATGATGATTCAAATCACATATTAACATTGTTTTAGGGTTAAGGAACCTTGGTTGACCAAAAATCCAAAAAGTCAAACTTGGATTTTTGTACAGTTGACTTTTTCATCAGATGAAATTTTGACTTTGTGATCCTTTTGTGAAATCAACTCTTGGGCTCAATTAAACTTCATGGATGGCCTCCAAGGGTATTTAGGAATGTCTTGGACCCCTCCCCAAGGTTTGAGATCAAGGGTAGGTCAACAATCAAGGATAGGGTTGACTTTTTCCATCAGAAACCCTAATTTGTGATCAGATGGTTTTGAGTTCTTGTGGCTTATGATTTGAGCTATTTGAGTCAATAAAATCTTGTAAATATGTCAATATGATGTATTTGAAGTCTTTAAAACTTTGAAGCTTCAAGCCACACCTCACTTCACAAGTTAACTCAAAGGGTTGAATTAGGTCAAAACCCTAATTCCTGATTTTTTTATAGATGGACCTTCAAGGTGATTTTACCATTGTGGGTGGGTTCCTGGGATGCTTATGAGCTTATAGGGCCATACATCGAGATATTGGCTCATGCCCAGATGAAAATTTTCATCTGGAGGCCTCAGTCGACCAAACCCTAATTTGGTGACACTGGCGATCCTGAGGCTTGATCCACTTGGAATGCTGCAACCTTGTGCTTGATTCTTGATGTGGGAGTCCTCTTGATCCTTTGTGGGTGTTTGAGAGACAAGACAAGTTGAAGATCATGTCATTTCTTGATTGATCCTTGCCTATATGCTCTGAGAGGGCTCAAAACCCTAATCTTTGATTGTAGTGAATGCTCAACCATCTTTGAGGAGATTGATGAGGCATGATGGTTCATCGATATTGTGATGATAATTTGCACAATGATGGGAAATCTTGGTGGTCAAAATTTGGGGTATGACAGATCGCTATACACATATACGTTTCGAACTCAACCTAAGATGAATATCTGATAGATTTAGGTTTAACATCCACGTGGGTATCAGATCTTAATTCTCCGTGTTGTCGAGTTGCGTGAGACATCATCAATGAGCCGATACGGTTGTTCTCTCAACTTTGCGTTAGACATAACCTTTGTTGTGAGTGATGTGTGGGGGTATTGACGAGAGATTTAGGTTGCGTACATTTGATTGGTAGATTTTTTAGTACTTGATGGGTAAAATGAAATACAAATCCTGAAGAGTTATTTCACGTGCTTTATTTACTTGTCATATGTTTTTCTTTTTGCATTTTTATCTCAAACCAAGCTTAGAAATGTAGAGATTGTCGAACGACATTCTTTACCTTGCACCGATCCTTGTGGAGACGATTTAAATCCCGGAGGGAATTCTTCTTAATCTTTTGATTCTTGTCGCTATGCTGCAGTTCAAACCATACTAATGACGTCAAACAAGCTAGGATCAGCACATTAAATCAAGAGTATCGAGCATGGTGAAAGCATTGCGGATATACGGAAAAGGTTCTCACATTTTATTAATCGATTAAATGCACTAGGTAATCCTGTTTCCAATAAACATGCTACTGACAAAGTTTTGAGGTGTTTAAGCAGGGAATGGCAACCGAAGGTCACCGCTATTAAAGAAGTAAATGATCTTAAGTCGCTTGATCTTACGGCTTTGTTTGGTAAGCTGGAAGAGCACAAGCAAGAGATTACTTGCTTGGCTAAATACGAAAAGGAATATGAACAGAGATTGAGGAATGAGAAAGGAAAAGACGAAGAAGAAGGGAAGAAGTCCATTGGTCTAAAGACTTCTAGCTCAAGGTCGTCTCAAGATGAGCAAAGGGAAAGTGAATCTAAAGATGACAATGAATCCGAAGAAGAAGATATGGGACTATTAATAAAGCAAGTCAATAAATAAATTTTAAAACATGGAGAGAAATATCCCAACAAGTACCGTGATAAATCAAGAAGGTTATCAAGTTCCTCAAAAGAAGAAGATGAGAGAAAAAAGGGGAAGTCACGAAGTACGTGTTACAACCGTGGTAAACCCAGTCACTTTAAGTCGAAGTGTCCTAAAATCAAGAATGAAAAAGGCTATTACAAAACGTATAGAAAATCTAGAAGAGCTTATGCCGCTTGGGAGAGCGAAAATGATTCGTCAAGTGATGATAGCTCTACTTCAAGTGATGAATCGCCCAATATTTCCTATATGGCAAACAAAGGAAAGAAAAAGGTTGTAAGTCACTCTAATCTTCAAGCTTCTCATGATTTAACTTTTTCTACACTTCAAGAATCTTTTGAAAATCTACAAAGACAAGCCATAGATGCTTCAAGATATTAGCTTCAAACAAGATAATTATCTCTCATTTCGAAGCTAAGATTGTTGAAAATGAAAAACATGTGGAAGGTCTAAGGAAATCTATGTCAGATATTCTAGAAGATCATGATGAGGATCCTAAATATTTGTGGTTTGGTTGTGAAACTTGTCACATTTGGAAAAGGGAGTCAAGGAATTTCATGGCTAAACTAGATAAGGCTTTCACACCCAAGGTTACTTTTGCTATAGATACTTCCAAGTATGACTTACCATCTCATAATCCGTATTGAAGGTATAGTTACATTAAAAAGGAACCAAATAGCAAAAGGTTATCTTCTCTTAACTCGTATTGTCACTATTGTTGCAAAAAGAGACACTCTATTGCAAAGTGCAAATTTAGGAAGCTTTTTGTTCCTAAAGGTGCCTTTGAACGGATGCCTAGATGCAACCAAAATGTTACTAACCCCCAAGGACCCAATGAAGATTGGGTACCTAGCACTATTTGTTAATCATGCAGGAAAAATTTCTTTACTCTATGAAGAGAGTATGATATCTCATTTATGGAGCATCAAGGCACAATACGGTGACATGTCCTTATTGTTTTGATTTATGTGACTAACAAGGCAGATTGTGTTATCAATCAGGTTAAATCTTTGTGTTTTTTTAAGTGGTAAAAGTATGTGAATGATTACTAATATGATATCTGAGAAGTGTCTGAAAGGTATTATGTTTAATAATGCAGGTTATCTTCGACTAAACTTTCTCAAGTACTTCAAACTAGGAGTGATCAACCTAAGATGATGAAACTTGAGGAGAAGCAAGATTTACATCATAATTGAACAAGATGAAGAGTCCAACTGTAGGAGATGGTCGTATTTTGAATTGGAGAACCTCCAATATTCATCAAATGATCTTCTTGGATACATTATTAATCTCACTTGCAAATACTTGTACAAGAAGAACAGTGGTAAGAGTGGTTGGTCTTGTTTGTGTTTTGTGGCACGTGTTTCATTTATTTCAACTTTCGTTCGAAAGTTCTTCGTCGAATGTAAGTGCATCCTTCGTCTTGTGTACGATGTGGTAATATCATTTCAACCCTATTTTTTGTTACGTACGTAAGTATTTCTTTTACCTGTTTATTGCTTAAGGATGTGTGATGAACTATGTGTATGATGTTTGTGATATGTGTTTACTTCCAATCCCAACAAATGCAGCCAGTTGAGGAATTTGATAGGTTCAAAGAAGTCCAATCAGGGGCAAATCACTTTGAGCAACAATCAATATGAGCCAATCACCACAAAAGTCGGTTAATCAAAGGAAAAAATTCTTCAAGACATATAGTGGGGCAATCCACCTCAAGAGCATAATAAGCCCACCCTCCAAAGGTCAGTCAATCAAAAGCAAACCATATCAAGAATTATTTAATCAGGGGCAGACCTCGTCAAAGTTTAGAATATTGAGGCAAGTCATCTCGAGGTTATCTCATGGCAAACTGCTTTCAATCTCCTTTTGAGGGGAACATTTTCAAAGATCCAGTAGGTTGGGGCAATATGAGCCTTAGAGGGGCGAGCCGTCTCCATGCTCTTAAGCTTCTCAAGCAAATCCTACAAGGCATCAGCAATTGATAAGTTCAAAATAAGTGTCAGGAAATCATGCTAGCACAACCCATCAATCCTCCAAAAGAATCCCCTTGGCCAATATAATTTCCATGTGTGTTAAATTTTCATCTGAACGCATCTAGCACATGATACTTGGTTGGGTCCTTGGTGTTGAAGAATCAAAACATCCATAGGAAGCCTTTATAAAACTCCCAGTCTATATGCAAATTCCAACCATGCATAGCCGAAGTGCACTTCGTGCTCATTTCGCATTGACCCAGGTCTTGTCATTGATTGTTGTCTTCTATTTTAAAGTCCAATTATTGTTGGCACATACAGAGAGTTTTATTACCCTGTTTGTTTTTCCTGGTGGTTCCTAGAAGTTCATGTATAAATCTTCATTTCAAGGAATTTCCATAAGCTTGGATGTTATTCTTGTTGAAAAAACTCCAATGATGTTTGTTTTGATTGATTTCTTCATAAAGAGTTGTCAAAGTCTTGTTTTGTGTGGATGATCTTCTAGTAAAAAGACTCAAATGTCTTGTTTGTGTGGATGATCTTCTAATAAGAAGGCTCCAAAATTGTCAGTTGTATTCTAAATGTTGTCAGGTCATGTATGAACCTGTTGATAAAGCTAATTTAAATTTTTCCCAGTGTCCTTTTCCCCAACACCTTTGCTGATTTTGCTCCCCAAGCAGATGTCTTGTTTAGAACTTTTCCTTTGTAGAGTTTTCCCTAGTAAAATTTCCTCCTAAAGGGGTACATTCTGGGACGTTGTCACAACCGACTATCAATGCCTGTCAACCCCTGAGTTGATGTTTCCTTGATTTTCTCGACCCTTGAGTCGATGTTGTTTCAATATTTTCACAACCCTCGAGTTGATTTGTTTTCAACCCCTGAGTTGAAGTTTTTGTCTTTATGTTTTGACCCCTGAGTCGATGTCTTCTTTGTTTCTCGACCCCCCGAGTTGACGTGTTCTCGACCCCCGAGTTGATGTCTTTGTCTTTATTCTCCCAATTCCCGAGTTGATTTGTTGTCTTGATTTGTTCTTGACCCCCGAGTTGATATTATATTAATTTTCTCAAATCCCCGAGTTGATATATTTGTTATCCCTAGTGAGTCTTCACCCATTGTCATTATCATTTCCTGTGGAACACCGCTACCATTTGGCTCCAACATTCCCCACATGTTTTCTCATCACCCATCATAAAAAGTTCATGTTAGGGTTCATTTTATCTCATCTCATATTCCCAGCAAACTAAACAAGAAAAGAGTCTTTCTTTCATAGCATTGCATATAATATCATTTCATCTACATTTAGGGACAAAATTTGGGTCATTTTAATATTTAACTATCTCCCACTGCGATCATATGAAGATTTACCTTCTCCATATTCTCTTGTTGAAGATACTTAAATAGGGGCAACTGCCATACCCCAATTTTGACCCCGAATATTTAAATCAATACAGTTATCATAGCACCGACATCATCTGCATAGCATAGCATGCATTTCATCTCGTTTAATGCTCAACTTGTCAGCTAGAATAAACTGTTGGATTTACAGGCGAATCGGTCAAACAAAAAGTCGATTGTGCTAAAATCAGTTGACGAAAAGTTTGAAAATTGAACTTGCACTCATCAGTTATATTAATCTATATTTCACGTAGTTTAACCCGGCGTGCTCGTTTTAAGTTTTAATAACTTTTCGACCACATTTTGATCAATCCGAGCCTTTTAATCGAGGAAAATTTATTTCAAAATTTGACCAAACACTATATTTTTCCGAGTCGTTCATTTCACGCTGATCATTTTGGTGTATTCATTTTAGTTTTTCGAACACTTTAATACCAGTCCGCTTTTTTGTTTTTAACCGTTTTCTTTTAAATTTTTAATTAATAATCATTTTAATTTAATAAGTTTTTAAATTTATGTTTAATTATTTTAAATATTTTTATTATTAATTGTTTTTTTATTTAGTTATTGTGTTTTAATAATATATAAATGTTGTTCTTTATCTAATCTTGGTAATACTTAATTTCTAAGTTTCAAAAAGTATTTTATTTTTTTCTTCATTTTTGTGAAAACTTGGATTTATGAGCATACACTATACCCCCCTCCCAGCTTGGGGAAAACGAAAGAAGTAAAAAAATTAGAAAAAGAAGAGTGAGTCGTCTTTGTGTACAAGACTCTCTCTCTCTCTTTGTTTCTTCATGTAACACACACAACCTCCAACAGACTTCATTCTACCACATATAAAAAACCATCTAATATCTCTCTTTGAAGCTACTCTATCTCTCTTCCTACTACTTCCCCATGCCACCTCTCATATCTCACATCACCAAAATATTTTCATCTCACATTTCCATCACTTTTATTCACAACACAAGCCATACATACTCTCTCATTCTCACAAGACACTCTCTCTCACGTAGCACTCTCCCTCCACTCACTATTCATCTTCTCACTAGTGCAAAGTGACGAATATAATTTTAAAATTTACATCCATTATACTGAAAACGAGTGTAAATAATAAACGCGGTGCCAAATTTGTAAATAAAATATCATTTGTAGTAGCAGTACGTGACAATAGACATCATATTTAAAAAAAAAGGATGTAAATTAAAAATATTATTATAATAAATTAAAATCATTACTATAATAATATCTCTATTACTCCCGTTAAAAGAAAAACAGATGTAAATTAAGATTGACTGAAAAATAATTATTTAGTTTAACAACTCTAAATATTAATATTAAACGTATTAATAAACCAAACTATTTTTTATTAAGTGATATATTTGGATAAGTAAATAAATTAATAGGTGTAAATTAATTAATTAATATTTTATAAATAAAATAATAACAAAATACATATCAATATATCAAATTTAATTACTGATATCACTCTAACCCATTTTTCTCTAAACCCTATTTCTCTCTAAATCCATTTCTCTTCTTCTGTTCGTCGTTTCCATTTCATCCCGAGTTCATCGTCTTCTTTTTCTCATCTCACTGTCGACGAACGTTTCCTTGTTGTTCTTCCTCAAAAACCCACAGATTTGCGTTGAAACCACCGTTTCTGATTGATCATGCTCTTCGTCGGTCAAATTGAAAGTTAATACACTGGATCGGAGATGCCGGTGGCTACTTCTGTTGTCTACTTCTTGAACCTCCGCGGAGACGTTCTCATCAATCGTCTCTATCGCGACAATGTTGGGTAAAATCTCTTCTCCATCACTTTCAGTAGAGATCTTAGTGATAAAATGAAATGAACAGTCTCAATTTTTTGTACTCTCAAACATGCTATGACCTAGTTTTTATCATATTCTTCAATTCTGAGTTCCGATTCTGGAAAGTAATTCGTGCTTATTCATGCTTATTCGTGTGTTAGATGTTGGATTGTATTGGTTACTTATATTGAAAACTATTTTGAATGTTTTGATTGAAGTATGTTATGTTATCATACCTCGGTTTCAATTTTCAAACAATATTTGTGGCAGATTTGCTGAACATTTTAGTGTAATGAAGCTAGGACTAGTTATAATGAGTTTTTTTTCCCGTGTAATATTAATGCCTCTTTGGGAAACCCTGGAACTTGTTGATTGTGTTGTTAGAGGTTAAAATAAGATTCTATTTGATGCTTGATTGTATATTCAAATTGGTTGCTTTACAGGGGAAATAAGGTTGATGCTTTTCGGACGCATATAATGCAAACAAAAGAACTTGGTACCTGTCCTGTGAAGCAGATTGGTGGTTGTTCTTTCTTTTACATGAGGATAAGCAATGTCTACATTGTGATTGTTGTCAGCACCAATGCTAATGTAGCTTGTGCTTTCAAGTTTGTAGTGGAGGTATTTAAACTCTGATTTTCATTGCCCTTTATCAAATGTTTGGCTTTCTCTTGACATCTTATTCTGGATGCTTGATTATGATTAACATTTGCATGAGATTATATAAATGATTGTTGTATGTCATTTTTTTCTTTACAGGCAGTTGCATTATTCAAATCATATTTTGGTGGCGCCTTTGACGAGGACGCGATTCACAACAATTTTGTACTCATTTATGAGCTTCAAGATGGTATGTAATCTGCATGTTGATAAATTAAATTCCTTCAATGTTCAATTATGATATTGTTCTATTATGCATGCTACTTCAGAAAGTCAATGCAAATATTTTAGTTATTAATTCTGGTAGTTAGAAGGGTATTTTCTAGCTATGTTATTATATAGGGTTAAATATGTTTTTAGTCCCTATAAAGTTTGAAATTTCATTTTTAGTCCCTCCTGGGTTTTGGCAACGGTTTTAGCTGGTTTTGGCAACGGTTTTTTTGTAAAAACCGTTGCCAAAAGGTAGGGAAGGACTAAAAATGAAATTTCAAACTTTATAGGGACTAAAAACATATTTAACCCTATTATATATCTTGTCTGCCCAAGTTTTTTAAATGAATTGAAGAGTTAGTGAGTTACATACGTGAATATGTGAATGTGATGGACCCTGTGGACCCAGTATAGCAGCTAATTTTAATAGCCAAGTAGTGCAACACTTAAGCTATTGTCATAAGATCTGTAAGATGTATTTTATATAACGGGAAAAAAGGGACGAGTGAAGGAAAAGTAACGAGAGAGGCGTAGTTATGCAAGTGGCAATTGAGTGGTTGCTGGACAGTGTATAATGGAAGATTTATTTTATATAATGTCTCTATTTTTTTCCTGTTAGTTATTACTATTGGCCATGGTTAGCCAATGGAACGCCAAAAATCTCTCTTCACTTCTTAATATTAAATTTGACGGCATATTATGGTTTCAATGCCGTTGCATTTACTGGAGAATGTATTTGACATGATTCTGGAGGCTGGAGAAATCCCTCACCATCGTTTATTTTTAGAATTGGTGATTCAAGCTATGACTCGAGATAATTATGAGCGAGCAGTAATCTTACTCAGCACCATGGCTTATGGGCCATACCGAGTAACTGAAAAGCAATGGACAGAACTGTTCAAAGAAAACAAAGACAAAATTGATCATGAAAAACTAGAGTTGCTGTTGGATTCTCTTGGTAATTGCACGGTTGTATCAGAAGCAACAGTCTCAAATTTATCGAAGTCATTGCATGTTCTTTGTGGATTAGGTTCATCAACAAACACTTCAAGTATCCATTTGGGAAGTGAAAATGTCAATGGTCTGAAAGAGGCAAATGAAAGTGTTGAACCTTGGAATGACACTTTTCTCGATAGTGGTCAAGCTGAACCAGATACATTTACCTTTAACCATGATCAAGTCGATAGTGTGAACAATAATGATGCGGTGGTTTCCATGCCACAAAACTCTGATATTGAAGATAAAGTAAGTTTACATGCAGATAAACTGAATTCTTTTGATCATCTGGCACATGTTAAAGCAAGAATACAAGTTGATGCGATTAATCAAGATAACACAAAAGGAGTGTACTTTAGTGGTAATGTCATAAAATTGAATATCTTTTTCAGAAAATATATTTACCATGAATGTATCCTCCTGACATGTCACGAGTATTTTCATCCGCAATAAATGTGAATGTTTTTGAGCCAGCTAGGCACTTGGCGTGCTCCGTCCGTCCTTCCCCATTTGTGTAATGAATGAACTCACCATTCCATCTGGCACTGCACAATCAACACACTTTCTCAATTCAACTCTCATATAACACCTAAATCTACTTCACACACATACAAGTTCGTTACTCCTTACACCGTAATACAGTTTGTTAGAAAAATGTGGAAGCTCATGGTTGCGGATGGAGGTACTCCATGGCTTAGGACATTGAATAACCACGTCGGAAGACAGGTATGGGAGTTCAATCCTCATTCTCGATCGCCGCAAGATCTCGACGATATTGAAACCGCTCGCCGCAATTTCCACAATAATCGCTTCACTCACAAACACAGTGAAGATCTACTTATGCGCCTTTAGGTTTTCATATTTCATATTTCATTTCCTTACTTTCAATTATTCAATTCCATTCATATTCAGTGTTTTACTAGGTATTTCTAAGTTTCTGTGATATTGATTTATTTTTTTTTCGGTTTAAAACAATGTAGTTTGCGAAAGAGAACCCGATGAAGGAAGTTTTACCTAAAGTGAAAGTCACAGATGTTAAGGATGTGACGGAAGAGGCTGTTGCAGCAACATTAAAAAGGGGATTGAATTTCTATTTGACTATCTAGAGTCATGATAGACACTGGCCAGGGGATTATGGACGTCTCATGTTTCTCATGCCTGGATTGGTAATATTCTTCCGAAGTTCTCGAATCACAACGATTGCCTCCAAAATTTGGATGTTTTCATTTAGTTTTTGTTTTCACTTTTCATTGATATTTGATAATGACAAGAACTCTATAATTAAATAGGTTATTACTCTGTCTGTCACCGGGGCAAAATGCAGTCTTAACAGACGAGCATAAAAAGGAAATGCATCGTTACCTCTATAATCATCAGGTAAGTGGTTCACTCTATCTTTCACACTAATCTACAGTTTTTTTAATTAGTTAAATGTAATTGAAGAACAAGGATGGTGGGTGAGGCTTGCATATTGAAGGTCCAAGCACAATGTTTGGCTATGTCTTGTGTTATGTTACTCTAAAGTTGATATCCTTTCAATGGTTCAAACTTTCATATGGAATTAGAAGTCAAGTTGCTATCTTTGTTGCAGGACTTTATCATTAGAGGACTTTATCATTAGAGGAAGTTAAATTTGGGTCACTAAAGACCGTTGTCGCCCAGCATCAAGACGTCGCTCAAATCATTTAAACATACCGTAATACCGACAACGACACCAAAAGATAATTGATCCTAGTACATTCTTATAGTTTAGTGTAGTTTTTGTCGGGATGGGATTAGGCAGAAATCATTTTCTATGATGATTTTCATATAACTATGCTTCCGCAAGAGAACGATCCTGTCAATATCGGTACATATCTATTGCAATGTGTCTGTGTTATGTCGTCATGGTTGCAACTTCCAGACATGTGCATATTGTCGAGGTCCATCAAGAATTGTAGTTCTGATGTTGATTCATGTTATTAGAAATGTATTACGTGACATTCATTATCTAGACAAAGCATAACTATTGTACGTTTATGTGTCTCCTGCTGTATTTTCTTATTTCATTGGTATTGATAACTCAACAGTAAGAGAACAAAATGTTTATGTAGTTGTTTTGATTGCATGTATTTAATGAAAAACATGTATATGTAAACATGATGTTAGGATGGTTGTTTTGGTTGTACTTTTTGTTTATTGAATGTTTAGTGGTATACAAAATATTTGATTAAATAAAAATATAGGTTCTAAATCTAATTAATATAATATAATTATGAAACTAAAACAAACATTCTATTTAAAGAAAACAGGGTGTAAAAATATCAACATCAATGGTAAAATCGGGTGTAAAAATGCCAACATCAATGGTAAAATCGGGTGTAAAATGCCAACATCAATGGTAAAATCGGGTGTAAACATGCCAACATCAATAGCAAAAATGGGTGTAATACACCGCGTTTTTACACCTTATTTAAAGAAAATAGGGTGTAAATTTGCAAACCTGTAAGGTATTCACTGCTCATTTTACATCTGATGTTTATGAAATTGGGTGTAAATTTGTTTGATTGAAATGCTATTATTTACACATTTACACCCGTTTTCTATAAAATAGGGTGTAAAGTGGAATATATATACATCCATTTTAAACAAAAATGGTGTAATATACCATCTATAAATGTATATATTCAAAATTTTACACCCGATTTCTATAAAAAAAGAGTGTAATATAACATCAAATTTACACCCGTTTTCTATAAAATAGGGTGTAAACTGAAATGTATATACATCCGTTTTAAACAAAAAAATGGTGTAATATACCATCTATAAATGTATATATGTCAAAATTTACACCCGATTTCTATAAAAAAGAGTGTAATATAACATCAAATTTACACCCGTTTCAAAACGGATGTAAATTTGTCAGACATTTCTCACCCGTTGAATTCACACCCTCCAATAACGGATGTTAAATGTATAAAAAACAGATGTAATTTCATATTTCTGCACTAGTGTCTCATTCCTTCGCACAAAACCATTTCCAACAACATGAACAATACTACAACTCACATGTCCTACCACCATTAACAACCAAGACTTCATACTTTTCTCATAAAAGAAGAAACCCATAAGGAGGAACATTTTCTCATAATACTAAAAACACTCAAACCTCCATGTAAACTACTCAAAACCAAACCACCATCTTCACATCAACCAAAACAAACCATGAACATCCCATACAACACCATGAAAACCAAACACGACAACCATTTTTCCTTCTCAAAACCGCTTCTTTTTCGCATCTCAACTTCAACCTCATTGCGACTTCGTTTTCGAACATCCTAGCTGCATTGCCACTCATCCTCGCAATGAACATCCAAAACGCCATTCCGCCGCCGTAACAACAACAATTTAAGCGCACAACCATAACCAACTACAACACTTCATCATCTTCTTTCATGCATCAAACACACCACATAATAGATTATGTTTAATTTGATATCTGATTCATCATCTTTCTTCGATACTCCATCATCTTTACTTGGTTTTGTTTGGTTTGATATCTTTCATTTATGTTCTTTAAAATGACTATGTTTGTGTTGTTCTTTGTTCATCATGGGAGAGTTACATGATTAGAGAGACATGATGATATGAGTTTTGAACAAGAAGGTTTGCATCGATGTGAGAGGAAGAGTTGGAACTGAACTCTTTTCTTTTTTTTCTTCTCTGCGAGGTGCATAGTAAAAGAGGAAGTAATTTGTCTTTTGTTTTTATGTTGCTATTGCCTTGCCATGTGTCTTATTTCTACTATTCATGGTAGTATGAGTTTTAATAAAAGGGGAATTTTATGTTGTTTCAATGTTTGATGTTGGCTGGACTACGGGGCCTGTCGCCTCTTCATCAGCATTTTTTTGGGGTTTATTTTTTTCTTTTACTTATTATTATTATCATTATTTAAGAAAGGTTAACATTGTTAATTGGGCTTAGGCCCATTTTCATTTTTTACACCCCATGATTATTCATACATCTTCATGGTTTATTACTTTGATTACTTTTAATTAGTAATTGTTTAATTGTTTAAATTCTTATTCTATTTAGCTAGTTAAATTATAATGTAATTAATTTCCTTTTTTTATTATTATTTTGGTTAAGTAGATTTTGTCTAGTTGATTTTAATGTGTTTGATCATTTCAATAATTATTTCGCATATAAATAATCACATTCAATTTCACCAACGCTTCTAATGAATTTCAAAATAAATACAATTAACCTCAAACCATTTTACAATTCATTTTCAACTGTTTCACAACTCAAACATGTTTCAAAACCTTTTTTTCTAAAACACGAAAGAAGAGGACCATTGGAGTATAGCATTTCGGTGGGAACCCTTGAATGATCGGTCCCGAGCCTCGCGCATTGGGATAACCGTTCGTTCATTTCCTTCGTTCTTAAAACACTGTAATTAACTTGGACAAATAAGGGTCGTTAAGATCTAGCATCTTATCGTAACTCTTTGAATGATTGATTATTATCAAACGCTTGTTGTCCATCAAACAATTTTCTCAATTAATAACTTGAATGAAAAAGGGTCGTTAGGATCCAACATTCTGGCGTAACTCTTTGAGCAATTGATTCTCATCAAATGTTCGTCATTCGCCTAAAATACATCCAATCAATCAAACTATCTTTCTCGCCGCCGTGCGATCTAAAAACTTTTTCATAAACGAATGATATTGTGTCTTGAGACGACGCAAAATATTGCTTCGTCCACAAACTACTTTGAGTTGAGATAAGAAGCGTTTCCCGCAAATGTTGATTTGTAAATCCATTCTGCTATGATGCAAACGTCCGCTCCTCACGTGTTTTGGATAAAGCGATGTTTTCTATCGAATGCAACTAAATATATTTCGCTAAAATTGACCAACAAACAAACCTTTTTTCCTAGGACTACAGATGCTCTGATTTCTCATTTATCAATGAGAATACGTAGGCACAAGGGCCTTAATCATTAGCGAGCCACCTTTCACCTTTTTTACCGTAGTTCCCGGACTACGAAAGTTCTGAGTTCCTCAGTGCATTATGAGGATACGTAGGCACGAGATGGCAAAGTTTTGTCGAGCCCCCTAGTAATAAAATCCCTTAGGTCCCCTTTCTCTTTAATAAAAATTCTAAAATATTTCTCTTTTCCCGCTGAATAAATAGAATATTAGAACTTAACATAAGTTAACACCCATTCGACCCTAACTAAATGGTTCCCGTTGAGTACAAAGGATATGAGGGATGCTAATACCTTCCCTTTGCGTAACCGACTCCCAAACTCAGATATTGGTTGTGATGACCATATTTTTGTTCTGTCTTTTAGGGGTTTTATTCGATATTTTCCCTTTCCCTCTATGGGAATAAATAAAGATCGGTGGCGACTCTGTTAAGTCCATCCCACGAGCGTGCGATTGCACTTCGCGAGGTCGTTCTCATTTTTTGAGGTACGACAGATGGCGACTCTGCTGGGGACTTTCCCATCCCTAAGTGAGTCAAGCTTAGTTTAGGTAGGTTTTTGTATGTGTGTTAGCTTTGTTTTCTTCTATTTCTTCTTTGATTATATGTTTTATTGCTCTTGCTTTCCATTTATATCTCTGTATATTCGTGTATGGGTTTGGGATCTGATATCATGATTAAAGCTCTACGCCCGAGCTTTGGAAAAAGAAGATAGAAAACATATGTTAGATTTGGATGTTGTGTAGTGTTAGTCACTAAGGGCCACTCCTTGTGTGCCTAGCATGAATACTCCTCTAGAATAGACCGATTCGTAGATCTCATTATAAGACAGCTAGCTTGTCGCATAACACTGATTCATGAAGGGTCCATGACTTTAAGACCCCCTATTAGAACCAGTTTCTGCTTTGGTGGTTGTGTAATGCTGGACTCCAAGGATCTCTCCTTGTTGCAACCAACATGAAGACCCCGCTCAGAAGAGACCTTTTCGTCACTCTTGTCATAATGTGGCTCGCCTGTTGCATGACGTTGATACGACTAACGTCAATGACTCTGGGAACCTTACCCATCAACCTAGAAACTATCCTGTGAGCAGTTTATGGGTAGAAAGCATAGAATTGTCCACTATATGGAAACCTACCTAATAGGGTGTTTTGATTTACTCGTGTTATCCTAGATCCTAACCATACTTGCATTGCATTTTCTTTGCATACAAAAAAAAAATCAATTCATGCATCTGCATTCATCAACATGCCTATCATTTTTCAAAATACAAAAAATCATATGTTCACATACATTGCATTTGCATTTGTCAGCATGTATTGCATTTCATTAAAAAAAACTCATCCTCATCATGTGTCTATAACCCACAACTGATTTCCTGACACGTACATCAGACTTGAATATTCAGGTTGGCTCATGATTAATATTTTTAAATTTCTTATGTGTTCGCTTCATTATGTGCAGACATATAGCTTGGACATGCCGACACATATGCTCTGAAGTCGACTCATAAGTTCCTTTTGGTACATTCCTCTTCATTTTTATCCTTGTTCTTACATGCTCAACAACACCCATCTTCCCCCAATCCACTCAAATACATCAAATTCACTAAAGTTTGTGTTTAATTTCAATATCACATCATTAATCCGTCATTGGTCCTCAAATTTTTGTCTTATCTTTCACAAATCCATCATTTTTCCCATTTTTCTTAAAACCCGCAAAACTCATCTGATATCATTAAAAAAATTTGAAATTCTCTATTGTCTTGTGTTTCTTGTTGTATATTTGTGTTGATATGTTGCTATTGCTTGTGTTGGAGTGTGTGGGTACTCTTGAGTCTCTCATTCTCTCACATTTTTCGTTCAAACATTTTCACAAACACCTTGTGTGCACATTGTATCTCACCATTCTAATGGCTTCCAAGTCCAAGAGTGTATCCAAAGGGAAAGGCAAGGCTTCTTCATCCACTTCTGCCTCAAAGAATTCATTTTTGTTGGTTTCGAAGAAATATGCTAAGGATTTTAAGCTCAAACACATGACTCGCCTAGTTGTCAAGCAATACATGTGGAAGAAAAAGACTATTAAAGTTTTGGATCTTCCCAAAGTTATGAATCATGTTGAGCATCAAAACCCTAATTACTTCCTACAGTTAGCTCAATACTACAATGAGGATTTCTTCCGTGTGTTTTATTCGGGACTGCACGACCAGGAGGGTGCAAGCTTTAAATTTTCTATTGGAAACAAAGTGTATCATTTCACAAATGATTTGTTTAGTACTTTATTTGGCATTGCTATTAGTGATCCAGACATTGACGAGGAATTTGATGAAGAAGTAACCGATGAGGTGGTAACCGACTCTGATAAGCACAAGGATTTCGATTGGAATGTTCACTTGAACGAGATGCTTAAGGTTCCTCGTCCTTCAATTTGTTATGACCTCGTCTCCACGTGACAATTGAAGATGTTGCCTCAAATTCTGCTATGGATTGTGTCTCATGTCTTTTGTCCGAAGAATGGTGGTTTCTCAAGAGTTGATTTTCTTAAAATTCATCTGGTGTATGTCTTGCTGCACAAAGTCAAAATCAGCTGGCCATATTACTTCGTCTATTGCATGTTTTCTGTTAGAACATGCAACAAAGGTACATCTTTGTGCTATCCATCTATGATTGCAAAGATTTTGAATCATTTCAACATTGGTCTGGAAAACCTTGTCTACAAATCACCAAGTGCATTACAAGAGTTCTCTCAACGTACTCTTACAAACATGAGCTACTTTTGGGATATTAACCATCGAGCATACTATCTTTACAAGAACGGAAGGAAGATTTTTTACTTTGGTGATCCAAATGCTAATGGCGATGAGGCTAAAGTAAATCACATGAATAACGAGCATCCTATTAAAATGCCTAATGGGGTTCCAGATGGTGATGCTACTATGTAAGATCCGAATCAGGGAGTTGGTCATAGTGGTGGTTTTTGTGTTGGTCTTAGTGACACTGGTGATATTATTACTATGTTGCAAAACATGCAGGTGCAGCAAGATGAGAGGTATGTCGCTCAGACGGAGCAATTTCGTCTAATGCAGAAGCATATGGCCACCCAAGACGCTGATTTTCAATCATTTGTTGTGTATACGATGGAAAGCATCATGTCCATACGTAACACTGTTAATGAAAATCATGCTACTGAGATGGACAGGTTGAACCACATCATTCAGACTAAAGAAACAGATGGTGATCATTACAATCACTTTTACCACGAGTTGTGTGAATTTGGCACATTCGATGCAAGACAAAGGTCGAGAACGCGCAGAAGGAGTTGATTGGTGCTGAGAATGTGTTGGTGTCATGTTTATCATGTGTTTGTTGTCTTTTGGATTGTGTTATTTTGAATTTCATCTATTGCATTTTCTATGTTATAATGGTCTGCTTGTTGCATTTTGGTTTGTATGAACAACATTTCAAGTTACTACATTGTTTTACTATGTGTTAACTTTGTATCTCTTATGAATATTGTTGTTGTTGTTTATTGAGCTTGTGTTCTTTACATAGTTACTTTATGTGAGTGCACATCTTTTCTTTGCAATTGCCTCTGTGTAGTATATGATATATGTGACCTGTGCATCAACGTAATGCTTCTAATGGATTAGTTTTCTCTTTTTCATGTTATCAAAGGGGGAGAAGATATTGAAGAGGATAATGCATAAATTTAGGGGGAGCTATCAAGGATAATGCATAAATTCAGGGGAGATATTCAGTGTACCAAAGAAAAATGCAATGGGCTACAACTACATCATTTACGTTTGCCATCATAAAAAAAGAGGGAGTATGTGAGTGTTATCTACAAATTTAACCGGGTTTTGAATGATATCAAACATGGTAGTATATCATAGCCTTTTTGTATATTGGATGGTATCAACCTACATTTAAATGTTCATTTGTCATTTTAGCCTTAGGATGCACAAAAAGAGTCCTTGAACAAGTTTGATAGGTCTTAGGCATGTCATACACATCAAAAACCAACTTTTGTGTGTCAACATAACTTCACAGGTCGGCCTATACGTCATCAGGTCGACCTATGGAAGCTTTTGCTTCAGTACAGGTCGACACATCAAAATTTCAGGTCGGCTCCCACGCTCCAAGAATGAAACCTGTAGGCTCTGCCCACAGGTCACCTCACAGACCGGCCTGAACACCTTCATAGGCCGACCTATGCAACTTCAAACTTGAAATTTTATTTTTTCATCTTATTTTTCTTGCATCCTCTTTGCCTATTTCCACATACACATATATATACTCATACATGCACCTTTTTCTAGTAAGGTTCTAAAGAGTAAAACCTAAACGAAACCAGATTACAAATTGCCCATCATCTTCATCTTTTCTTCTATGCATACACACAATTGAACTACACATAATCATTTTTTGATTGGGTGACCATCAAGATTAGGGTTGATAACGTCCAATTAGGCTTTGTGTAACCGAGAATATTAGGTTGGGAACTATGTGTGTTTCAAATAAGAAAACCAAGGTGGGGTTTTCCTTCAAGATCGGTGTGATTTGAAGGTTTTGGATAAGATCACGTCAACATAGATTCGACCGAGTGATGGCCATGGGACAAGGTGGTTTCCTTGCAAGGGAGCAGCGCGAGACGGTGAATTATGTTCGGGAATCTTGGGTTTCAACAAGTTACGTGCTCGGGAAAATTGGTGGATTGGAGTCGCGTTGTTGCTCACTTCATAAAGCTTTGATCAAGGGTTTGGAGGTGGAAGAATCAACACAAAATAATATGGTTTTTGGGGTTTGCATTCTTCATCTCTTGTATAAACGATTTCGCAAATAAAAGGTTAATTGTAATTATCTCATTTCAACTTGAATTGAGGGCAGGCATACCCATAGCGAGGCCGATTGAGGAACTGTCTAAACAAATCTTGGTCTCTCCCTCTTTCTCTTTCTTTTATCTCTTTATCGCTTTAATTGTTGATTTCACAATTTATCGAGTTCATCGTTGTTTGATCAATTTGATTGGAAATTATTTTTCAATTATCTTTTAAAAGTGTTGTTGTTGTTGATATAATCATAATCACTTTGATTGTGATTGACTTTTAACATCTACAAAACAAATTGAATTTCCAATTGCTATCGATTGCATACCAAGTGTTCGATAAATTGTTCGTGCGTATTTTTAATTATTTTTTTGATTCATTGGAAATACGAGTTACGAATAGCTTTGAATTTAATTGATTCGTAGCTTGATTGTTATTGAACATTTACGTTCATTATCATTCCGTTTGGTTTGCGATACGTATATAGCTTTAAGATAGTAGGTTTGGTTAGATGATTAGATCCTGATCGTTTTTCTGCTGTACCATATTTTTTAAAATAGATTTTTGTCAAAGTTTTTGGTTGTAAAATTTGTGATCTATTCACCCCCCCCCCCTCTAGATCGAAATCTATTGTCTAACAAGTCTATCGTCTAAAATTTGATACGAGTGATATAATTCGCATGGAATATAAGGAACAAAAGGACTCAAAAACCCTAGGCACTAAGAACTTAATCTAGCCATAAAACCCTTGTCAAACATGAGAATTAATTCTCCTTATATAGCAATGTATTCAGGGCTTTTTCTCCTTGGATTTCTGAATTAAATTAGTCCAGAATAATAGCTAAATCTGTTGGATTTTATTTTCTACTTAAATATCTCCAACAAAAGATCTGATTTGTTATATTTCATATTCAAATTTAAATTCAATTTAAATCTGATTTGAACAGTTGTCAAACAAATCAAACAAATATTGCTAAATAATATGCAATAAATTTGATTGAATCTCAACCATAAATTTCGCACCTAACAACATCCATCATGACTTGTTAACTAGGCATTACTACAAATAATACATTTCATGACAAAGTTTTCATCTCATCCAATGAAAATCCAAGGTCAAATGACCTGAAGCACGTCATTTTTTCAAGTTTA
This sequence comes from Lathyrus tuberosus, assembly GCA_022829125.1. NCBI lineage: Eukaryota > Viridiplantae > Streptophyta > Magnoliopsida > Fabales > Fabaceae > Lathyrus > Lathyrus tuberosus. The sequence goes on along the minus strand of JALAZF010000278.1, from coordinate 6,108,057 downwards.
ATTTTATCCCTCGGTTTTGTAGAAAACCGACAGGTTATGTAGCTCACGGTTTGAGCTTCAATTCCCATCTCCTGGGAATTTATGCTTTATTTGGAACCAAAATTTCACCATTATTTTATAAATCATTTTATACCTCAGTATTTTAGAAAACCAACATTAAAAGTTGATTAATATTTTATTTAAGTAAATTGAATGCAACTTTTACCTTGATTTTGTTCTCTCGTTTTTCTGAAAACCGAGATGTAAACTCTAAATAGTATTTTAGTCACTCATCAAAATGTTAAGGTTCATTCACTTTTTACGCCCTAACACTTTTCTTCAATTGAATCACCATTCTCCCAACCTAACAAAGTGAAACACCATCTTCTCCAAGGAGGAAGGAAACTCGAACCTCAAACCAACACTTTTCTTCGACTCCCTCATCACGTTTCCTGTATTTAAAACTCTCTCCATGGTATTATTGTTGTTGATGTATTTGTAGTAGTAGTTGTTGTTGTCGTTGTTGTTGTTATTGTTTTTGTTGTTGTTGTTATTATTATTATTATTGTTCTTGTCATAGTTTTGAGACTTAGGGTATAATGTAGTATTGTTTTTTAGGTATTTGTAGTTGTTGTTATTTACTGTTATTGTTATTGTCATGGTTTTTGAGACTTAAGGTATAATGTAGTCTTTGTTTTCAAGTATTTGTAGTTGTTGTTGTTGTTGTTGTTTATTATTGTTGTCTTATTTTAGAATGTTCATTTTTATTTTACTTTCAGAAGTTGTATGTTATTATGGATCATAGTTGGATGAAAGCCAATAGATTAAGTAAAGAGTATGAGAATGGAGTTATTCAATTTCTTCAAATCGTGGAAACAAAAAATCTTCCTAACAATAATGAAATTTTTTGGTGTCCTTTTAAAATTTGCCGAAATACACAAAAACATCCAAGGGATAATATATTCAATCATTATGGTTATGATGAAATTATTCAAAATTACACAAAATGGGCATGACATGGTGAAATTACAAAAAAGACCTACATCACATAGATTTAAAGATGATGAATTTATAATTGATACTCTAGAAGATATGATACGTGATATTGAAGTAGATGCTTTTAAGAAAGCTCATGTGGAAGATACTTTGAAAAGTGACATGGAAGAGTCGTTATATCCGGGATGCAAAAAATTTACAAGATTGTCAATTGTGTCAAGACTATTTAATCTTAAGGCAAGAGGTGTTTGGTCGGATAAAAGTTTCATTGAATTGTTTGAAATGTTGCAAGAAATGCTTCTATAAGGTAACACGTTGTCGAATCGTAGTTATGAGGCCAATAAGATATTGTGTCTAATGGGTTTGGACATTGCAAAATACATGCATGTCGTGATTATCACATATTATATAGGAAAGGGTATGAAAACTTGAAGGAGTGCCTGAGGTGTGGGAAGTCACGCTACAAGAAAAAGGACAATGATGTTGAAGATGATGATGGTATAACTAGAAAGGGTGTTCCTTCTAAGGTGATGTGGTACCTACTGATAATTCAAAGGTTCAAGAGACTGTTTACTAATGTAAATGACGCAAATAATACTAGATTCCATGTAGATGAAAGATTATGTGATGGAAAATTTCTCCATGTAGTTGATTCATTGCAATGGAAGAAAATTGATACGTTGTTTCCAGATTTTTCCCTTGAGCCAAGGAACCTTAGGCTTGGACTTGCCACTGAATGAATGAACCTATTTGGTAATTTGAGTACTAACCATACTTCATGGTTTGTTCTTCTCATAATTTACAACATATCTTTGTGGTTGTGCATGAAGCGCGAATATATGATGTTATCAATGATGATTTCGGGTCCAAAACAACCAGGAAACGACATATATGTTTATTTAATGCTATTGATTGAAGATTCAATAATTTTTTTGGAGTAAGGCGTTGATAATGATGATGTGTATACAAGTGATAACTTTAAGTTGCATGCCATGTTATTTTGCATAATCAATGACTTTACTGCATACGATTTTTGTCTGGGTACAACGTCAAGGGACATAAAGTGTGTCCAATATGTAAAGATGATACATGCTTCCACCAATTAAAAAAGGAAAATATACTTTTTACCTTGGGCATAAAAAATTTCTAAGAACTAATCATGCATACCGTAGATTATGGAAGGCTTTTAATGGAAAATAGGAGTTTGGTATCACTCCAAAGCCCTTAACCGGGAAGAAAATTTATAAAAGATAAAAACACATTAATGTTGTCTTTAGAAATAAACGAAAAATTCCTGTGGAGAAAAATATTTGGAAAAAGAGGTCGGTGTTTTTTTATCTTCCAATATTATCTAGCCTCGATGTAAAACAATGTCTTGATGTCATGCATGAGGAGAAAAATGTAAGTGATAGTTTGATTGGAACACTTGTAAAAATTAAAGGCAAGACAAAAGATACTAAGAAATCATGTGAAGATATGGTGGTGATGGGTACAAGACAAGAGTTAGCCCAAAAAGATATAGGAAATAGAACATATTTTCCCTTGTATGTCATACTCTATCTACAAAAGAAAAAAAGATTTTGCAATTGTTTGTAGGGTATCAAACTTCCCCCAAGGGTACTCATCAAATGCGAATAAAATTGTGTGAGTGAATGATCTCAAATTAGTTGGCTTAAAATATCATGATTGTCATGTCTTGATGCAACAACTTCTACAAGTGGCTATCTGTGACATTCTACCAAAAAATGTAAGAGTGATTATAACTAGATTATGATTATTCTTCAATGTTATATGTAGTAAATTCATTGAGACTAAAAATTTAGATGAGTTGGAACATGAGGCTGCAACTATCTTGTGTCAATTAGATATGTTTTTCCCTCCATCATTTTTTGACAATATGGTTCACTTAATTGTTCATCTAGTAAGGGAGATTAGAATTTGTGGTCTAGTTTATTTATGGTGGATGTATCTGGTAGAACGATACATGAAGATATTTAAAGGGTATACAAATAATCATCACCGTGCAAAAGCTTCGATCGTTGAATGGTACATCACTGAAGAAGCTATTGAGTTTTGTACAAACTATTTGTCAGAAGCAAACTCTATAGAAATTCCTGAGTCTCGTCATGATGGAAGGTATGATGGTAGAGGTATTCAAGGCTTAAATATTAAGACATTTGACCGAGATGTATTTCTTCACGCACATTTGTATGTATCGAATAACCTTAGTGAAGTTCAACCTTACTTGACCATTCACAAAAGTCTTCTCAAGGAAAAATTCCCTCGAATGAGTGAAAAAATGTTGTTGACAGAGCATAACAAAACTTTCATAACTTAGTTTACTAAAAGGTTTTCTAAAGCGAGTAGTGCATTAGAGACAATTAAATGGATGTCACATATGCCTAAGTTTAATGTAATAACTTAGAGTGCATACGACATTACTAAATATTCATTATATACAAAATCAAAGGATGATCGTAGTATCGTGCAAAATAGTGGGGATATGGTTGAAGTTGAATCCATGTACTTTTCTAGTTTGAAAGATAAGAATCTTGTACTAACATCTAGAGTGTACTTTGGTGTCATTGAGGAGATTGATTATGTTACTTTTAAAGTGTCCTTATTTAAGTTCAAGTGGATTGATAGTAACACTGGTGTAGAAACTGATGAATTAGGATTCACACGGGTTGATCTTCGAAAGGCAACTTTATGAACGAACTATTTATCATGGCATCCCAAGCAATACAAGTTTTTTATGTCATTGATCCTTCTAACACAAGATAGTAAATTGTTCTTCAATAAAAATATATTTCTGATTGTGATGAAAATCAAGATTTTAATTTTGATACCCCCTCTTTTACAACACATGTACATCTCTCATCAGAAGAAAATGATTTCGATGATGATGTACATGCTATTCGTTGTGATCATCGATAGGGGATATGGGAAAACTAGGGAGAAAATGTTTTATAACACTTATTAATATATATTTACTCATTTATCTTTTTATATTCTTTTTACTAAAGATTTAATGTTGTTGTTGATGATCTTAATTGGTTTCAAATGTGGTTCAAATTTTAGGTGCTTAATGACCGATTACAAACCACAGAAGAGAACTTTTGGATGGCCTATAAGACTTTGCATTTTGGCTATTGCTTTTATTGGTTAATCATTTGTTTTAATTTTAATTTGTTGTAAAATTATAAGGTGTACATGTGTTATTTTGGCTTTCCAAATGATGTAAAACAATGAACATTTTTGATACAATGATTCCGTTTGAGAAATGGGAAAAAGGTATAAAGTATATGTTTCAGAAATGGCCAAAATATGGTTCTGTAATAATGTATTTGTTTTAAAAATAGGCAAAATATGGTTCGGTAATATAGGTTCAAACTAAAATATAGAAAGAAAAAAGCAAATAACAATGTTTTCCCCTCGGTTATTATTTTAAAACGAGGTAATAATATTACTCTATTACCTCATTTTCTCAAATTACAGAGAAGAGAGGTGGCGCGCCATCCAGTTCTGAAAAATAATAAAAATGCAGAAGCTGAAGATCGAACCCATGCAAAGAACACTTTACCCCTAGGTTTTGCAATGACTGAAGGGTAAAGTGGCAAGGTTTCATGATGCTCTTCGTTACCTCGCTTCTATAAGGTTTAATCCATTTCCTGTTCGAGGTAAAATGCGTATATTTGTATTAGTGAGGGCCAGATGTTGTACTGCACACATGCTGGAACATCGTGTTCCACATGTTGCACCAGAACATTCGAATTAACTCTTCTTCATAAAATATAAATCTTCTTTATAGAGTGAATCATGGATTAGATAATTCTGAATCAAAACTACAATACCATCTATCTGTTGTCAGAGACCAGATGTTGCAGCACACATGTTGGAACTTCATGTTCCACATGTGTCCCTTATGTACTAGAAACATCTTGAACTTACTCCATGTTGTTTTGCATAATGCATCTAATTCAAAAGGAGAAACATAGAGAAATGGGCGAGTTTAACCCTAAGGGAACCATCTTGAGTGTTTCCCTTAAGGATATTCAAGCATCTATTAGATTTTTAACCTGAGTTGCATCTAAAGCTTTAGTTAATATGTCAGCTAGTTAATTTTCAATTACAACATGCTCAAGGTTTACAATTTTATCTTACACAAATTTCCCGATGAAATGATAACGAATTGGTCCGATTGTGTTGTACAAGATTATTATAAACATTAATAGAACTTAAATAATCACACTATAATGTCATGACATCTTGTTCGACATCGTACTCTTTCAACATCAATTTCATCCAAAACGGTTAGGTGTAACTGCTCTTTGCAGCAATGTACTCAACTTTTGTAGTAGATAATGAGACACAATTTTACTTCTTGGTGAACCAAGAGATTAAGTTATTTCCAAGATAGAAGCATCCACCATATGTGTTTTTTCTATCATCAGCACTCCCAGCTCAATCAGCATCATAATACCCTACTAATATTGAGTTAATATCATGAGAATAGAGAATACCATAGTCACAAGTCCCGTTTATGCATTTCATGATCCTCTTCATTTGAGTGAGATGACTTGCCTTACGTTTAGCTTGGAATCTAGCACAATCATCAACATAAAATGTGATGTCAGGTTTGCATGTTGTGAGATATAACACACTGTCAATCATGCTTATGTATAAACTTTGATCTATATCAACATCATTATCATCTTTGGTTAATTTCACATTTGTTGCAGCAAGAGTTATCTTGTGACTTTCCTTTCCAAGACCAAACTTCTTCACTGTACTCTTTGCATACTTTCTTTGAGAAATAAAGATGTTATCTTCCATTTGCTTTAATTGTAGACCATGAAAGTAGGTGAGTTTTTCTACAAGACTCATCTCAAACTCATTTTTCATTTGTTGAACAAAATGTTCCATCATCTTGTCTAACATTCCACCAAAGACAATGTCATCAACATAAATTCGGGAAATCATGATTTTTCATCTATTGTACCCATTGTTGATCAGGAACTCAGTTAATCTTTCTTACAAATCTCTTGGAGCTTGCTTTAATCCATAAAGTTATTTCTTCAACCTGTACACATGATTAGGAAAGATATGATCAATGAATCCTTTGTTAGCTTCTTCAGATATGATCTTCTTCATGCTCTTAAGGTTGAGATGGCCAAGATTTTGCTTCCATAGCTTGGTCTCATCTTCCTTGGACATCAAGCATGTTGAGGGATGATTCTTGTTTCGAGATATCCACATATAACAATTGTCTTTGTACCTTGAACTTTCATTAACACTTCTTGATTTTTGCTGGTAATAATGCACTTTGATTTGTTGAAATTCACATTCATATCTTGATCACATAGTTGACTTATACTGATCAAGTTAGTAGTTAGTCCTTCAACCAACAGCACATCATCACGACAAGGGAAAACTGGACATACCCGTTTGGTTATACACTTGATTTTTCCTCTAGCTCCACCGCCAAAAATAACATAACTATTGAGTAGGGTCTTAACTCTTCTCAATATTTCTTTTCTCCAATCAGGAGCCTGTAGCATCCACTATCAAAGTACCAATATTATCTTGAGGAAACTCTAAGAGATGTATAAGTTATGAAACTTGTGGTTGTTTATTTGGTTTTCCACACTTTCCTTGCTTGAATGTTTTGCCTCTTTTTTTGTTGAACCTTGGTTGACTATAGGGATGAGGATATCTATACAGTCTATAGAAATAGGGCCTTATGTGACCATATATATTCCATAGTGACAACATTTCCAAGAAGAGTTTTTGTTTCCTTTGTATTAAGGGTACATATGTCGAGCAGGTTGTTGAGACATATAGTCCACCATCAAAAACTCAGTTTCCCTCTTTTTCCTTAAGGATAGTACTTATAGTTACCTTATGTTTCTCTTTTACCATGCATGCTTCCTCCCATTTGATGAACAAAAGTTTGTACGTTTCATCTAACTCTTCGTCATAGATGTCTTCATCGCTAGGCTCACTATTAGATTCATATTTTTTAGTGAAAGTTATCACCCTATTAATTGTTTCTTCTTCATTCTAACCTTCAAAATCAGACTAGGTGGCTAACATTTCCTTTTTTTGGCTTTTCTAAATACATGGGACATTAAGCTTTAATGTGACCAAAAGCTTCACATTCATGACAATGTATTCCTTTACCTTTGTTGGGTTTATCTTCATCTTTGCTCTTGCACTGGAGACCAATGTTCTTAAAGTTGTCTGACACTTTGTCTTCGACATTTGTCCTCAATATTGTGTCTGGTCTCTTAAAGGCTTAGTTAAAATTTCTACCAAGAAAAGCTATAGCCTATGATAGACTTTCAACAAGATCCTTCTCATATTGATATTCATTTTCTTCAATGTTGGATACAAATACTATACTCTTGTTCTTCTTTTCAGACCTGTCATTTATAGCCATATCAAAGGTTTGTAGAGAACCTACGAGTTCACCAACTTTGATGTTGATTAAGTCTTGGAATTCTTCAATAGTCGTAACCTTCATATCAAACTTCTTAGGTAGTGATCTGAGGATTTTTCTGGCCAGCTTTTCGTTAGACATCTTCTCTCCTAAGGCAAAAAAAAAGTGTAGGTTATGTCACAAAGGCGAATGTTGAATTCAGAAATGGATTTATCTTTCTTCGTTCTTAGATACTCAAATTTGGTAGTGAGATGTTGTAACCTTGACATTCGAACTTTGGATATGCCTTCATGTGTAGTTTTGAGGATATCTCAGACCTCTTTAGCTTCAGTACATGTGTTTATTAATCTAAACATGTTCTTATCTACACCATTGAATATAACATTCAAGGCTTGGAGTTCCCAAAAGCTTCACCATCTTCAGCATTAGACCACTCAGCTTCTGGCTTTAAGATAGATGTTTCATCTTGAGATATAGTCACAGAGTGTTTCCAACCTTTTATTAGCGCCTTCCATATTTTTTGTCCATGGATTTAATAAAAGAAATCATTTTAGCTTTCAAATAATCATAGTTGGTACCATCTAAGGCAGGTGGTCTATTGACTGATCCTCCTTCCTTAGTATTGTCTACTTGAACAGAATATACTTTCCCTGAAGCTCACCTAAACAAAATAGGGTGTCCGCTCTAATACCAATTGAAATTCTGGTTTACAAGACAGAAGTTGGACACAATGTCTGAGACGATGTGTACAATGTGCTTAGCAGATTAACAGGTTATAGAAATTAAATCATAAAGCAATAAAGAACACGCATGATTTTTAACACAGTTCGGTGCAACGTCACCTACGTCTGGGGGGCATTCCAACCCAAAAATTCACTCTCAATAGTGTTAGTACAAATATTCTTAGAAGAACAATCCTTTTTCAATGTCTTTATTCCTAATATTGCATGTGTCTTTCTATTTAGGACTCCGCCTAAATATGAGAACCCATTTCACTTTCTCTTAATCACTAACCTTAGTGATCAATGCATACAATGGGTTTAAAGAATGTTGAATTACAGCTACACTAACAAAACGATCTATATGCCTTTGACATTGAGCTTAGGCGCTATAGAGGTACGCAATTAACAACAAGTACAAAGAATCGAATATCAAACCCTAACACATTAGATCTTCAATTCTTGCATTCGCGTTCTTATTAGGAATGAGTCTTCTTATATAGCAAAATATGTGTTGGGCCTGGGCATCTGAATTGAAACCAAACAGATTTAATTTTGACGTAGATTTGAGTTTGATGCAGATTTGATTTGCTATACATTAAAGTCCACCAAAAAATTCGATCTCATTTAATTTGATTTGGTCTTGGAGAATCTTTTTAGCCAATCTTCCTTAAAACGTATTGCTAAAATATACAACTCATAAATGAAAAATCTCCTTGGAACCAATCAAACATACACGCAAATTTACTCACGTAACCTAGATTATAGACTGAGGCCATATGCTACACACATGTTGGAACATCTTGTCTCATATGATACCTCTTTACAAATTACATCTTTTATTGTCTATGTTGTTTTACCTTAAGCATTGATAAGTGCAAAATGTACCTATTTTTGTATATAAGTTTTGTTGCACTTATCATTACTTTGTGTTAAAAATTGGTTGAATAAACCCCGCTTTGTTTGTAAATACGTTTACTTTACGTTTTAGTGTATATATTGTGTATCATGTAAATATCAATGAGTTTAATTGATTTTCTCTCATTTTTTCAGGTATTCAATTAAGGATATCTTTCCATTGTTGTATAGAGCATTGAATAAGCTTTCCAGCGCTTCAAACCGGGCAAAAAACGGAGTTACGGTTCAAAAGTTACGAATAAAACAGTGCAGGATTTTTTGTTGTCCTGTCAGATTCGCCTCATGCTCGCCAGGCGAATCTGTGGCGAGTCAGACAACCAGAAACGTGGAAAAAAGTCCAGAATAAGCCGTCTTGGATTCGCCAGGCGAACCAGAATTTCACCAGGCGAATTTTCCTGGACAGAAACACCATTTAAGGCATAAAAACACAATTTTTTAGGGATGGTTTTCGGGATTCTTGCTCCAACTCCATCAAACTTCATTTTTTAGTAGAGTAGCTTAGAAAATAACATGGAAGCTTGCATACGGATGAACCGGGGTGGATTTCTCATTGATCGGCTTTGACAATCCGTGAAGTGTTTGGTTCATTTATCTTCTTCTTTGTGTTTTTCTTCTAGGTTGGGTTGTTGTATATGTATCTACTATGACCTCATGTATATTTGTCACCCATGACATTGTATAAAACTTGCTTTACAAATCTTTATTGGTGATTGTCTCTGATTTTTGCTTTATGCACGGGGTTTGAGTTGCGTTAGAGATAATCCTCGCAAACTTCTATTAGGGATGATTATTTGTTAGTTTCTGGATTCTAGAGATAGATTTAAGAGCTAACAATCTTCAATAGGCGTCGAAGCTTAATGCATCTGTGCCTTGAGCTAGCGTGCGAAAGTATCGGCAATGGTAACACGGTTGTTTTCTCAACTTTGCGTTAGACATAACCTTTGTTGTGAGCGATGCTGGGTGATATTGAGGAGTATTGCAGGTGGAGTATAACTGGTCGATAAGTTTACGTTTATGAGGAGTCGGTTATGTGCATGCCGGAAAAGTTTGCCTTGTTGAAGAATGAATTTGTTTTATGTTTTAATATTTACTTTTCTGTTTCTATGTTTTAAACCATTTTAATCCAAACTCATAAACGCGAGAGATTGTCGAACAACATTCTTTCCCTCGAACCGATCTCTGTGGACATGACATAAATCCCGGAGGGAATTCTTTCCGAAAATAAATATTTTTGCTTGCCGTTTTACCACTCCAACAAAATGGCGCTGTTGCCGGGGAAGCATTTTTGCCTTGCCTTAGGAAGCATTTTGTTGGAGCGGTAAAGCGGCAAGCAAAAATATTTATTTTCGGAAAGAATTCCCTCCGGGATTTATGTCGTGTCCATAGAGATCGGTTCGAGGGAAAGAATGTCGTTCGACAATCTCTCGCGTTTATGAGTTTGGATTAAAATGGTTTAAAACATAGAAAGAGAAAATTAAATATTAAAACATAAAACAAATTCATTCTTCAGCAAGGCAAACTTTTCCGGCATGCATATAACCGACTCCTCACAAACTTAAACTTACCGACCAGTTATACTCCACATGCAATACTCCTCAATATCACCCAGCATCGCTCACAACAAATGTTATGTCTAACGCAAAGTTTGCCTTGCTGAAGAATGAATTTGTTTTATGTTTTAATATTTACTTTTCTGTTTCTATGTTTTAAACCATTTTAATCCAAACTCATAAACGCGAGAGATTGTCGAACGACATTCTTTCCCTCGAACCGATCTCTGTGGACACGACATAAATCCCGGAGGGAATTCTTTACGAAAATAAATATTTTTGCTTGCCGGTTTACCGCTCCACCAAAATGGCGCCGTTGCCGGGGATCAGTTTTGATATTGAATCGCATTGCGATAACGTCTTTGTTTTTGAGTTTTGTATATATCGTATATATTGTCTGTTTCCATTATGTTTGTTCAAGTGTTGTATACATTTTGTTCCCGTAAAGTTTGTTTAAGTGTTTGGTTAGAACACTTGCTTTTGGTTTGCGCGGTGAGGCATCACTATGGCATGAAGGAAGGAAGTTACTAGCTAAGCATTGTAAAGGCGTCGAGCTTACGACGTAAAACAAGCATGGTGTATTCTTTTCTTTTGTTGTTGTTTAGTTTAGGTAGTGTGGTGAGTATTCATTAAACAAGTTGTACTCGAATTTTTCGTAAAATTCTCAAATCTTCACTTTACAACTTGTTTAATGAATTTTTGCCGGTTTTTCAATTTGTGTATATTAATAGTTTTCGCGTTTGTCAATGAGCTTGTTTTGAGTAGCTTGAGGAACTTTTGGTGATGTTCCAAGTTTGATCGTTTCAACTTGCGGATGTATTGAAATGATATTGTTAAGTTTTGTACACGTCCGAGGTATGTATTTATCGCTTTCTATACTTTAGCATATTAATGATACTTAGGCTTTTTACAAACTTTCATGCCTTTCATTCTTTCGTATACTTGTTCATGTGTGAATCACTTTAGTTCCCACCCTTTTTGTGAGGAAGCCTTCTATTGTTCATATATGCACGGAGTACCGACTTTCTTGTTCTAACTGGATTTTATTATGTTTAATCTTTTGTTTGTGTTGATTATATGAATGCATGAAAATGATCAAGGCAATTTTGTTTCATTTTGAGCACAACTACCTAGCCAAATAGTCATTCACCTTGTGAGCGTGTGATCATTTGTAACCCCTTTGAGCTTTTTGATCCATGATTTATTTGAACTTAATGCTTATCTATGAGTGTTTAGTTCACTTATTTTTTATTGGATTTTGTTTTTTTCTTGGACCTCAACTTTGTGTTGTTGTATGAATTTTTACCTTGCCTTAGAAAGTAGGGAGTATTCACATGATGATGTGGTTGAATTCAAGTTGGGGAGAGAATGGTTGTATACTCATTGGTTGGATTATATGAGGAAAGAAAAAGAAAAGAAAAAAGAGAAAAATATGACAAAGAAAAAGAAAAGAAAAAGAAAAGAAAAAGAAAAGAAAAAAAAAGAAAAAAAAGAAAGAAAAAGAAAATCCTTGAGAAAGGAAACAAAAAGAGTTCAAATAATTGTGCTAAATAAGTATTGTGTTTTGTGTAACACTTGGGATTTTGGAAGAAGTTGATTGGAATTTTGGTGTTTGAATCTTTGTGAGTTGATCACTCCCTTAGGTTTAGGCAAGTTTTTGTTTCAATTACCTTAAGAAATTGCCCCTTGTTTGTTTACCCGACCACATTACAACCTTGAAAAGTCCTTGTGATTCTTGCCTTTGTATGTTCAATGTGAATTTTTGGATGAATGCATAATTTAGTCTATTGTTTGCATGATTGTTGTGTGAGTGAAAAGAACCTCATTTTGTGTTTTTCATCTACTGATGATTGTTTTTACTAGGTGTGATTCACATTTGAACTTGTGTTGTTTTAGAATTTTTGGCACGACTTTTGTATTTTGCATTTGTTTTGTGACTATGTTATCGTTGTAGTTTAGTGGTAAGTATTTACTTTGTGTGTACCGTTTTCATTTGAACCATTCATTTGTCCGATTTTCAAAACCTGTTGATTCGTGATTCTTTGATTTTCACTCTGTTTCTTTGAGTTGTTTGATTTTTGTTTGAGGACAAACAATTATGTAAGTTGGGGAGAGTTTGATAAGTGCAAAATGTACCTATTTTTGTATATAAGTTTTGTTGCACTTATCATTACTTTGTGTTAAAAATTGGTTGAATAAATCCCGCTTTGTTTGTAAATACGTTTACTTTACGTTTTAGTATATATATTGCGTATCATGTAAATATCAATGAGTTTAATTGATTTTCTCTCATTTTTTCAGGTATTCAATCAAGGATATCTTGCCATTGTTGTATAGAGCATTGAATAAGCTTTTCAGCGTTTCAAACCGGGCGAAAAACGGAGTTACGGTTCAAAAGTTACGAATAAAACAGTGCAGGATTTTTTGTTGTTCTGTCAGATTCGCCTCATGCTCGCCAGGTGAATCTGTGGCGAGTCAGACAACCAGAAACGTGGAAAAAAGTCCAGAATAAACCGCCTTTGATTCTCCAGGCGAACCATAATTTCGCCAGGCGAATTTGCCTGGACAGAAACCCCATTTAAGGCATAAAAACACAATTTTTTAGGGATGTTTTTGGGGATTCTTGCTCCAACTCCATCAAACTTCATTTTTCAGTAGAGTAGCTTAGAAAACAACATGGAAGCTTGCATACGGATGAACCGGGGTGGATTTCTCATCGATTGGCTCTGACAATCCATGAAGTGTTTGGTTCATTTCTCTTCTTCTTTGTGTTTTTTTTCTAGGTTGGGTTATTTTATATATATCTACTATGAACTCATGTATATTTGTCGCCCACGGCGTTGTATAAAACTTGCTTTACAAATCTTTATTGGTGATTGTCTCTGATTTTTGCTTTATGCGCGGGGTTTGAGTTGCGTTAGAGATAATCCTCGCAAACTTCGATTAGGGATGATTATCTGTTAGTTTATGGATTCTAGAGATAGATTTAAGAGCTAACAATCTTCAATAAGCGTCGAAGCTTAATGCATCTGTGCCTTGAGCTAGCGTGCGAAAGTATCGGCAATAGTAACACGGTTGTTTTCTCAACTTTGCGTTAGACATAACCTTTGTTGTGAGCGATGCTGGGTGATATTGAGGAGTATTGCAGGTGGAGTATAACTGGTCGGTAAGTTTAAGTTTGTGAGGAGTCGGTTATGTGCATGCCGGAAAAGTTTGTCTTGCTGAAGAATGAATTTGTCTTATGTTTTAATATTTACTTTTCTGTTTCTATGTTTTAAACCATTTTAATCCAAACTCATAAACGCGGGAGATTGTCGAACGACATTCTTTCCCTCGAACCGATCTCTGTGGACACGACATAAATCCCGGAGGGAATTCTTTCCGAAAATAAATATTTTTGCTTGCCGCTTTACCGCTCTAACAAGCATCCAATCAAAGGAAAAACAATGTCATCAACAAGTTAAGGAGTCTAGATCCCACCAAGGATTCAAACACATACTTAAGCCATATCACCTCATTTAGGAGATAATCAAAAGAGAAGGTGTCAAGATATGTAGAGTACCAACGTTTAACACATTAACCCACTTATAAATCCTCTTACTCAACAATAGTATGGTGGTCATACTAGATTTATGGGTCTTAGGTATATGCCTGATTGACTCTAGTACTTGTGGGAGATTGTTGGTGTAACCCCTAGATGTCAATGGTTTTATGATTGAACCTAAAAGTTGCATCGTGTTAATTATTTATAATAAAAATCTTGTATTTATTATGTTTTTTTCTCAAAGGAATAAAGTCCCTAGAATAGTTAAAATGTTTAATAGATCATAAGTGTGACTTAAATATGAGACATCATTAAATATAAATATGTAATTCTAAAATTAGATGTAGTCCAACATTATTGTCAAATAGAACAACAATAATGCATAGACTAATATTTGAGTAGACACTTGACCATATATAGTCGGTCATGGATACGAGATATCGAATATTCACATAGATTAAAAAAATATTAAGATTAATTGTTTTTATTGTATTGACACACCATAAAAATACTATATAGGATGTTATGTAAGTGTCATAAATTATTCATATAGTGATAGTGATTTATGTCACTTATAAACTTGAAATCACTATGGCCCGTACTTGAGGAGTTTTTCAGTTTAGTGTTGGTTAAACATTTTCCGTAAGAAGAAGAATATAAAGTAGGTTAAATTAAGTACTCAACGAGTCATATGGATGGACATAAGTGAGTTATATGGAATTTTCTTTCATACATATGTGGAAGTAAAATCTACATGTCACTCGATCAAGTATGATTCTAAAATGCATGGTCATGCTAAAATAAACCAGTATAAGATATTGAGATTGTTTGTTACTAAATATAATCTGATGTCAAGAAATGTACATTATATTTTGTGTTCAATATATGTATAAGAGCAAAAAGGTAATAATTATACATGTGATCATTATCACAAAAAGATTGTGTCACATGAAATTCTCGTCACTTGGATAACAACGTTGTGTTGCTAGACATTGTTATTTAACTTTAATGTTAAAAATTCATTTATTATTAATTTCAACATTTCGAAAACCTGCAGAGTCACACGCATAATTAAAAATATGGCACACCTTAAGGTATGGTTTATATAAGTAGTTCTATAATTAGAACCCTTATATTAGGGGTGGCAAACATTCATGCCCACCCCATCAAAGTCGGTTAAAAATGGAGTGGAGCAGGATGGAAAAAGTATAAATGACTGACCAAAATCCTTGGCTCGGGTCTCAAAAATCGGCGAGCTAAACAAACTAAGTTGTGCTTGTTTTTCCACCCCTACCTTATATTAAAATAATAGTCACTCATTTATGTATTTTCAAAATCATAGCTACACTGAGATTTCAACTTCGAGTTTTCTCTAAGACTTTCGTTCATTCACAACTAGTATTGTAGACGAAAGAATTTTTCGTTTTTTGTTTTATTCGTGTGACTGAGTAGAGACGCTCTCATTCGTGATGCGGTTGTGTCAATCAATTTAAGGATCAAAGATTCTTCTCTACAATAGGTAACCATATGATCTCTGATTATTGACCATTCATAAAGATCCATCGCAAGTAAACAAATTATAATTTAATCCACTGAATTTATTGCAATTTCCCTTCCGGACATAAAAAATAAAAATAAAAGTTCATAACTAAAGAATTACCGATTTGCATAGTCCCACTGTGAAGAAACACAAATTTATAAATAACACATCAAAATTATCTTGCACATCCTACACCCATACAAACGACGATCTAGATTCTCATATTTCCAAGATATCATCAATGGAGAATTTATATCATATTTACATCTATACTAGGACGAGAAATACTTTGCATGCTAAAACTGAAATAGTGAGACATGAAATTGAGATGAATGTGAACCTTCAGTGGATTTATATATTGATTTATTTTAGCATGACCATACATTTTAGGAATATATATATATATATATATATATATATATATATATATATATATATATATATATATATATATAATTTTGAAAGGGGATTTAAGAAAATTTAAGAGTTGTTAACTAGGAAACAAAAAACTGAGCTTTAAAATGAGGAAACTAAAACCTTATTTTAGATTAAAATAGGGAGATAAAAAAATATATTTAAGCCTAATAACTTTCATTGAAACATGTATGGGAATTGACATATTCAACTTACTACCACAACATTATTACGAACATCACTATGCCAACAAGAAATCTTGCTGAAAATCTTTCTTTATGCAGATTCTCAATTCACATAATAAGAAATCTAATTCTTGTCTTCAAATCACATATTAGATTACAGGTACATAATGAACATTAGTTCATGATGTGATAACTTTGAACTTCTTGCAAAAGCTTGTTTGCTTGGTTTGATTAATTCTAGACCTTGAGTTTCACTTAGAATTCGGAGTTAACTTAAATTCCATCAGCATCATCAACATGAATTTCAATTTCAAGACAAGATTACTAGACTAATGAACAACTAATCATGAAGGGTGCATATATGCATTTGTCTAAAGTAGTTAGAGTAAACAAAAAACATACTACTTAGGGATTCTACTTGCCAGCTCAATCTGCATAGTTGGAATGCACTTTCCTTTATTCCAAATGGAGAATTTAGGATAACATGAAAAGTTCATTCCATTTTTAAAAGAGAATTTTATGATGAAAATGGAGAATAAGATTGTAGGAATACACTGTTTGCTAAGTGACACTCACAAATGCATGAAACTTATACTTAGCATGAGACTGATTTCAACATGGAACCTGATTCAATTCAACTCTTTCCCTTCATGGTGGATTCTAAATTAGCCTTTTCTTCATCCTGTCAAGCATAAACCCCACTTTTTGCTGCCATAAATTCCTCTTCTTGAGCCTTCTCCAAAATAGCCATCTTAACACTTGCAACCTTCTGTATTCAACTTCTCTTAACCTGAGTACAAAGGAAAAAGAAGATGGTAGTGCAAGTTTATAGCAGCTTATATGTTACTTATGAATCAATATACTTTTATTGCAAATCATGTGTTTAAGTTCAATTACCTTGTCTTTTTCATACTTTGTTAACACCTTTGAATTGTATGATGTTTTTGAGTGCAGAGTTTAGAGGAGAAACCTGTATCAGTTGGACCATGGGGAGGCAGTGGAGGATACAGTTGGGATGATGGTGTTTATTCAACAATAAGGCAATTGGTGATAGCTCATGATGAAGGAATTGACTCCATCCAAATTGAATACGACAAGGACGGGAATTCTATTTGGTCACTTAAGCATGGTGGAAGTGGAGGTCATAAAATTGACAAGGTGAATTTTCCATACCCTTCGCTAACCGTTATTGTTCTATGATACGCTATTTAGTACAGTGTTGTCAAATAGCTACTATTGCAGTGCTATAATATTGTAGCATCCCAGAATTGAGCAAACTGTTAGCTTCTGCAATATGCGATTGACAACACTGGTTGAAGCCGGAACGCACATGTTGCTAGTTTTTACTAACCAAACTAGTGCATCATATCATCTAAATATTTATGACTGTGGTGCAGATCATGCTTGATTACCCAAATGAGTTCCTAACATCCATTGATGGATATTATGGTAGCTTAAATCAATGGGGACCAATCTTCATCAGATCACTGAGTTTTGAGACTAACAGGAAAATCTATGGACCATTTGGAGTTGTACAAGGAACATACTTTTCCTTGCCGGTGACAGGTGCCAGGATTGTTGGATTCCATGGCAGGTATGGTTGGCACATAGATGCCATTGGAGTCCATTTGAGGTCCTATCAGCAGCCAAAACCATCCAAAGCTCTGTCAAACTCACAGAACAACATAACTAACACTACCGAGAATGTTGGTTATTCTGTAATACAAGGAAGTGTTAGCCAAGGCTTTGATATTGTTGTTGCTGTAAAACAGAAAGATAGTTCTGTCAAAGCTTCACCAACCAAGAAGATTTTCTCCTATAAAGAACCTAACAGCATTGAACCAAAAGAAAAGGTAAGAAAAAGTACTGCTCCTTGATGTTTTTCTCAACTTTTTCATGTTTTGGAGTTTGCAACAAATGAAACTAAAAAATCTTCATCGACTTCAGATAGTTTCGATGGTGAAGGCACCAACAATAGTTGAAGGCGTGGTCACATATGGACCTTGGGGTGGTAGTGGTGGATATGCCTTTGATGATGGACCTTACACTGGAATCAGACAGATTGATTTGTCGCGCAACGTTGGAATTGTGTGGATTAGAGTTTTGTATGATCTGGATGGAGAGGCAGTATGGGGATACAAACATGGTGGGGCTGGAGGATTCAAACATGAAAAGGTGAACTAAAGTTTATAAACCTTAGTAATCAACTCTTATGCTATAAGTGCTTACATTATTTTTATGCATCATTTTGCAGATTATCTTTGATTTCCCATATGAAGTCCTAACACATATGTCAGGCTACTATGGATCTTTGATGTATATGGGGCCTTCTACTATAAGGTCACTTACATTCCACACTACCAAAAGGGTTTATGGACCATTTGGAGATGAATATGGAACTTATTTCACAACAAAGCTGAATGAAGGAAAGGTAGTTGGAATTCATGGTAGAAAAGGTTTATTTCTAGATGCTCTTGGTGTACATGTGATAGAAGGAAAAGTAATAGTGCCAGTAGCAACATCTCCCTCCATGGAAATCATCCCAAGAGAACTAAGTATTACAGAAATAAACAGTGCTAAATGGCCAGCAAAAATTGTGCCTTCTAAATTAGCACCACTTGAAGAGGTATTTCTTAAGTCAGTAAAAAGATGTATGTAATTTGATGTTCAAATAACACAATTGGTCATAATCAAATGATATCAGCAGTTATTTAACACATGCATCTGTTATTATGAAACTTACCAATCTATCTGTCAAATTATTTTATACTATTATCACAGTGTTGCATATCATATTTCAAATAATTTCCCGTCTATTTGATAGGTTTCTCGTGGCGTGGTTAAAGAACCAGCTCAATGTGGACCAGGTCCATGGGGTGGGGATGGAGGTAGACTCTGGGATGATGGAGTCTTTTCTGATATTAAGCAAATTTATTTGGCAAAATCGCCTGAAGGAATTTGCTCAATTCAAATCGAGTACGATCGAAACAAGCAATCCGTATGGTCTGTGAAGCATGGAGGTAATGGAGGAAGCACCACACATAGGGTATGAATACGATTCTCAAGCATATTCATGGTTGCTAACACAGAAAGGACTTGCTTTTTATTCTGTGTATTACTAATAATGTCTATATTGTGTTTTTAGATAAAATTGGAGTATCCAAATGAGGTTCTGTCTTGCATATCCGGCTATTATGGTTCGATTACTACCGATGAACAAGATATAGTGATTAAGTCACTGACTTTCTATACTAGTAGAGGAAAATATGGTCCATTTGGTGATGAAGTAGGGAAATTTTTTACTTCAACCACAACAGCGGGAAAGGTGGTAGGTTTTCATGGGAGGAGTAGCATGTATTTGGATGCTATTGGGGTCCATATGCAGCACTGGTTGGGAAGTCAGAAAACTTCAAGATCATCATCCCTCTTCAAGCTATTTTGATTTGTGAAGAATAATAAAGTGTGAGCAGTGTGATCACATTATTACTTGTATACTATCTAAATAATGATTTGTCCTTATTCTATCCTAAGTTCCTAATTATACATTCAAACACAATATCAATAGCAAGAGTAAGTTGTGATAACTATTTTTCAATCCAATAATCTATTGACCAAAAAGATATTATGTACATGTAAAAAAATAAATTGATTTCATTGTGATCATACATTTCATGAATAGTTTATTTATGAGCATGAAAAATGATTTCGTGATTTTCAATATATACAATAGAACTTAGGATGGTCATACTTCTGATTTATGAAAATCTACAAGAGAAAAATGAATCTTCATTGGTTTCAAGATGCAAGATTCATTGCTTTGTCCTTCAAGGTTCAAGCTCAGTAGTAAATTATCTCTTTCTTCTGCCACTTTTTTTTTATCATAGTCTACTTATATCACGGCCGAACACAAGAGTTGTAATCCAGTTGATAAATACATAGAATCTGTTCCTCCAGCTGACGACACGTGTAATATACGCCGAGCGCCAAATAAAAAAACTCAGAACTCCTGCCAGTGCTATCCCTTTTCCCTCCTGCATGAGCTTGGTTGGTAAGGTAATAATAATAACATGAAAGTTTTTAAAGCTCGGGAGTGATGTTAATATTAATTACCTTGCTTTGTCTAAGGTCGACAAGAGCCTTGTATCTGCCAATAGTTGCCATACTTCCAAGATGCTTGTACACAAATGGATCCCCAAGTTCTATTTTTTTTCCACTGTTTGCATGTCCTGCACCTGCTTTACAAATTTTGTTCAACATATTTGCTAAATATTTACCTTGTCTCTCTGCCACCTGTGAAATCCAAATGGTAATGCATCAAATGGCCGAAAACAAAATTTCTGGAAAAGTCAAAACTAGCAGCACTACTAAAGGGTCTATTTGGCATCAGAAAGTGTTTTCAAAAAGTGACATGAAATGAAAGAGTTGGTCTTCCAGTACTTCAAATATCACTTACTTGAGCCAATGCTGGAAGTGTTGGTCTTCCAGTACTTTCAACAAATCCACTGCAGTCACCTATTGAGAACACATCTTGTACTGAAGGAACACGAAGCCACTCATCAACACCAACCCTAAAAGAAAATAACCCTCAGAATTTGGTTATGAGATGATAAGCTATAGAAAAGTTGGGGTCACTCTATGTAGCTAATCCTTCTTTCCTTCGTGACAGATAAAAGATCTAAGTTTATCCATAAATTAGCTAACTTCGTAAGTTTTCCTGGTTTTCAATGTGAAGCATGGTCGTTAGTATCTTACAATACATGTGAGCCGCATCTTCACTCGATACTAAATTGAACTCACTTGATACGAATCCCTAGTGTGTATCTATCTGGACATGTATCTCATCTTGAATGTCAATTCATTATGATGAAACTCAATTCACTATGATGAACCTCATTTCATTTAATGAATTACTGCCTAAAGTTAGTGTAGCCAGCTACTTTTTACGGTCAACTTTGTATAACCAACTACTTTTTTTGTCATTTGATATATGACTTGAATCTTGAATTATTTTGAACTTCATACATCATATTTCAGCTTAAAGTTTTGTTATGTCACTTGTTTTTTATTTAAAAATGTATCCAAGTTACAATTCATGATAACATTTGATTCAAGATTTGGAAAAAAGGTCTTCTGATTTACGATTTGAATCTTGATTTGATAACATGCTAGTGAGACTGACCTTCCACCAGGAGCTTTTGGGAGATCTAAAGATTGAATAATCGGTGATGGACCAACACCAGTAGACCATACCAACAAACCATATGGAACCTCAGTACCGTCATTTAGGATAATCTTCTGAGCTTTAACATCTTTCACAATGCCACGAACAAGACGAACTCCTGACTGAGATAAACTACAATATTGGAAAATATAAAACTAATATGGAAAACTTGTAACAACTAACTTGTCAACTCAGACACTACTACTATCATGAAGAGTTCATCTGTATGTGTTAGAAATAATTTGATAGGACACCTAAGCACTTGGGCATATTCTAGAAGGTGTAGAAGAAGTAAAATAAGAGTTCGTTAAGATATTCCTTGATTTTAGGGAATTTCTTCTTGAGATACTCATATGGAGGATTGCCGCCATTGACTGTGGTTGTTCCTTCACTTGCCAAGAAAGGGTCTCTTCTAGTCGACCCTAAAACTTTTAACAACTCTTATTAATGGCGGCAATCCTCCATGAGTATCTCTAGAAGAAAATCAGTGAAAGAATTTGAGATGTGCTCCAATGAATCTCAACTTCCCTTCCCCATCTCTTATAACAGTAGTTCCCTAAAATTAAGGAATATCCTAACTAATTTTACTTCTTCTACAACCTTCTAGAATATGCCGAAGTGTTAGGTGTCCTATCATAATTCTTAGGATAAACATAGTGTCTTTAGACACAATACAACCAATCAAAAACACCTCAAGATAATGTTAATGAATAATGTTGAAATTTTACTCGTATGTAACATTCCAAATTGCAGAATGCATCTATCAAGATATAGCTTACCTTTGTCAACTGCTTGGTAGCATAGAGCCTGAGACGGTCATCAAAAGAAGATAATATCTCATTTGCCTAATAGGATATGAACAAATTGGTTAACAACATAAATTACCTTATAAGACATCTTTGGCATGAATAAAATGGTAATTTAGTTAAACAAAAAATGACTTCCATAACAGTGTTAGATTTTTTATGATGTTAAACATACCTCAATTAAAGTAACACGGATGTAATCTTTAACATGTGTATATCTTTGGTGTACATCCTTCATTATAAAATCACTAAGTTCACCACTGAATTCAACTCCAGTAGGACCACCCCCAACAACAACACAGTGCAAAAGCCTTTGCTTTTCCTCTTCTGGAATTCCTGTATCCCAATTAAAACACATAAGTAATAAACAGAAAACTAAATGTTTCATGACTCAACAATACATTTTTCTAACATAAAGATTTAGGGTTTGCTAGGATTGACTCATTTGATCTTATTTACTAGAATAAACACTTGTGAGAGTACTTTAGAGAGCTTACAGAAACAACATAGGATATGTTTGTAAGATGTTTCAAGCTTATTCCCATAAGCTTTTCATATTAGCTTATGAAAACAATTTACTCCCTCCATTCTTTATTATAAGCAAATTTTGACATTTTAGATCATTGAATAACTAATGTAGCTGGTTTATATATAGACCAGATACATTCATTATCCAATGAATCTAAAAAGTTAAAATTTGGTTATAATAAGGAATGGAGGGAGTATAACTTGTATGGAAACAACTTAACTTTATTTTACCTTTAATTATAGAAATAGTTTATACATAATCACTTATATGATAAGCATGCCTGCTATAAGTGCTTAATTAAGTTGTACAAACATGGCTAAAAGATTAAAGCAAACCTGGAACATCCGATAGCATCAAGTTTAGGAGCAACTTCCTACGAATTTCCTGTGCATGGTGAACTTCGCGAAGAAAAATGGCATGTTCATTGACTCCTTGAATTCCAAAAGTAGCAGGTTGAGATCCTAATGCAATTACTAGTTTATCATAAGAGACTGTAAATTTCCAAGGATCTATTGTCTGCTCTCCATCAGTTACAGTCTCACATTGCACCTTCAAAATCAAACATCAAATACAAATTTCCCATATAAGACACACAGCAAGTACCAATATTCCAACCAAAATTAGTATCAAACTATCTGTTTCAAGGAGCAAAAGAAAAAAAGTTGAGTTTAAATTACAATATGAATGGGACAAAATAGTTCAATATAGTAAGTAATATACTCTCCATCACTTAAAGTAGTCCACACAATATTCTTCATTAAATTCTAGGTAGCAAATATTATGTTAAAAAATGTAACGGGTAGCTCACACTCCTAGTCATCACACCGAATGTAGCACTGACACTTTATATTAAAGGTGTTTTCTTTCTCCAACAGATGTAACTATATTCAACTATTACGTTTTTTCAAATTATCAAGAGTGTCGACGTGTCAGCATTATTATCATGATGCGGCCACATGTGCCAGATAGAAACTGCACCGACTGCACGATTGAATGTGGCTCTCCACAATATCACGTATCTTGATGCGGAAGCTATTTAATACACTGTGTACAAGTATTAGAAAAAATAAAATCATATCAAGGTAACACTTAACACACCATATGATTATGTTCATCAATGGCAGTACAATTGGCAAGAAAGAAATAAGAACCAGGCTCCCTAGAAATAGCTGGTTGGATTCTTCCAATGGGTTCAGCAACTGATCTAAACTCAAGAGTTCCAACACAAGTGGAAGCCAGTAAAGGGGTAAACACCATGTGGTTCCTAGGTGAGACACAAACAATGTCATAAATATGAGGGTCCAACCCTTTCATGAGTCTGCACCCAGCCCAGCCTGAACCCAACACAACCACTCTTGGTTTCTCATGAGGCTTTGTTGGTTCCAAACCTGTAGAATGCTCAACAGGCTTAACATAAGGCTTTTCCTCAATGGGTTGGGAGCTGAAATGGGAGAAAAATGTGAAGGATGGTAAAAGGAGAAATGGGTCAGTTTTATTGGGTCTTTGAGATGATTTAATGTTGGAAAATTTTGAGAGATTTCTTAACCAAGCCATGCTAGTTCTGGTTATGGTTTTTGTCTCAACCTCAAATGGGTTTTTTATGGATTCTTTTTGGTGTGTTTTTTTTAATGGTGTGTGTTAGAATATATGAGATGGAAGATATGCATCACAAAATATAGATTGGGGGTGGAAAGTGAACCAAGTAAATAAGATCCATAGATGTGGGTTTTGTATGAGTTAGTTATGTTGCTAGTTATATAAGGTGGACCAGCATGATGTGTATATAACATTTGGATTTTAGTTAAGGTAGCTCATTTCTTTTGACACTTGTCTTTTTATAATTTTTTATACAGGATAATAAGAAATTTTTTGTTTTGCGAGTACAATTTAAATGGTAGGTACTGGCGTTTAATGTCTTGGCGTGCGAGTTCGAACCAGCGATTTTCTACTTTTCTACACTTAAGTAAGGTGTTTGATTATCACCACTAAACTATTTGACAAAAAAAAAAGGAATTTCTGCAAGAAAAAATCCTAACAAGGGAAACTATATGATGTGATTTTTTTAGGAAAACATTCATAAGTGTATATTTGGATGGATCCTGAGTGTATATTTGAAACATGATAGATCAAGACTCTTCGGTATGATTTACTGTTTATTTCATCAAAATAATAATGTTCATTAGTAACAATATTATCTAACATTAGTAAAAAAATAATAGTAACAATGTTGTCTAATTACTACTAATTTGTCTAATAAAGCACATATTTTATAGTGATCCTGATATTCATATATGAATGACCATGACTTACAAATAATATAGATTATAGAACAGAACGACCACGTAAATGGGGATAAAATTGTTGAAAGATCATTAGTAACGATTTACAATATGCTGTGTTTAGTTTCGCAGGGGTGCATTTAACCATAAATCCCAATATCACATTAGGCATACATCAATATTGCACATAAACTGTTGAGTGCATTTTTTATAAAGTTAAACATAACATCAAAACACATGGGTTATATTATTCTCTCATAGTGAAATGGTGCAGCAAAATCTGTTTTAACTATGACCGCATCTACATGTGTGCTGTAGCACTTTTTCAGAGATTATTTTTACTGCCCTGCTTCATTGTAAGAGAGAATCTAAGTAAAAAAAGTCAAATTCTTAAATATTGATACTAAGATTAGTTTAATAGAGATGCAATGTCGTGTAAAATAGTTTACGCATACTTTCAATGAAAACTTGTGATACTATCATGTAAACCTATTGATTACTGCAATTCTAAAGTTATAGCTAAATACTTTATTCTTATTAGACGTTAGTATAAAATTAATTTAGATTGGCAGTGCATGCATCTCCTAATATCTCCTAAGATTAATGTAAAATCACTCAATATTAATATTTTGACGAAGAAAACTTGATAAAAGCTAAAGGTAATAAGTTAAGCATTGTGTAAATGCTTTGCCTTAGTGCTCCA
Source organism: Lathyrus tuberosus (assembly GCA_022829125.1). NCBI lineage: Eukaryota > Viridiplantae > Streptophyta > Magnoliopsida > Fabales > Fabaceae > Lathyrus > Lathyrus tuberosus. The sequence continues at coordinate 6,082,232 of JALAZF010000278.1, read as the reverse complement.
TAAATATACCTATTTAGAGTTAGACACTAAGAACCAACGAATAAAAACATATAATCAAAAGTAGCACGCAGTCATCAATGGTACATTTGGTGGATATAGATTAAGATTAGAGGACATAGAAATGCCAATGAACAACAGCAACGAAGCTATCCATATTCTCAATCAAAGGTCAAAAATTAAAGTTGTACTTAAATGACCAACATTAGATACCAATTTCACATAATAGCCATTGTTTCCTTTATCTATAATGTAAAATATTTGTGTTTGATACAACATCAACACGGCACTGACGCATATGACTGCATTCAATCAATTATATTTTCGTAAATTATTGTTGACGTCAAATTTGCGTCTAAAACAAAAACCAGTCAAATAATAGAATAAACACATTATATATCAAAAAAAAAAACAAAGGTGTTGATAACACATAATAAATCGTAGCAATGACGCACGTCACTACATGTATGTTAAGGAGAGCACAAAATTTCAACCCGTTACCTATTTGCCATTCCAAACTCTTTTGTACTTATTGTCTGCCACCGCCACTCCTTCCATTTTATGTTTGATTTAATACCATTATACTCATAATTTTATCCCACATGTAGCATAATACTACTCATACTACAGAACTATAACTTAAAGCCACCATAATAATAGGAATATAGGAAAGCAAACCAAGATGGAAAAAGAAGTAAATTTGTGCACCTCAACTCTTCCAAAAGATCCTTCATTATTAAATGGTGTATTCCATATTTCGAACTCTCATCTTTGAGACAGCCACCAAGACAGCCCCTCTTTGAGAGAACATCAAGGTCATTTTGTGTTGTGCACGTCATATGGATAGCTTCCCTTGAACAATTCAAACCGGAAGCATTTATCTTCCTCCGAGTTCCAAGGCGACTCCGTTAATTGCACCCTAAATGGGCCGGCTCTGATTAACACACAAACCAATCAAATAATCGAATAAACATGATATATGGCCAAAACAAAAAGAAATGTGTTGACAGCACATGATACATTGTGGCAATTACACACAACACTAGATGCTAAAGAAGGAGAGCATAGAACTCCAACTCATTACCTATTCCCCATTCCAAACTTTATTTTACTCCATTATTAATTCAGAAGAACTCAGATTTGTTTCATGATTAACTGTTGAGAGCGATGCCAAATGGGAAAATAAAAACTGATAGACATGCAAATTAAAGGACAATCATCAAACAAGTGGCGTGCATGAACTGTAATTGTAAAAGGATGGAGTCCTTGTTCATATACCTGAAATTATTTCCGTTTAACTTTTGGGCGGTGAGTGGAGGACAGATTAAGGAGCGTCTGAGAACACATAAGGATTCGTAGGCCTCACGGAAGAGAGGAGATGAAAGAAGCTTCACGCCATTGGAGCGGATCATTCTAGAAGCTACTAAGGTTTCGAAGATAATTACTATATATCAAATGATCATGCTGTCAAATATCATTCAACAATCATCCACTGAAGTAGTTGGAGGACCATTAGTCAGATCTGCCAGCCATTTCCAAGGGTTTTGAGCATACTTGCAGGCAAAGAAAATATGCTGCAGAGTTTCTTCGAAATTCAAACACACATGGACCGAAGATGCAGGCCCCTCAAGGCTCAAACATAACTTGTCGTCCTAAGGAAACTTACCACAATCAGTCTCCAAAACAGCAGCGGGATCGCTGGATTCCAAAGTATTTTACCCCACATAGCATATTTATGAGTGCATGAAAGATGTGTGTAAGCATTTGTACTAAAAGTACAACGTGTGCATGTTCGCTCTCCAAGGGCGGTAGGGAACTCAAAAAATTTTGTAGGTGTATTATAATTTGAGTAGTGAGGAATTGCTAATGGCAACAAGAAGTCCTCTGAGGTGGTTTTTTTTAGGTTGTTTAAGAGACCATTTCACGTGAGGTGAGAGATTTTATTGGTGGTCATTGTTGCTAGGTTGCACACAGGCGATTAGGTTGATGGTGTGTTAAGGCTACTAGGAGCGTAACGGCGACGAGAAGTCATGTAAGGTGGTTTTTTAGGTTGTTTAAGGGACCATTTCACGTGAGGTGAGAGATCCTGTTGGTGGTTGTTCTGGACTGGGACAGAGGCTGCCCACTGTCGGGCACGACCCAACCCATCTTCCCCCGTCGGAAAGGGCCTAAAGAATACCTAATCCATCAAGCCACGCGGGGAGCGCACATGTGTCTCCCCCACGGTCTCAACGTGCCCCTCACGCGGGGGCACATCATCAAGCAGCTATCCGTGTCCGAAAGAATAGGTCAACTACCTTTCGAAGATCACGGGGCAGTTAACCCAGGGTGAAGACCACGTGCTGATCTTCCCTACGCCGCGTAGACCATGATAGTTACTCGTATTGGGCCTAATGATCTAACCCAATGCAAAGTAACCATTGGGCCAGCGCTGGGGGTCACTATAAATATCATTTATCATTAGAGGGTCAGGTATTCTATTCTCTACACCTTTTTTATACTTGCCTTCTCACTCTCGCTGAAACTGACTTTAGCATCGGAGTGCCTTGCAGGTACATCCCTTTCTCTTCTCCACCACCAGCGAATTAAGGAGCTTACGACGTGTGCTGGCCACCGATCCCTTTCTAATCCGGTAAGATCAGTGGCGTCGATTGTGGGGATCTCTGCTTCCCTGTTCTTTCTCCCGTAGAAACTCAAGAACCAAAGCAGTCTTCAATCTCCTTTGATCATGGTCAGCCCACGCACTGACAACCACGCTTCGGAAACCGCCTTCACCACATTCACCAACGGCGACGATCACGATCTGTAGAGAGCGATTTTGGACGCGGTTCTTAAGCGCTGGTCGCTCTCTGCGGTTTGAGCTTACTACAGGTCGATTCATTTTTCATCCTATTAAAGCTGATGAAGGAAGGGAAATAGATGTCTCCAATTAACCCTGCTTTGCATACTGAGTTTAAATAGCGGTCTGTTAGGTTACGAATGTTATCAATGTGGGGGGGCCTTTGTACTGGTTATTTGTATTTTCGCCAATACTGTTTTCTTTCTTTCTAGGAATTTCTAGCGGGGAACAAGGATTAGGATGTTAGGACTGATGCTTTTTGATAGATACATGAGAGTTTGGGATTTTGGGTTTTTGTTTAGTGTGCTCGCTAAGATTTTTCTTTCAATCTTATGCCTACGTATTCCCGTTTACCGAAACAGGGAAATTAGAGCGTTCGTAGTTCCTTCTATTCTATGGGAGGAAATTGGTTTTTGGTGTCTTGTTCAAAGCCCAAGACGTGAAGCGAAAGGTGATTTGTATCTTGTTCAAAGCCCAAGATGTGAAGCTGAAAAGTCTATTTGTGTCTTGTTCAAAGCCCAAGACGTGAAGCTGAAGGACCTCGACTTTAGAGAAAATTTGTCATCTCTAAAGAAAGGTTTGTCTGTCACAACTGTTGGGTGACTGGTTATAAAGGAGAATTACTTTAACCGGGATATGCTAATCCGGCAATGCCATAGTTTCCTTTATAGGGGATTTTAACCTGAAGGAGAAGACTTTAACTCAGTGTTGAGCAATGCTATCTTTCCTTAGGAATTTCTCATGCTAAAAGAGGGACAGTGGCATGGATGTAGATGATCCAGAGGCTTGCCGCTTACAGCGATTAGATGAAGGGGAAAGAGTTGTTGATGTTTGTGTACTGTGAACGAGGCACATCTTTGATGCTAAAAGGTTGATTGGATCAACCAGTGGTTTTCTTATACGAAGCCTAAGAGGAGGCCATTATGTGTCTCGTACAAAGCCCGAGAGAGAGGCTAAAAGGGGTTGATCCTACTAGAGGATCTTTTATACTCAACAAGAGAGTGTTTTTGTATCTCGTACAAAGCCCGGGATGGAGGCGAAAAGGTTTTGACTCGACGATGGAGTCTTTTGGTATCTCGTATAAAGCCCGAGATGGAGGCGATTGTTTGTTTGGCTCAATAAGAACCTTTTTGTATCTCGTATAAAGCCCGAGATGGAGGCGAAAGGGTGATTGACTCAACGAGGGAGTCTCTTATGTATCTCGTACAAATCCTGAGAGAGAGGCTAAACGTTGTTTGACTCCGCTGGGGAGAATCATTTGTACCAAGCCCAAGAGGAGGATGAGGTAACTGTTTAAGTGACAGATCCAATATACTGATTTTAAAAGAGAAAATCAGTTCTTATATGAGCAACACTGTACTCATGGATTTGATTCAAGGATCAGGGATATTTCCTTCGCTTTGAGGAAATGGGAAATCCAAAGGGTATTGAGACTGTCCGAGTCTGCGGGTTTCCTTCCTATTTAACGAAGGGGTCACTTGAGAATGTCTTTGAGACTCAAGGAAGTTAGACTGTCCAAGTCTAGAGTTTTATCTTTTGTACTATGCTTTGAGAAACAGTAGTAGACTCTATGAAAGGACTGTTCTATGAAAATGACTAGGTTCTGTTCCTATACCTCTAGGAGGTCGTCAGGACAATTTGTACGAAGCCCAAGAAGAGGCTGGAAACTTTTAAGAAGCCGACAGGTCCTTGTACTAAGCCCAAGAGGAGGCTATCATTCCCGGAGGAAGAGATTATTATACGAAGCCTAAGAGGATGCTGTGAATACTTCTAAGAAGCCGTAGGGTCCTTGTACTAAGCCCAAGAGGAGGCGGGGTTGCTTTTAGGAAGCCTGTGGGACCTTGTACGATGCCCAAGAGGAGGCCGATTGCTTTTAAGAAGCCGATGGGTCCCCAAACCCCGAGAAATTCAAGGCAAGCTATTCACAAGGAATAGATCAAGTCAGGAAAGTTCGAGAATTTCGAAGAAATTCAAGAGATGCCATTCACGGAGAAAAGATCATCTCTGGGGAGTAGAGTTTCTTGACAAATGCTTTTAAGAAGCCTGTGGGTCCCCAAACCCCGAGAAATTCAAGGCAATGCTATTCACCGAGAATAGATCAAAGTCAGGAAAGTTCGAGAATTTGGAAGAAACTCAAGAGATGCAATTCACGGAGAAGAGATCATCTCTAGGGAATAGAGTTTCTTGACAACTTCTATGAGTGACAGTCTATGAAAGGGTTCACAGAGAATTCTGCCTTTCATATCTCCATATTGTTTAACCCCAAGAGGAGGGAAGATTGTGTCTGGTAATCCTATGGGGATCTAGTTTAGACTATTTCTAAGAGTGATCAACGGGCTTTAATACTATACGTAGTTACCGGGGAAACTCTAAATATCTATACTATTATTACACAATTGATATGAGTTTATGAAAGAAGACTTACAGCGAAACAGCCCCACAATACAATTATATGTATATGAAAGCGGTAAACGAAAGCAATAACCACTTACTCGGTTGTAGAGCTTCCATGCTGTTTGGTTAGTTGTTCAACAAAGAAAGATTGAAAAACAACAGTATAATTCAAAATCAAAGGAGAAAGTGCTTTGAAAAAGAAAGATTTGGGGCTTACAGCTCAAGGAGAGGCCCAGGGTTTTATCAGTGAGCGCACTGTTTGAATTTGTACAGAGGGACTTATACAAGTGACTGTGGCCCAAAATGTTTTCTGTACAAAGGGATGGGTCTTACACTCTAATAGAGGCCCAAAAAATTTTAAAGAAAAAGAGATGGGTCTTACTACTCGAGGGTAGGCCCAGTTGACTTTTTGTTTGAAAATGGCGATCGCGCCGAGATTTTCTTTTAACGCGAAGGGGCTTATACAATAAGTGAGGCCCAAAAATGTTTTGGTTAAAAGGGGATTGGGTTTTACACTCTAATAGAGGCCCAAAAGTTTTGAATGGGTCTTATAGCTCAAGGAGAGGCCCAAGGTTGTTTTTTTTTTAAAAGGCGACGATCGCGCCGTTTGTTTTTGACGGTATCGGGACTTATACAATACATTGAGGCCCAAATATGATTGGTCAAAAAAGGATTGGGTCTTACACTCTATTAGAGGCCCAAGTGTTTTGAAAATGATTTATGAGGGTTGAATTAATCCAAAAACCCTAATTTGTTTTCAAAAATGTATTTAATTGAATAAAAATTCAATTAAAATGATCAAAATTGTTTAACATATGAAAAATAAATTGTGATCTTGGATTAATGCTTCAAAAATTAAGTATTGACCTACAAAATAATTAGAAAGCATTAAAAGTTGCAAAATCAATGTAGAAAAAATATTTAAAATGTCAAAAACAATTAAAATATTAATTCTTTGCAAAAATATCAATTATATGAAATAAATAATATTTTTGGGATTTTTTGATAAAATAAAATATTTTAACATTTTTGTGAATTATTAAAAAAAGAATCAACTCAAAATCATTAAAACTCAGAGAGAAATTAATTTTTGAATCAATTAAACAAAATCACAAAAATTCAAATATTCAAATTTTGGAAAAATGGCGCCAAGAACAAGCTGAAGAACACGCGCGTGTTCTGAGATTCTCAGATTTGCATTTTCTCTCCAATCTCATTGAATACTTAATCATATCATGTAATCCACATATCATTATGCTCGTCTCAACCTCACGATCATGTCTATGTCAATTAATTTCATTTAAATTAAACATAAAACAAGAAATCAAAGAGAAACCTCAAGAACACTAATTTTTGCATGAAGGCTCAGAAATTTCACACACGATTCAAATAATGTAATTTATTGAGGGGAAACATTTCATGCATGATTATGAACATATGGCCAAATTATTGTGCAGCAAAAAATGCATAGATCATAGAGTTAGAAGATCTCATGCTTACCACTTGCAGCTGGTGATCGTGTTTGGTGTTGGAGGTGTTACAGCTTGGTTACAATGATGTGGATAGCTTCCCTAGGTGCCAAGTGATGTGTCTGAGTGCTTAGAATGGATTGAAATAGTTTGGAATTGAGGATGGCACCTCAACTGCAAAACTGTCATGAACTTGAGCAATTGGCTGGTGATTTTGTGAAATCAGTGTTCCAGATGTTATGTGAGTGTTTGGATCACTTCTATATGATGTATGTGAGGTGTGTGAGTGATTGGTTTAATTGGAAAAACTCTCAAACTCAAAACCCGATAGTGACTTGCCTTAGAAGGCAAAATTGGAGTGAAAGAAGAGATTTTGAGGAAAGCATCTGTTTGATGGCTTTGGTGTACTCAAACTGATCACAATTGAGCTCTATTTATAGTAGAGCAAGTTTGTTTTGCAAGGAATAGTGAATGGCAACTGCTGAGTAGGTTTGTTCAATGTTGGCCAATGGAAGTTCAAGTCTCCTCTAGCCATTGACTAGAGGTTAGGGCACAGGCTGCTGGTTCCCTTGGTCTTGGATAAGTCTTGACTGAATTCAAATGAAAATGGCTCAGTCCATGCCACCTTGATGCTTCCATTGAATGCTCCAATCCAAATTTGGAGTCTTGTCCCTATTTTGGCAATTCTAGGTTCAACATGCTATTTCTTGTTCCAAAGACTTTGGAGGCTTGGCTCAGTGATTGTCCCCTTGAGATTCAATCCTCAGATGTGTCCAAGTGGATAGGAGTGTTTGGATTTGCAAAATTTTGGTAAATCGAGCAAAAATGCAAATTCTGCCTTGCCTTGACAGATTTCAGCAAGGTAACTTGACAATGTCATAACTCATAGCCCAAATGGAATTTGGCAATGTTCTTGGCCATTTTGGAAAGCCCTTACATGATACAACAACTGTTTGAACATGTTTGGTTTTGATCTCTTTTGAATCCAAGTGAAAAAGCCCCCTACATTTGGAAAAAAATGAAGACAGATTTGGACTTAGTGAAATTTTCACTAAGTGTTGGAAAAAGTGACATTTTCATTTTTCAGCCATTTTGATCACTCCATAACTCAAAATCCTTAATGAATTGGAATGACTTGTAGTTGAAGTTTTTGTAGAGGGTAATGAGGGCTACAAATCCATCTTTGGATGAGGAAAAATGGCTTTGTGGTTTAGGAGTTATGATCTTCCAAAGTTGGTACCCTTGTCACTTTATTTTTAACTTAGAAAAATTTCTAAGTTTTTATGGTTACCCCTTTTACAAGTTATCCAACTTTTCTTGATTTTTCTTGATGAATGATGATTCAAATCACACATTAACATCATTTTAGGGTTAAAAATCCATTTTGGTGAAAAATCTCAAAAAGTCAAAGTTGACTTTTGTGCACAGTTGACTTTTTATCAGATGAATTCCAAACTGTGCAATTCTTTATGAAATCATGTCCTTGACCTAAATCAAACTTGATGGACATGTTCCATGGGTTTCATAGGGTATATTGAATCATGTTTTAGGGTTTGGGAGCATGTCCTGGTCAAAAGTCAAAGTTATAGTTGACTTTTCTCGCGAAACCCTAACTGTGGTTCAGATGAAATTGAAACTTGTTGCTCAAGCTTCTTGGGTCAATCCATTGTTGCAAATGGATCAACGTGGTATGTTGGAGACCCTCAAATAATGTCTTGAGGTCTTGGCTCATGATTTGTCCCAAAAGTCAACTTAGGGGTGAATTAGGTCAAGAAACCCTAATTCCTGATTTTTGATGTATGCATCCCCTGAGGCTAAATTGACTTGATGATGGGGTTTATGATGTTATATGGAGCATTTTAGGTTATGCTTTGAAGCATTGGCTCATGCCCAGAGGAAAATTTCCATCTGGAGGCCCTAGTCGACCAAACCCTAATTTGGTGACACTGGCGATCCTGAGGCTTGATCCACCTAGAAGGGAGCAAACTTGTGCTTAATCCTTGAAGTGGGAGTCCTCTTGATCCATTGTGGATATTTGAGAGGCTAGACAAGTTGAAGATCATGTCATTCCTTGATTGATCCTTTGTCTAAGAGCTCTGCGAGGGCTTGAAACCCTAAATCCTGTTTGTAGTGAATGCTCACCCACCTTTGGGGAGACTAATGAGGTATGATGGTCCATCCATATTGTGCTGATGATTTGCACAATAATGGGAAATCTTAGTGGTCAAAATTTGGGGTATGACAGATGCCCCTATTTAATCTTCTTGGAGCCGAAGGTGTGAATGACGAAGGTATTCGGGCATTCGGGGTGCAAGAGGATTAAATATCGGAATACCCGAAATTTTGATGGTGGTTATGAATGGTAGCTTACGCACTCATCTTCTTTAGCTAAGCGAAGAAGCTTAGAAAAGGTAAACTTCCCCTCGATCCTGGTTTCCTACCAAGGAACTGGTCTCAGTTTCTAAAGTAAACTTCCCCTCGATCCTGGTTTCCTACCAAGGATCTGGTCTCGGTTTCTGATATAAACTTCCCCTCGATCCTGGTTTCCTACCAAGGAACTGGTCTCAGTTTCTTTTGTCAATAAACTTTCTTGACAAGGAACGCTGTTAGTAGCGGTTTTCCTTCAAACTTCTCGCCGAATTTTCCTGGGGAGATGCCATTTGAGTGGAAAAAGTTTTGATGTCAGACTTGCTGGGGAACCCATTCGTCTGAATTGTAGAGGTACACAAACTTCTCTATTTTGGAGACGCCATTTGTCGATTCTACTGGGGAAAGCGAGTCTCTTGAGAGACTGTCTTCGTTTGGGGGCTTACATCATACTTTTCTCGGGATCTTTCCGGAGAAATGCCATATGATGGGATCCAATTTTGAGGTGCCGATGACCTTTTCATCAGTGGTTTTTTTCGGAGAATAACTGCCGTACCGCCGAATCTCTGATTAAGAGGCTTTCTCTGGGGATTTTCCTTAATCCGGGAAAGCAAGGATATCATCTTCAATGGCGAAGAGTGATATTTATTGAAAGTTTTCTTGTTTCTCAGAGGTTCAAGTTATCAAAGTGGTCAAGGACCGTCTCTAATCCAGAGATAAACGGGAGAGAGATTTCTTAGATGATTCACTTCCTAACGAGGAAAGGTCTGACAACTCGATTGAGAGGACTTTTATCACTAGGGGACACGACCGACTAGAGTGATAGTGATGCAATATGAATGCGAATGCAAATAAAATGCATGATGTATGTATGTATATGCTGACAAAACTGACGCAACATACAGACTAAAGGATGAACACGACTGGATACTCGGCCACAGTGGGGCATGTAGAAATATCGCTGGTTCAAGATAGCAATTCTGCCTTGCTTAAGAGAAACGGTCCCTGTTGGGGGCGACGTCGGTCGGGCTTAGGAGATGAGAACTCGGCCGAAGATGTCAGATGGAACATGGTCTCTGACATTGTTAATCCTTTATTCAGGCATAATGGTCTAGAAGGAGTACTTTGATTCTTCACTTCGAAGTTCAAACGCCTTTGGAGACGCAATCGATGCTCTTTCGATGTTCAACAGTCAAAAGAAATTGCCATCTTTATTAAAAAGCAGAAAAAGTTTTAACAAGTAAATTCATTTTTGTTTTATTTCAAGAATCGTTAATCATTTTAACAACGTTGTTTTGTAAAGCTAAAACAAATAAGAATTACAAATAAAAGCACAAGGGCTCAAATTTTATTGATAGGATGGAAATCAGCCAAACGCGTGATTCCAAAGAGTATTTACAAAGTTTGAAAATGGTAATTTACAGGGAAAAGGGCTATGTTGAAACATAACGACCACTGTCCTTCTACCAACTTTGAATTCGGGACATCCTGAGCTTCTGTCGAAGATGACCTTGACTGGAGTTTTCCTGACGGACGATGTAACTGCTGCTGCTGCTGAGGGACTTGCCTCTGTTAAACATAGTTACTTGCCACTATCCCTAATTTTTGCCTGGATTGTACTTTGATGTTTCCAATCCACCGGGATAATTTTTTCATGTCTCTAATTTTTGCCTGGACCGCCCTTTCGGGTTTTCAATCCACCGAGACGTTTTTTTTTTAGGCGAAGTATTTCTTGACTACGTCAACATTCGTGGGGTAGGAAAATTCCTCTCCATCCATGGTTGCAAGTCTCAAGGCGCCGCCTGAGAAAGCTTTCTTAACCATATAGGGGCTGTCATAATTCGGAGTCCACTTGCCTCGCGAATCAGTGAGAAATGATTGTATCTTCTTAAGCATTTTGAAGATCGGCGCGCATGTCGCGGTTATGAGGAATATGAATCTGGAGAGGTAGTTCAAACGTCCCAGGAATCCTCTGACTTGTTTTTCAGTTTTTGGAGAAGGCATTTCTCAAATGGCCTTGACCTTGTCAGGATCGACCTCAATCCCTTTCTGGCTGACGATGAACCCTAAAAGTTTCCCTGAACGGACACCGAAGGTGCACTTGTTAGGATTCAAGCGGAGCTTGAATTTTCTTAGACGTTTGAACAATTTTGACAGATTTTCAACGTGCTCACTCTCTGTTTTTGATTTTGCAATCATATCATCGACATATACCTCGATTTCCTTGTGTATCATGTCATGAAAGAGAGTAGTCATGGCCCTTTGATAGGTTGCCCCGGCGTTCTTCAAACCGAACGACATTACCTTGTAACAAAAGGTACCCCATGGGGTAATGAATCAAGTTTTCTCCATGTCTTTCGGCGCCATTTTAATCTGGTTATAGCCCGAGAATCCATCCATGAAGGAGAAAACTTTGAACTTTGCTGTACTGTCAACCAGCATGTCAATGTGTGGTAAAGGAAAGTCGTCCTTTGGACTTGCCTTGTTTAGATCTCTGTAGTCGACACACATTCTGACCTTTCCGTCCTTTTTGGGAACAGGTACTATGTTGGATAACCATTGAGGGTATTCTGATGTAGCGAGGAAACCCGCGTTAATCTGTTTCTGTACCTCCTCTTTGATTTTGATGGCCATGTCCCGGTGAGTTCGTCTCAACCTCTGCTTTACTGGCGGACATTCCGATTTCAACGGTAAGTGATGTTCCACGATGCTGGTATCCAACCCTAGCATATCCTGATATGACCAAGCGAATACATCGGGGAATTCTTTGAGAAGCTTTATCAAACTTTCTTTGACAGTTGGATTGAGCAGTGCCCCAATCCTGATTTCTTTTCTCTCTTGCTCTGAACCCAAGTTTACCGTTTCTAATGGTTCTTTGTGAGGTTCAATGGACCTTTCCTCTTGTTTGAGTAGTCGAGAGATCTCTTCTGGAATTTCGTTGTCATTTTCTTCTTCAGCCACGAATACCGGGAACTCAAAGTTGGGAGAAGGCATCAGATCGTATGTTTCAACTGGGTTTAAAACAAGCAATCTGTATGACGTGATGATTCGTATTTAGAAGAGATAGAGAAAATGCAAGTGTGTGCAGTGTATTTATTTTATTACTGCTTGTTTTTATTATTTGTTTTGTTTTTTAGGATTACCATTTTCTGAAAAAGCAAAAAGAGAAAACAGCAATTAATGCGGAAATTACAGAACGACGTTATTTTATTAATGAACAAGTCGAATCTTGAAACTACAGCCCTATAAAACAAAACTCTGTCGCTTTGGGCGAAGCGAAGAGGGATATTTACAGAAAGTGAGCCCTATCAAAACATCTGTTTCACCTGGGCAGGGTGAAAGGTTAAAAGATGACAATTACTTTGACTGGTGAACGACCTTCGGAACCTCGACGGCAATTCATTGGCGGCGAACTCCTCGGTGAATCACAAAGTCTGGCACCTTCCTTGATTTGTATTCAGAAATAACGCTGATTTCTGGTGGAGCAGGATCATTGGAATCTGTCTCCCAGGCAGATTTGTCGTAGGAGGATTCCTCTATTGTATTTTGCATAGCATTTGTGCTCTAAGCTGTATCTCCCCATCCAGTTGGCTGGATATCTTCGAGCCTGATACGAGAGCTTTCGGGAGCGGTGTACTTGACCATGTAGTCGTATTTCCCACTCGGTTGTCCCAAGGTATCCCAAACTTCTTTGGAACTGGAGGAGTCATCCCTCTCGATGACGTTGACCTTGGGAAAAGCATAGTTGATGAATTCAAGTCCTGCAAACGTTGCGAATTCATCTTCATTTTGAGTAGTTTCTGAATGACCTGAGTGTTGATCTCATGACATGGTGGGGACGCAGGTATTCTGTTCAATGACGGTCAGCTGATTTTCATCACTCGGCTGACTTTCCAGCCCCAAGTTTCCTGGGTAAGGTTGCCACATTGGCAGACCATCCATTGGGCCATAGTAGGTGTAGTCAAAACTGTCTTTCATCGGAGTGTCTTCCTCTAATGAATTTAGCGGAGCACGACATCCTTCCGGATCACAATTCCCGTATATCATTTCGACGTCTGACCTTGGTATAAATCTCGGACTTTCTGTAGGAAAGCAAAAAGGCATAGGCACCTCTTCCTGAGACATATAACCGTCCTCGTTAAGGTAGGACTTCCATTCTTCATCTGTGTCAGAGGGATCTTCCTCATTGATAGCATGTACTGCTTGAGACACTGGGTGAAGGAAACCTCCACTGTGGAATAAGTTTTGAAGGGGATGAAGACTTTCATCGTTGGCAGCTGTCTGGGTACAGGTTACAGAAAAACCTAGACCCTTCTTTGTTTTATTGTCAATAGGAATGACAAGTTGTCCCCATCCTGTCGTATCGGTACTCTCGACCGCTTTGATAGCATCATTGTATGAGGAAATCGAGGTTCCTCCTTTGCAATAATTGTCCTTGCTCATCGATAGTGCTTGGAACTGAGTTCCAATAACCTCCTCGGGTTCTATACCAGTAGATGATGACAAGTTACTCACAAGCAAGGCTTGTTCCCCACAAACTGTGACAAGTTGATCGTTCTTGACGAACTTTAGCTTTTGGTGGAGGGTTGACGTAACCGCTCCAGCCTGGTGTATCCAAGGTCTTCCTAATAAACAACTGTATGTTGCCCGGATGTCCATGACCTGGAAAGTGACTTGGAAAGTGTGAGGACCAATAGTTATGGGAAGATTAACTTCGCCGATAACCGTTTTTCTAGATCCGTCGAATGCTTTGACGACAACCTCGTTGATTCTCATAGGAGGGCCTTTGAATGATAATTGCATCAAAGTGGACTTCGGCATAACATTCAGGGCTGACCCTGTGTCTACCAGTACGCTGGCTAAAGCATCGTCCTGGCAGTTAACTGTAATGTTGAGCGCCATGTTATAACGGCGACCCTCTTTAGGTAATTCCTCATCACTAAATCCCAAATTGTTGCAGGAAGTGATGTTAGAGATAATGCTATTGAACTGTCTGATTGTTACATCCTGTTCCACAAAGGCTTGCTCCAAGACTTTCTGTTAGTTCCTGGATTGGCTGGAATTTTGGTAAAATAAAGCATGTTTAATGTTGATGTCAAGGTGCTGATGTTGTAACATTGAAGTCTTAACACTGGGTTGTGTTAAGTAGTTAAGTGCTGAAGTTGGATGTCTGATGTCACACAGGTGATGTTGTAACATCAGATCTACAGAATTAACAACAGCAGGTGCAGATGTTGTTAGGGCACGCGTGTTAGCTGGAATTGTGGAGAGTGGTTAACTCATTGGATGAGAATATCTTGGGATAGATATTTTCTGTTACATGGGAGATTTGATTGCAGGTCTGTTGGAGAATTAAAAGGTTGAAGATTTAAAAAGATTTTGGGGATAAAATCTGTTTTGAAGATTCAGTTTTAATTAACATATCTGATCAAATATTGTGACAAGTCCAAGCCCAATTCAGGAGCTATATAAAGCGCACAAGACCAAAGGAAAAAGTACAGAAAACATTCAGAAGATCAAGAGCATGAGGCTTAGTGTCTAGAGTTTGTTTAAAGTGCTTGTATTTACACTATTCTAGGGTTTGAATAGGTGTTGAGTTTCTGTCCTCTCTAAAGCTGTGAAGCAAAGAGAGTTGTGTGATTTGATCGAAGCTGTGAAGTAAGATCAAGGGTACTCAAAGTGGTTTCTTTGAGTGTTTGTAAGGGATTGAGTGGTGTTCTCATACCTAAGTGGTTTCTTAGGTAGGAAGTCATTAGTAGAGTATAAGTTTAGGAGATTGTCAACGGGTTGTTGAGTCTGTAAATTATATCTACAAGTAGTGAATTCCATCCCTGGCTTGGTAGCCCCCAAAGTAGGTTGGTTGTAACCGAACTGGGTCAACAATTCTTGGTGTTATTTTACTGTTATTGTTGTCCATTGAGCAGAGTGTGTTGTTATGACATCACACCTTAACATCACACGTCTGATACCAGAATTTCAATTGGTATCAGAGCAGACATCCTGTCTGTCTCTGGGTGAGATCTAGGGAAATTACTTTCTGGTGTAAAGATGGACAAAGAAGTTGGAGGATTCGTTAACAGACCCCCTATTTTGGATGGATCCAATTATGACTATTGGAAGCCAAGGATGACCACCTTCTTAAAATCCTTGGACAGTAGGGCTTGGAAGGCTGTTATTAAAGAATGGAAAGCTCCTGTCATGTGTGAGAAGGATGATGCTGGCAAAGATAGAGAAGGCACCTCTAAGCCAAAGCCTGAAGAAGAGTGGACCAAGGAGGAAGATGAGCTTGCCCTTGGAAACTCTAAAGCTCTGAATGCAATCTTCAATGGAGTGGATAAGAATATCTTCAGGTTAATTAATACCTGTGAAGTTGCTAAGCAAGCATGGGATATCTTGCAGGCTACTCATGAAGGAACATCTAGAGTCAAGATGTCAAGACTTCAGATTTTAACATCAAAATTTGAAAGCCTAAAGATGAAGGATGATGAGACCATTCATGATTTCCACATGAGTGTTCTTGAGCTGGCCAATGCATCTAGTGCTCTTGGTGAGAAGATGTCAAATGAAAAGCTTGTGAGGAAGATCCTTAGGTCCCTAACTAAGAAGTTTAAGATGAAGGTTACTGCCATTGAAGAATCTCAAGACATCAGCAAGATGAGAGTTGATGAGCTCATTGGATCTCTTCAAACCTTTGAGCTTGGGTTGAATGAGGAAGAACCAGAAAAGAAGCCAAAGAGTATAGCCCTGGTAACAAATGGTGAAGAAGAGAAAGAGAAGAAATCTGAATCCCAGGAGGATCTATCTCAGGCCATTGTGATGTTGGGAAGACAGTTCACCAAAGTATTCAAGAGAATGAATAATAACTCCAGGCCTAATGTCAAGAACATGACTTCTGACACCAGCAAGAAGGATGAAGAGAAAACTGCCCAAGATAAAGGAGTGCAGTGCTTTGAGTGTGAAGGGTATGGACATGTCAAGAAAGAATGTACCACCTTCTTGAAAAAGCAGAAGAAAGGCATGACAGTTTCCTGGTCTGACTCTGATAGTGAAAGTGAAAGCGAGTCAGCAAAGCATGTGAGAGCTTTAACAGGAGCTGTGGTTTCTGATGATGATTCTAGTGATGGAGAAGTAACTTATGAGGAGTTGGCTTCTACCTATCAAGAGCTGTGTTTAAAGAGTGCTGAGATTTGTCAAGAAAACAAGTGCCACAAGCAATAAATTGCTCAGCTAGAGAATGAAAAGACTGATCTGGAAAATGAAGTGGTGCTAGTTAGAGCTCATCTTGATCAAATGACTAAGTCTGTCAGGATGCTGAGCTGTGGTACAGACACACTCGACAAGATCCTTCAGTCAGAAAAAGCTGCTGGAGACAAAGCTGGGATAGGTTATGTGGATGAGGACAAGGGAACTTCAGAAGGAAGCACTTCAAGTTCAAAGAAGGAAGTGTCACAACTTTCATCTCAACATCAGCTAAAGAAGCAGGATCATACCCCTAAGAAAGCTGATGTTTCACAACCTAAGAAGATTGAGAAGAAGACTGGTCCCTATCAGAAGAGAAAGCAGCCACAGGGAGCTAGTCAGTATATGCCCCCGCAATACCATGAGAGCATGCAAGTTGCTCAAATCAAACAGCACATGTCTCATCAGATGTCTCAACATCAGGACAACTGGTATGATTATGGTTATGGATACACCAATGTTGTTCCTTATATCTATGGAAGAAGAAAGCCACACCATCATGGGAGACAATCCAAGAAACTGTATTCTCAGCCGTCTTATGGGAGAAGATATCAACATAATAGATGGCAGGGCAGTTATGGTAGGAGGAGATCACATTATGGATGGCAGCATAAGCAATCTCATCATGGCAGAAGATTCAGAGATGAAAGGGTGAGATGCTATTACTGTGGAAGGTTTGGACATATGCAGTACTCTTGCTACAAGCTGCATGGATACCCTCAACCTCAAAATAGATGGAGAGAGCACAGGCCCAAAGTTGTTAAACAATGGGTACCTAAGGAGAAGGTGAAATGCTTATTGGCTCACATGGGTGATAAAGAAGGAACATGGTATTTTGACAGTGAGTGTTCCAAGCACATGTCTGGATGTAGATCCATGTTTGATGATCTTAGACCTTGCCCCTCTCATGAGGTCATATTTGGCAATGGAGAAAAAGGTGTTGTTGCAGGAGTTGGGAAAGTGCAAGGTAATGGTAGACTTGAACTTGACAATGTTCTGTTTGTCAGTGACTTAAGTGCAAATTTGATCAGCATAAGCCAGCTGTGTGATGAAGGTTACAAGGTAAACTACACTAAGCATGAGTGTGTGGTTTCTGATGAGCATAATCAGATTGTTATGAAGGGTGCCAGAACCAAAGACAACTGTTATCAGTGGACCTCTCTTGAAGGAGATTCAACTAGTGATGTACAAATTGATGTTATAACATCAGACTATGACATCAGGATGCTGAAAGGTCACTCAAAGTTAACAAGTTCTGATGTGAGTGTTTTAAAAGGAAAGTTTTTGTGGAGGGAAAAAGTCATTGACACTCCTAGCCTTAGAACCCCCTTTCCCGGTACTACAACATCACACGTCTTCAAAGCTCTGCTCTTGCAACGAATCAACTCCTTCGACTTCAAGAATCAACTCTCACTGAAAAGAGTCATGGCGTCTCCATCCAAGAAATCTGAGTGTCAGAATTCCACAAAAGAAAGAGCTAGGGTTTCCCCTGACGAAGGTTCATCATTCAATCCCATGGACATTGAGCCCCTCTCAACCATTCTTCCTGAATCAGGTAAATCTAGACCTTCCAAACTTGTTCCAAAAAGGGCTGGGACTATTTTTAGAAATAATGAAACGAAAAAGCTTGTTACGAGTGTGTTATTTAGTAATAAAATAGCACCTAGGTCATCCACTTCTCAAACTGTTGAGGAAAGGGTAGACGTGGATAAAAGCTTAGGTATATCTAGACCACTGAGACAAATGCCTGCGGAACATTCTGAAAGGGAAAAGAGCGACATGCAAAGTGCAGCTACAAATCTTCATAGACTTGCTATGTCTGTTGTTGAAGATTCTGAAGTAAGAATAGAAGGAGAAAATTGTTGTTGGTCCAACCAAGCCATGGAGCAAAGTGGCTGTGAAATCCAAAAAGAGGAAAATGAGGGAAGACTCTAATTCTGACCGTGATGATGAGGATGATGTTCATGACATCACACCTATCAGAAGGACAATTTTGAAGAGAATCTCTGACAAAGTACCCGAAGTTCCAGTCGACAACATTTCCTTTCATTATGCCAGCAGTACATCGTTGTGGAAATTTGTATGTCAGAGAAGACTGGCCCTAGAGAGGGAGCTTGGGAAAGAAGCTTTAGAAATAAAGGATATCATGGAGCTGATTACTGAGGCTGGATTGGTAAAAACTGTGACCAAGTTTCCTAAGTGCTATGAAAGTCTTGTCAAAGAATTTGTTGTCAACATTGCTAGGAATATTACTGATAAAAAGAGCATTGATTTCATGAAAGTTTATGTGAGAGGAAAGTGCATTAATTTCTCTCCTAGTACTATCAATAAGTATCTAGGAAGAGATGATGAAGAGTATAGTGAACTTGAGATGACTGATAATGATATATGTAAAGAGATTACAGCTGGTCAGATAAGGGTTTGGCCATTGAAAAGGAAGTTTTCAGCTAGTAAACTTAGCATCAAGTATGCAATTCTTCACAGAATTGGTGCTGCCAACTGGGTGCCAACAAACCACAAGACAACAATCGATGTTGGATTGGGCAGGTTTATCTGTACTGTCGAGAAGAAGATTAAGTTTGACTATGGCAGCTACATCTTTGAGCAAGTGGTGAAACATGCTGAAACAAACGCTATCAAGTTACCCATAGCATTCCCATCTCTTGTGTGTGGTATCATCTTGGAGCAACATCCTGAAACTTTAACAAGCTCAGACATAGCCTGCCAGAGGAAGACAGCATTGTCCCTACACCCTAAACTATTTTCAGGACATCATGTTCCAGACATTGTTCTAACTTCAACTGCTGAAGTCAAGAAGAAGACTACAAAGGCTGAACTGATCGGAGAATTGAAGACCATGTGCAAAGACCTTGATGCAGTCATAAGTACCAGTTTGGTTAGAAAAGAGATACTTGAAAAGCTGATCCAGCAGTTAGAACTGAACAGTGGTGATGATGTTGAGAACAATGTTGATGGCTCTGAGGAAGATGAAGTTGATGCCAGTGGGGATAGCTCTGAGGAGGAGGAAGAGAATCCCGGAGAACATTCTAGTTCAGAAGAAGACTAGCTTATCTTCTCTTGCCTTTAGTAGTTTCAGTTTGTAGTTTTTTTTTGTTGTTGGGTTTGTAATTTGAATATTGTGCTGTTTTACGCACTGTTTATGTTTTTAGTTTCCTTCTATGATTTGTTTTGCCTGTTTACTAACTGAGAGGCTAACAATGAGAGCTAGGGTATACTGACTATAGTTAATAGGGCTTCTTATAGAAGTTTGCCTAATTGTGGCTAAAAAGGGGGAGAAAATAGCCTAGATAGTCAAGAGTATTATTGCCATATGCTGCTAATGTGATGCAGAGGGAGATAGATTGATGCTGCTAAAAGGTGTTTAGTTGAAAAGGTTGTTGCTGCATTAAGGGGGAGTTTTGACTGAACTTGTGAAGATATCATGACATTTGAAGAGTGCAGCCAAGTAGACATCTAGGGGGAGAAGTGCTGCACATTGTGAGCTACTGAACAGCTGTGATGCTGGTTCATGTTTTAGAGCAGGAACACCAATTGGCTATTGTCAATAATGAAGATGGTGCTGCAGCAGATCAAGTAATGAAGACTTTGAAGATTGTCAAACTGCTGCTAATGAGTTTCAAATTTCTGAAGTTTATTCCGCTGCTGAAATCTCTGATGGTGCAGAGTGCAGAAGTTGATCGCAGAGTGCAGAGAGTGTTTTAGCCAAAATTAGCCAAAGGGGGAGATTGTTAGTTCCTGGATTGGCTGGAATTTTGGTAAAACAAAGCATGTTCAATGTTGATGTCAAGGTGCTGATGTTGTAACATTGAAGTCTTAACACTAGGCTGTGTTAAGTAGTTAAGTGCTGAAGTTGGATGTCTGATGTCACACAGGTGATGTTGTAACATCAGATCTGCAGAATTAACAACAGCAGGTGCAGATGTTGTTAGGGCACGCGTGTTAGCTGGAATTGTGGAGAGTGGTTGACTCATTGGATGAGAATATCTTGGGATAGATATTTTCTGTTACATGGGAGATTTGATTGCAGGTCTGTTGGAGAATTAAAAGGTTGAAGATTTAAAAAGATTTTGGGGATAAAATATGTTTTGAAGATTCAGTTTTAATTAACATATCTGATCAAATATTGTGACAAGTCCAAGCCCAATTCAGGAGCTATATAAAGCGCACAAGACCAAAGGAAAAAGTACAGAAAACATTCAGAAGATCAAGAGCAGGAGGCTTAGTGTCTAGAGTTTGTTTAAAGTGCTTGTATTTACACTATTCTAGGGTTTGAATAGGTGTTGAGTTTCTGTCCTATCTAAAGCTGTGAAGCAAAGAGAGTTGTGTGATTTGATCGAAGCTGTGAATTAAGATCAAGGGTACTCAAAGTAGTTTCTTTGAGTGTTTGTAAGGGATTGAGTGGTGTTCTCATACCTAAGTGGTTTCTTAGGTAGGAAGTCATTAGTAGAGTATAAGTTTAGGAGATTGTCAACGGGTTGTTGAGTCTGTAAATTATATCTACAAGTAGTGAATTCCATCCCTGGCTTGGTAGCCCCCAGAGTAGGTTGGTTGTAACCGAACTGGGTCAATAATTCTTGGTGTTATTTTACTGTTATTGCTGTCCAATGAGCAGAGTGTGTTGTTGTGACATCACACCTTAACATCACACGTCTGATACCAGAATTTCACTTTATGTAGAGCCTCCCTATGGGCTTCTGAACTGAGTAACAGTGATAATACCGAGATTTTTGAAGGATTCTGTAACAGTTGATCAACAATGTTGTATTCACTCCTCTGGATGAGCTTCAGCATCTCATCATCATTTTTCGAAAAGTCTGGATTACTGGATTGACCGACTGATGGATCGGGAGCTTCCGTCTGAAGTTCCTTTTCTTTGTTAAGTTCCCCAACCCCTCGGTTGAAGATTCTACCGCTCCGTGTTACTCGACTGATGTCTGCAATATTCACGACGAAGGGTAATGGAATTTCTTTTCCATTTTCAATTGTTGTTGCACCATATTTGTAAGGGATAGCCTTAGTTGATTCATACGGTAATGGTCCCGGTAGATAGATGACTATGGGAACTTTCTGATTTTTCTGACCATCATAAGTGATCTCGATCCGTTCCCGGTTGGGAACCTTAAATTCGTCAAGTAGAGGGATGATGGCTAAAACATCCCTGGTCTGGTGACGACCAGAGATGGTGACAACATCCTCAACTTGATCAGCAAGGTAATTCGGCGTCCAGTTGATGGGTCCAGAACCCGGATATGGACGAATTTCTCCACGGTCCACCTGTCCCTGGAGAGATGCTCGCACAAGGTAGCACCCTTGGTTACTTTCCGAACAGATGCTACAACGGTCGTAATTGTGTGGTGGCACCTGGCCACGCCCACTTTGAATACAATGTAACCTCACTAGGTTAGCTTCCACAGATCGGAC
The DNA here is from genome assembly GCA_022829125.1 of Lathyrus tuberosus. Classification (NCBI taxonomy): domain Eukaryota; kingdom Viridiplantae; phylum Streptophyta; class Magnoliopsida; order Fabales; family Fabaceae; genus Lathyrus; species Lathyrus tuberosus. The sequence continues at coordinate 6,060,485 of JALAZF010000278.1, read as the reverse complement.
ATCCTGACTTTGACGACGAGTAGGATTCCTGTTACTGATACTAATTTGCTGAGTATCTTCGTCCATGTAGATTGACATCCACCAATGATTTAACAAGTGCTGAAGTGCCTCCTGGACAAGGGTACAACCCTGATCATTTTCGCAACCCGCTTTACAGCTTTGATAGTCATGTGATATTAAGAATCCGAGTCAGACCTGCTCAGCATGTAACTCTACCAGGCTGGTATTCATTACGCGAATATCAAAGATCTGAACCATGTTAATCTGATAAGAGTTCCCATCATCGTAGTCTTGGGTCCATCCAAGATCCATCTGACGCTGGAGGGCCTCTTGTATGAAAGAGCATCCCTGTTTGTTTACCGAGCAAGTCAGACAAGAACTGTAATCATGCCGTGGCAGATTATGATATTTGCTTTGCCTTGAGTGCATCGCCACCAAGTTGACATTCATCGCACGGATGTCGTGATTCTGAATGATGTTAGAATTCGTGTAAACCATGTTAACTCCACGAACTCGGTGCTCTTGGATCCATCCGAGATCCATTTGTTCCTGTAGAGCTGCTTGCATTACAGAACATCCTTGGTTGTCTTTAGAGCAGATATCACACTGGTGATAGCTATGAAGTGGCACATGGCCATATCCACTCTGTCTACAATGCATCTTGACCAGATTGGTCTTCAACAAGAGTACATCATGAATTTGATAGACATTGTTAGTCTCTTTCTCAATCAGATTGACTGCAGCCTTCTCGTGTTGAGGCAGCGGGTTCGTAAGAACATTAGGATTCGTATCCTTGAAGGATAAGACCCCGCTCCTAACAAGCTTTTGTACGTCGGATTTGAAATTGAGATAATTCTCAATGTTATGCCCTGATCCTCCTTAATGGTAAGGGCAAGTTTGATCCACCTTAAACCAAAAAGGCGGATTTTCTGGTACTGTAAGAGGGGACTTAGTCTGAATGTGCCCCTTGGCTAGCAGTAATGGAAACAGCTCTGCGTATGATACGGGTATAGGATCAAATCCTGGTGGCCGTGTTGTACGGTTGTTGTTGTATTGAGGACGAGCCTGCTGAAGAGGCTGTTGTGTCTTTTGCTGATCAGGTTGGCTCTGCGCAACCTGAGGTTAATAAGTAGGAACAAGCGCAGGGCTGATAGCAGGAGTCACAGCTGCTACTGGTTGATATCGTCGCCTTTGCTTTCCGAGAGAGATATTCCTAATATCTTGCTCTTTTTTCTTAGGGAGAGCACTACCGTATTTTTTTAGTACCGCTCGTCGATCCCGTGTCTTTTACCAAACGTCCTTCTCGGAAGGCTTCCTCAAGACGTACGCCTATACCGACCATCTCGGTGAAATCACTGGGTGCACTGGCAACCATTCGGTCATAGTAAAATGAGCTTAAGGTCTTTAAGAAGATTTTTGTCATCTCTTTTTCCTCAAGAGGTGGACAAATTTGAGCGGCAATTTTACGCCACCTTTGAGCATACTCCTTAAAGGTTTTCTTGTCCTTTTGCGACATTGATCTGAGTTGATCTCTGTCGGGTGCCATGTCCAAATTGTATTTGTATTGTTGGACGAAGGCAGTACCAAGATCTCTGAATGTACATATCGTAGTACGGTTTAAACCCATGTACCATTTGAGTGCGGCACTGGTTAAACTATCCTGAAAGTAGTGAATCAGTAAGTCTTGATTCTCTGTCTGAGCTGACATCCGCCGAGCGTACATCACCAGATGGCTTTGAGGGCAAGAGTTACCCTTGTACTTTTCAAAGTCGGGCACTTGGAACTTATGTGGAACTTTCACATTGGGGACCAAGTAGAGGTCTGCGGCGTCCTTTCCAAATAGATCCTGACCGCGGATGGCTTGCAGCTCCTTCTGCATTTCCAAGAACTGCTCCTGGAATTCATCCATTCTATCGAACATAGTTTCCTTCTTACCAGAAGGTATTGGCGGAAACTGTCCTTCCGGGACAGTGTGCACCACAGGGGGTGGTACCGTGACTACGGCAGCGAATCTTGGCATTTCCCAAAGTTTGTAACCTTCAGGAGTCTTCAGTATGCCCCTGGCATCTTCGCTTTCCCGAAGTTTGTAACCTTTAGGCCCAACGGCTTCTGTTGTGATTCCCTGATCCTCAGTGATCGGCGGAACATATCCTCCCGGGATATAGTTGACAGGCATGCCCTAGGGATGATCTTTCGGCATCTGATACCTAGGATCATTCTTCTCCACTATGGGCATTGAGGTGATCTCTGAGATCACAGTTCTTTGTAGCTGAGCTTCTGCCATGGCTTGCATGTCGTTACGAAGCTTTCTCATATCCTCTCTTAGAGCGTCGATCTCTTCCTTCAACTCTCTGTTTTCTTCCTCAAGATCATCCATCTTTTTCTGACGATTGGCCCGAGTATTATACGAATGAGACAGTTTGACTCTAGAATCGAGACACAAATGTGAGATTTGTAGGGAAGAAGAATACATTACGTGAGAATGATGAATGCAATGATTATATTAATTGTTTTTTTGGTTTAATCAAAATAAACTTCGACAATTAGATTGTAAATATCAAACGGTGAGGAAACCCCTTTTTATTTAATTCAAAGGATTATAGAAATGGAAATACAGTAGATTACAAGGTGCAGAAATAGAAACCTAAGCTAATGGGTCCCGAGTCCTCTCTGAAGAGAAACCGGGTGCTAATTCTGGTATCTTCCTTTTCTTTGACCGGGGCTCTTGAGCCGTTGTCGGGTTGTCATTCCTTTGCCAGGTGAAAGGAGTGAGCAAATTCCTTTGGTCATCTTGATTCTCTACATCATGTTGCTCCAAAATGTCAATCAGAGCATCCTTTTCTTTCAGTAGTTGCTGTATTTTGATGCACTCTACGTCGAGGGTGCGGTACTTGTTCTTCCAAGACCTTCTCTCCTTTTGAACTTTGTTAAGAGTAACCTGAAGCTTTTCAGTTTCCGTCATGAAGTTCATGACAGATTCCCTCGGCGGAAGAATTTCGTAACGAGGATAAGGCATCTTTAGCTTGAGAGCCCTAGTTTGTACCCAATGGAGATAAGGCTCCACCGAGACACAGTCCGGTTTTCCTAGAGACTCTCGTCCTTTCTTATGAACGTGTTTCCAAGCGTGCACTATTTCCATCTTTAGTGCTCTGTCACTTTCTCCTTCCTTGAAGAAAAGACCTTCCAAATGAACACCCAGTGGGATGTGTCTCATCGGGTATCCAAATTGACGAAGAACCAATATCGGATGGTAGTTGATTCCTCCCTTAGTTCCTATAAGGGGTACGTTGGGGAAGTTTCCACAATGGTCAATGATCCTAATTCCCTCATAAATCCTATTACACCAATCTATATCAGAGTTGGTAAGAGACATGATCTTCTGCGACCAACGTAAGGCACTCTTGTAATCCCAAAAAGCAGTAGACTTGGGCAAGTGAGAGATAAACCATTTATAAAGCAGAGGTACACAGCATGTGATCTCCCCTCCGCTGTACAAATTTCCCAAGTGTACAGAATAATACGCATCTGCGAGCAAAGTCGGCACAGGGTTTCCAATGAGAAAAACCTTAATGGAGTTAATATCGACGAAGTTATTGATGTTGGGAAACAAAAATAACCCGTAGGTGAGCAAGACAAAGATGCTTTCAAAAGCAGTCACGTTCCCTATACTGGCAAAATACAGGGCTTTCTTCGTCAAGAACTGGGCTGGCAAACCTTGGATGCCACCCTTAGCGGTCATGTGAGTCCTGACCTCAGACTCGTCCAAATGAATTGCTCTCGCAATGGTCTGATTCTTTGGAATTTCTTCCAGTCCAGAAAATGGAGCTCGATCGGTGATATGTAGATCGATCAGATGAGAATACTCCTCCAGCGTTGGTGCAAGCTGGTAATCCGGGAATGTGAAACAGTGATAAACCGGATCGTAGAATTCAATGAGCACATCCATGATTCCCTCAATCACACGGACTCTTAACAGTGGTAGCAAACCTCCATACTTGGCTCTGAAAGCCTCAGGGCTAGTGATCATCCTTGCTAACCTTCTCAAATCCCCTAGTTTTGGAACCTTGAAGGTGTACGTATGAGTTCTCCTTCTACCGAAATCCATTAGCGTAATCCTCTTCTCTGATATTTGCAATCACAGTCTTAGTTTAATTTGAAAAACAGAGAGACTAGAAGAGAAGAATTTTTGAATGTTTTAATGTTTTTTAAATGAATGCATGAATGCAGCACACAAAAACATAGAAAAAACATGGGGTCAAAGGGTCGTTGTCATGAAGTCAAGGCTCTACCCATCCCCAAAGGTTTATACTAGGGTGATTTTTGTCCCTGTACTCATTATCATCAGCTCCTCCCATGAAAGCAAAACAACAAGCAGATCGCCAGTGAGTTGTAGATCAATCTTAGAGTAAGTGCCATTCATCGAGAATAGATCACCATCCTCAAATGAGGGTAGTATCGCGTGACAACTATTTCCGATAGTTTCCGCACTACAAAAGGGTTTGGCTCCTCAGCTTCTCAGGCATCACAACCGACCCATTGTCTAGGTGAGAGAATGGTTACATTAGTGAGCCTCCACTGAGGTTGATGGTCGACCTCGTCGCCATCACTTATCTTAAGTGTATACTCAATCTTTCCACATACGGCATCACCCGCATTCCCATTAGCACAAAAATAAACATGTATAGCAATTAGGAAAAGCAGTATATATATTTGTCCTAAACACCCTAGACCTTTAAAGCTATGAATCCTATGTTCCTGACAGAAAATGGGCTCCCCGGCGGAAGCCCCAATCTGTGGTATTCACACAAGAGATGAAAAGGAAGAAGGAAAAAGAAAGACGAGCCCCAATGTGGGCGCCATTTTTCTGTAGCGAGCGATTTTGGACGCGGTTCTTAAGCGCTGGTCGCTCTCTGCGGTTTGAGCTAACTACAGGTCGATTCATTTTTTATCCTATTAAAGCTGATGAAGGAATGGAAATAGATGTCTCCAATTAACCCTGCTTTGCATACTGAGTTTAAACAGCGGTCTGTTAGGTAACGAATGCTATCAATGTGGGGGGACCTTTGTGCTGGTTATTTGTATTTTCGCCAATACTGTTTTCTTTCTTTCTAGGACTTTCTAGCGGGGAACAAGGATTAGGATGTTAGGACTGATGCTTTTTGATAGATACATGAGAGTATGGGATTTTGGGTTTTTGTTTAGTGTGCTTGCTAAGATTTTTCTTTCAATCTTATGCCTACGTATTCCCGTTTACCGAAACAGGGAAATCAGAGCGTTCTTAGTTCCTTCTATTCTATGGGAGGAAATTGGTTTTTGGTGTCTTGTTCAAAGCCCAAGACGTGAAGCGAAAGGTGATTTGTATCTTGTTCAAAGCCCAAGATGTGAAGCTGAAAAGTCTATTTGTGTCTTGTTCAAAGCCCAAGACGTGAAGCTGAAGGACCTCGACTTTAGAGAGAATTTGTCATCTCTAAAGAAGGGTTTGTCTGTCACAACTGTTGGGTGACTGGTTATAAAGGAGAATTACTTTAACCAGGATATGCGAATCCGGCAATGCCATAGTTTCCTTTATAGGGGATTTTAACCTGAAGGAGAAGACTTTAACTCAGTGTTGAGCAATGTTATCTTTCCTTAGGAATTTCTCATGCTAAAAGAGGGACAGTGGCATGGATGTAGATGATCCAGAGGCTTGCCGCTTACAGCGATTAGATGAAGGGGAAAGAGTTGTTGATGTTTGTGTACTGTGAACGAGGCACATCTTTTATGCTAAAAGGTTGATTGGATCAACCAGTGGTTTTCTTATACAAAGCCTAAGAGGAGACCATTATGTGTCTCGTACAAAGCCCGAGAGAGAGGCTAAAAGGCGTTGATCCTACTGGAGGATCTTTTATACTCAACAAGAGAGTGTTTTTGTATCTCGTACAAAGCCCGAGATAGAGGCGAAAAGGTTTTGACTCGACGATGGAGTCTTTTGGTATCTCGTATAAAGCCCGAGATGGAGGCGATTGTTTGTTTGGCTCAATAAGAACCTTTTTGTATCTCGTATAAAGCCCGAGATGGAGGCGAAAGGGTGATTGACTCAATGAGGGAGTCTCTTATGTGTCTCGTACAAAGCCCGAGAGAGAGGCTAAACGTAGTTTGACTCCGTTGGGGAGAATCATTTGTACAAAGCCCAAGAGGAGGCTGAGGTAACTGTTTAAGTGACAGGTCCAGTATACTAATTTTGAAAGAGAAAATCAGTTCATATATGAGCAACACTGTACTCATGGATTTGATTCAAGGATCCAGGTTATTCCTGTTCTTTAAGGAAGCGGGAAATCTGAAGGGTATTGAGACTGTCCGAGTCTACGGGTTTCCTTCCTATTTAACGAAGGGGTCACTTGAGAATGTCTTTGAGACTCAAGGAGATTAGACCGTCCAAGTCTAGAGTTTCATCTTTTGTACTATGCTTTGAGAAACAGTAGTAGACTCTATGAAAGGACTGTTCTATGAAGATGACTAGGTTCTGTTCCTATACCTCTAGGAGGTCGTCGGGACAATTTGTACGAAGCCCAAGAAGAGGCTGGAAACTTTTAAGAAGCCGACGGGTCCTTGTACTAAGCCCAAAAGGAGGCTATCATTCCCGGAGGAAGAGATCATTATACGAAGCCTAAGAGGAGGCTGTGAATACTTCTAAGAAGCCGTAGGGTCCTTGTACTAAGCCCAAGAGGAGGCGGGGTTGCTTTTAGGAAGCCTGTGGGTCCTTGAACGATGCCCAAGAGGAGGCCGATTGCTTTTAAGAAGCCGATGGGTCCCCAAACCCCGAGAAATTCAAGGCAAGCTATTCATAAGGAATAGATCAAGTCAGGAAAGTTCGAGAATTTGGAAGAAACTCAAGAGATGCCATTCACGGAGAAAAGATCATCTCTGGGGAGTAAAGTTTCTTGACAAATGCTTTTAAGAAGCCTGTGGGTCCCCAAACCCCGAGAAATTCAAGGCAATGCTATTCACCGAGAATAGATCAAAGTCAGGAAAGTTCGAAAATTTGGAAGAAACTCAAGAGATGCAATTCATGGAGAAGAGATCATCTCTAGGGAATAGAGTTTCTTGACAACTTCTATGAGTGACAGTCTATGAAAGGGTTCACAGAGAATGCTGCCTTTCATATCTCCATATTGTTTAACCCCAAGAGGAGGGAAGACTGTGTCTGGTAATCCTATGGGGATCTAGTTTAGACTATTTCTAAGAGTGATCAACGGGCTTTAATACTAGACGTAGTTGCCGGGAAAACTCTAAATATTTATACTATTATTACACAGTTGATATGAGTTTATGAAAGAAGACTTACAGCGAAACAGCCCCACAATACAGTTATATGTATATGAAAGAGGTAAACGAAAGCAATAACCACTTACTCGGTTGTAGAGCTTCCATGCTGTTTGGTTAGTTGTTCAACAAAGAAAGATTGAAAAACAACAGTATAATTCAAAATCAAAGGAGAAAGTGCTTTGAAAAAGAAATATTTGGGGCTTACAGCTCAAGGAGAGGCCCATGGTTTTATCAGTGAGTGCACTGTTTGAATTTGTACAGAGGGACTTATACAAGTGACTGTGGCCCAAAATGTTTTCTGTACAAAGGGATGGGTATTACACTCTAATAGAGGCCCAAAAAAGTTTAAAGAAAAAGAGATGGGTCTTACTACTCGAGGGTAGGCCCAGTTGACTTTTTGTATGAAAATGACGATCGCGCCGAGATTTTCTTTTAACGCGGAGGGACTTATACAATAAGTGAGGCCCAAAAATGTTTTGGTTAAAAGGGGATTGGGTCTTACACTCTAATAGAGGCCCAAAAGTTTTGAATGGGTCTTATAGCTCAAGGAGAGGCCCAAGGTTGTTTTTTTTTTAAAAAGGCGACGATCGCGCCGTTTGTTTTTTACAGTATCGGGACTTATACAATACATTGAGGCCCAAAAATGATTGGTCAAAAAAGGATTGGGTCTTACACTATATTAGAGGCCCAAGTGTTTTGAAAATGATTTATGAGGGTTGAATTAATCCAAAAACCCTAATTTGTTTTCAAAAATGTATTTAATTGAATAAAAATTCAATTAAAATGAGCAAAATTGTTTAACATATGAAAAACAAACTGTGATCTTGGATTAATGCTTCAAAAATTAAGTATTGACCTACAAAATAATTAGAAAGCATTAAAAGTTGCAAAATCAATGTAGAAAAAATATTTAAAATGTCAAAAACAATTAAAATATTAATTCTTTGCAAAAATATCAATTATATGAAATAAATAATATTTTTGGGATTTTTTGATAAAATAAAATATTTTAACATTTTTGTGAATTATTAAAAAAAGAATCAACTCAAAATCATTAAAACTCAGAGAGAAATTAATTTTTGAATCAATTAAATAAAATCACAAAAATTCAAATATTCAAATTTTGGAAAAATGGCGCCAAGAACAAGCTGAAGAACACGCGCGTGTTCTGAGATTCTCAGATTTGCATTTTCTCTCCAATCTCACTGAATACTTAATCATATCATGTAATCCACATTCATTATGCTCGTCTCAACCTCACGATCATGTCTATGTCAATTAATTTCATTTAAATTAAACATAAAACAAGAAATAAAAAAGAAACCTCAAGAACCCTAATTTTTGCATGAAGGCTCAGAAATTTCACACACGATTCAAACAATGTAATTTATTGAGGGGAAACATTTCATGCATGATTATGAACATATGGCCAAATTATTGTGCAGCAAAAAATGCATGGATCATAGAGTTAGAAGATCTCATGCTTACCACTTGCAGCTGGTGATCGTGTTTGGTGTTGGAGGTGTTACAGCTTGGTTCCAATGATGTGGATAGCTTCCCTAGGTGCCAAGTGATGTGTCTGAGTGCTTAGAATGGATTGAAATGGTTTGGAATTGAGGATGGCACCTCAACTGCAAAACTGTCATGAACTTGAGCAATTGGCTGGTGATTTTATGAAATCAGTGTTCCAGATGTTATGTGAGTGTTTGGATCACTTCTATATAATGTATGTGAGGTGTGTGAGTGATTGGTTTGATTGGAAAAGCTCTCAAACTCAAAACCCGATAGTGACTTGCCTTAGAAGGCAAAATTGGAGTGAAAGAAGAGATTTTGAGGAAAGCATCTGTTTGATAGATTTGGTGTACTCAAACTGATCACAATTGAGCTCTATTTATAGTAGAGCAAGTTTGTTTTGCAAGGAATAGTGAATGGCAACTGTTGAGTAGGTTTGTTCAATGTTGGCCAATGGAAGTTCAAGTCTCCTCTAGCCATTGACTAGAGGTTAGGGCACAGGCTACTGGTTCCCTTGGTCTTGGATAAGTCTTGACTGAATTCAAATGAAAATGGCTCAGTCCATGCCACCTTGATGCTTCCATTGAATGCTCCAATCCAAATTTGGAGTCTTGTCCCTATTTTGGCAATTCTAGGTTCAACATGCTATTTCTTGTTCCAAAGACTTTGGAGGCTTGGCTCAGTGATTGTCCCCTTGAGATTCAATCCTTAGATGTGTCCAAGTGGATAGGAGTGTTTGTATTTGCACAATTTTGGCAAATCGAGCAAAAATGCAAATTTTGCCTTGCCTTGACAGATTTCAGCAAGGTAACTTGACAATGTCATAACTCATAGCCCAAATGGAATTTGGCAATGTTCTTGGCCATTTTGGAAAGCCCTTACATGATACAACAACTGTTTGAACATGTTTGGTTTTGATCTCTTTTGAATCCAAGTGAAAAATCCCCCTACATTTGGAAAAAAATGAAGACAGATTTGGACTTAGTGAAAATTTCACTAAGTGTTGGAAAAAGTGACATTTTCATTTTTCAGTCATTTTGATCACTCCATAACTCAAAATCCTTAATGAATTGGAATGACTTGTAGTTGAAGTTTTTGTAGAGGGTAATGAGGGCTACAAATCCATCTTTGGATGAGGAAAAATGACTTTGTGGTTTAGGAGTTATGATCTTCCAAAGTTGGTACCCTAGTCACTTTATTTTTAACTTAGAAAAATTTCTAAGTTTTTATGGTTACCCCTTTTACAAGTTATCCAACTTTTCTTGATTTTTCTTGATGAATGATGATTCAAATCACACATTAACATCATTTTAGGGTTAAAAATCCATTTTGGTGAAAAATCTCAAAAAGTCAGAGTTGACTTTTGTGCACAGTTGACTTTTTATCAGATGAATTCCAAACTGTGCAATTCTTTATGAAATCATGTCCTTGACCTAAATCAAACTTGATGGACATGTTCCATGGGTTTCATAGGGTATATTGAATCATGTTTTAGGGTTTGGGAGCATGTCCTGGTCAAAAGTCAAAGTTACAATTGACTTTTCTCGTGAAACCCTAACTGAGGTTCAGATGAAATTGAAACTTGTTGCTCAAGCTTCTTGGGTCAATCCATTGTTGAAAATGGATCAACGTGGTATGTTGGAGACCCTCAAATCATGTATTGAGGTCTTGGCTCATGATTTGTCCCAAAAGTCAACTTAGGGGTGAATTAGGTCAAGAAACCCTAATTCTTGATTTTTATTGTATGCATCCCCTGAGGCTAAATTGACTTGATGATGGGGTTTATGATGTTCCATGGAGCATTTTAGGTTATGTTTTGAAGCATTGGCTCATGCCCAGAGGAAAATTTCCATCTGGAGGCCCTAGTCGACCAAACCCTAATTTGGTGACACTGGCGATCCTGAGGCTTGATCCACCTAGAAGGGAGCAAACTTGTGCTTAATCCTTGAAGTGGGAGTCCTCTTGATCCATTGTGGATATTTGAGAGGCTAGAAAAGTTGAAGATCATGTCATTCCTTGATTGATCCTTTGTCTAAAAGCTCTGCGAGGCTTGAAACCTTAAATCCTGTTTGTAGTGAATGCTCACCCACCTTTGGGGAGACTAATGAGGTATGATGGTCCATCCATATTGTGCTGATGATTTGCACAATGATGGGAAATCTTAGTGGTCAAAATTTGGGGTATGACAGATGCCCCTATTTAATCTTCTTGGACCCGAAGGTGTGAATGACGAAGGTATTCGGGCATTCGGGGTGCAACAGGATTAAATATCAGAATACCCGAAATTTTGATGGTGGTTATGAATGGTAGCTTACGCACTCATCTTCTTTAGCTAAGCGAAGATGCTTAGAAAAGGTAAACTTCCCCTCGATCCTGGTTTCCTACCAAGGAACTGGTCTTAGTTTCTAAAGTAAACTTCCCCTCGATCCTGGTTTCCTACCAAGGATCTGGTCTCGGTTTCTGATATAAACTTCCCCTCGATCCTGGTTTCCTACCAAGGAACTGGTCTCAGTTTCTTTTGTCAATAAACTTTCTTGACAAGGAACGCTGTTAGTAGCGGTTTTCCTTCAAACTTCTCGCCGAATTTTCCTGGGGAGATGCCATTTTAGTGGAAAAATTTTTGATGACAGACTTGCTGGGGAACCCATTCGTCTGAATTGTAGAGGTACACAAACTTCTCTATTTTGGAGACGCAATTTGTCGATTCTACTGGGGAAAGCGAGTCTCTTGAGAGTCTGTCTTCGTTTGGGGGCTTACATCATACTTTTCTCGGGATCTTTCCGGAGAAATGCCATATGATGGGATCTAATTTTGAGGTGCCGATGACCTTTTCATCAGTGGTTTTTTCGGAGAAAAACTGCCGTACCGCCGAATCTCTGATTAAGAGGCTTTCTCTGGGGATTTTCCTTAATCCGGGAAAGCAAGGATATCATCTTCAATGGCGAAGAGTGATATTTGTTGAAAGTTTTCTTGTTTCTCAGAGGTTCAAGTTATCAAAGTGGTCAAGGACCGTCTCTAATCCAGAGATAAACGGGAGAGAGATTGCTTAGATGATTCACTTCCTAACGAGGAAAGGTCTGACAACTCGATTGAGAAGACTTTTATCACTAGGGGACACGACCGACTAGAGTGATAGTGATGCAATATGAATGCGAATGCAAATAAAATGCATGATGTATGTATGTATATGCTGACAAAACTGACGCAACATACAGACTAAAGGATGAACACGACTGGATACTCGGCCACAGTGGGGCATGTAGAAATATCGCTGGTTCAAGATAGTAATTCTGCCTTGCTTAGGAGAAACGGTCCCTGTTGGGGGCGACGCCAGTCGGGCTTAGGAGATGAGAACTCGGCCGAAGATGTCAGATGGAACATGCTCTCTGACATTGTTGATCCTTCATTCAGGCGTAATGGTCTAGAAGGAGTACTTTGATTCTGCACTTCGAAGTTCAAACGCCTTTGGAGACGCAATCGATGCTCTTTCGATGTTCAACAGTCAAAAGAAATTGCCATCTTTATTAAAAAGCAGAAAAAGTTTTAACAAGTAAATTTATTTATTTTTTATTTCAAGAATCGTTAATCATGTTAACAACGTCGTTCTGTAAAGCTAAAACAAATAAGAATTACAAACAAAAGCACAAGGGCTCAAATTTTATTGATAGGATGGAAATCAGCCAAACACGTGATTCCAAAGAGTATTTACAAAGTTTGAAAATGGTGGCCCTGTTCACGTCGATCAATCAAACAAACTCGATGATCTTCCAACAGAACGAGCGGATCAGGATGTTGGAGAAGGACCGACAATCACGCTCTCCCCCGCAGAGACATCGTCGTCCCGATTCTCGCAGTCCTTCCCCGCAACGACGAGAGACCTATCCTTCCCTCCCCTGCAGAGGCCACAACATGATGAGTCTTGAAGCCCTTCTCCTCGACAATCAAGGCGTCGTCCGCAATTAGAAAGGCCTCAGCCCATGGCCACCCAGAAATGCGACTGATCCCTTCCTCGGAAGGAGAGACGCTCCCCGGCTCATAAGAGGAACAAAGCTGACGGATACACAGAGAAGCCGAAGGGCCGACTAAAGTGTCCTCCCCGCCGAGGCAGAAGCCCTCGATATGACCTCTCCCCGTCGCGGTAGCTTGTCAGGAGCGACGAGGACGACCAACGCACGTCGCTCTCTAGAGTCATCCTGAAAACTCGTCTGCCAGTCGGGATGGAAAAGCCCTCGGCCTTGGCGACCTACGATGGTACGACCGACCCGGACAACCACATTGAAAGCATCGATGCGATGCTCGACTACCGGAACGTCCGAGGAACCATCAAATGCATGCTCTTTCCCACGACCCTGAGGAATGGCGCAATGGCGTGGTATAAGAGCCTCGAGCCCGAGTGCATCACCTCCTGGAGAGAGCTGAAGATGCAGTTCTCCAAGCACTACACCGCTTCCCGACGCCACGTGAAAAAGGAAGCATCCCTGGAAGCCATCATTCAGGGGAAGGAAGAGTCTCTCCGGGATTACATAGAGAGATTCAACCACGAAGCCGTCCAAGTATCTACCTCGGACGACATGAAGCGGTATCTGATTGAGCGAGGACTGATACCTCGCACTGCGTTCTCCAAGGCACTCGGCATTAAAAGGCCCAACACGCTAGATGCGCTCCTCCACAAGGCTCAAGCCTACATCCAGTATGAGGAGAAGGAGGCAACCAATTGCACCCAAGACCCGCAGAACCAGGAGAGTGCCATAAGCTCTAGGCACGAAGATTCCTCCCCTCCCCAACGAGGTGGGGAGAAAAGAAGAGAAGATCGGCCCCGTGACTCCCGAGAGCAAAAGGGACCAGCAGACTGCTTCACCGAGTACACGCTACTCACAGCTCCCCGCGAGCGCATCTTGGCCGAGTGCATCAACTCAGAGTTCCAGCGGGGTGCTACCCGCTTCTCGAAGTCGACACCCCCTAAGCCTAACGTCGACAAGTCCAAGTACTGTCGGTTCCACAGGATCCATGAACACGTCATGGAGGATTGCATCCATTTCAAGGATTCCATCAATATCGTGATCAAAGAGGGGCACCTGAAGTAGTACACTAGGAGGAGTGAATCCCCCCGACAGAAGGCCCAAGAGACAAAAAAGAGTCGAGGAGGCAATCCCATCCTCCGGCGGTAACGGATTACAAGTCGCCCTGTGAGTCACCCGACCAAAGGACTTCTACTTTCCCTATGAGCCCGACACGCCTGTGAGCTCTCATAGCCCATGGGAAAGTTTCCTCGCCGCTATGGTCATATCCGGCAGAAGGTTCAACAAAGTCTTCATGGGGTCGGTGAAGCGTAAGTTCAACGAGTTGATAGATGTGAGCTCTGCAAAGAACGCCACCTTCGACAAGGTCCAGGGAAGGTCAAACCCCATTACCTTCTACCTCGAAGAATTGTCGGGTGGTGCCCCTAACTCCAACATCCCTCTCATGATCAGGGCACAGATAGAAAACTTTGACGTCCACCGGATCTTAGTCGACCAGGGGAGCTCAGTGAACATAATGTATGCTCACCTATTCACCACCCTCCAGCTCGACGAGACACATCTGACCTCATACGTCAGATCCGATCTGCAGGGCTTCAATGGCCCAACCAAAAGGTCGTGGGGCTACATCGAGCTAATGGTCACCTGTTGGAACGATGAAACTGCCCGACAGGTCATGGTCCGCTTCCTAGTGATAGAGTGCCCCTCTCTGTACCAGTGCATTCTGGGGAGGACAACTCTGGCCGAACTCATGGTTGTGTCATCTACAGTCCACCTAAAGATGGAGTACTATACGACCAAGGGCCGTGTCGTCACCCTCCACGGGGACATTGAGGCCGCCAAGAGATGCTTCGATGCTGCTACTAAGGGGTTGAAATCGATCAACATCAAGTCCAAGACCGCGGGAAAGTCAACCCAGGACGAGGAGCAGAAGCTACTCCCGTACATCAATGCAGTCGACCTCGACAGTCACTTCCCCAGCAAGTAGGAGAAGAACGAGGTAGCGGATCACACCCCTCCAGCTGAAGGCAGCGGGAAGCCTCTTCACCCCATACGCCCCATTCCAGATGGAGACTTCGAGCTCATCACGCTCGGCGATGATCCAGACAGGAACATGAAGATCGTCACGGGGCTCCTCGACCTGGAGAGGAAGTAGTTGAAGGCCTGCCTCGGGGAGAATGCTGACCTGTTTGCGTGGAGCGCTGTAGAGATGTCTGGCCTCGACCTAGACGTGGCCTGCCACCAGCTCACAATAGACCCGACCGCTAGGGCTGTAGTACAACATAGTCGTAGGCAGTCTCCTGAGAAAGCGGAGGCTGCTGAAAAAGTTGTAAAAGACCTCTTAGAGGCAAATTTTATTTCGGAAGCCCAGTACATAACCTGGCTGTCCAATGTTGTACTCGTTAAAAAATCTAATGGAAAGTGGCGTATGTGTGATGATTATACTGATCTTAACCAGACATGTTCCAAAGATGCATATCCATTGCCTAACATCGACAAACTGGTCGACAATTCTGCGGGTTTTAAATTATTGTCGTTCACGGACACCTACTCGAGATATAATCAAATCCCCATGGAAAAGGCCGACAAGCAATACACGACTTTCATGACCGAGTCTGGCAACTATTACTACAACGTAATGCCCTTCGGTCTAAAAATTAACGTCGGCACGACCTACCAACAAATGATGAAAAAAGTCTTCTGAGGCGAGATAGGAGACATGCTCGAGATCTACATGGACAACATGATCGTGAAATCAAGAGAAGAGATCGACCACACCGCCCACCTCAGAAGGATCTTCTATACGACGAGGAGATGTAAAATGAGGTTCAACCCGGAGAAGTGCACCTTCGGTGTCCGAGCAGAAAAGTTCATCGGCTTCTATCTGACAGAACGAGGAATCAAGGCAAACCCCGACAAGTGCAGGGCGTTCTCCAGGTTCCCAATACCGAACTCGGAGAAATTAATCCATTCTCTAAACGGGATGCTCGCCTCGCTGTCCCGCTTCGTGGCCAAATCTGCCCAGCACGCACTCTCATTTTTCAAGCTCTTACGCAAAGAGGTCACGTTTGAGTGGACCGAGGAATACGAACAAGCCGTCGCTCGAGCTCTCCGAGTTCGACGTCCAGTACGAGGGTAGGAAGGCCATGAAGTCTCAATTACTAGCCGACTTCGTCGCGGAAATGATCACCCCAGTGCCCTAGACCCACGGATTCCAGAAGTGGACGATCTACGTCGACGGGGCATCCAGTTCGATGGACAGCGAAACAGGTGTCATCTTAGAAAACGAGGAAGGCATCTTGATCGAAGTCTCTCTCGCCTTATCCTTCCCGACATCAAACAACCAGGCCGAGTACGAGGCCTTCCTCATCTGGGCCCAGACGAGGATCTCGACGCGAAGGAGGTAAAAATATTTACCGATTCCCAGCTCATGGCCTCCTAGGTGCGGGGAGAGTACCAGGTCAAGAATCACAGCCTCATCGAGTACTTGGCCCTAGTGAAAGAAAAGATGAAAAAATTTGAATCGGAAAAAGTATGTCACGTCCCGCGTGAACACAACACCAGGGTGGATATCTTATCTAAGCTGGCAAGCACGAAAAAGAAAGGCGGGAACAAGTCTGTCATCCAGGAGGTGCTTCCTCGACCAAGCATCGAGAAACCCACCTCGACCGTCGACGTAAATGCCATCGGCGATGGCCACTGCTAGATGATCCCGGTATACAAGTACCTCACCATAGGGAAACTACCCGACGATTCCAAGGAGGCCAGCATAGTCAGGCAATGAGCATGCTCGTATGTTTTGGTCGAGGACAAATTATACCGGCGGGGATTCTTGATCAAAAAAATATCAAGTGTACTATTCTGTCAATGTAGTAATAAAAGGGAATTTCTCAGAATGTCGATCTTAATGACTGCTTGACAACATAGAGTTCTGGTTTTATTTTAGTTAAACAAAAGCTTTGGGGGTTTGGAATTGTTTGGTTAAAATATAAAAATAATTGCTAAAACAAGAAGGAAATTGCCTAAGTGGTTTCAACAAATATGAGTAAACTATGCTAGAGATGGTGTATGATCCGACTCAGTAACAACTCTAAATTAACACTGCAACAACTTATTTTAAATAATTAATTACCAGTTCTTTAGAATGTTTACCCCTTAGTCCTTAGTGAGAAAACCTTTGTTTTCATAACCTAATTACTATGTCCATATATAATCATGTTTGAAATCAAGCAGTCAATTATCAAGAATATTCTGGTTTCTATAGGGTATCCCTAGTCCTAGGTGATATCTACTATAGAATAATCTAAAGCAAAGCATTAACAATGGTGGTCCAGCCTAATCGTTAATCACAAATCAAACCCTATTTGTCCGACAGGGTAAGCGTTAAGAATAGCTAGAGATCTAATCAATTATGAAAAAGAAAGATTGTTATTACAATACTAATATCAAAGTCATTACAGATCTAGATCAGGGACACCTCCCTAGCATTAGGGTTTATCTACTCATATTATTCAAAAGAAAAACAAAGCAAAAATTATACATTACAAGATAATAAGATTACTTCGATCTTCAATTGCTTCCGCTAATGAAAACCTTCAGTTCTCCAATCGCCTTGATCTCTCCAATCTTTGATCGTAGAATTCTTTTGCAGCCAAAAAGTTCTTTTTTTCTTCACCAAACGCGTCTTAAATACTCCCAAGTCTATTACAGTAGTTAGAAAATACCCAAAATATCCCTAAGGATCCCAAAGGTCAAAAAATCAAGAAAATCAGCATATGACACGTCACAGCCAACACGGGTCGTGTCAGTAGACACGAGCGGCCATGTTGGCCCCCTGGCTCTCTGATAACAAAGCTTCATGCTCCAGACTTGCTGACACAGGTCGTGTCAGGCGACACGGGCACCCGTGTCAACCCACTGCCTCTTCTCCAATTCTCATTCTTCAGGTTCCTTCCTAACACGGCCCATGTCAGGTGACACAGGTGGCCGTGTCAGGCCACTGTATCCATTCCAAAAACTCTTCCGAATTCCCGGAAATCTCGTTTTCTTCGCACTAGTCCTTTGGGCTTTTCCACATAGACCTGAAATCATCAAAACTACCAAAAAACGCGTAAAATGCAACAAAATTGACATAACACTAAAAATGCAAGACTTAAATAAGAAACATAAATTTAACTTGAAAAACAACGAAAAGACTAAACAAACGATTACCGATTCATGGATAAAATGCTGAGTAAGTGACGGAAACATGTTAGAAATGGTGACCGATCACAACCCCAAACTTATCTCATTGCTTGTCCTCAAGCAATGCTCGACAAAACAGAAAGGTGCCCCCAAATTACCAACTATCGACTGACCACAATATCACCGATATCTTTCGCACTCTCTTTTCAGTGTACCGACAAAGTTTCCCGCTTCCCCGATCCGAACAGTCTGCTACACCTCCACATCACAACATCTTCTTTACCTGTCAGCTTATTCTCACCCTCACCAAAATCTCTCCAGGTTAAAGTGTTTACGCTCAACAATCAGAGTATGAAAAATCAACTTATAAACTTGAATACCATCTATTTTCATTTCACACACACACACCACACACACTTTTTGAGGACTTTTAGGTTGTAACGGGGCTTAGGGTTAAAGGTGGGATAAACAAGAAAATGGGAAAACAAGTGGTTTTGGGCTCAAAATCAGTGTCGTTATTATTTTCACTGTGTTATTTGTACTACTCAACATCGGGGTCTCGGACACATTTTTTTCATCAGGATTCTCTAGCTTTTACTCAATTGTTTCTCTTGAGCATGATTTCTTACTTTTCAAGCTAAATTCCTCCTCTAGGTAAGTGCATTATTCTTTTCTCATATAATTTTTTTTATTCCTTTTTTTTTCTTTTTCTATCACAATTTTTTTCTTTTTCCTCTTTTTTTTTTCCTTGCACTTACCTAGTTGGTCTTGATGTCTCAACCCCAAACTTAGAATTTTTTACACAGATAAAAAACTAACAACACCTATCTGAGCGGGTAGGGAAGTGTTTAGGTTTACGGTTTACAAGATGTGGTTATAAACAAACAAACGAAAAATGGCTCAAATTGGGTTAACAACGGATAACTTACAAAGGGCGGCTAGAAAGGCTCGGGGTTAAACAAAAATAAGTGCCTCCGTGTATATAAGTGTGCAGTCAAAATCCAACAGACAATATGCAAGCTCAAAGTGATAGAGACATACCTGAACAACTCTCGCGATGATTATGTGTTTGGCTTTTTAAACTCACCATGGTTGGTATAGCTTGACAGGTTCCAAAGTACTCCTAGTGTGGTGCAGCTTCCTATCTGGCTCGGGTGCACAGTACTCCAATATCAGTCCAATGTTAGAAAGTTGCGTCCAATCATCAGCTTCATCAATATCAACTTTTGGGGGCTTCCAGAATAGCAAGCCAGGGTTGAATCTTTCATCCACTGGTACCAGTCTCGTCACTCATAAGACACAACCCTCCACAAATCTGTAACACAAGAACACAAAACACTAAACCAACAACGAATTAAAAGTAAAACTGAAAGGAAAGGAAATAACAGAAATGATAACAAAAACACTAACCCCCCCCCCCCCCCCCACACATACACACACACTTAAACTAAACATTGACCTCAATGTTTAAGAACAAGAGCGAGAATGGTCACTCACAGAAATCCTTACTGAGGAGATGGAAGGTAGTGCAACACCAACTGCTGCATCATAGTTTGCACTGGTAAGGTCTTGTTTATTACCTGCAGACAAAACAAAACAAACAACAAAAATAAAATGCTTTATTATTAAAAGCGTGGGTTGCCTCCCCCGTAGCACTTTGTTTAACATCGCATAGCTCGACGGTTCATTCTCTGTTAAGGTGGCATATATGAAACAAAGAACACATCATCTTTTTTCTTTCTTTTGTTTGGTAGCAATCCCATGAACTTGAGGTATTGATGATGTTGCTTCCAAATCCTTTTCGGTGGGATTTTTGTGAACAAGGCATAAATGAAATCCAATATTTTGTCAATTTCTTGTCTTTCATTTTCCTTGTTAAAATAGTTTTTAGGGATACTATTTTCTTGAAGATTTTCTTGTTGGATGTATACATATTCACAAATCGTTACATCTATATTTTCATCCAGCACTAGATCATCTTCAAGTTGCCTTATTTCTTCACCCCCGTATTTCTTGTTTACCTCAAATTCTTCTATTTCTAATGCATCTTCTTCATCTGAAGTCGTGTCTTGTTCTTCTTCTTTCACACATTCTTCTTCCAACCTGAACTCTCGCCAAATAAAATTATTTGGATAAAAGTTAGCTTCCTCACATTCATTCATAAGGATTCTTACCTCCCTCATATATGCTTTAAAAATTTTAGTCGCTTCTTCCAAAGTGATTCCCGAATCAGGCGACCAACATGCAAGAGATACAGGTGGCAATGTATAAAAAATATCCATAACTGCACAACTCAGACACTTTATTAGTCGCACTGTATAGAAGAATTCATGAAGCAACAATAATCTGAATTTTTTTTATAATAAACTAAAATAAAAAATAAAATTAAAATTAAAACTAAATTTTAATTGCGAAGCAACAAAATTTTAACTAAAATAAAAACTCTAAAATCTATGATCTTTGGCAGTCCCCGGCAACGGCGCCAAAAACTTGATCGGAAAAATAGCAAGTGTACCATTATGCCAATGTAGTAATAAAAGGGAATTTCCCCGAATGTCGATCTCAAGGACTGCTTGACGATATAGAGTTTTGGTTTTATTTTAGTTAAACAAAAGCCTTGGGGTTTGGAATTGTTTGGTTAAAATATAAAAATAATTCCTAAAACAAGAAGGAAATTGACTAAGTGGTTTCAACAAATATGAGTAAACTATGCTAGAGATGGTGTATGATCCGACTCAGTAACAACTCTAAATTAACACTGCAATAACTTATTTTAAATAATTAATTACCTATTCTTTAGAATGTTTACCCCTAAGTCCTTAGTGAGAAAACCTTTGATTTCATAACCTAATTACTATGTCCATATATAATCACGTTTGAAATCAAGCAATCAATAATCAAGAATATTCTGGTTTCTATAGGGTATCCCTAGTCCTAGGTGATATCTACTATAGAATAATCTAAAGCAAAGCATTAACAACGGCGGTCCAGCCTAATCGTTAATCACAAATCAAACCCTGTTTGTCCGACAGGGCAAGCGTTAAGAATAGCTAGAGATCAATTCAATTATGAAAAGGAAAGATTGTTATTGCAATACTAATATCAAAGTCATTACAAATCCAGATCAGGGATACCTCCCTAGCATTAGGGTTTATCTACTCATATTATTCAAAAGAAAAACAAAGCAAAGATTATACATTACAAGATAATAAGATTACTTCGATCTTCAATTACTTCCGCAAATGAAAACCTTCAACTCTCCAATCACCTTGATGTCTCCAATCTTTGATTGTAGAATTCTTTTGCAGCCAAAATGTCCTTTTTTCTTCACCAAAAAAGTCTTAAATACTCCGAAGTCTATTACAGCAGTTAGAAAATACCCAAAATACCCCTAAGGATCCCAAAGGTCAAAAAATCAAGAAAATCAGCATATGACACGTCACAACCAACACGGGTCGTGTCAGCTGACACAGGCGGCCGTGTTGGCCCCCTGGCTCTCTGATAACAAAGCTTCATGCTCCAGACTTGCTGACACGGGCCGTGTCAGGCGACACAGGCACCCTGTCAGCTCACTGCCTCTTCTCCAATTCTCATTCTTCAGGTGCCTTCCTGACACGGCTCGTGTCAGGTGACACGGGTGGCCGTGTCAGGCCACTGTATCCTTTCCAAAAACTCTTCTGAATTCTCGGAAATCTCATTTTCTTCGCACTAGTCCTTTGGGCTTTTCCACATAGACCTGAAATCATCAAAACTACCAACAAACGCGTAAAATGCAACAAAATTGACATAACACTAAAAATGCAAGACTTAAATAAGAAACATAAAATTAACTTGAAAAACAACGAAAAGACTAAACAAACGATTACCGATTCATGGATAAAATGCCGAATAAGTGACCGAAACATGGTAGAAATGGTGATTGATCAATTCTACATTCCCCTCCTCAAATGCTTCGAGGATTCCAAGGTCCCTAGCATACTCCAAGAGATCTACGAAGGGATCAATGCGCAACACCTCGGTGGACGGTCCCTCGCCTGTAAGGCGTTGCGAGTAGAATACTACTGGCCCACCATGCAACAGGACGCCAAGGAGCACGTCGAGAAGTGCGACAAGTGCCAATGACACGGGAATATGCACATGGCCCCGCCCAATGAGCTCAAACTGCTCTCGTCCTCGTGGGCATTCGCCTGGTAGAGGATGGGCATCTTCGAGCCCTTCACCATGGGGTCGTACCAGAATAAATATTTGATAGTCGGCGTCGACTACTTCACTAAATGGATAGAGGCCGAATCCCTCTCCAAAATCACGACCCACAACATACTCTCTTTCTACAAAAGGAACATACTTGTCTGGTTCGGCGTACCCCAGGCAATCGTCACCGACAACGGGACGCAGTTCACCGACAAGAACTTCCAGGACTTCGTCACCAAGCTGGGCACCAAGCAACATTTCACATCAGTCGAGCACCCGCAAACCAACGGGCAAGCCGAGGCTGCGAACCGGGTGATCCTGCGAAGCCTAAAACGAAGACTGGGCAAGGCCAAGAAGAGGTGGGTCGAGGAGTTGCACAACTGATAATTGCAAATTGTAGCTATTTTTGTATATAAGTTTTGTTGCACTTATCGATACTTTTTGTTAATATCGTTCAAATAAATCCCGCTTTGTTTGTAAATACGTTTACTTTACGTTATAGTGTATATATTGCGTTATTGTGTAAATATCATTGAGTTTAATTGTTTTCCATTTATTTTTTCAGGTATTCAAGCAAGGATATCTTGTCATATTCATAAAGAGCATTGAATAAGCTTTCCAACGCTTCCGACCGTGCGTCAATCCGAGTTACGGTTCAAAAGTTATGGTCAAAACAAGGGCTGATGTGTTGTTAAGTTCGCTTTGCGAATGTTCCCAGACTTGAGGCAGTAGAAAAAGGCACCAAAGTTCACATTGCAAACTTTCCAGCGAATATTCTCTTTGCGAATAAAAGTTCGCATTGCAAACTTTTGCAGAATCGCGGAGGCAGTTTAACTGTTCCTGAGGCACATCAGGTGCCTAATTTTATGTTCGCTTTGCGAATAAAAGTTCGCATTGCAAACATGACAGATTTTGTAAATAATATATAAGTCATTTCATTCATTTTTTAGGTTATGGTTTTGGGGATTTTTGATCCCAACTCCATCAAACTCATTTTTCAATAGGATTAGCTTAGAAAACAACATTGAAGCTTGCACACGGATGATCCGGGGTAGATATCTCATCGACCGACGTTGACAAACCACGAAATGTTTGGTCTATTTCTTTTCTTATTTGTGTATTTCTTCTTTGTTGGGTTTTTGTATATGTATTTACTTTGAACTCGTGTATATTTGTCGCCCATGGCGTTGTATCTAATTTGCTTTACAAATCTTTATCGGTGATTGTCCTTGATTTTTGCTTTATGCTCGGGGTTTGGGTTGTGTTAGAGATAAACATCGCAAACTTTTATTAGGGATGATTATCTGTTAGTTTCTCAATGATAGAGATAGATTTAGAGTTAACAATCTTTATGGGTGTCGGAGCTTAATGCCTTCGTATCTCGAGTCGGGTGCGAGAGCGTCGACGAGGGTAATACGGTTGTTCTCTTAGCTCAATGTGTCAGAGATGAACACTATTGTGAGGGATGCTGGATGATATTGAGGAGTATTGTAGGTTGAGTATAACTGGTCGGTAATTTTAAGTTTGTGAGGAGTGGATTATATGCATACCAGATAAGTTTCTTCTCTCTGATTAATGAATTCTTTTTATATTCATATTTACTTTTCTGCTTTTACTTTAACCAATTTAATCCAAACTCATAAATGCGAGACTTTTCGAACGGCAGTTCAATAACACCGATCTCTGTAGACACGATAAATTCCCGGAAAAATACTCCCAAATCTTTTTGTTGCTTGCCGATTTACCGCTCCAACAAAATGGCGCCGTTGCCGGGGATTGGTGTTTTTATTGGATCGCATTGCAATAGTTTCTTTGTTTTTGAGTTGTGTAGATATCGTACATATTGTATATTTTCACTTGTTTATATTGCTACTTATACTTGTGAAATTGTTATATCATTGTTTGTTTCTTTTCACGTTTGCTTGCGTGTTGGTTAGGAATAACCGGGTGGAAGCAACTTGGAGGAACGTTCTTAAATAACAGGCGTCGAGCTTACGACGTAAAACAATCATGTTGTATTATTTTCTTTTGTTGTTGTTTGGTTTAGGTAGTATGGTGCAATTGTCTAAACAAATTTAAATCGGACCAGCTCTGAAACTTAAAATCTTCACTTTAAATTTGTCTAGACAATTTATGCCGGTCTTTTAGTTTGTTTATATTAATAGTTTTTGCATTTGTCTAAGAGCTTGTTTTGAGTAGCTTGAGGAAATTTGAGGTGATGTTCCAAGTTTGATCGTTTCAACTTTCGAATGTATGGTAATGATATTGTTAAGTTTTGTACACGTCCAAGGTATATGTTTATCGTTTTCTAGACTTTAGCATATTCATGATACTTAGGCTTTTTACAAACTTTCATGCCATTCATTCTTTTGTATACTTGTTCTTGATGTGAATCAATTTAGTTCCCACCCTTTTTGTGAGGTAGCTTTCCATTGTTCATATATGCGCAGAGTACCAACATTCTTGTTAACTGGATTTTA
The DNA here is from genome assembly GCA_022829125.1 of Lathyrus tuberosus. NCBI lineage: Eukaryota > Viridiplantae > Streptophyta > Magnoliopsida > Fabales > Fabaceae > Lathyrus > Lathyrus tuberosus. Next base: position 6,035,794 of record JALAZF010000278.1, on the reverse strand, counting down.
TTATGCTTAATCTTTTGTTTGTGTTGATTATATGAAAGCATGAAAAGGATCAAGGCATTTTGTTTCATTTTGAGCACAACTACCTAACCAAATAGTTATTCACCTTGTGAGCGTGTGATCATTCGTAACCCCTTTGTGCCTTTCTATCATTATCCATGTTGTTTGAACTTAATGCTTGTCTATGAGTATTGAATTCACTTTTTGTATGGATTTTGATTGATTGTTTTTTCTTGAACCCTCAACTTTGTGTTGTTGTATGAATTTTTACCTTGCCTTAGAAAGTAAGGAGTATTCACATGATGATGTGGTTGAATTCAGGTTGGGGAGAGAATGATTGTTTACTCATTGGTTGGTTTCTATGAGGTTGAAAAAGAAAAAAGAAAAGAGAAAAAGATGAAAAAGAAAAAGAAAAAAAAGAAGAAAAAAGAAGAAAATCCTTGAGAAAGGAAACAAAAAGAGTTTATATAATTGTGCTAAATAAGTAGTGTGTTTTGTGTAACACTTGGGATTTTGGAAGAAGTTGATTGGAATTTTGTGTTTGAGTCTTTGTGAGTTGATCACTCCCTTAGGTTTAGGCAAGTTTTTGTTTCAATTACCTTTAGAAATTGCCCCTTGTTTGTTTACCCGACCATATTACAACCTTGAAAAACCCTTGTGATTCTTGCCTTTGTATGTTCAATGTGAATTTTTGGATGAATGCATAATTTAGTCTTTTGTTTGCAAGATTGTTGTGTGAGTGAAAAGTACCTCATTTTGTGTTTTTCATGTACCGATAATTGTTTTTTCTAGGTGTGATTCATGTTTGAACTTGTGTTGTTTTAGGATGTTTGGCATGATTTTTGTATTTTGCATTTGTTTCGTGACTATGTTATCGTCGTAGTTTAGTGGTAAGTATTTACTTTGTGTGTACCGTTTTTCATTTGAACCATACATTTGCTTCCGTTTTTCAAAACTTGTTGATTCATCATTCTTTGGTTATGGCTTTTGTGTTTTTAAGTTTGTTTGATTCTTGTTTGGGGACAAACAAGTTTAAGTTGGGGAGAGTTTGATAAGTGCAAATTGCAGCTATTTTTGTATATAAGTTTTGTTGCAATTATCGATACTTTTTGTTAATATCGTTCGAATAAACCCCACTTTGTTTGTAAATACGTTTACTTTACGTTATAGTGTATATATTGCGTTATTCTGTAAATATCATTGAGTTTAATTGTTTTCCATTTATTTTTGCAGGTATTCAAGCAAGGATATCTTGTCATATTTATAAAGAGCATTGAACAACGCTTTCGACCGTGCGTCAATCCGAGTTACGGTTCAAAAGTTATGGTCAAAACAAGGGCTGGTGTGCTGTCAAGTTCGCTTTGCGAACTTCCCAGCGAATGTTCCCAGACTTGAGGCAGTAGAAAAAGGCACCAAAGTTCGCATTGTGAACTTTCCAATGAATGTTCTCTTTGTGAATAAAAGTTCAAATTGAGAACTTTTGTAGAATCTCAGAGGCGGTTTAACTATTCCTGAGGCACATCAGGTGCCTAATTTGATCTTCGCTTTGTGAATAAAAGTTTGCATTGCGACCATGACAGATTTTGTAAATAATATATAAGCCATTTTATTCATTTTTTAGGTTATGGTTTTGGGTATTTTTGCTCCCAACTCCATCAAACTCATTTTTCAGTAGGATTAGCTTAGAAAACAACATTGAAGCTTGCACACGGATGATCCGGGGTGGATTTTTCATCGACCGGTGTTGACAAACTGCGAGATGTTTGGTTTATTTCTTTTCTTCTTTGTGTATTTCTTCTTTGTTGGGATGTTGTATATGTATTTACTTTGAACTCGTGTATATTTGTCGCCCATGGCATTGTATCTAATTTGCTTTACAAATATTTATCGGTGATTGTCCTTGATTTTTGCTTTATGCTCGGGGTTTGGGTTGTGTTAGAGATAAACAGGAGCGCGCTAAGGTACAAGTGCGACTCCTAAACTCGAGACAAGATGACAAGAGCCCGCTCTTGTGTGTGAGAGCGAACTCTTGATCCGACGGGGATGCCTCAACCGAGCCCCACTATTGCCGTACCAATTAGGCAGAATGCCCAGCTCGTGATGGGAAGTTCACGCCCTGAAGCAAAGATCTCAATCGAGCTCTTAGCTTTGTCAAAGGTCAGAATCCAACTCCGACCGGTCGACCGGTTCTCTGCACTGTCGAGGAACAATAACGTCGAGCAAAGGCCCCAATTACTTCATAAAAACAGGCAACACGATGTTGCATATTAATGAGGGAAGATAAATACTTGACATACAACAGCACACACAAAACGCCAACATATTAACAAAAGAAAACTATGCATTAAGATGGGTACAACCCGTTGTCAAAACATTACAAAACCCGTGGCACGCAGGTCGGGTAAACGTCAGATTACAAAATCAAGGCACGCAGGCTAAACAAAACTATAATCAAAATATGGCGCGCAGGCCAAACAACTAAAAGAAAAATAAACAGCAGCTTCCTCTTCAGGACGGGGCTCTCCATTATCAGGCATCGGTGGGGCAACTATTTGGCCGTTGACCACCTGGTGGAAAGCGCTGACCTCGTCAGTAACGAGATGGACCCCAGGGTTGACAATTTGAAGCTGCTCCACGACCATGTTGAAACCAAGCTCAAGAGTCCCCAGGAATTCCTGCTCGAGCTTCCTGATCCAGGAAACCAAGTCACCCTGCGTCGCCAAGGCCATTTCCTAATCAGTTTCGTCCTCGGAGGGTCGGGCAGCGGCCTTCAACTCGGTCACCCTCGCTTGAACCCGCTCGTGCTCTTCGGAGGCCTTGCCCATCTTCTCCTGCAGCTCGTCCACTTTGCGGAGGAGGCCAACCTGGATCTCATACTTCGACTTGTAGTCGAGGAAATCTTTGTCTACTTTATTCTTTTCCACCCAAAGGATGACATTCTCATCCCGCAGCTTATTCAGCTCAGAAAAGGGGCTGGTTTCGTCGTTAAGGAGCAGGGTCGTCTCGAAAATCCTCAGCATGGCCATCATATCCTCGCACAGGGCCTTTCTCCTGCTCACCTTGTCAACCCCTATGATCGCCTTGGACTCTGTCGCGGGTACGATCAAAGACATGTCCCTCTTGATGAGCTCCCGATGAAGGTGGCAAGGGGGAAGCACGAATCTGTCCCCGACAACCCCCTCCAGAAGGTCGACGAGACTAAACTCCTCAGTACGTTGCTTCTTGGCCGGATGTTCTTGAGAGCCTGAAGATTCACTCCCGCGAGGAGAGGAAGTGAAACCCCCAGGGTCTTGATCGGCCTTCGCCGCTTGCTGGATCTGAGAGACGCGACCCTTAGGGGGAACCTTCTTCCCAGCCTTCATCGCTGCAAGCCTCAGCACGCGCTCCTGAAGATTCGACATCTAGCCTACAACACAAAAAGATTGAGTCAGAATAAAAATGATGAACGAGATGTCGAGCAGATAAAAATGTTCACTACCTAAGAGCCTCAAAGCTTCCTCGTCGGAACCACACTCGAGGAGCGCCTTGGTATTTATTAAACGGGCCTCGACAGAGATCTCCCCGTTGGCCTCCCTGACAAAACTCCTGTCTTTATGCACACACTTGGCAAGGGTAAAGCTATCGACAAAGCCCACTATCATATCGTAGACGATCCTATCATCCTTGTCTAAGTCTTGGGGCTTCGTGATGTAGCTCTCAGTCTCCTTTTTGAAGTGGGTGTTCTACCATTCCAGAGGAAATTTGGCCTCCAAGTTCATTTTAGGCTTCCCGTCAACGATCGTCTCCACGCGCTCGAACAAGGAGTTAACGGCGACATGGGTCACTGGCTTCACAACAAAAAATCTGTCCTTAAAGGAACGGACACAGTCCAAATAAAATTTGAACAACCTCCTCGGTTGCTTCAGGGACACCCAGTTGTGTCGACCATGTTGGGTTTACCGCTGCAGATGGAAGAGGCGGAAGAATAATGAGAGTGTGGCCCCGACGCCGAGGTATCAACACACGAGCTCATATGCCCGCATAAACGCAATGGCATTGGGGTGAAGCTGCGAAGGCACCAAGTCCAACCACTGGAAAACCGCAACTTGAAAGTCGGTGAAGGGCAGGCGGAGACCCGCTCCCCAGAAGACGAACTCGTACATGGGAAAACATTTCCCTTCATATCTCGAGCAGATCTGGTTGGTTTCCTTGGGCCGATAAACTTTCCAATTTGTCAGAGCCACCTCGACCCAGTTCTCGACGGTAGCAAATACTTTTGATTCGTCGTGGACAAACCGCAAAACCGAGGATAAGGGTTTCAGCCCAACCCAGGCAAAGGGAGGCTCATTGTTTACAGCAGAGGGAGACTCATCGTTCACGTCCCCGACACCATTTTCAATGTCCTCGTCAACGACATCTGTATTGACGGCCTCTTCGTCGAGCATGACAACGTCTTCGGAATTGAGATCCATTTAACTTGAAAAAAAGAAAGGAACAGTGAATTTGACGATAAGATCAAATCCACCCTTCCACCGCAAATCAAGTGAAAGGGCGAGGATATGTTCGACACACGTCCCCGACCGGACCCCTTACCGACAAGCACGTGGTCGCGAGGAAACCCCATTTGCCACGGGGTGCAAATCCCTCCCGCGGGGAGGAGTCCCCTCGACATGAGTCCTCCTCGACGAAAGACGTCCCCTCAGTATGCTCGCGCCAGAGGGAGATATGTCCCCGATGTCGGCACCTCGTGGAATGCCCACGGCCTTCATCAAGAACCCTTGTTCTTTTTCCACAACCTTCATGACATTCCCGGAATCCTCACCGGAAACTTCATGAATTCACCGAAAAATTCATGGGTTTCCTAGAAAAATCGCCGGAAACCCCATAAGATCCCGTAAAACTCATCCCAGATTCAAGAAACCCCTGAAAAACCCGTAAAATGCACGGAATTTGAATAAGGGGGCGAAGAACTTACTTGAATGGGGAAGAACTCTGGACAGTGAAGAAAGGTAGACGGTGGATGTGATGGTGGACGTGTGTTGGAGAGCAGAAGACGCTTTGAGAGACTTGAGAGAAATTCTGAGATAGAATGGAGGGGAGAATGCAAATAAAGTGGACTCTCCCCCTTTTTATAAACCCTGGCATGGGAAGCGAATTGTCACTAGGCACTTAAGTACCCATATGCCCAGCCGCCCTAGGCATTTATTACTTTTGACACATGGCCCTAGAAGACGCCATGCACGTCCTTTCAAGTACCTCTCCAGCACGAGGTCAGATGTGCCATTCTAGTCGATCTTCAACACATCGTTGGCCATAATACCCGACCTCTACGCCTCCGGGAACATTTCCCCGGGAGAAACAAAAAGAGTCGTGATTGTTTCTGGCGGGTAAGTCTCCTCGCAAACAACAATCCACTACGTGAACACCTGGTCGACCACGACGAGCGACCCCTGCTTCGGGCACGCTCGACATCCCTTCGGGAAACCCTTACGTCTCTCCTCAACACCAGAATGGAGTCTTAAGTCATTACTCTTCTGCTTCGGAGCAACGACTTACGGGGCTTCTGTTCTGGAATGGGCCAGAGGATGCCCCACTTTCGGGCACGACCCAACCCATCTTCCCCCATCGGGGAGGGCCCAAAGAAGGCCCAATCCATCAAGCCACGCGGGGAGCGCATATGCGTGTCCTCCACAGTATCCACGTGCCCCTCACGCGGGGGCACGTCATCAGGCAGTTACCCGTGTCCAAAAGAATAGGCCAACCACCTTCCGAAGATCACGGGGCAGTTAACCCAAGGTGAAGACCATGTTCTGATCTTCCCTACGCCATGTAGACCTTAGCAGTTACTCATATTGGACCTAATGATTCAACCCAATACAAAGTAACCGGTGGTCCAACGTTGGGGGCTCACTATAAATACCCTATATCATTAGAGGGTCAGGTATTATATTCTCTACACCTTTTATGTACTTGCCTTCTCACTCTCGCTGAAACTGACTTTAGCATCGGAGTGCCTTACAGGTACACCCCCTCCTCTTCTCCACCACTGGCGAATAAAGGAGCTCACGACGTGTGCTGGCCACTAATCCCTTTCTGATCTGGTAAGATCTGTGGTCATTGCTGCTAGGTTGCACGCAGATGATTAGGTTGATGGTGTGTTAAGGCTACTAGGAGCGTAGTGCTCTCTAAGTAATGGCAAATGTGTATGGCTTGAGAATCCCTTTATCCTCTTGAGGGATACAATATTTATATGAATCTTCGCTACATAAGGTATTTACCTCCTGGATATGGTCTTAACTACTCTCATATTTCTAGGGATGTTTATTAACCCGCATATCTTCTCAGAGTCAACAGGGACTTTCTCTCACTTGATTTGCACATTGGTGAAACCTTTTGGGCAACTCCTTAGATTCCGTCTGGGAGGCCCAATTATTATGCGATGGCGCCCTAATCTAGGACTTTATCAAATATAAAATTACACAGTTCCTCAAGCACGAGGACTTTCTTCTACGATTCCTTTAACTGAGAACGGTTTTGTTAGGTGGCGCTTCTTGTATGGGCGAGTCCCTTGGTGGAATGGTGAGTAAAATGATAGGTGAGTCCTTCAACATAAGGGTGTACAGGATAGTGGGAAAATGTGACTGTTTTGAGGTGATGTGTCGAGATATTCAAATGTCAGTCATTTCGGCCAAATTGAGTGTTTGAGGGGAAGAGACATAGGTAGCATTTAATGTACCTCATGATGGTATTTCTTGAGAAGACAAATCAGTTTTTCGTATTCTCAGGTGGAATCCAGACATGGAGGTTTTCCCGCTTCTGGCGCCAACCTATTAGGTGAACGTGTGATCCCACTTCTTTGGGTTTTCTATATATTTTCAGAAGCATTGATTCACCTCTTCTTCCTTCTTTTCAGGAACTTTCTGCATCAGAAACTTCCTAGAGTGCTTACACCCCATGGAGTCCAGCATCCTCATCATTCGAGATCGTGAAGACGACCACAGAATAGAGGAGTATCTAGGTAAGGATAAATTCCTTTTATCTTTTTTACAGCGTATGTTTGTGCTCTAATGGTGTGTTATATGCAAGTGAGATAATGGCGGTGCCCCTCAATGAGCAACGAGAGATCCTAGTGAATATGCAGACGTCTCATCATTGGGCGATGTTGTCTTTTGCTCGCGGCATTGCTGACGCGCGGGTGATGGCCCATGGTGAAACTTCTCAAGTGGCTGAGATTTTCCCTCCCAAGATTCCCATGAGGGAAGATGGTTCTCCTGTTCTGTTAGCAAGCTAAGAGGCGGGACCCAGAGCGGAGAGATTGGAGGATTTTTCAAATCCCTTTGAACCTTTCTTGTGAAGTAATTCCACCTTCGATGCAGTGGCTTTTGCTGATCATTTCTTTTTCTTTTCTAGGAACTTTCCAAGTGATTGATTATTAGAGGTTTTCCACCCTGTCTCTTTCTCAACTATCAACTTTGATGGAGACCCAACTTATGAGATCTTTCTTGGCGGAGAAAGTGCTAAGGGAGAAACGCTATGAATTCTTAGGGAGAATGCAATTTGGATGTTTAGCCTGAACAAGCGTACCCGGGAAGTTAGGGTAGCATTGAAGCAGATGAAGGTAAGAAGGGATGATATGAAGAAGCTTGTCAAGTAAGTGGCCGCTCAAGCGCGTGTTCAACAAGCAGAGGTGGAGGGTTTGAGGAAGTTACTCGAGGAAGCTCATAACACTCTCAAAAGCATGGAGGAGCGAGTTTCTCAACTCACAAATAACATCGTGGTGGCCTCTGTTCATCATTTTGAGGAGGCGAGAAGACGAGTGTCCCTCGTTTACCCCTATCTAGATTTAAGCCCTCTGGGCCCTTTTAAAGTGGTTGTGGACGTGGAGCTAGTGGACAAAGAGTGATTTATTTTCCTTTTCCCCTTTTTGGATGTAATTTTGTAATCTTGCTAACCCCTTCGGGAGATTTTGTAATTATTTTAAATAGTGAAGTCCTTATGTGGTTGTCTTTATATCAATTGTTTTCGGTGTGAATTATTCTGTTGTTTTGTATTCATCTTGAAATGTCTATAGCTATGATCGCTTCTAAGGCAGTGATAATTCCTTCTCTGGTGGAATTCGTCATTTTTACTCATACATATGAGGGCTATGATCCTCTTCTGGGGGATCTGTTATTTTTGTTGCCTTTATGGGTAGCAAGGATCCCACCTTGAGGAATCCAGCATACGTAATTGCCTTCGTGGGCAACAAGGATTCCACCTTGGGGAATCTAGCATATACAATTGCCTCTATGGTTGGCAAGGATTCCACCTTGAGGAATCCAACATATATAATTGCCTCCATGGGAGGAAAGGATCCTTTTCTGGGAGAATTTGGCATATATAATTGCCTTTATGGGCGGCAAGGATTCCTCCTGAGGAATCCAGCATATATAATTGCCTCCATATGCGACAAGGATCCTTTTATGGGGGAATCAGCGTATATAATTGCCTTTATGGATGGAAAGGACTCTACCTTGGGGAATCCAACATATATAATTGCCTAATGGGCGGCAAGGATCCCACAATGGGAAATCCAACATGCATAATTGCCTCTATGGGCGGCAAAGATCCCACCTTGGGGAATCCAGCGTATATAATTGCCTCAATGGCTGACAAGGATTCCACCTTGGAGAATCTAACATATATAATTGCCTCTATGAACGACAAGGATTCCACCTTGGAGAATCCAGCATATATAATTGCTTCCATAGGCGGCAAGGATCCCACCATGGGGAATCCGGCTTAGGTAGTTGCCTCTATTGGGAGGCTTTCTCGTGAGCCTGAATGTTTTTGCAAAGATATGTCATAGCGAATAAATAAATAAATAACGATGAGGTGCCTCATTAAAAACCCTGACTCTATAGAGAGTGCAGAGGGAAAAAAGTGCACCTCCTTAAATAGATTGTTCTTACAATCGACAAAGTTTCAATACGCGTCCATGAAAAAATGTAAACTAAGTAAAGAAATTAAAAAATATAGGATAATTACGTAAATGAATAAAAAAACAGGATGACTACATAGAGGCTTCCAGAGAAGAGGAGCATTACCCTTTGCTTTCTGGCTTCATCGTCTTGAGAGGTCAAATATGAAGTTTCTTTGCTCTTGCCCATGTCACCAGGCAGCGTTATCCCATGGCTGACCTTCTTTACTCTCACGCTCGGACAATACACCCTCTTTAACCTGAGGTTTTTTGCATAACATTTTGTGGCGTTCTCCTAGTCCCCTCGAATACTTCATACTCACCCATTGGGGAACAGGTATTTCATACATAAATACAAGGTAGATAAAGTGGCTCCTAGACAATTAAAGGTTGGTCGCTCAATATTCATATTATACGAAGAGAGGGTGTTAATAACTAAAACTTAACCTTAATTTTTTGGCATGGTCCTGCTCTCCGATCGTGATCCTCAAGGTGAGGTATCCCTTCACCTGCACTTGTTCCCCTGAAAATCTGACCAACAATCCCTTGAAGGGCTTCAAGTCTTCGGGATCGAGACGAAGTCTCTCGAAGGCGTCCCAATACAATATATCAACCGAGCTTTTTGGTATACTAGAACTCTTTTGATCTCCCATTCTTTGCATTTGACGGTGATGACGATGGGATCGTCATTGTGAGGGTGGACACCAAATGTAACACCCTAAATCCCAACAAACGACTTTATAACATAATGTTGGAATAAAAACTCAAAAAGGGTTTCACATTTTCACATCATAACATCTTTCTCAAAATATAATCGCAGCGGAATTAAACAATTAAGAACATCTTCAATTATCTCATGAAATAGTACTTAACTTTATTAAAATCATAAGTCAAATAAACTTAACAACTCGCATAAAACATCATCAAAAAATTCAACCCAAGTGTTACACTATCAAAGTGACTCGCAGAAACTAAACAACGCAAAAAAAAAAAAACGAAGAAGGCCAACTATGATTTCCTCAAACATAAGCAACATCTAATAACACAAAAAGCAAACAAGGGGTGAGAATACATTCACATATGTTAATGGTGCATAAAACATCAAGGATATAATAATTTGGACAACTAATCAATTATACAATACATTCATCACAACAATCATTCACAAATGCAATTTATGTATCCAATGTACTTATATCTTCTAATCCAATGCATATGGTACCAAAAACTTGGAGATTCAGAGGTATGTTACTAAACCATCCAACATTGCAAGGTCAAGGGCATATCATCGCAAAGGCCAAGTCCATCATCGTAGGATTGTCATTGTAAATCCATATCCATCACAGTAGGACCATCATTGCAAGGCCAAGTCCATCATCGTAGGACTCTCATCACAACCTAAAATTTGATATACATGATGCATAAATTATACACAAGAAAATGTAATAATTGTCTCAACCTCCATCTTCAATACTCGTCATTGGTTCCTCTCGAACCTAAAACACGACATCAATATTCTTCGCCATTGTAAGGCCACATTAATGGCTCCACCAAACCGTACATCTCAACACCAATAATTTTCTCCTCATGAGGCATTCATTATAAACTCAACATAATAATAAAAATTAGGCAAAATATCATTTTTGGTCCTTTAACTTTATCTCGGGATTCATTTTGATCCCTTAACTTTAAAAAGTGTCATTTTAGTCCCTTAACTCTTCAAAACGTTCCATATTAGTCCTTTTGTCTTATTAGCGACGAATTTTAGCGACTGATTTTTGAATTTTTCCGTCGCTAATAAGATGAAAATGACTAATTTGGAACGTTTTGAAGAGTTAAGGGACCAATATGACACTTTTTAAAGTTAAGGGACCAAAATGAACCTCGGGGTAAAGTTAAAGGACCAAAAAGAGTATTTTACCTAAAAATTATATTTTTCTCATCAAACATTGGACTTGTGTCCTAAAGCATTAACAACTTAATTCACACAACATCTTACCAAAACAGCCCCAAATCATGTTTCTTGCTAATCATATTTAGATCTGAATAATAATTTAAAATATAAAACAGAGTTGGAATCAAGCAAATGAATATGTTCTAAAAATATTATATTGTTTGATTTAAGAATCTAATTTTTATTTTAGGACTTAATACCCCAATCATATCAGTTTAATCAAATGACAAGAATTGATACTGGCACCGAGCAGAATGTTTCCTCTGACTTCAAAATATCACAAAAAGTTATAGACTTATGATTAAATTATGAAGCTCTCCATTCTAAAATATCGTTGAACTCTCTTTCTAACGCAACTGACAACACTCCAAACGGACTTACGAAACTCAAGTTACGTGTGAAACATGATTACCAACGCAGAACTGAAAATGACTACGCCTCTGGTATAAAAACCAGCTAACTTCTACTGTTGAACTGCTCCTAGATCCAATTTCCAAACTTCAATAGAAATATTATTGTATTAGCTTTCTAACGCAACTGACGGAACCTCAAACAGGCATACGAAACTTAAGTTATGCATGAAATAAGATAATCATTCTCCTTTTATGTTTACTGCATTTTTCCCCTATTGAACAGATTTGAAACTCACCTATTTCACCTATTTGAGTTCACACCACCCCAAAAACATACATATAAACATTGGTTTGTGTCACGTTTGAATCTTAATTCATCACTACTCAATTCTGCCTAATCACAAGGCGGGTGATAACTCAACTAAGTTAATTCGACTAACCATAAAAATACATTAGAGTCATCCAAACTCAACTCTAAAGCCATATACCTTCAACTTCAACTCTAAGGTCATATACCTTCAACTCCAACTCTAAACCTATCAAAGGACTTTAAACAAATAAAAATATAACTTTAAACTCAACTTATTGACAACTTTAGAGTCAATTCAAAATATGGTAACAACTCTAAACATGTTAATTAACTCAAAGTTCACGAGTAACAACTCTACTAAGGTATTTCCCTACAAATGGCAAGGGTTCTCATAACTCTTGCCTTAACTCTAAAATATAATGGCTCAACTTAATAGCCCCACAAACTCATAACCCACGATTCACACAATAATAAACGAATCAATTGCACATAATTGGACCTTTATTTCACAAATTATCACCAAATCAACACTAGGTTTATCAAGCCAAGGCATATAATCATTGACATCGAAAATCAGCTTTATACATATAAATGAATACGAAATCAACAATTAACCAAACACGAAAACAACATTCTATCACCATTGTGGTATTTGGATCAAACTCTAGTGTCGACAAGGATAGCTTCATGGTTCAACAGGAATTGTGCATACTGTAGTCGAAGTCTGTTCAAGCATGTTGTCGAAATATGTTAGTTTTGTGTTTAAGTTAGCATGTCGAATTGGGGTTTTCTTGTAAGCCCAATTGTTAAGTTAGCTTGTAGTCTAAGTTAGCTTAGTAGTCTATAAATAGACTAGTTCTCTCAGGTTGTTGAGAGATGCTAATTGTTGTATTTAGTTGTAATCTTTGAACCCTTATTGAGAAAGTGAATAGTAAAATAGTTTTAACCGATTCTTATTCTTCTTCTTCCTTCTTCTCTCTCTTTCGTAAAACCTAATAGGGTTTCTTGTGTTTGTTCAAGAAACTCAATCTTTATCTCATAACTTTGTTTTGATATTGATGACATCGTTTCACAACAACCACGATCTAGAGAGGCTTGCACAACCATCTCAAGATCCAAAATCTTCATCAATGAAAGAAACAAGAAAAAAGGAAGAGGATAAGGAATCCTCTCTATCCTTCATGCTTAAGCACCCATAGTATGAACAGTTCTCCCCCTTACCTCGAGTTCGCAGAAAATCTCAAGTTATAGCTATGAAGGCTCTCTCTTCTCCTATGTTTTGCTCTGTTAGAACTTTCTCTGGCTCTGCTGACAACCTTTCTCACCAAACAACTCTTAACTCTAATTCTCCCCTCTTATTTAAATAAAACTCTAATAACTTTTATTAATTCTAAAACTCTCCTCAATCTTACTAATTCCACCCTTATCCATAATTTTAATTAAAACTCTAATTTCCTCCCAAAAACTCTTTTTTTTTTATTATTTCTATTATTTTAGTTAAATAAATTTAGTAATAATTCTAATAAAATTCTACCCAACCTCAAATACTACAACTAAAATAATAAAGCACCCAAATAAATAATATAAATCATCTAAACTCATTTAAAATGAAATAAACATAAATCAGAGTGTTACACCAAATACATCTTCTTCTGAGAAGGCATTCACATATTCTGACGCTTTCATACTCTTGACCTCAAGGAGGTTTTTTACACTGAGAACTTGACGGGCATACCTTCTGCGGGAGGAGTTGGTCTCACTGTCTCTGACGAATTCTTCTACTGTGATGTTGAGGGTTTGACGCGTTGCTTTACTACCTTTGCCCAATGATGCATCCTTGGTTTTGTTTAGTGTAACATCCCGATATTTTTATAAGTAATATATTTATTTATTTATTTATAATAAATTTTATTATTTAGTGAATAATTTATGTTATGTGTATAGTTATACTTTAATTGTTTATTTCTATCGGCCTATTTTAGTTACTTGTTTCTATCTTCCTAGATTAATTATTTATTTTATAAATAACTTTGTAATAAATTAATAATATTAAAATTAATTGTTTTTATTTTAATACACTTTATGTTTTGTTGATTTTATAAATTTATTTATTACATTTAATGATTAAAATTAAGTGTTATTAGTATATTTGTTCGTTTATTGTTTTAATAATTCTATAAATAAAAAAAGAATTTAAATAAATAATATTTTAATTATAACTATATATATATATATATATATATATATATATATATATATATATATATATATATATATATATATATATATTTGTGTGTGTGTGTGTGTGTGTGTGTGTGTGCGTGTGTGTGTGTGTGTTCTAGCCAAAAATGGTTAGACCACCAAAAGTGATAACTCTCCTTCTCTTTGGACAAAGAGAGTTACGCTGTCTATACTGCTGAGTATGTTGAGATGAATATCTAGGGGTTTGAGGGCTATACAAGTGTTGTATACTGCCTCAAGATGAATGTCTTGCTTAACCCTCATGCGGGAGCCCCATTGTATAGCCTTCTATTAATACAAGCCATCAAGAGAAGTCTTTTGGCCTTCTGGGGTTATGTGGCCATCATTGCCGTAACCTCCCTCCATGAATACAGGCTTTGAAGCTCTTGGTAACGTCTGTATTGATGCACCACCACCGCTACAAAAGTTGGAGCAGCATTTGACAAGCTTGTGTCCGGCATCGGTGCCGAGTTGGTGAGGTGTGATACCCGGCCTCATGAGAACTCGGCATGGTGGGAGTCGGGCTCCCTGATCGTCCAGAGTTGTGTATGAGGCTTGTCTAGCTCTCTTCATTGTACGATCTCTCCTGCTACTATAGTCTGGTCCGTGTTCACCCTTATCTGACTACTCAACTTGACATCAAATATATTTGGCATGTACATAAGCCCCCCGAGTACTATATTTACTCATAGAGATGTAGTGCTCGGCAGTGACATAAGCCCGAATATATTTGTTAGGTGTCGAGCTGTAGATCGGCCTTTCTTCTTACGTGTCAGAAATTTTCAAACGGTCATGTCTCTTAAACTTCCCTAGCGTTATGATGACTTTAATACCTCATGAGTGGCTAGTCTCTAGCCATTTTTTTTGAACGTTGGGTTTTTATTACAACCAGTCTTCTCTTTCCTTCACTTTTGTGTTGTTCTTTAAGCGAATTTGATCCCATCTTCAAGCGCACCCTACTTCAGGTATTTTTTTCCTTTCTCTCTTGATTTTCCTCATCTTCCTTTTTAATACAAAAATGGTAGTTCTTAGGGAATGTGATAACGAGGGTAAGGTTATTCGTAAGAGTAACGATGAGAGAAAAAGACTATGGGAGGAAAATATGTAAGAGATGATGGATTCCGTAGGGGTAGAAGAGTATAGCCGATCCATGGATAAGTTTTATAACGAGATTCTCACTTCTCAAAGTGACTTTGACTCTGACTCTTTAGGTTCTATAGAAATTCTAATGGAGACTGCTGCTCCCTTTGATTTTGAGGTTATGAGCCATAAGAATAGTACTGTTGATGACTTGGAAATTGCTATAATCCGCTCCCTGAGGGTCATATCCTCCACTGGTTCCGAGGATGATGTTATTTTGGAACCGTGCGGCCCAAAGGAAAGAGTATGTATACTCCGGCCAAAAGATGTTTCTGAAGACTTTTTCTACTTTTATCCTGGTATTATGGAAGATTTCAACATTCGTATCCCTTTCTCCGATTTCGAGGTGGACGTGTTGAAGACCGTCAACATAGCACCTTCTCAACTTCGTCCCAACAGTTGGGGGTTTATAAAGGCCTTTGAGAGAGTTTATGAGGTTTTAGATATTATTCCGACTATAGGTTTATTCTTTTCCTTTTTTGAGTTTAAAGGAGTTGATAACTGAAACTGGGTTCAGATTAGTGGAATGCCCTACCGAAGTTTTCTTCAGGCCTATACCTCAAATTACAAGAATTATAAAGACTGTTTTTTGAAAGTTCGTTGTGGGCCGAGTGTCCACAGGTGTTGTACGCCCTGGATGGGCATCCCTGTTTCCCTCATTATTGGACCAAAGATCCGTTATCAATGACTGGTTTTAATTATGATAAATTGGACGATTTGGACCTCCAGTCCCTGGCTATTCTTGATTCATTCCGTATGATGAGGACTAAGGAATTGTTACCCCTAGATGATGACCGACTCCTTGTCTTCTTGGGTAATAGTTATCTTTTATTTCAACTATTCTTCGCCCGCCTTTTTATTCTAACCTTGTGCTGTTTGTTTGTAGGCAAGATGACTGACCTGTCCGTAGCTAAGCAGAAGAAATTGAAGCAAGCTGCTCGGGAAGCCCGGAGAGGAACTGGTGGTGCATATGCATCTAAATCCGACTTAGGTGGATTAGAAGTCTGGGCACCGAAACGGCCCAGGGGTACGAGCACAAAAGCCGCCCCGATCAAAGCCAAGCCCCAGCCTCTTATTTTACCTGCTCAGGATAAGACTTCTCAAGGTGACCCGAAGAAGTTGAAGGTTCATATGAATGAGGATGTTCATCAAGCTTAAATGGAGATTATCTCCCTCATGAGAGGCTTAGGGGAGAATTTCGCGTCTGGGGAATTCAAGTTTTGGTTCAATGATTTTGACGCCTTCAGATACCTGCGTTACCATCTCAATGCTACCGAGGATGTTAACAAGGTTAAATCCATTGGTCATCAGGAAATTACTCAGAATCTTAGTTCTTATTTGATGAGGTGTGTTGTCCTCGCCCGTGGTTTGTTTGAATTATCTGATGACTCTGAGAAGCTTGAGTCAAAGTTTAAGGATGAAGTTGCTCAGCTGAAGGAATCTCAGTCTAAGAAACTTTCTAGTTTGGAGAAGGATTTAGCTAACTCGAGAAAGGAAAAAGAGACTTTGGAGTCTGATCACCAATCAGCTTTAACCGAGCTTACTAACCAGTTGAAGGCATTCGAGGCTGCTAATGCCGAGCTTACTAACTAGTTGAAGGCATCCGAGGCCGAAAATGTCGGGCTTTTATCATCCAACAATGACCTTAGAGAAGCTCTGAAGAAAGCTCAAATTGATATTTTGTCTTCCAGTGATGAAGCTTTTGAGAGAGCTAAAGATCAAGTTCTCTGTCTCCATCCTGGCCTGGATTTATTGGAAATGGATTACTTCAAAGTGGTGCAAGATGGCCGTCTTGTGGACCTTGGCGAGCTGGAGAAGGATAGACCGGGGGGATCTCAAGGCCCGGTCAATGATACTGATGAGAATGTGAACCCGACTCCAAATGATGTTGCCAATGATACTTCGACTGCTACTTAATCTTGTTGTTCTTTGTTTTAGTTAGTCATCCTTCTGGATGCACTTTATATTTTGGCGAGGGAGTGTGGTGTTGTCCCCCCTCATGCTCATGACTCTTTAGCCTTTGGGCTTTGTGGCATACAATGTTTTGATCTTTATGAGGCTTTACCTTTACTGCTTACGTTATTTTTGTTTATCGTATGTATTTCTTTACAAAATAATCCCGTACATATATCCAGCCCCTCGAGCACTAAGTTAGAATAACTTAAGGTGTCCGACTATAGATTGTCGGGTATTATTTTTGCTTCCGCCTTTGCTTGATTATTAAGGGGTCTTTTAATTATCTTGTGTGTATAGTCTTTATACTTTCGAGAATTTCGGACTCTTATGAGCAGAGGCGCCGATTATGGTATGTACCCGGGCTTCTTAATAAGATTTACGTCTTTCTTGTTGGCAGCTTGCCCTTTATGATTCTTTACTTACAAACCCCAAGTATCTTTCGACATGCTTTGAGCTTAGATGTTTCATCATCTTTATATCAGATTATACGGCTTGTGTGCACGAAGCTATCAAGCGTATTTGTTTGACCCGTGTACGCGGAGCATTTATGGGCGGCCCCTGTACACAGAACAAGTCAACACGTTTATAGGAGTTTATCAATGTAACGCCCCGATTCCGATTTTTCCCATTTTGTCGAGTCTTTTATTTAAATTGAGTGATAAATTATTTTATCTGTGAAATTGGTGTGTTAAAATGCTATGTTGACATGTTATGATATTTTACCGTTTTTGAGAGTTTTCGGGGAAAATTAGAATGGAGAGTATTTTAGACATTTCTCAATTAATGATAATTTAGAAATTTAGTGGAAATATAATTGTGTGAGAAAATGAATTAATTTAAGTTGTATAGAAAATAAGAAATAGAAAAGAAAAAGGGTTAAGAAGAGGAAATAGGAGAGAAAGAGATAGAAAATAAAATAGAGAGAAAAAGGAGAGAAAGAAAGAGGAAGAGGAGAAAAGAGAAGGAAAAGAGGGAAAAGCTTGGAAATCAAGAAATCAACTTCTAGGAATCGATTAATCCGGGTAAGGGTGTGAAATCTTATTATCTTATCAATGTGTATCATTATGTATGATTTTGTTGTTGTTGTTGTTGATTTTTATGAGTTTTGATATAAACCCATTTGTGTAGAAAATGGTAGAAATCGATTTAATCGTGTTGAAAATGATGTTTTCGTGTCCCTTGTTGTTGATACATGAATGATACATGTTGTTGGACATCAAATTGGTATTTTTCTGAGTTTAGATGATGAATTTGGGTGTGGTTTGGGTGGAAAACCCAGAACAGAATTCTGCAGGAAAATTTTGCATTCTGCCTGGCCATACGCGTATTGGGGCAGGCCATACGCATATTGACTTGGGCAATACGCGTATGGATGGCGCATTTCAGGGCCAATACGCGTATGGGATGCATGTTTTCCACGACCATCTGGTGATACGCGTACGACATTGGGCATACACGTATGGACTTTTAAACATGAATTTTGGGAAGAAAATGGTTTCTGCCCATACGCGTATGGACTTGGGCGATACGCGTATGGTCAGACCAATTGTAAAAATGTGATTTTTCAAATATCGTTTTTTTTCGTTTTCGTCCGTAACTTTTGATCCGTTTATCCGATTTTTACATTCTTGGTATCGTTGTGAAGCTATTGAGCTGTATTTTCCTATTATGATGATTTGGAAATTGTTAGCCGATTTAATTATGTTGGAAAGTCAGAAATAGTGTTATTTAGCGATTTTTACCGTTTTGAATGTGTGTTTGGATGTGAATCATACAATAGTGCATTGATGTGAATGTATATAGATTGTATGTGATAGTATGAGATGAATGCATAAATATATTGTGGATATGTATGCATTTTAAGAATGTCTTGAGTCATTTTGCATGTGAAGCATAATGATGTACATTCTTGTGTTGAGTGATTCTAATGAGAATCCGTTGTAACGTCGTGTGCCCATGTGGGATGTGAGCAACGGTTTGGTTCTAGAGGGAATCTACTATAACGTCGTGTGCCCATGTGGGGTGTGAGCGATGATTATAGACGATCGTGTGCCCGTGTGGGGTGTGAGCGATCGGGTCGTGTGCCCGTGTGGGGTGTGAGCGATCCATAAACATTGTGTGCCCATGTGGGGTGTGAGCAATGGGTGAACATCGTATGCCCGACGGGGAGTTACATTGGTAACGAGCGATGGTTCCAATAAGTTCCTGAGTGAACTTGAGATGATTGAGTCGGTACCGCATTGCATTTGCATAGAGTCGTGAGTCGGTCTCTATGATTTGCATTTATCATCTTTATATGGTGCATTGATGAATAAACATGAATATGTATGTTTATGTGGAATGATAAGAATTGTGAAAGTATGCATGATGAATATGCTTGGCTTTATATATATATATATATATATATATATATATATATATATATATATATATATATACATTGTGATGTATATGGGTGAATTGTGATGAATTGTGGTGAGAACGTGGAATATGTGTATTTTTATGCTAAGATATATAATTATATGCATTGTTATTATGATAATATTTCTCACCCTTCTGCTGTTTTATGATGCTCTATGAGGCATTGCAGAGTAGGTATGCTGGTGGTCTTTTGTGAAGCGTGTCTTCATTCTTTTGGTCGGTCGGCTCTGATATGTAGCACCGGGTAGCTAGGATGTATATGATTCTTTTGTGATACGTTGTACATGTATCTGGTTGATGAATGTTTATGTAAACATGAATTATGTTGGTGGATAATACTTGATGTTATATAAATGTATATATGTTTAATGTTATTCAATGTTTAGATTTTCTGCTTTTATTCTAAATATTGAGATGTGGGTGTAAGGACTAAGTTCCTCTGTTGCAAAGTTACCCCACTGTTGCATATCAATTGTTGAGCAGGTGTTGAATGTTTTAATTTCATGTATAATGTGACATACCTCTTTTATACTATGTTTATAATTATACTCTGACGAAATATTTAATATGTGCCTAAATGATTATGTGATTATTTGGGGGTATAGAAAGGGGGTGTTACATTAAGTGGTATCAGAGCTAGTGTTGAGTCAGTTGTGTCTGTCTTGTTGTTGTGATGGTTGAACTGTTGTTTAACCTTGTTGTCATTTTTGGGAATGATCATAATATGGCTGGTAGAAATGACAATGCGATGGCTGCTGCTTTGGAAGCAATGGCTAGGGCGGTGCAAGGTGCGCCAAATGTGAATGCTAATGACGAGTTCAGGAAGAATCAACCACCGGTCTTCAAAGGAAGATTTGATCCTGATGGAGCTCAAATGTGATTGAAGGAGATTGAAAGGATCTTCAGAGTTATGGGCTGTGCGGAGGAGAATAAGGTGAGGCTTGGGTCTCACATGCTGAAGGAAGAAGCCGACGATTGGTGGGTCGGTATGCGTCAAG
Organism: Lathyrus tuberosus; assembly: GCA_022829125.1. NCBI lineage: Eukaryota > Viridiplantae > Streptophyta > Magnoliopsida > Fabales > Fabaceae > Lathyrus > Lathyrus tuberosus. The sequence continues at coordinate 6,015,486 of JALAZF010000278.1, read as the reverse complement.
TTCTTGAGGTGGATGATGAAGAGATAACTTGGGATTTATTTCGTACTGAGTTCTTGAGGAAGTATTACCCTAAAAGTGTGAAAGGGAAGGAGGAGATGGAGTTCCTTGAACTGGAACAAGGTAGTATGTCCGTGGTGGACTATACTGCTAAGTTTGTGGAGTTGTTTCAATTCCATCCTCGCTATGCTGCAATTACTGCTGAGTTCTCTAAGTGTATTAAGAATGAGAATGGTTTGCGTCCCGAGATTAAGCAAGCTGTGGGATATCAAAGGATAAGAAGGTTTACGGATTTGACAGAATGTTGTAGAATCTTCGAGGAAGATAGCAAGGCTCGTTCTACACATTATAAAAGTTTGAATGAGAGGAAGGGAAAGCAACAAGCTAGAAGTGGACCTTATGTGACACCCGTTGATAAGGGCAAACATAGGGGAAACTTTGAGAGGAGATCTGGAGGAGGAGGTTCCGGTTCCGTTAAGTGTTACAAGTGTGGTGGAATGGGTCATAAATCGTTTGAGTGTGGGAAGACTATTGTGAAATGTTCTAACTGTGGAGGTCTTGGGCATGCTACTACTGATTGTAGAAGGAATATAGTGAAGTGCTATAATTATGGAGAAGTGGGTCACATTAGTACTAAGTGTACTAAGCCGAAACAAGCTCAAGCGGGAGGTAAGGTGTTTGCATTAGTGGGGACGGACACTACTAGTGCAGACCGTTTGATTAAAGGTACATGCTTTATTAATAGTACGCCTTTAGTTGCTATTATTGATACGGGAGCGACTCATTCATTCATTTCTCATGAGTGCGCTAAGCGTTTGAATTTGTTTGTGACTTCTTGGGGTGGTGAGATGGTTATTAAGACTCCTGCTTCAGGGTCGGTAACTACGTCTTTGGTGTGTGTAAGTTGTCCTTTGACTATGTATGGTAAAGACTTCATTATGGATTTAGTGTGTTTGCCGTTAGAGGGATTGGACGTAATCTTGGGTATGAACTGGTTGCAATTTAATCGAGTTCATATAGATTGCTATCACAAGTTAGTAAGGTTTCCTTCTTTGGAAGATGATGAAGATGAGAGTTTCCTATCCACTAAAGAGTTAAAGAAACTTTTAGCGGACGAAGCTCAATTGTTCGGTTTGTTTGCATCATTGTCGGTGGAGAGCAAAGTTGAGCTCGATGTGTTCCCAGTGGTGTGTGATTTTCCAGAAGTGTTTCCGGAGGATATTACGGATGTACCGCCGGAAAGAGAAGTTGAGTTTTCTATTGATCTAGTTCTGGGTACTAGACCAGTTTCGATGGCACCGTATCGTATGTCGGCATCGGAGTTGGTAGAATTGAAGAAGCAATTGAATGACTTGTTGGACAAGAGATTTGTAAGACCAAGTGTTTCTCCTTAGGGTGCTCCAGTATTGTTGGTAAAGAAGAAGGATGGGAGTATGCGGTTATGCATTGATTATCGACAATTGAACAAGGTTACAATTAAGAACAAGTATCCGCTTCCAAGGATCGATGATTTGATGGACCAATTGGTTGGTGCGCGTGTTTTTAGCAAGATTGATTTGAGATCAGGATATCACCAGATTCGTGTGAAAGAAGAGGATATTCAAAAGATGGCCTTTAGGACACGGTATGGTCATTACAAATATTCCGTGATGCCATTCGGGGTTTCTAATGCGCCGGGTGTGTTTATGGAATACATGAATCGTATTTTTCATGAACAGTTAGATCGTTTTGTGGTTGTGTTCATCGACGATATTTTGATTTACTCTAAGTCTCAAGAGAAGCATGAAGAGCATTTAAGGATTGTGTTACAAATTTTGGAAGAGAAACAATTGTATGCTAAGTTGTCGAAATGTGAATTTTGGTTGTTGGAAGTAAGTTTTCTTGGACATGTTATTTCTGATAGTGGTATTAGTGTTGATCCATCTAAGATTGATGCGGTGATGCAATGGGAGGCTCCTAGATCGGTTACGGAGATTCGAAGCTTTTTAGGCTTGGCGGGTTATTATCGGAGGTTTATTGAGGGATTTTCGAAGTTGGCACTTCCGTTAACGCAGTTGACTTGTAAAGAAAAGGCTTTCATTTGGGATATTCATTGTGAAAAGAGTTTCAATGAGCTAAAAAGAAGGTTGACAACGGCTCCGATCTTGATTTTTCCGAATCCGACGGAACCATTTGTTGTGTATTGTGATGCTTCATTGATTGGTTTAGGTGGTGTTTTGATGCAAGATGGAAAAGTTGTGGCTTATGCTTCTAGACAATTGAGAGTGCATGAAAAGAATTATCCTACACATGACTTGGAGTTAGCGGCCGTGGTGTTTGTTTTGAAAAATTGGAGGCACTATCTTTATGGTGCAAGATTTGAAGTTTTTAGTGATCACGAGAGCTTGATGTATTTATTTGATAAAAAAGAATTGAACATGAGACAAAGAAGGTGGTTATAGCTTTTGAAGGATTATGATTTTGGTTTGAATTACCATCCGGGTAAGGCAAACGTGGTGGCCGATGCTTTGAGTCAGAAATCGTTACATATGTCCACATTGATGATGAGAGAATGGGAACTTTTGGAGAATTTTAGAGACTTGAGTTTGGTTTGTGAAATGACGCCGAGAAGTGTGAGACTTGGTATGTTACATGTTACGAATGATTTTCTTGCAACCGTATGTGAAAAGCAAAAGTTGGATTTGAAATTCGTTGATTTGGTGATGAATGAAAATGAGGATTTCAAGGTTGATAATTTTGGAGTTTTGAGATTCCGTGGTCGTATTTGTATTCCCGATGATGCGGAGTTGAAAAAGATGATATTGGAAGAAGGGCACCGAAGTAACTTAAGTATTCATCCGGGAGCGAAGAAAATGTATCAAGATTTGAAGAAAATCTTTTAGTGGTCCGTATTAAAGAGGGATGTGGCTCAATTTGTGCATGCGTGCTTAACTTGTCAAAAGTCTAAGGTGGAACATCAAAAGCCTAGTGGATTGATGCAACCGTTGGACATTCCGGAGTGGAAATGGGATAGTATATCGATGGATTTTGTTACGGGATTGCCAAATACGCAAAGAGGTCATAATGCTATTTGGGTAATCGTTGATAGGCTTACTAAATCTGCTCACTTCATTCCAATTGATATTAGTTATCCTTTGGAGAAGTTAGCCGAGATTTATATTCTTGTGGTTGTGAAGTTACATGGAGTTCCTAAGAGTATTGTATCGGATAGAGATCCTAGATTTACATCGAGGTTTTGGGAGAGTTTACAAAAGGCTTTGGGTTCTAAACTAAGATTGAGTTCGGCTTATCATCCGCAAACGGATGGTCAAACCGAGAGGACAATTCAATCGTTGGAGGATTTATTGCGTGCTTGTGTGCTCGAGCAAGGTGGTGCTTGGGATGGTTATTTGGCGTTGATTGAGTTCACCTATAATAATAGTTTTCATTCAAGTATAAGTATGGCACCATTTGAGGCTTTGTATGGTCGGAGATGTCGAACACCTTTGTGTTGGCATGAAACCGGTGAGAGGACGTTAGTTGGACCGGAGATGGTACAACAAACGACGGAGAAAGTGAAGTTTATTCGGGAGAGGATGAAAGCTTCTCAAAGTAGACAAAAGAGCTATCATGACAAGAGAAGGAAGGATCTTGAGTTTCAAGAAGGCGACCATGTGTTTTTGAGAGTTACGCCGGTTACCGGTGTGGGTCGTGCTTTGAAGTCGAAGAAGTTGACTTCTCGTTTTATTGGTCCATATCAGATTTCTGCACGAGTTGGTGTTGTGGCTTATCGTGTGGCGTTGCCTCCGAATCTTTCGAATTTGCAAGATGTATTCCATGTTTTGCAACTTCGGAAGTATGTTCCGGATCCGTCACATGTTATTCCTATGGATGAGGTTGAAGTGAGAGATAACCTTACGGTTGAAGCTTTACCGATTAGGATTTTGGACCGTGAAGTTAAGATGCTAAGAGGCAAGGATATTGCGCTTGTGAAAGTAGCGTGGGGAGGCGCTGCGGAAGGCAATATGACTTGGGAACTAGAGAGTAGGATGCGAGAGTCGTATTCGGAGTTGTTTGAATCAGGTAATATTTTCGAGGACGAAAATTTCTAAAGTGGGGGAGAGTTGTAACGCCCCGATTCCGATTTTTCCCATTTTGTTGAGTCTTTTATTTAAATTGAGTGATAAATTATTTTATCTGTGAAATTGGTGTGTTAATATGCTATGTTGACATGTTATGATATTTTACCGTTTTTGAGAGTTTTCGGGAAAAATTAGAATGGAGGGTATTTTAGACATTTCTCAATTAATGATAATTTAGAAATTTAGTGGAAATATAATTGTGTGAGAAAATGAATTAATTTAAGTTATATAGAAAATAAGAAATAGAAAAGAAAAAGGGTTAAGAAGAGGAAATAGGAGAGAAAGAGATAGAAAAGAAAATAGAGAGAAAAAGGAGAGAAAGAAAGAGGAAGATGAGAAAAGAGAAGGAAAAGCTTGGAAATCAAGAAATCAACTTCTAGGAATCGATTAATCCGGGTAAGGGTGTGAAATCTTATTATCTTATCAATGTGTATCATTATGTATGATTTTGTTGTTGTTGTTGTTGATTTTTATGAGTTTTGGTATAAACCCATTTGTGTAGAAAATGGTAGAAATCGATTTAATCGTGTTGAAAATGATGTTTTCGTGTCCCTTGTTGTTGATACACGAATGATACATGTTGTTGGACATCAAATTGGTATTTTTCTGAGTTTAGATGATGAATTTGGGTGTGGTTTGGGTGGAAAACGCATAACAGAATTCTGCCTGGCCATACGCGTATTAGGGCAGGCCATACGCGTATTGACTTGGGCAATACGCGTATGGATGGCGCATTTCAGGGCCAATACGCGTATGGGATGCATGTTTTCCACGGCCATCTGGTGATACGCGTACGGCATTGGGCATACACGTATGGACTTTTAAACGTGAATTTTGGGAAGAAAATGGTTTATGCCCATACGCGTATGGACTTAGGCGATACGCGTATTGTCAGACCAATTGTAAAAATGTGATTTTTCAAATATCGTTTTTTTCGTTTTCGTCCGTAACTTTTGATCCGTTTATCCGATTTTTACATTCTTGGTATCGTTGTGAAGCTATTGAGCTGTATTTTCCTATTATGATGATTTGGAAATTGTTAGCCGATTTAATTATGTCGAAAAGTCAGAGATAGTGTTATTTAGCGACTTTTAACGTTTTGAATGTGTGTTTGGATGTGAATCATACAATAGTGCATTGATGTGAATGTATATAGATTGTATGTGATAGTATGAGATGAATGCATGAATATATTGTGGATATGTATGCATTTTAAGAATGTCTTGAGTCATTTTGCATGTGAAGCATAATGATGTACATTCTTGTGTTGAGTGATTCTAATGAGAATCCGTTGTAACGTCGTGTGCCCATGTGGGGTGTGAGCGACGGTTTGGTTCCCGAGGGAATCCGCTATAACGTCGTGTGCCCATGTGGGGTGTGAGCGATGATTATAGACGATCGTGTGCCCGTGTGGGGTGTGAGCGATCGGGTCGTGTGCCCGTGTGGGGTGTGAGCGATCCATAAACATTGTGTGCCCATGTGGGGTGTGAGCAATGGGTGAACATCGTATGCCCGACGGGGAGTTACATTGGTAACGAGCGATGGTTCCAATAAGTTCCTGAGTGAACTTGAGATGATTGAGTCGGTACCCGCATTGCATTTGCATAGAGTCGTGAGTCGGTCTCTATGATTTGCATTTATCATCTTTATATGGTGCATTGATGAATAAACATGAATATGTATGTTTATGTGGAATGATAAGAATTGTGAAAGTATGCATGATGAATATGCTTGGCTTTATATATATATACATTGTGATGTATATGGGTGAATTGTGATGAATTATGGTGAGAACATGGAATATGTGTATTTTTATGCTAAGATATATAATTATATGCATTGTTATTATGATAATATTTCTCACCCTTCTGCTGTTTTATGATGCTCTATGAGGCATTGCAGAGTAGGTATGCTGGTGGTCTTTTGTGAAGCGTGTCTTCATTCTTTTGGTCGGTCGGCTCTGATATGTAGCACCGGGTAGCTAGGATGTATATGATTCTTTTGTGATACATTGTACATGTATCTGGTTGATGAATGTTTATGTAAACATGAATTATGTTGGTGGATAATACTTGATGTTATATATATGTATATATGTTTAATGTTATTCAATGTTTAGATTTTCCGCTTTTATTCTAAATATTGAGATGTGGGTGTAAGGACTAAGTTCCTCTGTTGCAAAGTTACCCCACTGTTGCATATCAATTGTTGAGCAGGTGTTGAATGTTTTAATTTCATGTATAATGTGACATACCTCTTTTATACTATGTTTATAATTATACTCTGACGAAATATTTAATATGTGCCTAAATGATTATGTGATTATTTGGGGGTATAGAAAGGGGGTGTTACAATCAACCCCTTCACGGGCGACCTATGTACGCGGAGCAATTCGAAACGTTTATAGGAGTTTATCAACCCTTTCATGTGCGACCTATGTACGCGGAGCAAGTCGACACGTTTATAGGAGTTTATCAACCCGTTCATGGGCGACCTGTGTACGCGGAGCAAGTCGACACGTTTATAGGAGTTTATCAACCCGTTCATGGGCGACCTATGTACGCGGAGCAAGTCGACGCGTTTATAGGAGTTTATCAACCCATTCATGGGAGACCTATGTACGCGGAGCAAGTCAACATGTTTATAGGAGTTTATCAACCCATTCATGGGCGACCTATGTACGCGGAGCAAGTCGACACGTTTATAGGGTTTTAATCAACCCGTTTATCGGCGACCTATGTACGCAGAGAAAGTCAACACGTTTATAGGGTTTTAATCAACCCGTTTATGGGCGACCTATGTACGCGGAGCAAGTCAACACGTTTATAGGGTTTTAATCAACTCGTTCATGAGCGACCTATATACACGGAGCAAGTCGACACGTTTATAGGAGTTTTCCGAGTTGTAACTCACCATTTCCAGCTGATTACCTATCAACAAGACATGACAATTTTTTTATGTCCAGATGCCTCGTTAAAAACCTTTGCCCTTGCAAACAAAAAGAGTACAACCAGGATTCTTTATTTATTATTGGATCACATTAGATTTAGTTGAAGTACAGTCTAAGATTGGATACATTCCCTGTCTTGGGTATTTCTATTCCTTCTAATGTTTCTAACTTGCATGCTCTTTGATTGGAAGGATTTTCCTATCCAGTTGACTGAACGTCTTCAAACCCAATGCAAGAGCTCTCAGGAGCGGTATACTTTACTAGGAAGTCAAATTTTCCATTTGGTTGTCCCAAGGTATCCCAATTCTCTGAGGGGTTGTCGTCCTTGCTGATACTGTCTTCAGGAGGTGAAAAGTTGATGGATTCTCTTTCCGCTATCCCTGCAGCTTCATCGAGACGATTGTTAACATACTCAGGACTATCTGAGTAGGGTTTCCATGCTTCTGAAGGAGAAGGTGAATCCTTTTCCAGGATATCTGGAAGATGTGCATTTCCGGGCTTGCTTTGATACCCCGGATTCTCCCTGTGAGGTTTCTCGGGAGAAAGGACTAGGTTGTTCTTAAGTGCTTACACGATCCCGTTCTTTTCTTCGAGGAATGATTTAACTCTGATGGGTGTATCATGGGTCGGTAGATGTCCGACCTGGATTTGTTTTGTTCCTTTGTCGTGCACCACGTTGACCAAGTGGACTTTGGGTGGACTCTTGGAATTTGCTTCTCTTGCTGGTTCTTTTCATCTCATTTTTAAGCTATCCTTATAACACTCTCTCGCTAGCCCTTAGTCGCCTTTGACAATCCCAACCCGACTGTCTCCAAGAGGAAACTTTATGGTCGAATATAGTGTTGAGAGAGAAGCCTCGAGGGTGTTGAATGATGGTCGACCTATAATGATGTTATAGAGTGAAGCAACATTAATTATCAAGTACCTTAATTGGACAGTCTTTGCATTATCAATGTCGCCGAAGGTAGTCGGCAATATTAGACGTCTGAGCACCCGTACCTGCTCTCTCGAGAATCCTACTATACCACCTTTGAATGGTAGCAACTTGGTTGCATCAAGCCCTATTCCTCTGAATGCATTCCAGTATAATACGTCGGCTGAGCTTCCAGGGTCTACTAGTACCCTCTTCACGCTCTGATCTTGTACCTGCACTTTGATAACCATAGGATCAATTTTGTGACCTAGGACTCCTAGGGCGTCTCGCTCGGAGAATGTTACAACATCTAAGTTTCCTTCCAATTTTACTGGGGGCGTTTAGTTTACATGCATAACTGTTCTAACATATCTCCTTTTGGACGTACTTGTTCCTTCACCACCAGCAAATCCTCCCGAAATGGTGTTTCGAGTGTGTTGGACTGCCTTCGTTTCATGACCCTCCTTGGCATCTGAACCCTTTTTCCTGGATGACTTTTCTGGTTCCTAGTCACTTCGAGGAAGACTTATCTTGTTATTTAGTGGTCGAGAATCTTTCACATATGTCAATAAATGTCCCCTCTGGATTAAGGCTTCAATTTCCTTTTTCAGCCACTGACAGTCCTCAGTGTGATGTCCCCGTACACGGTGGTAATTACGCCAAGCTTCAGGCTATCTTCTCATGATTGCATTGGCTCTTTTGGGGCGTTGAGGCTCAGGTAACAGATTCATGTGGTCGACTTCTTTAAGAATGTCTCCCCTGCTTGTATTTAGCGGGGTAGGGTCTCTGTTTGGCTCGTATGGCTGTCTGTATGGTCTGGGAGCATGTCGTTCACGCGCAGCTCCTTGAGGATGCTCCTTCCTCCTGTTTGACATCTCTTCTTTGCTTTTTGTCTTTTCATTGTCATCCCGGGCTCTTTTCTCTTGGTTACTCTTTTCTCCTTTGATGTAACATTCGGCCCGGGTAGTGATCTCGTCCATGCTGATAGCTGGCTTCTGAGCCAATGACTCGTTGAATTGCCCGACTCATAATCCGTGTTGAAAATCCCCCACAAACAGCTCCTGATTCGGATGAGATACTTTGAGGGTTTCCTCATTGAACCGAGCTAAGTATTCGCGTAGTGGTTCCACCTGCTTCTGTTGAATACTGAACAATGCAGTCGTGGATACCTTCCGGCGTTTGCTTGCTGAGAAGTGTTGTACTAACTTCTTAGTTAGATCTTGGTAGCTTATGATGGAGAGCCGAGGAAGGCTCATGTACCATCTTAGGGCTACATCCTTGAAGGTTCCGGCCATGAGTTTGCACTTCAGTGAGTTCGAAGGGGCAACTATGGCCATCTGATTGTTAATGGCAGTGACATGCTCTTGAGGATCTGTCTTCCCATCATAAGAAGCTAATGATGGTCCTTTGAATTTTCGGGTACGTAGTCATCCCAGATCTCTTGAGAGAGAGGTTGAGGTTCGAGAATCTCCTCCTCACTATCAACGTCAGCTTGACTTTGCTGCTGCAGCTCTTGTATACTATCTTGCAGCGTTTTATTCAATTGTCTCATAGTTTCCATCATAGCTAGTAGTTGAGCCATGTCTGGAGGATCTCCTTCAGAAGTCATGTCGTTAGTGAGGGGTGTGGCCTGGGAAAGTTTTACCTAGGCCCCACGGTGGGCGCCAAATGTTCTAGCCAAAAATGGTTAGACCACCAAAAGTGCTAACTCTCCTTCTCTTTGGACAAAGAGAGTTACATTGTCTATACTGCTGAGTATGTTGAGATGAATATCTGGGGGTTTAAGGGCTATACAAGTGATGTATACTTCCTCAAGATGAATGTCTTGCTTAACCCTCATGTGGGAGCCCCATTATATAGCCTTCTATTAATACAAGCCATTAAGAGAATTCTTTTTGCCTTCTAGCGTTATGTGGCCATCAGCGTCGTAACCTCCCTCCATGAATACATGCTTTGAAGCTCTTGGTAACGTCCGTATTGATGCACCGCTGCCGTTACAAAAGTTGGAGCGACATTTGACGAGCTTGTGTCCGGCATCGGTGCCGAGTTGGTGAGGTGTGGTACCCGACCTCATGAGAACTCGACATGGTGGGAGTCGGGCTACTTGATCGTCCCGGGTTGTGTATGAGGCTTGTCTAGCTCTCTTCATTGTACAATCTCTCCTGCTACTATAGTCTGGTCCGTGTTCACCCTTATCCGACTACTCAACTTGGCATCAAATATATTTGGCATATACTATATATATATATATATATATATATATATATATATATATATATATATTAATTTAATTGAATTAAATGTAGAAATAAAGGAGTGTAAGTAGTAACTATTTTGTCCATGAGTAAATGAACTATCAAACAAATAAGTAAATAAGAAAAGAAATAAAAATAATATTAAAAAAACCTACTTTTTTATCAAAATAAAGTATATGCTACAACGCCATATATGCTACAGCGCCACAGTGATTACATGTTCATACAACAGGTATCATTGTATAACTGTCTACTGAGAAGAAGAAATTTCGGTTTCGACATCAAATCAGTCGTCGAAAAAACTTTCTCTGTTTCGTCCCAAAATTTAGTATGTTATTTTTATCAACTAATTATTTTAATTTATATATTCATTTAGTTTTTCAGCCTTCTTTTACCTCGTTTAAAATCTCATTTTTTATTTAGATTAGTGTCACAATTTTGTTCGTATTTTTGTCACTGTAATTCTGATTTGCGCAAAATCAACGCCAAAACGATCGGGTGAACGTAAGTGATATTTTCATAAAGTTCGAATTCTATTTTAGAATAATTTTATTTTACTTAATTTCGAAATTTGAATTTTTAGTGTATTTTAATATTGTATTTTTAAATATTTATTCATAAATGATCGAAAACGATTCGATCGGAGGATGAGGAGTCAAGAGAGCGAAAATACTACTTGTGGACTCAAATCAATATGTGGAAGCATGATAAAGATATGATCTTTCACGGATGATATTTACGGATGAGAAGAAAAACGTCTAAGGTAAGGGCACTTCCCCATACTGATTATGACAAAACTAATAGTTAGATATTATAGAATAAAACCATATAATGCATTATTGTTCTGAAGAGAGAATTGAAATATAATTATATTTGATGTAAATACTAGTTTTATATGTTGTGTTTTTGGGTATGATGATGTGATATGGATGAAACCTTGGTTGTTTGTGATTTTTATTATTGTGTGTGGTTCTGATGTGAATCAAAGGAATTGTCCTAGTCGATTATGTTTGGAGATGGATGATTGTGAAATAAATTTTAAAATTATTTGCTGTAATGATAGTTTGTGGAATTTGTGGAGGGTATATGCATTTCGTGGCATATGCTTCTTATGCCTTTGTGTTGGGTTGCCTTTGTGGCAGATTGTCTTTGTGATGGGTTGCCTTTGTGGCGGATTGCCTTTGTGGTGGTTTATATCCGGATCATTTAAATTTAGGAGCATGCATATTCACACGTAAAGATATTTGTAAAATAATGATTTTTGTGAATTTGATTTCTCTTAGGTTGTTATGCTTTGTAGGATTTGTTTTATAATACCGTACTGTTTGTTTTGTTTGATTTAATATGGATGATGGAAGATTGACCCCTTACAACCAACATTTTAGGTACCAATGAATTTGAAGATGTGAAGTGAAATGGTGTGATATTTCACGTGATCGCGAGGAGAAAATTAGGTTTTCACCAAACTCACATATTTTACTTTAAATTACATATCTTTTCAAACTTGTAATTCTAATTTTATACCAAAAATAAATTGTAGCATTTTTTAAAGCAAATATAGTTGTTTTTGCTAATATCTTGGATCAAAATTTGGGGCATTACATTTAGCCTAGGGCTTTTGGCACCTTCCCGCCCGTGCAGGTTATGTCTCTCTGTCGGGTTGGAAGAATCGCCTTTTACATACTTCTTGAGGTGTCCCTCCCGTGTCAGCTTCTCTATTTCCTTCTTTAGCTACTAGCAATCATCGGTATGATGTTCTTTAACCCTATGAAACTTACACCACCTTTTAGGCTCTGATCGCATCACCTCAGCCTTGGGAGAAGGAGGTGTCGAGATGTTGTGCAGGTGGAGTACCTCGTGCCAGATATGTTCTTGGCGGGTATTCATAGGCATGAAAATCTCCATCACCTTCCCCACTCTTTTGAACGCAGACTTGTACTTTACGGGTGAGGTGTAACTGTTTTTCCTAGAGCTCTCAACGGCGGGGATTTTCTCTTTGACGCATTGAGCCTTCTTTTCTGCATTTCTTTCTTCGCCTTTGATATACCACTCCGCCTTGGAGACTACTCTAGCCAGTGTGAATGTCGGCCTTTGGGCGAGGGATTCTTTGAAGTTTCCCACCTTAAGTGCATTTTGGAACGCCACCACAAACATTTCTTGGTTCAGAGGGACAACCTTGATGGTGACTCCGTTGAAGCGGGCAAGGTAGTCCCTCATCGATTCTGACTGACCCTAGCAACTGTTAAATATGATGGTGGCAGGCATCTTCCTGTGGCGACTAACGGCGAACTGGTGTACCAGCTTCCGTACCAAATTTTGGTAGCTATTGATGGAAGCAAGGGGAAGTCTCATGTACCATCTGAGGGAGGAATCTCTAAAAGCTTATGTTAACAACTTGCACTTTAGAGAGATTGTCTCTCCTATGATGGCCATCTGCGTGTTCATGGAGGTTATATCCTCGTAGGGATCGTTGTATTTATCAAACTTGTCCAAGGATGGAGGTTTGAAACCCTTAAGAACAGCCCCCCCCCCCCCCCCCCCCCCCCCCATATTTTGTCTGAGAGTGGTTGGGGGTCTAACAGTTCCACCTCTTCTGGTAGATTGACCTTCTGTTGGCGTTGTCTGATATTGTGGACGTCGTCCACCAACGTCCAGTTATGGCATTGTAGTTCGTCCATGGCAGCACGCATCTCTGCCATGGGATCGGCATCACCGCTACCACTGGTGCCTTCTGGCGTAGGGGGTGGAACCCTTTTAGCAACCATGGTTAAAAGTATCTGGGTGTAAGAGTGAAGGCAAACAATAGGAGTGTTGATGATGGTGAGAGAATGTGTGACCCATGTTAGTTTTATTAGGATCCACAGTGGGCGCCACTATACTTGTCAAAAAGTACATGGTGTGTGTGTGTGTTCCCTCTGCAAGAGAAGGGGGACTCAGAGGCCTTTATAAGTGTATTATAATTTGGGTAGTGAGAGTTTTCTAACGTAGGCAAGAAACCTTATATGGTGGTTTTTGAGACTGTGGGGAAACCGAGCATATTTTTTCACAACAACAATTTGATACTTATGTCGAGCTGTTGCAACAATGTTATATTGCATAAAATAGCCTAAAGAAAATCAAGTGGAGAGAAATCAGCCAAGGCAAGGTCATAAAGACCATATGAGTTCTAGTCACCATTTCAAATCCAAGGGATCTCCATCCAAGGGTAAGCAAGCTTAACAGGCAAGGCCGGTGCAGCCTCCTCAATGTCCATCATGCAAGATTTGGTAAATGTCATTCGGAGGAGATGGGATGTTTTCAATGTCAAGAAGCTGGTAACATGGTGAATGATTGTGGCGAGGGGAGCGACAGATAGAGTATATACTTTAGACACCAAAAAAGCTCATGGCTATTTATCTTTTATGTAGTATGAATTTTTTTAATTCACGCAAAATCCAATCTAAAGATTCCATCATCATTTGAAATTTCATACTCATACAACAATTTAAAATTACAAACTCAAGCACAAATATCTTAAAATATCAAATTACAAACTAGTTTGAATGCAAGCCAAAATATAATCTAGTTAAATACTTATTAAATTCTAAATAAAAATTATATAGATGGCATGATAGTTGACTTAAATGATTTAACAGTATACTCAAATGTCTTGATAAATAAAATAAATTTCAAATTCAAACAAATGTATTGAGTTTTATCATAATTTCACCATCCTGAAATGAAATAAACACATAGTTAAAATATAAATTATTGAATATGTTTCCAACTTAAATAGATCAAATTAAATTTAACATTAGCTTTAGAAAAGCTATTGGCCTAGTTCATCAGTTCATTGGATTTCAAAAATCAAATCGAAAATCAGATTAATATTGTTCGGTTTCATTTAGTTTGTTTTTTAATTGAAAAAACAAATTATATAACTTTTAGTTAGGTGTTCGATTTTTTGGTTTCATCCATTTTATCCTAACCTCATGCATTTGGAAGTGTCTAATATACTTTTCCATGTGTAAAAATGGTGAAATATAAATTCTTTCAAAAGGTAGTAAAATGCAATGATTCATGTACCAAATAAAAAGTTTGTACTTTTTAAATAAGTTAACTTGTTCTTTAAAAAATAAAAATAAAAATAAAATAATAATAAATTCTTTCCATAATATTTTTATTTGTTTTAAACTGCAAACATATATAGTTTACTAAAAAGATAAATACAAAATTCTAAAAAGTTCAAAAATAAATTAATATGGATAAGAAATTTAGATTTTAAATACAAAAACTGTATATATAAATAGGACAATGACTTACTCCGTGGTGGAGGAGAAAGAGGATTATGAGGATCATGTGCAGGATTAGGTCCTGGTTCTTCGTAATCAGATATCTTGTACTTGCCATTTTGATTCTCTGTTTAAGAATCAATACCATTATTTATATAATAATTTTGTTTATATATATATATATATATATATATATATATATATATATATATATATATATATATATATATATATATATATATATATATATATATATATATATATATATATATATATATACAAAATGCTAAGAAAAATACAACAAGATATTGGTGACAAACATAAGGAAATCAAAGTACTAGTAAAGAGGAAAGAAAAAGAAACAACATACAAGAAAAAGGACCAACCGTCCAAACAAAAACATAAGCTACTCACAAACCAACCAAAATGTCATTTTTAAGCCAAGAGAATACTCAAGTCTTCCATGTCCTTCAAATTCCCCTATTTACTTAAGAACACTTTATCATTTCGAGATTTCCAAATTAACCAAATCACGGCATGCCAAATCAAAAGTTATCCCTCTATCCTAGGAAGACTACCAATAGGTAAAAACATTTGAAAAAGGGTCACCAAATCCCTAGGTAGAGCCATAACCTACCTAACCATCTAAAATATCATATACCAAACAGAAATCGCCACCTCACAAGTTACAAAGATATAGGAGGACGACTAGGAATCCTCTGAGCAGAAAGGATAAAGAAAATTCCCAGACTCCAAGTGGATTGCCCTCTTAAGTAAGTTCACTCTAGTATGTATCCAATTCTGATGGAGATGCTAGGAGAAAACCCTTACTTTGGAGGGCCCCAACTACTCTAAACACATGGGAGAACACCTTCAACAGACAGGCCCTGGATCTCTCTAGGAAACTATTACGAAAGGAGATAAGTGTAGGCAAAGGACACAAAATAATCACCATCTTTGGGATGACATCTATCATGCTGCTCAAATGGGTTTAACCACTAATAACCAAGAGAATATCATTAATCAAAACTTGTTCATGCTAAAAAACACGAGTTCTTGTCCACTTAAGATCATAAACCCAAGATTGACTCTCCCACTTAGAAACCTCCCTCGTAAAACAAGCTTGCTGATTAGAGATAGAGAAAATCCTAAGGAATCGAATATTAAAATAAGTGACCCTAACCAAGGGTCGTTCAAGAAAGGGGTGTGAAGACATGAACCAACCCGCTTATGCAATCCATCATAGAACTAATCAATGAGGTCTTCTGATTTAGTCCCAAGAAGGGAGACCCTTCTCCATCAGGGCGACACTAACCGAGGACACCCAACTCTACCACCCGAGGAATACGATATATGCATATAACCATATCTCGCGATTAAAATATCATACCGAATATCATAATCTCCTAACAACAACCTCCACACCCACTTACCCAAAAGGCCAGGTTAACCAACTGTAGAACCTCAAAATTTGCCTTGTTGTTTTTACCTAACTGGCTTATGTTTCTTTGCATTTCTTGCATTATCATCTTTGCATATCATTGGCTCTTGGCATGGGATCAAGGTACTTGGTTTAACTCAAGGGAAGAAGAGGTTTTTCAGGGTTTCAAGCAACAGTTCATGTGTATTGTCCAAGGGGCTAAGAGGAGAGAAAATTCTTGATGCCATCAATTCTTGAACCACAAAGGAGCCTTGAGCCTCAAGATGTCTTATTTGGTCCATCATCTCATCACAAGATCAAGATTGGCAAGAGATTTCAGAGGGGTCACGCTCTCCTAACCTGATTTCTTAAATTAGGGTTTTGGAGATTCTGAGATCTAACCCTCATATGAGCAAGCTCTTTGATTGTTTATCATCTCCAAATGGCACTTATCATCGTTGGTGGACATGACACACATCATACACAGAGGAATTTGAATTTGGAGGATGTGCTGATTTCTCCTAACCAGAGGAACCAAAATTAGGGTTTCCTATAGAATCAGTTTATTTCTGACTTTTGGGACAAGACTCGATCTCATGGTATTCCTTGTGCCCTCAAGTGTCTAGGGATGAAAGATTGCCCATCAATTTACTTCAGAAGGTTTTCAATTGATCAGAAATTTCAAAATCAGGAGAATTGGGAATAAAGTCAACTGTGCAGTGAAAAAGTCAACTCCTGACTTTTTGAGGTCAACATCATGATTCTCAAGTCAAATATGGTCCATGGACAAGATTTGGTCAAGGAATGTTCAAAGGTTCATAAAAAATCAAGAATTTGGGAAAGTTGCTAAAATTGGAAAATTAGGTTTTTAGAAACTTACTATTTTTAGTAAGTTTTTAATCACTTTCTAAGCCATTTTTCACCATGTTCAAGGCCTCATTCAAAAACCTTTTCCACATGGAAGTTGTAGATTGAAGTTTGCCCTTCAAAATGGATACAAGAACCATGACATTTGGTTTGTTTATGAAAGAGTTATGAGGCTCCCAAGTTGGATGTTTTCATTCTTACAAAGTTCAAAAACTTAGAATTTTTCTAAGTATTTTAGGACAGATTTTGAAGCAACTTTCATGGAAAATTTCTTCATAGATCCCAGCTCCAATTCAAGATATAATCAACATGAGATATGTTCTTTGTCATGTGGGCTTTCCATAGAGCACAAATATGTCCCAAATGGAGCTATTTTCATCAAGATATGACCATGCAAAGTGAAGCTTTTTCAACCAATTTCAAAGCATGGCATGATCCAATTTCTTGGCACATTTTATCATTGGTGTTGTAGCATTCTTGTACTACCTAAACCACACGTATCATCACCAATTACCTCACTACAACATTGCCATTTATGTCCAAACATACATCACATGCCATGCACATTTCATGCACTAAAATCCATCTTGTTTTGCCAAAATAGGAAAGGAGAATTTGCACACACTCTGACCATTCTTTCCTCTAACGTGCTATGTACACCACCCCTCATTTCATGATCCATTTCATATTAAAAATCACACAAAAACCACCTCCATGTGAGATAAACCGTACCACACTCTCACTTTCTCCTTGGTGGCAAAATTCCCAATTGAGTTTTCCATTTCGTTTAGGCCCAAAAGGCAGCCTCTACCCATCATATTTAAGCACTGCAAACCCTAAAAAGTGGAGGAGGTTCTCATTTTGGCAAGATCAGATCAAGAAACATTCGTTTTTCTCTCATTTTTCCCTAGCTTCGAATCTTTGGTTTTCTAAGGTTTCTCTGAGAACAATTGCTTCATTTCACCTCTACCAAGGGAGTTCTTGTTTCTGTACGCATTTCTTAGCACCTGTAATCATCAGTGGAAGCTCTGCAAGCTCATACTTTTCCATTTCCGAGTTGGACCTGGGTGGAAGTTTTCAACATTCTTCTGGTTGGTTTGAGCTTTGATCTACATTCTACAGAAGATTTCAAGGCTTCCCATATCATTTTTGGAGTTCATCTGTGGCTGAGAAGGACCAACGGAGTTGCTTCGTTCGGTAAGATTACTCACTCTGAAACTCTCATGCTTAACGTGTACTAGACCTGTTTCTTGCTGATTCTAAAGTCCTACAACTGAGTAGGCACTGTTTGAATGCGTGTTGTTTTGTTTTAGTGAGATTTCAGTTTGGACGTAATTTCATGTTGGCTTCGATTCATAGTGCTAAACTCATTTAAAATCATTTTTAAGCACGGATCTGAAACCAGCATGAAAAACCACGCAAAATGATGTCCAAGTTTTGTTGTTATGGTGATGTTTGGATCTGCAACTCCGACAACTCTCCCGGAGAAGATGACCGGAGCTAGGGCTCCGGCATCTGAGTTGTTTAGGTGACATGGCTGTTTGACTTGTTAACTCACACATGATTGGTGACTGCATGCTGATGTGTAGCCGTGGGTTTAATGAAACGATGCGTTTCATTCGTTTCCTTGTGTCATTGGAGTTTCATGCTGATTTTCGTTTGGGCTTAGCATTTTGATTTTCACACCCCATCATTCGAGGCCCATTGCGCGTATAACTGTGTTCCTTTTTGATCCAATAATTGCTGATACACCCCTGGCTTCATTTCATTTCTTTTTTATTTTCTATTTTCATACCATTTCATAATTAATTTTTAAAAATACTTGCATATGCTAAAAAATTCCAAAAAAAATCATCATTCCTTCTAATTAATAAAATTAATTTTTCACATTTTATTTCATTATTTTTGCATTAAAATTGCATTAAATATTAATTTTCCAAATTATTTTTTCTCATTTGCATTTCATGTTGCATACTTCATATTGCATCATTTATTTCTCTCATTTGAAAAGTGGTTTGATCCTGATTCTTTTTGGGTTATGTTCTTAACATGTTGAGGTATGTTTGAGATTTTTGGGATGATTTTTAGGTCCTGTTTGGATGACTTTTGATGTGTTGCTTTGAGCATGAATGTATGAAACTCTAGTGGTGCTTTGACCTAATTGTTGATTGACATTAGTTCTGATTCATTGCTTGTGGCTTTGATATGTTAATTGTACATGTTTGAGATGCTTGAATACTGAATGACATAATTTTTGAGGCATGTTTGTTTTTTCTTTGAAGCATGAACTTTAACTTGTCCAATTTGTGAATATATGCTTCATGTTTGGTTTGCTTGATCATGAAGGCACTTGTGCCATAATTTGAGGTCTTGTGTGAGGATTGATAGCATGTTAATTGACTTCTGGTTGTGATATTTGAATCTCATCTTTGCATGTTTGGTGTTTGCCTTGCACCTTAGGTCACTTGTTTCACAAGTATGAATCATGTTTCACTTCACTTCACTTCTCCTTCTTTGCCTCTTAATTGATTGTGAAAGTGTTTGTATGACTTGAATGATGTTTGAAGATCTTGTTTAGGCACATATTTAGGATTGTGTCACTTCTGGACTTGGTTTACTTTGTGGAATTTTGACTTGGTTGCTTCACATAATCACTTCTTTTCATCTCACTCCTTCTTTAATGACTTGAATGATACTTGATTGACTTCTCCCTTTTCTTTTTTGACTAATTGTGCATGACTAATATTAGAGGTCAGTAGGACCATTAGGTTCTGGACTTGATGTTTGATTTACCTTAGAACTTGTTTCTTTATTGCCTTATGCTTGTTTGAGTTTCATTTTGTCATATGTGAATACTTCTAACACTTTCAGGGGCAAATGGTAAGTTGTTTAAGTGTGGATATGCTTCCACATTCTACCTTCTTCCTTTATCTTTTAACTTTCATACTTGTGTTTGAAGTGAGCTTAGGCCACTTGTGTTTCACTTCTCTTTCTCCTCCTTCTCTTTCACTCTTTTCGTCCCTCGAGTCTCAAGACTTGTTTAAGTCTTGGACTCTCTCCCCTTAGAGCTACCTAGTCCAACTTAATTTTTGATTAAGTTTGGAGTAGGATTAGCATTAGGTTAGGTAGTCTTCTCTCCTAAACCTCACTAACCATAGGTCATCCATGCATGATAACATTAGGACTCTTAGTATCCCTTTAGAGTTTCCTTGGTGTCTCTCATCTTCTCATCTCAAAACTTCTTGAAAACACGTAATAAACATTAACGCGTATTGCGCTTGAGCCTTCTATGTGGGAAGTGGGGAACGAGGGGCTTCCTCTCATTCTCCTAGGATACCTAGTGTACGTCCTGTTGGGGGCGATGCGCGAAAGTATTCGTTCCTGTATTTAAGACTTTGGTTCAATGCAAGTTACAAATAACTGTAAAAAAACACTTCTTGCTAAAAACTCCAAACAAAAAATAACGTCTTTCCTTCGGGAATTCTTTTCTCATCTCACTCACTCTCAACGTACGAACATGCTCCTACTCGTTCTCTTGCAAGATGGTAACGCCTAAGTATCGATTCAGCGAGCTGCAACACCTGAGCTAGAACGTAAATCGTTCCCTAAAAAACACAATCCACCCCTAGTGAGGGGAACTACGTCGCTCTGATTCTCATGCTCCCGATGAGATACATAGGCAGTGGGGTAGGGCCCATGCGAGCACTTCTTTTATTTTCCCTACATTTGTTTCTTCGTTTCTTTCTATTCTCGTTCTTTTCGCCGGTCCAGTAGCAGTGGAGTTCCAGATGACGACACCCTTTGATGCAGACAGCAAGCGTGGATCCCATCGAGTACGATGGACGTGTTGGGTGCTAACACCTTCCCTTCGCGTAACCGACTCCCGTACCCGTTCTCTTGGTCGCGTGACCATGATCTTTCCCTTCCTTCAGGTTTATGCAGTGTTTCCTTTCCCTATCTTGGGATGAATACACTTTGTTAGCGACTCTGTTTTCTTTTGCGCCACTCTCGCGTTTGTACCGTTGGATGCGAAACTTTCGGGAGCGACAGCTGGCGACTTTGCTGGGGACTATGGTTGACCTCTTGCTGGTCCATCCCCTTTAGCGAGTCAATCCTAGCGCTTGTCTGTTTGTTTTTGTTGGGTGTTTTTATGGTGCTTTGCTTTGTTGTATATTACTGTATTGTTGTTTGCTGTATTTTTTGCTTTACTGCTTTACTGTTTTTACAGCTTTTATCGCATTGCATTTTATATTGTCATACTGGATATACTGCGCTGTGCTGGCTGTTGTTCTGTTTGGCGGGTTGGGATGTTCTGAGAGATGAGCTCAATACCCAGGCTCGAGTATACACCTAGGTTTTATCGTGGGCAGGCGTGACGCTCCCGTGGTGTTGGCCACGTGCGGGTGATCATGATCCCTACAATCAGACGAGGTTTTATCCGGAGCTTTCTGCTACTGTATGTTGATATAGGCCAGTAGTTATTCTCTGGAGGAATTGTCGACTCTGATGACCATTCCCGAGGACTCAGTTACGGCACTCCTCCCGGGATGTGACAGTGGCAGCCCACTTTCTGTGGCAAACCCATTGCACATTCTCGATCCGAGGACCCAATGCTGGGAACTTGCCATAAGACCCTTCTTTTTTGAAAGTGAATCAGTAGACGACCTCTTTGATTGGCGGTGGCATTGTATCCTTCGGGCTGAATGTGCTATTGCTTCTCAAACCTCTGAAGCTGAGGATCTTTCGTTTTTGGAGAATCAGTTGAGGCCTCCTCGATTGATGATGATGCCAAACCAGAAATGGTGAACGTATCATCATTTCTTGACCTGAGAGCCCGGGATACTGAACATCCTAGTACCCACATGTGAGAGAGACGGGTTGTTTGCAGGTTTGCAGGTAACCGTGACCTTCAACCGACCCGGTTTCCTGTTGTTATCACTATGGTTGTTGTTGATTCTGAGTTTTGGTACAGAGCCTTGATTTGTTCAGTCAGCACAGTGCAGCCAGTTTATGTGGATACCTTGATCTCGTGCTCTGCATTGCATTCCATTTATCTGACATTCATGTTTGTGCATTTTCATGTAGTATCTAGTCTTTGATTCCAATCAGAGGGCGTTCTTAGGGATGGACACTAAGAGGGGTAAGAAGAATATCATCATCTACAAGTTTCCGAAGATCACTCTTGGTCCTTTGAGCAGTTTACAGAGTATAGCTAGTCCGGAAGTTTTGGGAGCCTTTGAAGAGAAGTATGGTTGGATACTGTCCCTGGTTCGGAGTCTCAGTGAATATGAATATAATGGGCTACACACCTTGATGCAGTTTTATGATCCTTCTCTGAGGTGCTTTGTGATGCCAGATTATGTGTTGGTTCATACCCTAGAGGAATACTCCGACATCTTGCGGATTCCTGTCAAAGAAGGTGTTCCTTTCTGTGGTTCCCAAGGAGAGTGTGATTTCCAGACAGTGTCTGAGGCTCTTTATTTGAGCAGATCTACAGTGGAGGCTGATTTTTCTAAGAAAGGAAAATCCCGAGGGTATCATTTGGAGTACTTGGTAAAGAGGGCTCGAGAGGAAGCTAAGGAAAATAAGTGGAGGGCTTTCAATGCAATATTAGCTCTGTGTATATATGGCATTGTGTTATTCCCTAATGAGTCTGACTTCGTCGATACGGATGCTATTCAGATATTTACAGCTCAGAATCTGGTACCAACTTTGTTAGGTGATCTCCATTACGCTCTATACAATAGGAATGAGAAAAGGCGAGGTGGTGTGGTTTGTTGTTGCGCACCTCTCTTCTACAAGTGGTTTGCCAAACGTTTACCCCAATCTGGTGCTTTTGTGGATTCGAAGACTTCTTTAGAGTGGAGTAAGCGTCTGATGGGCTTAGCTGCTAAAGACATTCTCTGGGTGGATAAGGGTTTGTTGGGGACTGATATTTTGCATAGCTGTGGCAGGTATCCTAATGTACCTTTGATCGGAAGAAAGGGAGGTATTAACTACAACCCGTCTTTGGCTATCAGGCAGTTTGCATACGCCCTAAAGGATCCTCCAGCTGAAAAAGAATTAGAAGAATCTTTGTATTTTCACATGACTGATGGTGTGGTTATTGTGCAAGAAGCCTCTCAAGCCTGGCTCAGCAGACAGAAGATGGGTAAGACTGTTTTGGGGAAACCCAATAATCAAGCTTTCGCTCCGTATGTTGAATGGGTGAAAAAGAGGGTATAAGAGTTCTATTTGCCTTTTGATTGGGCGTCTCCCTTGTATCCAGAGAGTGTGGAGAAAAGACTTACTGTGCCTATTGAAGAGTTCAACAAGCAACAGAAGTTGGTGCGCGAATTGAGAGCAGAGAATTCTGGTATGAGTACTCAACTGCAAGGAGCTTTGCATGACAATTTAGAGCTGAAGTGGCAGGTCAAAGAGTTGACTGAGCGTCTGAAGAAGACAGAAAATGATCTGGATAGCAGAATTCAGCATTTCAAGAAGATCAGCATGGCAGCAGAGACTTCAAGCCAGACCACCAGGACAACTAAGAAGCTTTTGGCTAAGACTAAAACTGAACTTGATGCTTATCAAGAGATGTGGAGTGAGGTCCAAGCCGAAAACGAGGGATTAAACAAAGAGCTGCAAAAGGCGAAAGAAAAAGGGAAGCATTTCTTCAACAAGTGGAAAGAATCCCAAAAGGAGGTTGAAGAGCTCAAATTACAAGCTGGAATCAAGAAGGTGAGACATGAGGGTAGCAACGCTGAAGAGCAGGTTGCAACGCTGAACCAAGAGATTGCGAAGAGAAACAGGTTAATCAAAGGGATGATCACGCGACCTGCGCATCCTGACACTTTGAATCTTCTGGAAGAAGTGGAGGCTAGTCTGTTTGGGGTCGAATTGTAGTTGTTGTGTATCTGTTTCTTTTGTGGTTACCATCAGGATTGTTGATGGAATCACCATTGGTTACAATTGACTTTGTTTGTATGAGTTCTTCCATCTTGATAAAAGAATGTTTGATTCAGATATTTGTGCCTTGGTGGTTTTTATTTGAATTGTGGTTTGTTTCCTTGGTTTAATGTTGCGGTATTGCTGAGTTCGGATTTATTTTCTGATGAGGTGTCTAATCCCTGGCCCGGTTTCAAAGATTGGAATCAAGGGATATACCTTGGAAATGTTTAAATATGTTTGTTTGCATTTTTGCATTTGCATTTGCATAATCATATTCATTTTTGCATAACAGGTTTATCTCTGGTTTTCTTATGTTCTCTTTTCTACAGACAGGATTGCCGACCAACCTATTCATCGATATTCTACTCGACTCAATCAGAAGAGAGTCATGGAACAGATGCAAGCTGAGATGGCTGCTATGCAGGCGCGTATTGACCAGTTTATGGAAATGATGCAAGGAGTTGCACAGGGGCAACAAGAGCTCAGGACCCTGGTGCAACCTCTTGTGGCAAGAGTTGACGAGAACGGTGTACTACACGGCGGTGCTCATACTCAGGTTATTCCTCCTGGCGGAGCTGGTAATGGAAATGTTGGTCATAATGGAGTTCAAGGTGGAGTGCCAATCCCTTCTTTGGTAGGGGGAGGAAGCACTATTCGTGCAGTTCATGGCCATCACTATGATGACCAGCAAGACGATGTTTTCTCTGTACGAAGCATGGACGCTGGCATCCCTGTTGCTAATGATGAAATGATCCGTTTGATCGAAGAACAGCTGAGGGGAGTTGTGGACCAAAATACTCTGGGTATGGATTTGGATGATCTAGGGCTGGTTCCAGGCGTCATTATCCCACACAAGTTTCAGACTCCTACCTTTGAAAAGTACAACGGTATGACTTGCCCAAGGACTCACGTAAGGGCGTACGCAAGTAAAATGGCTGCTCATGCAAAGAATGAGAAGTTGATGATGCATTGCTTTCAGGATAGCCTATCTGGGGCATCCCTGGAATGGTATATGCAGCTAGAGAGGAAAGACGTTCGTAGTTAGAGAGAGCTGGCAGGGGCTTTTATCAAACACTATCAATACAACACCGACATGGCTCCAAATCGTACACAGCTACAGAGCATGTCCCAGAAAAGTAGTGAAACCTTTAAGGAGTATGTACAGAGATTGCGCGAGTTGGCGGCGAGGGTGCAGCCGCCGATGTTGGAGATAGAAATGTTGAAAATGTTCATGGACACCTTGCCCAAACATTATTATGAGAAGTTGTTGCCTTGTGCATTAGGCAAGTTCACAGATTTGATCATGTTAGGTGAGATGGTAGAAAGTGGGATTAGAGCTGGGAAGGTCTCAGGCAGTGATGAATCATCTTCTGGTCAGGGGAAGAAGCCGTACGTGAACTATAAAAGGAAAGAAGAAGCCAATTCTGTCTCGTCCTATAAGGGAAAGGGGAAACAACAACAAAACTATAACCAGCGAGTAGCTTCAGTGGTTATTCCTGCAGCACTGCCACCTCAAGCAGCGCCTCAACAACAGAACCGAGTTCAACGCCAGTATCAAGCCAGACAGAGAACAGCTGATAGACATTTTGATACTCCACCTCTACTATATTCATAATTGTTTCAGCATTTGCTTGAGTTGAAGTTAGTTGAAAAAAGAACTTTGGCTCCTCCTACCGGTACTCCGCTTCCCGGGTACAATCCTAACGCCCATTGTGATTTTCATTCTGGGGCACCTGGGCATCATCTTGAGGACTGTAAAGCTTTTAAGCATAAAGTCCAGGACTTGGTAGATTCAAAGGCTATCAGTTTCGCTAATGACGGACCTAATGTTGTGCAGAATCCGATGCCTAACCATGGTGGGCCAAGGGTTAATGCTGTGATAGAAGACTGTGAGTCTCTGAACCTGGTTATGAATGTGAATAAATTGAAGACATCGTTGAAGGTAGTAAAGGACAGGCTGCTAAAGGGTGGGGTATATCCTGGCTGTGATGAAAATTGTCCATATTGCGTGGTATAGATTAATGGTTGTAGTCTTTTGAAGTCCGATATTCAGGGTTTGATTGATGAAGGATGTTTGCAATTCGACCGTTGTGATCAGCGAAAAGAAGTTGTTAATGATGATGTTGCTAATATCAGGGCCAGCGAGGCCAGCGCCGGTTGTTATTTCAGGTCCTAAACCCATTCCGTATGAAAGTACCAAAGCTATCCCTTGGAATTATGATGCTAGTGTATTTGTTAATGGGCAGAAGCATGAACTAGTGGAAACTTCGGCAACAAATTCCAGTCTTGGGGGTAAAGTTAAAACTGATGCTATTACAAGGAGTGGTAGGGTTTTTATCCCTGCTGATGGTCAACCCAGTGGTTCTAGACAAGACAAGGGAAAGAAGATTATAGATGATACCGTGCAGACACCGGCAGTGAGGGATTCTACAGTAAAGCCAACTGACAACTCTTTTTCAGAGGATGTGGAAGAGTTTATGAGGCTTATCAGGAAAAGCGACTACAAGATTGTTGATCAACTGCACCAAACACCGTCAAAGATCTCCATCCTATCTCTGTTGTTATGTTCAGAAGCTCACAGAAATGCACTTTTGAAAGTTTTGAACGCTGCTTATGTTCCTTAAGAAATATCTGTCAATCAGCTAGAAGGGGTTGTATCGTATGTGAATGCTGGCAATGGTTTGGGTTTCACTGATTTAGATCTGACTCCAGTTGGGAGAAACCACAACAATGCTTTACATATTTCTATTGAGTGTCGTGGGTCATTGTTGTCTCATGTACTTGTGGATACTGGGTCTTCTTTGAATGTTCTTCCCAAGAAAGCATTGATGAAGCTGGATACCTATGGGTTGATATGCACACCAAGTGATTTGGTGGTGCGTGCCTTTGATGGGTCTAAAAGGTCCGTTTTTGAAGAGATTGTGCTACCTATTAAAGTAGGTCCAGAGTTCTTTGATGCTACTTTTTACATCATGGATATCCAGCCGGCCTACAGTTGTTTATTGGGACGCCCATGGATTCACAGTACTGGAGCTGTGACATCTACGCTACACCAGAAGCTGAAATATATGGTGGATGGTCATGTGGTAACAGTTTGTGGGGAGGAAGACATTATGATAAGCCAGTTGTCTACCTTCAAGTATGTAGAAGTTGATGGTGAGATACACGAGACTTTGTGCCAAGGATTCGAGACAGTAAAAATTTCTGATGAACCTCCTAAAAGAGTTATCCAGTCTGAAGTGGTAGAGCATCCTGCAGTGGTGAGTCAGCCTGAGATCTCAATGTCTTCACTCAAAGATGCCAGGGCCGTAGTTGAAGCTGGAAGTTCACAAAGGTGGGGCCAAGTTGTTGAAGTTCAAGAGAAGAGAAACACTTATGGGATAGGGTACAAACCACCTAGGCGTCAGGAAGAGCCTCCGGAGTTCTATGGTCCAGTTCGTTTTACTAGCGCAGGTGTGTTCTTCGATAGGGTTAATGTTATTGACGAAGATGGGGACAGTGACTGTGACATGGATAGTTGGATTCGCCCCTGTACACCGGGTTAGAGCCTCTGTAATTGGTCATCAGAGAAAGTCATCCAAGTGACCAGCTTAGAGTAATTGCTTTTGTTTTACTGCTATGTTAATCCTACGTTCTGCCCAAGACGTAGTGATTCTTGTTTGTAGGGCTTTAACCTTTTTGCGTGTTTATTCCATCATCAATAAAGGACGTTTTCACATTCAAATATTTCTGATCTCTGTTTTGTGCATAAAGACCACATCAAAATGGCAATGTGTTTCAATTTGTTGCATACATAATAAACATAAATCATCAATCATGCAGGTTTCTTTATTCAGATTCCACCACTCATGATTCAGCTATGGCTCGATATGACTTCGACAATCCCATTTATCAGGCTGAAGAAGAGACTGTCGAAGATTGTGAATTACCCGAGGAATTAGCCAGACTGTTGAGACAGGAGGAGAAGGTCATTCTTCCTCATCAGGAGGAGATTGAAGTTGTTAATCTGGGAACCGAGGACGCAAGAAAAGAGGTACGGATTGGGGCTGCTTTGGAAGACACTGTCAAGGGAAGATTGATTGAAATGCTTCGAGAGTATGTGGATATCTTTGCCTGGTCTTACCAAGACATGCCTGGGCTCGATACTGACATCGTGGTACACCGGCTACCCCTCAAAGAAGGATGTGCTCCGGTTAAGCAGAAGCTGAGAAGGACGAAACCGGAAATGTCTGTCAAAATTAAAGAAGAGGTTCAGAAACAGTTGGACGCCGGATTTCTCGTTGTGACAAATTATCCTCCTTGGGTTGCTAACATTGTGCCTGTGCCTAAGAAAGATGGAAAGGTCAGGATGTGTGTTGACTATAGAGATTTGAATAGAGCAAGCCCGAAGGACGATTTCCCTCTTCCTCACATCGATGTGTTAGTTGACAACACTGCTCAATATTCTGTGTTTTCCTTCATGGATGGTTTCTCTGGGTATAACCAAATCAGGATGGCCCCAGAGGACATGGAGAAGACGACATTCATAACACCGTGGGGAACATTCTGTTACAAAGTGATGCCCTTTGGATTGAAAAATGCAGGGGCAACTTACCAGCGGGCGATGGTGACTCTCTTTCATGATATGATTCACAGAGAGATTGAAGTCTATGTTGATGACATGATTGCGAAGTCACAGACGGAAGAAGAACATCTGGTGAATCTTCAGAAGTTATTTGAAAGGTTAAGGAAGTTCAGACTGAGGTTGAATCCGAACAAATGCACCTTCGGGGTGAGATCAGGAAAATTGCTGGGGTTTATTGTTAGTGAAAAAGGTATTGAGGTTGATCCTGCTAAGGTAAAAGCCATACAAGAAATGCCTGTGCCGAAAACAGAAAAAGAGGTTCGTGGTTTCTTGGGGAGATTGAACTACATTGCTAGGTTCATCTCGCATCTCACAGCCACGTGTGGACCAATCTTCAAGTTGCTAAGAAAAGATCAAGCGGTCAGGTGGAATGAAAATTGTCAAAAGGCGTTTGAAAAGATTAAAGAATACTTGCAGGAACCTCCGGTCCTTATGCCGCCAGTGCCAGGAAGGCCTTTGATTATGTATCTCACGGTTCTTGAGAATTCAATGGGTTGTGTGCTCGGTCAACAAGACGAGTCAGGTAAAAAAGAGCACGTCATCTATTACCTGAGTAAGAAGTTTACTGATTGCGAGTCAAGATACTCGATGCTGGAGAAAACATGTTGTGCACTCGCTTGGGCTGCTAAGCGTTTGAGGCAGTATATGTTAAACCATACAACCCTTTTGATTTCGAAGATGGGTCCGATCAAGTATGTGTTTGAGAAGCAAGCACTTTCTGGTAGAATAGCCCGTTGGCAGATGGTTCTGACAGAATATGATATTTAATATGTTTCCCAGAAAGCCATTAAGGGAAGTGTTTTGTCAGAATATCTCGCTGAACAGCCGATTGAGGATTATCAACCGATGAAGTTTGAATTTCTGGATGAGCATATCATGTATCTGAAGATGAAGGATTGTGAAGAGCCTTTGCCTGATGAAGGACCTGAGATTGGATCTCAATGGAAGATGGTTTTTGATGGGGCTGTTAATTCATATGGTAACGGAATCGGGGTAATCATTACGACTCCACAGGGTTCTCATATACCCTTTACTGCCCGACTAGCGTTCATATGCACCAACAATGAGGCGGAGTATGAAGCATGCATCATGGGGTTAGAAGAAGCAATTGATTTGAGAATCAAGAACCTCGATGTTTATGGTGATTCTGCGTTGGTGGTTAATCAGATTACAGGTGAATGGGAAACTCGTCAAGCCAATCTTGTACCTTATAACAACTATGCCAGAAGGTTGTTACCTTTCTTTGACAGAATTGACTTTCATCATATCCCCCGGTTGGAGAATCAGATGGCCGATGCGTTGGCAACATTGTCTTCGATGTATAAGGTGAACCTTTGGAATGAAACTCCTTCAATCAGAATCATGCGTCTAGATAGGCCAGCTTTTGTGTTTGCAGTTGAGGGTGTGTCAGATGGCAAACCTTGGTATCATGACATTAAAGTTTTCTTGAAGAGTCAGGAATACCCAGCTGGGGCATCTTCCAAGGATAAGAAGACATTGAGGAGGTTATCAGGAAACTTCTTTTTGAACAAGGATGATGTGTTTTACAAGAGAAACTTTGACATGGTCTTGCTACGTTGTGTTGATGAACACGAGGCAGGCCTGTTAATGGAAGAAGTTCACGAAGGTTCCTTCGGTACTCATGCCAATGGGCATGCTATGGCAAGAAAATTGTTGAGAGCGGGGTATTATTGGATGACTATGGAGTCTGATTGTTTCAAATACGCCCGGAAATGTCATAAATGCCAAATTTATGCTGATAAGGTGCACGTGCCGCCTACTCCTCTGAATGTTTTGTCGTCACCTTGGCCTTTTGCTATGTGGGGCATCGACATGATTGGAAAGATTGAGCCGACTGCTTCCAATGGGCATCGTTTCATTCTGGTGGCTATTGATTATTTCACAAAGTGGGTGGAAGCAGCCTCATATGCCAACGTCACCAGACAAGTGGTAGCCAGATTTATCAAGAAGGACATCATCTGCCGGTATGGAGTCCCGGAGAGAATAATCACTGATAATGGTTCAAATTTGAATAACAAGATGATGAAGGAGTTATGTCAGAGCTTTAAGATTGAACATCACAACTCTTCTCCCTATCGTCCGAAGATGAATGGGGCTGTTGAAGCAGCTAATAAGAACATCAAGAAGATTGTGCAGAAAATGGTAGTGACCTATAAAGACTGGCATGAGATGCTGCCTTATGCTCTACATGGTTATCATACTTCGGTACGCACATCGACTGGGGCAACTCCTTTCTCACTGGTATATGGTATGGAAGCAGTTCTACCATTAGAGGTTGAGATTCCTTCTTTAAGAATTCTAGCAGACGTGAAGCTTGATGAAGCTGAGTGGGTGCGTTCCAGACTGGATCAGTTGAACCTTATTGAAGAGAAGAGATTGGCAGCCATTGCACATGGTCGGTTATATCAGAGCAGGATGAAGAAAGCCTTTGATCAGAAAGTGCGTCCTCGGTGTTTTCAAGCTGGTGAATTGGTTTTGAAAAGGATCCTTCCTCCTCAAACAGATCACAGGGGCAAGTGGACTCCAAATTACGAAGGGCCATATGTAGTAAGACAGGTTTTCTCTGGTGGAGCCTTATTACTCTCAACTATGGATGGCGAAGATTTTACGTCCCCTGTGAACGCAGACGTAGTCAAAAAATACTTTGCATAAAAGAGACCCGCTGAACACAAAAAGAAAGTCCAGGAAAAAAAGGGGCATCCCGGCGAACCATAAAAAGAAAGGTTCGGGCAAAAATTAGGGATAAAAAGAAAAGAATAAACCCGCAAGGTTGAAAACCTGAAAAGGAAACTTTGGCAAAAATGGGTATCCCGATGGATTGAAAACCCGAAAAGGGCGATCCAGGAAAAAGTTAGGGATTTTAAAAGCAAAGGCTATGATCTGCGTTCGATCTGTGAATACTTTTGGTATACGAAAATTTCAAAGGAAAGGAATCAGTCCAGTCAGTCTCTTCGAAGGTCAAAGCATCCGCGGATAAGAAAGTCATATAGGTCATAGCTGAATTGAACCATGGTGGATGTCTGTTCCTCACATTGCCGACATGTGTATTTTCTTTTATTTTTGCGCAATTACCTCTTTTCAGGAATTGCTTCCAGATGTAAATGCCTATTTACAGGCCAATTCGTTCAATAAAATTTGCATTTCACTCAAAGAGCTTTTCATTCTTGTTTTTACTTTTACTGTTTTGTTTGTGAAAACGTCCGATATTTTGATAAACATTGCATGCGAAAATGTTGAGCTTTGTGAAGCATATCGGAAAATAGCGGTAACTGCTTAGGCAACAGTCGTTGTAATGGTAGTAGGAGTAGCTTTTTTGCATATAGAACTTTCTGTTGATTTTGTTTGCAGGGTAACAGGTTTGTTCTTCCCCAGTAGAGCTACTCTCCTCGGCATTGAAAAGTTCATCCTCCTCAGCAGGTTGTTGTTTTCCCAACCAGAGTGTCGAGAATTATCTTTCTCAGCAGAGTACAGAAGATTAATTCCCCAGCTAAAGTTGTGATAGAATCATCAATTTCTCAACAAACAATCAGAAGTTGACGCTGATGCATCCCCAGCAGGAGGCTTGTGGAATATTTTCTTTGGTTAAAGATGTCATTTTCCCCACAGGGTCTGAGCACTCAGCTAGTCAAGAAATGTTTTTCTCACCAGCGACGGTATGACTTAATCCTCTCAAATGGGTAAGCTTGATGTTATCCTCTAGCAGAGTGGATGTCGTCATCTACTGTTCCCCAAGCAGATTTGCTGGTATTGGCTGATAATCCCCAGCAGGGTAAAGGTAAGAGCATCTCCCAGCAGCGGGTTGAGTTCGGTAATATCCCCAGGCAGGTTCGGAGTTATCGACTTGTTTCCCCAAGCAGAGCTTGGTAGTGATCCTCTTAGTGGTTTGTTCAAGCAGAGGTTGATACCCCCAGTAGGTCTTAAGTCCAATTGTTATTGGCATCCTTTCAGATCCCGGTAGAAGTCAGTTGGTGTTTCTCAGCGGAGAGAGTTTCTCTTTGGGTTTCACTTTCAATTTTCATTGTCCACCCCCAACGGGGTGGGTTTTCTCTCGGAGTTTTCATCTCCAGCAGAGTTGGTGATCAGTTTCTTTCCCAGCAGAGCGAAATCTTTCTCGGCAGGGTCTCTTATTTCAGAGGACAATTTAGTTTGTCATCCCCAGTGGATTTGCCTTCGTCTTCAGCATTTATTTTGTTGAGGCGTTCCTTTTACATTGCATAAGCATTTTGCATAGCATCCTCCCAGACGCGTAGCATTTCCATTTCGTATGGAGCATTACGCCATAGAAAAATTCAAACATATGCATTCGAAGCATAAGCCAGGTTTGATATCTTTTACCAGTTCCTTTCCCCCAACATAAAGTAACATGATTCAGGAGTTGTTGTTTAACATTACACCGCAACCAGTGGATTCGTCCTTCTTGTTGGTCATTCCTACACTCCCCCACAGAGTTGTTTGTTTAGATCTCTCTTATCCCCAGCGGATTCATCTTTGTAGATCTGTTAATTCTACTCATTTCGGTTTTGAAAGTCCATCTTTTCGAGTTCGCCTTCGGCCGTCCTCTTTATCCCAACTATTGGTTGGTATCTTTTCTTGGTTATCCCAACTATTGGTTAGTATCTTTTCTTAGTTATCCCAACTATTGGTTGGTACCCTTCTTCTATCCCAACTATTGGTTGATATCTTTTCTTGGTTATCCCAACTATTGGTTGGTACCCTTCTTTTATCCCAACTATTGGTTGGTATCTTTTCTTGGTTATCCCAACTATTGGTTGGTACCCTTCTTTTATCCCAACTATTGGTTGGTACCTTTTCTTGGTTATCCTAACTATTGGTTGGTACCCTTATTTTATCCCAACTATTGGTTGGTATCTTTTCTTGGTTATCCCAACTATTGGTTGGTACCCTTCTTTTATCCCAACTATTGGTTGGTATCTTTTCTTGGTTATCCCAACTATTGGTTGGTACCCTTCTTTTATCCCAACTATTGGTTGGTATCTTTTCTTGGGTATCCCAACTATTGGTTGGTACCCTTCTTTTATCCCAACTATTGGTTGATATCTTTTCTTAGTTATCCCAACTATTGGTTGGTACCCTTCTTTTATCCCAACTATTGGTTGGTATGTTTCTTTTGGTTATCCCAACTATTGGTTGGTACCCATCTTTTATCCCAACTATTGGTTGGTATGTTTCTTTTGGTTATCCCAACTATTGGTTGGTACCCTTCTTTTATCCCAACTATTGGTTGGTATGTTTCTTTTGGTTATCCCAACTATTGGTTGGTATTGTTTTTGGTTATCCCAACTATTGGTTGGTACCCTTCTTTTATCCCAACTATTGATTGGTATTGTTTTTGGTTATCCCAACTATTGGTTGGTACCCTTCTTCTATCCCAACTATTGGTTGGTATTGTTTTTGGTTATCCCAACTATTGGTTGGTATCCTTCTTTTATCCCAACTATTGGTTGGTATTGTTTTTGGTTATCCCAACTATTGGTTGGTACCCTTCTTTTATCCCAACTATTGGTTGGTATTGTTTTTGGTTATCCCAACTATTTGTTGGTACCCTTCTTTTATCCCAACTATTGGTTGGTATTGTTTTTGGTTATCCCAACTATTGGTTGGTATCCTTCTTTTATCCCAACTATTGGTTGGTATTGTTTTTGGTTATCCCAACTATTGGTTGGTACCCTTCTTTTATCCCAACTATTGGTTGGTATTGTTTTTGGTTATCCCAACTATTGGTTGGTATCCTTCTTTTATCCCAACTATTGGTTGGTATAGTTTTTGGTTATCCCAACTATTGGTTGGTATCCTTCTTTTATCCCAACTATTGGTTGGTATTGTTTTGTGTTATCCCAACTATTGGTTGGTATCCTTCTTTTATCCCAACTATTGGTTGGTATTTACTGTGTCTAAGTCCACTTTCGGTTGGCAAAAACTTACCTTTGATCCCCACAGGTTGCAAATTTCCAGGTTCTTTTGGTATTCAATCTCCCTGTATCCCGATTGTCTAAAAGCTGTTGCTTCCATACCCTCGGATCTAAGAAGTTTGAATAGGGGCAGCTGTAGCACCTCAAAATTTGCCTTGTTGTTTTTACCTAACTGGCTTATGTTTCTTTGCATTTCTTGCATTATCATCTTTGCATATCATTGGCTCTTGGCATGGGATCAAGGTACTTGGTTTAACTCAAGGGAAGAAGAGGTTTTTCAGGGTTTCAAGCAACAGTTCATGTGTATTGTCCAAGGGGCTAAGAGGAGAGAAAATTCTTGATGCCATCAATTCTTGAACCACAAAGGAGCCTTGAGCCTCAAGATGTCTTATTTGGTCCATCATCCCATCACAAGATCAAGATTGGCAAGAGATTTCAGAGGGATCACACTCTCCTAACCTGATTTCTTAAATTAGGGTTTTGGAGATTCTGAGATCTAACCCTCATATGAGCAAGCTCTTTGATTGTTTATCATCTCCAAATGGCACTTATCATCGTTGGTGGACATGACACACATCATACACAGAGGAATTTGAATTTGGAGGATGTGCTGATTTCTCATAACCAGAGGAACCAAAATTAGGGTTTCCTATAGAATCAGTTTATTTCTGACTTTTGGGACAAGACTCGATCTCATGGTATTCCTTGTGCCCTCAAGTGTCTAGGGATGAAAGATTGCCCATCAATTTACTTCAGAAGGTTTTCAATTGATCAGAAATTTCAAAATCAGGAGAATTGGGAATAAAGTCAACTGTGCAGTGAAAAAGTCAACTCCTGACTTTTTGAGGTCAACATCATGATTCTCAAGTCAAATATGGTCCATGGACAAGATTTGGTCAAGGAATGTTCAAAGGTTCATAAAAAATCAAGAATTTGGGAAAGTTGCTAAAATTGGAAAATTAGGTTTTTAGAAACTTACTATTTTTAGTAAGTTTTTAATCACTTTCTAAGCCATTTTTCACCATGTTCAAGGCCTCATTCAAAAACCTTTTCCACATGGAAGTTGTAGATTGAAGTTTGCCCTTCAAAATGGATACAAGAACCATGACATTTGGTTTGTTTATGAAAGAGTTATAAGGCTCCCAAGTTGGATGTTTTCATTCTTACAAAGTTCAAAAACTTAGAATTTTTCTAAGTATTTTAGGACAGATTTTGAAGCAACTTTCATGGAAAATTTCTTCATAGATCCCAGCTCCAATTCAAGATATAATCAACATGAGATATGTTCTTTGTCATGTGGGCTTTCCATAGAGCACAAATATGTCCCAAATGGAGCTATTTTCATCAAGATATGACCATGCAAAGTGAAGCTTTTTCAACCAATTTCAAAGCATGGCATGATCCAATTTCTTGGCACATTTTATCATTGGTGTTGCAGCATTCTTGTACTACCTAAACCACACGTATCATCACCAATTACCTCACTACAACATTGCCATTTATGTCCAAACATACATCACATGCCATGCACATTTCATGCACTAAAATCCATCTTGTTTTGCCAAAATAGGAAAGGAGAATTTGCACACACTCTGACCATTCTTTCCTCTAACGTGCTATGTACACCACCCCTCATTTCATGATCCATTTCATATTAAAAATCACACAAAAACCACCTCCATGTGAGACAAACCGTACCACACTCTCACTTTCTCCTTGGTGGCAAAATTCCCAATTGAGTTTTCCATTTCGTTTAGGCCCAAAAGGCAGCCTCTACCCATCATATTTAAGCACTGCAAACCCTAAAAAGTGGAGGAGGTTCTCATTTTGGCAAGATCAGATCAAGAAACATTCGTTTTTCTCTCATTTTTCCCTAGCTTCGAATCTTTGGTTTTCTAAGGTTTCTCTGAGAACAATTGCTTCATTTCACCTCTACCAAGGGAGTTCTTGTTTCTGTACGCATTTCTTAGCACCTGTAATCATCAGTGGAAGCTCTGCAAGCTCATACTTTTCCATTTTCGAGTTGGACCTGGGAGGAAGTTTTCAACATTCTTCTGGTTGGTTTGAGCTTTGATCTACATTCTACAGAAGATTTCAAGGCTTCCCATATCATTTTTGGAGTTCATCTGTGGCTGAGAAGGACCAACGGAGTTGCTCCGTTCGGTAAGATTACTCACTCTAAAACTCTCATGCTTAACGTGTACTAGACCTGTTTCTTGCTGATTCTAAAGTCCTACAACTGAGTAGGCACTGTTTGAATGCGTGTTGTTTTGTTTTAGTGAGATTTCAGTTTGGACGTAATTTCATGTTGGCTTCGATTCATAGTGCTAAACTCATTTAAAATCATTTTTAAGCACGGATCTGAAACCAGCATGAAAAACCACGCAAAATGATGTCCAAGTTTTGTTGTTATGGTGATGTTTGGATCTGCAACTCCGACAACTCTCCCGGAGAAGATGACCGGAGCTAGGGCTCCGGCATCTGAGTTGTTTAGGTGACATGGTTGTTTGACTTGTTGACTCACACATGATTGGTGACTGCATGCTGATGTGTAGCCGTGGGTTTAATGAAACGATGCGTTTCATTCGTTTCCTTGTGTCATTGGAGTTTCATGCTGATTTTCGTTTGGGCTTAGCATTTTGATTTTCA
Organism: Lathyrus tuberosus; assembly: GCA_022829125.1. Classification (NCBI taxonomy): domain Eukaryota; kingdom Viridiplantae; phylum Streptophyta; class Magnoliopsida; order Fabales; family Fabaceae; genus Lathyrus; species Lathyrus tuberosus. Next base: position 5,978,538 of record JALAZF010000278.1, on the reverse strand, counting down.
CACCCCATCATTCGAGGCCCATTGCGCGTATAACTGTGTTCCTTTTTGATCCAATAATTGCTGATACACCCCTGACTTCATTTCATTTCTTTTTTATTTTCTATTTTCATACCATTTCATAATTAATTTTTAAAAATACTTGCATATGCTAAAAAATTCCAAAAAAATTCATCATTCCTCCTAATTAGTAAAATTAATTTTTCACATTTTATTTCATTATTTTTGCATTAAAATTGCATTAAATATTAATTTTCCAAATTATTTTTTCTCATTTGCATTTCATGTTGCATACTTCATATTGCATCATTTATTTCTCTCATTTGAAAAGTGGTTTGATCCTGATTCTTTTTGGGTTATGTTCTTAACATGTTGAGGTATGTTTGAGATTTTTGGGATGATTTTTAGGTCCTGTTTGGATGACTTTTGATGTGTTGCTTTGAGCATGAATGTATGAAACTCTAGTGGTGCTTTGACCTAATTGTTGATTGACATTAGTTCTGATTCATTGCTTGTGGCTTTGATATGTTAATTGTACATGTTTGAGATGCTTGAATACTGAATGACATAATTTTTTAGGCATGTTTGTTTTTTCTTTGAAGCATGAACTTTAACTTGTCCAATTTGTGAATATATGCTTCATGTTTGGTTTGCTTGATCATGAAGGCACTTGTGCCATAATTTGAGGTCTTGTGTGAGGATTGATAGCATGTTAATTGACTTTTGGTTGTGATATTTGAATCTCATATTTGCATGTTTGGTGTTTGCCTTGCACCTTAGGTCACTTGTTTCACAAGTATGAATCATGTTTCACTTCACTTCACTTCTCCTTCTTTGCCTCTTAATTGATTGTGAAAGTGTTTGTATGACTTGAATGATGTTTGAAGATCTTGTTTAGGCACATATTTAGGATTGTGTCACTTCTGGACTTGGTTTACTTTGTGGAATTTTGACTTGGTTGCTTCACATAATCACTTCTTTTCATCTCACTCCTTCTTTAATGACTTGAATGATACTTGATTGACTTCTCCCTTTTCTTTTTTGACTAATTGTGCATGACTAATATTAGAGGTCAGTAGGACCATTAGGTTCTGGACTTGATGTTTGATTTACCTTAGAACTTGTTTCTTTATTGCCTTATGCTTGTTTGAGTTTCATTTTGTCATATGTGAATACTTCTAACACTTTCAGGGGCAAATGGTAAGTTGTTTAAGTGTGGATATGCTTCCACATTCTACCTTCTTCCTTTATCTTTTAACTTTCATACTTGTGTTTGAAGTGAGCTTAGGCCACTTGTGTTTCACTTCTCTTTCTCCTCCTTCTCTTTCACTCTTTTCGTCCCTCGAGTCTCAAGACTTGTTTAAGTCTTGGACTCTCTCCCCTTAGAGCTACCTAGTCCAACTTAATTTTTGATTAAGTTTGGAGTAGGATTAGCATTAGGTTAGGTAGTCTTCTCTCCTAAACCTCACTAACCATAGGTCATCCATGCATGATAACATTAGGACTCTTAGTATCCCTTTAGAGTTTCCTTGGTGTCTCTCATCTTCTCATCTCAAAACTTCTTGAAAACACGTAATAAACATTAACGCGTATTGCGCTTGAGCCTTCTATGTGGGAAGTAGGGAACGAGGGGCTTCCTCTCATTCTCCTAGGATACCTAGTGTACGTCCTGTTGGGGACGATTCGCGAAAGTATTCGTTCCTGTATTTAAGACTTTGGTTCAATGCAAGTTACAAATAACTGTAAAAAAACACTTCTTGCTAAAAACTCCAAACAAAAAATAACGTATTTCCTTCGGGAATTCTTTTCTCATCTCACTCACTCTCAACGTACGAACATGCTCCTACTCGTTCTCTTGCAAGATGGTAACGCCTAAGTCTCGATTCAGCGAGCTGCAACACCTGAGCTAGAACGTAAATCTTTCCCTAAAAAACACAATCCACCCCTAGTGAGGGGAACTACGTCGCTCTGATTCTCATGCTCCCGATGAGATACATAGGCAGTGGGGTAGGGCCCATGCGAGCACTTCTTTTATTTTCCCTACATTTGTTTCTTCGTTTCTTTCTGTTCTCGTTCTTTTCGCCGGTCCAGTAGCAGTGGAGTTCCAGATGACGACACCCTTTGATGCAGACAGCAAGCGTGGATCCCATCGAGTACGATGGACGTGTTGGGTGCTAACACCTTCCCTTCACGTAACCGACTCCCGTACCCGTTCTCTTGGTCGCGTGACCATGATCTTTCCCTTCCTTCAGGTTTATGCAGTGATTCCTTTCCCTATCTTGGGATGAATACACTTTGTTAGCGACTCTGTTTTCTTTTGCGCCACTCTCGCGTTTGTACCGTTGGATGCGAATCTTTCGGGAGCGACAGCTGGCGACTTTGCTGGGGACTATGGTTGACCTCTTGCTGGTCCATCCCCTTTAGCGAGTCAATCCTAGCGCTTGTCTGTTTGTTTTTGTTGGGTGTTTTTATGGTGCTTTGCTTTGTTGTATATTACTGTATTGTTGTTTGCTGTATTTTTTGCTTTACTGCTTTACTATTTTTACAGCTTTTATCGCATTGCATTTTATATTGTCATACTGGATATACTGCGTTGTGCTGGCTGTTGTTCTGTTTGGCGGGTTGGGATGTTCTGAGAGATGAGCTCAATACCCAGGCTCGAGTATACACCTAGGTTTTAGCGTGGGCAGGCGTGACGCTCCCGTGGTGTTGGCCACGTGCGGGTGATCATGATCCCTACAATCAGACGAGGTTTTATCCAGAGCTTTCTGCTACTGTATGTTGATATAGGCCAGTAGTTATTCTCTGGAGGAATTGTCGACTCTGATGACCATTCCCGAGGACTCAGTTACGGCACTCCTCCCGGGATGTGACAGTGGCAGCCCACTTTCTGTGGCAAACCCATTGCACATTCTCGATCCGAGGACCCAATGCTAGGAACTTGCCATAAGACCCTTCTTTTTTAAAAGTGAATCAGTAGACGACCTCTTTGATTGGCGGTAGCATTGTATCCTTCGGGCTGAATGTGCTATTGCTTCTCAAACCTCTGAAGCTGAGGATCTTTCGTTTTTGGAGAATCAGTTGAGGCCTCCTCGATTGATGATGATGCCAAACCAGAAATGGTGAACGTATCATCATTTCTCGACCTGAGAGCCCGGGATACTGAACATCCTAGTACCCACATGTGAGAGAGACGGGTTGTTTGCAGGTTTGCAGGTAACCGTGACCTTCAACCGACCCGGTTTCCTGTTGTTATCACTATGGTTGTTGTTGATTCTGAGTTTTGGTACAGAGCCTTGATTTGTTCAGTCAGCACAGTGCAGCCAGTTTATGTGGATACCTTGATCCCGTGCTCTGCATTGCATTCCATTTATCTGACATTCATGTTTGTGCATTTTCATGTAGTATCTAGTCTTTGATTCCAATCAGAGGGCGTTCTTAGGGATGGACACTAAGAGGGGTAAGAAGAATATCATCATCTACAAGTTTCCGAAGATCACTCTTGGTCCTTTGAGCAGTTTACAGAGTATAGCTAGTCCGAAAGTTTTGGGAGCCTTTGAAGAGAAGTATGGTTGGATACTGTCCCTGGTTCGGAGTCTCAGTGAATATGAATATAATGGGCTACACACCTTGATGCAGTTTTATGATCCTTCTCTGAGGTGCTTTGTGATGCCAGATTATGTGTTGGTTCCTACCCTAGAGGAATACTCCGACATCTTGCGGATTCCTGTCAAAGAAGGTGTTCCTTTCTTTGGTTCCCAAGGAGAGTGTGATTTCCAGACAGTGTCTGAGGCTCTTTATTTGAGCAGATCTACAGTGGAGGCTGATTTTTCTAAGAAAGGAAAATCCCGAGGGTATCATTTGGAGTACTTGGTAAAGAGGGCTCGAGAGGAAGCTAAGGAAAATAAGTGGAGGGCTTTCAATGCAATATTAGCTTTGTGTATATATGGCATTGTGTTATTCCCTAATGAGTCTGACTTCGTCGATACGAATCCTATTCAGATATTTACAGCTCAGAATCCGGTACCAACTTTGTTAGGTGATCTCCATTACGCTCTATACAATAGGAATGAGAAAAGGCGAGGTGGTGTGGTTTGTTGTTGCGCACCTCTCTTCTACAAGTGGTTTGCCAAACGTTTACCCCAATCTGGTGCTTTTGTGGATTCGAAGACTTCTTTAGAGTGGAGTAAGCGTCTGATGGGCTTAGCTGCTAAAGACATTCTCTGGGTGGATAAGGGTTTGTTGGGGACTGATATTTTGCATAGCTGTGGCAGGTATCCTAATGTACCTTTGATCGGAAGAAAGGGAGGTATTAACTACAACCCGTCTTTGGTTATCAGGCAGTTTGCATACGCCCTAAAGGATCCTCCAGCTGAAAAAGACTTAGAAGAATCTTTGTATTTTCACATGACTGATGGTGTGGTTATTGTGCAAGAAGCCTCTCAAGCCTGGCTCAGCAGACAGAAGATGGGTAAGACTATTTTGGGGAAACCCAATAATCAAGCTTTCGCTCCGTATGTTGAATGGGTGAAAAAGAGGGTATAAGAGTTCTATTTGCCTTTTGATCGGGCGTCTCCCTTGTATCCAGAGAGTGTGGAGAAAAGACTTACTGTGCCTATTGAAGAGTTCAACAAGCAACAGAAGTTGGTGCGCGAATTGAGAGCAGAGAATTCTGGTATGAGTACTCAACTGCAAGGAGCTTTGCATGACAATTTAGAGCTGAAGTGGCAGGTCAAAGAGTTGACTGAGCGTCTGAAGAAGACAGAAAATGATCTGGATAGCAGAATTCAGCATTTCAAGAAGATCAGCATGGCAGCAGAGACTTCAAGCCAGACCACCAGGACAACTAAGAAGCTTTTGGCTAAGGCTAAAACTGAACTTGATGCTTATCAAGAGATGTGGAGTGAGGTCCAAGCCGAAAACGAGGGATTAAACAAAGAGCTGCAAAAGGCGAAAGAAAAAGGGAAGCATTTCTTCAACAAGTGGAAAGAATCCCAAAAGGAGGTTGAAGAGCTCAAATTACAAGCTGGAATCAAGAAGGTGAGACATGAGGGTAGCAACGCTGAAGAGCAGGTTGCAACGCTGAACCAAGAGATTGCGAAGAGAAACAGGTTAATCAAAGGGATGATCACGCGACCTGCGCATCCTGACACTTTGAATCTTCTGGAAGAAGTGGAGGCTAGTCTGTTTGGGGTCGAATTGTAGTTGTTGTGTATCTGTTTCTTTTGTGGTTACCATCAGGATTGTTGATGGAATCACCATTGGTTACAATTGACTTTGTTTGTATGAGTTCTTCCATCTTGATAAAAGAATGTTTGATTCAGATATTTGTGCCTTGGTGGTTTTTATTTGAATTGTGGTTTGTTTCCTTGGTTTAATGTTGCGGTATTGCTGAGTTCGGATTTATTTTCCGATGAGGTGTCTAATCCCTGGCCCGGTTTCAAAGATTGGAATCAAGGGATATACCTTGGAAATGTTTAAATATGTTTGTTTGCATTTTTGCATTTGCATTTGCATAATCATATTCATTTTTTCATAACAGGTTTATCTCTGGTTTTCTTATGTTCTCTTTTCTACAGACAGGATTGCCGACCAACCTATTCATCGATATTCTACTCGACTCAATCAGAAGAGAGTCATGGAACAGATGCAAGCTGAGATGGCTGCTATGCAGGCGCGTATTGACCAGTTTATGGAAATGATGCAAGGAGTTGCACAGGGGCAACAAGAGCTCAGGACCCTGGTGCAACCTCTTGTGGTAAGAGTTGACGAGAACGGTGTACTACACGGCGGTGCTCATACTCAGGTTATTCCTCCTGGCGGAGCTGGTAATGGAAATGTTGGTCATAATGGAGTTCAAGGTGGAGTGCCAATCCCTTCTTTGGTAGGGGGAGGAAGCACTATTCGTGCAGTTCATGGCCATCACTATGATGACCAGCAAGACGATGTTTTCTCTGTACGAAGCATGGACGCTGGCATCCCTGTTGCTAATGATGAAAGGATCCGTTTGATCGAAGAACAGCTGAGGGGAGTTGTGGACCAAAATACTCTGGGTATGGATTTGGATGATCTGGGGCTGGTTCCAGGCGTCATTATCCCACACAAGTTTCAGACTCCTACCTTTGAAAAGTACAACGGTATGACTTGCCCAAGGACTCACGTAAGGGCGTACGCAAGTAAAATGGCTGCTCATGCAAAGAATGAGAAGTTGATGATGCATTGCTTTCAGGATAGCCTATCTGGGGCATCCCTGGAATGGTATATGCAGCTAGAGAGGAAAGACGTTCGTAGTTAGAGAGAGCTGGCATGGGCTTTTATCAAACACTATCAATACAACACCGACATGGCTCCAAATCGTACACAACTACAGAGCATGTCCCAGAAAAGTAGTGAAACCTTTAAGGAGTATGTACAGAGATGGCGCGAGTTGGCGGCGAGGGTGCAGCCGCCGATGTTGGAGATAGAAATGTTGAAAATGTTCATGGACACCTTGCCCAAACATTATTATGAGAAGTTGTTGCCTTGTGCATTAGGCAAGTTCACAGATTTGATCATGTTAGGTGAGATGGTAGAAAGTGGGATTAGAGCTGGGAAGGTCTCAGGCAGTGATGAATCATCTTCTGGTCAGGGGAAGAAGCCGTACGTGAACTATAAAAGGAAAGAAGAAGCCAATTCTGTCTCGTCCTATAAGGGAAAGGGGAAACAACAACAAAACTATAACCAGCGAGTAGCTTCAGTGGTTATTCCTGCAGCACTGCCACCTCAAGCAGCGCCTCAACAACAGAACCGAGTTCAACGCCAGTATCAAGCCAGACAGAGAACAGCTGATAGACATTTTGATACTCCACCTCTACTATATTCATAATTGTTTCAGCATTTGCTTGAGTTGAAGTTAGTTGAAAAAAGAACTTTGGCTCCTCCTACCGGTACTCCGCTTCCCGGGTACAATCCTAACGCCCATTGTGATTTTCATTCTGGGGCACCTGGGCATCATCTTGAGGACTGTAAAGCTTTTAAGCATAAAGTCCAGGACTTGGTAGATTCAAAGGCTATCAGTTTCGCTAATGACGGACCTAATGTTGTGCAGAATCTGATGCCTAACCATGGTGGGCCAAGGGTTAATGCTGTGATAGAAGACTGTGAGTCTCTGAACCTGGTTATGAATGTGAATAAATTGAAGACATCGTTGAAGGTAGTAAAGGACAGGCTGCTAAAGGGTGGGGTATATCCTGGCTGTGATGAAAATTGTCCATATTGCGTGGTATAGATTAATGGTTGTAGTCTTTTGAAGTCCGATATTCAGGGTTTGATTGATGAAGGATGTTTGCAATTCGACCGTTGTGATCAGCGAAAAGAAGTTGTTAATGATGATGTTGCTACTATTATTATTCCATTCAAGACTGTTGTAATATCAGGGCCAGCGAGGCCAGCGCCGGTTGTTATTTCAGGTCCTAAACCCATTTCGTATGAAAGTACCAAAGCTATCCCTTGGAATTATGATGCTAGTGTATTTGTTAATGGGCAGAAGCATGAACTAGTGGAAACTTCGGAAACAAATTCCAGTCTTGGGGGTAAAGTTGAAACTGATGCTATTACAAGGAGTGGTAGGGTTTTTATCCCTGCTGATGGTCAACCCAGTGGTTCTAGACAAGACAAGGGAAAGAAGATTATAGATGATACCGTGCAGACACTGGCAGTGAGGGATTCTACAGTAAAGCCAACTGACAACTCTTTTTCAGAGGATGTGGAAGAGTTTATGAGGCTTATCAGGAAAAGCGACTACAAGATTGTTGATCAACTGCACCAAACACCGTCAAAGATCTCCATCCTATCTCTGTTGTTATGTTCAGAAGCTCACAGAAATGCACTTTTGAAAGTTTTGAACGCTGCTTATGTTCCTTAAGAAATATCTGTCAATCAGCTAGAAGGGGTTGTATCGTATGTGAACGCTGGCAATGGTTTGGGTTTCACTGATTTAGATCTGACTCCAGTTGGGAGAAACCACAACAATGCTTTACATATTTCTATTGAGTGTCGTGGGTCATTGTTGTCTCATGTACTTGTGGATACTGGGTCTTCTTTGAATGTTCTTCCCAAGAAAGCATTGAGGAAGCTGGATACCTATGGGTTGATATGCACACCAAGTGATTTGGTGGTGCGTGCCTTTGATGGGTCTAAAAGGTCTGTTTTTGAAGAGATTGTGCTACCTATTAAAGTAGGTCCAGAGTTCTTTGATGCTACTTTTTACATCATGGATATCCAGCCGGCCTACAGTTGTTTATTGGGACGCCCATGGATTCACAGTGCTGGAGCTGTGACATCTACGCTACACCAGAAGCTGAAATATATGGTGGATGGTCATGTGGTAACAGTTTGTGGGGAGGAAGACATTATGATAAGCCAGTTGTCTACCTTCAAGTATGTAGAAGTTGATGGTGAGATACACGAGACTTTGTGCCAAGGATTCGAGACAGTAAAAATTTCTGATGAACCTCCTAAAAGAGTTATCCAGTCTGAAGTGGTAGAGCAGCCTGCAGTGGTGAGTCAGCCTGAGATCTCAATGTCTTCACTCAAAGATGCCAGGGCCGTAGTTGAAGCTGGAAGTTCACAAAGGTGGGGCCAAGTTGTTGAAGTTCAAGAGAAGAGAAACACTTATGGGATAGGGTACAAACCACCTAGGCGTCAGGAAGAGCCTCCGGAGTTCTATGGTCCAGTTCGTTTTACTAGCGCAGGTGTGTTCTTCGATAGGGTTAATGTTATTGACGAAGATGGGGACAGTGACTGTGACATGGATAGTTGGATTCGCCCCTGTACACCGGGTTAGAGCCTCTGTAATTGGTCATCAGAAAAAGTCATCCAAGTGACCAGCTTAGAGTAATTGCTTTTGTTTTACTGCTATGTTAATCCTACGTTCTGCCCAAGACGTAGTGATTCTTGTTTGTAGGGCTTTAACCTTTTTGCGTGTTTATTCCATCATCAATAAAGGACGTTTTCACATTCAAATATTTCTGATCTCTGTTTTGTGCATAAAGACCACATCAAAATGGCAATGTGTTTCAATTTGTTGCATACATAATAAACATAAATCATCAATCATGCAGGTTTCTTTGTTCAGATTCCACCACTCATGATTCAGCTATGGCTCGATATGACTTCGACAATCCCATTTATCAGGCTGAAGAAGAGACTGTCGAAGATTGTGAATTACCCGAGGAATTAGCCAGACTGTTGAGACAGGAGGAGAAGGTCATTCTTCCTCATCAGGAGGAGATTGAAGTTGTTAATCTGGGAACCGAGGACGCAAGAAAAGAGGTACGGATTGGGGCTGCTTTGGAAGACACTATCAAGGGAAGATTGATTGAAATGCTTCGAGAGTATGTGGATATCTTTGCCTGGTCTTACCAAGACATGCCTGGGCTCGATACTGACATCGTGGTACACCGGCTACCCCTCAAAGAAGGATGTGCTCCGGTTAAGCAGAAGCTGAGAAGGACGAAACCGGAAATGTCTGTCAAAATTAAAGAAGAGGTTCAGAAACAGTTGGACGCCGGATTTCTCGTTGTGACAAATTATCCTCCTTGGGTTGCTAACATTGTGCCTGTGCCTAAGAAAGATGGAAAGGTCAGGATGTGTGTTGACTATAGAGATTTGAATAGAGCAAGCCCGAAGGACGATTTCCCGCTTCCTCACATCGATGTGTTAGTTGACAACACTGCTCAATATTCTGTGTTTTCCTTCATGGATGGTTTCTCTGGGTATAACCAAATCAGGATGGCCCTAGAGGACATGGAGAAGACGACATTCATAACACCGTGGGGAACATTCTGTTACAAAGTGATGCCCTTTGGATTGAAAAATGCAGGGGCAACTTACCAGCGGGCGATGGTGACTCTCTTTCATGATATGATTCACAGAGAGATTGAAGTCTATGTTGATGACATGATTGCGAAGTCACAGACGGAAGAAGAACATCTGGTGAATCTTCAGAAGTTATTTGAAAGGTTAAGGAAGTTCAGACTGAGGTTGAATCCGAACAAATGCACCTTCGGGGTGAGATCAGGAAAATTGCTGGGGTTTATTGTTAGTGAAAAAGGTATTGAGGTTGATCCTGCTAAGGTAAAAGCCATACAAGAAATTCCTGTGCCGAAAACAGAAAAAGAGGTTCGTGGTTTCTTGGGGAGATTGAACTACATTGCTAGGTTCATCTCGCATCTCACAGCCACGTGTGAACCAATCTTCAAGTTGCTAAGAAAAGATCAAGCGATCAGGTGGAATGAAAATTGTCAAAAGGCGTTTGAAAAGATTAAAGAATACTTGCAGGAACCTCCAGTCCTTATGCCGCCAGTGCCAGGAAGGCCTTTGATTATGTATCTCACGGTTCTTGAGAATTCAATGGGTTGTGTGCTCGGTCAACAAGACGAGTCAGGTAAAAAAGAGCACGTCATCTATTACCTGAGTAAGAAGTTTACTGATTGCGAGTCAAGATACTCGATGCTGGAGAAAACATGTTGTGCACTCGCTTGGGCCGCTAAGCGTTTGAGGCAGTATATGTTAAACCATACAACCCTTTTGATTTCGAAGATGGATCCGATCAAGTATGTGTTTGAGAAGCAAGCACTTTCTGGTAGAATAGCCCGTTGGCAGATGGTTCTGACAGAATATGATATTTAATATGTTTCCCAGAAAGCCATTAAGGGAAGTGTTTTGTCAGAATATCTCGCTGAACAGCTGATTGAGGATTATCAACCGATGAAGTTTGAATTTCTGGATGAGCATATCATGTATCTGAAGATGAAGGATTGTGAAGAGCCTTTGCCTGATGAAGGACCTGAGATTGGATCTCAATGGAAGATGGTTTTTGATGGGGCTGTTAATTCATATGGTAACGGAATCGGGGTAATCATTACGACTCCACAGGGTTCTCATATACCCTTTACTGCCCGACTAGCGTTCATATGCACCAACAATGAGGCGGAGTATGAAGCATGCATCATGGGGTTAGAAGAAGCAATTGATTTGAGAATCAAGAACCTCGATGTTTATGGTGATTCTGCGTTGGTGGTTAATCAGATTACAGGTGAATGGGAAACTCGTCAAGCCAATCTTGTACCTTATAACAACTATGCCAGAAGGTTGTTACCTTTCTTTGACAGAATTGACTTTCATCATATCCCCCGGTTGGAGAATCAGATGGCCGATGCGTTGGCAACATTGTCTTCGATGTATAAGGTGAACCGTTGGAATGAAACTCCTTCAATCAGAATCATGCGTCTAGATAGGCCAGCTTTTGTGTTTGCAGTTGAGGGTGTGTCAGATGGCAAACCTTGGTATCATGACATTAAAGTTTTCTTGAAGAGTCAGGAATACCCAGCTGGGGCATCTTCCAAGGATAAGAAGACATTGAGGAGGTTATCAGGAAACTTCTTTTTGAACAAGGATGATGTGTTGTACAAGAGAAACTTTGACATGGTCTTGCTACGTTGTGTTGATGAACACGAGGCAGGCCTGTTAATTGAAGAAGTTCACGAAGGTTCCTTCGGTACTCATGCCAATGGGCATGCTATGGCAAGAAAATTGTTGAGAGCGGGGTATTATTGGATGACTATGGAGTCTGATTGTTTCAAATACGCCCGGAAATGTCATAAATGCCAGATTTATGCTGATAAGGTGCACGTGCCGCCTACTCCTCTGAATGTTTTGTCGTCACCTTGGCCTTTTGCTATGTGGGGCATCGACATGATTGGAAAGATTGAGCCGACTGCTTCCAATGGGCATCGTTTCATTCTGGTGGCTATTGATTATTTCACAAAGTGGGTGGAAGCAGCCTCATATGCCAACGTCACCAGACAAGTGGTAGCCAGATTTATCAAGAAGGACATCATCTGCCGGTATGGAGTCCCGGAGAGAATAATCACTGATAATGGTTCAAATTTGAATAACAAGATGATGAAGGAGTTATGTCAGAGCTTTAAGATTGAACATCACAACTCTTCTCCCTATCGTCCGAAGATGAATGGGGTTGTTGAAGCAGCTAATAAGAACATCAAGAAGATTGTGCAGAAAATGGTAGTGACCTATAAAGACTGGCATGAGATGCTGCCTTATGCTCTACATGGTTATCATACTTCGGTACGCACATCGACTGGGGCAACTCCTTTCTCACTGGTATATGGTATGGAAGCAGTTCTACCATTAGAGGTTGAGATTCCTTCTTTAAGAATTCTAGCAGACGTGAAGCTTGATGAAGCTGAGTGGGTGCGTTCCAGACTGGATCAGTTGAACCTTATTGAAGAGAAGAGATTGGCAGCCATTGCACATGGTCGGTTGTATCAGAGCAGGATGAAGAAAGCCTTTGATCAGAAAGTGCGTCCTCGGTGTTTTCAGGCTGGTGAATTGGTTTTGAAAAGGATCCTTCCTCCTCAAACAGATCATAGGGGCAAGTGGACTCCAAATTACGAAGGGCCATATGTAGTAAGACAGGTTTTCTCTGGTGGAGCCTTATTACTCTCAACTATGGATGGCGAAGATTTTACGTCCCCTGTGAACGCAGACGTAGTCAAAAAATACTTTGCATAAAAGAGACCCGCTAAACACAAAAAGAAAGTCCAGGCAAAAAAGGGGCATCCCGGCGAACCATAAAAAGAAAGGTTCGGGCAAAAATTAGGGATAAAAAGAAAAGAATAAACCCGCAAGGTTGAAAACCTGAAAAGGAAACTTTGGCAAAAATGGGTATCCCGATGGATTGAAAACCCGAAAAGGGCGATCCAGGCAAAAGTTAGGGATTTTAAAAGCAAAGGCTATGATCTGCGTTCGATCTGTGAATACTTTTGCTATACGAAAATTTCAAAGGAAAGGAATCAGTCCAGTCAGTCTCTTCGAAGGTCAAAGCATCTGCGGATAAGAAAGTCATATAGGTCATATAGGTCATAGCTGAATTGAACCATGGTGGATGTCTGTTCCTCACATTGCCGACATGTGTATTTTCTTTTATTTTTGCGCAATTACCTCTTTTCAGGAATTGCTTCCAGATGTAAATGCCTATTTACAGGCCAATTCGTTCAATAAAATTTGCATTTCACTCAAAGAGCTTTTCATTCTTGTTTTTACTTTTACTGTTTTGTTTGTGAAAACGTCCGATATTTTGATAAACATTGCATGCGAAAATGTTGAGCTTTGTGAAGCATATCGGAAAATAGCGGTAACTGCTTAGGCAACAGTAGTTGTAATGGTAGTAGGAGTAGCTTTTTTGCATATAGAACTTTCTGTTGATTTTGTTTGCAGGGTAACAGGTTTGTTCTTCCCCAGTAGAGCTACTCTCCTCGGCATTGAAAAGTTCATCCTCCTCAGCAGGTTGTTGTTTTCCCAACCAGAGTGTCGAGAATTATCTTCCTCAGCAGAGTAGAGAAGATTAATTCCCCAGCTAAAGTTGTGATAGAATCATCAATTTCTCAACAAACAATCAGAAGTTGACGCTGATGCATCCCCAGCAGGAGGCTTGTGGAATATTTTCTTTGGTTAAAGATGTCATTTTCCCCACAGGGTCTGAGCACTCAGCTAGTCAAGAAATGTTTTTCTCACCAGCGACGGTATGACTTAATCCTCTCAAATGGGTAAGCTTGATGTTATCCTCTAGCAGAGTGGATGTCGTCATCTACTGTTCCCCAAGCAGATTTGCTGGTATTGGCTGATAATCCCTAGCAGGGTAAAGGTAAGAGCATCTCCCAGCAGCGGGTTGAGTTCGGTAATATCCCCAGGCAGGTTCGGAGTTATCGACTTGTTTCCCCAAGCAGAGCTTGGTAGTGATCCTCTTAGTGGTTTGTTCAAGCAGAGGTTGATACCCCCAGTAGGTCTTAAGTCCAATTGTTATTGGCATCCTTTCAGATCCCGGTAGAAGTCAGTTGGTGTTTCTCAGCGGAGAGAGTTTCTCTTTAGGTTTCACTTTCAATTTTCATTGTCCACCCCCAACGGGGTGGGTTTTCTCTCGGAGTTTTCATCTCCAGCAGAGTTGGTGATCAGTTTCTTTCCCAGCAGAGCGAAATCTTTCTCGGCAGGGTCTCTTATTTCAGAGGACAATTTAGTTTGTCATCCCCAGTGGATTTGCCTTCGTCTTCAGCATTTATTTTGTTGAGGCGTTCCTTTTGCATTGCATAAGCATTTTGCATAGCATCCTCCCAGACGCGTAGCATTTCCATTTCGTATGGAGCATTACGCCATAGAAAAATTCAAACATATGCATTCGAAGCATAAGCCAGGTTTGATATCTTTTACCAGTTCCTTTCCCCCAACATAAAGTAACATGATTCAGGAGATGTTGTTTAACATTACACCGCAACCAGTGGATTCGTCCTTCTTGTTGGTCATTCCTACACTCCCCCACAGAGTTGTTTGTTTAGATCTCTCTTATCCCCAACGGATTCATCTTTGTAGATCTGTTAATTCTACTCATTTCGGTTTTGAAAGTCCATCTTTTCGAGTTCGCCTTCGGCCGTCCTCTTTATCCCAACTATTGGTTGGTATCTTTTCTTGGTTATCCCAACTATTGGTTAGTATCTTTTCTTAGTTATCCCAACTATTGGTTGATACCCTTCTTCTATCCCAACTATTGGTTGGTATCTTTTCTTGGTTATCCCAACTATTGGTTGGTACCCTTCTTTTATCCCAACTATTGGTTGGTATCTTTTCTTGGTTATCCCAACTATTGGTTGGTACCCTTCTTTTATCCCAACTATTGGTTGGTACCTTTTCTTGGTTATCCGAACTATTGGTTGGTACCCTTCTTTTATCCCAACTATTGGTTGGTATCTTTTCTTGGTTATCCCAACTATTGGTTGGTACCCTTCTTTTATCCCAACTATTGGTTGGTATCTTTTCTTGGTTATCCCAACTATTGGTTGGTACCCTTCTTTTATCCTAACTATTGGTTGGTATCTTTTCTTGGGTATCCCAACTATTGGTTGGTACCCTTCTTTTATCCCAACTATTGGTTGGTATCTTTTCTTAGTTATCCCAACTATTGGTTGGTACCCTTCTTTTATCCCAACTATTGGTTGGTATGTTTCTTTTGGTTATCCCAACTATTGGTTGGTACCCATCTTTTATCCCAACTATTGGTTGGTATGTTTCTTTTGGTTATCCCAACTATTGGTTGGTACCCTTCTTTTATCCCAACTATTGGTTGGTATGTTTCTTTTGGTTATCCCAACTATTGGTTGGTATTGTTTTTGGTTATCCCAACTATTGGTTGGTACCCTTCTTTTATCCCAACTATTGGTTGGTATTGTTTTTGGTTATCCCAACTATTGGTTGGTACCCTTCTTTTATCCCAACTATTGGTTGGTATTGTTTTTGGTTATCCCAACTATTGGTTGGTATCCTTCTTTTATCCCAACTATTGGTTGGTATTGTTTTTGGTTATCCCAACTATTGGTTGGTACCCTTCTTTTATCCCAACTATTGGTTGGTATTGTTTTTGGTTATCCCAACTATTGGTTGGTACCCTTCTTTTATCCCAACTATTGGTTGGTATTGTTTTTGGTTATCCCAACTATTGGTTGGTATCCTTCTTTTATCCCAACTATTGGTTGGTATTGTTTTTGGTTATCCCAACTATTGGTTGGTACCCTTCTTTTATCCCAACTATTGGTTGGTATTGTTTTTGGTTATCCCAACTATTGGTTGGTATCCTTCTTTTATCCCAACTATTGGTTGGTATAGTTTTTGGTTATCCCAACTATTGGTTGGTATCCTTCTTTTATCCCAACTATTGGTTGGTATTGTTTTGGGTTATCCCAACTATTGGTTGGTATCCTTCTTTTATCCCAACTATTGGTTGGTATCTACTGTGTCTAAGTCCACTTTCGGTTGGCAAAAACTTACCTTTGATCCCCACAGGTTGCAAATTTCCAGGTTCTTTTGGTATTCAATCTCCCTGTATCCCGATTGTCTAAAAGCCGTTGCTTCCATACCCTCGGATCTAAGAAGTTTGAATAGGGGCAGCTGTAGCACCTCAAAATTTGCGTTGTTGTTTTTACCTAACTGGCTTATGTTTCTTTGCATTTCTTGCATTATCATCTTTGCATATCATTGGCTCTTGGCATGGGATCAAGGTACTTGGTTTAACTCAAGGGAAGAAGAGGTTTTTCAGGGTTTCAAGCAACAGTTCATGTGTATTGTCCAAGGGGCTAAGAGGAGAGAAAATTCTTGATGCCATCAATTCTTGAACCACAAAGGAGCCTTGAGCCTCAAGATATCTTATTTGGTCCATCATCTCATCACAAGATCAAGATTGGCAAGAGATTTCAGAGGGATCACACTCTCCTAACCTGATTTCTTAAATTAGGGTTTTGGAGATTCTGAGATCTAACCCTCATATGAGCAAGCTCTTTGATTGTTTATCATCTCCAAATGGCACTTATCATCGTTGGTGGACATGACACACATCATACACAGAGGAATTTAAATTTGGAGGATGTGCTGATTTCTCATAACCAGAGGAACCAAAATTAGGGTTTCCTATAGAATCAGTTTATTTCTGACTTTTGGGACAAGACTCGATCTCATGGTATTCCTTGTGCCCTCAAGTGTCTAGGGATGAAAGATTGCCCATCAATTTACTTCAGAAGGTTTTCAATTGATCAGAAATTTCAAAATCAGGAGAATTGGGAATAAAGTCAACTGTGCATTGAAAAAGTCAACTCCTGACTTTTTGAGGTCAACATCATGATTCTCAAGTCAAATATGGTCCATGGACAAGATTTGGTCAAGGAATGTTCAAAGGTTCATAAAAAATCAAGAATTTGGGAAAGTTGCTAAAATTGGAAAATTAGGTTTTTAGAAACTTACTATTTTTAGTAAGTTTTTAATCACTTTCTAAGCCATTTTTCACCATGTTCAAGGCCTCATTCAAAAACCTTTTCCACATGGAAGTTGTAGATTGAAGTTTGCCCTTCAAAATGGATACAAGAACCATGACATTTGGTTTGTTTATGAAAGAGTTATGAGGCTCCCAAGTTGGATGTTTTCATTCTTACAAAGTTCAAAAACTTAGAATTTTTCTAAGTATTTTAGGACAGATTTTGAAGCAACTTTCATGGAAAATTTCTTCATAGATCCCAGCTCCAATTCAAGATATAATCAACATGAGATATGTTCTTTGTCATGTGGGCTTTCCATAGAGCACAAATATGTCCCAAATGGAGCTATTTTCATCAAGATATGACCATGCAAAGTGAAGCTTTTTCAACCAATTTCAAAGCATGGCATGATCCAATTTCTTGGCACATTTTATCATTGGTGTTGCAGCATTCTTGTACTACCTAAACCACACGTATCATCACCAATTACCTCACTACAACATTGCCATTTATGTCCAAACATACATCACATGCCATGCACATTTCATGCACTAAAATCCATCCTGTTTTGCCAAAATAGGAAAGGAGAATTTGCACACACTCTGACCATTCTTTCCTCTAACATGCTATGTACACCACCCCTCATTTCATGATCCATTTCATATTAAAAATCACACAAAAACCACCTCCATGTGAGACAAACCGTACCACACTCTCACTTTCTCCTTGGTGGCAAAATTCCCAATTGAGTTTTCCATTTCGTTTAGGCCCAAAAGGCAGCCTCTACCCATCATATATAAGAACTGCAAACCCTAAAAAGTGGAGGAGGTTCTCATTTTGGCAAGATCAGATCAAGAAACATTCGTTTTTCTCTCATTTTTCCCTAACTTCGAATCTTTGGTTTTCTAAGGTTTCTCTGAGAACAATTGCTTCATTTCACCTCTACCAAGGGAGTTCTTGTTTCTGTACGCATTTCTTAGCACCTATAATCATCAGTGGAAGCTCTGCAAGCTCATACTTTTCCATTTTCGAGTTGGACCTGGGTGGAAGTTTTCAACATTCTTCTGGTTGGTTTGAGCTTTGATCTACATTCTACAGAAGATTTCAAGGCTTCCCATATCATTTTTGGAGTTCATCTGTGGCTGAGAAGGACCAACGGAGTTGCTCCGTTCAGTAAGATTACTCACTCTGAAACTCTCATGCTTAACGTGTACTAGACCTGTTTCTTGCTGATTCTAAAGTCCTACAACTGAGTAGGCACTGTTTGAATGCGTGTTGTTTTGTTTTAGTGAGATTTCAGTTTGGACGTAATTTCATGTTGGCTTCGATTCATAGTGCTAAACTCATTTAAAATCATTTTTAAGCACGGATCTGAAACCAGCATGAAAAACCACGCGAAATGATGTCCAAGTTTTGTTGTTATGGTGATGTTTGGATCTGCAACTCCGGCAACTCTACCGGAGAAGATGACCGGAGCTAGGGCTCCGGCATCTGAGTTGTTTAGGTGACATGGCTGTTTGACTTGTTGACTCACACGTGATTGGTGACTGCATGCTGATGTGTAGCCGTGGGTTTAATGAAACGATGCGTTTCATTCGTTTCCTTGTGTCATTGGAGTTTCATGCTGATTTTCGTTTGGGCTTAGCATTTTGATTTTCACACCCCATCATTTGAGGCCCATTGCGCGTATAACTGTGTTCCTTTTTGATCCAATAATTGCTGATACACCCCTGGCTTCATTTCATTTCTTTTTTATTTTCTATTTTCATACCATTTCATAATTAATTTTTAAAAATACTTGCATATGCTAAAAAATTCCAAAAAAATTCATCATTCCTCCTCATTAATAAAATTAATTTTTCAAATTTTATTTCATTATTTTTGCATTAAAATTGCATTAAATATTAATTTTCCAAATTATTTTTTCTCATTTGCATTTCATGTTGCATACTTCATATTGCATCATTTATTTCTCTCATTTGAAAAGTGGTTTGATCCTGATTCTTTTTGGGTTATGTTCTTAACATGTTGAGGTATGTTTGAGATTTTTGGGATGATTTTTAGGTCCTGTTTGGATGACTTTTGATGTGTTTCTTTGAGCATGCATGTATGAAACTCTAGTGGTGCTTTGACCTAATTGTTGATTGACATTAGTTCTGATTCATTGCTTGTGGCTTTGATATGTTAATTGTACATGTTTGAGATGCTTGAATACTGAATGACATAATTTTTGAGGCATGTTTGTTTTTTCTTTGAAGCATGAACTTTAACTTGTCCAATTTGTGAATATATGCTTCATGTTTGGTTTGCTTGATCATGAAGGCACTTGTGCCATAATTTGAGGTCTTGTGTGAGGATTGATAGCATGTTAATTGACTTCTGGTTGTGATATTTGAATCTCATCTTTGCATGTTTGGTGTTTGCCTTGCACCTTAGGTCACTTGTTTCACAAGTATGAATCATGTTTCACTTCACTTCACTTCTCCTTCTTTGCCTCTTAATTGATTATGAAAGTGTTTGTATGACTTGAATGATGTTTGAAGATCTTGTTTAGGCATATATTTAGGATTGTGTCACTTCTGGACTTGGTTTACTTTGTGGAATTTTGACTTGGTTGCTTCACATGATCACTTCTTTTCATCTCACTCCTTCTTTAATGACTTGAATGATACTTGATTGACTTCTCCCTTTTCTTTTTTGACTAATTGTGCATGACTAATATTAGAGGTCAGTAGGACCATTAGGTTCTGGACTTGATGTTTGATTTACCTTAGAACTTGTTTCTTTATTGCCTTATGCTTGTTTGAGTTTCATTTTGTCATATGTGAATACTTCTAACACTTTCAGGGGAAAATGGTAAGTTGTTTGAGTGTGGATATGCTTCCACATTCTACCTTCTTCCTTTATCTTTTAACTTTCATACTTGTGTTTGAAGTGAGCTTAGGCCACTTGTGTTTCACTTCTCTTTCTCCTCCTTCTCTTTCACTCTTTTCGTCCCTCGAGTCTCAAGACTTGTTTAAGTCTTGGACCTCTCCCCTTAGAGCTACCTAGTCCAACTTAATTTTTGATTAAGTTTGGAGTAGGATTAGCATTAGGTTAGGTAGTCTTCTCTCCTAAACCTCACTAACCATAGGTCATCCATGCATGATAACATTAGGACTCTTAGTATCCCTTTAGAGTTTCCTTGGTGTCTCTCATCTTCTCATCTCAAAACTTCTTGAAAACACGTAATAAACATTAACGCGTATTGCGCTTGAGCCTTCTATGTGGGAAGTGGGGAACGAGGGGCTTCCTCTCATTCTCCTAGGATACCTAGTGTACGTCCTGTTGGGGGCGATGCGCGAAAGTGTTCATTCCTGTATTTAAGACTTTGGTTCAATGCAAGTTACAAATAACTGTAAAAAAAACACTTCTTGCTAAAAACTCCAAACAAAAAATAACGTCTTTCCTTCGGGAATTCTTTTCTCATCTCACTCACTCTCAACGTACGAACGTGCTCCTACTCGTTCTCTTGCAAGACGGTAACGCCTAAGTCTCGATTCAGCAAGCTGCAACACCTGAGCTAGAACGTAAATCGTTCCCTAAAAAACACAATCCACCCCTAGTGAGGGGAACTACGTCGCTCTGATTCTCATGCTCCCGATGAGATACGTAGGCAGTGGGGTAGGGCCCATGCGAGCACTTCTTTTATTTTCCCTACATTTGTTTCTTCGTTTCTTTCTGTTCTCGTTCTTTTCGCCGGTCCAGTAGCAGTGGAGTTCCAGATGACGACACCCTTTGATGCAGACAGCAAGCGTGGATCCCATCGAGTACGATGGACGTGTTGGGTGCTAACACCTTCCTTTCGCGTAACCGACTCCCGTACCCGTTCTCTTGGTCGCGTGACCATGCTCTTTCCCTTCCTTCAGGTTTATGCAGTGTTTCCTTTCCCTCTCTTGGGATGAATACACTTTGTTGGCGACTCTGTTTTCTTTTGCGCCACTCTCGCGTTTGTACCGTTGGATGCGAATCTTTCGGGAGCGACACCAACCTCTGATCACATACACCTAGACTTCCCAACTTCTTCGACTTACACACAACATCCCATTTAACCCATGCGACCTTAGAGCCCCTCTTGACACCACTCAAAAGGAACCTTCTTTGAATTTTTACAGTCTTTTTGAAACCTTGATATGCATCTTCTGGAAAGACAAAAAAAAAGGAATGACATTAAGTACTGAGTTAAGGAGGATCACTAGCCCTCTTAAGTACACGTACATATGCCTCCAAGAGAGGAGCCGCCTAATAATGATATTAACTAAGGGATCCCAAGTAGAGGACAAGCAAGGATTGGCTCCTAGAGATAGGTCAAGGTACTTGAAAGGAAAACTCCTGCTTACAGTGGAGGAAGTCACAAGCAAGATCTAAGAAGACATGGTCACAATTTAACCCAATGAGAGTACTTTTAGGAAAATTCATCTGAAGGCTAGAGGCTAGCTCAAAACCTTGGGAGAATAACTTTGATGGACCAATAATATCAATGGAGGCCTCAACAAGAATGATTGTGTCATCTTCATACTAGAAATTAGAGACCACCAAACCAAAGGGTCACAATCTAAACCTTAAGAACGCCTACAACTCCACCACTCTAGAGAAAAGCCCACTAAGGCCTTCAACCACCAAAAGAAAAAGAACGGGGGCAGGGGGATCACCTTGCTTCAACCCCCTTTGAATATTGATTTCTTGAATCAGACTACCATTAACCTAGAATGCAAAATTACTAGAAAAATCACATACATGATTCTAACCTCTCCACTTAGCACTCAATAAATATTTAAAGTTGTATTATAAAGCACATATAATAGAACGATATTTAAGATAAATAGAAAAAAAAAAAGATATGCATTGACAATATAAAATTATTTTATACTATCAACCAATCAATAATATATATTCTTCCATGATGAATCTCAAATAAATATATGTGATCCAATAATATTTTTAATGTTGTTGAAAGTGCAATGCAATTCCAATTAAAATTGTATTTTACTGTCATTATATGTAGGGGTGTTCATGAGCACGGGTCAACTCGCGAACCCACTCACCCAACCCAACTTTATTTTACCCAACTCAATCATGTACGGGATCAACTCGAACCAATCATTCTAACTCATTGGTATTTGGTTCGGGTAACAGGTTTGAAGTTTTAAATCCACGAACCCGCGAACCCAACTCATTGATATATCACACTATTTTTATTTTATTGTATTTTTAAATTATCTAGCATAATTCTTACAATGCATAGTTTTTAATATAATTATTGTTTTTATTAATTATAAAAGCCTAAGTCTAAATCAAATTTGAGAGGTCAACTTTATTTATTCAAAGAGAGAGATATCTTACCTTTTAAATTAAACTTTACATCATTTGTATATTTTTCTAACTTTATATAAATCGTAAAAGAGTTTTTAGGTATTAACCAATAAATTTTATTCAAATTGAATATTAAAATTTTATGATTTTTTAATATTTTTGTAATATAAATGTGTTAATTAAATTGATATATTTTATTTAGAATTTGAAAATTATATTTAGCATATAACCCACGTAGGGCTGGACAAGGACCCAAAAACCGGCCCAACCCGCATCAACCGTTTGTAAAAAAACAAATTGGGTCGGATGTACTCGGATTGCCGGTTTTGCGGGCCTAACTGACGGTTTCGTATGGGTTCAATTGGGCGGGTCCGGTTCAACAAATTGAAACCGTGGGTAACTATACCCGACCTACTCCTTAAATGCAGGGTAATAATTATCAGTACATCCTAAACGCAACATTTCATTTGTGAACCCTAACATTTCAGAATTTCATTGTCTTCTTCTCATGTTGCGCCGACGTAGATTCCTGTCTATTTTGAGCCATCGTAGATTCCTTTCCATTTTGCGCCACCATAGTATAGGGATTTTGTTCATGAAGCTTCGTTCTTCACACACGGGCAAGTACCATTTTCGTTTTCAGTTTGTCGTGTTTTCGTTTTCAGTTTGAATCAAGCGTTTGTTCATTTTTGTTATGAATCAAGCTTTTCTTATTTTAATTCTTTTTTCTATTATTTTGATCTAGGTATAATGTTTAAATTGCAGATGGTGAGTGAAAAGAAACTGTATAGTAGAGAATCAAAGTAGATTTCTGACACAGTGAGTGTTCTTAAATTGTGAATGTGAATGGGTATACTGTTTAAATTGCAGATTTCTATTGTTCTTCACTTATACTT
This sequence comes from Lathyrus tuberosus, assembly GCA_022829125.1. Classification (NCBI taxonomy): domain Eukaryota; kingdom Viridiplantae; phylum Streptophyta; class Magnoliopsida; order Fabales; family Fabaceae; genus Lathyrus; species Lathyrus tuberosus. The sequence goes on along the minus strand of JALAZF010000278.1, from coordinate 5,955,440 downwards.
AGAGCTGATGCTCATGGGTATAATATCGAGTTATAGAGGTTAGATTTCTGACACAGTGAGTGTTCAAAAAATGTGAATGGGTGGCGTGAGTGTCTTTTTCTTGTTCTATTTTTTGAAACTTTTCTAATGGTTTTTTTTTCTTGTTCTAGTTCTCTTTTCTAATTCTCTTTTTATTTTATTTTTATCATAAGATTAGGGTTTATAACTCTACTGAATAATGGTGCCACACATTCAATTTTTTCTTTGAACTTTACTTAGTAATGACACCACTCATTCACAATTTTACTAATTCAATATGCTTGTGATTATTAACCATTAGTTTGGTGAATATGATTGAATTGCAGTTTCTCACTCTCTCTGTAATGAAGAATTTATGCATGTTAGTTAACTTATTTCTGCCAATTGTTTACAGATGATTAAAGACTTTAAACATAAGATCAACATATCATGGAAGAAGTCTTAGAGCAAGGACAATGTAAATGTAAGTGTATAAAAGTTTGTCTTAGGAATCACTTGTTGATATCCATTTGATTATTTTGTAGTTTTATTTAATTTAGACATTGATTCTCATGAAAAATAATAGTTTGGTGATACATGATTCTAGTTTATCCCCTAGCTAGTTTGTTAGATAACTTGCTTTTATAATAGGACATTTGGAAATAGCATACTATATTAAAATTACATTTTTTTTTTCACTACTTTTTGTTTATTTTTGAAATTGTTGTATCAGGACAATGTTTCAAATTGGTATGTCATTTGATATACTTAAATTCATATTGTTTGATTTTGCTAATTTATTATTATTATATTGTTTGATTTTGCTAATTCATACTTAAATAGTATTTCTAGGTACAAAGCAGGATATCATGTAGATGCTGTTACAACTAAGGAAGATTTTGAAGAAACTAATTCAGTAGAAGCAGATAATGGCCGTAGTACAAAGCATGATAATATTGTAGTGATTTTAAGTATTTGGTCATGTGAAGAATTATTGAATCAGCATGTATAATGGCCATAGTGATTAGTTTATTTGGTGATTTGTTTGGCAAACACCAGCTTATGTATTTAATCATTATGTATTAAATTAGTATGTATTTAATTGGTATGTGTTAAGTCTGTTTAAATATTTTTTAGCTTAAATATTAGATAAGTCAATTAACCCGAAATACCCGTCCGCATTAATCTGAATCCGTATAAACCGACTCTCAAATCGGACGAAAATGGGTCTGTTATTACTACCCGCGGTTTGGATTGGGTGGAGGTTTTGGGCTCGAACCCGCTCAATCCGACCCGTTGTCCAGCCCTAGACCCACGAACCCAACCCAATATAATTCATTGATGAGCGAGTTATTTTGGTTTAGTTTAGTCTTAAAAGTACGGGTTGAACACTCAACTCAACCTAAAAAATATTGACCGGATCGAATATTGGATTTAATCAAATTAAACTCAACCAAATCTGCGAACACCCCTAATTATATGCAATATCACAAGCGATAATATGATAAAAATTTACAAAAGAGAATAGAGCTAAACAAAGTGCAAGTATAAGTATAATTCATTCGAATTCAAATACAAAAATTATAAAATTATATATATATATTCATTGGGTAAAAGAATACAAATCAAATACAAAAATATAAAGAAATCAACCAAAATATTACCTATGGGCATGTTCCTAGCCGAGCACATGGCTGCACAGACGAGTAAAAGAACTAGCAAGAATAGCCGAATCATGAACGCCATGTCTTTGTATGAAATTATTATTTGTTTTTTTCACTTCTTTGTTCTAAGGAATTGCTAGTGTTATATATATTGCTGACTTGAATTTTAACCTTAAATATAAATTTATTACTGCATTAATATATTATGCAATGGAGAAAACTTCTATATATTCATTTGACCAAATTTGAAAAATATCATTAAATACTATATAATTAATCATTTTATTTTATATTTATTGAATTAACTATTGTATGTAAATTTTAAAGACGTTATATATTTATAAAATATTAAAATTGTTTAAGGGAAAACAAATTATGTTAGGCCAAACTTTTAGGTTGAATACTTTGAATGTATAATTGTTAAAAGTGCATGTATGCGAATATAGAAAATATATGTATTATGGAATTCTGAGGCTCAATCTCTCTTTTTAAAAAAATGAAGAAAATATAATCGTTTACGTTAATTGTTATTTTAATTTGTAAATTATAACGTTTATTAATTTTTTTTTTTAAATTAGAACATTGTCGATTTTATTCATTTTATGTTAAATTATAGTCGTTTTCACTATTTTATCTAATTCACAAAATTAGTTAATTTATTTAAAATTTCAATAGTTTTGATTCTTCTCTCACATTTTCACTAAAAAAATAATGTAATGTTCATTTTTTAACTTATATATTTTCTCTCTAACATTCCACAAAATATTTCTATATGATAATTTGTCATATTTCCTAAGTGATACGTCATTTAAAAATTAATATATCATTAATTTTAGGTCAATACTACAAAGGTTAGCGATATCTAAAATTAGGCAAGTCTTCTAAGTTTCTACTAAAGCCACTAATTTTATTATGATCAATTTGATTCCACCGGGTATAATTTCTAGATATTAAGTTTAAATTAATTAAAATATTTGCTCATTGATTGCCTTCCCTAAATATGGGGTGACCAAAACATAAATTGAGTTAATACCAAGGTTTTATTTGGGAGTTTAGAAGGGAAAAGATGGATAGATTTTGAAAAAAAGGGAAGGATTGAATGAAAAGAATAGAAAGATTTAGGTGAAGATGATTTTGGAGGATTTATTTTTATTCAAAAATCAAAATCCCTCTAATTTGGGAGAACTAAAAAATTGTACCGGAGAATGGGGTTTGAAGGATTTTGGAGGACTTAGACAAATTGTTCAAATATAATTTATGTTGTTATAATATTTCAAAAACTTAAAAATATGTTAATGATAAGCACATTTATTATTCTATACAAAATCTTTTTTTTTTCAAAAAATATTAAAGATTTCTCTATATTTTTATATAAAAAAATCGTTTTTCAGAGCTCTCAAATCTTCTCCCCTCAAAACTCCTAAACAAAGGCTAAGTCGACAATTGTTATATTTGTTCCTTATATTCCAAGGAACCAAGGGTTTAGAAAAGAAGTGAGTTACTAGAGTGTAATCAGTTTTCAGCCAAAAGCAATGCCAGTTGGAGGCAATAACAGACTCCATGAGAAGAATATCCCTCACGATCTCTATGAAAAAGGAATCACTGGGGCCAAGGTAACAAGCGAAAATACCAAGGTGTCTACCATTGTGGTCTCGAAACATGCCCCCACAAGCTACAATGCCAGGAGAACCAACCGAAGAACCGTCTAAATTAACTTTAATCCAGTTCAAAAGATGAGGATTCCACATAACTTCTTTGATCACCCTAGGAGTAAGACGGATAATGGGGAGCCTAAAATTTTAAAAAAGAACAAAATCTCTAATGAACATACTAGTTGAAGTGATCTTTGGGCACTTTCCTGAGAGAGACACTTGAGAGAATATTCTAGTGGCCACGACTTCCCATATGACAAGGATACCATTGAATTTGACATCATTTATGACTTTCCAAACCAAACACATTGCTAATGCTTGTAAGCTAAAGGAGATTAAAGCTAGTGGAGGCCTAAATGTCCAAGGCTGACTAATAATTAGCCAAAGATTTAATAACACGAATGCAAGTAAAATTGCTTAACCAACTTCAAAGGTGCATAACATAATCACAATCAAAGAATAAGGCACTCAAAATTCCTCTTACAAAGACTGCACATGGATGGTATATGCATACCTCTGAGACATAATTGCTTATCAATTGGCAACTTGCCATGCATGATCCTCCAAAACAAAAGAGAGGTTGATGGTGATATATCATTGTTTCAAGTATCTTTCTCCGATGCAGAAGGTGTGTAGAGACTGACTTGGGAAAACAAGCCTTCTTGAGGTTAAGGTGGCCACCGACTTCAAGACATTAAACCAACATATCCTCCATCTCTTTAGCAATTATCACATTTTGGGACAAAGAATGCAGACTAGGGAAGGTAAATAGAAGGTTAGTATGAAGAAATATCTTGTGATCATGAATAAAAGAGCTAAGCATAGACCTTAAATTCCCATGAGTGCTCATAGGTATCTACAAATGCTCATCCATAATTTTACCGCACTAATTATCAAGCCAAAAATTGTTCTTGTCTCATTTTCCAACTAGCCATGTAGAGTTAACTTTAAAACTTTGAAAATAATATTTCAAATTAGTCTAAATAGAAGAGGAAATATGATGCTTAATGCGACCACCTAGCATATAAACGCTAGCTCTAAGAATGAGGGTCCACTGGTCATAAAATTTTGGCATTCCCCAATAATTCAGCATATTTAATGCCTCATAATAGTGATTAGTGATCTGATCCCAAGACCACCTGCAACCAAATCCTGACAACACCTTTTTGAAGACATTGTGACCATTTCCCTTTTAGAATTGCCCTTACTCCAAATGAAGTTCACGCACAACCTCTCAGCGACCTGGAGTAAGTAAGTGGGTATGGAATCAATCATCAGGGTGTGTAAAAGCATAATTTAGATAAAAAAAACTTGACGAAAAGAACCAACCCTCCCCGCAATAGACAAAATATGATCTTTATAAGATGTCATAGAGCCTGCATAGATGATAGACTTGGAATGGTTAGTACTCTGGCCCGAGCAAGCATAGTACCTCATGAAGAACTCTTTGCAGAATCCATGGAGAAAGTGTTTCCTTTGGAAAAGATCATAATGTCATCAACATAAAGAGTGTGAGATGGAACTTTTTGATGCATATAAGCACTAATGAGGGAAATATTGTTTTAAAAGGCCGAGATAGATAGACTTCAACTTAGGGCATCTGCATTTATTCAAAAGAGAAAGGGAGATAGAGGGTCTCCCTGCCTAACACCTTGCTTGGAAGTGAAGATACCCCATTTCTAACCATTGACTAAGATGGAAATGAAGGCAGATGCATGATGTATCTAATCCAATTATAGAAAGTGTTATGGAATCCAACTTTATTCGTAACATACATGAGGAAGTTTTTGGACATATGACTTCTCATACAAGAAGAGGGGGTGAATTGTGTGTTTTAGAAAATCTTGGATTTGGAAAAAGTTTGTGAATAAAAATCAGAGCTTGTAAATAATTTTAGAAAAGGTTTATAAATACGCGGCAGAAAATAAAATTCCAAAATATAAATTGCGGAAATAAAGAGTTTAAGGGATAAGAGAAGAACACCATAAATTATATAGGTTCAGTAAAAAAACGAATTAGTCTTGTCCCCAATAATTGATCTTGAGTTATCCAATTAAACTTGATAGTTTTAGTAGGTATAACTCACGAACCCCTTTATACGAGGAAAATGAAGTTATGACAAACTTCCAACCAAACAATACATTGAGGAGTGAAGCAGCGAGTCTTCCTTCCAAATGATGGATTGAAGCAGTTAGTACTCTTTCCACAAGAATCCCGAAGCAGTTATTCTTCAAGATTTTAAATAAACCTTGGGAGATTTTAACACTAAGATGTGGTCTTGAACCTAAACCTTGGTTTTATACCGGGCTAACAAATAACCTGTAAGATTTTACCACAGACTGATCTCGAACCCAAACAATCTTTTAACACATGGATAAACTTTAGCCTAAATTTAGTTTTATCACGGACTAACCAAGAACCTATTATATTTTACCACAGGATTATCTCAAACATAAACAGGAGACTTGATCATACAAATATCAAACATAAGTTTTTTACAAGTTTAACTTCAAACTAAAACAAATATTCACTAAGTGTATAAAATGTTCAACCAAGGTTAATATAAAACTTCCTTGGTAAACTTAGAAAACCACCCTTCAAGAACTACATTTTCCTCACTCATAAAATGACTTTCTCAAAAAAGCATTTCGGCTAAAATTTTAGTGTGAGAAAGTAAAGAAAAAGAATTTTTAGAGAGAAAGTGAGAGGTGAGAAGTAAAAACAATGCTTCTGGATGTGAAAAAGAGTGGAAGGAGACTTATATTTATAGGCTAAAGGTTAACACAAAAAAAAAGAATGATTTTAAGGCTTTTTTGACTTACCAATCTATTGGCAATATGTACCAATCAATTGATAACCCTAAACTAATCGAGTATTAAGCTCAAAACGGAAAGGAAAGATATTTAGCCATCACACATCATTAAGATGTTATCCTAATCACTTAAAGCGCATTTTTGAATTGTTCCAATCGATTGAAAGAATGCCTATCGATTGGTAGAGAGAAAAAAATTTCTCAGACCTTTTTTAACAGCTCCTAACTCATCTGGCATGGCTTCAAGACATTCTTGAAAAATTTTACTTGAGAAAATAAGTTTGAAAAACAAGTTTATGTGTGTGTTTGATTTAGTCATGTATTTTTACGAGAATTTCCTTAAGCTTTATAATATGTCCACTCAAGCGTGTCGAGAGAGATTTCACATACTTCAAGTCTTGTCAAATATTTTATTTCTTGAGGACACTTTCTTGAGTTCACTTGAGATGAGGCTTAAGTTAGATTCCATTTGGTTGCCATCATAAGAGAGTCAAGTCCATCAAACCCTAATTCTTTGGTTTGTATCTTTAATCATTTTAACTGCTTATGCTTGACTTGTCATTACTTGTCATCATTAAACATTAGTTGTCATCATCAAAAGTTGTTATCTTTATTAAAGACATGTCACCTAGAAGTAACCTTCAAAACAAGGTTCCATAGAAGTCCCAATTGAGAATGTCAAAATCCTTAGATATACCAAAATTCATGGAAAATGGTTGTGGTTATATGTTATATGAATAATAAAGGAAAAGTTATTGAATGTTTTCTTGGTGTTATTCATATTTCAAAATACTAGTGCTCTAACACAAAAATCAGCTTTGGAATCATTATTTGCAAAATATGAATTACTTTTTTCAAGGATATATGGACAGGTCTATGATAGAGCAAGTAATATGCAAAGTGAATACAGTGGTCTAAAAAGGATGATATTAAAAGAGAATTGTTCTGCATTTTTTATTCATTGTTTTGCACGTCAATTTCTATTAAACATTATGAAATTGCTTTATTTTTTTTAATTTGGTCACTAGTTTGTTTAATGTTGTTTGAGCATCATGTATGCACCGAGATATTCTTCGTGAAAGTCAAGGTACAAAGGTGAAAGAAGCATTGCAACGAGGAGAAATTTCTAGTGGAGTTGGCTTGAATCAAGAAATTACAATTATGAAGGTGGGGAAAACAAGATAGAACTCACATTATGGTACATTACTTTGTATAGTTTCTCTATTCTCTTTTATAATTGATGTGTTAGAAATGGTTGAGGAATATGAAATGTATTTAGAAAAAAAAAAGGTGAAACACTAATTCTGATGAAGTATATGCAATCTTTTGAATTTATTTTTATCTTACACTTGATATTTTTTTTAGGAATTACACAAGATTTATCTCAAACAATACAAAGAAGTGATCAAGATATTGTTAATGCTATAAAGTTAGTAAAAAATTTCCAAAATAAGGCTACAGTGTATAAGGGATAATGGTTGAAATTATTTGTTGAATGATGTTTCACTATTTTGTGAGCATAATAATGATGTTGACATTTTAAATATGGAGGACACTTTTCAACCGGTACAAAAAATGTCAAAATTAGATTGTCAGCCTGAAAATTATTTCTGAGATGTATGTTCTGACACTAATTTTTTTAAAATTAGAGGGGATTAGTGATTTTTCTGTTATGTACCCGTTGGTATATTTGTTTTTAAAGTTATCTTTGATATTAATATTGGCAATTACAACAGTTGAAAGAAAATTTTCTGCTGTGAATATTATCAAGAATCAGATGCGAAATCACATGAGTGATAAATGGTTAAATGATTACTTAGTTACTTACATGGAGAGAGATATTTTTGTTAATGTTGAAAATGAAAAAATCATTCAATATTTTCAGAACATAAAAAAATTATAAAAACAATTATAATATATGTTTATATTTTTTGAAAGTGTGGGTGGGCGTGTGCGCTTGTGTGTGTGGTTCTAGCCAAGACTATGAACGTGAAATAAGTTGCGGAAAAACACCCTTTGGAAATTAAAAAATGTTGCATGGTGCGTAAGTAATGTAATATGTAGGGTGCATTAAGAAATTTCCAAATATTGATGATTTTAACAATATACAATTTGTCTCATTACCGTGAGTTCTCGCCGTCATTAGAGTTACAAATACCTTTCTCACAGCCACAAGTGTGTCCTTCACTTGTAGTCACCGCCACCGTCCATGACTTGCCATATCTTGGTTATAGTTGTCGCTGTCTTCATGCCCGAGTCTCCGTATCTTCTTCGCCGCCACGAGTATGTCCTCCACTCTCTGTCACCATCACCATCTCTGACTCACTGTCTGGATATTACTCTGCCACCATCACAGTGTCTCCTTTAGCGATTATTATGGAAAAACTCAATATCATTTGAGCATAATTAATTTTTAGACTGTAATTTTAGGATTTAATTTTAAAATTTTTGGATTTCAATTTTTGAGATAAGATGTAATTTTAAAATTTCATTCAATTTTAGGGTTTTTAAGCTTCAAAAATTGAAGATTATATGGTTGTAATCAAATTGCAGATTAATTTAAAATGCATATCTTTCCGGTGTCATTGCAACTTGTTTTTTTTTTGTTTTGATTATGTTGAATTTTTTCTATGTCATTGTAACTTCTGAAATTGAAGTTGCAAAAATTTAGCAGGTTCAACTCTATTGCAGGTTTTGCAGGAAAATATGCACATACTTTAAAATTATAAAAATGGTTGAATCATGTTTTAAAATTAATATTATTGATTATGATGGTAAATTATCTCTGGATTGTTGATCAGCTTATTCTAAGTAGGGTTGTTCAAAAAATCTATGAACCGAACCGAACCGCCGAACTGAACCAAACTTAAGTTAAAATAACCGAACCGTTATGTTTGGTTAATGAATCAAACCATATTACACGAAACAGTTCTAGAACCATACTGAACTGAAACCGAACCAAACCGAAACTGTAACCGAACTGAACCGAAACTGAAAATTAAAAATACTAAGATCATGTTTTAATTTTTATTATTTTAAAATTTTGAAAAATAGTTTAATGGTTCGGTTCTTTAATAAACGGTTCGGTTTGGAAAAATTGTTTTCTAACGGTTCGGTACGGTTCGGAATTTCTAAACAGTATACCAAACCAATGACTTTGGTTCGGTTCGGTTCTAAGTAAATTGAAACGGTTCGGTTCAGTTCGAGTATATTTTTATTATGGTTTGGTTCAGTTCGGTACGGTTTTCTCTATGTACTGTACCATGAACAACCCTAATTCTAAGGATGAAACAATGTACTCGTAACAAAGAAGATTTTGAAACAGATGATTGTTTGATTGTAATCAAATATTAAACCAGTTTAAAAGAAGTTGTGATTATAATAAAAATGGTTAAATACGTTTATAGTCCTTATAAATATTTCAATTTTGTTTTTAGTCCTTCAAAATATTTTCTGCAAAGAATGACCCTCCTAAAATTTTTAATCCACATTTTTAGTCCCTCGTGCAACTTAGAGACAGTTTTTATAACTCAATGACAAAATTAACGATGGTTTTAGCGACAATTTTAACTTAGTGACTGAATTAGCGACAGTTTTAGCGACAGTTTTAGTATTAGGGACAAAAAGTGTGGGAGAAAATTTTAGGAAGACCATTCTTTAAATAAAATATTTTAACAAACTAAAAACGAAATTTAAAATATTTAAAAGAATCACAAATATATTTAACCCTAATAAAAAATTGCACCAAACCAAAAAAAAATATATAGCAGTTCAATTCAACAAAGAAACATACTTAGCACTTTTTTGTTATTTCTTTTTTTAGGAACAATTGGATATTAGACAACAAAAATTTGATTTAGCAGCAAATGAAGTCAATAAAGTGTACATGTTTTATAAGCAGCAAGTGAAGTCGATCTCTAGCACACAAGTTGAACTTTTCAATTTGATTGCTCTCAAATTCAAAAAAAATTAAGAGGGTGTTTGTTTTATGGATACAACTATTATTTTTAAGAATGTGACATTGGAATTCATATATTTCTTTATTTGTTTTAAGTTTTGATAATTTATGTCTGGGTATTTTTTATTCTCAAAAATATGTTTAGGTCTTGAATTTCTTCATTTTTATTTCCATGTCAAAGAATGAGAATCTTATATTTTCATTAAAATATAAAATAATCAACCATAACCTCTCACTCCTATGTTATTTTAACACATTTATTTTTTAATTTTTAATTTTTAAAATTTAATTAAAATAAAACTTAAAAATATTCCCAAAAACTTTATTTATTTGCCACACACTTTGTTGGAAATAAAGTTTCTGGCAATAATATCTTTAAGGGGTGTTTGTTTCAAGTTTAGAAATAAGATTTTTGGAAATAGATAAACAAGAAATAAGTATATCCATGTTTATGACAAGATTGAAAATAATTATTCTTGAGTATAGAGATTCCAAGGAAAAAATAACTTCTCATAACTTCTCATATTCTAATGAAATTATTCCTCTGTAAAAGGATGGGAATATGGATTCCCATGAAATTTTATAAATTTTTTTAAAAAAATTAATTAAAACCTCATTTTTTTTAAGAAATATCAAAATGTTTGCCAAACAATTTTTCGAAAAATTTCTTAGAATAAATTTTCTATCTTTATTTTCTCGGATAAGTAATTTCTAAAAATAAATTTTTGATTCCGCGAAACAAACACCCCTTTAAAAATGATATTCCTGAAATTATAATTTTAATCATCAAACAAACATATCATAAGTAAATTCTATGGTGCATAAAACATAAGTTGATGGTTTAATTGATGTAAAGATTGTGAAGACTCTCGCCAAATTATCCTCATCAGTCATGTCAAGATGAAATATGCTAGAGCTCATGCATTTTATGACCAAACATGTCAAGCTTCAAAGTGCAGGGACTTGTGTACTTATCAGGCATAGTTAAACCAAATAAAAAAAATCCAGCTAAACAAACCACCATTAAAGTGTAGAGATCCAAGAAAGCCAATATTACACTCTCATTTCCTAGATGAACCTCTCAAGACAATTACATTTTGCCCATCACAAGCCTTCTTGTTCTAAGACACTCACTTCGACACACAAGGCATATATGTATAGCAGTACAAATAACATATTAGTATAAGTACCATATCAGAAGAACTTTTATAATCCAAAAAAACTATTTTTTTTTGTAAGACACCATAATAACATTGAAATTTTTATATCAAATTACACATGGTACAAATTAGAAAACCTTCTTATCCCTAAAACTGAATCTTTTACAACTAAAATTCATTACAACTAAACAATTTTCAATTTCAATCGATCAATTTTTAATCTTCCATTTCAAACTTCGAATTGAAAAATAGAGAAAGTCGCGGCACAAAGGAAACACAGCTATGATGGCAAGACAAAGACACCAGACTTCGAATTAAAAAATAGAGAAAGTTGCGGCACAAAAGAAACACAGCTATGATGGCAAGACAAAGACACAACGGCTGAAAAGGGGATGAAACAAAGCAACAAGTTACAGACTATGGTGCGATGAAACAAGGCGACAAGCTACAAACTATGGCACTAGGAAGCAAGACGATGATTTGAAAATACATAAGCGGTGGCAAAGAAGCACGGCGGCAAGAGGAAGACACAATGTTGTGACAATGAGAAAAGTTAGAGAGAAGATGTTGTCCGTGGAAGAGGGAAAAAAAACTAAGAATACTGAAATTTTTATTGTTTTTAAGCCGTTTATTTGTTTTCTGCCACATGTCAAACATACGTGAAACAAACTGAATAACTGGAGGAGATTAGAATTGGAGCAGATCTTAACTCCTCAAGGTCCACTAGAAGTTATAAGTATTATCTAAATAATTTCTTATGTCCAAGCATTCACGGAGCAATACCTAAATCCTTTATGCAACTCGGCGGACATCGCTGCCTTGCAACATCCTCAAGATTAATACGGATGTTGCTATAGACTCAAATCACAGTCGTGGCTTTGGTTGTGTCATTCTTGATCACAAATGGAACTTTTGTTGCTGCATAGTGTTATAGACAAGATATAAAATGCAGGAATAGAGGGTTAATGATACTTGTAACTAAACAAACAATGATTGTACTTGATATTAATGTTTACATGCACAAGATCTCTCGTTCTATGGTGCTGATATCCGATCAAGGCACAAATTGAGTAAAAAGTTTAACAGAAATAAAAATGATGAATCCACCATTTTCATCTTTTCTTAAAACCATACTTCTTTCGTTCGTAGAATAAATCAGTTTTGGCACTACCTAAGTTAACAATCTTGGGGCAACCATCCCTATCTTTCTCCTGCTGTGTGCATTCCTTGCAGTAGTAAGCATCTGAAATTCCTACTCCTCCGCATATGACACATCGACCTTGAAATGATCCATAGTTGCACTCATCACAGACCCTGACAAGTGTACATGGACGCACATAAGAGTCGCATATCACACACTTGCCGTCACATTTCTCACACAATCGTCCGATAGCAATTCCTGGCTGCTTACGGCACATGATCAAATCAGGATGATGTTTGGCCATGTTTTCAACAACCTGCTAGATGCTGAATTTATGCACAAAATGATAAGTGTTGTATACAATTGAAAATTGAGCAAAATATAATTTTGTAAAACAACTTATAGCATTAAATTTTGCAACAAAATATTGGGATAGCTTCATTGTAATCTTGGTATTAATCTTTCCTAGTAGATATGCAAAATGCAAAAGGGACTGAAATCTATTTTAATCAGTAGATTATGTAGTCTCTTCATCACATTAGCTAAAACGATGAGCATGATATTCCATAAGAACATGGATTCAGGTCGTAGCTAATAATCATAACAAACAACCGACTACCTCAAGAACATAAAGAACCACTGCACCTGGAAGTATTCAATGATATTCTTTCTTTCTTAGCAAGTTGCCCACATAAGGTTAACCAAAAGTGACAATTTTACCACCCCACAATAGGCTCCAGAATTGGCAGAGGAAGAGCTATCAATCCTAGCTAGCTCATAAACCTTCAAAAGCCTAATAACATGTTTGTACGCTTTGCCTGCCTTATAACAGTAACATCCTTAAAACTATTAGAGAGTATAAACTACAGTCCTACACCATATAACTCACCCTCATACAGAGAGTAAAAGCCTGTATGAAAATTCAGGTCAATACATGTTGATGAATTTTGAAATGTCTAATGTGTCTAGTTATCAATGACAATGATTTGCCATTCACTTTTTTGTTTGAGAAATGCCACAATGTCACAGGAATCTCAAATAAACTTATACAACTGAGTACTACCAAAAAGTCTAAAACCTCTAACATGCTCTAACTCCGAGCACTGATTTTTTTAATTCAATATCCATTAGTATGAGCACTAAAACAAGTACAACTCATGTTTAAAGGTAAACTAATTCTAATACAGAAAGGATGAATTTTAAATCAAAACTCTTCCCTACAAAATTTAATAAAAATTAAAACCCAGAATAATGGTAAATTAACCCACACTTTACTCATCCATGTGAACTCTTCAAAAAAGCCAAAGTCCGCTCAAAGAAGATCCCACGATGCCAAAAAGTTCAGGCTAAAGCCAGAGAAAGTATTAGAATACGTATCCCAGTTTAATCCTTTATCCTTCCATTTTGCAGGGTATTCTTGAAAACCAAACTTCCATAAAGTGAAAAAGTTTAACCATTCTATAAGATGAAGGTTCAGTAATCATAGTATATTCAGTTAACGTAAAACCTTCCTCACATTTGTCCTAAAATGACATTAGCTTAAGTTCTTCTTCCAATTGTTAATGTTTCTTGTATAATAATTAAGCATCCGGAAGATGATCGTGAGGTATTTAAACATCATTCCTAATTTCCTTTAACCTACTAAGACAACCATGGTATTCTGCAGCATCCTGATTAAGCATCAACTTTCTAAAGCTTGCCTGAGTGTAACCCGATGTGTGTTCATCAATTGAAGCAGCCATAAAAACAAACCAAAATCAAGCAAACTTAACACAACTTAATGCACAACATCATTCTACATTTTTATGGATGCTTCGAGGATAACATATGTGAACCTTTTTCTCCTAACAATCAAGCAAAAGGAACCCCCTATGACAGTGAAACTCAACTAATTATTTCTTCAAAGCAGCGGTTAGTTTCAGTTCAGTAACATATTAGCTATAATTCAAGCATAACAGCAGTTGTTCTTACTACAATCAGCTGCTACAGCAGTGATGTGGTTTTTCCATATTATCCAAAAGGATTGCACTAACATGGAAGGTTTTAAAAAACGGTCTTTACGATGTCAATACCGTTTTTCACCGTTTTTATGATGAAAAAGAAACTGTGGCGACAACCGCAATCACTATTGCAACACCTGTACCCACCAAAATCGTGAAAGGTGGCTGCAAAGATACGGTTCTTTTTCGTAATCCAATTTTTTTTCTAGTGAATCATGGCAACTACAAACAGCACCACTAATCATGAAGCACAATAAAATCAAACTCCTCTTGTGCATAGTAAACGAACGTTATCAATATTCCCTAAAACTCATCATAAATTGGTGCCATTTTTCCTCTTAACCGCTTTCAAATCAAACCAGAACGAGTGTAAGCAAAAATGAAAACCTAAAAATTAACAATAAGCAGTGATTGGAAACAAATTGGAAGAAAAATTAAACTTTATAGCATTAACCACATGATAAATGGGTAAAAAAAATCAGAAACGAAAATCATGGCTAAAGACATAGTAAAAAGAAGAAGAAGAAGAAGAAAGCTAACCTGTAATGAGTAGAGGAGTAGAGTTAAACGATGTCGCTTTACCTGAACTAAGAACCTTGTGCTGTGGAGGAGGTAATGAAAAAGAGAGAGAACCGAAAACACACAAAGTGAGAAAGTTGAGTAATGGAATGGAACTTTTCAAGAGTCCAGATTCTTGAGCTAAGGCCCAATACAAATTTACTTGCTGATGTTATTTGCACCCTTGATATTTTTAATGGTTAAATAAATAAATAAAACAAAAGCTATGTTTTGATTATACTGTAAAAAAAAATTATAGATGGATTAGATGAATATTCAAGTATTAAAAAAAATATAATAATTAATTGATTAGATAAAAAATTGTAAATAATTTTTTAGTAAATTAGTAATAGATTGATAAATAATTTTGATTAGTTCATTATTATTTATATTCAGTTATTTAAGGTGATTGTGTTCTTCTAAGGATATTTTGGATAAGTTTCTCTTTAGAGTAAATTTATTCAAGAGAAATGTGATTGTCGACCATGATCGTATTTTGTGTTTCTTTTGTAGTATTTCTGTCGAGATGACGTTTCACTTGTTTCTCAACTGTGACTTGACTAGTACGGTCTGGTATAGGATTTTTAGGATTTTCAGTTGGTTTGGTTTATATATAATTCTTCCTATGGACGCGAATAGTCTTTTTGAAAGTTTCATATCTTTAGGTGGTAGAAAGAAGTCTATAGGGGGACTTTATATGATTTGACATGCAATGGATTAGTCTATTTGGAGGGTTAGAGATGAAGTCATAATTTTTAGGTCTTTAACAAACGTGAAAGATGTGGAGGAGAAAAATATTTGTTGGTTTGGAAATGATTTTTAGGGAGATCAGCTGAATACTCTTCCACCTTCAGAGAATGACTTTAAAATCCTATCCTTTAAATTAACCAATAGTGAATTGAGATTTATGGCCAGGTTGTGAGTGTGGGTGTTCCTTTATTTTTTTATGATAGTCTTTGATCCGGTATTGAAAGTCCTACTGGCTTAAGATCTAACTTATTCTTCATTATGGTGTAATTTTAAGGGAGAGTTTCTTTGCAGTTTAACTCGTGGTGGCTTTTGTGGTTTTTGTGATTGTATTTATGTCTGCTTTAGTTTGTTTTTCTTGAAGTATGGGGTTTAGCTTTCAGTACATCTTGTGCCATTTTTACGCTGGACTAATCCCTCCTTTCTCATTTTAACTATATATAATAATTATTGTCCTTTAAAAAAATATTTATATTCTTCCAATGCATTAATTTTGTCATAGTAAGAGGCAATCAAGTTCCTTAGCAGGATTAGTAGCCTGTTATTGAAAAGAAAATTAATTTTATTTGAAGTTGAAGCTTCTTTAGTTCATTGTAAAAAAAATTCTATTAAGTGACAAAAGTGGATATGTGAATGGATTAGTACAATCATGGTCCTCATAAATATGAGTCTCTCAAAGAAATTCAAAATTGGTATGGAATTAAGAAAATCTATGTGGGATGGGAGTAAAGATAAGTGATGGGATTGTTACCAATTTTTGACAGATTCTTAGATTGATGAAGAAATACTGCATAATATGTTTCGAAGGTTATTTGATATATATGAATATAAAGAGTCTACATAAAACTAGTTGGTGTTAATGTGGGTGAAACAATAACTAATTGGAAATGGAGAAGAATGTTTTTCTAATATGAGACATAATTGGTAGAGATATGCAATTGAATGATGTTAAGAGTGTTAATTAGAGAAAGAGAAATATATAGGAGGGAGTGAAGAGATGGGAGGGTTTGGTGTACTCAATGAAATAGGTTTACTACATTTTAAGTGCTAGAGATACCGAAGAAGTGGATACTATTATGTGTCAGTTAAACACCCAATAAAGAGAGGTTTATTTATCACTTCAAAGAGGCCCAACAACTACTTAATTCATAGGTATAAATACTTCTACATGCATAAGATCTAGGTACACACATACTTTTCATACTTTACTATACCTTTTTGGATTTATTAAATGACTTGAGCATTGGAGTGTTAATCTTGCAGGTCCACCCCCAAAATCCACCGCATCAAAGACTTGCAACATCAAATCAGGAGTCCAAAATCATAATTCAAGCATAATTTTGGTTCCTGTCTGGAACACTGGCGTCATCTGCGGGAAATAACTACTGATTCTCGCAAAATTCTGCGATCAGATCCAGTCTAATTCAAATCCATATCGTAGTAGTAGAACCCTTCCATGGAGAAAGTGACTCAGGATTTTGACCCTTTCTCATTCCTCTAAATAACTTGTTCAGACACTATTTCCAATCTCGATGGTCGATGAGATCAAAGAGACGTCACTAAGGCAAGGAGATTTTCTCGTGCTAAACTCCACCTAGTACATTGTACAGATCGAAGAGTGAGAAGATGACAGACTGATATTAGATTTTTGTTACCACGAGAAGGTAGACAGAATCTCAAATGCTACATTATTGTTAGTCATAAAAGCCACCATCACAAAACACATAGTATTAGGCCTCTTGATAGACAAAGTAAGTGCATGTAACATGATGTACTTGGAAATATTCAAAAGACTAGGTCTACAGATGCAAGATCTAAAATCATGCGAATACAAGAACCTTCTGGAGTTCAATGATTCTACTACTCAATTATGTGAGGGTATCGATGTGACAGTTTCGCTCAGAGAAGGAGAAGATGGAAAAAGAAAAAGTGTGTACTTCTTGTCAGTTCCTTATGGAAGTGTCTTCAACAACAACAACCTTGGGAGACCTTTCTTGGCAGCATTGAACGTTATGGCCTACCTGGTCCACCTCGAGATGGAATACCATGGTAATGGCGACAAGCCATTTACCATAAACTGAAACTCCAAAGACTCAACACCATTTCTAAGGCCGCAGAGGAAATCCTAGAGGAAATTAATGTGGTCAGTCTCGATGCCCTGAAAGATGTTATCGGCCTAGATGAACCCATCCCATTCAACAAGGAAAAGGCTACGAGGCTAGTTACATATGGAGAATTTGAAGTTATCTATTTTGATGATAATCCTTTTCGATTGCTAACGATAGGCGTCAGTCTCCCAATCAAAATGAGAGAAGGGCTTATCAAATGCCTAAAATCTAACACATACCTTTTCACCACACGAGAAGCCTAACATTGACCCGAGAATGGCATACCATAAGTTGAACCTCAATCCTGGTGCTCGATATGTCTCTTAACGAAGGAGACGTCAATCCCTTGAGAAAGTCGATGGAACAACCAAAATGGTTAAAGGTTTTTTAACTACCAAATTCATCACCAAAGCAGGATACACTGAATGGGTCTCTAACTTCATGCTAGTTAAAAAGCTTTAAAGAAGTGAATGATATATGTAGATTACACAGATCTCAATCGAGCATGCTCTAAAGATTCTTACCCCTGCTGAATATAGACAAATTGGTGGATAATTTAGTTGGCTATAAACTTCTATTGTTTATGGGTGCTAATTCTGGTTACAACTAAATACCCAAGTATGAACCAGACAAAAGAAAATCGACCTTCATGACCGAGTGAGCGAACTACCAATATGACGTGATGCTCTTCAGGCTGAAGAACGTAGGGGCAACATATTAGAGTATGATAAACAAGATGTTTCATAAGGAAATAAAGGAGGTGTTGTAGTTTTACATGAATATATGATTGTAAAGTCCAACGAATAAGGTCTACGCGGCCAACACCTTGACAGAGTATTTTGAAGAGTGCGATAATATAACCTAGAAAAGTACACTTTCAGAGTTTGAGCAAGCAAGGTTTTGGGATTATACCTAATAGAAAGAGGGATCGAGGCTAACTCTGACAAGTGCGAGGCAATCATCAAGATGAATTTCCAATATACCAAGAAGAAGGTTATCAAACTTAATAAGATATGAACTGCTATGGACCAATTCATCTCAAAATCCACTCAACACGCATTACCATTTTACACGTTGTTAAGGAAGGAGGCACAATTCAAGTGGACCCCAGAATATGAATAGGATTCCCATCCATAAAGATCTTTTTATCGACTCTGTCGATCCTTACACTATCAACCAATGAGGAAATTTTGTGCCTCTATCTCGTCGTTCCTGAGGAAGCCTCCAACGCCTTATTAATCAGGGAGTTGGATCCTCTATAAAGTTCAATGTAATTCATCTCCAATGCTTTGGCCATATCAGAAAATGAGGCCCTATCATTAGTGACTACATACTGGAAACTAAAAAGGTATTTTCTAGCACACTCTATAGTTGTACGGACTGAATTTCCCCTGAAACAGGTATTACACCATCTAGATCTTGTTGTCTGGTTAATGAAGTTGGCCATCGAAATGTATGAGTTTGAAGTCTCTTTCAAATCAAGGAATGATTTTAAAGCACATTTGTTTGCTAACTTCATATCCAATATGGCACTCATTCTACCAAAGCCAGCCCACACGTGGGCTGTGTTCATGGACAAATCTCCTAATAACTGAGGAAATGGAGTCGGTCTGATTCTGAAGAATGAAGCCGACTTAATGATTTAAGTCTCTCTAGGCTATGAATTTCAGGCCACGAATAACCAATCTAAGTATGTGGCAGTTGTTGTAGGGCTTACCCTAGGAGTACAAGTGGGAGCAGAAAATATCAAGATAAAAATAAATTCCCAATTTGTAGTCTCCCAAGTCCCAAGCGAAGGGAGAAGCCCAAACCAGATACACATTGTTACAATAATACGTGGCAAAGGCTAGGGAAGATCTAGCTAGATTCAAGAGGTATGAATTTGAACACATTCCAAGGAAACATAACACTTTGGTAGATGTCAACTATAAGCTCTCAAGCACAAGGGATTCAGGATCAATCACTCCTTCATCTAGAAAAGTCTTAAAAAGTCAAGCATTGAAACTTCTGAAGTCACTATAATGACTATAGGCGATATCACTCAATTTTATTGGATATTATCCATTAAGGCATACATAAAGCAAGGCATACTCCCGCAAAAAGAGTCATGTCAACGCCCATGTCGAATGTCGTAAAGAAGAAGAAGAAGACACTACTACAAAATACACATTCGGTAACATAATATTACCACAGCCATTCCATCCACCATTGTAATATATGAAACTGGATGCGCCTAATACTGATTTATTTTTTTAAAGTCATTTTATCACGGTTGATAGACACAACCGTGGTGATAGAGTGAGTGGTACATGGTTCGAATCCTGACATCTACATTTTTTCCATTTTTTCTATTACAAAAAGCGTGTGTCACTTAAATTCATAAATAAATAAATAATTGAAGATTATTTAATCACAGATTTAATAATTAACCATTGTAATATTATCTGTACAACCTTTGAACTTCCCTAAAGAGATAAACGTTCTTCCCAACTATAATGAAGATTGAAAATTTTCTTCAACTTTCAAGACGGTCACAATGTCATTCAAGAATATCAACCATTGGAATTAATCATTTCAAGCATTAAATCATCAGATCTTTCATCTTCATCCTCTTCTATAAAGGCACTATTTCATATAATGAATTTCCATTTTTTCCAAACTATTCTTCTTAACTCCATATAGCAACATGAGTTCTCCATCTGAAAATGCTAACATAAATATCTCAACTGAAGTCACCACAGTACAACACAATGATCAGCAGTCAACTGAGGAGGTCTAGCCATCTGGATCGATTGCTGTCAGGGATACACTTATGGTTAGGAAGGCCAAGAAGAAGAAAAAGAAGAAGCTGAAGAAGAAGAAGAAGAAAAAGGCGCCCAGGAAGATTTGTTACTATGATTCTGATGAGGGTAGTGAGGAGAGAGTCATAGATTATGAAGATTCCTTTGCTGCTAGGGGTTATTATTTCGACATTGACAATATGTAATGAAATAATGTATGTACTCCGCCCTCTTAATGAAAATATTTATTATTGTTATATATACTCTTTCATTTATATCACTATATATTATTGTTTTACAAAAAAAAGTACAAGCCAACAAAAATAAAAACAACAATCACAACAGTAATGAAAAATAACAATAACAATAATTAATACTTCTCTAACAATTGGGTTCATAAATAAAAAAAAAATTGTGAGAGATTTAACCACAATTTTACTAAAGAACCATTGTAAAAGTTAAGTATTATATCACGATTTTTCTTTCTAACTGTGATGAAATGTGATATTTTTACTATATAAGCAAAAATATCTATCGTTCAGTACATAACAATCATTTCTCTCAAATGAAAACCCTAACATATTTCACTTTTCTCTCTCATAACATAATCCTAACATCCATGTCACTCTTTAAGCTTTCTTAAACCTTCAGATTCGTCTTCACCAATCGCTATGATACTCTTTAATCATATTTCAGGTTCGTTCATTAAACTTATGCTTCGATTTCGTTTACATTTCTTGTTACAAATGGGTTATCATTTTTTTATTTGGTGAATGTTCTCATTTTTTTTAAATTCGTCTTCACCACCTTATCAAAGCGTATACTTTGGCTATGATACATATGGTTTGTGTAGCTATGAAGAAAAATACAAGAAGTATGAAGTTATTGTGTTAACTTCATTCACCTTGTACTTATTCTTCATAGCTTCATAAACTAGATGAAAATCATAATTTGTTTCAGATCCATGATTAGTTTAAAAAATGTGTATTCTTTAAACATTACATAATATCTTATGTTGTTTTATGCTATTGTATGTTGTTGTTGTATGTTGCTATTGTTGTCCTTGAACCTTATTTTGTTATATGTTAATGTGTTGTTGATAAATGTTGTTGTATGTTGTTGTTGTTGATTAATTTTTTAAGAATTTAAAGAACAAAACATTGCTAAGTCACAAGAAAAAAGCTTCTTGTGACTTAGCAACATTTTGTTCTTTATAAAATTCTCAAAATATTACATAATATCTTGTGTTGTTGTATGCTGTTGTATGAAGTTGAGTTTATTATATGCTATGTAGATTGTTTGTTTCACTAACCCTTCACTGAAAATACATTTCATTTAATTTGACATTATAATCGTAAAATTAAGTTGTATTTGAAAACCAACTTATATCAATCAATGTTTTCTTAATTGCATTCGTCTCATCATTCATCTCCGGCTATTTAACATATATGATGTGGTTCAATAACCTGATTCCTTCAAGACATCCATATCTTCACTTATAGTTTAATTTTAATAACAATAATTTAATGATATTATTCAAATTAAACTAGAATAGAAGGAATTAATGTGATGAAGGGCTTAGATCATTGAACCATATTCTATATGTTAAAGAGCGGGAAATGAATGATGAGACACATGCAATTTGGAAAACAATGGTTTGTGTAAGTTGGTTTTCAAGAATAGTTTAATTTTCATGTTATATACTTCTTCATCAATTTGAATGGCTGTATGTTGTTGTGAGGTATATTAAAAAACAAGAAATCTACATATTATATAATAAACCCTGGGTACTTTCTACAACGGTTATTTATAATAACCGTTATAAAATGTTATTTTCCTAAAGGTACATACCACCACGGTTAGTTAAAGAAACTGTGATCATATATAGCGCGCATTCAGGTTTTCTACAATAGTCGTAAGACCGTGATTGTAAGTTGCGCATAAACAACCACACCTTACATAACAACAGCAGATCACGCGTGATGTTATTCCTTTTCCAACCGTTATTGTATATGTTTTCCATAGTAATGAGAAGAAGAAGAAGAAGAAAAAGAAGAAGAAGAATAAGAAGAAGAAGAAGAAGAAGAATAAAAGGCAATGTCTATCCTTGCCAGAGTACATGAAGGAATATCCAGACAACATGTAGGCGCACCAGCGCTAGCAAAGAAAGTCCTTATGTCCAAATATTTTTTCCTTCCATGGTCCAAGATGTCAATGAGTAAGTGAAGAGGTGCTATCAGTGTCAACACCATGGGACGTCCATAGCACACCCTCATCAAAGTTACACGTGCTAAATTCACCATGGTTGTTCTCTATGTGGGTATGGACATCCTTGTCCCCTTCTTCCGAGCACAAGGACAACTTAAATATGTGACTGTGAGAGTTGATTAATTTACCAAGTGGGTGGAAGTTGAAGCTCTAGATAAGATCATGAGTTGATATGTTTTACAAATTTAAAAAAAAAAAAAATCTTAGCTAGGTTTGGAATCCCTAAATCCATCATGGAAAATAATGGAACTTAGTTCACCGACATAAGAGGAGTTAAGGGTAAGAACAAACTGCGAATGAGGTGTTGTTGGTAGGGTTGAAGAGAAAGCTACAAATTGCCAAAGGAAACTGGGCGGACGAACTCCCCCACATCCTTTGGGCATACCAAAAAGCCCTCATTCACCAACAAGTCAAACCCCCTTTCGATTGACATACGAGGTTGAACTTGTCATTGCATTGGAAATTGAAGAACTGCTTATTCTAATGTTTGATAAATGAGAAAGGGATCCTCTATTTGTATGACACAATTTAGCTTTAAAAGGAAAAGATTCATGGGTCTTTTAATGCTGATAATCAATTAGGCAATCAACATAATCAATTATCTAGTCCAAAAATGGGAGGTTTTAAAAATATTTGTTGCATAACCGACTATTAACCCAAATAACTGATTAATGAGGTGTTACAAAATGAATAATTGATTATGTCTAAGGTTTAATCGATTATACAATGTAAGAAGCCAATTAGCTAGGCACAAAAACATTTCATTTTGTGATTTTCATAAAAGGAGGGAGTATTTTTAAAGGGTTGAAAGTGTATGTGATTTTCCTTAGTAATGTCGAGAGTTCGTCCTATACCTTTGCAGACACTGATCATTCAACCCAGACTTAGAGAGTTTTTACAATTTATCTTTTTCACAGTTTTGAACCTTTAGGTTACTTGCCACATTATCTTTGAATTTAGCACTTCATTGAAACCTTGAACCCTCTTTTGATGAGGCTTGAGATAACTCTTCAATATAAGTACCATTATGAGACAAACTGCTTGATCAAAGATTTTCACTGACTTCAATGAACATCGCTTGACATAAGGTGTTATCCTCCAAGATAGACATAGATAATCTTGATCTCCAAGCAAAATAACTTGATCATAACTTGATCAACACTTCTCATGAAGACTTTATTGCAGAGCTTTGTCAACATTAAAACCTAACTAATAGGTTGCTTCAGACTTCATACCTGCAAGCACATAGATCCATAAGGACTACCATTAGGAGCTAATCCAAGAAGGTGTGTTACATGGAAGTTGATTATCAAAATTTGAGAAGGAAATTATTACTTTGGAAAGACAAATATTTATCAATTGGTGGTAGAGTTACTCTTGTCAACTTCCCTATAAGAATCATTCCATTATATTATTATCATTTTACAAGGTTCAAAAGAAATCCTCTACTCCCTTAGTAGCATTCAATGTAAATTCCTTCGGAGCCAGTGATCAAACAATAAGAAAAATAGCCAGGTTCGATAGGATAATACATGCAAAAGGAAAGATGAAAGTGGGATTAATGTGAATAATTTAGAATCATTCAATAAGGCGTATCTAAACAAAATGGAAATTATGTTTCTTGCATGACCCTTACGCCATTTGGATATAGATACTAGAATACATGTATGGGACACTCAACTCAAAAATCACAAATAAATCGAAAATCATTTTTAGGTGCAAATATCATGTATGATGGAAAGATATAATATTAAGTGATCATAGTTCATTCGATAATAATAACGTCGAGAGATGGTTAGCAAATATTAGTTTCTAACATGATAATTGGATAGGGGTTGAACCGTTAAAAATGTATATTCTTAAATTTGATTGATATTGTTGTACACAAGAATTATAATATTGTTAGCATGTTACAAGCTTCTAATTGGAAAGGGAATTGAGATTCCTTATGAACCATAGAAGTACCAAATGCTGGGTTGGGAAATTTTGTTAGGTCGAGTACTGACTATAGTAGAATTACTTGGCAAAGTCTTCATCTAAAAAATAATGAGGTAAAATGCATATTTTGCAGTTTTCCAAAATCATGCAATCATTTACTTTTCCAATGTAAATTCACAAAGAAAATATGGAAAAATGTATTCAAATGAATGAAGACTAAATATCTCTAGTTCAACAACATGCTGAAAGGCAATAATAAGAAGAGGGAAAAAGGTTTAATTTAGATTGCAATGATATAGAATGTATGGGAGATGAGAAATGATATAATTTTTATAGGAAATAAAGATCTTTAGAAGGTAATAAATGATATTAAGTTCATCTCGTGGTCCTGGATCAGTTGTAAAATGGTTCAATTGGTAGAAAATTGGTGGAATAACCTGCATGAAAGTTATGCATTGATAAAATGGAATAATTTAAGTTGGTGTAACTGGTTACAACAAGAGTGTAACCAATTACCACTCCTTCAATAGAGTTCATAATCAAACAAAGGTATCGTGTAACCGATTACAAGTTTTGTGTAACCAGTTACCGCCCTCAACTTTTCATTTTTTAGAAGTTATCAACTTCCTATAACCAGTTACAAGTTTGGCATAACCGGTTACAGGGTTGTAAAGTTTTAATTTTCTCATTAGTTAGTTAGCCACATTGTTTTGTATGATTGTTTGAATACTCATGTTAGGCCAACAATAAAATAACACCACATTTTCACCATAATTCTCTCTAATTCACTCATTTTCTCCACCTTTCCATTATTCATCATTATCTTATGATTGGGTTTTTCCCCATACATTTGGAATCAAGAACCTAGTTCATTGATCAAACACTTAGAGTGCAAAAATGATTTCCATCTTCACGTATCCATGCAAATCTCCCAATTCTCAATTCTCGATGCAAATATTTCATCCATCTTGAAATCTAAATTGACTTGGATGTTGGAGTGCAAACCTTGTAGGTACACCTCGTACTTTCGTATCGGAGATCAACACCACCGATTCAGGATTTTTCACCATCGATATACATCATTTTTGGTTCTAGAACGGAACAAATATTATTTTTAGTTATGAAGAAATCAAATTACTACTCTCAATTAAAATTGAATTGTTACATATGCACACATATTAAACAACATCTATGAAGAGAAAAAATACAAAGACTTTTCGTCATAAAGTTAACCTACAAACGAGGATTTGTCTTTCTTCCACGAAGATCTTTTTAATTATCATATTAGATATACCATATTAATATTCCCTTCTTAAATAACTCCTCGTTTGCATATTTCAAATGCATGCATTTATCTGTATTAATCTGACGACTCTTGTGGAAACGACATAATATTGTCTTATCGATCTTAACTAATTCTTTTATCGAGTAAGGGTTTCTTATCCCGACTTTCTTTATGCCAGTGTTGGAACATTCTTGCAAATATTTTTCTTTGATGTGTTAAGTAGGGTGTAAGTTTAAAACCTGGCTCGCGACCCATTGTCTCCCTTGTCCCGTCGTCAGTTATGGTCATTTTCTATCAGTCAGTTGTCCTTGTGATCATTGATCCTCGACCCTCTTCCACCACTTCAGCCATGAATTCCTCCTCATAGTTAATGTATAGCTGAGCTCTGGTCAAGAGGTCGTTAAATCTCATATGTCGTTCCACAACTAATTTCTCGTGAAACATACAAATTGATCTTAGTTCTTCCTTGAATATCTAGCATTTTAGCTCATCCTTTGTCCCTCATACTTGTATAAACATCTTAGTGAATCAGTCTATGTATTCTTGTAGGGTTTATCTTTTATTTTGGTGAATTCTAATGAGGATGCCTATTGTCGCAGGTTGCTATTTTTTGGGCGCTGAATTGGGGAATAAAAGAGTCACAAAGCTTTTTCCAAGAGTTTATATGACCAATAAGCAAGGTCCTGAACCACGTCATGGTGGATCCTTTAAGGTTTAGAATGAACAATTTAAACTTCACCAAACGTTGGGGGAGGTGATAATAAAGCATAATATCCACATGTTCGATGTGCTTGTATGGATCTCCATATCCGTTGTATATGTCTAACAGGAAGGTTTTTTTTCTGAGACTTCAAGATCCGACTGTCGAGGATACAACTAGAGAGTGGGTTTCTCATTCGTCTAAAATCTTGTATTTCGTCGTCGTGTATGTCTTCCCTTTGGGAACGAGGCGATGAAGATTGGTGAAGATGACATGCTCCCATGGGAGTAAGGCTAACACCTTTTTCTTTGGAATCAAGTATAAGAGATCGACTTTCTCGACATAAAAAATAATCTCAAGAACTAGGAGATGCCTGGTTAAGGAGGTGGAATCGACAAGGATTGGTCATGGTGTGGTTTTGCGACTGTCGTGCGACGTCTGCTCGTGTAGGGATTGGAGCATATTGTAGGTTGTCTTCAATTCCGAGGAGTTTTTTGGAAAAGGAACGCAAGTTTTGTTGATATACTTAAGTTGTATAAGTTGTTGAGAAGTTCATTTTCTCCTTGCATGCCTAGGTTGGTATGGAGTTGTTGGAGACTTTTAAGCATCTGCTGTTTAGGGATCGGAGGTTGCAATGCAAGTTGTTTCGAGGTTTGACCTTGCAGTAACTCTTGAGAAGATTTAAAAGTCTTAAGGACTTGGAATGTTCTTTGGTCGACAGACGAAAGAAGTGGATTATGGGGGAGTTGAAACGAAAATAGAAGTTATAAGAACTGAATAGGTTTCTTTTGTTGGAAGAGGTTAAGCCATTCTCGTTGGATCAGGAGTGTTAACTATCACAAAAACAGCGGCGGCGTTACGTTGGGCGGCTAACTGAGTAAACATAATGTTGCATTAGTTTAAGTAAGATCGACCGAACACAAAAGTAGAAAAAATATCAGTTAAAGCAGATGAGCGGTGAAAAGACAATGGTTTTTACGGGAATTCAAGGGAATTAGTCGTCGATTCCCACAAATAGCGTCATTATTCTGAGGTGGAACATGAAATACGTAGTGCCTAAGAAACAAGCTCTTTCAGTGCGGTGCCGAGAGCTTCTAGTATAACAAGATGAGGAGGACCTGTTAGATTAACACTCCAACGCATAAAGTCTAAAAGATGTAGTTTGAGAATGAGAGTACGATAACACCTCAAATGACATGTCCTTGATCTAATGTATGATGGACAATTGCAATTGCTACCGTCTAAACTGACATGAAAAATAGGGAGTCGTCTAATCAGATCTAACAATAAGCAAAAATCAAATGTCTGATCGATAGCGATATTCTACCTACTTTTTGTGTGCTATATAAATACTACAAATGGACCTCACGATTAGAACTTCTTCTATAAACATGTGACCAAACTTAAAAAATAATATCTATCTTATACACCATATGTGTGATGAAATTCAATTATGGAAATAAACTGTGAGATGGATAAAACAATTTAAAAAAAATCAACAATCGTTATACACCATTCTCTTCATAATTCATATGATAATTCAATGTATTTAGATTGTTCTAAAATAGTGAAAATATATAGGTGTATGCCATTTTAAAACTCAATTAAAATGTTAAAAGTAAATGAATATATCTGCCAAAAGAATAATAAATGAGTATAACTTTTCAGAATCTTCTATCAAGTTAGTCCGTATGGACACGTGTCGACTCCACAGCTCTTTCTTTAGTATAAAAACAATAAAATAAGAATGTATCACATGTACATATACTTTTCATTTTTCAACTTTTTTACACAAAACAAAAAAAATGAACAACATGGATTCTTACCCTCCAATTCTCCGCCACTAAAACAACCAACCACAAAACTTAACCAACCCGGATCCTAACCCGATTCATGTTTCAGATTTAGTTCCAACCATAGATCTCAAGCACTTAAACCATGAAGCTTGCAAGGAATGGGGTCTATTTCGTTTGGTGAACCATGGAATTCCATTGACCCTTATGAAACAACTTCAAGATGTAACGAAATAAGTGTTTTCTTTGTCTTTTGAGTCCAAACAAGAAGCATGCAAGAAATGTCATATCACATACTTTGGGGTACACCTGCCCTAACTCCATGTGGGAAAGCTTTATCAAAAGAAACTCAGAATATCAATTGAGTTGAAGGTTTTGATGTGCCATTGTCTAAACTCGATGAGTTTCAACATTAAGTTCCTTCACTTGAGTCCATAAGATACACACAAATTACCACTAATAACTTCTGTAGCACGGACTATATTATCGTATTGACGTGTCAGTATCAATGTCGTTTTTTTATGAATCTGATTCATTGTTAGCAACTTTGCTAATTTTGTTTTATTGTTTTGTCTCTTTGTTGGCCATCTTTTGTGTATGTGCATGTTTGAAAAATATGAAACATAGAATAATGGGTGCAAACATTTTGAATATGACATTTTTTGTTGTTGACCATAACATTGCATGAATGGGTGTTTCTAGTTTCTTTCTACCAATTGGGTTATGCGAATCCATTTGTGGATTATTATTAGATTTGATTGATGGATGAGTCATGAGTCTTAACGTGTAGTTTTATTTAATTTTTATACATTAACTTACTTTTTTAATAAAATTAATAAGAGTCGAGGAATACTACCATAGAAATTAAAAATACATGTACACTATTAAGTGTATTTTAGGAGACTTATTAAGAAATTAACTATAAATAATTTGTTTTGTTGAAAATATTAGGATAGATATGTCATGTTTTTTATGACTAATTTTAATTACCTTTGAACTTGGACCCGTTTATTTAAGGTTGTTTAGAATATTTATAAATTTTTTTAATTAAAAAATATTTAACCGTTTAATTAAAAGATTTTTTTAGAGTTTAATTTTACACTGTCAACCAATAGAAATATATTAATCTACCATGTCATACAATTAATCTAAAATTTACAGATGTGGCAAGATACATGAGGATAATTGGTTGACAGTGTAAAATAATTTTACATTTATACCGAGATACATGAGGATGATTGATTGACAGTGTAAAATTTTACACTTACACCAATTAAATTTTGTTTTTTATTATGTTAAAAATAAAATTAATACTTTGATTAAAAAACTACCTCTGAACTTGGACCCGTTTATTTAAGGTTATTTTGAAGATTTTAAAGAATATTTATAAATTTTTTTAATTAAATAATATTTTAACCGTTTTGTTAAAAGATGTTTTTTTATTATGTTAAAAATATTAATAAAAAAAGAAGCTAATTTTAATAACATTACTTATAACACCTATGATTTTTTAAACATATATTTTTTAAATAGGAAAAACTCTGATTTTTGTAACTAAATTAATAACAACTATTTTAACATGCACATACTTTTAATTTGAATATTTTTTTTCAATCATACTATATATGTTTTCTTAATTATAATAAACTTTTTTTTTTTTAAGAATTTGAAATAAACTGTTTCTTTGAGTGCATCTTAAAAAATTAAAGTTATGCTAGCTGAGAATATTTGTTAACCTTAATCAATTTTTAATAAAATAAAAAATTAGTTACTGTGCTAGTAATATACTAGTATTTACTTAAAAAAGAAGTAATTTTAAAACCTGTCATAAATGGGACCAATTGATTCAGAAACAAACAAGTGGTAAGAGACAAACATGGCTGCACACAAATGCTTAATAGGAAAAAACAATGGATGTGCACATAGAATGTTTGTTTTTAAATAAAGTCTCTTTAAAAACATTATATGTATTTAATATTAAATTTAAATACAATTATTGGTCCCAATTATAAGTGAATTGTTACACATGCACATAAATGATACAACGTGGAGGAAGAGACAGAGAATCTCAATATGCTACTTTGTTTTTATTTTTGAAAATTTTAATATTCGATCTTGCGATCGACTAATCCATAAAAGATCAATCTTATCGTCCATTAACAAGACTCTGTTTAATCTCGGAGCTTATGCTACTTTGTATTCCTTGGTGAAGGAGTTATGATTGAGAGCTCCAAGTACAAGCCTTTTACTTACAATGATTTCAGAGAACAAGTGCAACAAGACATCAAAGCTCTTGGGCATAAAGTTGGGCTTGCAAGGTTTCACCTCAACCAAGATTCTTAATTAAATTTAGTTATAAAGTTTAATATATAACATGTAATTTTAAAGCATAAAGTTCAAATAAATTGTAAAATGTCTTTTGGTAACATTTTACTTCAAAAAGAAACTCGACTTCCCTATATTTTGTTGAAATTGTTAGTGGAAAATATATTTGTTTATCTATCATGCTTTGTTGGCCACCATGTTTTAGCTTAGAGAAAAAAAGAAATGCACCCGTGCAAAATATTTTATACTGTCATCCAATCACAATCATATATCAGAATAAAATATATTTGTATTTTAAAAATACTATATTACATGACAATTATAAACATTTTAATTAGTTGCATATATAAAACTGTCTTACACTGACGGTGCATTACTATTAAACTCTTTAACTTATATAAAATATTATTTAGAAAAACTTATATAAAATATTATTTAGAAAAACTTATATAAAATATTATTTAGAAAATGTGATGTGGAAACTTCCATTTTATATATCTAAAAATAAGTTTGGTAATTTTGAAAGTAACATTGCTCTCAATCTCTAAGTGATAAGATAATTGTTAGTTACTAATTTACTATCCATTATTCTTCGAAGATATGTTTACAGTCTTTTGTAGACCCAAAAATATGATTTATTTATAAATTAACTTGACAATCAATCTAACTTTCGAGTCATATTTTTAATAATTTCAAACTAAAAAGTTTATGGTTTGAATTCTAAATACTCGTTGACTTGATTAAGAATTACAAATTTTGTAAAAAAATGTTAGAGACTACTATTAAGAAAAGGCAATTTTTTAATACACCACCTATGTTTTTCTTAGACACCACGCGAAATTCTGTTTTTGCCCCTAGTTTTCGGATGTGCACATTCGGACGCACCATTTTTTTAAAAAAAACGTTGATTTGTTCCGGATGTGCAAATCAGAAAAAATTCCTAATCTGCAGATCCAGAAAAAATAAAAAAAATCCATAAAATCATTTCCTGATCTGCAGATCCGGATAAAATCAAAAGTATTCCATAAAATCATTTACTTCTAAATATAATTAAATCCAATATAATTAAATCCAATATAGAAGTAAATCATTATATTGAAAAAAAAATCATTTAGAAGTAAATACCATATTAATCATTTAGATATAATTAATATCTAAATGATTTAATTATATCATATTAATCATTTAGAAGTAAATACCATATTAATCATTTAGAAGAAAAAAAATCATATTAATTTTAATTATATTGGATTTTAATTATATTGGATTTAATTATATCTAAATGATTAATATGGTATTTACTTCTAAATGATTTTTTTTTCAATATAATAATTTACTTCTATATTGGATTTAATTATATTGGATTTAACTATGTTTAGAAGTAAATGATTTTATGGAATACTTTTGATTTTATCCGGATCTGCAGATCAGGAAATGATTTTATGGAATTTTTTTATTTTTTCCGGATCTGCAGATCAGGAATTTTTCCTGATTTGCACATCCGGAACAAATCAACGTTTTTAAAAAAAAATTGTGCGTCCGAATGTGCACATCCGAAAACTGGGAGTAAAAACAGAATTTCGCGTGGTGTCTAAAAAACATGGGTGGTGTATTAAGAAACGCCCTTAAGAAAAAATACATGTAATAAAATAATAAAATAACTTTGAAGATTAAACTACCAAGAACTAATGTTAGAAATTGAAGAGAATTATAAAAAAAGTTAAAATAGGTTGCATACTTCATTCATTTATTACTGCAAAAGAGTTGAATTCTTATAATAGTAGAGTGGATAGGAATCACACACCCAACCTAATCCACAAAAAAAAAAAAGGAAATTGGATGGGTCGAATCGGCCCACTGAGCCATGCGGTTGAAAGATGAGATTTTAAAGGGGTTGATATGGGCGGGTCAGGTACCAAATGATCCCATGTCTAAAATCAATGCAATGCACAAATGAAGATGCAAATGAAATGCATCATAAACCAATCAAGATTGAAAAAGGAGGGCAAATTTTGGGGTGTTACACCAGTGATCGAACAATATGAAAAATATTCAAGTTCGATAGAATAATACATGCAAAAGAAAAGATGAAGGTGGACTCAATGTGAAGAATTTAGAATCATTTAATAAGACGTATCTAAACAAAATGGAAATTATGTTTCTTGCATGATCCTTACTTCATTTGGATATATATACTAGAATACGTGGATGGGACACTCAACTAAAAAATCACAAATAAATCGAAAATCATTATTAGGTGCAAATATTTTGTATGGTGGAAAGATATAATACTCTCTCCGGTCCTTTTTATAAGGAACATTTCACCTTTCTATATTCATTAAATAATTAATGTATCTGGTCTCTATTATAAACCAAATACATTAATTATTTAATGAATCTAAAAAAGTGAAATATTCCTTGTAAAAAGGACCGAAGGTAGTATTAAGTGATTATAGTTCATTCGATAATAACAACGTCGAGAGATGGTTTACGAATATCAGTTTCTAACATGATAATTGGATAAGAGTTGAATTGCTAAAAAAGTATATTCTCGAATTTGTTTGATATTGTTGTGCACAAGAATTATAATATTGTTAGCATGTTACAAGCTTCTAATTAGAAAGTGAATTTAGATTCCCTATGAACCATAGAAGTACCAAATGCTGGGTTGGGAAATTTTGTTAGGCCGAGTACTGACAAGAGTAGAATTGCTTAGCAAAGTCTTCATCTAAAAAATAACGAGGTAAAATGCATATTTTGCAGTTTTTCAAAATCATGCGATCATTTACTTTTCCAATGTAAATTCACAAAGAAGATATTGAAAAATGTATTCAAATGAATGAAGACTAAAGAGCCATCAACTGAAGAGGGTGTTGGCCAATATCTCTAGTTCAACAACATGCTCAAAGGCAACAATAAGAAGAGGGAAAGGGGTTTAATTTAGATTGCAATGATATGGAATGTATTGGAGATGAGAAATGATATAATTTTTAGAGGAAATAAAGATCTTTAGAAGGTAATAAATGATATTAAGTTCATCTCATGGTTCTAGATCAGTTGCAAAATGGTTCAATTGGTAGAAAATTGGTGGAATAACTTGCATAAATGTTAAGATGCGTTGAGAAAATGGAGTAATTCAAGTTGGTGTAACCGGTTACAGCAAGAGTGTAACCAGTTACCACTCCTTCAATAGAGTTTATAATAAAAAAAAGGTATTGTGTAACCGATTACAAGTTTTGTGTAACCGGTTACCACCCTCAACTTTTCAGGTTTTAGAAGTCATCACCTTCCTATAAACGATTACAAGTTTGGTGTAACCGGTTACAAGGTTGTAAAGTTTTGATTTTCTCATTAGTTGGTTAGCCACATTGTTTTGTATGATTGTTTAAATACCCATGTTGGGCCATCAATAAAATAACACCACATTTTCACCATAATTCTCTCTAATTCACTCATTTTCTCCACCTTTACATTATTCATCATTATCTTATGATTGGGGTTTTCCCCATACATTTGGAATCAAGAACCTAATTCATTGATTAAACACATAGAGTGCAAAAATGCTTTCCATCTTCACATATCCCTGCAAATCTCCCAATTCTCAATTATCGATGCAAATATTTCACCCAACTTGAAATCTAAACTGACTTGAGTGTTGGAGTGCAAACCTTGTAGGTACACCCCGTGTCGCCGTATCGAAGATCAACACCACCGATTCAAGATTCTTCACCATCGATATACATCATTATTTTTTCTAGAATGGAACAAATATTGTTTGTAGTTATGAAGAAATTGAATTACTACTCTCAATTAAAATTGAATTATTACACAACATCTAGGAAGTGAAAAAATATAAAGACTTTTCGTCATAAAGTTAACCTACAAACGAGGATTTGTCTTTCTTCCACGATGATATTTTCAATTATCATATTAGATATACTATGTTAACATTCCCTTCTTAATCATCTCCTCGTTTGCATATTTTAAATGCATGCATTCATCTGTATTAATCTGATGACTTTTGTGGAAACGACATAATATTGTCTTATCGATCTTAACTAATTCTTTTATCGAGTAAGAGTTTCTTATCCCAACTTCCTTTATGCCAGTGTTGGCACATTCTTGCAAATATTTTTCCTTGATGTGTTAAGTAGGGTGTAAGTTTAAAATCTGGCTCGCGACCCATTGTCTCCCTCGTTCCTTCGTCAGTTATGGTCATTTTCTGTCAGTCGGCTGTCCTTGTGATCCTTGATCCTCGACCCTCTTCCACCTCTTCATCCATGAATTCCTCCTCATAGTTAATGTATGACTAAGCTCTGGTCAAGAGGTCGTTTAATCTCCCATCTCGTTCCAGTACTAACTTCTCGTGAAACATATAATTTGATCTTAGTTCTTTCTTGAATATGTAGCATTTTAGCCCATCGTTTGTCCCTCATACCTGTACGAACATCTTAGTGAATCAGTCTATGTATTCTTGTAGGGTTTATCTTTTATTTTGGTGAATTCTAATGAGGATTCCTATTGTCGCGGGTTGCTATTTTTTTGGCACTGAATTGGTAAATAAAAGAGTCACAAAGCTCTTTCCAAGAGTTTATATGACCAATAAGCAAGTTCTTGAACCACTTATTAATGGCTTCTTTGAGGTTTATAACGAACAATTTACACTTCACCGAACCTTATAGGGGGTGATAATAAAGCATAATATCCTCATGTTCGATGTGTTTGTCTAGATCTTCATATCTATTGTATATGTATAACATGAAGGGTTTTTTCTGAGACTTCAGGGTCCGACTGTCGAAGATACAACTAGAGAGTGGGTTTCTCATTTGTCAAGAATCTTGTATTTCGCCGTCGTGTCTGTCTTCCCTTTGGGAACAAGGAGATGGAGATTGGTGAAGATGACATGCTCCCATGGGAGTAAGGCTAACCCTTTTTCCTTTGGAATCAAGTATAAGAGATCGACTTTCTCGACATAAAAAATAATCTCGAGAACTTGAAAATGCCTGGTTAGAGAAATGGAACCGACAAGGATTGGCCGTGGTGTGTGTTGTAACACCCCATTTTGATTTATTTAATCATCGTATGTATTTTGATTGTTTGGCCTTGTTTAGGGTGTGTTGATGTTTGAGCGTGTAGGGGTAGTCAAAATATGGTAATGAATAATATGGGGCATATCCAATAACATTAGAATATAATGTAATATTATCAGTATTATGCTCAATATTATTATTATTATTATGATTATTATTATTATTAACATGAGTATTATTATTATTATTATTATTATATTTATTATCACTATTACTATTATTATAATTAAAAATAGAAATCTGATTTAATTAGTAAATATGGTTAGTGGGAGGAAAATAAGGAAAAATACACATTAACCAGAATTAGGGGCAGTTTAGCCATAATCCTAATTTTTTCACAAAGAAAGGGTTAGAGAAGGAAGAACAAGGGAAGAACAACTGCTAGGGCAATCTCCAGATCCAATTTTCGCAGGATTTTAATCAAGAATTCGAGGTAAGAGGGGAGAATGGATTTCAATTTAGGTGTTTATGTCATGAGAGGGTAGTGGGGGGTCCTTTCCCTCGTAGGATTTCCTTGTGTAAATATTGTGGTAAGATGTAGATCTGATTTATGTAGGTTGATTGTGAACTATCTGAATATTGTTTGTTGTTGTGATGAATCCGTGCAAAATTCTATTGTTGTTATTGTTCTGTATAAATGTATTTTGCAAGTCTGGTTGTGTTGCAGGTAGAAGACAACGAATCTAGATCTAAGAATGTTTAATTGAGTAGTAATAATGGAATAGAATAGTAAGATGAAATGATAGGTCATAAAACTGATGTAGAAACACTTTTAGGACCGATATGGAGTGTAAGAATGAGATCCCCGTAGAAAAATTCGGACTGGTGTAGAAAAAGCTGGAATTGCACAGCTTCTGCCCATACGCGTAACAAGGAGGCTGTTACGCGTATGGCATTGTGTTACGCGTAACACCTGGGCTGATACGCATACTTGAGGGCCAAAAAGGAGATTCTATCACGGCCCTCTGCTGATACGTGTAAGGGTACGCGTATGGGAGTAGGGTATTACGCGTATGGCCTTGGGCAGTACGCGTATGGCCATCGAGATGCAGAATTTTCCCGTTTTCGTGATTTCTTTCCTGTTTTCGCGTCCAAAGCGGTTTCCTTGGGTTTGGGAGGTTGGGGATAGATGTCAGAACCTGAGAAATGTAGAATTGGTGATAAAAATAATTGATTTAGTAATTTTAGGTGAATTAATTAGATAGTTAACTAATTATCGGCGTGTGAGGTGTTTTCTGTTGTGGTGCGTATCTTGGTGAATAGATATCTGATGTATGATCAGGAGGATCATGAGGATGTTTAATTAATATTATACATGTGTGTCATATGGATAAATATCGTCATGCATTCATGGTGTATTGGTGGTGATGAGTCATTGCTCAGAAGGAGTGTATGTGGCTCATATGGACTCCAATGTGGAGTATGGTGGGATAGATCATTGCCAAGCAGGGGTGTATGTGATTTATTCGGATTCTATTATGAATCGAGCTCGATTGAATGAACCATGGTGTTTTGGTACCACATGCATTGTGTAAGTTGTTGAGTCACATTGCATCTTTTTATGTCTATTGAATTATGTATGAAGATGACAAGTGTGTCGTGATATTATGCGACTATGTGTGATGATGTGATTACTACTCTTATCATATATTATGCACTGTTATTTATTGAATGTAGTTCTCACCCCTTTGTTGTTTGTTGCGTCCGTGCTTCTTCGGAAGTACAGATAATCCAGGTACTTGAGTGTGCATGGAGTGCGTGTTGCTTGATCGAGTCTTAGGAGTCGCTCTGATATGTAACAAGGGATTTGGGGAATTTTCATCATTTGTTATTCGTTATTCGTTATTTATTTTGTTACGTATCATTTTGTTTCGTTGAACTTATGGTGGACCACGTTTTATGTGGATTTTTGACGTTGTTGGCATGTGGCCGTGAATTGAATAAACAATTATTTTTCCGCTGTTTTATTTCATTAATGAAAGGAATTTTGAATGTTGATTTTTGATGAGGTGGCATCCTACTTTTGGTTGTAAACTATGATTATTTTAGTAATATTTCTATATTTTATAAAAATGAAAAAATGGGGTGTTACAATTAATATCAGAGCCTGGTTGGTCAGTTCGACCAGGTTTAGTAGTAGAGTTTGTCCTTAGAATAGGAGTCGATTATGTGTTCTAACCGTATGTTGATTGTTGAACAGTATGGCAGGAATGAATGATGCTGCTCTTGCTGCTGCTATGCAAGTTATGGCACAAGCGGTAGAGAACACGAATCAGGCTGGGGGTGCGTAGTTCCGCGACTTAGCACAGTTCCAGAGCAATAAGCCGCCTACTTATGAAGGAGGTATTCTGGATCCTGAGGCTGCACAAAAATGGCTAAAGGCTGTTGAGAAGATCTTCAAGACCATGGGATGTAGTGATGCTCAGAAAGTACGCTTTGGTACTCATATGCTGGAAGGAGAGGCTGAAGTCTGGTGGGACAATAGTCGTCAGAGGTTGGAAGCTGCGGGTACTGAGATTACTTGGACAGTGTTTCAAACTGAGTTTCTGGAAAAGTACTTTCCAGAAGATATTCGTAGTGCAAAAGATATTGAATTCCTGGAGCTGAAACAGGGTAATATGACTGTTGATGAATATGTTGCTCGGTTTGAAGGGTTGGTACAGTATTGTGCTAATTATAATACGAAAGAAGCTATGACTTCAAAATGCTTGAAGTTTGAGAATGGGCTACGTCCCGAGATCAAACAGGGCATTGCTTGTCAGAAGATAAGGAAATCTCCAGAACTGGTTAGCAGAAGCCGAATTTATGATAATGACAATAGGGCCCGGATTGCGCACTATAAGGCTCTGAGTGACCGGAAAGGTAAGCAGAGGTTTAGGGGTACTCCTTACAGTGTTCCAGCTGATAAGGGAAAATAGAAAGCTGCTGTGAAAAAGAAACCAAAATGGGGAAGAGTGGTTCCTGATACTCTCAAGTGTTTTATATGTGGTGGCGCGGGTCACCGTGCTAATAATTGTCCGAACGAAGTGAAGAAGTGTTTCAAGTGTGGGCGACTAGGTCATGTTATAGCATATTGTAGGGCCACTATGCCTACCTGTTATAACTATGGAGAAAAGGGTCATATCAGCACTCACTGTGAGAAGCCAAAGAAATCTCAAGCCAGTGGGAAGGTGTTTGCCTTTGTGGGAGCCCAATCCACCAATGAGGAGCGTTCCATCAAAGGTACTTGTTTTATTAATGATATTCCCTTGATTGCTATCATTGACACGGGTGCAACCCACTCGTTCATTTCTATTGATTGTGTGAAGAGATTAGGAATTATGTCGTCTACTCTAGATCAGAGGATGACGATTGAAACATCGTCTATTGGTTCTGTAGTTACTTCCTTGGTGTGTATGAAGTGTCCGTTGACTATGTTTGGTAGAGATTTCAGAGTGGACTTGATTTGTTTTCCACTCGGTAGTCTCGATGTTATTTTGGGGATGAATTGGTTGGAGTTCAACCGAGTTTACATTGATTGCTTTAGGAAGACGTTATTGTTTCTTACTCCTGAGGAGGAAGCATTAGCAGATTCTTTGTCTAGCAGAGAGTTGAGAATATTGTTGGAGGATGAAGCTAAGATGTTTGCAGTGTTTGCCTAGTTATCTGTTGAAAGCAAGACTTCAGTTAATGAGTTACCGATGGTGAGTGAATTTCCTGAAGTATTTCCAGATGACATTACAGAATTGCCTCCGACGAGAGAAGTTGAATTCACCATTGATCTTGTTCCTGGTACTAGACCCATATCTATGGCACCGTACAGGATGTCTGCATCAGAATTGGCAGAGTTGAAATCTCAAATTGGAGAATTGCTTGATAAGAGGTTTATTAGACCGAGTGTGTCGCCGTTGGGAGCTCTAGTGTTGTTGGTGAAAAAGAAGGATGGTAGTATGCGTCTGTGCATTGATTACCGTCAGTTGAATAAAGTGACCATTAAAAATCAGTATCCACTTTCGAGGATGATGACTTAATGGATCAGCTTGTGGGAGCTCGTGTTTTTAGCAAAATTGATTTGAGGTCGGGTTACCATCAGATTAGAGTAAAAGAAGATGATATTCAGAAAACTGCGTTCAGGACTCGCTACGGACATTATGAATATGCAGTGATGCCTTTCGGAGTGTCTAACGCACCGGGTGTGTTTATGGAGTATATGAACCGTATCTTTCATTCTTATCTGGATCAGTTTATTGTGGTATTCATTGATGACATACTGATTTATTCTAAGTCTGACGAAGATCACGCAGGACACTTGAGAATTGCATTGCAGGTGTTGAAAGATAATAAATTGTTTGCAAAGTTCTCAAAATGTGAATTCTGGTTGAAGACCGTGAGTTTCTTGGGTCATGTTATTTCTGGTGATGGCATAGCGGTGGATCCATCTAAAGTAAGTGCAGTACTTCAGTGGGAGCCTCCGAAGACAGCAACAGAAATTAGAAGCTTTTTGGGTTTGGCAGGTTATTACCGAAGATTCATTGAAGGGTTTTCTAATTTGGCGTTACCATTAACTCAGTTAACTAGAAAGAATCAAGCTTTTGTTTGGGATGCGGCTTGTGAGAAAAGTTTTGAAGAATTGAAGAAGAAATTGACTACGACACCGATGTTAATTCTACCAAGTCCAAGTGAACCTTTTGTGGTGTATTGTGATGCGTCTAAGATGGGATTAGGTGGTGTATTAATGCAAGATGGCAAGGTGGTGGCATATGCTTCGCGGCAATTGAGGGTGCATGAGAGCAACTATCCTACTCATGATCTTGAATTAGCTGCGGTGATTTTTGTATTAAAAATTTGGCGACATTATTTGTATGGATCAAGATTTGAAGTATTCAGTGATCACAAAAGTCTAAAGTATTTATTCGATCAGAAGGAATTGAATATGAGGCAGAGAAGATGGTTAGAGTTCTTGAAAGATTATGATTTTAACTTGAGTTACCATCCAGGAAAAGCTAATGTTGTAGCAGATGCGCTAAGTCGAAAGACAATTCATATGTCGGCATTAATGGTAAAAGAAATAGAATTGATTGAACAGTTCAGAGACTTGAGTATGGTTTGTGAAACTACACCGGAGAGTGTTAGGCTGGGTATGCGTAAGGTGAATAATGACTTCTTGGATGTAATTAAGGAAAATCAGAAACTTGATGTGAAGCTAGTGGACTTGATGCCTACCGGAGGAGATGATCCTGATAGTGATTTTAAAGTGGATAATGTTGGAGTATTGAGATTCTGTGGCAGAATTTGTGTACCAGATAATATGGAATTGAAGAAGGCAATCTTAGAGGAGAGTCACCGGAGTAGCCTGAGTATTCATCCGGGAGCTACGAAAATGTATCATGACTTGAAAAAGTTATTTTGGTGGTCCGGTATGAAGAGGGACATAGCTCAGTTTGTTTATGCTTGTTTGACATGTCAGAAATCAAAAGTGGAACACCAGAAGCCTTCGGAGTTAATGCAAGAGTTAGAGATTCCGGAATGGAAGTGGGACAGTATTGCTATGGATTTTGTTACTGGTTTGCCAAATACGGCGAGGGGCTTTGATGCTATTTGGGCAGTGGTGGATCGACTTACGAAATCCGCATATTTTATACCAATTAACATCAGTTTTCCGTTGTCAAAGTTGGCAGAGATTTATATCAGGATAATTGTGAAGTTGCATGGTGTTCCGTCGAGCATAGTATCGGATAGAGATTCGAGGTTTACTTCATAGTTTTGGAAGAGTCTGCAGGAAGCCTTGGGTTCTAAATTGAAATTGAGCTCGACTTATCATCCACAGACCGATGGTCAGTCAGAGAGGACTATTCAGTCGTTGGAAGATTTGCTGAGAGCTTGTGTGTTGGAGAAAGGTGGTGCGTGTGATACTCACTTACCATTGATAGAGTTCACGTATAATAATAGTTACCATTCTAGCATTAGAATGGCACCTTTCGAAGCTTTGTATGGTAGGAGGTGTAGGACGCCTCTGTGTTGGTATGAGATTGGTGAGAATGTGGTGCTTGGACCTGAGATTATGCAACAGACTACTGAGACAATTCAGATGATTCGTGATAAGATGAAAGCATATCAGAGTAGACAGAAAAGTTATCATGATAATCGGAAGAAAGACTTGGAATTCAGTGAAGGTGATCACGTGTTCCTGAGAGTTAACCCAGTGACCGGTGTGGGACGTGCATTGAAATCAAAAAAGTTGGATCCTAAGTTTATAGGACTGTATCAGATCCTGCAGAGAGTTGGTGCAGTTGCTTATAGAGTGTCGTTACCGCCTGAACTTTCAAACTTGCATGATGTGTTTCATGTGTCGCAACTTCGGAAGTATGTATCTGATCCATCTCATGTTATCCAGAGGGATGAGGTGCAGATTAGAGATAATCTTACTGTGGAGGCGATGCCGATAAGGATCGAGGAT
The DNA here is from genome assembly GCA_022829125.1 of Lathyrus tuberosus. Lineage (NCBI taxonomy): Eukaryota > Viridiplantae > Streptophyta > Magnoliopsida > Fabales > Fabaceae > Lathyrus > Lathyrus tuberosus. The sequence continues at coordinate 5,913,028 of JALAZF010000278.1, read as the reverse complement.
CGCAAGATGAAGCAACTTAGAGGAAAGGAGATACCTCTGGTGAGAGTAGCTTGGGGAGGAGCTGTTGGAGGGAGTGTGACCTGGGAATTGGAAAGCAGGATGCGAGAGTCGTATCCGGAATTGTTTCCATCAGGTACATTTTCGAGGACGAAAATAATTTAAGTGGGGGAGAGTTGTAACACCCCATTTTGATTTATTTAATCGTCGTATGTATTTTGATTGTTTGGCCTTGTTTAGGGTGTGTTGGTGTTTGAGCGCGTAGGGGTAGTAGTAATATGGTAATGAATAATATGGGTTATATCCAATAACATTAGAATATAATGTAATATTATCAGTATTATGCTCAATATTATTATTATTATGATTATTATTATTATTAACATGAGTAGTATTATTATTATTATATTTATTATCACTATTACTATTATTATAATCAAAAATAGAAATCTGATTTAATTAGTAAATATGTTTAGTGGGAGGAAAATAAGGAAAAATACACATTAACCAGAATTAGGGGCAGTTTAGCGATAATCCTAATTTTTTCCACAAAGAAAGGGTTGGAGAAGGAAGAACAAGGGAAGAACAACTGCTAGGGAAATCTCCAGATCCAATTTTCACAGGATTTTAATCAAGAAATTGAGGTAAGGGGGGAGAATGGATTTCAATTTAGGTGTTTATGTCATGAGAGGGTAGTGGGGGGTCCTTTCCCTCGTAGGATTTCCTTGTGTAAATGTTGTGGTAAGATGTAGATCTGATTTGTGCAGGTTGATTGTGAACTATCTGAATATTGTTTGTTGTTGTGATGAATCTGTACAAAATTCTGTTGTTGTTGTTGTTCTGTATATATGTATTTTGCAAGTCTGGTTGTGTTGCAGGTAGAAGACAACGAATCTAGATCTAGGAATGTTTAATTGAGTAGTAATAACGGAATAGAATAGTAAGATGAAATGATAGGTCATAAAACTGATGTAGAAACACTTTTAGGACTGATATGGAGTGTAAGAATGAGATCCCAGTAGCAGAATTCGGACTGGTGTGGAAAAAGATGGAATTGCACAGCATCTGCCCATACGCGTAACAAGGAGGCTGTTACGCGTAACACCTGGGCTGATACGCGTACTGGAGGGCCAAAAAGAAGATTCTGTCATGGCCCTCTGCTGATACGCGTAAGGGTACGCGTATGGGAGTGGGGCATTATGCGTATTGGGTAGGCCTTACGCGTATTGATATAGAGCAATTTGGCTATTACACGTAGCATTACACAGGCCAGGGGCGGGCGAGCTGGGCATTACGCGTATGGCCTTGGGTAGTACGCGTATGGCCAGCGAGATGCAGAATTTTCCCGTTTTCGCGATTTCTTTCCCGTTCTCGCGTCTGAAGTTGTTTCCTTGGGTTTGAGAGGTTGGGGATAGATGTCAGAACCTGAGAAATGTAGAATTGGTGATAAAAATAATTGATTTAGTAATTTTAGGTGAATTAATTAGATAGTTAACTAATTATCGGCGTATGAGGTGTTTCCTGTTGTGGTGCGTATCTTGGTGAATAGATATCTGATGTTTGATCAGGAGGATCGTGAAGATGTGTAATTAATATTGTACATGTGTGTCATATGCATAAATATCGTCATGCATTCATGGTGTATTGGTGGTGATGAGTCATTGCTCAGAAGGAGTGTATGTGGCTCATCTGGACTCCAATGTGGAGTATGGTGGGATAGATCATTGCCAAGCAGGGGTGTATGTGATCTATTCGGATTCTATTATGAATCGGGTTCGATTGAATGAACCATGGTGTTTGGTACCACATGCACTGTGTCAGTTGTTGAGTCACATTGCATCTTTTTATGTCTATTAAATTATGCATGAAGATGACAAGTGTGTCGTGATATTATGTGACTATGTGTGATGATGTGATTACTACTCTTATCATATATTATACACTGTTATTTATTGAATGTAGTTCTCACCCCTTTGTTGTTTGTTACGTCTGTGCTTCTTCGGAAGTACAGATAATCCAGGTACTTGAGTATGCATGGAGTGCGTGTTGCTTGATCGAGTCTTAGGAGTCGCTCTGATACGTAACACAGGATTTGGGGAATTTTCATCATTTGTTATTCGTTATTCGTTATTTATTTTGTTACATATCGTTTTGTTTCGTTGAACTTATGGTGGACCACGTTTTATGTGGATTTTTGACGTTGTTGGCATGTGGCCGTGAATTGAATAAACAATTATTTTTCCGCTGTTTTATTTCATTAATGAAAGGAATTTTGAATGTTGATTTTTGATGAGATGGCATCCTACTTTTGGTTGTAAACTCTGATTATTTTAGTAATATTTCTATATTTTATAAAAATGGGAAAGTGGGGTGTTACATGTGTAATACACTAATTTTTACCCCTAAGATCCCACATATCATTTGCATCTCATACCACACACAAGATCACGAGCTTTGGTTCTCTTACCCTACTCTGTTAGGTTTGCGCTTGAGGAAGATCACCAAGCACCCCTGTTTTCGTGTTTGATTTATATTTGTTTATGTTTATGTTTACTAACCCTTAGTTAAAATCCAAGAAAATATGTTTGTTTTACTAACTTTTTCAGGAAGAAATTTGGATAAAGAATATCAAATACCAGTCCCTCAGCTCGAATGAAATTCATCTGAACAAATTCAAAGTTGATTTGCAAACAATTCAAAATCATTTGATCAAGAGTTTCCCAAGATTTGATTGGTTATTACTCAATAGACTACAAGGTTCATGTGTTTATTTCCATGTGTAGTGAGTGATTTTTGGATGTGGTTGCGAAGCACGATCGCTCTATTACTACAGTTCGATTCATTTTTTATCCTATTAAAGCTGATGAAGGAAGGGAAATAGATGTCTCCAACTAACCCTGCTTGCATACTGAGGTTAAACAGTCAAAACTGTTGGTTTACAGATGCTACAAAGATTCGGGGTTTGTCCTAGGTTTATTTTGTTGACGAGGGGTGCTTTAGGCTATCGATTAGGATGTTAGGACGGATATATATATGAAAGTATGGGATTTTGGGTTTTTGTTTAGTGTGCTCGCTAAGATTTTTTCTTTCAATCTTATGCCTACATATTCCCGTTTACCGAAACAGGGAAATCAGAGCGTTCGTAGTTCCTCCTATTCTATGGGAGGAAATGGGTGTTTTGGTGTCTTGTTCAAAGCCCAAGACGTGAAGCGACAGGTGGTTCTATCTTGTTCAAAGCCCAAGATGTGAAACTAAAGAGTTTATTTGTATCTTGTTCGAAGCCCAAGATGTGAAGCTAAAAGTGTTGACCTTAGAGAGAATTTGTCATCTCTAAAGAGGGGTTTGTCTGTTACGACTGTTTATAAAGGGGAGTTACTTTAACCGGGATTTGTGAATTCGGCAATGCCATAGTTTCCTTTATAGGGGACTTCAACCTGAAGGAGAAGAATTTAACTCAGTGTAGAGCAATGCCATCTTTCCTTAGGAATTTCTCATACTAAAAGAGGGACAGTGGCATGGATGTAGATGATCCAGAGGCTTGCCGCTTACAGCAGTTAGATGGAGGGGAAGAAGTTGTTGATGTTTGTGTACTGTGAACGAGGCACAGCTTTGATGCTAAAAGGTTAATTGGATCAACCAGTGGTTTTCTTATACAAATCCTAAGAGGAGGCTAATATGTGTCTCGTACAAAGCCCGAGAGAGAGGCTAAAAGGTTTTGACTCAACGAAGGAATCTTTTGGTATCTCGTATAAAGCCCGAGATGGAGGCTATTTGACCTAACAAGAGAGTTTTTTGTATCTCGTACGAAGCCCGAGATGGAGGTGAAAATTTGTTTGGCTCAATAAGAACCTTTTTGTATCTCGTATAACGCCCGAGATGGAGGCAAAAGGGGTGATTGACTCAACGAGGGAGTCTTTTATGTGTCTCGTACAAAGCCCGAGAGAGAGGCTGAACGTTGTTTGACTCCACTGGGGAGGATAATTGTATAAAGCCCAAGAGGAGGCTAACTTCACTGGAGAAGGATCATTATACAAAGCCTAAGAGGAGGCTATGGTTACTGTTTCAATTGAGTGACAGGTCCAGTATACTGATTTTTAAAGAGAAAATCAGTTCTTATATGAGCAACACTGTACTCAGGGATTTGATTCGAGGATCATGGTTATTTCTATTCTTTAAGGAAGTGGGAAATCCGAAGGGTATTGAGACTGTCCGAGTCTACGGGTTTTCTTCCTATTTTAACGAAGAGGTCACTTGAGAATATCTTCGAGACTCAAGGATGTTAGACTGTCCGTGTCTAGAGTTTCATCTTTTGTACCATGCTTTGAGAAACAGTAGTAGACTCTATGAAAGGAATGTTCTATGCAGATGACTAAGTTCTATTCCTATACCTCTAGGAGGTCGTCGGGACAATTTGTACGAAGCCCAAGAGGAGGCTGGAAACTTTTAAGAAGCCGACGGGTCCTTGTACGATGCCCAAGAGGAGGCTATCATTCCCAGAGGAAGAGATCATTATACGAAGCCTAAGAGGAGGCTATGAATACTTCTAAGAAGCCGATCGGTCCTTGTACTAAGCCCAAGAGGAGGCGGGGTTGCTTTTAGGAAGCCTGTGGGTCCTTGTACGATGCCCAAGAGGAGGCCGATGCTTTTAGGAAGCCCGTGGGTCCCCAAACCCCGAGAAATTCAAGGCAAGCTATTCACAAGGAATAGATCAAGTCAGGAAAGTTCGAGAATTTGGAAGAAACTCAAAGATGCCATTCACGGAGAATACATTCATCTCTGGGAGTAGAGTTTCTTGACAATTCCTAATGAGGACAGCCGAAGAGAAGACTGTATCTGGTGATCCTATTGGGGATCTAGTTGTCTATTTCTATGAATAAACGAAACGGCGTCACCTAGTTCTAGACGTAATTGTCGGGGAAACTTGAAATATCTATACTATTATTACACAATTGATATGAGTTTATGAAAGAAGACTTACAGTGAAACAGCCCCACAATACAGTTATATGTATATGAAAGTGGTAAATGAAAGCAATAACCACTTACTCGATTGTAGAGCTTCCATGCTGTTTGGTTAGTTGTTCAACAAAGAAAGATTGAAAACAACAGTATATTCAAAATCAAAGGAGAAAGTGCTTTGAAAAAGAAAGATTTGGGGCTTACAGCTCAAGGAGAGACCCAGGGTTTTATCAGTGAGCGCACTGTTTGAATTTGTACAAAGGGACTTATACAAGTGACTGTGGCCCAAAAAGGTTTTCTGTACAAAGGGATGGGTCTTACACTCTCTCAAGAGGCCCAAAAAGTTTTAAAGAAAAGAAATGGGTCTTACTACACGAGGGTAGGCCCAGTTGACTTTTCCGTTTGAAATGGCGATCACGCCGAGATTTTCTTTTAACGCGAAGGAACTTATACAATAAGTGAGGCCCAAAATGTTTTGGTTAAAAGGGGGTTGGGTCTTACACTCTATTAGAGGCCCAAAAGTTTTGAATGGGTCTTATAGCCCAAGGAGAGGCCCATGGTTATTTTTCAAAAGGCGACGATCGCGCCGTTTGTTTTTTGACGGTATCGGGACTTATACAATACTGGGGCCCAAAAATGATCTGGTCAAAAAGGATTGGGTCTTACACTCTATTAGAGGCCCAAAAGTGTTTTGAAAATGATTTATGAGGGTTGAATTAATCCAAAACCCTAATTTGTTTTCAAAAATGTATTTAATTGAATAAAAATTCAATTAAAATGATCAAAATTGTTTAACATGTGAAAAGCAAATTGTGATCTTGGATTAATGCTTCAAAAATTAAGTATTGACCTACAAAATAATTAGAAAGCATTAAAAGTTGCAAAATCAAGGTGGAAAAAATATTTCAAATGTTAAAAATAATTAAAACATTAATTCTTTGCAAAAATATCAATTATACAAAATAAATAATATTTTTGGGATTTTTTTGGGAAAATATAATATTTTAACATTTTTGTGAATTATTAAAAAAAGAATCAACTCAAAATCATTAAAACTCAGAGAGAAATTAATTTTTGAATCAATTAAATAAAATCACAAAATTCAAATATTCAAATATTCAAAAAATGGCGCTAAGAACACCCAAGAACACGCGCGTGTTCTGGGTTTGCCCAGATTTGCATTTTCTCTCCAATCTCACTGAATACTTGATTATATCATGCAATCCACATACCAATCAACTCGTTTCAACCTCACGATCATGTCTATGGTATTTAATTTCATTTAAATTAAACATATAACAAGAAATCATTAAAAATCCTCAAGAACCCTAATTTCTGCATGAAGGCTAGGATTTTTGATACACGATTCAAACAATGCAATTAATTGAGGGGAAACATTCCATGCATGATTATGAACATATGGCCAAATTATTGTGCAGCAAAAATTGCATGGATCATAGAGTTAGAAGAGCTCATGCTTACCACTTGCAGCTGGTGATCGTGATTTGTGTTGGAGGTGTTACAACTAAGTTCCAATGATCTGGATAGCTTCCCTAGGTGCCATGGAGTGTGTATGAATGCTTGGAATGGATTGAAATGGTTTGGAATTGAAGATGGTACCTCAACTGCAAAACTGTCAAGAACTTGAGCAATTGGCTGGTGATTTTGTGAAATCTGTGTTCCAGATGTTATGTGAGTGTTTGGATCACTTCTATATGATGTATGTGAGGTGTGTGTGTGTGATTGGTTTGATTGGAAAAGCTCTTAAACTCAAAACCCGATAGTGACTTGCCTTAGAAGGCAAAATTGGAGTGAAAGAAGAGATTTTGAGGAAAGCATTTGTTTGATGGCTTTTGTGTACTCAAACTGATCACAAATGAGCTCTATTTATAGTAGAGCAAGTTTGTTTTGGGATCCACAGTGAATGGCAACTGCAGCAGGTGTTTGTTCAATGTTGGCCAATGGAAATCCAAGTCTCCTCTAGCCATTGACTAGAGGTTAGGGCACATGGCTGTGGTTCCCTTGGTCTTGGATAAGTCTTTACTGAATTCAGTTGCAAATGGCTCAGTCCATGCCACCTTGATACTTCCATTGAATGCTCCAATCCAAAATTGGAGTCTTGTCCCTATTTTGGCCATTCTAGGTTCAACATGCTATTTCTTGTTCCAAAGACTTTGGAGGCTTGGCTCAGTGATTGTCCCCTTTAGATTCAATCCTCAGAGGTGTCCAAGTGGATAGGAGAATTTGGATTTGGCTGATTTTGGCAAATCGAGCAAAAATGCAAATTCTGCCTTGCCTTGGCAGATTTCAGCAAGGCAACTTCCCAATGTCATATCTCATGGCTCAAATTGAATTTGGTAATGTTCTTGGCCATTTTGGAAAACCCTTACATGATACAACAACTGTTTGAACATGTTTGGTTTTGATCTCTTTTGAATCCAAGTGAAAAATCCCCCTACATTTGGCAAAAAGTAGGGTAAAATTTGACTTAGCGAAATTTTCATTAAGTGTTGGAACAAAGTGACTTTTCTTGATTTTGATCACTCCATAACTCAAAATCCATGAGGAGTTGGAATTAGGTCTAGTTGAAGTTTTTGTAGAGGGCAATGAGATCTACAAATCAAGCCTTGGATGGGAGAAAATGGCTTTGTGGTTTAGGAGTTATGACCCTCCAAAGTGGGTACCCTAGCCACTTTATTTTTAACTTAGAAAATTTTCTAAGTTTTTTATGGTTACCCCTTTTACAAGTTACCCAACTTTTCTTGATTTTTCTTGATGAATGATGATTCAAATCATACATTAACATCATTTTAGGGTTAAAAATCTATTTTGGTGAAAAATCTCAAAAAGTCAAAGTTGACTTTTGTGCACAGTTGACTTTTTATCAGATGAATTCCAAACTGTGCAATTCTTCAGGAAATCATGTCCTTGACCTAAATCAAACTTGATGGACATGTTACATGGGTGTCATAGGGTATATTGATGCATGTCATAGGGCTTGGGAGCATGTCCTGGTCAAAAGTCAAAGTTACAGTTGACTTTTTCCTTAAAACCCTAACTGTGGTGCAGATGAAATTGAGACTTGTTGCTCAAGCTTCTTGGGTTAATCCATTGTTGCAAATGGATCAATATAGTTCATTAGAGACCCTCAAACCCTCTCTTGAGGTCTTGGCTCATGATTTGCCCTAAAAGTCAACTTAGGGGTGAATTAGGTCAAGAAACCCTAATTCCTGATTTTTGATGAATGCATCCCCTGAGGCAAAATTGACTTGATGATTGGGTCCATGAGGTTCCATGGAGTATATTAGGTTAGGTTTTGGATCATTGGCTTGTGCCCAGATGAAAATTTCCATCTGGAGGCCCTGGTCGACCAAAACCCTAATTTGGTGACACTGTCGATCTTGAGACTTAATCCACTTAGAAGGGAGAAGCCTTGTGCTTAATCCTTAAAGTGGGAGTCCTTTTGATCCATTGTGGACATTTTATAGGTTAGACAAGTTGAAGATCATGTCATTCCTTGACTTATCCTTTGTCTAAGGGTCTGAGAGGGCTTGAAACCCTAATTCTTGATTGTAGTAAATGCTCACCCATCTTTGGGGAGACTGATGAAGTATGATGGCCCATCCATATTGTGATGGTGATTTGCACAATGATGGTAAATCTTAGTGGTCAAAATTTGGGGTATGACAGATGCCCCTATTTAATCTTCTTGGACACGAAGGTGTGAATGACGAAGGTATTCGGGCATTCGGGGTGCAAGAGGATTAAATATCGGAATACCCGAAATTTTGATGGTGGTTATGAATGGTAGCTTACGCATTCATCTTCTTTAGCTAAGCAATGATGCTTAGAAAAGGTAAACTTCCCCTCGATCCTGGTCTTCAGCCAAGGAACTGGTCTCAGTTTCTAAAATAAACTTCCCCTCGATCTTGGTTTCCTACCAAGGAACTGGTCTTAGTTTCTGATGTAAACTTCCCCTCGATCCTAGTTTCCTACCAAGGAACTGGTCTTAGTTTCTGATGTAAACTTCCCCTCGATCCTGGTTTCCTACCGAGGAACTGGTCTTAGTTTCTTTTGTCAATAAACTTTATTGACAAGGGACGCTATTCGTAGCGGTTTTCCTCAAACTTCTTGCCGAATTTTCCTGGGGAGATGCCATTTGAATGGAAAAAGTTTCGATGTCAGACTTGCTGGGGAACCCAGTCGTCTGAGTTGTAGAGGTGTACAAACTTCTCTGTTGGAGATGCCATTTGTTGACTCTACTTGGGGAATGTGAGTCCCTTGAGAGACTGCATTCGCTTGGGGTCTTTACATCATACTTTTCTCGGAGATCTTCTCGGAGAAATGCCATATGATGTGATCCAATTTTGAGGTGCCGATGACCTTTTCATCAGTGGGTTTTTCGGAGAAAAGTTGTCGTACTGTCGAATCTCCGATTTAGGAGGTTTTCTCTCGGGATTTTCTTTAATCCGGGAAAACAAGGATATCATCTTCAATGGCGAAGAGTGATGTTAACTGAGGGCTCTCTGGTCTTTCAGAGGTTCAAGTTATCAAAGTGGTCAAGGGCCAACTTCAATCCAGAAATAAAACTGGAGGAGAGAGATTGTGCAGACGTAACACTTCCTGATGAGGAAAGGGTTGACAACTCGATTAAGAGGACTTTTATCACTAGGGGACAAGGCCGACTAGAGTGATAGTGATGCAATATGAAATGTGAATGCAAATCAATAATGCATGATGTATGTATGTTTATGCTGACAAAACTTACGCGACATACAAACTGACAGGTGAACACGACTGGATACTCGGCCATCGCGGGGCGAAGAAGTACCGTTGGTTCAGAATAGCAATTCCACCTTGCTTAGGAGAGATAGTCCCTGCGGGGAATACCGTTGATCGGGCTTAGGAGATAAGAACTCGGCCGAGGGTATCAGATGGAATAGTTGCATCCGACACTATTGATCCTTCATTCAGGCGCACTGGCGTAGAAGGAGTACTTTGATTCTGCACTTTGAAGTTCGCTTACTTTCGGAGAAGGGACCGATGTTCTTCTGATGTTCAACAGTCAAAAGAAATTGTCGTCTTTAATTTAAAAGAAGAAAAAGTTTTAACAAGTAAATTCATTTTTGTTTTATTTCAAGAATCGTTAATCATATTAAAATGTCATTCTGTAAAGCTAAAACAAATAAGAATTACAAACAAAAGCACAAGGGCTCAAATTTTATTGATAAAATAGAGATCAGCCAAACGCGTGGTTCCATTGAGTATTTACAAAGTTAGAAAATGGTAATTTACAGGGAAAAGGGCTACGTTGAAACATAACGACCGTTATCCTTCTACCAACTTTGAATTCTGGGCATCCTGAGCTTCTGTCGAAGATGACCTTGATTGGAGTTTTCCTCCGATGGATGATGTAACTGCTGCTGAGGGATTTGCCTCTGTTGAACATAGTTACTTACCAATATCCCTAATTTTTGCCTGGATTGTACTATGATGTTTCCAATCCATCAGGATGATTTTTTTTTATGTCTCTAACTTTTGCCTGGACCGCCCTTTCGGGTTTTCAATCCACCGAGACGTTTTTCTTAGGCGAAGTATTTCTTGACTACATCAACATTCATGGGGTAGGCAAATTCCTCTCCGTCCATGGTTGCAAGTCTCAAGGCACCACCTGAGAAAGCGTTCGTGACCACATAGGGGCCATCATCATTCGGAGTCCATTTACCTCGCAAATCGGTGAGAAATGACTGTATCTTTTTGAGCACGAGGTATTCTTTTCTGAAAACACGAGGTCAGACCTTTTTGTCAAACGCCCTCTTCATTTTCTGTTGATACAACTGACCATGGCATAGTGCCGTGATTCGCTTCTCCTCGATCAGATTCAGTTCGTCATGTTGGCTTTGACACCATTCAGCTTCTGAAAGCTTAGCTTCCGTCAATACTCGGATTGACGGGATCTCTACTTCTATGGGGAGCACTGCTTCCATACCATACACTAGAGAGAAAGGGGTTGCCCCTGTTGAAGTGCGGACAGATGTGCGATAACCGTGAAGAGCAAAGGGTAACATTTCGTGCCAGTCTTTGCAGGTTACAACCATCTTCTGAACAATCCTCTTGATGTTCTTATTGGTCGCTTCTACCGCTCCGTTCATCTTTGGTCGGTAGGGAGATGAGTTATGGTGTTCGATCTTGAACTCTGCGCATAACTCCTTCATCATCTTATTATTCAAGTTAGATCCATTATCAGTAATGATCTGGCTCGGAACACCATAACGGCAGATGATATTGTTTTTGATAAATCGGACCACCACTTGTCGGGTTACATTGGCGAATGACGCTGCTTCGACCCACTTGGTGAAATAGTCAATGGCTACCAGGATGAACTGATGTCCGTTTGAAGCCTTGGGCTCAATCAAGCCAATCATGTCGATTCCCCATATGGAAAATGGCCATGGGGAAGAGAGAACTTTGAGATGTGATGGCGGTACATGAATTTTATCGAAGTATATCTGACACTTGTGACACCTCCTCATGTACTTGTAGCAGTCGGATTCCATTGTCAACCAATAGTACCCTGCTCTTAGAATTTTTCTCGCCATTGTATGTCCGTTGGCATGAGTGCCAAAGGATCCTTCATGAATTTCTTTCATAAGCATGTCTGCTTCTGGTCTGTCTACGCATCGGAGCAAGACCATGTCAAAATTTCTCTTATAGAGAGTGTCACCGCTCAGGAAGAAGTTTCCAACCAATCTTCTGAGGGTTTTTCTGTCCTTCCTTAGTGCCCCAGGCGGGTACTCTTGTTTCTGAAGGAAGCATTTGATATCGTGATACCAAGGTCTATCGTCTATGACTGCTTCAATCGTGAAGATGTAAGCGGGCCGTTCAAGGCGCATTATGTCGATCTTAGGTAAGTCGTTCCATTGACCTACACTAATCATGAAAGAGAGAGTGGCTAATGTATCAGCCATGTGATTCTCCTCACGAGGGATATGATGAAACTCGACTCTGTTGAAGAAAGGTAGTAACCTTCTTGCGTAGTCTTTGTAAAGAATCAATCCTGATTGGTATGTGTTCCAATCTCCTTTTATCTGATTAATAACCAGGGCTGAATCGCCGTATACGTCCAAGTTTTTGATCCTTAAATCAATTGCTTCTTCGAGACCCATAATACAAGCTTCATATTCGACCTCGTTGTTCGTACATTTGAACGTAAGTCTGGCAGTGAAAGGAATGTGGGTACCCTGAGGGGTAACAATTATTGCCCCAATTCCGTTTCCGTAATGATTAACTGCTCCGTTTAAGATAAATCCCCATTGGGAACCTGGTTCTGGCCCTTCACTGGGTAATGGTTCATCGCAATCTTTCATTTTTAGATACATGACATCTTCATCTGGGAAGTCAAACCCGATTGATTCTTGATCGTCAATCGGTTGATGAGCCAAATGATCGGCTAAAATACTTCCCTTAATGGCTTTCTGAGCATGGTATTCTATGTCATATTCTGATAACAACATCTGCCAACGGGCAATTCTTCCCGTGAGAGCAGGCTTTTCGAAGACGTACTTAATTGGATCCATTTCGGAGACCAACCAAGTAGTATGACGAATCATGTACTGGCGAAGACGTTTGGCTGCCCAAGCCAAAGCGCAGCAAGTTTTCTCAAGCATCGTGTACCGAGTTTCGCAGTCGGTGAATTTCTTGCTCAAATAGTAGATGGCAGACTCTTTCCGTTTGGTTTCGTCTTGTTGGCCAAGTACACATCCCATTGAGTCCTCTAGGACTGTGAGGAAAATGATCAGTGGTCTTCCTTTCACTGGAGGTGATAGAATCGGAGGATTCAACAAATATTCCTTGATACTGTTGAAGGCGGTTTGACAATCTTCTGTCCAAACGCAATCCTGGTTCTTTTTGAGTAATTTGAAAATCGGCGCACATGTGGCGGTCATGAGGAATATGATTCTGGAGATGTAGTTCAAACGTCCCAGGAATCCTCTGACTTGTTTTTCAGTTTTTGGAGAAGGCATTTCTTGAATGGCCTTGACCTTGTCAGGATCAACCTCAATTCCTTTCTGGCTGACGATGAAGCCTAAGAGTTTCCCCGAGCGGACACCGAAGGTGCACTTGTTGGGATTCAAGCGGAGTTTGTATTTTCTCAGACGCTCGAATAGTTTTGACAGGTGGGTCACATGCTCCTCCTCTGTCTTAGATTTTGCAATCATATCATCGACATATACCTCAATTTCTTTGTGTATCATGTCATGAAACAGAGTAGTCATGGCCCTTTGATAGGTTGCCCTGACGTTCTTCAAACTGAACGGCATCACCTTGTAACAAAAGGTGCCCCATGGGGTAATGAACGAAGTTTTTTCCATGTCTTTCGGTGCCATTTTGATCTGATTATAGCCCGAGAATCCATCCATGAAGGAGAAAATTTTGAACTTTGCTGTGCTGTCTACCAGCATGTCAATGTGTGGTAAAGGAAAGTCGTCCTTTGGACTTGCCTTGTTCAGATCTCTGTAATCAACACACATCCTGACCTTTCCGTCCTTTTTGGGAACGGGTACAATGTTGGCTAACCATTGAGGATATTCAGATGTAGCGAGGAAACCCGCATTAATCTGTTTCTGCACCTCCTCTTTGATTTTGATGGCCATGTCCGGGTGAGTGCGTCTCAACCTTTACTTTACTGGCGGACATTCCGATCTCAATGGTAAGTGATGTTCCACGATGCTGGTATCCAACCCTGGCATATCCTGATAGGACCAAGCGAATACATCGGGGAATTCTTTGAGAATCTTTATCAAACTCTCTTTGGAAGTTGGACTGAGCAGTGCCCCAACCCTGATTTCTTTTCTCTCTTTTTCTGAACCCAAGTTTACCGTTTCCAATGGCTCTTTGTGAGGTTCAATGGACCTTTCCTCTTGTCTGAGTAGTCGAGAGATCTCTTCGGGAATTTCGTTGTCAACTTCTTCTTCAGCCCCAAATATCGGGAACTCAAAGTTGGGAGAAGGCATCAGATCGTATGTTTCAACGGGGTTTAAAACAAGCAATCTGCATGACGTGATGATTCGTGTTTAGAAGAGATAGAGAAAATGCAAGTGTGTGCAGTGTATTTATTTTACTGCTTGTTTTTATTTGAATTATTTTTTAGGATTACCATTTTCTGAAAAAGCAAAAAGAGAAAACAGCAATTAATGCGGAAATTACAGAACGACGTTATTTTATTAATGAACAAGTCGATCCTTGAAACTACAGCCCTATAAAACAAAACTCTGTCGCTTTGGGCGAAGCGAAGAGGGAAAATTTACAGAAAGCGAGCCCTATCAAAACATCTGTTTCACCTGGGCAGGGTGAAAGGTTAAAGATGGCAATTACTTTGACTGATGAACGATCTTCGGAACCTCGACGGCAACCCATTGGCGGCGAACTCCTCTGTGAATCACAAAGTCTGGCACCTTCCTTGATTTGTCATCAGAAATAACGCTGATTTCTGGTGGAGCGGGATCGTTGGAATCTGTCTCCCAAGCAGAATTACCGTAGGAGAATTCCTCAGTTGCATTTTGCATAGTATTTGTGCTCTCAGCTGTATTTCCCCATCCAGTAGGCTGAATATCTTCGAGCTTGATACGAGAGCTTTCGGGAGCGGTGTACTTGACCATATAGTCATATTTCCCACTCGGTTGTCCCAAGGTGTCCCAAACTTCTTTGGAACTGGAGGAGTCATCTCTCTCGATAACGTTGACCTCGGGAAAAGCATAGTTGATGAATTCAAGTCTTGCAAACGTTGCGAATTCATCTTCATGTTGAGTAGTTTCTGAATGACCTGAGTGTTGATCCCATGACATGGTGGGGACACAGGTATTCTGTTCAATGACGGTCAGCTGATTTTCATTGTTCGGCTGACTCTCTTGCCCCAAATCTCCTGGATAAGGTTGCCATATTGGCAGACCATCCATTGGGCCATAGTAGTTGTAGTCAAAGTTGTCTTTCATCAGAGTGTTTTCCTCTAATGAATTTGGCGGAGCACGGCATCCTTCAGGATCACAATCTCCATAGATCATTTCGATGTCTGACCTTGGTATAAATCTCGGACTCTGTGTAGGAAAACAAAATGGTGTAGGCACCTCTTCCTGAGACATATAACCGTCCCCATTAAGATAGGACTCCCATTCTTCATCTATGTCAGAGGGATCTTCCTCATTGATAGCATGTACTGCCTGAGACACTGGGTGAAGAAAACCTCCACCGTGGAAGAAGTTTTGAAGGGGATGAAGACTTTCATCGTGGGCAGCTGTCTGGGTACAGGTTGCAGAAAAACCAAGACCCTTCCTTGTTTTATTGACAATAGGAATGACAAGCTGTCCCCATCCTGTTGTATCGGTACTCTCGACCGCTTTGACAGCATCATTGTATGAGGAAATCGAGGTTCCTCCTCTGAACTGATTATTCTTGCTTACCGACAGTGCTTGGAACTGAGTTCCAATAACCTCCTCGGGTTCTATGCCAGTAGATGATGACAAGTTGCTTACAAGCAAGGCTTGTTCCCTACAGACTGTGACAAGTTGATCGTTCTTGACGAACTTTAGCTTTTGGTGGAGGGTCGAAGTAACCGCTCCAGCCTGATGTATCCAAGGTCTTCCTAATAAATAACTGTATGTTGCCCGGATGTCCATGACCTAGAAAGTGACTTGGAAAGTGTGAGGACCGATAGTTATGGGAAGATCAACTTCTCCGATAACTGTTTTTCTGGATCTGTCGAATGCTTTGACGACGACCTCGCTGATTCTCATCGGAGGGCCTTTGAATGATAATTGCATCAAAGTGGACTTCGGCATAACATTCAGGGCTGACCCTGTGTCTACCAGTACACTGGCTAAAGCATCGTCCTGGCAGTTAACTGTAATGTTGAGCGCCATGTTATGACGACGACCCTCTTCGGGTAATTCCTCATCACTAAATCCCAAATTATTGCAGGAAGTGATGTTAGAGACAATACTATCGAACTGTCTAATCGTTACATCCTGTTCCACAAAGTCTTGCTCCAAAACTTTCTGTAGAGCCTCCCTGTGGGCTTCTGAACTGAGTAATAGTGATAATATCGAGATCTTTGAAGGAGTTTGTAACAGTTGATCGACAATGTTGTATTCACTCCTTTGGATGAGCTTTAGCATCTCATCGTTATTTTCGAAAGGTCGGGATTACTGGATTGACCGACTGATGGATTAGGAACTTCTGTCTGAGGTTCCTTTTCTTTGTTAGGTTCTCCAACTCCTCGGTTGAAGATTCGACCACTCCGTGTTACACGACTGATGTCTGCAATATTCACGACGGAGGGTAATGGAATTTCCTTTCCATTTTCAACTGTTGTTGCACCGTATTTGTAAGGGATTGCCTTAGCTAATTCATACGGTAGTGGTCCCGGTAGATAGATGACTATGGGAACCTTCTGATTTTTCTAACCATCATAATTAATCTCGATCCGTTCCCGGTTAGAAACTTTAGATTTGTCAAGTAGAGGGATAATGGTAAAAACATCCTTGGTCCTGTGATGACCAGAGATCGTGACAACATCCTCAACTTGCTCGGCAAGGTAGTTCGGCGTCCAGTTGATGGGTCCAGAACCCGGATATGGACGAATCTCTCCACGATCTACCTGACCCTGAAGAGCTGCTCTCACAAAGTAACACCCTTGGTTACTTTCCAAACAGACGCCGCAACGTTCATAGTTGTGTGGTGGCACCTGGCCACACCCACTTTGAATACAATGTAACCTCACTAGGTTAGCTTCCATTGATCGGACATCCTGACTTTGACGCCGAGTGGGATTCCTGTTATTGATACTAATCTGCTGAGTATCTTCATCCATATAGATTGGCATCCACCAGTGATTTAACAAGTCCTGAAGTGCCTCCTGGACAAGGGTACAACCTCGATCATTTTCGCAACCTGCTTTACAGCTTTGATAGTCATGTGCTGTTAAGAATCCGAGTCGGACCTGCTCAGCATGTAACTCTACCAGGTTGGTATTCATCACGCGAATATCGAAGATCTGAACCATGTTGATTTGATAGGAGTTCCTATCATGGTAGTCTTGGATCCATCCAAGATCCATCTGACGCTGGAGGGCCTCTTGTATGAAAGAGCACCCCTGTTTGTTTACCGAGCAAGTCAGACAGGAACTGTAATCGTGCCGCGGCAGATTATGATACTGGCTTTGCCTTGAGTGCATTGCCACCAAGTTGACATTCATTGCTAGAATGTTGTGATTCTGAACAATGTTGGAATTCGTGTAGACCATGTTAACTCCACGAACTCGGTGCTCTTGGATCCATCCGAGATCCATTTGTTCCTGTAGAGCTGCTTGCACCACATAACATCCTTGATCGTCTTTAGAGCAGATATCACACTGGTGATAATTATGAGGTGGCACATGGCCATATCCACTCTGTCTACAATGCATCTTGACCAGATTGGTTTTCAACAAGAGTACATCGTGAATTTGATAGACATCGTTAGTCTCTCCTTCTATCAAATTGATTGCAGCCTTCTCATGTTGAGGCAACGGATTCGTGAGAACATTAGGATTCATATCCTTGAAGGATAAGATCCCGCTCCTAACAAGTTTTTGCACGTCGGACTTGAAATTGAGACAAGTCTTTATGTTATGCCCTGGACCTCCTTGATGATAAGGGCAAGTTTGATCTACCTTAAACCAAAAAGGCAGATTTTCCGGTACTGTAAGAGGAGATTTAGTCTGAATGTGCCCCTTAGCCAGTAGTAATGGAAACAGCTCTGCATACGACACGGGTATAGGATCAAATCTTGGCGGCCTTGTTGTACGGTTGTTGTTGTATGGAGGACGAGCCTGCTGAAGAGGCTGTTGTGTCCTTTGTTGATCAGGTTGGCTTTGTGCAACCTGAGGTTGATACATAGGAATAGACGCAGGGTTGATAGCAGGAGTCACAGCTGCTACCGGTTGATAACGCCGCCTTTGCTTTCCGAGAGAGATATTCCCAATATCTTGCTCTTTTTCTTAGGGGGAGCACTACCGTATTTTTTAGTGCCGCTCGATGATCCAGCGTCTTTTACCAAACGTCCTTCTCAGACGGCTTCCTCAAGATGTACGCCCATGCCCACCATCTCGGTGAAATCACTGGGTGCACTGGCAACCATTCGGTCATAGTAAAATGAGCTTAAGGTCTTTAAGAAGATCTTTGTCATCTCTTTTTCCTCAAGAGGTGGACAAATTTGAGCGGCAATTTCACGCCACCTTTGAGCATACTCCTTAAAGGTTTCCTTGTCCTTTTGCGACATCGATCTGAGTTGATCTCTGTCGGGTGCCATGTCAAAATTGTATTTGTATTGTTGGACGAAGGCAGTGCCAAGATCTCTGAATGTACTGATCGTGGCACGGTTTAAACCCATGTACCATTTTAATACGGCACTGGTTAAACTATCCTGGAAGTAGTGAATCAGTAGGTCCTGATTCTCCGTATGAGCTGACATCCGCCGAGCGTACATCACCAGATGGCTTTGAGGGCAAGAGTTACCCTTGTACTTTTCAAAGTCGAGCACTTGGAACTTGTGCGGGACTCTCACATTTGGGACCAAGCAAAGATCTGCAGCGTCCTTTCCAAATAGATCCTGACCACGAATGGCTTGCAGTTCCTTCTGCATTTCCAAGAACTGCTCCTGGAATTCTTCCATTCTGTCAAACATAGTTTTCTTCTTACCAGAAGGTATATGTGGAATCTGTCCTTCTGGGACAGTGTGCACCACAGGGGGGTGGTACCGTGACTACGGTAGCGAATCTTGGTGTCTCCCGAAGTTTGTAACCTTCAGGAGTCTTCAGTATGCCCCTGGCATCTTCGCTTTCCCGAAGTTTGTAACCTTCAGGCCCAGCGGCTTCTATTGTGATTCCCTGATCTTTAGTGATCGGCGGAACATATCCTTCCGGGATATAGTTAACAGGCATGCCCCAAGGAAGATCTTTCGGCATTTGATACCTAGGATTATACTTCTCCACTATGGGCGTTGAGGTGATCTCTGAGATCACAGTTCTTTGTAGCTGAGCTTCTGCCATGACTTGCATGTCGTTACGAAGCTTTCTCATATCCTCTCTCAGAGCGTCGATCTCTTCTTTCAACTCTCTGTTTTCTTCCTCAAGATCATCCATCTTTCTCTGACGATTGCCCCGAGTATTATACGAATGAGATAGTTTGACTCCAGAACCGAGACACAAACGTGAGATTCGTAGGTAAGAAGAATACGCGATGTGAGAATGATGAATGCAATGATTATATTAATTGTTTTTTTGGTTTAATCAAAATAAACTTCGACAATTAGATTGCAAATATCAAACGGTGGGGAAACCCCTTTTTTATTGAATTCAAAGGATTGCAGAAATGGAAATACAATAGATTACAAGGTGCAGAAACAGAAACCTAAACTAATGGGTCCCGAGTCCTCTCTGAAGAGAAATTGGGTGCTGACTCTGGTATCTTCCTTTTCTTTGACCAGGGCTCTTGGGCCGTTGTCGGGTTGTCATTCCTTTGCCAGGTGAAAGGAGCGAGCAAATTCCTTTGGTCATCTTGATTCTCTACAGCATGTTGCTCCAAAATTTCAATCAGAGCATCTTTATCTTTTAGTAGTTACTGTATTTTAATGCACTCTACGTCGAGGGTCCGGTACTTGTTCTTCCAAGACCTTCTCTTCTTTTGAACTTTGTTGAGAGTAACCTGAAGCTTTTCAGTTTCCGTCATGAAGTATATGACAGATTCCCTCGGCGGAAGAATTCCGTAACGAGGATAAGGCATCTTTAGCTTGAGAGCTCTAGTTTGTACCCAATGGAGGTAAGGCTCCACCGAGACACAGTCTGATTTTCCTAGAGACTCTCGTCCTTTCTTATGAACATGCTTCCAAGTGTGCACTATTTCCATCTTTAATGCTCTGTCGTTTTCTCCTTCTTTGAAGAAAAGACCTTCCAGATGAACACCCCGTGGGACGTGTCTCATCGGGTATCCAAATTGACGAAGAACCAATACCGGATGGTAGTTGATTCCTCCCTTAATTCCTATAAGGGGTACGTTGGGGAAGTTTCCACAACGGTCAATGATCCTGATTCCATCATAGATCCTATTACACCAATCTATATCAGAGTTGGTGAGGGACATGATCTTCTGCGACCAACGTAAGGCACTCTTACAATCCCAAAAAGCAGCAGACTTGGGCAAGTGAGAGATAAACCATTTGTAAAGCAAAGGTACACATCATGTAATCTCCCCTCCACTGTACAAATTTCCCAAGTGTACAGAATGATACGCATCTGCGAGCAAAGTCGGCACAGGGTTTCCAATGAGAAAAACCTTAATGGAGTTGATATCGACGAAGTTATTAATGTTGGGAAACAAAAATAACCCGTAGGTGAGCAAGACAAAGATGCTTTCAAAAGCAGTCACGTTTCCTATACTGACAAAATACAGGGCCTTCTTTGTCAAGAACTAGGCTGGCAAACCTTGGATGCCACCCTTGGTAGTTAGGTGAGTCCTAACCTCAGACTCGTCCAAATGAATTGCTCTTGCAATGGTCTGATCCTTTGGAATTTCTTCCAGTCCAGAAAATGGAGCTCGATCTGTAATGTGTAGATCGATCAGATGAGAATACTCCTTCAGCGTTAGTGCGAGTTGGTAATCCGGGAATGTGAAACAGTGATAAACTGGATCATAAAACTGAATGAGCGCATCCATGATTCCCTCAATCACATAAACTCTTAACAGTGGTAGCAAACCTCCGTGCTTGGCTCTGAAAGCCTCTGGGTTTGTGATCATCCTTGCTAACCTTCTTAAATCCTCTAGCTTTGGAACCTTGAAGGTATACCTATGGGTTCTCCTTCTACCAAAATCCATTAGTGCAATCCTTTTCTCTGATATTTGCAATCACAGTCTTAGTTTATTTTGAAAAAATGAGAGACAAGAAGAAATTTTTTTTGAATGTTTTGAATGTTTTTTAAATGAATGCATGAATGCAGCACACAAAAACATAGAAAAAACATGGGGTCAAAGGGTCGTTGTCATGAAGTCAAGGCTCTACCCATCCCCAAAGGTTTATACTAGGGTGATTTTTGTACCTGTACTCATTATCATCAGCTCCTCCCAGGAAAGCAAAACAACAAGCGGATCGCCAGCGAGTTGTAGAGCAATCTTAGAGTAAGTGCCATTCACTGAGAATAGATCACCAGCCTCAAATGAGAGTAGTATCGCGTAACAACTATTCCCGATAGTTTCCGCACTACAAAAGGGTTTGGCTCCTCAGCTTCTCAGACATCACAATCGACCCATTGTCTAGGTGAGAGAATGGGTTGCATTGGTCAGCCTCCACTGAGGTTGATGGTCGACCTCGTCGCCATCACTTATCTTAAGTGTATACTCGATCTTTCGACATGCGGCATCACACGCATTCCCATTAGCAGAAAAATAAACATGTATAGCAATTAGGAAAAGCAGTATATATATTTGTCCTAATCATCCTAGACTTTTAAAAGCTAAGAATCTTAAGTTCCTGACAGAAAATGGTTTCCCGACGAAGTCACCAATCTGTGGTTTCATTCCAAATTAACGGCGTTTTGACCTAAGATCCTAGTGACGTCAAGGTTTCCACCTAGGGGACAAAAAAAGAACAAGATCCCTAAAGAGACCTACGGATTCCCCAGCAGAGTCGCTATTTTTCTGTAACGAGTGATTTTTGGATGTGGTTGCGAAGCACGATCGCTCTATTACTACAGTTCGATTCATTTTTTATCCTATTAAAGCTGATGAAGGAAGGGAAATAGATGTCTCCAACTAACCCTGCTTGCATACTGAGGTTAAACAGTCAAAACTGTTGGTTTACAGATGCTACAAAGATTCGGGGTTTGTCCTAGGTTTATTTTGTTGACGAGGGGTGCTTTAGGCTATCGGTTAGGATGTTAGGACGGATATATATATGAAAGTATGGGATTTAGGGTTTTTGTTTAGTGTGCTTGCTAAGATTTTTTCTTTCAATCTTATGCCTACGTATTCCCATTTACCAAAACAGGGAAATCAGAGCGTTCGTAGTTCCTCCTATTCTATGGGAGGAAATGGGTGTTTTGGTGTCTTGTTCAAAGCCCAAGACGTGAAGCGAAAGGTGGTTCTATCTTGTTCAAAGCCCAAGATGTGAAGCTAAAGAGTTTATTTGTATCTTGTTCTAAGCCCAAGATGTGAAGCTAAAAGTGTTGACCTTAGAGAGAATTTGTCATCTCTAAATAGGGGTTTGTCTGTTACGACTGTTTATAAAGGGGAATTACTTTAACCGGGATTTGTGAATCCGGCAATGCCATAATTTCCTTTATAGGGGATTTCAACCTGAAGGAGAAGAATTTAACTCAGTGTAGAGCAATGCCATCTTTCCTTAGGAATTTCTCATACTAAAAGAGGGACAGTGGCATGGATGTAGATGATCCAGAGGCTTGCCGCTTACAGCAGTTAGATAGAGGGGAAGAAGTTGTTGATGTTTGTGTACTGTGAACGAGGCACAACTTTGATGCTAAAAGGTTAATTGGATCAACCAGTGGTTTTCTTATACAAAGCCTAAGAGGAGGCTAATATGTGTCTCGTACAAAGCCCAAGAGAGAGGCTAAAAGGTTTTGACTCAACGAGGGAATCTTTTGGTATCTCGTATAAAGCCCGAGATGGAGGCTATTTGACTTAACAAGAGAGTTTTTTGTATCTCGTACGAAGCCCGAGATGGAGGTGAAAATTTGTTTGGCTTAATAAGAACCTTTTTGTATCTCGTATAAAGCCCGAGATGGAGGTGAAAGGGGTGATTGACTCAACGAGGGAGTCTTTTATGTGTCTCGTACAAAGCCCGAGAGAGAGGCTGAACGTTGTTTGACTCCGCTGGGGAGGATCATTGTATAAAGCCCAAGAGGAGGCTAAATTCACTGGAGAAGGATCATTATACAAAGCCTAAGAGGAGGCTATGGTTACTGTTTCAATTGAGTGACAGGTCCAGTATACTGATTTTTAAAGAGAAAATCAGTTCTTATATGAGCAACACTGTACTCAGGGATTTGATTCGAGGATCAGGGTTATTCCTGTTCTTTAAGGAAGTGGGAAATCCGAAGGGTATTGAGACTGTCCGAGTCTACGGGTTTTCTTCCTATTTTAACGAAGAGGTCACTTGAGAATATCTTCGAGACTCAAGGATGTTAGACTGTCCGTGTCTAGAGTTTCATCTTTTGTACCATGCTTTGAGAAACAGTAGTAGACTCTATGAAAGGATTGTTCTATGCAGATGACTAAGTTCTGTTCCTATACCTCTAGGAGGTCGTCGGGACAATTTGTACGAAGCCCAAGAGGAGGCTGGAAACTTTTAAGAAGCCGACGGGTCCTTGTACGATGCCCAAGAGGAGGCTATCATTCCCGGAGGAAGAGATCATTATACGAAGCCTAAGAGGAGGCTGTGAATACTTCTAAGAAGCCGATCGGTCCTTGTACTAAGCCCAAGAGGAGGTGGGGTTGCTTTTAGGAAGCCTGTGGGTCCTTGTACGATGCCCAAGAGGAGGCCGATGCTTTTAGGAAGCCTGTGGGTCCCCAAACCCCGAGAAATTCAAGGCAAGCTATTCACAAGGAATAGATCAAGTCAGGAAAGTTCGAGAATTTGGAAGAAACTCAAAGATGCCATTCACGGAGAATACATTCATCTCTGGGAGTATAGTTTCTTGACAATTCCTAATGAGGACAGCCGAAGAGAAGACTGTATCTGGTGATCCTATTGGGGATCTAGTTATCTATTTCTATGAATAAACGAAACGACGTCACCTAGTTCTAGACGTAGTTACCGGGGAAACTCGAAATATCTATACTATTATTACACAGTTGATATGAGTTTATGAAAGAAGACTTACAGTGAAACAGCCCCACAATACAGTTATATGTATATGAAAGCGGTAAATGAAAGCAATAACCACTTACTCGGTTGTAGAGCTTCCATGCTGTTTGGTTAGTTGTTCAACAAAGAAAGATTGAAAACAACAGTATATTCAAAATCAAAGGAGAAAGTGCTTTGAAAAAGAAAGATTTGGGGCTTACATCTCAAGGAGAGACCCAGGGTTTTATCAGTGAACGCACTGTTTGAATTTGTACAGAGGGACTTATACAAGTGACTGTGGCCCAAAAAGGTTTTCTGTACAAAGGGATGGGTCTTACACTCTCTCAAGAGGCCCAAAAAGTTTTAAAGAAAAGAAATGGGTCTTACTACACGAGGGTAGACCCAGTTGACTTTTCCGGTTGAAATGGCGATCACGCCGAGATTTTCTTTTAACGCGAAGGGACTTATACAATAAGTGAGGCCCAAAATGTTTTGGTTAAAAGGGGGTTGGGTCTTACACTCTATTAGAGGCCCAAAAGTTTTGAATGGGTCTTATAGCTCAAGGAGAGGCCCATGGTTATTTTTCAAAAGGCGACGATCGCGCCGTTTGTTTTTTGACGGTATCGGGACTTATACAATACTGAGGCCCAAAAATGATTTGGTAAAAAAGGATTGGGTCTTACACTTTACTAGAGGCCCAAAAGTGTTTTGAAAATGATTTATGAGGGTTGAATTAATCCAAAACCCTAATTTGTTTTCAAAAATGTATTTAATTGAATAAAAGTTCAATTAAAATGATCAAAATTGTTTAACATGTGAAAAACAAATTGTGATCTTGGATTAATGCTTCAAAAATTAAGTATTGACCTACAAAATAATTAGAAAGCATTAAAAGTTGCAAAATCAAGGTGGAAAAAATATTTCAAATGTTAAAAACAATTAAAACATTAATTCTTTGCAAAAATATCAATTATACAAAATAAATAATATTTTTGGTATTTTTTTGGGAAAATAAAATATTTTAACATTTTTGTGAATTATTAAAAAAAGAATCAACTCAAAATCATTAAAACTCAGAGAGAAATTAATTTTTGAATCAATTAAATAAAATCACAAAATTCAAATATTCAAATATTCAAAAAATGGCGCCAAGAACACCCAAGAACACGCGCGTGTTCTGGGTTTGCCCATATTTGCATTTTCTCTCAAATCTCACTGAATAATTGATTATATCATGCAATCAACATACCAATCAACTCGTTTCAACCTCACGATCATGTCTATGGTATTTAATTTCATTTAAATTAAATATATAACAAGAAATCATGAAAAATCCTCAAGAACCCTAATTTCTGCATGAAGGCTAGGATTTTTTATACACGATTCATACAATGCAATTAATTGAGGGGAAACATTCCATGCATGATTATGAACATATGGCCAAATTATTGTGCAGCAAAAATTGCATGGATCATAGAGTTAGAAGAGCTCATGCTTACCACTTGCAGCTGGTGATCGTGATTTGTGTTGGAGGTGTTACAGCTAAGTTCCAATGATCTGGATAGCTTCCCTAGGTGCCATGGAGTGTGTATGAATGCTTGGAATGGATTGAAATGGTTTGGAGCTGAAGATGGTACCTCAACTGCAAAACTGTCAAGAACTTGAGCAATTGGCTGGTGATTTTGTGAAATCTGTGTTCCAGATGTTATGTGAGTGTTTGGATCACTTCTATATGATGTATGTGAGGTGTGTGTGTGATTGGTTTGATTGGAAAAGCTCTCAAACTCAAAACTCGATAGTGACTTGCCTTAGAAGGCAAAATTGGAGTGAAAAAAGAGATTTTGAGGAAAGCATCTGTTTGATGGCTTTGGTGTACTCAAACTGATCACAAATGAGCTCTATTTATAGTAGAGCAAGTTTGTTTTAGGATCCACAGTGAATGGCAACTGCAGCAGGTGTTTGTTCAATGTTGGCCAATGGAAATCCAAGTCTCCTCTAGCCATTGACTAGAGGTTAGGGCACAGGGCTGTGGTTCCCTTGGTCTTGGATAAGTCTTGACTAAATTCAGTTGCAAATGGCTCAGTCCATGCCACCTTGATGCTTCCATTGAATGCTCCAATCCAAAATTGGAGTCTTGTCCCTATTTTGGCCATTCTAGGTTCAACATGCTATTTCTTGTTCCAAAGACTTTGGAGGCTTGGCTCAGTGATTATCCCCTTTAGATTCAATCCTCAGAGGTGTACAAGTGGATAGGAGCATTTGGATTTGGCTGATTTTGGAAAATCGAGCAAAAATGCAAATTCTGCCTTGCCTTGGCAGATTTCAGCAAGGCAACTTCCCAATGTCATATCTCATGGCTCAAATTGAATTTGGTAATGTTCTTGGCCATTTTGGAAAGCCCTTACATGATACAACAACTGTTTGAACATGTTTGGTTTTGATCTCTTTTGAATCCAAGTGAAAAATCCCCCTACATTTGGCAAAAAGTAGGGTAAAATCTGACTTAGCGAAATTTTCATTAAGTGTTGGAACAAAGTGACTTTTCCTGATTTTGATCACTCCATAACTCAAAATCCATGAGGAGTTGGAATTAGGTATAGTTGAAGTTTTTGTAGAGGGCAATGAGATCTACAAATCAAGCCTTGGATGGGAGAAAATGGCTTTGTGGTTTAGGAGTTATGACCCTCCAAAGTTGGTACCCTAGCCACTTTATTTTTAACTTAGAAAATTTTCTAAGTTTTTTATGGTTACCCCTTTTACAAGTTACCCAACTTTTCTTGATTTTTCTTGATGAATGATGATTCAAATCATACATTAACATCATTTTAGGGTTAAAAATCCATTTTGGTGAAAAATCTCAAAAAGTCAAAGTTGACTTTTGTGCAAAGTTGACTTTTGTGCAAAGTTGACTTTTTATCAGATGAATTCCAAACTGTGCAATTCTTCAGGAAATCATGTCCTTGACCTAAATCAAACTTGATGGACATGTTCCATGGGTGTCATAGGGTATATTGATCCATGTCATAGGGCTTGGGAGCATGTCCTAGTCAAAAGTCAAAGTTACAGTTGACTTTTTCCTTAAAACCCTAACTGTGTTGCAGATGAAATTGAGACTTGTTGCTCAAGCTTCTTGGATTAATTCATTGTTGCAAATGGATCAATATAGTTCATTAGAGACCCTCAAACCCTCTCTTGAGGTCTTGGCTCATGATTTGCCCTAAAAGCCAACTTAGGGGTGAATTAGGTCAAGAAACCCTAATTCCTGATTTTTGATGAATGCATCCCCTGAGGCAAAATTAACTTGATGATTGGGTCCATGAGGTTCCATGGAGTATATTAGGTTAGGTTTTGGATCATTGGCTTGTGCCCAGATGAAAATTTCCATCTGGAGGCCCTGGTCGACCAAAACCCTAATTTGGTGACACTGTCGATCTTGAGACTTAATTCACCTAGAAGGGAGCAGCCTTGTGCTTAATCCTTAAAGTGGGAGTCCTTTTGATCCATTGTGGACATTTTAGAGGTTAGACAAGTTGAAGATCATGTCATTCTTTGACTGATCCTTTGTCTAAGGCTCTGAGAGGGCTTGAAACCCTAATTCTTGATTGTAGTGGATGCTCACCCATCTTTGGGGAGACTGATGAAGTATGATGGCCCATCCATATTGTGATGATGATTTGCACAATGATGGGAAATCTTAGTGGTCAAAATTTGGGGTATGACACCATGCCTTCTTTGACAAGTTAAAAGAATCGAGCCAGAGCCAAGACAGCACAGCAAAAAGCCAATTTTCTCACTTTTTCACTGTGTTAATCGATTAACCAAATGCATGTACAAAATGGTTAATCGATTAACCAGTGCGTTTTTTGTCTAAAAATAGAATTTTCAAATTCTGCAGCATTTTGGCACCAAAATTCACTTGTTTCATCATGAGAATATTCTAGATCACCTCATTTTAATTCCCCTACATGATCACAATTAATTCCCACCATACACCCTCATTAATCACCACTTGATTTTGATTTTGCCTCCAAATTCAAATCCCATGCCTAATTTTGGCTCCAAACCAAACTCCAATCCTCCAAAATTTCCAAGCCTAAATCTTATAAATAGAAGCTTCATTTCATTGATTCTACAAGCTTTTGATAGCCAAATTCACCTTGTCAAAATTCTTCCTCATTTCTATTTTTCTTCATCTACCCAAATTCACTAAAGCTCTTTCTTTCATTAAAAGTTAGTACGTTCTTCATTGGAGCTTACTAATCTTTGAGCTAAACCTCCAACCAAACACTTTTTCATCATCAATTTCTGTAGATCAAGGCTTTGGAGTGTGGTTCTTGAAGTTGATTTGAAACATTTTTTCAGATTTGAAGTGGTAATTCACTTGTTCCATCATTGTTGTGCTTGATTCATCTTCCACAATGTGATCTATTGTTGATTATTGTTGCTTGATCTTTAGATCTTGCAAATTATGTTTCATTGGTGTTATTTGTTGTTGTTTTACTTGAATTTTCGTGCTAAATTACATTCATGATCATGAGGTGTTTGAAGAAATGATTGAATCATGAATGCTGATTTTTTTTCAAATTTTTTTGTTGTCCTGCCAAGGTTAATCGATTAATCAGTGACAAAATTGTGTTTTTGGTTTGTTTTGGGATTGTTTTGGTTCCTTTTCTTCCTTCTTCCATTTCCTTTTGATATTTGCTTTGGTTTGTAATTTTAAAGGTCATATTTCTATTTAAATTCAATGGACTTAGGGTGTAGATGAAGTTGGATAAACATTCACTAATTCAAATCAATCTTTAAAGTGAATTGTTCAATTCATTTTTGGTGCTTTGAGTTGATGATATGTTTAGTGCTTTAATCTAACAAGATGAGTGGTTGAACTTAAAGATGGAATAGTTTTGGAATTGTGATTCAATTTAGCTTCTCTTCCCCTCTTCTTCTTTTTCTTTTGATCAATGAAAGTCTTCGATATCATTGGAACTTATTTTAAGTTTTTGATGAAGATAAGATCGTTAACTTTTTTCTTTTCGTGTGGTATTGCTTTCGGAGAGTGATCTACATATCACTTCTCTAACATGCATTAACACTTGTTATTGACCGACATCAGATAGTCGTGTTTTCTACATAAACCCGATTACGATTGCTTAACATAGCGCTAAATGGACCCGAAATCAAAAAAACCATTGTGTTTTGTAAGTGAATTATCAGTCTCCCACTCTTCCATGGCGTAGTTTGAAATAGATTAGATTTCTCTTGTTACTCGTGGGGGTTAGTTGGCATACTCGTTGATTTTATCCGAGTTGGAGCCCTCCCCATGGTAATGTATGAGACTATGTTTTCATTCTCATGGATGACTAGTTGAGCATTTCCGAAAATACAACAAAACTTGTTCTCTCTTTTTGGATCACTATTGCTCTATATTGTTATATTAATTGTGCTATGTTTATGCTTCATTCTCGCTCCTTATCTTTCTTTATTTTTATGCTTTATATTATCATATCATATCATATTATTTGTTTATGTTTCCGCCGTTTTTCCTTTGTCCACTTGGACCATTTGTTTATGTTTATGCTCTTTTTCTATTGTCCATTTGGACCAAAAAACATTAATAAAGGATTAAACCCCTAAAAAAACTTGTTTTCTTAATGGTGGACTATGGTTACTATCCTTTGCATTGGACATGGAACTTTGGACTTAGAACTTGAAAGTTTGTGATGTCAAACCTTGGATTTTAGGTACTTGGAGCTCTCTTTTGAAGACCTATCTTGATCAATACTTAATCTAAAGGAAAGAATGCTTATGCTATGAAGCTTGCTTGTGTGGTTAGACCGTTCTTATCCTTATATTTTATCTTTTTGCAATAGGATAGTCACTTCTTTTCCACCCTTTCTTTAATTTTCAAAATCTTCTCCCTTTTTCAAAACCTTCTTATTTTCAAAATTAAACCTCTTTCATAAAAAACCTTGACTTTGGTCAAGTGATTTTTTCAAACTTTGCTTTCTTGAATAAATGTAAATCAATGTTAATCATTCAAACTTTTTGTGCCTTTGTGCACCTTTTCTTTTAAAACTTTTCAAAAAGTTTAGACATGAGTCATTTTTATAGTTGAGATGTAATTCTCCTATTCCCCATAGTATTTAAGACGTTGACATTTTCCACTTAGATGTTGAGTGATAGACTTGTTGATTTTAATCCAAGCAAAATCCTCCATCTTAAAGTGATGCAAATGTTGTTGTCTTATACTTGTGGGTGACTAGTCGTAGTTTTCTCCTTAAAATGACGAATTGTTTTTAAATTTAAAATGAACCATAACAAATCATTTGTACCACGAACTACGAGGTTTTGATCCTATATTGCACTTTGTGGGTACGTAGGCATGAGGCGATAAGTCTCTCCAAACACAAAAATTTTAAAAAATATTTCTCTTTTCACCTCCCCAATCTCTTTTCAAACAAACCTTTTCAAATCAAAAAGCGTGGATATTTCAAAGGGTTCCTATAGAGTACTATAGACGTTTTTGGTGCTAACACCTTTCTATTGCGTAACCAATCCCCTTACCCATTCTCTGTTTGTTCTTGTTTTAGAACTTGTTTAGGTTTTGTTCGCTCTTTTTCCTTTCCTTTTGGATAAAATAAAAGTGTGGTGGCGACTCTTGCATTTTTTTAGTTAAGTTAATCAATAGCTTACACTCACAAATTTCCCCGCTACAGTGTGGTTTAACAACTGTCATGTGACGTCGACTCATGTAGGGATTGGAGCATATTGCAGGTTTTCTTAAATTCTGAGGAGTCTTTTGGAAAAGAAATGCAAGTTTTGTTGATATACCAAGTTGTATAAGTTGTTGAGAAGTTCATTTGCTCATTGCATGCCTAGGTTGGTATGGAGTTGTTGGAGACTCTTAAGCATTTGTTGTCTAGGGATCAGAGGTTGCAATGCAAGTTGTTTTGAGGTTTGACCTTGCAGTAACTCATGAGAAGATTTAAAAGTCTGAAGGATTTCGAATGTTCTTTGGTGGACAGTCGAAATAAGTGGATTATGGGGGAGTTGAAACGAAAAGAGAAGTTATAAGAACCAAATCAGTTTCTTTTGTTGGAAGAGGTTAAGCCATTCTCTTTGGATCATGAGTGTTAACTATCCCAACAACAGTGATGGCGTTACGTTGGGCGGCTAAATGAGTAGACTTAATGTTGCATTAGTTTAAGTAAGATCGACTGAACACTAAAGTAGAAAGAAGACCAGTTGAAGCAGATGAGTGATGAAAAGACAATGGTTTTTACGGGAATTCAAGGGAATTAGTCGTTGATTCCCACAAACAACGTCACTATTATGAGGTGGAACATGAAATATGTAGTGCCAAAGAAACAAGCTCTTCCAGTGCGGTGGAGAGAGCTTCCAGTACAACAAGGTAAGGAGGATATGTTAGATTAACACTCCAACGCGTAAATCGGTAAAGTCTAAAAGATGTAGTTGGAGAATGAGAGTGCGATAGTACCTCAAATGACACGTCTTTGAGTTTATATATGATAGACGGTTAAAATTATTATCGTCTAAACTGATACAAGAAATTGGGAGTCGTCTAATCAAATTTAACAATAAACGAAAATCAAATGTCTGACATTAGCAATTATAGAAATAAACCGTGAGACGGATAAAACAATTTAAAAAAAAAATCAAGCAATCGTTGTACATCCTTCTCTTCATAATTCATATGATAATTCAATGTATTTAGATTGTTCTAAAATAGTGAAAATATATAGGTATGCGTCATTTTAAAACTCAATTAAAATGTTAAAAGTAAATGAGTATATCTGCCAAAAGAATAATAAATGAGTATAACTTTTGAGAATCTTCTAGCAAATTGGTCTGTATGGACACGTGTCGACTCCATAACTCTTTCTCTAATATAAAAATAATAAAATAAGAATGAATCACATGTGCATATACTTTTCATTTCCCAGCTTTTTTAAACAAAAAAAAAATGAACAACATGGATTCTTACCCTCCAATTCTCCGCCACCAAAACAACCAACCACAATACCTAACCACCCCGAATCCTAACCCGATTCAGGTTTCGGATCCTGTTCCAACCATAGATCTCAAGCACTTAAACCATAAAAACTTGGATGAAGCTTGCAAAGAATGGGGTCCATTTCGATTGGTGAACCATGGAATTCCATTGACCCTTATGGAACAGCTTCAAGATGTAACAAAACAAGTTTTTTCTTTGTCTTTTGAGTCCAAACAAGAAGCATGCAAGGAATGTCCTGTCACATACTTTTGGGGTACACCTGCCCTAACTCCATCTGGAAAAGCTTTATCTAAAGGAACTCAGAATATCAATTGGGTTGAAGGTTTTGATGTGCCATTGTCTAAACTTGATGAGTTTCAACATCAAGTTCCTTCACTTGAGTCCATAAGGCACACCCAAATTACCACTAATAACTTTGATAGCATGAACTATATTATCGTATTGACGTGTCAGTATCGATGTCGTTTTTTTGATGTATCTGATTCATTGTTGACAACTTTGTTAATTTTGTTTTATTGTTTTGTCTCTTTGTTGGCTATCTTTTTTCTGTATGTGCATGTGTGGAAAATATGAAACATAGAATAATGGGTGCAAATATTTTGAATATGACATTTTGGTGTTGCCCATGGCATTGCATTAATGGGTGTTTCTAGTTTCTTTCTACCAATTGGGTTATGCAAATCCATGAATATGTGGATTATTAGTAGATTTGATTGATGGATGAGTCATGAGTCTTAATTAACGTGTAGTTTTATTTAATTTTTATGCATTAACTTACTTTTTTAATAAAATTAATAAGAGTCAAGGAATACTACCATACTCCCTCTGGTCACAATTATAAGTCAAAATAACTACTTTCACACGTATTAAGAAAGTTAGTTAAGTGTAATTAATTTTCTTGATTTCATGTACAATCAAAGTAAAGTTTACGATAATATCCTTAGTTTATTTGATGAATCAACTTTCAACATTATATGCTTTTGAATTAAATTAAGGGTATAATAGTAATACAAGTATTAATTAGTCTAAAATTTAATGACTTTTGCTTATAATAGTGACCAATATGTAAAGTGTTTTTTTGCTTATAATAGTGACCGGAAGGAGTATAAATTAAAAATACATGTACACTATTAAGTGTATTTTAGGAGAGAAATTAACTATAAATAATTTTTTTGTTGAAAATATTAGGATATATATGTCATGTTTTTTATGACTAATTTTAATTACCTTTGAAGTTGGACCCGTTTATTTAAGGTTGTTTAGAATATTTATAAATTTTTTAATTAAATAATATTTAACCGTTTTGTTAAAAGATATTTTTTAGAGTTTAATTAATATGTACGGACAGTGTAAAATTATTTTACACTGTCATTCAAAAAAAATAGAATTTAATTGATATGCACTGACAGTGTAAAGAGTTTTTACATTGTCAGTTAATCACAACCGTCGATTTATTTAAAAGGTTTGACTTTAACATTAACCATTTGAAAAGTAATACCAACGGATGATTGTGATGCATTGACAGTGTAAAACTTTTTATACTGACAGTGCATAACAATTAATCTCATAAAAATATATTAATCTACCATGTTATACAATTAACTTAAAATTTATAGTCTGATGTGTCGGGATACATGAATGTGATTGGTTGACACTATAAAATAATTTTACACTTATACCTATTAAATTCTGTTTTTTATTATGTTAAAAATAAAATTAATATTTTAATTAAAAAATTACCTCTGAACTTGGACCCTAAGGTTATTTTGAACATTTTTGAAGAATATTTATAATTTTTTTTTAATTAAATATTATTTTAACCATTTTGTTAAAAGATGTTTTTTATCATGTAAAAAATATTCAAAAAAAGAAGAAGCTAATTTTAATAAAATTACTTATAACACCTTTGCTTTTTTAAATATATATTTTTCAAATAGGAAAAACTCTGATTTTTGTAACTAAATTAATAACAACTATTTTAACATGCACATACTTTTAATTTGAATATATTTTTTTTCAATCATACTATATATGTTTTCTTAATTATTATAAACTTAATTTTTTAAAGAATTTTAAATAAACTGTTTCTTTGAGTGCATCTTAAAAAATTAAAGTTATGCTAGCTGAGAATATTTGTTAACCTTAATCAATTTTTAATAAAATAAAAAATTAGTTACTGTGCTAGTAATATACTAGTATTTACTTAAAAAAGGAGTAATTTTAAAACTTGTCATAAATGGGACCAATTGATTCAGAAACAAACAAGTGGTAAGAGACAAACATGGCTGCACACAATTGCTTAATAGGAAAAAACCATGGATGTGCACATAGAATTGTTTGTTTTTAAATAAAGTCTCTTTAAAAACATTATATGTATTTAATATTAAATTTAAATACAATTATTGGTCCCAATTAAAAGTGAATTGTTAAATTTAAATAAAGTCTCTTCATAATTCATATGATAATTCAATGTATTTAGATTGTTCTAACATAGTGAAAATATATAAGTGTATGTCATTTTAAAACTCATTTTAAAAGTAAATGAATATATCTGCCAAAAGAATAATAAATGAGTATAGCTTTTCAAAATCTTCTAGCAAGTTGGTCCGTATGGACACGTGTCGACTCCACAGCTCTTTCTCTAGTATAAAAACAATAAAATAAGAATGAATCACATGTACATATATTTATCATTTCTCAACTTTTGTACACAACAAAAAAATGAAAAGCATGGATTCTTACCCTCCAATTCTCCGCCACCAAAACAACCAACCACAAAATCTAACTAACCCGGATCCTAATCCGATTCATGTTTCGGATCCTGTTCCAACCATAGATCTCAAGCACTTAAACCACAAGAACTTGGATGAAGCTTGCAAGGAGTGGGGTCTATTTCGTTTGGTGAATCATGGAATTCCATTGACCCTTATGGAACAGCTTCAAGATATAACCAAACAAGTGTTTTCTTTGTCTTTTGAGTCCAAACAAGAAGCATGCAAGGAATGTCCTATCACATACTTTTGGGGTACCCCTGCCCTAACTCCATCTGGAAAAGCTTTATCTAAAGGAACTCAGAATATCAATTGGGTTGAAGGTTTTGATGTGCCATTGTGCAAACTCAAGCAATTTCAACATCAAGTTCCTTCACTTGAGTCCATAAGGTACACACAAATTACCATAAAAATTAAAAATACATATGTACACTATTAAGTGTATTTTAAGAGACTGATTAAGAAATTAACTATAAATAATTTTTTGTTGAAAATATTAGGAGCTATATGTTGCGTTTTTAATGAATAATTTTAATTACTTTTGAACTTGGTTTGAACATTTTAGAGAATATTTATAAATTGTTTAATTAAATTGTTAAAAGATGTTTTTTATTATGTTAAAAATAAATTTAATATTTTGATTAAAAAATTACCTCTGAACTTGGACACGTTTATTTAAGGTTATTTTGAACATTTTAAAGAAAATTTATAAAATTTTTAATTAAATAATATTTTAACCATTTTGTTAAAAGATGTTTTTTATTATGTTAAAAATAAAATTAATATTTTGATTAAATTTTGGAAAAAAAAGAAGCTAATTTTAACACCTATGATTTTTTAAATATATATTTTTTAAACAGGAAAAGTCTGATTTTTGTAACTAAATTAATAACAACTATTTTAACATAAACATACTTTTAATTTGAATATGTTTTCAATCATACTATTTATGTTTTCGTAATTATAATAAACTTATCTTTTTTTAAGAATTTTAAATACTGTTTCTTTGAATGCATCTTAAAAAATTAAAGTTATGCTATAGCTGAGAATATTTGTTAACCTAATCAATTTTTAATAAAATAAAAAATTATTTTATAAACTAGCCTTCCTAAAAATTTACCGTATTAAAGTAAAGAAGCTATATTGAAAAAAGTGGAATCAAAATTCATCAACAGATATTTTAAAAATGGTTCATTTGATTGAAGCAAAATTAATTACTGTGCTATAAACATATTTACTTAAAAAAGAAGTAATTTTATAATCTGTCATAAATGGAACCAATTGATTCAGAAACAAACAAGTGATAAGAGACAAACATGGCTGCACACAATTGTTCAAGAGGAAAAAACCATGGATGTGCGCATAGAATTGTTTGTTTTTAAATAAAGTCTCTTTAAAAACATTATATGTATTTAATATTAAATTTAAATACAATTATTGGTCCCAATTAAAAGTGAATTGTTACACATGCACACAAATGATACAACATGGAGGAAGAGACAGAATACAAAAGACTTTCTGTCATAAAGTAATCCTGCAAACGAGGATTTGTCTTATCTATTTTGGTCCTACCTAACGATGAATAGTAATTGTCGACCGAATAAGAATCATAGGAACAAATAATTTTAAAACTAAATGAATATTATTGTGCCTCTAAGATGTTTTGAATTTTGTTCAAAAAAATTACAGAAAATGTGTTTATAAATGTTGGAGATATTAATAATATTAGAGATTAATTTGTGTTTAGTACCTTTACATTAATATCTCCCTCTTAATGTGTATATCATCAAGCCTATCTCATATGTTTAGTAGCTTGGTTTTGGAACTGATATATCAGTTGCTATTATGTTAAGCAACTGATATATATAATGTCTCTCATTCTGTTATAGAATAACAAGAAGAATCATTTCACACTATTCATCATCTTCTACTTTCTCTCTGTACCTAAAACCCTATCTTGAAGATGAATTCACTTCCTATTGAATTCTAACATGGTATCATTCGCTGGTTGCGATCTTCCGCGCGTCCTGTTCTCCCTCGCTTGCTGATATCGATCTTGCTCTTTCTCCTCTCCAATCGAACCATGAGCTCTGAAGATAATCAAGATTCTGGAGTCAAGAATCTCTCACAATCGCAAGAACTCCAAAACGTATTTGCTACCTCAAAGATGAACAACTCGTTTGGACCAAAGCTCTCCATCAAATTGCAAGACAACAACTACCTCCTATGGAATCAGCAAGTTGAAGGTGTGATCCTGACACAAAAGATGCACAAAATCGTGGTAAATCCGCAAATCCCTCAGAAATTCAACTCTGTTCAAGATCGTGTTTCAGGTACTTACTCTGATGAATATGAAACATGGCTGGTTCAAGATCAAGCTGTGTTCATTTGGTTGTTATCTACAATCTCTGAGTCAGTGTTACCTAGGGTTTTAGCTTGTAAATATGCTTATGAAGTCTGGGATAAAATTCATCAGTATTACAATGCTCAAATGAAAGCCAGGGTTCGTCAATTGCGTGTTGAGCTGAAATCCACAAAGAAAGGGAATAAATCCATTACAGAATTCGTATTACGCATCAAAGCCATAGCTAATTCTCTTCTTGCAGTTGGTGACACGATTTCAGAACAAGATCAAATTGATTCGATCCTTGATGGTCTCCCAGAAGAATACAATCCGTTTGTGATGCAGATGTATGGGAGCACTGAAACTCCATCGTTGTGTGATGTTGAAGCTCTTCTTTATGTGCAAGAAGCTCAGTTGGATAAGTTTCGTCAAGAACTCGCTGTGACCACTGTTGCTGCCAACCTAGCTCATTCCAGTCAAGACAATAATGGTGCAAGAGGAAGTTTTCGTGGCAGAGGAAATAGGTTTGCAAGAGGTAGAGGTCGTGGTAGAACTCGTGCTAATGCAGGACCTACTGGAAATCGCCCTACATGTCAGTTGTGTGGCAAATATGGACATTTGGTGATTAATTGCTGGCACAGGTATGATGAGAACTTTGTACCACCTAATGCAACAAACTCTCAATTTAATGCTGCAGATAAGTCTGGATCTACATCAACCACAACACCTGCTGATTCTCAATCTGATCAAGCCGTGGCCATGGTAGCTTCAACAAGTCAAATACCTTCAGGCCAGCCCTATGCCTTCACGCAAGAGTACTCACTTCCAGCTCAACTTGAATCCCAAGCCTGGTTTGCTGACTCAGGTGCCTCCCATCATCTTACTCCTTGGGATACTTACTTACACAATTCCAAACCATACTTAGGCACTAGGAAAGTTTGTGTTGGTAATGGCAACTCACTGGCTATTAAATCTATTGGCTCCATTGTCTTCTATTCTAAGTTTAATCCTAGTCATAAATTAGTCCTTGATAATGTTCTTCATGTTCCATCCATTACAAGGAATTTGCTATCTGTTTCAAAATTTTCAGCTGATAACAATGTTAGTTTTGAATTCATAGCTGACAAGTGTTATGCTAAATGTCAGGTTTCTAAACAAATTCTTCTTGAAGGGTTTCTTGATGCTAGTGGTCTGTACTGCATGCCCAAGCTATCATTGAAGCTCATAGGACCATCTCAGTTGAATAAAGATCCATTCTTTCAATTTGATGCTCAAGGCTATACTGCTGTTCAGCCTAGCATAGTTGCAGATTTTTCTTGTAATTCTGTCAATACTAGTATAGACAAAGTGTCTTCTTGTAATTCTTTGGCCTTGTGGCATCATAGACTAGGACATGCCAATTACACTACAGTCAAACAAATTCTCAAACAATGTAATGTGTCTATTTCTAATAAAAATGAGGTTTTTGAATGCACATCTTGCCATTTGGGCAAAGCTCATAGATTACATGCTCCCTCTTCCACCAATGTGTATGCAAATGCCTTTGATATCATATATTCAGACTTATGGGGGCCATCTCCCCAATTTTCTAGCTCTGGTTACAGGTACTATGTTGCATTTGTGGATGGACATACAAGGTATACTTGGGTATATTTTCTGAAACAAAAGTCAGAGACACTTCAAGCCTTCAAGCTGTTTCATGCCTTTGTCAACACTCAGTTCAACACAACCATCAAGTCAATTCAATCTGATTTTGGAGGTGAGTTCAGACCATTTTCTAAAGTCCTGGCTGAACTTGGCATTACACATAGAATCACATGCCCTCACACATCTCATCAGAATGGTTCAGTCGAAAGAAAACATCGTCACATAGTTGAAATGGGTTTAACCTTGCTTGCTCACTCATCCATACCCCTAACCTATTGGGATCATAGCTTTGCTACTGCAGTGCATGTGATCAACAGGTTACCATCCTCATCCTTGCCTAATCTCATTTCACCTTATTATGCTCTCTATCACAAACAACCCAACTATCAATCAATCAAAGTGTTTGGATGTGCCTGTTATCCATTGCTGAGACCATACAATAAACACAAGCTTCAGTTCAGAAGCTCTGAATGTGTATATTTGGGCGTGTCACCACAACACAAAGGGTTCAAGTGTTTGAGCAAGGAAGGGAAAATATATATATCCAAGGATGTTACCTTTCATGAACAACAGTTTCCATTTCCTACACTTTTTCCAACAGATAACAAAAAGTGTGCCTCATTACAAACTGCACAATCTGGACCTGTCAAATTAATTACTCCAGGCAGTTCATCTCGACCTTCAATTCCAGCCACTGAAGCTAATCATAGGATAGCTGGTTTCACACATGAGGCTAGGCCACACAATGATTCTGCCTATCATATGTCACAGCAACATATGGAAGACACTCATCAGTCTAACTCTGTTCAATCCATGTCTCATCATGCAGCCAGAATTTTAGCTGGTGATCCATCATCTCAAATTCCTGATACACCAAGCTTAGAAAAAGAGCAAGCATCTATACAACAATCTGAACCAGCTGCCCCTTTATTGAACAAAGAAACTGAGGGCTCTCACAACCCACAGGGTATCAATGCAGAGCAACCTTATACATCTACATCCAATAGATATGAGCCTGATCCTGAGGATACTACACAGGCCTTTCAAGACAGTTCTTGCCCAGAGGGCAACACATCACCACTGTCTCATGATGTATCTATTCCCACAGAGATGCAGACCATTCAAAACAAAACTGACAGCTCAAGTGAGAGACTGTCCTTAGCTATATCTGATAATTCTCTCTCACCATCCATTCAAAGTCATCAACCTAACTCTTCTTTATTGGAGAATGCCCATCCTATGCTCACTAGAGCTAAAACTGGACACTCAAAACCCAAGGCATTTCTGGCTCAAACTCAAACAGAACCAACCAGCTACAAACAAGCACTCTCCATACCTGAGTGGGCCAAAGCTATGCAATGTGAATATGATGCTCTCATTGCCAATGGAACTTGGACTCTTTCTATTTTACCTCCCAATAGAAATTTAGTTGGCTGCAGGTGGGTTTTCAAAGTGAAAGAAAATGCAGATGGCAGCATTCTTAAGCATAAAGCTAGGCTGGTTGCCAAGGGCTACCACCAAGAGCAAGGCTTTGATTTCAATGAAACGTTTTCTCCAGTTGTCAAACCAACGACAATTCGTATTATTCTAACTCTTGCTATTACCTACAAGTGGGAAATCCAACAGGTTGATGTTAATAACAGAATCTTTACTTTATAAATTGATTTTATACATTGATTTTATAGAAATGAGTTAGACTCGAATACATTTGTTAACACGGTATTAGAGTTTTTACTTAGAACAGATAATATCATATTTCTGAATGAAACCAATATTTTAGTTTTTTCTAAGAGTTAAGTGTTTTTTTTGCAAGGCTTTTGTTAGTGGACTATGCAACCCATCTATCAAGAATTGCTACAACTTTATATGAAGCAATGGCTAGGAACCTTGATCTGAATCTCAAGGACACAAAGTCCTATTTGGCTGAAAACACCGGCATCGTGCGTGTGTATCGCTACCCACGCACCGATTCTGGTTGGGGCATGGAGGTTCACACCGATAGCTCAGTCTTGTCGATATTGAACCAAGATGACCATGTGAGTGGACTTCAAGTTCTCAAAGATGATCAATGGCTAACCGTAAAGCCCGTCTCCAACACATTGGTTATCAATCTCGGTGACATGACGCAGGTCTTAATTTTTTTCTTCATTTTTGATAGAATTATTTGTCATTTTATTATAAGGAAGTTGTTATATAGTACATAATAATGGATTTTGTTTGGTTTAGGCTATTAGCAGCGACACATATAAGAGTGCGTCACATAGAGTGAAAGTGGAGAAAGATATAGAAAGAATCTCAATATGCTACTTTGTATTCCCTGGTGAAGGAGTTATGATTGAGAGCTCCAAGTACAAGCCCTTTACTTACAATGATTTCAGAGCACAAGTGCAACAAGATATCAAAGCTCTTGGGCATAAAGTTGGGCTTGCAAGGTTTCACCTCAACCAAGATTCTTAATTAAATATAGTTATAAAGTTTAATATTTAATATGTAATCTTAAAGCATAAAGTTCGAATAAATTGTAAAATGTCTTTTGGTAACATTTTACTTCAAAAAGAAACTTGCCTTCCCTATATTTTGTCGAAATTGTTAGTGGAAAATATATTTGTTTATCTATCATGCTTTGTTGGCCATCATGTTTTAACTTATATAAAATATTATTTAAAAAATGTGGATGTGGCAAACTTCCATTTTATATTATCTAAAATAAGTTTGGTAGTTTTGAAAACAAGATTGCTCTCAATCTCTAAGTGACAAGATAATTGTTAGTTACTATTCATTATTCTTCGAAGATATGTTTATAGTCTTTTGTAGACCGAAAAATATGATTTGTTTATAAATTAACTTGACAATTAATCTAAATTTCGAGTCATATATTTAATAATTTCAAACTAAAAAGTTTATGGTTTAAATCCTAAATACTCGTTGACTTGATTAAGAATTAAAAATTTTGTTAAAAAATGTTAAGAGACTACTATTTAGAAAAAATACATGTAAAAAAAAACAATAAAATAACTTTGAGATTAAACTACTAAGAACTAATGTTAGAAACTAAAGAGAATTATAAAAAAATTTAAATAGGTCATATACTTCATTCATATATTACTTCTTTGAATTCTTATATGAGAAGAGTGGATAGGAACCGCACACCTGGCCTAACCCACCAGAGAAAAAAAAAGAAATGGGATGGGATGGGTTGAATCGGCCCATCGAGCCATGCAGTTGATAGATGGGATTTTAAGGGGGTGGATATGGACGGGTTGGGTATCAAATGCTGATCCACGGTACCCTAACTCGTCCAAATGGAAGGAGTAGAAGAACGATGACGTTTTAGAAATGATGGGGTAATACTCAGTCAACATATATTTTCCCTCATTCCACTTTTTATTTCACGATTTCTCTCTCACTCTCTAACATGAAAGGTGTTCTGGACTGGACCAATGACTAGAATTGGCCCAATTCGCCTCTGCTCCAGAGCGGCCCAAATTGCCTAAGTCCAATTCACAGAGGGGCAAAAATGACCTTTCTGCCCCTCCAACCGGGCAAGGAATGCAACGTTCCTCTCCGGCATTGATGCCCGTTACGCACGGCTTTCTCGCTGCCCGAACAGCAAAGGACAGGTGCCCGGAACTGCGTTATGCCCGACATAACGACTAGTTTCGAGCACCCTGCCCGACATAACAGCTAGTTTGGGCAGTTACCTATTCTTTGGGGGAAACGATTATTTCGCCCCGAAAATAGGACGGTTGGCCACGCGCTGGGGGCTCTATATAAACCCTCTCGCTTGAGAGGGTCAGGTATCCAATATTCACCCTAAGAATTCATACTTTGTACTTGCCCTTTTTCTCTGACCCTTTCTCACTTGAGCGTCGGAGTGCCTTGTAGGTACACCCCCTCCTCTCCATACGACCAGCATCCCTGACGCACTTGGCGGCCTGATTCAACAGGATCTGATCCAGCCTTCACGATCAGTGGCGCCGTCTGTGGGAACTTTTGCTCCCCCTTCTTTCTTTAACCGAAGATCAAAATAACTTTCGAACATCATCACGATCATGGCCTCCCAAGATCGCACCCAGGATGCTCTTCATTCCACCATCCTCCCCGTCAACAAATCTGATGTTGACGGCCAATCATCTCTCCTCCGAGATGCCCGTTTCCTTAGGGATGTAGCCACTGCATCTCCTTCCCCTACCCCTGCTGATCGCAACAACGATCAACCGTCTCTCGACCTCCAGCCCGTTCCTGTTCCGCCCAGCGCCGACCCGACCGTGGCAGCCCTCCTGGAGGCCCTCAACAAAACCAACACCCTGATCCTGCAGCAAAACGAGAGGATCGGGGCACTGGAAGAGTCTAGCCGTCCAAGATCTGTAACACCCAATTTCTATCCGGCGGATAATAATAAAATCAGAGTTATAAAATTTCAACATTCAAATAGGATGCTACACTTTCATCTTAAAAACAACTTCGATTAATTTCATATGAACAGATACATAACACTTTGATCGGATGAACCGATAACAACAAAATTCATATATATCTTCTTTTCAAAGCAAAA
The DNA here is from genome assembly GCA_022829125.1 of Lathyrus tuberosus. Lineage (NCBI taxonomy): Eukaryota > Viridiplantae > Streptophyta > Magnoliopsida > Fabales > Fabaceae > Lathyrus > Lathyrus tuberosus. The sequence continues at coordinate 5,869,836 of JALAZF010000278.1, read as the reverse complement.
CAACTTCAAGATATGAATATTCAACTTTGATTCACTTAACATTTTTGTTCGCCTAAAACAACTTCAAAACAACATAATACTTAATAAATTCAACTTAAAAATTCAGCAACATAAAACATATTCAACAATAAACAACAAGCGTCCATCCCCCGAGTGCTACGTATCAGAGCGACATCACCGACTCAAACTAGTGAAGATAAACGACCTTCATCTTTGCTAACCTGCACGTTACCAACATAGAGGTAACATTCAAACAGAAGGGGTGAGATATCGAATAATATAAACAAGAGTATGATAATCAATACATTAGACTAGAATCATACAATTTCACTACCTTACATCAACGACTCAACAACAACTTTATCAGCCTAATACGACAACAACTTTATCAACGCAATACAACAACAACTTTATCAACATAGTACAACAACAACTTTATCGACATAATACAACAACAACATTATCAACACAATACAACAACAACTTTATCAACATAGTACAACAACAACTTTATCAACATAAGTAATGCAACACAAAATGCGACTCAACTATGCGTATGCATGTGGTACCATTGGAGCAAAACTCCCAACTTAGAAATTGCCAGTTTGTCGAGCATCAACAAGGCATAAGCCTTCAACTTCAACTTTTTGCCAATCCAGGCCAACTTAATAATTTTTGCCAATCCAGGCCAACTTAATAATGCTATGCTATGCATGCGACAACAACCATAACATCAACTTATTCAACACAACACAACAACGACAAAAATGCAACAACCGCAAACAACTTAATCCACATTGGTCACAAGACCTGCAACAACAAAATAACTTAACAACGTTGGTCATAAGACATGCAACTTAATAATGTCCATAAATCGGGATAATTCAACACAATTCAACTTCACCTGCAAACCAACTTATTCGACATAATTTCAACAAAATAATCCAACCAAGAATACCTACTCGTATACACGACTTACTCAGACAATTTTCAACTAATACTGGGCAACTAATCTTATCCCTTAATTCTACTTATTCGACTAATTCCTTACATCAACCAACCAAAAATAACTACAACCACTTACGAATTATTTCTGCAAAATTTCAACTAATTTTGGTTAAACAATTATACCGGTTAAAACTACTAATATTACTATTCGGTACTATTTTCATCAACCTCTATTATTACTACTAATTCCCACTGTTTCTATTTATTTGTTCTCGGCTACTATTATCTTCTGCTACCAAAACCAAACCGTTATCAAGTATGTTCCTGTTATCATTTACAGCACTCTGTTATTTACTATACTGCTAACTTCAATGTGCTGCTATTTGAGTTTCTCCTGCCATTTAACCAAACCTGCTACAAATATTAATTCTGCTACTTATATAAGTATATCAATTGTATACCAGACCTCTGCAACTTAATCATCGAACCTGCTATTTGCTACTACAAAATAACCACACATACTGCTAATTTATCCTGCTATTGCTATATTATACTTGATCTATCATTTTCCTGCTAAATCACTAGATACTGCTACTAGAAAACACTATAAGCTAGTTATACTCCTTCTGTCATATTTTTCTATTAACTGAATTTAATAGTAATTACATTATTTTCCTGCTACATCACTAGTTCTGTTTCCTTTTAATAACCTGCTAATTCACTTGTGTCGTCTTCTAGTATCAACCTATTTTAATTATGCCACAATTAATACCACAGTGGCCCCCACGCACACAGGTGGCTGGAGCCACCTTCTCCCTCCTATGATGGCTTGCGCCATCCTTTCAATGAACCCAGGTGGCTTGCACCACCTTTAGTATTCCCAGGGTGGCTTGCGCCATCCCTCAAGTGGCATCAGGGGTGGCTTGCGCCATCCCTCCCCCTTATTATTATTATTATTATTATTTTTTTAAACACAACCAGTATATGCAGTTTTCAGAAATCACCATGTTCAATACCCGTTTCCAGTCCATAAAATCAACCACAATAATATACCACAACACATCAATTTCAACAAAAATAAGAACAATTCATCAACACAATTCAACACCACCCAGTAGAAAATTATATGAATCCCAATCCCACATATCAATTATCATATACCCGGTTATAAAATTCAAACCCCACCCTTACCTTGGATTGAAAGTAGCTCGAATTTTCGGTCGAAACTGAGACTTTGACGGCAACCTCTCGAATTTTCTCTTCTCCAACCTTGGTGCTTCCAAACTCTCGTTCTGCTTTTCTGTAACTTCCTTTCCTTACCTTACTGCTACTTCTTTTCTTTTATTTTCCAAATAATCTAATAATAATAATACTATTATTTAATCTATTTGGGCTTCACTTCATACACCTCCAAATTGCTATTTATCACACAACAACCAAATCCAATTTAATTAAATAATAGTCCAATATAATAATATTATTTCTGGTATTATTTCTCCGATTAAACCGACTAATTACTCGACTACCCACCGAACAACTCAAACAACATAATACTCTAAGTTCTCCTCTTAGAATAAGACCGATAAATTCTCAACTTCGATAATTTCGAATAATTAAATCCTTTATTAATTAAATTAACTAATTAATTAAATTCGGGGCGTTACAACTCTCCCCCACTTAGGATATTTTCGTCCTCGAAAATTTACTCGATGCACCACACTCCAATTATGTAGCTCTTCCCATCATAGGAATTAGTTACTCGCACTCGAACCATCACCCTAGGTAACGAGGCAACAACAAGAATAGGGCACAAAAGTCATAACACAACATCAACGCAATCAAACCACCAACATCGTTGTTACTCACATAAGAACCAATCGCTCTACACCGCGCTTTCGCTGTGCACTCTGATTAATTGCAACCATCAAATCTACCAAGTTCACATCAACTTCCGACCATCAAACCAGACATAAGAAAAGACTTCCGACTTAACTCATCGGAAATTCAAACCAAATAGGCATTCTACACTTTGATGACTGACCACTTCGAACTTAGATCCGTAAATAATACCTCCGAATATTCAATACCATCACAACCTCAACCAATTTCAAATCTCGAATAGGATATATACTTTCAAGAATTCCCAATTATCGTCAACATAAGCTACAACTTCACCACCTTGTATTAACACATCATCAAAATTCATCTCAACGCATAACAACATTACTACATCATAAGGATACATGTGGCCAATTAATCTCAACAAGAAAAAAATCATCTTCCAAACAGAGCTTAACACCCAATAGCCATAGATTTAGCCTCAATAACCTACACTTAACATGGCATATTAACCAAACCAATCAAACAAACTAATTCATCAAGTCCTACTCATACTAGCACAATTCACTATACAACTTCATCTGAATTAACACCACAAGGCAACCTCATCTTACAAATCATAATTCACACCTAGCTAACTCAACATATAGCTTCACTTCTTTCAATACTTGTAACTCAACTCTCAAATATTCTACGCGTCTTTCTTCTGATTTCATAGCAGATCAGAACATCCATAACGAACACCAGGTATAACATTATCTGAACAAGTATGGAAAACACAATTCGTGTGTCCGATATACAGGTTAAGGCATACCAGCCACTACCCTTCTCGATCCGACATCCTTGGTTAAATCATAGTCTTACATTACCATTTACTTTCTCCTTGAGTCATCTTTATAATGTTTCAAGTCTCATGTCAATCGGATTCTCGATTCATCACAAATCAAAATCCAAGTCATTCGAATACAACTATGAGTTTCCATACTACTCATTGATCAACCCGCAACCTCATACTAACATCCTTAATTCCGCCTCGTTTCCCTATATAGGAATCTGCATCGACAACTCAAACAATTCCTAAGCACTTGGCTCAACTCCAAACAATTCACTGTGCATACTATTCTAGTTGGCAAGACACATCTACTCCATCCACATGATTCCGTCGACTATCAACAAGAGATTAAGGGTGATCAGTTCCTCAATTTGTCAATAGGTAGCCGACAACCATAATGGTGGCATAAATCATCATTATCCAACTAAAATAGTGTCTTCCTCCTCGTGCTCAACGTTATCTAAGCATACTGCTCTACCATTTCTCTAAGGCTCACAAACGTTTTTCTTAATTTCCTTATTTCCAAGAATGCACAAAATCCAACACATATATTCTTATACACACTTGTTGCACAACCTAATTATTGAATATCCTTCTGATACATAAAGTACAATCCAAATTGGCCCACTTCAATCGAAACATTTATCCAAGTCCAAAACTTTTGACACCCTAACCAATCCTTCGTCTTTCTTTTTAATATCACAACTTCGATGATCCGTATAGTTTCACACTCGATTCTCATTCCAATCACAATCTCAACAATACCCTCCCATCATCTGGTTGGTGATATAACTTCCAAAAATTTCTGACTCATGCCGACACATCTCGCCCACAACACACAATCCACTTTACTATTTAACATTCCTCAAAGATTTCTATACTTTAATCATTTTCAACTATCATACGCCGCACTTTCATGTGCTTCTCCGATACTCTTCTTCTTATTACTAAACATTTTATACTTGACTTCATCTTACTATTTCCAGCAAGAATTGTCCAACTTCAAACACTATTAGCTTCTTCAATACAGACCTCCCAGACACAAAATTATATTCCAAAATGAAGGGAATTTCATGTAGATTCCAGAACTTCAAGAATCGCTCAAATCTGAATTACGAGTAAAAAGTTATCGTCCTTGCAATGAGACTGGTCAAGAAATCTCGTATGCAGAATTTTCCAAAAGTCAGCACCAGACCCAAATATTCAAACGCGTTTTTCTCCCTCTTCAAAAACATGCCTAAGACAAAATTTATATGAAAACTGTAGGGAATTTCGTAAACTTTCCGAAAAGTCCAGAATCGCTTTCATCGGAGTTACGAGTAGAAAGTTATGCCTCTTTTACTGAAGGCTGTTCCATAAATACGAAAATAAAAACCGAAATTGGTGAACATGAGTTCTACCTCTTTCTCTTGCTTCCAAACTCTTCCAACTATCCTTGCTTTTTACCCAACTCTGAAAATCATCCGACTTCACACCAGATATACTCCACTTGCATATCACTATTCGTCACATTGCCCTCTCTTCTCCGAGAAGCAACCATCAATCATACTGACTCGTCCTCCTTCAAATGTCTCAACTGGACCGACGAATAAAATCATGAGTCCATACTCTCGTCGATTCGCAACAACACAGTTCTGACAACACTTGCACTCCTGCAATCAATATCACCTTGATTCAACTTCACTTACTACAAACATCTCTGAGAAGTAAACTTCTCCCCCACTTGTTTCAAACCAACTCCTGCATACCATCGATTAGGAAAACAAACAAGTGCCGACAGTGTTCCACACACTTGTCGCGTACTAAGGGATAAACAACATTAGACAACTTGGCCGGACAGACCGACCTGCTCTGATACCACTATTGTAACACCCCATTTCTACCCGGCGAATAGTAAAATCAGAGTTATAAAATTTCAACATTCAAATAGGATACTACACTTTCATCTTAAAAACAACTTAGATTAATTTCATATGAACAGATACATAACACTTTGATCGGATGAACCGATAACAACAAAATTCATATATATCTTCTTTTCAAAGCAAAACAACTTCAAGATATGAATATTCAACTTTGATTCACTTAACATTTTTGTTCAACTAAAACAACTTCAAAACAACATAATACTTAATAAATTCAACTTAAAAATTCAGTAACATAAAACATATTCAACAATAAACAACAAGCGTCCATCCCCCGAGTGCTACGTATCAGAGTGACATCACCAACTCAAACTAGTGAAGATAAACGGCCTTCATCTTTGCTAACCTGCACGTTACCAACATAGGGGTAACATTCAAACAGAAGGGGTGAGATATCGAATAATATAAACAAGAGTATGATAATCAATACATTAGACTAGAATCATACAATTTCACTACCTTACATCAACGACTAAACAACAACTTTATCAGCCTAATACGACAACAACTTTATCAACGCAATACAACAACTTTATCAACATAGTACAACAACAACTTTATCGACATAATACAACAACAACATTATCAACACAATACAACAACAACTTTGTCAACATAGTACAACAACAACTTTATCAACATAAGTAATGCAACACAAAATGCGACTCAACTATGCGTATGCATGTGGTACCATTGGAGCAAAACTCCCAACTTAGAAATTGCCAGTTTGTCGGGCATCAACAAGGCATAAGCCTTCAACTTCAACTTTTTGCCAATCCAGGCCAACTTAATAATTTTTGCCAATCCAGGCCAACTTAATAATGTTATGCTATGCATGCGACAACAACCATAACATCAACTTATTCAACATAACACAACAACGACAAAAATGCAACAACCGCAAACAACTTAATCCACATTGGTCACAAGACCTGCAACAGCAAAACAACTTAACAACGTTGGTCATAAGACCTGCAACTTAATAATGTCCATAAATCGGGACAATTCAACAAAATTCAACTTCACCTGCAAACCAACTTATTCGACATAATTTCAACAAAATAATCCAACCAAGAATACCTACTCGTATACACGACTTACTCCGACAATTTTCAACTAATACTGGGCAACTAATCTTACCGCTTAATTCTACTTATTCAACTAATTCCATACATCAACCAACCAAAAATAACTACAACCACTTACGAATTATTTATGCAAAATTTCAACTAATTTCGGGTAAACAATTATACCGGTTAAAACTACTAATATTACTATTCGGTACTATTTTCATCAACCTCTATTATTACTACTAATTCCCACTGTTTCTATTTATTTGTTCTCGGCTACTATTATCTTCTGCTACCAAAACCAAACTGTTATCAAGTATGTTCCTGCTATCATTTACAGCACTCTGTTATTTACTATACTGCTAACTTCAATGTGCTGCTATTTGAGTTTCTCCTACCATTTAACCAAACCTGCTACAAATATTAATTCTGCTACTTATATAAGTATATCAATTGTATACCAGACCTCTGCAACTTAATCATCGAACCTGCTATTTGCTACTACAAAATAACCACACATACTGCTAATTTATCCTGCTACTGCTATATCATACTTGATCTATCATTTTCCTGCTAAATCACTAGATACTGCTACTAGAAAACACTACAAGCTAGTTATACTCCTTCTGTCATATTTTTCTATTAACTGAATTTAATAGTAATTACATTATTTTCCTGCTACAACACTAGTTCTGTTTCCTATTAATAACCTGCTAATTCACTTGTGTCATCTTCTAGTATCAACCTATTTTAATTATGCCACAATTAATACCATAATGGCCCCCACGCACACAGGTGGCTGGAGCCACCTTCTCCCTCCTATGATGGCTTGCGTCATCCTTTCAATGAACCCAGGTGGCTTGCGCCACCTTTAGTATTCCCAGGGTGGCTTGCGCCATCCCTCCCCCTTATTATTATTTTTTTTAAAACACAACCAGTATATGCAGTTTTCAGAAATCACCATGTTCAATACCCGTTTCCAGTCCATAAAATCAACCACAATAATATACCACAACACATCAATTTCCACAAAAATAAGAACAATTCATCAACACAATTCAACACCACCCAGTAGGAAATTATATGAATCCCAATCCCACATATCAATTATCATATACCCGGTTATAAAATTCGAACCCCACCCTAACCTTGGATTGAAAGTAGCTCGATTTTTCGGTCGAAACTGAGACTTTGACGGCAACCTCTCGAATTTTCTCTTCTCCAACCTCGGTGCTTCCAAACCCTCGTTCTGCTTTTCTGTAACTTCCTTTCCTTACCTTACTGCTACTTCTTTTCTTTTATTTTCCAAATAATCTAATAATAATAATACTATTATTTAATCTATTTGGGCTTCACTTCATACACCTCCAAATTGCTATTTATCACACAACAACCAAATCCAATTTAATTAAATAATAGTCCAATATAATAATATTATTTCTGGTATTATTTCTCCGATTAAACCGACTAATTACTCGACTACCCACCGAATAACTCAAACAACATAATACTCTAACTTCTCCTCTTAGAATAATACCGACAAATTCTCAACTTCGACAATTTCGAATAATTAAATCCTTAATTAATTTAATTAACTAATTAATTAAATTCGGGGATGTAGCCACTGCATCTCCTTCCCCTACCCCTGTTGATCGCAACAGCGATCAACCGTCTCTCGACCGCCAGCCCGTTCCTGTTCCGCCCAGCGCCGACCCGACTGTGGTAGCCCTCCTGGAGGCCCTCAACAAAACCAACACCCTGATCCTGCAGCAAAACGAGAGGATCGGGGCACTGGAAGAGTCTCTCCATCCAAGATCCCCTCCTACGCGGAGGAACCAACGACGATCTAGAAGCCCGCAACCACGGAGAGAAATCGACCGACGACTGCGCCAAGACCACGATCCTCGCGTAGCCCGAAAGCGCGACCAGATCTCCCCGCGTGACCAGCACGCTCATGACCACAAAAGGACTCGAAGGAACGAGGAGTCTCCAATCAAGTCCAAAGGACGGGCACACTTACCTTCTCCTTGAAGAAACCACTCACCTTCTCCTCGAAGGAACCGCTCACCTTCTCCACGAAGGAACCGCCGATGCGAGCAACCCGTCCGGTCACCATCATACACCAGTTCTAGCGACGACGACGAGCCTCGCGGCCCGTTGTCCCAGGAGATCCTGGCGACCCGTCTCCCAAAAGGCTTGGAGAAACCCCCGTCACTTGGCACATACGACGGGACCACCGACCCTGATGAGCACATCGAGAACATCGATGCGCTGCTAGACTACCGCGGCGTACGAGGCGCCATCAAATGCAGACTGTTCCCAACCACGCTTCGGAAGGGAGCAATGACATGGTATAAACAACTGCCTGAGGAGTCCATCACCTCGTGGAAACAACTGGGCAGGATGTTCTCGCGATACTTCACAGCATCTCGCCGCCATCCCAAAACTGAGGCCTAGCTCGGAGCCATAATCCAGGGGAAAGATGAAACTCTCCGTGCATATATCGAGAGATTCAACAAGGAAGCTGTGCAGGTCCCGACGACAGATAAGATGAAGAAGTTCCTGCTCGAACAAGGGGTCCGCCCGGACTCCGAGTTCGCCAAAGTCATTGGCCTCGTGCCACTGAGGAACTTAGATGCCCTCCTCCTCAAAGCCCAATCTCATATTCAGTACGAGGAGAAAATTGCGGCCAGTAACATCCGAGCGTCTCGCCGCCAGGAGAACGCCCGGGCTTCCAAAGGAGAAGAAGCCTCGACGTCTCGTCGAGGTGAACGAAGGCACGAGGACCGTCCCCGCGACTCCCGTGTCAGCAAAGGGCCCTCCGGGCGTTTCCATGATTACACTCCCCTGACCGTTTCCAGGGAGAAGATTTTGACCGAATGTGTCAATTCGGAGTTCAAACAAGTCGGGGTCCGTTTCCCCAAACAGCTGCCGAAAAGACCAAACGTGGACAAGTCAAAGTACTGCCGCTTCCACAAAAGTCACGGCCATACTACGGAGGACTGCATCCATCTGAAGGATGCCATTGAAATATTGATCAGGGACGGCCACCTGAAGCAGTTCGCGAAGAAGAAGGACACTCCTCGGCAGGACGCCCAGGAGTCCAAGAAGGTCGAGGAGGAGGTGCCCTCCTCGGAAGACACCAACATACAGGTCGCTATGTCCATATCACGACCCGAGGACTTCAATGTCCCTGACGGGCTCAACGCCCATGCATATTTCGCGTCCCACAGCCCATGGGAGACCTTTCCCTCCGCCATGGTCATCTCTGGCGGGGGTTTCAACAAAGTTACTGTGGGGTCCGTGAAACGGAAGTTTGAACACCTGATCAACACCAGCTCGAACAAAGTGACCACGCTTGATCAGGCCCCAAAGGGCAGCAAAATGGCGCAACCACCGTCCACCACCAACACTCGCCAGAAATCCACCTATTTTGTCATCTAAAGCTAACCCTAACCGCATACAATCTACCACTAATAACAAAAGGGAGTAAAACAAGCTACAGATCAGAAAACTTACTTGATTTTGGAAGAAGGTAGAAGCTGCTCGAAGCTGGTGACGGTGGTCGGAAAGCCTGAAGACGGTGACGGGCAAGAACTGAAAGAGACGAAGAGGAATCAGAAAGGAAAAAGTTTTAAATGAAACGGTTTCCCCCTTTTTATACAAAGGGGCACGTGCAACCACGCGCCCGTAGGCCATTATGACTATCCGCTAGCCATCATTGCCTATTAACTACTACACGGAGCTCTAGGTACACGTGGCGCCCCAACGTTTCAAATTCTGTCTAACCATTAGTCTCCCCGTACACCGGGCAACATGGTCACGACCACGAATCTCACGAACACCTGGGGTCACGAACACTTTGAGACAACCTCCCTCGTCTACAAAAGACGACTCTATGCTAGCTCCCCGGAGCAACGAGCAGTCCTTAAGTCATCACTCCCATGCTCGGGAGCAACGACTTAGGGGGCTCCTGTTCTGGACTGGACCAATTGCTAGAATTGGCCCAATCCACCTCTGCTCTAGGGCGGCCCAAATTGCCTAAGTCCAATCCACAGAGGGGAAAAAATGACCTTTCTGCCCCTCCAACTAGGCAAAGAATGTAACGTTCCTCCCCGGCGTTGATGCCCATTACGCACGGCTTCCTCGCTGCCCGAACAACAAAGGACAGGTGCCCGGAACTGCGTTATGCCCGACATAACGGCTAGTTTTGGGCACCCTGCCTGGCATAACAGCTAGTTTGGGCAGTTACCTATTCTTTGGGGGAAACAGTTATTTCGCCCCGAAAATAGGACCGTTGGCCACGCGCTGGGGGCTCTATATAAACCCTCTCGCTTGAGAGGGTCAAGTATCCAATATTCACCCTAAGAATTCATACTTTGTACTTGCCCCTTTTCTCTGACCCTTTCTCACTTGAGCATCGGAGTGCCTTGCAGGTACACCCCCTCATTTCCATACGACCAGCATCCCTGACGCACTTGGCGGCCTGATTCTATAGGATCTGATCCAGCCTTCACGATCAAAAGGGAAACCCTAACAAATCCTCCATCGTCCTTACTGTCCCTCACCCTCTTCTTATCAATCGCCATCGTCCCTCGCCCTTTTCTCATCAATCACCACCGTCCTTCACCATTTTGCTTCTGAGGTTCTAACTCATATCTTCCATCGACCCCTTTCACTTCACTAATGACTCATATCATTGTGGATTCTTATGAAGGTTTGAAGACTTTTGGAAGTTTGAATCGAATGTGACATCTTTTCCAACTAAAGGTTTAAACACTTTCTTTGGATTATTTTATTTTGTATGATTTTATGGCTTGTGTTTTATATTTGTTTCTTACCAAAGCCACGATCTTTTTGGTGATAGGGAGAGCTAAAGGTTTGAATAATTTTGGAAGTTTGAATCAAAGCTGGCATCGTTTTGGTGATAGGTGTAACACCATAAAACCCTAACACTTAATTAAAAGATATTATAGAATAATTTTCTCAAAAACGGTGTTACACATATCCAACATACAACTTACTAAAAGAGGTTATGATATAGCAACGGAATTCAAAATACCCATATCACTGTAATTGTCTCAAGAATAGAAAATTCTTCATTTAAATAAATAGTCCAATAACTCATAACATAAAGAAGAAATAGGAAATCCATCCTAATGTTACACTATCAGAGCGACACCCAGAAACTACGATAACTCAACAGCGATAAATAATGAAGAAGGTCACTACGCCATCCTCCAACTCAACAGTAGCTAAGACTCCTCCACCTGAGTATCTGTACCACAGAGATAAAGAGCAATGCAATAACAAACAAGGGTGAGAATACATTCAAAAATGTTAGTAGTGCATAAAACAGTAAAGGATAACACACTCAATCATAAAACATATGAATCATCCACAATAATCATCAATCACAAGTGCAGTTATATATGCAATAGAATCAACTCCTCTACTTCAATGCATGTGGTACCAAGTTTTGGATATCATAGGTATGTTACTGATTTATCTACTCATCATTGGTTCCTCTCTAAACCTGGTTTCATCTCTGATCCATCAGGCGCGTCACAGGGTCCATCTCTAAACCTGAGACTTGCCACTAAACTGAAGTTCGTCACGCTAGACTGAAGTACGTCACACTGGACCGAAGTCTATAACCATTAAACTCATCACAGGTTTCCTATCTGAACCTGAGACTCGTCAATAAACCAAAGTCAGTCACCTATCTCCGACATACATGATGCATGAAATGCAACAAACAATATCAATGCAATTATCACCCCTGGTTCCCCTCTAAACCCATAACATCGCCAATATAAGGCCACCACAACAATTCATCATACATGAATCATACAACGTTTAGCACATCAATAACACACATATTAGACATTTATTTCATCAATCTATCACAAAATCATCAATATGCTCATCATCTCAAAATACTTAAAAATGAACAACACAACATAGAATTTTCACACATGAATTCATACAAAATTCAGCAATTAACACCATAAAAAAAAACAATATCATAAAAGAATGATCTAGAGAGGTTTTCACAACCGTTTCAAGGTCCAAAACCTCATTAATGGAGAAAGGAAAAAAACAACAAGGAAGAGGGTTAGGATCCATCTCTATACTTCAATGAAAAATACACCCATAGATGAATAATCCCACCTTACCTCAAATTTGTAGCAAAAGGTTGAAACTTGGCTATGGAGTTCTTCTTCTAGCTAGAGTTGCCTCTTCCACTCAATTTCTCTCTTTTATCCAAACTTTCATGCACACACACACACACACACACACATGCACACACACATACACATACACACACACACACACGCACACACACACTCTCTCTCTCTCTCTCTCTCTCTCTCTCTCTCTCTCTCTCTCTCTCTTAACTTTTTCTATTTAAAACAATTAAAACCTAGCTCTATTTTATTTTATTATTTTCACCGCATCCCCTCAATTCTTGGTATTTCACTCCTCACCAAACCAACCATATTATAATTATATTTTTCTCCTAAAACCAAATATCTCATTATTTATACGATTTTTAACTAACTAAAACTTCTAATATTTTTACCAAATATCCAATAATTCCTAAAAATGGCAATTAAATCAAAAAAATCATTCTAACACTCAATTAAAATAATATAAGGCCTTTTAACTCAATTAAAACAAATCAATTCAAAGGCCGAGGTGTTACAACTCTCTCCCACTTAAAGAATTTTCGCCCTCGAAAATTACGTGAAATAAATAACTCTGGATAAGACTCCCACATCCGGATCTCTAGCTCTCACGTCACGCTTCCTCCAGCATGTCCTCCCCACACCACCTTCATCAAAGAGATATCTTTACCTCTAAAGTGTTTCTCTTCTCAATCCTCAATCTGCAAGGGTGATGCCTTAACAATCAAGTTCTTTCTCACTTGCACACCATCCAATAGTAAGTATTAAGAGTGCACAATCCATGAGGGGTGAATTAGACTTATTGGATTTTATCTTGGTTCCTCTTTCCCAACAAGGGTACTCCAATCCCCTTACACCCCGTGAGAGATTTCACTATTGTCAAATCTTTTTAGATGCCAAACACTAAGACTTCTCTAACAATCTTCTAACAATAACAAAGAAGTTCGCCAGTTCCTTGATTTCCAACAACACCAAGAACTATGGTGGACTTTGAATTAAACCAATTCAAAGGGCCTTTTTCACAATAATCACCAAAAACTTGATGATCACAATAATACAAATTTAACACTTGAGTTTGTATCACTTTTGACTTGTATTACAGGATATATGAAATTTTTGGCTCTTCTCTTTCTCTTTAATCATAATACAAACATATACACTTAAGTGCTCATAAATGATATGAATGAAACTTATTTAATTGATGTGAAAGTTTATGCACAAAGTTTCATTTGAAAATATATGAACGTTTAACAACTATGTTTGAATTGATTTGAAGCTACATTTTAAAAGAGTTTATTTTTGTTTTACTGATGTATAAACCTTATATACATCAATATGAAACCTTTTGATTGAATACAAATTTTTGGAGTGGTTCCATGAATCAATGCAACCTTTAGGAATGAAACAAATTAATGAAAAAAGCTACTGCTTCTGTGGTAACCAGTTATTGTAACCAGTTACATCTCAGAATGTTTATTTTTTCAAAATATTCGAACCTGTAACTGGTTACACATATGCTAAAAGTTCTAAAAACTTGTTTTCCACGTCATGGATCAAAAGGCTTAGTGCAATAAGATGTAAGAAACTTTGATATGAATATGCATGATAATTTCTGAGTCATTAAGATATATAATGTGATTTTTAATGCATACTTTAACCATCTTGATTCTTTCCTTTAATTTACAAAGCATATGATCATTTGAGCTTGATTGTGCTAGCCGTCAAGCTTTATCTTCTTTTTGTTGATGTGTTTTTCTTCATCAAAACTTTAACTAAGGTTAAGAAGAATTTTTCTTCATAATCTCCCCTTTTTTTATGATGACAAACTTCTTTTGAAATTTTCTTGTTCATCAAAGAGTTTCTTCAATATATATGACTTTTGCAATTTTGTGCAGCAGCTAGAATTTCCCATATCTTGTATATCTCTCCCTTTCTTTTGAAATTTAAGGCTTTCTTCCAAGAAAAATATTATGAACAAGAACAAGTACAATTCCTACTATTTTTCTCCCTTTTGACATCATCAAAAAGAATAAAAAGTAGAATAAAGTAAAAAGCAAAGAGATAACATGAGAAAGATATATCATGGTAGATGAAAACTAATAGTACATAATTATACACTTATCTTCTTCAAAAATATTTGATGTCAAATTTGATATCATTGATGATGCTCTTTTGAAGGTTCCAATATATTCATTTCATCTTTATTTTGACTGCTTTCCGAACATCTGAACCTTGTGCCACAAGAAACCTTGCATACCGATCTTCGAGAAATCATAACATTCACCGATAAAACATGGAAGCCTATTTATGCTTCCACCTTTTCCTAGAAACGGTTTTGCGGAAGCCATCTAGATCAAGAAGAAAGTTGCCTTAACATGTTCTAATACAAATTGTAAGAATTAAGAGTGCACAACCTAGGAGGGGTGAATTAGACTTGCTGGATTTTTCCGGTATTTATGCAAGTTCCTTTTCGTTTTACTTTTGCAAAAACAAGTTAAGTGTTGCAACTTGCTTAGAATAAAGTTATACCGAAAATAAAAGTGCAGAATAGTAAATGAGACATAGATGTATCTTGGTTCCTCTTTCCAAACAAGATTACTCCTGTCCCTTCACACCCCGTGAGAGATTTCACTATTGTCAAATCTTTGTATAAGCCTACCACTAAGACTACTCTTACAATCTTCTTACAATAAAAAATAATTAAACCACTCCCTTGATTTCCAACAACACCAGCAACTATGGTAGACTTTAAATCAAACCAATTCAAAGGACCTTTTTACAACAATCACCAACACTTGATGGTCACAATAATACAGATTTAACACTTGAGTTGGTATCACTTTTAACTTGCTTGCATTACAAGATATATTAAGGTTTTGGATTTTATCTTTCTCTTTGATCTCAATACAAACAAAATACACTTAAGTGCTCAGAAATTATATAAATGAAAATTGTTTAAATTATGTGAAAGCTTATGCACAAAGTTTCATTTAAAAATATATGAACACTTAACAACTTTGGTTCAATTGATTTAAAAACTAAATTTTGAAAGAGTTGCTTTTCATTTTACTAATGTATGGATCTTATATACATAAATAAGAACTGCTTTGAATGAATACATATGCTTGGAGTGGTTCCATGAAGTAATGCAATCTTTAGGAATGAAACTGGTTGATGAAAAGAGATATTGCTTTCGTGGTTATCAGTTGCTATAACCGGTTACACCTCGGCACATTTATCATTTTCAAAATATTCAAACTTGTAACCGGTTATAGTTGTTGTGTAACTGGTTACACATGTGCTAAAGTTCTAAAAACTTGTTTTTCATGGCATGGATCAAAAGGCTTAATGCAATAAGATGTAAGAAACTTTGAGATGAATATGCAAGATAATTTCTGAGCCATTAAGATATATAATATGAATTGTAATTCATATTTTAACCATCTTGACTCTTTCATTTAATTTTCAAAGCTTATGATCATTTGAGCTTGATTGTGTTAGCCTTCAAGCTTTGTCTTCTTTTTGTTGATGTGTTTGTCTTCATCAAAACTTTAACCAAGGTCAAGAAGAAATTTTCTTCACATGTGCGACCCTCCAAATCGAACGACACAATCTATAATCGAGAGGTTGTTGGCGTGTCATGAAAATTAAAGAAGGCCTCATTCGGGAAAAGCCAATCAGTTGCACTCGAACCATCAAATCATGACACATTCAACCAAAAAGAACAAACGATGTTGCTAGAGCTAGGTGATGAGGCATTGGATTATGAGCGAACGTTCACCACCTTGGAATTGACTTCCAACAAGTGTTACTGTAGAGTGGTGTGGATGGATTTCTAATGGGATTCCAGGGCAGTATTGAGAAATTCACGGAGAGTGGCTTCCTGAGCATCCAATTTGACTTGAAGGGCGTTCATAAACACTGTCTTGTTCATGATGAAAGCCCCGATGATACAACCAGTTAGCTAAGTATCAGATAAATTGTACTCTTCGAATGAGGTTAAACTCCAACAACTTAAGAGGGGAAATGATTATCAAGGAAGAAGATAATTTCTCAATTTCATTCATACCCATTAATAGTAATTACATTTCTTTTTAAAGGGAAATGGTTGCACATAACCTTCTAACAGAAACACAAATTTAGGAAACCAAAATAAGAAACTCCATAATGAAATCCTTCACTAACGTTGTTGACACGCTGCTTATAGAACTCTTAGTCTCAAACAAATCCTTTCAAATAAGTGGGCCTTTTGATTATGTTTGCCAAGGCCCAATGTGCTCACTTCAGTGTCTTTAGCTGACTTAGGCCTTGATGATTCTTCAATTGTTAGACCCGTATCAATCCCCTTGCAATTTAAACTAAATTGCTAACCATACCACTCTCGACTCTAATCATGGGAGTTAAGGTTTACTAATTTTCTCATCATTTACTAACTCTACCTATTAATACATAACAGTGCATTAAGGAAGTTTAAGGTATTGCAGCGATGAGGCATTTACATTCATTGGGGGAATTTCTTTTTTAGGAACATGTCAAGTGAGAGATACACCACATAATTACCAAAAACCTTAAGTTGATAAGTGTATCGGTTCTCTCATTTATAAAGTGCTTAATCTTGACTTTTCTAATCAACGTAAGACTTCCCCACACTTTGTTTCTCAACACTTTCAACTCACACTTGTTTTTCTCAGCATTCCCCATATGAGTCTATCCATAGTGCTCCTCCTTAAGCAGAAGCTCTTTAATCCACATGCTTTTGTATCGTCATTGAAACTTTTTTCAATGAGACACGTCTCTTTACCACCACTATGTGGTGAGGATTTTCAATACAAGGGAGTCGGCCCTTTACTCAAACCATTGATGTTTGATACCGCTGTTGGTCATCAATTTTTTGGGAGTCAACACGAGAGAACATTTACATGCATTAGAACCTTTCTTTATGATCACCACACCAAGTGGGAGATACACCACATACTCACCTAAAACCTTAATATAATAGGTGTATGTGTTCTCTCACTTATAGTGTTCAATATTCACTTTTCTAATTAATGTAAATTTTTCTCACACTTTATTTCTCAACTATTCCAAATCACATTTATTTTTCTTAACAATATTTACAGTGATATATCAATACCAATTATAATTATCATTAGTCACATCATCCTATCCTTCAGAGGCATTCCAATCAAACATCTAAAAGCACCAGACAAGGATTCTCTAACTTTTGAGAGGAAAAGTTAGAATAACTTTAAGCAAAATTTGAAAGAAATCAAGGAGAAGTTGATGATGATTTTGGAGGGAAAAATAGGTGAGAGAAAGTAAATTATGAGAGAGTATACTCCTATCAAGGTCTTAAGTTTGAATCCTGCTGGGTACAATCAATCTTTGTGTGCGTCAGTATATACAGAGCTTTGCTCTGGCTTTAAACGACCCCACGCTAGTGAACGATAAAATTGATCATCTTAGATTAGTCGGTCGTAAGACCATATACTAAGATTTAATAAAAAAAGAGATAAAAAAATTAGAGAAAGATAGAGAAATGAAAGTTAGAGATTCCAATTCGAAAAGCACGAAAGTGCTACAATAATTCTTAGCTTTATTATAATTCCAAGGGAAAAAGAATTGAGGATTTATTATTTTAATTTTTTTCTTGCTACGACTTACACTCTAAATTTTCCATTTATTAAAAGTTTCATATAAGTACGTGGCTACTTTTTTTTCACATAATAATATTTTAAATGTTGACAAGAGCCATGTCTATAAAATACATTAAAAATCACTGGATTTATTCATAAAAGAAAAATGATTGAACTCAATGAACATTCTGAGGCAGCACCTTCACTGCATCTTCGATGTCAGTGAAAATAAGGAAGTAAAATCTGCATATTAGAAAAACATTCGAAGTTGGTTGACATGTGTGTAAGTATTTAATTATTAATTTTAAGGTTAAATATACGATTTCCCTCTTCTAAAACTAAGATTCCGTTTGGAGAATTCCATATCCCTTGTTTGGCTCTGCTGACTGAGCTTATTTTTAATTTTTTTCCATATAATATTTTTTTTAAATTTTAATTGGGCCAGATTTATTTATTTTAAAACTTTTTTGTATATATTTAAATATTATAAAATTCTATTTATTTATTTTAATCTATCATTTGCTATATATTGTTACTTTAAAAATGATTTTAATTTGGCCAGATTTAATGTAAATTACTATTGGGCCTAACTTTCTTGGTCCAGATATTTATTTAATTGCAACTTCAATGCACAAGGTATAATATAAAGCCTCAATGTATTCCAACATCAACCGATGTGGGACTTGTGAAACTACAACCAAGTGTGCTGCTACTTGTCATCATGAAGCTGCCTACCGGAACATACACCAAAGCTGAACTTAGCTTCCTTTGTGACCACATCCATGGAAGAAGAATGCAACAAGCTTATCATGGAATCCATGAACAAAAACTACGTCTTCATTGGCAAAGCATCAACAGCAGAAAAGAACTGGTAGAACACATAACTATTCCCAACAGAAATCACAACATTCTAAATGAAGCTATTATGGAATTAGTAAACTATCCAAACATGAAGACTAATAATAACAGAAACAATAAACCAACCGATCATGCTCGAAATAAGTAACTAATCTTTAGATTACTAGTATCATTAAATCCACAATAGCATTGCAAGGGATTGAAGAAAAAAAAAAACGGGTGACTTTCGGTTTCAGGCCATCGATAGAGCAATAACCATCCTTCTTTTATATAGTATACACTACACTTATTCAACTCTGAAAACTCAATGGAATGGATCTTACGCTGCACAGGGTCGTAGATCTCATAACACCGACCATTATTTTCTAATTTCATAAGCCAAGGTGATTGGTTAACAACACGCACAAGTTCTTTTGGACTTAGCCTTGGAGACATCAGGTGGGAAATATATTATCATTATGATCAGTGCTTGAGCTACTCCCTTGGGAGAAACACATAAGATTATCATTGGCAACATTTGAAAGAAAACATGGATAGTTTCCACCAAGAAACTGAGTCATGAAATCAGCTTCTTCAGACGCGTAAGAATTGAGAGTAGTCTTGTTTTGTTTCAATGTGTTTTATTGGTATGAAAGAATCGCAGCATTAGTAGTATATTTATAACAAGTTGCTAATAATTTAGTCTCACATTGGTTATAACAAAAACCACATAAAAGTTTATAAAGCCAACACACATATCAATTTATGAATTGAAAAACAGAGTGTCTAAATGGACAATCATGATTGGAGCATGGACTTTAGGTCCAGTTATTAAATTTTAATAATTAATATTTAAATTACATAAATAATTAACTGGCATTAAAAAACAGTAAAAAGTAAAATTAACTGGCATAAAGAATAAGATTTAAAAAAATATATAATATTTAAGAAATAAATAAATATATAATATTTAAGAACAGTAAAAATATTTAATAACCCTAAAAAAAAACGTGGACTGCCACGTAAATAGATTTTTCATGTCCAGTCAGCCAAACAAGAGAAAATCGTATATTTAACCCTTACTTTTATAAATTTAACGTGTGTTATCCATGATAGTTTTTAATATTTAAAATTACATTATACTATCATAGGATTTATTCGAATACAAGTATAATAATTATTGAGTAATATATATTATAGCGACTTACCGAGAGGTGGACGAGAAGGAGGATGGTGTGAATCATGCTTGGAATTTGACCCTGGTTTACCATAATCGTCTATTTCGAGCTCAACGTTTTGGATATCTACTAAGAATCATTAACATTTAAAAATTACAATATTTTGGATTTCTTTTTAAAATCAATACTATATTTATGCATCTACTCCATATGATATAGTCTTTCAGTTTGAAAATTGGGGAGATGAAAGGTTTGGATTTCCATAATAGTCTATTCAACCAGAGTTATTTTGATTTCATGCTTTAAAAATGAATACATTTAACTATTTGATAATTTTGTTATCTTTTTGTCTTTGATCCAACACTAAATAAAATACTTGAAGTTGTGTTTTGAAGCACATACAACATAATTGAATGTGTGTGATCCACTATAATTTTTAATATTATTGAAACTCCATTGCAATTGCAAGTAAAAGTGTACTGAATTATTATAGGATTTATTCGAATTGAAACATAAGAATCATGAAATAAAACATTGATATATGTTATATAGAACTTACCGTGAGGTGGACGAGAAGGAGAATGATGGCGCGGATCATGTCCGGGATCAGGTCCCGGCTTACCATAATCGTCTATTTCTAGCTGAAGAGTTTGGATATCAGCTTATAATCAATACCGCCATTAAAAAAATTAAAATATGTTTGTGTTTAATCGACTATCCGTAAACAAAAACTTTGAAAATATGTTTTGCAAAACATACAATAGAATAAGAGTTCAATTGGTATGCACTGATAATGTGAAATAATTTTACATTATTATTTAATAGGAATTCATTAATTTACATGTTATACAATTAATTTAAAATTTATTGTTTGATGTGGCAGGATATATGTTTATAATTAATTGATAACATAAAATTATTTTATATTAGTGGATATCCCATTTTCTCATAGATTCTTAAGTTTTCATAGAGGGCTACAAGATTTTTTATAAGTGGAGTGATCAAAGCATCAAATGGACAGTGGCTATGTAATTTCTCAAAATTTCTGTAGAAATATTAAAGATTTGAAGAGATTTTGAAGGTTTCTGTCTAGCATAGGATTGAGGATGTTAGATCGACAAAGAAATGAATATTTTCTATGGAAAAATATTGAGTCAAAACTCAAATAATACAAAATAAAACACATTATTAATCAATATATAATGATTGAGTAAAAAAAAAAACAAAAACAAATCAAATATAAAATCACCAAGTAAAATCACCTTTGGGTGTGTTCCTAGCAGAGCACTGTGCTGCATAGATGAGTAAAAGGCCTAGCAAGCTTAGTCTCATCATGAAAACCATGTTTTGCATAAGCTTCTTCTTATTATTATTATTATTATTATTATTATTATTATTTCTTGTGTTCTTATATATATATATATATATATATATATATATATATATATATATATATATATATATATATATATATATTTCTTGTGTTAGCTTCTCATGAAATATATTATTATTTTGACTAAATCTGAAAATTATCATTAAATGTTATATATTTGATTACTTTTTATTTATTGTATTAACTATTATTTATAAATATAAAAAATACTATGTATTTAAAAAATATTAAAACTACTTAAGAATTCAAATTATGGAAGACAAAGGTTACTTTTAGGTTTGAATACTTTGTGTGGAGGGATCAAGTCTTCGGTTGGATCGACGTATCAATTGAAGAGGATATTGAAGAAGTTAACAAAGCAGATTGGTTGCTTAATACAGCAGATTATAATGTTGTTGAGGGGTTAGTAGCAGATAGAGCTGCGAGGTGTGCTTCCTTTTGGAGAAAGCTCCACTACAAAGACAATCTGTTAATTCAAAAATCTAGAAGAAATTGGATTAAGGATGGGGATACTAATTCCAAATTCTATCATCAGTGGATCAGAGGAAGGCAAAGGAGGAAATTTATAGGCAGGGTAGATACAAAGCAAGGAATAGTGGATTCTGTGGAGGGAGTGAATGAAGAGGTTCACAGGTTCTTTAAATCAGCTTATTCTGAACCGGTGAAACAAAGACCGATTCTTGAAAACTGTTTCTTCAGAAGTCTTACTGAGGATGATGCTAATTTATTAGAGATTCCGTTTTCAGAGGAGGAGATCAAGGCCGCGGTTTGGAGTTGTGACGGATTCAAAAGCCCTGGCCCAGATGGTTACAACCTCAACTTCATCAAAAGGTGCTGGTTCTTTATGAAGACTGATATCATCCTTTTTGTTCAAGAGTTTTATGAGTTTGCTTTTCTTCCTAAAGCCTTTACGTCTGAGTTTCTGACCCTTATTCCTAAAGTTGTGAACCCTTTAAACCTTGGAGAGTATATGCCTATTTGTCTAGTAGGCAATCTTTATAAGATTCTTTCCAAACTACTAGCTCAAAGATTGAAATTGGTGATAGGTAAAATTATTTCTCCCTGCCAATCTACTTTTGTCCCTGACAGAAATCTCTTGGACGGGGTGATGATTGCTAACGAAACGATGGATATGGCTACTAGAGACAAGTTGGATTGCATCTTCTTTAAGGTTGACTTTGCGAAAGCTTATGACTGCGTTAGCTGGGATTTTCTCCGCTTCATGTTAGAGAAATTTGGTTTTGGAGCTAGGTGGAGAAAATGGATGGAAGCGACTATTTTCAACTGCCATCTTTCTACTTTAGTTAATGGTAGTCCCACTCTTGATTTCGAAGCTGAAAGGGGTCTTCGCCAAGGGGATCCCTTAGCCCCCTTTCTCTTTCTGATGGTTGCTGAGGGTCTTAAAGGGTTAATGAATAAGGCAGTTGCTAACGGTAGTTTTAAAGGTTTCAGAGTGGATAATGATGTGACAGTAGATCTGATCCAATATGCTGATGACACTCTTATCATAGGGAAGGGAACTTGGAGCAATCTTTGGAGCATTAAATCAGTTTTAAGAGGTTTTGAACTGATTTCTGGGCTGAAAGTAAACTTCAATAAGAGCAGGCTTGTTGGTCTGAATGTTAGTCCTCATTTCCTTATTGATGCTTCTTCATTCCTCTCCTATAAGATTGAAAATTCTTCATTTTCTTTCTTAGGCATCCCAATCGGATTCAATCCAAGAAGGATCAGTGGTTGGAATCCAATCATTGAGAAAATAAAAAGGAAATTGAACTCTTGGAAAGCGAAAACTCTTTCTATGGCAGGTAGGATTGTGCTAATCAATTATGTGCTTTCGAGCTTGCCAACTTACTGGTTCTCGTTCTATAAAGCGCCTAAGGCGGTTATCAAGAAAGTTGATTCTATTAGGAGTAACTTTCTTTGGGGAGGAGTGGAGGAGAAGTATAAAATACATTGGATAAGTTGGGATATATGTTGCTCTTCTAAGTCCAAAGGTGGTCTTGGTATCAGAAAAATGGAAGAGTTTAATTATGCTTTGTTAACTAAATGGAAGTGGAGGATAGTTGCTGATAAACCGGCTCATTGAAAGGATTTTCTGAAGGCTCGATATGGTGCAATTCAACATCATGTTTTATCAGACAATTTGAAGAAATCTCACTCTTCTTCTCAGTGGTGGAAAGACCTCATCAACAGCGGGAAATTTCTTTCTAACAAAAGCTTTTATTTTGCAGATAAAGTTATTTTTCATCTGGGAGACTATTTTAATACTCCTTTTTGGACGGCGATTTGGAGGAACGGGTCGAGAATCTCTAAAGACTTTGAAGATCTTTATCGTATCAGTTTGGATAAAGAAGTGTATATCAGTGATTTGGAAGTGGATAGCTTAGAAGGTTATAACTGGAATTCAGTGGGTCTGCCCGTTTCGGTTCAGAATGAGAACAGAGCTAGATTAATGGAGCTGAAGAGTTTCATTGGTGACAAGACCATTATTCAGGGAGAAAAGCCCGATGCAGCAAGTTGGTTGGATCAGGAGGCTAAAACTTACTCGGTTAAGGAAGTTTATAACTTGCTGGTGAACAATTCTCTGATCTTAAACTATCCTTTATCTAATCATTCTAGTTTATTGGCTTTTGAAAGGTTATGGAAACTTAAAGCTGTTCCAAAATTGATTCTCTTTAGCTGGAGAGTTTTGTGGTGGAGAGTGGCGGTTAAATCTGAATTAATTAGGAGAGGAGTAGTCTTGAATCCTAATTGTGTCTTTTGTGGCTTGGAAGAAGAAGATGTAGAACATCTTTGTTTTGGGTGTGGATTGATTAAGGAAATTTGGGAAAAAATCGGAGACTGGTGTGGGTTTGGTAGTTTCTATGAGGGTAATAAAATTGACTTCTTCTTGGAATAGTGTGGTCTGGGTAATTCTTCTGAAGGAAGCATGAAGCTGGGTGTGATCTGGTTAATAATAGTTTGGAGTATTTGGTTATGTAGAAACTGTATCATTTTCGAAAACAGAACTTTTAACTTGGATAACCTGTGTTGGGACATTAAGATTTGGGCTTGGAAATGGTTAAATGTGGGTGAAATTTGTAAACCCAACTCTGATTTTTTAGCTTTTTGTATGGATCCTCTAAGAGGGTAGCTAGGTTTGAGTTGGTTGAGAATTTCATTCTGTTTCTTTTTGTCTTTGTAGCTTGTTATTGAACACATTTTGTGTTCCTATATTAATTCCATTGGCTTTAAGGAAAAAAAAAAGATTTGAATACTTTGAATGTAGGATTACCAACTTACCATTTGGAAGAATAAGAAAATTTTCATCTTTAACGTAAATTATTTTCTTAACTATTAAGTTACAACATTCATTAGATCAGATTTTATTTTTTTTCCACATTCTCCAGATTTTATTTTTCACATTCTCCTTAAATTTTTCATTTTAAAAGTTTTATTTTACTACTTTATTTTTTGGTGTACGGGGTTTAATGGCCAGCATTTTAAATGTGGTCTTGCAATTAGATATTCAGGGATCTTCAAATTAACTTCAAATTAACCAAATATTTGGATAGTCCATATTCATATTTAAATTCGATTAAAAATATTTTAAACTGTCAATATATATTTATTTTTCTCTTATTAAAAATTAATTAATTATTAATATAATTTTAACAAATTTTATATTTTAGACACACTATTTATTTAGTTTTAACAAAATTTATATTTTGATCATTCATATTATATATTTAGACACACTATTTCTTTTTGTTTATCCTCAGATTCAATATTCAAATTGTATGCTAATTGAGTCAAATAAGCGAATATATATATATATATATATATATATATATATATATATATATATATATATATATATATATATATATATATATATATATATATATATATATATACTCTGAGTGACTGGTTCGTCTTCTTCCTTCCATTTCCACTAACATCACAGTAATCATTCTTCCTCTTTAGAATCTTTAAGTGAGATCGCCAAGAAGGATCATGTGACTGGTTTGGAGGATTTGGTTTAAAGTCCTAATCTTAGGATTAGGGACCTTCCTTCCTCTGAGCTGGTCTCCCCTTTCCCGAGATCTTTTAGATTTGGATAGTAGAGGAAGTTCCTGCTGTTAGAAAGTTTGATTCTTCTAGTGGCTGGAAATGGGAGTTTGTATTGAAAGAGGCGCGAAAAAATCAGAGTCTAATAAGAAGGATAACATGTCAATCTGGAAGGCAAAAGGGGGAAAAGGTAATGGTGAAAACCCATATACTATTACTAGCTTTTTCTTTACGGAGTTTCCGAATGGGCATAATGCTAGGGAAATGTTCAATATCTTCAAAGATTATGGGATTGTCGAGGAAGTGTTTATCCCGTCTAGAAGAGATAGATGGGGGAAATGATTTGGGTTTGTCAGATTTAGGGATGTAGAAAACCCTAGATTATTAGGGATTAAACTAGATAACATTTTTATTTCTAGGAGGAAATTTTTTTGCAAATCTCCCACGATTTCAGAGAAGTGTGAGAAACGGCTTTGGAGGAAACAATAATCAAGCGTGGGATAGGAGGATTGAAGGGGGGATGCGAGATTCCATCAAAGAGGTAGGATTTGGCATAAGGGTAGAGATAATCCTTCTTTTGCTCAGATGGTGTCTGGAACAAAAAAAGGCGAGAGTAAGATTAACTTCAAGGATTCAAGGGAATACGAAGGATACAAAAAACCTAATTTTGCTCACTTACAAGTAAAGGTGGTGGACAAAGATCTAGCTAAATTCAAGAAATGCTTTGTTGGGATTGTTAACCAAAGTGGAAATACTTACAATATCCAAGATGCCATGCATTCGAAAGGTTGTTTCAGAATCAGAGCTATACCAATGGGGGCGAATTTGTGCTTACTCGAAGATATTGACGAAGGTGAAGTTAAGGCGTTGATAGAGGAAGACAGAACTTGGGTAACTAAATGGTTCTCTGAGATTCATCCATGGTCTCCAAGTGACGTGGATAACAAGAGACTCACGTGGTTACGTTGTTACGGGCTACCTTGTCATGCCTAGGGCCATGAATCTTTCAAGCTAATATCAGGAACGATTGGAGAATTCATTAGATGTGATGACCAAACAGAGAAGCTTGAGACTTTTGAGGTGGCAAGATTCTTAGTTAAAACAAAATATGTGTTAAACTTGAATGAGTCGTTTAATATAGGTGTAAACGACGATATTTATAATATCAAACTCATTGAGGAATTTCATGGGCCTAAGAGGATTCTTGTGGAGGAGGGAGATGAAGTTGTTAGTGAATCGGTTAATAAAGAAGAAGAAGACGACTTTAACAGTGAGGATGAAGATAGAGAGGGAGGAGAAGGATGAGACAATTCAGAAGAAGGAGATGATGGAGATATTGGTGAGGATAGTTTGTTACAATTTAATCCCGAGAAGCAAGAACAGCCTAACAGTAGAGCTTTTGATTCCACCAAACAGGTGGATGACATCTCGAATGAGAAAGATGTAACAGGAAGCGGAGGAACTAATAAGGGGGATGTAGGAATAAGGGTGGATACTAATCTTAGTGACACACACAACATAATGGAGATAATGTCTGCTACTGATACGGTATTGAACCAACCTATAGAGGTGGATAATTCTTCATCAGAAAGAGTGAAGGGCTATTTAGGGCTGGAAAATGGAAATTTTGATATTAGAGTAAGCTTAAAGACTAATGAGTGTGATAAGGGAAACTGTTTATCTCCTCAAAACGGCTCTGAGGATTTCAATAACAATTCTACACAGCTAGGGTTGTGCCAAAGTCTGATTGAAGGTTTGAGAGCAGGAGAAGAGTTAAGGTCCTCAAAGAATAGAAGGAAGAAATCCACCAAGGATATTTATGCTAATATTCAAATACCATTCTCTCCTTCATATTTTGCAGCACTGTTACATTCGGATATTCCTAATCAGTTAGAATTACCTATGGATCAAGGAATTCCTATTGAAGAGGCTGAAGAGTCTGCATCTAGATTTTCTGGTGGAAGCATCTTATGTTGTGAATCAGTGAGTGATAGAGATGTTGTCCAAAGTAATTATCGTATTAGAAAATTAGCTGATGATTTACCTTTAAAGATATGGTCTGATATGAAAAGTATGGGGATTGTTGGAACAAAGGGAGACGACCATTTGGTGGGTAAGATCAAGATGATGGAAGAGAAAGACAGGTTACAGTTTGAAGAAAAGAAGGTGTCAGCTAATGGGGTCAAATGAATTGTCTCACATTCAATGTAAGAGGGTGTGGTGGAAGTTTGAAACTAAGAAAAATCAGAAGTATCATAATGAAAGGCAGCACAGACATATGTTATCTACAAGAAACTAAGTGCAAAATAATGATTGATAAAATAGCTCGTAAATTATGGGGTGGTGATGACGTTGAATGGTCAGCAAGTAACTCTGAAGGATTGTTTGGGGAGCTGGTTACAATGTGGAGGAAAGGCTTCATAGAACCTTGTGCAAGTTTTAGGGGATCAGGCTACCTGTGCGTCAATTCAACATGGAGAAATAAAAATATTTTCTTTATCAATATTTATTCTGGGTGCAACATATCAGACAAAAGAAGACTTTGGGCAGCTTTAACTGAGTTAAAATCCAAACATCAAGGGGCAAGTTGGGTGATTGGCGGAGACTTTAACGCCATTAAAAATTCTGGTGAAAGGATTGGTAGAGGTACTGAGTATAAGTCAGAAATGAGGGAATTTAGAGATTTCTTAGATGTTATGGACCTGGAAGACTTGCCTGCAGTGGGCAATAAGTTTACATATTGCAATCTTTCTGGTTCCTGTATGAGCAGACTCGATAGATTCATCATCTCGAGAGATATAGCTAATATGTGGAACACGATAAATCAAAGTGTGTGTTTGAGAGATATTTCAGATCATCGTCCCATTTGGCTTAGAGGGAGGAACATTAATTGGGGACCTAAGCCTTTTAAGGTATTTGACTCTTGGTTTGAACATCCAAACTTCTTGGAGTTTGTTAAGAAGGAATGAGAGTCATTCAATATTGAGGGTAATGCTTCTTACATCCTAACTAAGAAATTTCAGCTTCTCCGTGCAAGATTACGTTGGTGGAATGTCCATGTTTTTGGATGGATAGACTTACAAGTGGAGATGAATACAGATACTATTAACAAGATTGAGGAGGAATTAGCTAATACTGCTGGGCATGCTTTTGTGGAGTCACTTAATGAAAGAGGAAATGCTCAGAGAGAATTATGAAAATTGCTACAGTTGAAGGAGAGTATTTTACATCAGAAATCTAGAGTCAGATGGATTCAACAGGGAGACAATAATTCAAAGTATTTCCATAGCCTGCTCAAAACTAGGCATAGGAAGAATAACATTAATTTTGTGATAGTAGGGAAAAAGACCTTCGAGGATGTCAGTCGTGTCAAATCTGCAGTGCAGGAGCATTTCAATCAAATGTTTAGTAAGGAGAATGTGACAAGACCATATCTCAAGTTTGATTGTGTGACGAGTCTTTCAATGGAGGATATCACAATGTTGGAGAGAAACTTTAGAAGGGTGAAATATGGGAAGCCATTCGTAACTGTTCTCCGGATCGAAGCCCTGGTCCTGGTGGCTTCACTTTGGGCTTCATTCAGAAATGTTGGGAGGTGATCCAAGAAGACTTCACCAACTGTATCCAAGAGTTCTTCAATACTTCAAAGATTTCAAAGGCAATGAGCTCGTCTTTCCTAACTCTGATTCCCAAAGTTGAGAATCCTCAGAACCTGACCGATTATCGGCCAATATGCCTTATAGGTTGTGTATATAAAGTGGTGGCTAAACTGATGGCAGGTAGATTGAGGAAGGTGATTGGTAAGTTGATCTCAAAGTCTCAGACAACTTTTATACCAGGCCGGAAGCTGCTAGATGGAGTTTTGGTACTAAACGAAATTATTGATGTTGCAAAAAAGAAAAAACAAAGTTGTGTTTTGTTTAAGGTCGACTTTTCAAAAACATACAACTGTGTGGATTGGTCCTATTTGAGAAGCATATTAGTTGCGATGGGATTCGGTCAGCGGTGGATAAACTGGTTAGATGGTGGAGTATTCACGAGTTACATGTCTGTGTTAGTCAATGGTAGCCCTACTTCTGATTTTATGGTGCAACGTGGGTTACGTCAAGGAGACCCGCTTTCTCCTTTTCTTTTCGCAATATCAGTCGAAGGATTCACAATTTTAGTCAACAGAGCAACTAATAGCAGAATGCTGCAGGGTTTTAAAGTTAACAGTGATACAGTGTATAACCTTCTCCAGTTTGTTGACGACACGGTAATTCTGTGCAATGGAGCTTGGCATAATTTGTGGGCCATCAAGGAAATTCTGAAAGGGTTTGAACTTGTTTCTGGTTTGACTATTAATATGAGCAAAAGTTTCCTTTTTGGAATTAATGTAGAGAATTTTTTCATCAAAGCAGTTGAGCAGTTTTTGGCCTGCAAGTCTGGTAAGGTCCCTTTCTTGTTTCTTGGTTTAAAAGTTGGTGATAACCATAAGAGATTGTCATACTGGGAACCAATAATTAATTGCTTCAAGCGTCGTTTGGCCGGGTGGAGGGGAAGATTTCTCTCCATAGGTGGAAGAGTTTCTCTTTTAAATTCTGTTGTCACCAATTTGCCCATTCACTGTTTGTCTTTCTTTAAGGCACCTACCAAAGTCCTGA
Source organism: Lathyrus tuberosus (assembly GCA_022829125.1). Lineage (NCBI taxonomy): Eukaryota > Viridiplantae > Streptophyta > Magnoliopsida > Fabales > Fabaceae > Lathyrus > Lathyrus tuberosus. Next base: position 5,839,294 of record JALAZF010000278.1, on the reverse strand, counting down.
AAATTTTGACCAATATCCAAAGAAGGTTTTTATGGCACGGTTGTGAAGATAAAAAGGGAATTACTTGGATAAGCTGGGCGGATACCTGTAAAAGCAAAGAAGAGGGTGGATTGGGGGTGAAAAATCTTGGCTTATTCAACATTGCTCTCTTATATAAATGGAAGTGGAGAATTTTAACCGAGAAAGAGGCTATATGGAGTCCATTTATGAGAGAGCGATATGGTGATCAATTCAAGTTCCTTGTGAGTAAAGAATATCATGACCGAGGTTCAAAAGACTCTCAAAGGTGGAGAGATGTTTGTCAAATTAGGAATATTCCAAGCTCTGCGTTATTTGACAATTATATTTCTTGCAGGTTGGGGAACGGAAATTCGATACTGTTTTGGAAAGCAAGATGACTAGGGAATGCTCCTCTACAAGATTGTTTTCCTCTAGTTTTTCTTGCTGCAGAAAACCCAGATGGGGTTGTGGCTGACATGGGGAAGTGGGTGAATAACTCTTGGATTTGGTGTTTTCAACCGGTTAGTCCGTCGCCTGAAGTGTTGTTTGAATATAATGATATGCGGCAACTGCTTCACGATGTATCGATTAATATAGATGTGGCTGATACTTTTGTGTGGTTCAAAAGTAGTTCTAATAATTATACGGTAAAATCTTATTATGGAGAATTGATCAGAGGGGGGGGGGGGGGGCGGAAATCATATCGACTCTGAAATCAAGGATTTACTGAAAGTGATGTGGGGTTGTCCTGTTTCATTTAAGGTGAAAATTTTTGGATGGAGGCTGCTACTAAATAAACTACCAACAAGGTGCAACCTTCTTCGTCGTAACGTCATCTCAAACCCTCATGATATGGTATGCCCCTTCTGTTTCCAACATCTTGAGAATAATCTGCATCTCTTCTTCTCTTGCTCTAAATAAATTCTTATTTGGCAGAAAATTTGTGACTGGTTGGAAATTAGTTACTTTATTGAGACATCTCCATCTATATATCTTTCACAATGGCTGTTGGTTGTGAAAAACAAAAAATCGTTGAAAATTGCTTTTAGTTTTTGGTTGCTGGTTTGTGACGGAATTTGGTGGGCCAGAAATCAGATTATTTTTAAGGATGATATTTGCGACCCGAGCGGAATAGTAAATAGGATCAAATTTCAATCTTGGTGGTGGCTTCTTTTGTTACACAGGGGTAATATGCCTTGTAATTTTTATCAATGGCACTTATATCCTTTTGATTTTTTGTAAGGTTTGAATTAAGTCTTATGGTTCTTTTGTAATTGGATTTGGGGTACCCCTAGTACCCCCATTAATGTTAATAGTTCTCTTGATTATCAATATATATATATATATATATATATATATATATAGGGTTATGCTAATGCACACCTATGTAGGTGTGCATTAGCAACATACACCTTAATGTATTTTTGTGTGGGACCCACCAATTTTGGATGAGACCCATATTAAAAAGATGAAGAAAAAAATAGAAAGAAAATAGATGTAGTGTATTTTTGTGTGGGACCCACCAATTTTGGGTGTATGTTAGCATTTCCCATATATATATATATATATATATATATATATATATATATATATATATATATATATATATATATATATATATATATATATATATATATATATATATATATATATATATATATATTACAAGGGAAATCCAAAAAAATATTACAGCGGTAGAGCGAAACTCGCATACATTGCAGGAAGTGTTGTATATTTAACCCTAAAATAATTTTTTTTCTAAGAACAAAAAATAATATTTCTTTTCAAAAAAAATTTAATTTTTTTTAAATAAAGTCTTTAAATTTTTTAAAATCAAAACTAATTATAAAATTGATTATAAATATAACCTATTTATAACTAATTTATAACTATTTAAAAAAATCTGATAATGTTAATAGATTTTAATAATTAGTTATAACATATGATTATATATGGTTAATTAACTCTCCTCCATGATCATCCCTATAGATATTCCTATAGTTGGTAACTTAGATGGATTAACCTAAGCTTCAATTTACTACTTTATTAAAAAATATATATTAAAATTTAGATGTGATATCTTAGTGGAAAGATTTTAATTTTGTAATTTCAAGATATTGTATTTAAATTCACTAAAAATGATTGTAAAATGTTGCGCCTCTTTAATTATTAAAAATAATTATTTTATATGTATTACTTTCTCTGGTTCTACTTTTTAAATTTATTAAATAATTAATATATTTAATTTATATAATAGAAGAGATATATTGATTACTTAATGAATCTAAACAATAATTTTTTTTTCAATAAATAAGATCAGAGAATATTTTTTTAAAAATACGTAATAAAAGTAATCATGATATGTGTAGGCGGGATAATTAATAATTATCATTATATTATATTAATAATATTTGAGTAGATGGGATATCTCAATTGATATATGTTGTAAATTATTAAGAATTAATAATTTTGAGTGTAATATGCAAGTAAAGATTAATTTTGAATTCAGGAATAAGAAACACTTGTGGAGTATTGTAGTAAGTTTGAATTCGAAAATCGGCAACACTTCGTGAAGTGTTGCAGAATGAAAATATGCAACTCTTGAAGAATGTTGTCGTAGACGAAACAATGTAACTTTTGGTAAAAGTAACTTTTGGAAAAAGGTTTTACCTCTTGGTAAAAGGATGTTGTTTCACCAACGGTCGCAGCCTTCTGAAACAACATCAATATGGCCTATAAATATTTCATTACGGATTCAAAAAACATAACAAAAACATACATTATCTTCACTAAATTTCCAGATACTTTTTCCTACATTCGAGTTTTCATCGTGTTGGAATTCAACCACAACCTATGGAGAATTACACTCAATCTTGATCTTAAGATTGTTTCACTTACGCAATGACAATGAAATGAAAAGGTTGAGAAAAAAAGAAATAACGTTGGAGAAGAAGATGAATATTCTGCAGAGTTTCTCTCTGCCCACAAACTGTGGAAACTTTGTTAATATTGCAACTACAAGTGATTACAAGTTCTCAATTCTGAGTTGTTTACAAAATAAGGATTACTCCCTATTTATAGATTTAGGTTAGCTTGCACCCCAAGCCAAAACCCAAAACTATAAAAGACCAAAATAGCTAACACTACTAAAATAGGCCTAAGTCAAAATCCTGTGTGAAGCAATCTGCTTCGACACTTCGACACACTAATTCAACTCGACACATAGGTATTTTGACACAAAGAATTACATTCTAAACACACAACCTAATTCATTGTGTCTAAACTATCTATATTCATCATGACTCTTAGTCTTTTGAAAACTTCGATCTGCACTCCCTTCGTCATGATGTCTGCAATTTGATTCTCAGTTCTGCAGTGTTCCAAGTTCATCTTCCCTTCTGCTACCTGCTCTCGAAGATAATGGAACCTCATTTCGATGTGCTTGCTTCAACCATGTGCTATTGTATTCTTTGCCACATTATTAGCTGGCATGCTGTCTATCTTCATGGTAATTGCTCAATGACTCTTCCCTGTAATCTCTTCGACCAGGTTCACCATCCATGTTGCTTGACATGCACAAAGAGAAACATCTACGTATTCTGCTTCGCATGAAGACAATGCCACTACTGGCTCCTTTCTCGAACTCCAAGCAACTAGTGCACCACCTAACATAAGCACATATCCAACTGTGGATTTTTTATCCTCAGCATCACTACACCAACTTGAGCCAGTGTATCCCACTAACTTGCATTTTTTCCTTCATTAGTTGTAGGAAACAAAATGTCGTAGTCGAGAGTTTCTTTCAGATACCTTAGTATCCTATTCGTCACTGCTAGGTGTGATACCTTTAGCTTCTGCATGAATCTACTTACCATACCCACATTGTATGCTAAGTCAGGCCTTGTGTGACAAAGGTATACCCAATAAGTCTTCTATATTGGGTTGGGTCGACATCATCTTCAACCAAATCTTTCAACAGTTACAATCTGGTCTCAGCTGGAGTCGAAGTTAGGTTGCAATCTTACATCTCAAATTTCTTGAGTATTTCGCCTGCATATCTTCTTTGGTGCATCATCAAACCTCTATCACTCTTGTAGAATTCTATGCCAAGGAAATATGAGAGATTTCCCAAGTCTGGCATTTCAAACTCCTTACTTAGGTCATGTTTGAAATCTCCGATCTCCTTCTTGCAACTTCCTGTTATCAACAGGTCATCGACATAAAGACATAGTATAAGCAATACACTATTGCTTCTCCTTACATATACTCCATGCTCAGTCGTGCACTTCACAAATTCCTTCTCGCTTAGAAATTTATCTATCTTCTTATTCCAAGCTCTTGGAGCTTGCTTAAGTCCATATAGGGTTTTATGCAGCCTGTACACCTTTTTTTCTTCGCCTTGTTTCACAAACCCAGCTGGTTGTGCAACATAAACTTCTTTGTCTAAGGGGCCATTCAGGAATCACATCCATCTGACATGTGTGTCAATTGTTCATGTTTGCTAGACCAACAATTAACCTGATTGTTTCGATCCTAGCAACAGGTGCAAATACTTCGTCGAAGTCGATTCCTTCCATCTGTAGAAATCCTTTCGCTACAAGTATCGCCTTGTGTCGAGTTACCTCTCCTTTAGGATTCACTTTCATCTTGTAAACCCAATTCACATCAATTTCCTTCTTTCCTTGAGGCAATTCGACAAGTAACCAAGTGTTGTTGACTTCGATGAACTCTAAATCTTCATTCATTGCTTTCACCCACTTCGAATCTTTCAATACCTCAGCTGCATTGATTTGTTCGACATCTGCATAGAAAGCATAGTGTACCAGCTCACCTTCTTTATCGAACACACCATCTGATGTAATCATACATTCTTACAACCTTTCAGGCATGTGTCTTGTCTGTCGAGGTCTGCTTGGGCCTGCTTCACCTCTGACTTCTTCTTGTCAAACTTCTCTTTTGACTTTACTAGCTGGTTTTCACATAAGAATCTCACTGAATCCTTCTTAACATTCCCAGTCATATTCCATTCATTAAGCTCATCTATGATCACGTCATTGTTGATCACTACTTACTTGTTCACTGGGTCGAACAACTTGTATCTTCCAGTCGAATAATATCCTATCAGGATCATCTGACTCGACTTGTCATCGAGCTTTCTTCTCAACTGATCTGGCACATGTCTATGTGTTATAGATTCAAACACCTTCACATGACTTAGGCTAGACTTGACACCAGACTAACATTCTTCTAGTGTGATTCCTTCTAGCTTCTTCGTCGGACATCTGTTCAAAATATATGTTGCAGTCGACACAACTTCTCTCCATAATTCTTTGGGTAGATGCTTGCCTTTCAATATACTTCTCACCATATTCATGATGGTTCTATTCTTCCTTTCTGCAGTTCCATTCTACTGTGGAGTGTAGGGTGGCACCACCTCATGCATAATCTCTTCTTTCTCACATAGTGCATTGAAATCTTTTGACACATACTTTCCACCACCACCAGTCCTAAGAATCTTTAGCTTTCTACCACTTTCTCTTTCGACCATAGATTTAAATTTGGTAAATACCTCGATCACTTCACTTTTCTTCTTTATCAGGTAAGTCCATAGTTTTTGACTAAAATCATCTAAGAACGTGACAAAGTATCTTTTTCCTCCAATCGAATCTACCTGGATAGGACCACATACATCAGAGTATATGACTTTGAGAATTGCCTTCAACTTGCTTCCTGTATCATTTCTAAAGCTATTCTTGTGTAGTTTCTCCTAAACATATTCTTCACACAATTCACTTGGAATGTCGATTTCTAGTAATCCTGAAACCATATTTCTTTTCTTCAAATCTCTGATGTCTTTGAAGTTGAGATGGACAACTCGATAATTCCATATCCATTCATCTCTGCTTGCTGCAGTTGCAAGGCACTTATGCTCCATCACATTAAGTTCAATCTTGAAGGTCCTATTCTGAGACATTGGAGCCTTCAAAATTAACCTACCACTTGAGTCGAGAACTCTAATAATCTTGTCTTTGATCGACACCTTGTAGTTTTTTTCGACCAGTTGCCCTATACTGAGCAAATCACTCTTCATGCCTGGTATGTACAACACATTGGAAATTATTGACCTCTTGCCATCTTTCCTCATAATCATAACATCACCAATACCTTCAGCTGCTATAGTATTGTCATTTGCAAATTTCACCCTATTCTTCATTGAGGGCTTCATGTTGACAAACCAATCTTTCCTTCCAGTCATGTGTGATGAGCATACTGAGTCCAAGTACCACTGATCCTGGAATCTTTCTTCATCTCTTGTTATGACCATCAACAACATCTCTTCTTCTTCATGTTTCGCCAGCTTTGCATCAATTTCTTGATTCTTCTTCTTTTCTGGACAATCACTAAAATAGTGACCATACTTCTGACAATTGAAACACTGAATGTGACTTTTGTCAGGCTTTCGACCACCACCTCTTCCTTTACCTGCAGCACCACATCTTTGGTTGCTTTGGTTCCAGGGTTTTCTCTAATTCGACCAATTTCCTTCCCGCTGATTTTGACCAATCGAATTGTTGTAGCCTCCTCTACCTTTGTTGCCATTCCAGCTTCCTTTGCCTTTCTTTTCTTTTTCTGATTGTGCCTGCAAAGCCATATCACTCTTCAAATTTCCTGCAACTCGTTCAACCATCCTTTGTTCATGGGACTTAAGCGTCCCTTGAAGCTTTTCTTTGTCAATACTGACAAGTCTTTCGACTCTTATATGGCTACTACCACGTGGTAAAACTTTGGAGCCAATGACCTCAAGATCTTTGCAACAACTGATCTTGATGTTAACACTTCTCCATATACCTTGATTTGATTCACCAGCTTTGTAACCCTAGTGAAGAAATCTGTTATACTTTCATTGCCTTCCATCTGAAGTAATTCATAAGCCCTTTTGTGAGTTTGTAACCTCACATCTTTCACCTTCTCTACACCTCCAAACGATTTTTCAAGAATCTCCCAAGCTTCTTTTGCTGATTCTACATCACTAACCTTTTCAAAATTATCTGGATCAACACATTGATGGATTATAAAGAGATCTTTATAATCTTTCTTCTACAATTATTTGTGTGCAACGTTTTTTTGATCTGTCACGTTCTCTGCAAAGCCGAGCTACTCCTTCCTTTACAAGATCCCAAAGATCTTGATAATAGAAAACCACCTTAATCTACTTGCACCAATTCTCATAATTATCTTTCTTAAGAATCAGAAGGTTCGCTGGAAAGTGCATGTTTGGATAATTCATCGCCATCACAGTTTTGCTTCCTTGAATCGCAATCGGAGCTCTAGATACCTGATGTTGGAATTCAACCACAACCTATGGAGAATTACACTCAATCTTGATCTCAAGATTGTTTCACTCACACAATGACAATGAAAAAAAAAGGTTGAGAAAGAAAGAAATAACGTTGGAGAAGAAGATGAATATTCTGCAGAGTTTATCTCTGCCCACAAACTGTGAAAACCTTGTTAATATTGCAACTACAAGTGATTACAAGTTCTCAATTCTGAGTTGTTTACAAAATAAGGGCTACTCCCTATTTATAGATTTAGGTTAGCTTGCACCCTAAGCCAAAGCTCAAAACTATAAAAGCCCAAAATAGCTAACACTACTAAAATAGGCCTAAGTCGAAATCCTGTGTGAAGCAACCTGCTTCGACACTTCGAAACACTAATACAACTCTACACATAGATATTTCGACACAAAGAATTACATTCTCAAAACATCGATCTTATGCAAACTCGAGTATAGGCTGAATTATCTTGGGTATTATTGGGTTCCAACTCTAAGACATTTGAGAGTGCTTGAAATATGTATAAGAAAAGTAATTTCATTCATGATTCTAGTCTCGATCCATTCGATTTATTTTAATTTTCTTACAATATTATAAGTATTACAAATAATGGAAACCGAGACTTCTGTATCAAGAATCAAGAACAAGAATCGTCATTATAGATCTGAGTATGTTTTTACTGTTTATTATAAATATTATAGCACCCTAAAAATCACGATATTAAGATCCAAAACATAAAATTTTTCTAACAGTGGTATCAGAGCAAAGTTATCCATATCATGATTTTTCAATAATGATTAATACAATAAAACATTTTATTATGATAATTCATTTGTTATCTCAATGTATTGTTATAGTAATGTGTTTTATTATTATATCAGTAATGCAATTTATTGATAATGATAATTAAATTGCATAATTATATTGTTTATATTGTTAAGATAATAATTGTATCATGATTTGAATTTTAATATGATATATATGTTACTGCGGCGGCGTAAATCTAATTCTGAAAAAAAAAAAAAAAAAAATATATATATATATATATATATATATATATATATATATATATATATATATATATATATAAATGGTACTGTATATATAGGATACAATATTCCCAACATATATAAAATAATAAATGGGAATACATACAAGTAATACAGTGGCTGAACGTTTTCTTTCTAGTTCAATTTTATTTACATACATTCTATTTAATGTATCTACATATAATTTGTGTTATTTATACATGAAGTAGGAAATAATGAATCAAAAGGAATATTTTAAATGTAGTGCAATATGCATAAAAAGTGCATAGTTAATTATTTTTAACATGTAGTATTTATGTTTGTATGTGTATGAAATTGTTTTAACATAATTATGTTGTGTAAATTGGTTCTCATGATTATTCTATTAGTATGTATAATATATACAATTTTAAACCTTTCTAAATTTTCTTAGCAAATGTAATTCAAACTATATCTATACCATAAGTGAATATGGTACTTCCATACATATTGTATCAGTAGAGATATTGAAGCACTACGTCAAACAAGACCTTAGACAACGCTTTTTTTGGCCAAAGCGCTGTCTAAACCTGCGCTGCTAAAGGTTTAGACAGCGCTTTGGGTAATACCAAAAACGCTGTCTAAAGGGGGGTATATTTAATGAAAAGCGTTGTCTATGGTACCATTAGACAGCGCTTTTTGACATTTTTTAGGTATACCTTAGACAACGCTTTTGGTAAAAGCACTGTCTAAGCCCCACCTTTTTGACATTTTTTAGGTATACCTTAGACAGCGTTTTCACAAAAAGCGCTTTCTAAGCCCCACCTTTTTGAACTTTTTTAAGCATACCTTAGACAACACTTTTGGTGTAAGCGCTTTCTAAGCCCTATCTTAGACAGCGCTTTTAGTGTAAAGCGCTGTCTAAGGTATACGAACATTTTTATATAAATTTTTTTAAACCACAATTTTTACCAGGTTTTTCAACCAGAATTTGACCTGTTTTTCAACCAATTTTTTTCCAGTAAAATACCACAATTTGGAGATTCAAATCAATCCAATTTGGCCTATTTAAATGTACCAATTTAAACCAAAATTATATATCCAAAACAATTGGCAATTCAAACCAATATATATATATACACACACCAAAGCATTACATTTCTACAAATGTACATATTACTTATACTAGTACTTTTGCATCCAACCAAAGCATTGCTTCAAATCTACATAGGTCCTGAAAGAACACAAAGATTGTAATTCAATTAAAACAATACATCAACAATGTCTATAGTTAGAAAGTTACACATATTTAAATTCTCATCAATTAAAGTAAGAGTACAATATTATACCTGATAAAACTCCGAGCTCCATAATGTATTGACACCAATCCTCTTTAATTTCATCCAATTGAGAAATTGAGTAATGAGCACACTTGCATTCTTCAAAGTACTACATAATAATATAACATAGTTTGATTTAGTTTTAACTATTTCATTATATGAGAGATATGTGTTAAATATTAAAATAACTCATAAGTTAGAAATACATACATCGGATGGAATCTCTATTCGATCCAAAAAAAGAGTGTCTCTCATAAACCTCAACATGAAATATCCGCAATCTATTTCATTACGTTGCCGAGGACACTACAAATGAAAAGAAAATATGGATAAATCCTAAGTTTTATCAAGTAGCATCAATAATATAATAAAACATGTGATAATTAATATACCTTCATTGTATTCCATGTAATGGGGTTGACTCTCCTCTTTGGTACTTGGCCATCTCGTAGTGCTCGGAAAGCTTGTATAACGCTAATAAAATATAAATGAATATTTAGAACAATTCACATAAATAAATAAACAAACAAATAAATATACACATTCATATTTAGAACAATCTCACTTACGTGTCAATACATTTCTTCATATCCGGGTATGTTGTCCAATCATTTCCTAACGAATCCAGATAATACACCACTTCTCTGCTAGGATTAATTGCGACCAACAACCAATTTCCACTGTAAGATTAAACAAGTGTTAGATGGAAACTTTCTACACGACGTCAAAATACAAAAAAACTATAATAGATGAATTTAGAATGAAAATCTAACCCAGTATTAAACGATAAAAGGAACAACTTTTCCGTTTCTTGGTTGTCCATAAAGACGCTGCGTACATACGCCAGGACCTCATCTGGTTTATTTATTATTAAGGATAAGTTGACAGACGCGGGGCATAAGAATGCAAATCTTTGCTGCAATCCACGTGGGCGCATAACTTTGTCATACATAAAACTTAAATAAAAACATCATTAACATTAGACTATTCATTTGAAACATAAAGTAAATAAGTTGTTCAATTAATATACCAAAGTAGATCGGATATATACCTCACGTATGTATTGACAACACTGACGCCCAATTCTTCATGATTGAAAACTTGCTCGAAGTCTTCATTACCAATATTTTGTTCATGTTCAAAGCCATATATACCTTTCTCCATATGTATAAGACGAACACATCCGGTCGGAATCTCTGTCAATTGTAGAAACTTCTGAAGGCACGACCTAAACTTGGAGATAGGTTGTTTTCTAGCCCTGTTCTTCTTAGCACCAACATTTTTCTGTGTTGAAACGTTGCTAATCTCTTTACCAGGCAGCTATATATCATATAATTTGTTAGATGAAGTATAAGATATCCAATTTAACATTTTCCATGCATAAATATCATATAATTGTGATGTACCTCTTTTTTTGAGACAACAGACTCGGTATGCTCCGGAATCCCCTTATCCTTTGTTTTGGATCTTGTTGGAGTCTAAATAACATTACCATGTAAAAAATGAAAATAAAATGCTCGTAAAATCTTTGAATCTACACATTAAGGTTAACAAAGGTTCATAACGGTTTTAAGCATACCTCATATCCTACGAGTATGAGGTTTGACGGCCATGCAACATACGACCCTATAGCATCTCCCACCAATGTTGTATCCGAAACATCGTCAGGATAGGGTAATAATGCACCCGCCTCTATAGCAATATCAACCGATACTTTCATGCATCCAGTAGGGAGTGGGTTATTGTGAAGTAATTCTACCGAAGTGTTATACACTTTTCCCTTGCCAACCTTCCGATAAGTTAGTGAAGATAAGAAGAGCTGACAATGGGAAACGCCCTAAAACCAAAAATAAATATGACATTGTTAATGTGTATATATGTCATTTAAATAATTTAAGCTACTAATTTAATTTCATAAAAATATATATAGTTACCTCTGGAATATTCGGTCGAAAGCTGCAGTTGATACTATCTTTCTCCAATCCATCTCTAAAACCTGAAGCGTTATCCCTTTCTTTCTCCTTTCTTAATTCCCGAACTTCAGCTTGCAGTGCTTCCAATCTAGCTTGAAGTTCTGTATTACTAGGAGCCTTTCCTTTTTTAATATTCAAGGAGGTCGGAGTGATCCCAAATCCCTTACCCCTCACCCGACCAGAATACTCAGGGACATCTAATGCCCGACCAAGTATGCTCCTGGAATCATCTGGAGATACAGACTGAGATAACGCCTCCTGAAAATCAGATGAATATCGAATATTTGTCAAATATTTGTTAATAAAGTTTTGATTTAATTAAAGAAATATTGTTATACTTACACATTTCTCAAATACTTGTAGAACCTCTTCTGCAACAACTCCAGACTTGCCCACACGGGCTTCCTTCCACAAGACATGTGCAGGAAGAGATGTTTCAGAGCTATTCGCCTTTTGTAACTACATATAAAGCCAAATAATATGATCAAATATAACTCATGATGAACAATTATTATATCATTGCAATTTATTGATACTTACCAAAGATTGCTCCAAACGTCCATATCCAACACGTCCTTTCCTATATCGATACTGGGGAGCTGATGCTCTTTCCCGATTAATTGCACTTAAACTCTTAAATGTCGGGGTTTGTCGTTTGGCTTTAAACGTTACCCATTCTTTTGGTGAAATCAAACTTGCATATTTAGATGGATACTCTGCATCAACAAAGTTACCTTCAGCATCCTTAAGAAAGGTGCGGTTTAAATATGTCCTAATCCCTCTTAGGAGCTTCCCTGCCAATCTGATCAAATAAGCTTTTCTTTCTTCCTCAACGTTGAAGCACCTCTAAAAAAAACCATACACATTGGTTAGTACAAATAATTTAAAATACATGATTAGTTGGCGTAATTAAAGACTTAATTATGGTACCTTTATCTCATTCAAAATTTTTTCTTTGACTTCCTTCAACTGTTTGTTTCTCCAATCATCACAAGTAATAGGAATCGCATTCCTTACAAGTGTACCAATGAAACTTATCAAGGTATGACTGTTAGGCTCAACAAGATTGCCTGAAGGGCTCCAATGTACATCTAAAATGATGCCTTGATCTCTAGCACGGATCACTTTCTTCATAACGGTTATTCCTCTTTTAATCTCTTCTTCCATAGATTTTTGACTTTCATCCTGAATAGGATCATCATCATGTGGGTAATCATCATCATGTGGGTGATCATCATCATGTGGGTGATCATCGTTAGTAGCCATCTAACCTGTAATAAAGAAATCAAGGATATCAAATATATTATATAACAAATATAATATGACATAATATATAACAAATATAATAAAGAAATCTAGGATAAAGAAATCAAGGAAATCAAGGATATCAAATATAATATGACATAATATATAACATTTTATTATTTTACCTCTTTCACTAACATCTCGTTCTTTTCTTGGTTGGAATATGAATTACTTGTTTCTTAGCAATGCGGACGGATGAATGGATCCAAATTCCCTCGTTATGGTCATTTATGATATATGACTCATCCGCTATAAGATCCTCATCTTGATCATTTCTATTCAACTCATTCCGGTTCTTTAGAACAACAACCTCAAGGATTTACAATAATAAAATAATGAGCAATATTAACACTAACACTAACACTAACCTAAACTAAACTAACACATTATATAGCAATAACAATGTAGAGCAACATTAACACTAACCTAAACTAACCTAAACTACAATAACACTAATCTAAATTACTCATATTCTATCAAAAGAACATCATTCTATCAAAAGAACTCCAAAACCTAACAGAACAAAACCTAACAGAACATCATTATATCTAAAGAACTCCAAAAATATGGTAACAAGAACAAAACCTAACAGAAAAATATGAAACTCACTTAAAACCTAACATAAAAAGAAAAACTCTTAACGGAATAGTGGAGCACGGTGGAGTACGGTGGAGGATGGTGGAGGACAATGTAGGAAGGACGACGGCCGGACGGACGACGGCGAGAAAGGACGGACGACGGCGGTGAAAGGACGGACAACGACGGTGGTTTCAGCTCTGGTTCGTTCTTGTTCGCAGAAAGAGAGGGAAAGAGGGAAAGAATGAAATGAAACAGTATAGAATACTGATATAGTTTCAATCTTTATTTTAATTAAAAAGACCTTAGACAACGCTTTGAATGAAAGCGCTATCTAAGGTGGGCCTTAGAAAGCGCTTTTGAAAGCGCTGTCTCATATGGGCCTTAGACAGCGCTTTTGAGCAAAGCGCTGTCTAATATTTTCCTTTAATTTTTTTTTTTTAATTTATAAGACCTTAGAAAGCGCTTTCCTCAAAAGCGCTGTCTCAGGTCTTATATATATTTTTTTAATTTATAAGACCTTAGACAGCGCTTTTAAGGAAAACGCTGTCTAATATTTTCCTTTAATTTTTTTTTTTAATTTATAAGACCTTAGAAAGCGCTTTCCTCAAAAGCGCTGTCTAAGGTCTTATATTTAGACGCGCTTTTATTTTTCTAAGTGAACAGTTTCTGTGTTTTCTAAATTTTTTAACTTATAGCAGCGCTTTTGTAATAAAGCGCTGCCTATGAAGTGCTGCCAAAGAGTAATTTTGGCGTAGTGAAGAATGGATTTTATAATAACACAATTAATTCTAAATTGCTTTTGTCTCATAGAATATGTTTAATATTAAAAAATAGTGTTATGTTTGTTGCATAGATAAAGTAAAAATTGTTTTAGAAGAATCAATCGAACATTGAAATGTAATCAATTTCAAACACATTGTACAAGTGGTAAAGTTTTATTGATTTTGTTTATTTATTAAATTTAACTTGCTTAAAGGATAATAATTGTGTCGTGTTAACTAAATCGGCTGAAGAATAAATTAAAATTTAAAATTTAAAATTTTAGAGTGTTGATTTGTTGATTACTAAAGTAGTCAAATTTATTAAAGTTTGTGATTTCAAATTATACAATTAAATTTTGATTTGAATTCTATGGGAATAACATATTAGTATTTAATGAGACTCATTACTATAAGACATATAAAGATCATCCAAAGATGAATCATAATTTATATAGATGTCTGAATTTGGAGTCTAATGTAACACTATTGAATAACGAGATGTGAAACTTTGAGGTCCTTATCACGGAGGATAAGAAATTCGAAATTTCGACAACTGGAGAACTTCGTGAGGAAGGTTTTCCACGTATTGTTAAAATACAAACCGAAAGTTTGTCACTAATGAAGAATCTCGCGAGGAAGATTCTTCATGAAGTGTTAAAACTCAAACCGCAAATCGTGTTTTTAGAGATGATACTCTAATAAGGAAATTCAAAAAAAATTGTTGAGAAAGGAACGGACAAAAGAAATGACTAAAAAAGAAGCACCAATAAGGAAGGTTATTTGTTTTGAATGAGGAGAAATATGACATGTTAAAAACGAATGCCCTACACTTCAAAAGAAGAATAAATTCAAGAGAACGAAGAACAAAAGGCATAAAAAGCTTATTTTTAAAAAGCGGTCAGCATTTTTTAAGTCAGATACATTGCACTTTTTATGTCAAATCTGGTTAACCGACTTAACAGAATCTGTTGCTATTTGAAATTTACAAAAAAATTGTTTGAAATTCAAAATTCGTCATGCACTTGTTAAGTCAGGTTTCTGTTTAAACGACTTAACAAGTCCTGGACAAAAATTCAAAATTATGTCTTTTCATGAACCATTGTCATTCTAAACTATTACAAACTTTCATGAAAATGTCTCAAACTTTTATCAATTCCTAGAAGTTTCTTAGGATGATTTTAAGTCAAAATACATTAGTTTTTAAATTACCTCTTTTATTATTAATTTTTCACATCAATTCCAAAAACTTTTTAAGTGTTCATTCTTTTAAAAAAATGTTGAAACTTTGTGCATAAATTTAAAATCATTCATAAAAGTTTCATAATAATTTTTGAGCACTTAAGGTTCATATATTATTGAAATGTAAATTGAAAGAGAAGATCAATTGTCTATTGAAATTGATTCAAGAACAACTTCATATATTCAAATTTGTCCAAGTATTATAATTGATCATGTCATACTCTAAATTTTGCCCCGCCTAATTCATCTGCACGCATCCATTGGCATTCATTCGTCTATTGCCATTTGTCTTTGATTTAATCCATATGCATCTCATTATTTAAATTAACTCCTTATGACCATTTTATTTGGTCAAGCAAGTTTCATGTTCATGCATAAATCAAGGTTACGGTTAAGAATTTTGGGTCGTTGTTTGACTGTTTTGTCTTGGTTAATCCATATATTTGTCTCATGCATCACCAAAGGTCAATGAAATAGAAACCTAATGGTTCATCTGATTCAGTTGGATTCACTATGGTTTGTTTATAAGCTAATAACCATTTGATCAAAAGTTCTTGAATAACGATGTTTATTTAGCCAATTTAAACCTTGCATGATTCTTTGTCACGATCCATACATTCCTTATATGTATTTCATTCATTCATGTACTTTAGTCTTAAAATTGCTAATAAGTGTCTCAATGACACATCTTCTCGTGGTTTCATTTTTTTTTAATATATCCCGCTCAAGAATTATTGTTGATTTTAAAGATCAATGTTAAGAAGGAATAAGCCATTCATGCGTACTTTGTCATTAGGATTTTATAAACTGTCTTTTTTTTTTTTGTGTTGTTTGGAAGTTAGAGTTGAATCTATATTTGTTTTTAAATTTGCATGAATAATCAAATAATTGATATCATCACAATATGAGTGCAATAACCTTTTTCCAATTTGGGCCTTTCTCATTTATTTACACTAAGTATCATACAAGTCCATTAAAAAAAGAAGCAAAAAATTCCAAGCAGGGAGGGCATTGTTTCATCCTATATATGCAGGCATGGCAACAAGTTAGCATGTTTATAGTAAATAGGTACAAACCACGAAATGAGCAAATAAAGTGATAGCATCATATCAGTTTTTTTAATACATTGCAAAACCTTACACTATTTTGATCACACAAGTTTTATACTTCAAGAAAGTTAATCAATCCATTTCCATTTGTATCATTCAAACAACAGGAACATCCATATCAGTTTGCAATAACCCTAATCCATAATCAGACTTCAATATAAAAGCACCAGTAAGCAAAGAAAAAGGGGATCGAAAAACATCATAAGATTTTTTTGAAATACATCGAAACTAAAAAAAAATCAAAACCACCACATTCAAAACCTCATAGTGAGAAGTTCAAAAAATACATAGAGTAAAACCAGCATAGAAGAGATTCAAAGAACACAAATAGAGCCTCACACAGAATGGCAACAACAAAATTCAGAGTAGAAGAAAACTAAACAAAAATAGAGTATACAAAAATCGAAAAAGTGAAGAACAAGGAAACAATTTTTTTCACACCTAAGCATTGTTGGTATACTTTCTTCCCATATAGACTCCATCGTGCCTGACTTGAAACATTACCACTTTTTTTAACCGTTGATATCTTGACTTTTCTTGAAATAATTGTTGTGCTTTCTTTATACGTGTTTAAACTGTTGTTGGTTGTGGATTTTTGAATGAGTTAGGGCACATTTTCAATTTCTGTTAGGTTAGGGTTAGGTTAGTACGTTCCCGTTGATCGGTAAGGTTTTAGGTAAAAGTCTATTAAATAAATATCTATTGATATTTGATAGAATAAGATAGTTATAACCAATCTCATAGGTTTTGTTCCAACATCAAGCAATACTTTTAATTATCTGAACAAATCACTTTTATTCCAATTCAACGAATTATCATAAAAAACAATGTTAACTTTTTTGCAATAAAACACGAAAGAAGAGGACTGTTAGAATCTAGCATTCTAGTTGAACCCTTGAATGATCGATCTCGAGCCTCACGCATTGGGATATCCGTTCATTCTTCTCTTTCGTTCTTAAAGCACTTAATAATTAACTTGGACAAATAAGGACCTTTAGAATCTAGCATTCTGGCGTAACTCTTTGAACCATTGATTCTCATCAAGTATTCATTGTCCATCATGCAATTTTCAAACAACTTAAATGAAAAATGGCCATTGGGATCTAGCATTCTGGCGTAACTCTTTGAACAATTGACACTCATCAAACGTTCATCATTCGCTTAAAATACATCCAACAAATCAAACTAATTTTTCTCGTCACCGTACGATCTTAAAAACCTTTTCAAAAACGAAAGACATTTTGTCTTAAGATGATACAAAGCAACGCTTCATCCACAACCGTTGAGTTGAGATAAGTGGCGTGAATGAGATTTGTAAATCCATTCAATGTGGTGCAAACGTTTGCTCCTCATCTGTTTTGGGTCAAACAATGTTTCTCGTCGATTAATACAAGATAACTTTCGCTAAAATCGACCAACAAACAAACTTTTTTACCCGTAACTACGTGTGCCTTGATTTCTCTATTGAGATACATAGGAGCAGGATTACGAAATCTTGTCAGGCCCCCTAATAATAAAAACCTTTTTAGGCTCTTTCTCTTTAATAAAAATATAAAAAACATTTCTCTTCTCTCTCTTTTCCCACTTAATAACTAGAAGATTAGAAACTAACATAAGCTAACATACATTCGATAACTAACTAAATGGTTCCCATTGAGTACAACAGACGTGAAAGGTGTTAATACCTTCCCTTGTGTAACCGACTCTCAAACCCTGATATTGGTTGCGATGACCATATCTTTGTCTTTCTTTTAGGGGTTATATTTAACATTTTTCTTTTCCCTATATGGGAATAAATAAAGATCGGTGGCGACTCTGTTAAGTCCATCCCGTGAGTGTACGATTGCGCTTCGCGAGGTCGTGCACTCATTTTTCGTGGTACGGCAGATGGCGACTCTGCTGGGAATTTTCCCATCCCTAAGTGAGTCAACCTTAGTTTAGTTAGGTTTTCGCATGTGTGTTAGCTTTGTTTGTTTCTCTTTCTTCTTTGATTGTAAGTTTTATTAATCTCTACTTTATTGTATTTTTATATATGTATATATATTCATGTGTGGGCTTTGGGATTTGATATCATGATTAAAGCTCTACACCCGAGCTTTGGAAAAAGAAGAGAGAAAACATAGTTTAAATTTGGAAGTTGTGTAGTGTTAGTCACCAAGGGCCACTCCTTGCGTGCCTAACATGAAGACTCCTCTAGAGTACACCTATTCGTAGATCTTGTTATAAGATAGCTAGCCTGTTGCATGACCCTGAATCATGACTCTAAGACCTCCTCTTAGAACCAGTTTCTGCTTTGGTGGTTGCGTAATGTTGGGCTCCAAGGATCACTTCCTTAGCCCAATTTTATGACCCTCCACTTTGAAGCTTCCTATTCCAAGACTTTCAATTGGCTCATACCTTGGAGGAATTCAATAGACTTTTGGACTTTTCTATGAAAGGAAGGACACCTTACAGCAGGATTGGTCAGATACCTGAAGTAAAGAAGCTAGCTCTCACACTTCACATCCCCATCTCTAGTGCATTGGCTAATTGGAAGAAGAGGGAAAACTTTTCTGGTTTTTGGAGAGCTTTTCTAGAAGAAGAAGCTGAGATATTGTTTTTGGAATGTCATTGTGATGCATTGGCAAACATATTAGCTCTTCTCATATATGGGCTAGTATTGTTTCCAACTCATGAAGGCTTCATAAACTCAGATGCCGTTAGTTTCTTTTGGATCGTTTGGAAAGAAAAGCAAAGTCTGGTCCATCCACTCATAGTAGACACCTTTCATACCTTGCATACTCGCCATGAGAAGAGGAATGGAACATTGATATGCTGTCTTCCTTTGATTTATAATTTGTCTTATTGCATGCGTGTTCAAGCCTAATGCTTATATCGGTGAAATGTCCAATGGGAATTGGGCTAAGTTTCTGGTGTCCTTAACTAATAGAGATATCCCTTGGTACCGTTACAAGCCGAACGTCCAGGAAATCATTATCAGTTGTGGAAACTTCCAGAATGTACCACTAATAGGTTATAAAGGTTGCATAAGCTACAACCCTATGCTAGCTTTGCGACAACTTGGACACCCTATGCGTGGGAAGCCTGATGATAAAGAGCTGGAAGAAATGATTTTGAATGATATGGGAGCCAATGACCAAGATCTACTCCATAGGATCATCCAATCATGAGAGAAGGTTCATACTAAGGGAACAAGGATATCAAAAATGAATGATGTACCTTATCAGTAATGGGTCCTAGAGAGGGTCAAGGTTGTGAAGCTCCCGTTCTCCATAGAGATTCTTCCAAGGTCTTCTTCACCCGAACCTGTACCTATTTCTCTTGAAGAGATGGAAGAACTTAGAGCCATGGTGGCTAAGCTTGGGAAGGAAAAAGAAGATTTGCAATCTCATCTCAATAAGACAACTGGAGAAAACATGGTCCTCAAAAGGAAGAATAATTTGAGGAAAGAACTTTTGGAAGAAAGTCATAAGAAGAACAAAGTTGAGCAAGACCTCAAGGAACGAGTCTTGGAATGCTTGGATCAAGCTAATGGAGGATTGGGTTCACTCCATGACCAATTGGACAGAGCTAAAAGAAATGGACAAGAATGGAAGTGCTGGTGGAATCTAGCTACCCAACAAAATAATAATTTAAGAGTGAAACTCGAGGCACAAATCAAAGAGTTGAATGGGCTCCTCCGAAAATCTGAAGCCGAATTAGAGTACGAGCGTCGCCTCATATGACATGCAAGGAACGCTTCTGAAATCAGTCCTACCACATGGAAGGAGAAATGTGATGAGTTGGCAAATAGCAAGGAGTTAGTGGATCATTGGACAACCCAATATGAGACATTGAAAAGCCAAAGTATGGGTTGGGTGAACGAGAAGAAGCGCTTGGATGAGGTGTTGAAGACTTATGAGAGCACCATTGATTTCCTTCAGCCCACTACTATCACGTATCATGACAAAATTGCATGCGTGATAAGATTCTCCAACGAGATAGCCAAAGATTTGCCTTTGAGGTTGAAGATGGCTTTGGAAGACATTGATGAGGACAATACTCCTTCCTCCTTTATTTACTTCATTCACCTCATTGAGAGGATGATGAAGAGATTCAAGAGCGAGTTGAAGGAGCTCTAAGAGCATGAAGCAAAGAAGACTTTTTGAGTGTTGCTTATTATTATTCATGTATTTGATTTTAGATTTGTTTTATTTTGGCTCAGTTCATTATGTTTAATTGTACTCAGTACTTTCTCTTCTATTGAATGAATGACTGTTTTTGCTTCTACCTGTTGTCTTTTTGTCTGTTCATATTACTTGCAAAATACGTGCTAACAACTAATAAAAATGATTCCCTGAAAAAAAAAATGCATCCACATATACATCCATGCATTCATGTCATTCTTCAATTTAAAAAGCTCATTCTATTGTCTTCCTCCAGTTCCACACTGAGTCCTCAACACCAGTACAACACCAGAGCCCAAGCTCGTCAAAGAATGGCAGAACAAGAGCAAGAGTTGGAGAGAGTCAGCTCAGAACTTGAGGACCTTCGAGGGAGCGTAGGCCAGATAATGGAAATGCTGCAAGTCATTAAGGCTAAGATGGACATGCAACCAACAGTCATCTCAGAAATCATTGGTCCAATGCTTGAACCCCAACTTGCAAGGACAATACCTTCTACATGGCCTTCTTTTGGTTTGCCACCCAGTTTCACACCTCAAGCTCAACTTCCCCATGTTGTGGCACAATCAACTCAACAAGTTGCTCCTCTACTAGTAGCCACCGAGGCTTACCCTATGGTTCATGCTTTTACACCTCTAGTTATTCATGAATGCATACAACCTTACTTTGAAGATCAACAACATGCTCTAGAAATGTCTGATGAGGAAGAAGAAAGACATGAAGATATAAGGGGCATTAAAGAGGATGTTCAGAATATTGAGAAGAAACTGAAGGCAATGGAAGAAGATCAAGTTTTTGGTGATGCCGCTAAGGAAATGTGTCTTGTATCTGGTCTTGTAATTCCTAAAAAATTCAAGACTCCCGACTTTGACAGATACGAAGGCCATACCTGTCCTAAGAGCCATCTAGTCATGTATTACCGAAAAATGGTTGCTCATGTTGAAAATGAGAAGCTCATTATCCATTGCTTCCAAGATAGCTTGAAGGATGTGCCCTCTAAGTGGTACCTAAATCTTGACCAAAGCCACATCCGTTTCTTTCAAGACTTGTCTGGTGCTTTCATAAAGCATTACAAGTACAATATGGACATGACTCCTAATAGGAGAGAACTGTTGAATATGTCTCAAAAAGACAACGAGTCATTCAAAGAGTATGCCCAACGTTGGAGGGAGATAACATCTCAGGTTGAGCCACCTTTGGTTGAGAAAGAGCTAGCCGATTGGTTTATGGATACCATACAACCAATGTTCTATGAGAGAATGGTGGGTAATGTGTCAGCAAGCTTTTCTAACTTGGTCGCTATAGGTATAAAAGTCTAGCTCGACTTGAAGAATGGAAAAATGATCAGTACGGCTGGAACTTCCAACAACAATAATGCTAAGAAGTTTTTTGGAAATTTTCAGAAAAAGAAGGAATGAGAGACAAATGTTGTTTCATCCAGTCGAGGGAGGAATCAATCTTGGAGGAGACAACAACGCCAATGTGCTCAGTAACAACCAACATACCATATGTAGTATGTTCAACAACCGCATGTGGCAGCTGTCACACCAACCTTCAATCAGCCACAAGCGCATGTGTACCAATAATTTTAGCAAACATCTGTTTATCAACCCGCTTAGGCTACTCTTGTATATCAGCCAGCGCCTGCAGCTCCACCATATCAATAACCGAGAGCTCAATCTCCACTTTAGAAGTCACCCGCACATAATAGAAGACAAGGTGTTAAACCTCCATTCAGTCCAATTCCGATTACATGCATTGAGTTATATCCTTCTCTGTTGCAAAAGGGATTGGTGGTTCCTAGACCTTTGGGTCCCCCACCAGTTCCTATACCTCTTTGGTATAACCCAAATGCCCATTGCCCTTTCCATGAGGGCACACCTGGGCACGATTTTGAAGGATGTTATGCTTTGAAGAACATAGTGAGGGAGTTGATAGAGAAGAAGATTCTTTCATTCAAAGATTCAGGACCGAACGTCAAAAACAATCCTCTGCGGGCACATGGAACTGTTAATACGGTGGATGAAGTGTCTGATGATGTTTTGATTAGAGATGTTGTGAAAATAAAGACCCCTTTGCTAGCATTCCATGAAAAGTTGGTAGAAACTGGATCGGTAAAGGTTTGTAGTAAAGATTGTGTAGATTGTGCCATCCATCCAAGAGGATGTGAGATGGTACGAAGAGATGTCCAAGATTTGATTAACCAAGGCTTATTACAAGTCAATAGCCATGTAAAAAGGGATAAAGTGGCAGTGATTGAGACAATATTCAACTTTCCAGAGCCAGTTTTCAACTTGCCAAAGCCAGTTTTCAATTTATGAGACCGGATTTTTAATTTTCCAAAGCCAGTTTTTAATTTACCAGAGCCAGTTGTTATAACTTACCAAAGTAAAGATACTGTCCAGACAGTTGAACATCCGACGCCTGTGGTTATCTGTATGCCTAGTATTTTCCCTTATGAAAGTATTGAGGTGGTGTCGTGGAAGTACAATATTACTGTAATTGTTAAGGAGTCTGAGGAGGTTGGACAAGAGAAGAGTTTGAAGGATGATGGTGCCAATGTCACCAATATTGCAGGTACGAGCAAGATGACCAGCAGTGGTCGGATTTACACTCCCCAGTTTTCTATGACCTCTCAAGCGCCACCTAAAGAAACTACAGCTGCAGTTCCTCCTAGGGAGCAAAATGTGGTTCAGTCCAATGAAAATGCAAAATTCCTAAAGATCATCAAAAAGAGTGATTACAAAATTGATGATCAACTGCACCAGACACCATAAAAAAAAAATTATCCAGTCTTTACTTATTTATTCCCTAGCCCACAGGAACACATTAATGAAAGTTCTTGCGCAAGCCCATGTCACCCAGGATATAACAGTTAGCCAGTTTGATGGAGTGGTCGCTAATATCACTGCTTGCAACACTTTGAGTTTCAGTAGTGGAGAACTGCCTAAAGAAGGACAAAATCACAATCGTGCGTTGCACGTGTCGGTGAAGTTCCAAGAGGATACTTTGGAAAGAGTACTAGTAGATACAGGGTTCTCCCTCAACGTTCTACCTAAGAGGACACTTGCTAAGTTAGCTTTTTGAGGATCCGAAATAAGACCTAGTGCAATGGTGGTCAAAGCATTTGATGGGTCGCGAAGAACTGTCATTGATGAGGTGGAGTTACCTATTTTTATTGGTCCATGTATTTTTAACATCACCTTCCTGGTCATGGATATTAATCCTGCCTATAGTTGTTTATTGGGGTGACCATGGATACATGCTGCTGGGGCAGTAACTTCCACCTTGCATCAAAAAATGAAGTTTGTCGTCAACAACAAGCTAGTAATCGTCTCTGGTGAAGAAGATCTTATGGTTAGTCACCTCTTCTCCTTTCGTTACATTGAGGCTGATGAAGACACTTTGGAAACTTCTTTCCAAGCTCTTGAGATAGCCAATGCCGTTTTTGTGAAAGTGAAGGAATATATGGAGAAGGTCAAACCTTCGTTTGCATATGTGAAAAGTACAAAGTCAACTATTGAGAATGGTAGTCCTGAAGGTTAGAGACATGTTATTGACATCAGCATTAAGAAAGACCATTTCGGTTTGGGGTACAAGCCATCTATCAAAAAAGGAGCCTCGTCCCTACAAAGGATCGAATGCGTAGTATTCAAGAAGTATTCATCAACACATGTTATGTTTATGGAGATCAAGTCAGAGCAGTTGAAGAAGACATTAAAGATGAAGACATGAAAAATCTGGTGTATCAGTGTGAAGCAACTTTGACCAATTGGGAAGTAATTGAGATTCCTGAAATTATTCCCATGTCAAAGTAATTATTATTTTCCTTTGTTTTCTAAATCCTTAGCTCTGCCCAAGGCTAATGGATCATGTTGATGGCCACTTTTCATTTTCAAAATCATCATGATGAATAAAGGACATTTTGTTACATTCTTGTTGTTCGTTTTATTATTTTTTCTCTTTCTGTTTCAGAAAATGGCAATCTTTTCAAAGATACTAAAAAACATTTTCCTTTTGCATTTTTTAGTCGTGACTTTTAATAAAAGCAATCATTCAAAACATGTAGAATAATCAATCAACACGTTGAATCCAATGACTCTAGCCCCTCCTAACTTTGAGTTTCCTATCTACCAAGCGGAAGAAGAGGGTGAGGAAGATTGTGATATCCCTGATAAGTTGGCAAGGCTGCTCGAGCATGAGTCCAAAGCCCTCCAGTCACATTAAGATCCGGTGGAGATAATTAACCTTGGCATAAAATAAGAGAAGAAAGAGGTCAAGATTGGAGTCACGCTTGGGGCAAGCATCAAAGAGAGATTGGTCAAGCTGTTACAAGAGTTCGTGGATGTGGTAGCATGGTCATATCAGGATATACCAGGTCTGGATATAAATATTTTTGTGCATAATCTACCGCTTCAACTAGAATGCCCACCAGTAAATCAGAAGCTCTAAAGAACAAGACCAGACATGGCTCTAAAGATTCGTGAAGAGGTAAAGAGATAATTTGATGCCACTTTCCTAGAAGTTTCAAAGTATCCTCAGTGGGTAGCCAACATTGTACCCATACTGCTAAATTTGTTATGTTCTTCTTCATGGATGGCTTCTCAGGCTATAATCAGATCAAGATGGATCCCGATGATATGGAAAAGACCATGTTCATCACCCCTGAGGGAACGTATTGCTACAAGGTTATATTTTTCGGTCTCAAGAACGCAGGGGCAACCTACCAAAGAGCAATGGTCACCCTCTTTCATGATATGATACACAAAGAGATTGAGGTTAATGTCGATGACATGATCGCTAAATCCCAAAGTGAAGAGGACCGTATGAATCACTTACAAGAGTTGTTTGAGTGAGTTAGAAAGTTCCGACTATGTTTGAACCCTGCTAAATGTACATTTGGTGTTTGGTATGGAAAATTACTTGGCTTCATCGTTAGTCAACGAGGAATTGAGGTAGATCTAGACAAAGTCAGAGTGATACAAGAAATGTATGCTCCACGTACCGAAAAGGAAGTTAGAGGTTTCCTTGGATGGCCGAACTACATCTCCAGGTTTATCTCTCATATGACTGCTACGTGTAAGCCTATCTTCAAGTTGCTTCAAAAAGATCAAGCCGTTGAATGAAATTTGGACTGTAAAAAAGCTTTTGAGAAGATTAGAGGTTACTTGCAAGAGCCTCCTATCTTAATTCCACATGTTCAAGGGAAGCCACTCTTTATGTACCTGACTGTGCTTGAATAATCCATGGGGGTGTGTGCTAGGACAACATGATGAAACCGACCGAAAAGAGCATGTTATTTATTACTTGAGCAAAAAGTTCACCGATTGTGAAACACGATATTCACTTTTGGAGAAGACTTGTTACGCTCTAGCATGGGCCGCCAAACGTCTCAGGAAATATATGATTTGTCACGCCACTTTTTTTATTTCAAAGATGGATCCAATAAAGTACATCTTTGAAAAGTAGGCTTTAACTGAAAGACTTGCCCATTGGCATATGCTGTTGTCTAAGTATGATATTCAGTACATGACCCAGAAGGCTATTAAAGAAAGTGTGTTGTCTGAGTACCTTGCACACCAGCCTATTGAAGACTATGAGCCATTGAAGTTTGATTTCTCTAATGAAGATATTATGGCTATTAAAGATTGTGAGATCCCAGGCCCTGACGAAGGACCTGAACGAGGTTCCTGATGGAAGCTCATGTTTGATGGATCCTCCAATTACATGGGGCATGGTGTAGGAGTTGTTTTGATAAATCCTAATGGTGGATATACTCCTTCCACAACAAGGTTGTGTTTTGAATGTACAAATAATATAGTAGAGTATGAGGCGTGCATCCTGGGCATTGAAGCCGCAATTGACCTCCGAATCAAGATTCTTGAAGTGTGCGGAGACTCAGACTTGGTGATCTACAAAGTGAAAGGTGAATGGAAACTCGTGATACCGAGTTGATCCCGTATCATCTTACATTGTGGAATTGATAAAATACTTTGACGAAATCACCTTCTGTCACATCCTAAGGATAAAAAATCAAGTAGCTGATGCTCTGGCTATGTTAGCCTCAATGTACCAAGTCAGATTTCATAATGAAGCGCCTCTCATTCAAATTAAGTGAAAGAGTGAGCCAGAATACTGTCAATTGGTTAAAGAGGAATCTGATAGAAAACCTTGGTTTCATGACATCAGACACTACTTGCAGAATCAAGAGTATCCCGAAAATACTACAAACCTGGATAAGAAGACTCTGAGGAAGTTAACATCAAAATTCTTCTTAAGCAATGGTGTATTATACAAGAGAAATCATAACATGGTTATGCTCAGATACGTGGATAGACACAAAGCAAACCTATTGATCAAAGAGATTCATGAAGGATCCTTTGGAACATATGCTAATAGGCATGCCATGGCCAAGAAGATCTTGAGAGCTAGTTATTACTAGTTAACCATGGAGTCTGATTGTTTCAACTATGCCAGAAAATGTCACAAGTGTTAAATTTATGCTGACAAGGTGCATGTGCCTCCAAAACTGCTGAATATTTTGACATCACCTTGGCCTTTCTCAATGTGGGGCATTGACATGATTGGTACAATATATCATAAAGCTTCCAATGCTCATCATTTCATCTTGGTTACAATTGACTACTTCGCTAAATAGGCAGAAGTTGCTTCTTACACCAACGTGACAAAGCAAGTGGTTGCCCGTTTCCTCAAGAAAGAGATTATCTGTCGCTATGGAATTCCAAGTCAAATTATCACAGATGATGGAACGAATCTGAACAACAAGACAACGAAAGAGTTGTGTGAGAACTTCAATATTGATCACCATAACTCTTCCCCATATCGTCTGAAGATGAATGGAGTTGTTGAAGTCGCTAATAAGAACATCAAGAAGATCATGCAGAAGATGGTGAAAACTTACAAGGATTGACATGAAATGCTACCCTTTGCACTTCATGGATACCGAACCTCAGTCCGTACTTCAACAGGGGAAACCCCATTCTCCTTGGTGTATGGGATGAACGCAGTTCTACCCAATCAAATTAGAGATACCTTCTATGAGAATCTTGATGGATACCAAGCTGGAAGAAGCTGAATAGATCCTAAACAGATATGACAAGTTGAACCTCTTTGATGAGAAGTGAATAATTGTTATGTACCATGGACAATTGTACCAGAAATGACTCAAGAGGGCGTTTGACAAGAAAGTACGTCTTCGAGAATTCAGAGAAAGAGATCTTGTGCTCAAGAAGCTTTTGCATGTGCACAAAGATTTACGTGGGAAGTGGACTCCTAAGAATGAAGGACCATATGTTGTAAAGAAAGCCTTCTCCGAAGGTTCCATGATTCTTACAACTATGGATGATGAACAACTTTCACACCCCATGAATTCTGATGAAGTCAAAAAATATTGTGCCTAATAAGAGCCCGCTAGGTCGAAAACCTGAGTAGGCGACGTAGGCAAAAAAATCGGTATCCCGGTGGATTGAAAACCCGAAAGGGCGATCCAGGAAAACGTTAGGGATGAAAGTAAAAAAAATGATAGCTCGCTAAGTCGAAAACCTGAAAAAGCGGCTTAGGAAAAAAAAAAACGTCCCGGTGGATTGAAAACTCGAAAGGGAGATCCAGGCAAAAATTAGGGACAAAAGGCAAAGACTGCATCAGAAAGTGTTTATCAACACAAGAAGAGCCAAACACGGAAGACCAATCCAGCTGCTCCCTTCAGAAGTAAGGTTTTATGGAGTCATGGTTATTAGGACTAGTAGTGGTTATTGGATTTAATGTAAACCCTTTCCCCATTACCATTTTCAAAATTGTAATATTCCATGGAGTACCGCCATTTGCGTGCTACCATTCTTGAATAAATACAAATTTTGCCCATCAATTTTGTCATTTGTATTTCTCTATGCTTTTCTTTGTTAAGCAAAATGTCATTTATTTGTTAATAATGAGATTTCGAACTTGAAAAGATTTTTAACACATATTGAAAAAAAACACAATTTTTCTTTGACATAAGGGAAGATTAAAAGGAAATCATTTGTTTTTCCGAAATTCTCAAGGTTGAAAAAGAACTCCTAGATCATTACAACAAAGATCTCTATGGGGCATAACCTGTCAATCCTCTAGAATGATCCAATGGTCTGATGCGGCTATCAAGTTTGATAAATTCTCCCTTAGAAGTGTCCATCAAGTGACATTTGGTTGAGTTATCAGTGTTGAGGATTCATAACTTCCTTAAAGGGTCTCCGC
The DNA here is from genome assembly GCA_022829125.1 of Lathyrus tuberosus. Taxonomy (NCBI): domain Eukaryota; kingdom Viridiplantae; phylum Streptophyta; class Magnoliopsida; order Fabales; family Fabaceae; genus Lathyrus; species Lathyrus tuberosus. The sequence goes on along the minus strand of JALAZF010000278.1, from coordinate 5,810,231 downwards.
AAACTCCTAGTCTGCGTAAGGTCAGCAGTTGCATATCATGAACATTCATATGTCATGCATAAAAGCAAACTCCAATCATGCATAGCCCAAAAGGTGTTCCATGCTCATTTTGCATTGACTCAATTCTCGTTGTTGATTGTTATCCCTTGACCCAAAGTCGGGTCGTTACCAGTACCTTTTAAAGTCCAGTTGTCACTGGCGACCCTTTCCAAAGCCCAAGTTATTTTAAGATTATGATTCTACTGCAAAGTTCAATTTATGTGTTAAAGTCATAAAAGAAAATAATGTTATAGATGTTGTAACCCGTGCTACGGAGCAGGATGGTTATTATGAATGTTTTCTATGAAGTGTGACACCCTTGAGTGGTGAATTAAGCTGAATTATCCTTATTATTTTGCAAATTATTCTATGGGGTTAGAATGGTGTTACATTAGTGGTATCAGAGCAGGTCGGTCCATCCGGCCAGGTTGTTTAATTATGTTGTTCCCTAGTATGCAACATGTGTATGAAAACATTGTCGATACTTGTTTTGTTTCCATGGCAGGTTGGGAATGAAATAAGTGGGGAAGAAGCTTGTGTTTCTCTAGGATGCTTCAAGTGTGGAGTGATGGCTCAGTGTGTCGTTGGACGCCACTATAGTTTGGTAAAGATGATTTATGCCCCATCATGATTGTCGGTTGTTTATTGATAAATTGAGGAAGTGATCACCCTTAATCTCTTGTTGATAATAGACGGGATCATGTTGGATGGAGTAGACGTGTCTTGTCAGCTTAGATGGTGTGTACAGAGAATTGTTTGGAGATAATCCAAGTGCTTATAGATTATTTTGAAGAGTTGATGCAGATTCTTATATCTGAAGATGAAGTGGATTTGAGTTTCTTATCTGTAGGTGAAGTTGGGATGTTTCTGAGAGAGAACGATCAGGTATCGTTGATGCTTACTTCTCAGAGAGCAGATAGCAAGGTGACAGGTAGAGATATTCCAGTGTTGTGTAAATCCCGATGTTTTTTCTGCAGATAACTGCGACTTACCTCCAGAGTGTGGATTTGGGTTTGGTGATAGTAGAGAGCTGATGTTGTTGGCTACTAAGCAGGTGGATGAACTTCGAGAAGATGAAGCCTTGATGTTTGCATCATTATAAGTTGATCGTGAAGTTACAAGTGTTGAATTACATGTTATCTGTGAATCTCCAGATGTAATTCCAGATGACATAAGTGATTTTTCGCCATAGCGTGAAGTGGAATTTGCTATCGACCTAGTACTTGATACGAGCCCGATGTCAATAACTCCATACAGAATATATGCTTCAGAGTCGTGTGAATTGAAGAAATAGTTGGAAGAATTATTTGAGAAGAGGTTGGTAAGACTAAGTGTGTCGCCTTGGGGAGCTCCAGTATTGTTGGTAAAGAAGAAAGATGGTAGTATGAGATTGTGTATAGATTATCGGCAGTTGAACAAAGTGATGATTAAATAACAAGTATCAACTTCTGAGAATTGATGACCTGATAGACCAGTTGGTTGGTGCCTGTGTTTTCAGCAAGATGGACTTGAAGTCTGGTTATCATTAGAATTGGGTTAAACCAGATGATATTCAGGAGGCGGCTTTCAGGACTCGGTATGGACACTATGAGTACTTAGTGAATGTCGTTCGGTGTCCCCAATGCATCAGGTGTGTTCATGGAGTATATGAATCAGATTTTAGTGAGTATTTAGATAAGTTTGTTGTGGTATTCACTTATTATATTCTGATATATTCTAAACCAGAAGGGGAGCATGCTAAGCAGTGGCTAACTGTGTTGCAAGTGTTGAAAGAGGAGAGGTCGTATGTGGAACTGTCAAAATGTGAGTTCTAGTTTAAGGAAGTGAGTTTCCTTGGCCATGTGATGTTGAGTGGCAGAATTGTTGTTGATCCTTCTAAAATTGATGATGTGTTACACTGGGAGACTCTGAAGTCGACTACTGAAATTCGAGGTTTTCTTGGGCTAACAGGTTATTATCGCAAGTTTATTGAATACTTTTCTAAGTTGGCATTACCCTTGACTCAGTTGACTCAAAGGGGTCAAGCTTATGTATGGGATGTTGCGTGTAAAGGGAGTTTGTGGAATCAAAGAAGAATTTGACGACTACTCCAGTATTGGTATGTTTAATCTGAGTGGGTCTTTTATAGTATATTAAGATGCGTCGAAGATGGGTCTTGGTGGAGTACTGGTGTAGAATGGTTAGGTCTTTTCTTATGCTTCCAGACAACTGAAAATTCACGAAAGGAATTATACTACGCATGACTTAGAATTGGCATCTGTAGTGTTCGTGTTGAAAATTTGGAGACATTATCTTTTTGGCTCTAAATTGGAGGTGTTCAGTGATCATAAGAGTCTGAAGTATTTGTTCGATAAGAAAGAGTTGAGTATGAGGCAGAGGGGGTGGCTTGAACTTCTGAAAGATTATGATTTTGATATGAGTTACCATCCGGTAAAGTTAAGGTGGTAGCTGATGCTTGAGTAGGAAGTCCTTGCTTATGTCGATGCTTATGGTGAGAGAGTTGGAGCTGATCGAGCAATTCAGAGACATGAGTTTGGTGTGTAAGGAGACTTCTAATAGTGTGAAGTTGGGGATGTTGAAACTGACTATTGGTATGCTTCAAGGAATCAAGGAGGTCAGAAAATCTGATTTGGGATTGGTTGATCAGTTGACCTTGATTAACCAAGGTAACGGAGGTGAATTTCGAGTTGATGAGAATGGTGTGATGAGGTTCAGAGATGGAGTGTGTATTCCAGATGTTCCATAAATTAAGAAGAGTATTCTTGAGAAAGGACATCGAACTAGGTTGAGTATTCATTCCGGTGCGATAAAGATGTATCAAATATTGAAGGAATTATTTTGGTGGCCGTATGAAAAAGGAAATTGCTGAATTTATTTACGCATGTTTGACTTGTCAGAAGTCAAAAATTGAACATCAGAAGCCTTTGGGTCTGATGCAACTGTTGAATATCCAAGGATGGAAGTGGGATAGTATTTCCATGGATTTTGTGTCGGGTTTGCCAAGAGTGCGAAGGGGAATGATTCAATTTGGGTGATTGTGGATAGACTGACTAAGTCGGCTCATTCTTGCAGATAAAGATTAATCATTCTATGCAGAAGGTAGATGAAACATACATTGAGGAAATTATGAAGTTGCATAGGGATACCTTCGAGCATTATGTCAGATAGAAATTCGAGATTTACGACGAGGTTTGGGGAAATTTGCAGAATGCCAGGGGCACTAAGTTGAGGCTGAGTTCTGTATATCATCTGCAGACGGACGTTCAGACAGAGGGGATTATCCAGTCCTTGGAGGAATTATGGAGGGCTTGTGTGTTGGACCAAGAAGGATCTTGGGATAGCCACTTGCCGTTGATTGGGTTTACGTATAACAACAATTTTCATACTAGTATTGGGATAGCACCATATAAAGCGTTGTATGGTAAGAGGTGTAGAACTTCATTGTACTGGTATGAGTCGGGTGAGAGTCTTGTACTCGGGCCTGAGATTATGCAGGAGGCGAATGAGAAGATGAAGATGATTCAAGATAGGATGAGAGCTTCGCAGATTCGTCGGAAGAATTATCATAATAAGAGGAGGAAATCACTTGAGTTCCAAGAGGGAGACCAGGTGTTTTTATGGGTTACTCCGGCAACTGGTGTAGGTCGAGCTTTAAAGTTTAGAAAGCTCACACCGCATTTTGTTGGTCCATATCAGATTTTGGAGATGATAAGAGAGGTGGCCTATCAGATTACCTTGCCACCGTCGCTTACGAATCTTCGTGATGTGTTTCATGTGTCTAAGTTGAGGAGGTACATTCTAGATCTGTTGCATATGATTCCGATGGACAATGTGCAAGTAAAGGATAACCTTACCGTGGAGGCTTTACTTGTGAGAATTGATGGTCATGAGGTGAAACAGTTGCGAGGCAAGGAGATTGCCCTCCTGAAGGTCGTGTGGGGAGGCGCTGCCGGTGGAAATAACTTGGAAATTGGACAACAGGATGCGAGAACCGTGTACTGAGTTATTTGCGTTATGTAATTTTCAAGGACGAAAATATTCTAAGTGGGGGAAAGTTGCAACACCCCAAAAAAATTTAGAATTATTTATCTAAATAATTATTTGTGAATTTTTACTTATTTATGTGATGTATGTTGATGTGTTGTGGGGAAATAAGAGGGATATTGGGTGAGAAGTAAAATTATGTAGATTTAAATAATTTAGTTTATATTATTTGGAATCATAATAATATTAAAAAATAGATATTAAGGTGAAAAAGGAGAATGAGGGCATGATGGTAATATTGTGGGGAATAAGTGAGGGCATAAGAGGTATACCATAAAAAGGGGTCCTAGGGGTAACAAAGGCAAAAGAGAAAATTAGAGAGTGGTGGTTCATTCTGTACGATCGTGAAATTGGAGAAAAGCTGTGGAGAGAGGCTAGGGATTACAGAGAACCAAGCGGAGAACTCGGTAGAACGCAAAGGAAGAGAGTCAATCGTTAGGAATTGAGGAAAGGGGTGTAATCCTGGTTTATTATGATCGATAGGTGGTTAAGATAGATGTAGGTTTTGTCTTGTATGATGATTTAATAAAAGCATGATGAAAAGTATGGTGAAATTGTTGATTATGATGTTTGATATGTCATTGATATAATTGTGATCTTAAGTGGGTTGATGATGATTTAGAAATAATGAACTTTCGTTTTTTTATATGTGTGATAATTTTTGATGGGATTGTTGATAAGTTTTCCCCATTGTTGAGTTTTGGAATTTCGAGTCGGAAGTATGAAATTGATGATGAATTGCTGTTAATCCATGAGTAAAACATGTCATAATTGAGTTTTAGGATGTTATTTTAGTATAAAATCGGGTCTAGGGTGATGGGGGTTAGTGGTATAGACTTTGGAGTGAAAATCTGGGGTGAAAGTGCTTTTAAAAAAAGTTATTTTTGGGGTTCGGAACAGTGTGCGTCGACCGCTAGAACCTCTGGGTCGACCTGATGCTACCCTAATGCAAAATTGTGGAAATTTGAATAGTATGCATCGACTCACAGGCCTTGCGTTGACCTAAGTACCCTGCGCGTCGACCCTGGGGTTGACTCATAGGCAGAAAAACGCCAGAAACGGTTTCGACCATAACTTTTTAACCGTTAATCCAAATGACGAACCGTTCGAAGCGTTGGAAAGCTAATGAGCAGAACTTTAACATGGTATAATTAGACGAGCCATTTTTCTAATATTTTTATATTTAATATGTTAAATATTATGACTATTACTTGTTGTGCATGTAAAAAAATCTCGTTGTAAGTGGAAAAACTTGAATGTTGTTATAAAGAGGTTGTTGTTGCGTTATTGGTGTAAATTAAGATGCTTTAATACTGTTGTTGAGATGTTAATGATGATAATATGAAGATGTTTTAATGATTTTTTTAAGATGTTAACGATGGTAATATGAAGATATTTTAATGATGTTGTGGGGATGCTAATGATGGTAATATGATGATGTTTTAATGTAGTTGTTGTGATGTTAATGATGATAATATGAAGATGTTTTAATGATGTTATTGAGATGTTAACGATGGTAATATGAAGATATTTTAATGATGTTGTGGTGATGTTAATGATGGTAATAAGATGATGTTTTAATGGTGTTGTTGTGATGTTAATGATGATAATTTGAAGATGTTTTAATGATGTTGTTAAGATGTTAATGATGATAATATAAAGATGTTTTAATGATGTTAACGATGGTAATATGATGATGTTTTAATGTTGTTGTTGTTATGTTAATGATGGTAATATGAAAATGTTCAAATGGTGTTGTTGTGATTGCATAAAAGGTATATATATCCATATTGTATGAGATGTATTTTATGCTTGTTGGTTAATTTGGGCGGTGTACAATAACCATGGTGGTGGGTTATTATGCACGATGGTGTTGGTGTTGTTGTATGCATAAATAGTTGCATTGCATACATTTGTGGATAGATGGTCCGTTGTTAGTGAGTCTAAAATCCCATTGTGTGGATTAGGCTGATAGTTGATTCGGAGGTGATGGATTAGTGAGTGGTTCTAATCCTAGGAGGTGGGGATCAGAACGGTGAACCTGAGTGTTCACGAAAATTGGTACCACATGCATTGAGTCAGTGTTGTGCAATAATATTCTATGTGGCATTTCCATGAAGTTGGTTGATGAGATGTGATATGATGATATTTGAGACTATGTGATTATATGATGTTTTATGACGAAAGACGTATAAGTGTGATTATGGTGTGTAGGCGTGAGTATGATTCGTTTATAAATGATATGTGTTAATATGATGATGATGTTATTAATGAGTCTTTTCCTTATATCTTTCATAATGAATTGTGATTACTCACCCTGTCCGTTTGAATGTTGCCTCCACTTGGGTAACACGCAGATGCTCTGGAGTAGCTTATAGAAGCATTAAAGATAACTTTGGAGTATTTTATTAGTTTTTTGTTAATTAAAAGGTGTCTTGCTCTGATATGTAACATCGGGTTGGGAACACCAGTTATACGAATATTGTGTTTCCTTGACTAACTTATTTTATGATGATTTTGAAGATGTCGAACTATTGTAATTCCAATTTAGATGTTATGTTATGTTGTTAGCATATTTCATGAGTTTGAGATGCTAAATTGATTTAAATTTCAACTTTTGACGAGAATAGGATATTTTGATATTATGAAGATGAATGAATTTGTTTTAAGATTATAATTCCGCTGCAAAGTTCATTTTATGTTTTGAAGTCATAAAAGAAAATAATGTTATAGATGTTATAACTCGTGTTACGACGCAGGATGATTATAATGAATGTTTTCTATGAAGTGTGACACCCTTGAGTGGTGAATTAAGCTGAATTATCCTTATTATTTTGAGAATTATTTTGTGGGGTTAGAAGGGTGTTACAAATATTCGTTCTTTCTTCTATTTTGTTCTTAAAACACATAATAATTAACTTAGGCAAATAAGGGCCATTGGGATTTAGCATTTTGGCGTAAATTTTTGAACCATTACTTCACATCAAGCGTTCGTTGTCCATCAAATAATTTTCAAACAACTTGAATGAAAAAGGGTCGTTGGGATCTAGCATTTTGGCATAGCTCTTTGAACAATTGATTCTCATCAAACGTTCGTCATTCACTTAAAATGCATCCAACCAATCAAGCTATTTTTTCTCGCCGTCGTGCGATCTTAAAAACCTTTTAAAAAACGAAAGACATTTTGTCTTAAGATGATGCAAATCAATGCTTCATCCACAATTGTTGAGTTGAGACAAGTGGCGTGAATGAGATTTGTAAATCCATTCAATGTGGTGTAAACGTTCGCTCCTCACCTGTTTTGGGTAAAAAAATGATTCTCATCGATTAATACAATATAGCTTTCGCTAAAATTGACCAACAAACTATTTGTTTTACCCAGAACTACGTGTGCCTTAATTTCTCTTTTGAGATACGTAGGAGTAGGATTGCGAAATCTTGTCAGGCCCCCTAATAATAAAAACCTTTTTAGGTACTTTCTATTCAATAAAATTCTAAAAAACATGTCTCTTCTCTCTCTTTTCCCACTCAATAACTAGAAGATTAGAAACTAACATAAGCTAACATATATTCAATAACTAACTAAATGGTTCCCGTTGAGCACATCGGGCGTGAATGGTGCTAATACCATCCCCTTGCATAACTGACTCTCAAACCATAATATTGGTTGTGATGATCATATTCTTGTCTTTATTTTAGGGGTTTTATTCGACATTTTTCTTTCCCCTATATTGGAATAAATAAAGATTGGTGGCAACTCTGTTAAGTCCATCCCGCGAGCGTGCGATTGTGCTTCACGAGGTAGTGCACTCATTTTTCAAGGTACGATAGATCACCAAGTGTGTGGTGACATCATTTGTAAAGAAAGTGTGTGTATTTTCTAAAAGTATTTATAAATAAAAAGTGGTATATTTTCTATTTGTTGGAGAAAGGTCCTTTGAATTGGTTTGATTCAAAATCTATTATGTTTGTTGGTGTATTCAAGGAAGTAGTGGCTTCAAGGGACTCCTTGTTTTAGAAAGATGTTATCCAAGAAGAAATGGATTCAATAATGTCAAACCACACTTGTGAACTTGTTAGTTTACCTAAAAGATCAAAACCCGTTGGATTCAAGTAGGTATCTAAAAGGAAGTATCATAGTGATGGTATACTAAATAACTACAAGGCAAGATTACTAGCCATGAGTTTTTAGAAAAGAAAGAAGGTGTTGATTATTTTATCACATATGCACCAGTAGCAAGGATGACTACAATTAAAGTATTAATTGCATTAGTTTCTTTGCATGGTCTTATAGTTCATCAAATGGATGTCAAAATGACATTACAAAATAGAGATCTCGATGAGGAGATTTACATGGAACAACTAGAAGGTTATGTGGAAATGAACAAAAGGTGTGAAATTTTGACAAATCCTTGCATGGATTAAAACAAGCACCGAAATAATGACATCAAAAGTTTGACTCTGTCATTATATGATTCATCAATTAAGGGGAGACACTCAACATGGGGGAGACTTTTCAATCATTATCAAAACACGAGTTTAATGAGTTTGTCATCATTAAAAGGAGGAGATTATGAGTAATGCATCTTATATCTAGTTCAATTTTGATGAAGACAAAGATTATCAAAGGAGAAAAGGTTCAAAAGTGTCATGCACATCAATGATGAAATTAATCAAGAAGGTTTAACATATAAATTCAAGTGAAGATTTGAGACAAGTGAACATAAATAAGGTGCTCATTGTAATTTATACTATACTACTTTAAATTGCTCATAATTCCATCTCTCACTTCATCTAAAACCTTCTTGCATCATCATGCACGATTATCTAAAAACATTCTTCATTTGATTCTTGTTACAAGTGTTTGTACACTAAGTTGTGTGAGAATATTGTGATTTTCATTTGTCCCCATGTTGATTATATGATTATATGATTATATGATTATATGATTGATCATTAGCAACGAGATGAATTGAATTTTAGAAACAAAGAGGTTTCTAACTTCCACATTCAAGATGAATGATCTAGGACTAGTTGACACACTTTTGGGGATCAAGGTCAAGCTAAATAATAGGGGTTATGAACTTAGTCGAACACACTATGTTGAGAAAGTGCTTGATAAGTTCAAACACTTACACTTTAAGGAAGTGACCATTCCATTTGATCCTAGTGTCAAACTTCAAATGAACGATGAAGAGTTGGGACTCAATTAGAATATGCAAGTGCATATAATGTGTAACGCCCCGATTTACTTAATTAATTTTCGTAATTAAATTGTGTGATTGTATGAACTATTTGATGATTTGATGTGTTAGAGGGACCCCTTTGGTGTAGGGTGGTAGCCTTAGAAATTAGAATTTAAGGTGTTGGGGGTGTGTGAGCAAAAATGTAGAAATATGGGGGTAGTGGGAGAAGTTTATGATGTTACTATTATTTAATTAGGACTATTTAAATAAAATAGTAGTAATAGTAATAATTAAATATTTATTTTAAGTATTATTATTATTATTATAATAATATGATAAAACAAATATTTATTTTATTTAGTTGGAATGAATGTTAATTAGAAATAATAATAAAATAAGAAAAATAAAGGGAATAGGGAGTAGAACTGTCAGAATGTGAAAAGGGAGAAAAGGGAAGAGAAAAAGAAAAGGGAGCCAAGGCATAGGAGAAAAAGATATTCCATTAGAGAAACTTAGGAATTCCTCATCTAAGGTAAGGGTGAGATTTTCTCTTATATAAGAGATTGCATGATAAAACGTGGGTAGGTGTTTTGTTTTCCCTTTGATTGAATTTTCTTTCTATGCTAGCAATTATGTAAATGTGTGTTAATGCTATTATGATGTATGTTTGGATGATTTGTGTGTGAAGGTGAGAAAAGTACACAAGAAGGGGGTTGAATTATGTTTTCTGTTTTCTTAATTTGCGTCTGATCAGAGTTAAGAATCTAAACTGGTGTTCAGATTCTGGTTATACTTAGCAGCGGAATGTTAACAGAAGCAAATAAATAATAGAAAAAGACACAAAGATTTATATTGGTTCCTCCCAAATGAGAGTAGTCAAGTCCCCTTGCTTCACAAGATATTTTCACTATAATCAAATCATGATTACAATAGCTTATGCATTATGCATAATACTTTTATAATGCTCAGACCCTAAGTTCGAGACTTCTTGCTTAAACCCCTAAGGCTTAAGACTTTCTTGCTCAAGTCCTACAGACTGAAAACTTCCTTGCTTAGACCCTCAACCTAAGACTTTCCTGCTCAGGTCCCTCATACTCGAGACTTCTTGCTCAAGCCCCTCAGCCCCAAGACTTCTTGCTCAGACCCACAGTCCAAGACTTCCCTGCTCAGGTTCCACGAATCCAAGACTTCCTGATTAAACCCTCCTGGTTCAAGACTTCACTGCTTAGACACTCTACCTAAGACTTCTCTGCTCAGACGCATCGTCTAAGACTTCTTTGATCAAATTATCAATCCAAGACTTCATTTTCTTAATCAAAACAGATCAAGACTTTCAATGCCCAAGCACATAGCAAGAGACTTATTTGGCTGAAGCTTTTCAACTAGAGACTTTTATGCTTAAGCACTTAGCAAGAGACTTTGATCTAAACTGTTAAACAACATGTTCGGCAGAATAAAGAACAAGGTGTACTCGATACAAATATCAGTGGTATTAGGAAATCACCATAACAAAGACCTAGAGCTCTTAAACTTTCTAAGATATTCAATGTTTAAGAAATCTTAAGGTTTTTATAATTACAACCTACAACAGAAATTCTGCATACTGGATTGTGTTGATAATTGATGATTTTGTTACTCCTCCATCAGGTTGATCCTTGGTAAAGATTCAAATTGAACCTTCAGCTACTTATATAGCATTTGCATAATAATAGTCGTTGGAGAAATAACTTGATCAAGTGTCTTTGCTTTCTCCATAGTACAAGAGACGTTGAAGATAGATACACCAAAAGATCTCGATCCATTGTGTAACATGTTTAACCATTGAGTATTCAAAGAGATCCTATACTATAGAGCCGTTGAGAGTAGATATTCGTAAATCATGCCAACTTTTCTTGAGCCTATTGAACTAAGACTATAGCTGACAAAGTGATTTTACAATGCAACTTGCTTTCTGCAGTACGAATAGCTTCAACTTTATCACTAACTCTGAATGTTCACTATAAGCCAATTTACATTCACCAAGTGTAGAGACAATTATGTTGCTTCTTATGATGCCGAGACCTTCAGCTTCAGAGTTTATGCTAGACATCACTTAGAGAGTGTTCTTCAAATTCTGCACCACCAGAAGCTAGTGATTAAGCTTCTCTCAAGTGTGCCCTTGTATATCAGATTCTGAAGTTCCCCCTAAGTCTAATAGTCCAAAGTTGAGTTCTATAAACCCACCCTAAGTACTACTTTCAAGAAAAGGTATTTTACTTTTCTTATTAACATCAGAGTCTGAGGTTTGTAAGCTCCCCCCGAGTCAAAAAGTCCAAAATTGAGTTTTGTAAGCTCCCCCTTAGATCTATATTTAAGAAAACTAAAAATAATATTTTAACTTACTTTGGCAACATCAGAATACGAGGTTTGTAAGCTCCTTCTGAGTTTGATTGTCTAAGGTTGAGATTTGTAAGCTCCTCCTTAGTTCAATGTACAAGAAAGTTAATATGTGTCGCCCGGGCAAAATAACCATTATGTACAAAAGTTTAAATACAAAAATAATAAATGACAATTATGTACAAACTGAATGGGCTCAGTTTCTAATTAAATACAGTCATAAATGCATAACAGGCTACCATTATAAGATCAGTTTCCAAGGAAAGGAAAATGATCAAGTAACAGGGATCAATAAAGGATCGTGCAATGCATGTTAAATATTTATTGGTCGTAACAGTCCAAAGAATCAAGCAAAGGATTTTATTCTGTTGATTAGGTTACTCAGAAGCCATTATAAAAGCAACCAAAACCTAGTTCATTTTCATTAACATCCATCAAGATGTCATGGAGTCATCAGCTATGAGCAACAAAATCTTTGTTGTGACAGAAGTCATAGAGAGTTATACGAATCTGAATATCCAAAACCTTCAGAAGCCAGCAGCTTCAGAAGCATCTACTACTGGGCCTATGCCCTCTACCATGAACACTTCATAAGAAGTTTCGTCAGCAGTACCTCAACAACCTACTGAAGTAGGTCTTCGGTAGTTGTGATGAAGCCAAAGAAGAAGTCCATGAAGACGGCAAGGAGGATGAGGCTCAACGAGATGTTTTACCGTTTTATTGTCCCAGAGGCAGAACAGGAGGACATAGATGAAGATGAATTAGATATTGATTATGGAAACTGCTTCTCCTACAAGGCAATGGATGGCTTAGATAGAGATTTATTCTAAGTTCATACCAATTCCTTTTGTAATATTTATTTTATAATCCTTTAACCTTATCAATGAAGAAGAATTTTTGACCAATTTATTTATATATACATTGCATGCAAATAATCACTCTATTTTTCCCTTAATGACTTTATGATAAAAACATTAATGAAGTAATAAGATAACCAGAAGCAACACTTAACATGTTAACAATCCTATTTACAGTTGTTAAAAGAATCTTAATAGGTTAGAACACTAGACATCATTTCCAAGAGTTAGTATTTAAAATTGATTTAACTTAATCAATAATAAAATAATGAATGCTCAATGGTAATGAATGTCACGGTTATATAAAAAACCCTTAGCAAACTCACTTTCATAACCAGATAATCTTCTGAACACCAAAATGTATAAGCAAAATCAAATTTGGGTTCCAAAGAGAGATTTCAGAAAGATATCCATGCTTAATGCAGCAACTCAAGCAAACAAGAGTAATGCAGCAACTGAAAGATCTACAAGTAAGCAGATGGCTTCAGAAGTACACACTTCTTCAGCAACCTTCGTTGAGACACACAGAAGAAGAAGAACTTCTAGGTCAAAACGCAGAAATCAATTGAGAAAGGAAGCTGTATAGTTTGCAAAGGAAGAATGGCAAGATTATTTAGACAATCTAGATATGTCAGATGATCCTATGGAATACCTTAGGGAAAATCTGAATGCCTAAAAAGTATTAACAATTTGTAATAGCTTTCAGTTAATGAGAATGTTGCATATTTATAGTTTTTAATCCTATTTGTTTTATCCTCTTGAACAACAATATAAATGAATATTTATAAAGGTTAAGATGCACAAAAGCATGAACAAACTTGGATTAACAATAAGATTGCTTAACACAAAAAATCTTAACAATTACAAGACATAAATTTATAGAAGTCTAACATCAGAATCACTCATAGATGGCTTCAAACTTGTCTCTCCATATTTTAGAAGAATCAACCTCTGAACTTATGATAACTCCCTGTTGGACCAGTAGCTCTGAAAGAACTCATCCATAAGGAATAAAGAAAGTATTTCCCTTGTGAAATGAAGAAAGAGTCATCTTCAAATAGTCAAACATAGCTTGAGGAAGATCAATATCCAAGTATGAATTGAGAAGTAGTATCAAATCCTTTTAAATAGGGTCCACGAGATCTAGATCCTTATCCTTAGGAAGCAAGTTTGAGTTCAGAATCTGATTCCAAACAATTGCATCTGGACAAAGATTTAAGACCAAAGATGTGTTAGATGGATCTACAAATATACGCCAAGTAGGAAGATAATGTTCTCAAACAAGAGTTCCTGGGATTTCTCCAATCTCTTCACAATTAATCACAATAGCAATCAATTTAGAGGTTACTGTTATAGAAAAACCAGTCACTTTAGAAAGAATAACACACTCAAAATTCAGCTCAACAATGGAAGAATTAATCCAAAACTCTTTGACAAGATTTGGATAAGTGAAATCATAGAGCATCTCAAAGTATCAATTCCAACTTTGTTCAGACGCAGTCTTCCAGAAGTTAAAACCTAGCTTAAGCAACTCATCAATATCCATAAACTTTTCATTGATGACAACTAGTTGATTCAAAGGAGAATTTGAAGGTGAGAAAATTACACAAGAATGGGGGTTGAATTGTGTTTTCTGTTTTCTTAATTTGCGTCTGATCAGAGTTCAGAATCTAAATTGGTGTTCAGATTCTTATTATACTTAGCAGTTGATGTTAACATAAGCAAATAAATAATAGCAGAAGACATAAAGATTTATACTGGTTCCTCCCAACTGAGAGTAGTCCGGTCCCCTTGCTTCACATGAGATTTTCACTATAACCAAATCATGATTACAATCGCTTATGCTTTCTGCATAAGTCTTTTACACTGCTCAGACCCTAGGTCCAATACTTCTTGCTCAAGTCCTAGAGACTCAAGACTTCTGCTCCAGGTTCCATGAAATGGGACTTCTTGCTCAAACCCCTCAGGTTCAAGACTTCTGCTCCAAGTTCCACAAACCGAGCCATCCTGCTCAAGCCGCACTGGCCCAAAATATTTGGTCCAGGTTCCATGAAACGAGCCTTCCTGCTCAAACCCCCCAGGTTCAAGACTTTTACTCCAAGTTTCATAAACTGAGCCATCCTGCTCAATCAATCAACTTAAGACATTTATTGCTCAAGCACATAGCATGAGACTTACATGGCTCAAGCATCTTGGCGAGAGACTTTCTTACTTGAATTCCAATGATACAAGACTTATGCTCAATCAATCCACTTGATTAAGACTTTCATTGCTCAAGCACATAGCATGAGACTTACATGGCTCAAGCATCTTGGTGAGAGACTTAAATTAAACTGCTAAACAAGTTTAGCAGAATAGAGAACAAGGTGTACTTGATACTAATATTAGAGGTATGGGAAATCACTGTAACAAATACATAAAGCTCATAAGATTTCTAAGATATTCAATATGTAAGAAATCTAAAGGTTTTTACAATTACAACCAACAACAGAAAATCTACATACACGATAAAGTTGATAATTGTTGATCTTGTTACTCCTTCATTTGGTTAATCCTTGTTGAAGATTCAATTTGAGCCTTTATCCACTTGTATAGTAGTTGCAGCATACTAGCCGTTGGAAGAGATAACTTGATCAAGTGTCTTTGCTTTACTCCATAGTACAAGAGCTGTTGAAGATAGATACACCAAAAGATCTTGATCCATTGTGTAGCATGTTTAACCATTGATTCTTCAAAAAGATCCTGTACTATAGAGCCATTGAGAGTAGATATCTGTAAAGCCTGTCAACCTTTCTTGAGCCTTGTGAACTCAGACTCCAGCTGACAAACTGATTTGACAATGCAGCTTGCTTTATGCAGTACGGACAACTTCAACTTTATCACTAACTCTGAATGATACTAGAAGCCAATTTACATTCACCAAGTGTAGAGACAATTATGTTACTTCTTATGATGTTGAGGCCTTCAGCTTCAGAGTATACACCAGACATCACTTAGGAAGTGTTCTTCAGATTCTGCACCACCAGAAGCTAGCAATTCAGCTTCTCTCAAGTGTGCGTTTGTATATCAGATTCTGCATATAAATATTTACAAGTATTAGAACCTGCATACATGAAACACACATCAAATATAACCATTGTTCTTTAAATACTTTGTTATCATCAAAATCCAAGGAATATATGTCATGAACAAATCTTGTTCTAACAATCTCCCCCTTTTTTATGATGACAAACATAAGTATTTAAAAGGACAATGTTGGGCAATTATAATTTTCTTTGCAACATCAGAGTATGAGGTTTGTAAGCTCCCCCTGAGTCTAATACTCCAAAGTTGAGTTCTGTTACCCACCCTAAGTACTACTTCCAAGAAAAAGTAATTTAGTTTTCTTAGTAACATCAGAGTCTGAGGTTTGTAAGCTCCCCCCGAGTCAAATAGTTTCAATGTTGAGGTTTGTAAGCTCCCCTTTAGTTCTATATTTAAGAAAACCAAAAATAATATTTTAACTTCCATTGGAAATAGCAGAATACGAGGTTTGTAAGCTCCTTCTGAGTCTGATAGGAAAATGTTGAGGTTTGTAAGCTCCTCCTTAGTTCTATGTACAATAAAATTAAAATGTGTCGCCTAGGCAAGATAACCATAATAACAGAAATTTAAATAAAAAAATTATAAATGACCATTATGTACAGATTGAATAGGTTCAATGGGTTCTGTTTCTAATTAAATACTTACTATCATTTCTCCCCCTTTTGTCACATCAAAAAGAAAAAAAAAAGAGAAAAAAAAAAGAGAATTAAAGTCATGAATACATAACAGGACATCATTACAAGATCAGTTTCCAAGAAATGAAAAAGGATCAAGTAGCAAGGGTCATTAAGGACTATGCAATGCAGTTATTGGTCGTAATAGTCCAAAAAATAAAGTAAAGGATCTTTATTCTGTCGATTGGGATACTGAGAATTCATTATAAAAGCAACCAACACCTAGTTCATTTTCATCAACATCTACTAAAGTCATGGAGTCATCAGTTGAGAGCAACAAAACTTATGTAGTGACAGAAATCACATAGAGCTCTACGAGTCTGAGTGTCCAGAACCTTCAGAAACTAGCAGTTTCTGAATCATCTACTACTGAACCTATGCTCTCTACAAATATTACTTCAGACAAAGCTACGTCAGCAGTTCCTCAACAACCTACAAAAGTAGGTTCTTCAGTAGCTGCGATGAAGCCAAGAAAGAAGTATATGAAGAGGTCAAGGAGAAGAAGGTTCAACAAGATATTTCACCGTTCTGTATCTCAGAAGCAAATAAGGAAGATATTATCTATGATAATTATTTCTCCTACAAGGAAAAGGATGACTTAGATAGAGATCTATTCTAATAACATACAATTCCTATTATAAAAATATTTTGTAATCCTTTAGCCTGATTAATGAAGATGTTTTTTTTGGACCAATTTATTTTTATTTACATTGCATGCAAAAAACCACTTAATTTCACCTTTTGATTTTCAGATAAAGCATTAGTGAAGTAATACTGATACCAGAAGTAACAGTTAACATGTTAACTAAAATACTTACTATTGTTAAAAGAATCTTAATAGGTCTGACTGCTAGATAACATTTTCAAGAGTCATTATTAAAACATTAATTTTACTTAATCAATATTAAAATAATGGATACTCAGGACAATGAATGTAACAAGTCTATAATAACTCATAGCAGACTCACTTTCATAATCACTTAATCTTCAGAACATCAAGATGTATAAACAAAAACAAATCTGAGTTTCAAAAATGTAGCCATACTAAATGCATCAACTCAAGCAAACAAAAGCAACATAGTAGATGAAGGATCTACTAGCAAGCAGATGACTTCAGAAGCGCACACCTCTTCAGCATCCTTTGTGAAGACACACAGAAGAAGAAGAACTTTTGAGTCTAAACGCATAAATCAACTGAGAAATGAGGTTGTGAAGTTTGCCAAGGAAGAATGGCAAGATTATTTAGATAATCTAGACATGTCATATGATCCTAGGGAATACCTTAGGGCAAATCCAACAGACTAGAAAGTCTAAATAATTTGTAATATCTTCCAATTTATGAATGAGAATTGTTGCACGTTTTGAGTTCTTAATCCCATTTCTTTTATCCTTTTGAACGATAATATATATATATATATATATATATATATATATATATATATATATATATATAAAATAGTTAAACTGCACAACAACATGAACAAACTTGAATTAATATAAGATTGCTTAATACAGATGTTCTAACAATTACAAGGCATAACTATGTAAAATCTAACATCATAATTTTTCATAGATAGCTTCAAACTTATCTCTCCATATTTTAGACGAATCAGCCTCTGAACTTATGATAACTCCCTGCTGGACAAGTAGTTTTGAAAGAACTCGTCAATAAGGAATGAAGAAAATCTTTCCCTTGTGAAAGGAAGAAAGAGTCCTCTTCAAATAGTCAAACATAACTTGAGGAAGATCAATCTACAAGTCTGAATTAAGAATTAGTAGCATATCATTTTCATTAGGGTCCTCGAGGTCTAAATCCTTATCCTGCAAGTTTGTGTTCACAATATGATTCCAAACAACTACATCAAGACGAAAATTTGAAACCAATGATGTATTAGATGGATCTACAAATATACGCCAGGTAGCAAGTTAGTGTTTCCAAACAAGAGTTCCAGGGATTTCTCCAATCTCCTCACAATTGACCACATTAGGAATTGCTTTAGAGGTTACTGTTATAGAAATACCAATCACCTTAGAAGGAATCGCACACTCAGAATTCAGCTCAACAATGGAGGCATTAATCCAATACTCGTTGACAAGATTTGGATAAGTGAAACCACAGAGCATCTCAATGTATCCATTCCAACTTTGTTCAGACTAAGTCTTCCAGAAGTTAAAACCTAACTTAAGCAACTCATCAAAATCCACAAACTTTTCATTGATGACAACCAGTTGATTCAAAGAAGAATTGACTAGAGAACTCACCTCAAGATTGGCTTGATCAGCACATACAACAACAACAAAAAAGAACTGAACAAGATTCTAAATGAATAAGAATCTTGTCAAAAAAAGGACATAAAATGATGTTTCACAAGACAGGGGATAGAGATAATAAATATATAAAAAGAAAGCATCATTGCCCAAAGGTTCTTATCCAGCAAATCTCCTGAATCCATTAGATGATTTTCAACCTTATGAAATTTAAGTAATATAAATTTTTTTGGAAAACCTTTTACTTAAATTGCTTCATCAGAAGTAAAGAATCTTATTTTGAATCTCAGAGTCTGATAATTTTTAGAAGTTATCATCCATCAGAGTCTAGTAGATCAAGACTTAGAGGGAGATATCTTCTGTCAGTCATTAGTCTCCAAGATTCTATTCAAAACCAACATTTCCTCCTGAAGCAAGAGTAATGAGTGATTAAAGAATATTGAATTATTTCCTTTGACAACTAACTGATAGCAATCCAAAGGACAATGTATCATTAGTCGAAACTCATACAAATTGCGTTGTTCCTTTATATTTTTATGAGGATTGACTAACAAAAGCCCCAAAAGGTTGGTACTTGGGAATTTGTGTGGTTTGAAGGTATTAGGTATGGAGGAAACCAGTTGAAACAAATAGAAAAACCATGCCCTGCAACTTTCGCATCGCGGCCAAAAGCTTCGCTACGCGAAACTTCGCTATACAAAGGAAAGCGACAGAAAGCGACAGGAAGCAAGCCAGGCAGAACAAAACAGAATCAAAATGTCCAAACTTCACTTGAAGCGACAGGAAGCGACCAAGGTTCGCATTGCGAAGTATAGCGGTCCCAGAAAGGCGGTTTGAAAGTTCAAATCTTAATGGAGAAGAAAAGGGAGTTCGCATAGCGACCAGAACTTCGCATAACGAGCTTAGGCGGCCAAAAACACTATAAAAGAAGATCAAATGCATTACAGAACGGATCATCTTGTTTGTTTTTCAGTTTTAGACATCATTATATCAGTAGAATAGGAATATAAGTGAGGTTTAGAGGAAGAGGAGTGGATACGCATCAAGAGTCAGGAAATCATCGTGAATGCTCATTCAACTAAATTCTTCCATTATGCTTCAAGCTACCTGATCGGTAAATAGCAAGTGTACTATTTAACGATGTAGTAATAATTGGGGTTATCCCCAGAGTCGGTCTCTCGAGGACTGCGTATAATATGTAAGTGTAGGTGTTATTTCAATTAAACAAAACGTACTTTTGGGGTTTGTTTGGGTTAAGTTATAATAACAATAAAAATAAGCAGAACAATAAAAAGTGCTTTTAACGAATATGATAAAATATTCTAGGGAAGGTGTATAAATTGCTAGTAAGAACCTGAAATTATCATCAGAGATATATGCCTCAAAACCTTAATTTTACTGACCCTCAAATATTTTTCTTAAATTCCTTTAAACGAAAAACCTTTGATATTCTCCCTTGACCCTAATTCCTTAGCAATCAAGAAAGAACATCAAGCAATAGTTCTGACAAAGTTTTTAGTCACTATGAGATATCCCCATTCCTAGGCAATATCTACAGTAATGTTATTATGCAAAATCGATGGATTGGTTTTTCAGGCCAAATCCCTAATCGTAAACCTTTCCCAATTTAACCGATCGAAAAATGTTAAATAATTTGCATAACAAAAGATTAAGGCAAGAAAACATAAACTCATTAAAGAATTCAACAAAGGTTCATTACATCACAATTCAGGGACACCCCCTAGCATTGGGGGGTTTAGCCTCTCATAATATTCAAAATAAAAACAACAATAAGATTAAAGAAAGACATTACAAATTGATCGGAGTAAATTGATTCTTCAATCGCTTCCACTCATGAACAATCTCCTTCTCCCAATCTCCTTGATCGCATCAAACTATCGTAAATTTTTCGTAAAGTCAAAAGTCCCTTCTCTCCTTTCCAAACCTTGCCTAAGTAATTCCCAAAACAATCATAACAGTGCGAAATTCCCAGAATACCCCTCAGAGCACCAAACTCAGAAAATAAGAAAAAAACATAAAATTTCCTTTCCCAGGCTTGCAGACACGGGCACCCGTGTCAGCCCTCTATTTTCTCTGCGCAAACAATTTCACTCCAGGCCTGCTGACACGGGTCGTGTTAGATGACACGGACACCCGTGTCAGCCCACTGTCTTTCTTCAAAATCTCGTTCTCTTGGCTTCTTCCTGACACGGGCCGTGTCAGGTGACACGGGCACCCATGTCAGGCCACTGTCTTCATTCCAATTTCATCCCGAATCTGGTGATTTTTCTCGATTTTTTGCTCCGATTCCTCTTGAATGTTTGTATGAACCTGAAAACACTAAAGAACACAACCAAGGCATAAAATGTGGTAAAAGAGATGTAAAACAAATAAACAATAACAAAAGATAAACTAAAACAAATAGTAAAATAATGTATGAAAACCACCGATCAAACTCCCCCAAACTTAAACCGTTGCTTGACCTCAAGCAACAAGCTTGCATACAGACTTCCTAGATCAAACGGTACCATTCAAGAGAAAAACTTGTGAAGGTAAGGCGCGTCAATACTCATACATGAGCCTTTGTTCTGATTGGCTAAAACTAGTTCTCTTGGTAGTCGTCCGTTAACGAAGGTATTACCCAAACACATACCGCGATAAAACCACATACCTAAATCCCCCTTTCGGTTACCTCTCAAATTATGCTTTGGGCTTAAGTCTTTTCTTCGATTTTCTACCCCTTTCATTCGGATAATCAAATTAAGGAAATTTTTCATTTTCCCTCACATGTACAAGATTGATTGAAACTTTTTCTATGCATCATGATCTCCTTTTTTTTCTCGCTCATTGGCGTTTATTAGTCCTCTTTGGGACGACAATTGAGACTCAATCGCCGTTAGGCTAAGTAACCGGGTGAGAGTTACCCAACTTAGAAGGACAAGTTGTTTTTATCGCCATTATTCATTTTTCGGTGCCTTAAGTCATTCTCTCAATCAACCTTATACATGCAATTATTTTGTCATGCCGGACTATCACTATGAACTAATCGGGGAATACTTCTCAAATCCAAGTACTATGGTACAAATCTACACGTTGGACTCGTTTTCTTACTCCGGGGAATCTAGGGTGTTCGAGTCATTCCTAAGTTTTCAAACTTTCCCAATTTCTCTAGTTCTAACTCCTCTTCCCTCAAACTCTATATACTTTCTTGACCATCTCAAAATCACAGTATTCACAAAAATTTTGACGGTTCTAATTCGGGGAGAATTCAGAGAGGTTTTCATAAAAACAACACACAAAACATACATGACCCGTAAAAAAAGGAAAGACTAAAAGCAATAAATCTTCCCCCAAACTTGAACTACACGTTGACCCCAATGTGTTGGAACAAGAGTTAGAGAGGTCACTCACAGAGATCCTAACTCAGGATGCTGACGGTAATGCCACACCACTGCTACATCATCGTTTGCACATGTAGGATCCAGATTATTTCCTGCAACCAAAACAAAAACAAACAGCAAATAGAAAGTAATTAATCAACCAAGCGTGGGTTGCCTCCCACGTAGCGCTTCGTTTAACGTCGCATGGCTCGACGGGTTACTCCCCAATGCTATGGGGGGTACTTAAGTTTACACGTTTTGTTGCTTTTGTTGCCTGACCTTTCCGCAACAGAGCACCAGTCAGATTCAGAACTAAGAGCTACATTGTGATTCAACTCACATCCAACTTCGACCTTCTTCGCTTGATGTTTTTTTCTCTTCTTTCTTTGATGCTTCTTCCTCTTATTAACTTCTTGACTGGATGTTGGGGTCTTCCTAGGTGCAATAGATGACTCAGATCCTGCAACTTGATGGATTATTCCAGAGACTTTTTCAAGAAGTGGTTTTGAGCTTTTACTTTTTCCCATTGTTCGGATCATTCCAACTGAGGGGTGATTGCTCTCTTTTTGAATTTGCTTCTCGAGTTCCAACACTTTCAAGGTTACTTCTTCCTCAAAATACTTCAAGGTTAAAGTACCAGCCTCAATGTTCACATTGCACCGACTAGTCATCAAGAATGGTCGACCCAGTATAATAGTCGACTCCTCATCCTCAGGTAGATCAATGATCTCAAAGTCTACTGGATAGGTGAAGTTATCAATGGTCACAAGCACATCTTCTGCCAGCCCGTATGACCGCTTGGTAGTATGGTCGGTAAACTTTAGATTCGTTCTTGTTTCACTTATTTTTCCTATACCCAGGTTTTTGAAAATTGAGAGGGGCATGAGACTCACGCTAGCACCCGAATCAATCAAGACTCTATTAAAAGTTCTGTCCTTTATGGTACAGGGAATTGATACAGAACCAGGATCTTTCCGTTTGATTGGAATTCTCCTACCTTGTGATTCCCCACTACTCTCCTTAATTAGACTCTTTACCTCCTCTCCACTAGGTTTCTTTTTTCCAATGACCTCCTTCATGAATTTCTTGTATAGAGGCATTTGTTCAAGTGCTTCAAAGAAGGGCAAATTAATCTCTAACTTTTTGAACAGTGAGCTGAATTTCTCAAAGTCTTTTTCTTGTGTCTTCTTCTTTGTCACTCTTGAGGGGTACGGTAACTTGATCTTAGGTTTAACCGCTTCTTTTATTTTCTCTTCGGTTGGTCTGGCTTTTTCTTCTGCAACTTCCTGGCTTTCTATGGTAATAACATTAACATTCTCATGATTCTTCGGATTTGGTATGGTGGCGCTTAGGAGGGCGCCTGGTGCTTGAGAATTTACAACTTGTTGAGCCATCTGACCCAATTGAACCTCTAGATTCTTTATGGAGGCTGTGGTATTCCTATAACTATTCCGGGTCTCTTCCTGAAATTGCATGTTATGAGCTGCCATCTTCTCAATGGCAATCTCCCATTGTGCTTTTTGGGGGGCTTGTTGCTGCTGTGGGTATTGTTGCTAATTCTGATCTTTCCAGGAGAAGTTAGGATGATTCTTCCACCCTGGATTATAATTTTGGCCGTAGGGATTATTCTGCTTCAAGAATTTTATCTCTTCAATTTGTTGCGGGGTTGCAACACAATGTGCAGTATAATGTGGTCCACTATAGATCTCACAACTCATGGGTTGACCAGTTTGAACTTGTGCCATAATTTGAGTGCCCACCTTCACAGCCTTTAGCCTTCTTTCCTTCCGCAGCAATCTGATCTTGTACCTTCACAACTTGATTATTCAGCTTCAAATCAATCACACCCTCATATTTACTTACACTTCGATCATATAACTCCAAATGTTCGTTGGCTGCAATTGCTTCAATAATTTTCTTGATACCAGTCGCTGTGGTGAAGTTGGATGATCCACCAGCAGCTGTATCAATAAGTTGCTTAGTTTTCATTCGGAGGCCATTGACGAACACCTGCATCTGCTCAGTTTGATCCATGTTGTGAGTCGGACAGGCTACCAAAACCTTCTTGAACCTCTTGTATGCGTCTCCGAGAGATTCTCCGTCCTTCTGTTTAAAGTTCACATTATCATATCTTTTTTCGGATATAAACAGAGGCCGGAAAATACTCATTCAGAAATGCCTTCTCCATCTCTTCCCAAGTGGTAATACTCCCAGCAGGTAACGATTAGAACCACTCTTCAGCCTCTTCCGCCAAAGTGAAAGGAAACATTATTAACTTTTTTGCTTCCTCGGTGTACCCCTCAATCTTCAGAGTGGTACTCATAGTTAGAAATCTCTGCAGATGTTTGTTGGCATCTTCATTAACCTTTCCGGTGAAAGGTTTTCTCTCAAGTTGAGTGATGGTGCTCGGATGCAACTGGAAATTCGGCACATTCACCGGTTGGTTCACAATTGTTAACCTACTAGCCGGTGCATTTGCCCCACCGTAATCGCCCAAAAGTCTTTCTGCTGGTGGATTGTTAGCCATAATAACTGTTTCCGGCTCTGAGTCTGTGCCGGAGTCTGTGTGCTCAGAGTGGACTGAAACTGCTTTTTCTTTTTCTTGTTCAGAAATAATCAGTTCTGAACTTGGCGCTGCCAGTCTTCCTTGCTTGGCTTGACGGCGTCTAGCGTGCAATGATCTTTCTGGTTCTGCGTCAAAAGAAATTACAGCTGAGGTCTTACCTCGCATACACAGGTTAGGCAGATAATAATAATAATAAATAAAAAAAATTAACAAAAAAATAAAATAAAAATTTTAGTCACAGAGTGACAAAATTCCAATTGAATTAACATCAGAACTTATAATTTGGCAATCCCCGACAACGGCGCCAAAAACTTGATCGGTAAATAGCAAGTGTACTATTTAACGATGTAGTAATAATTGGGGTTATCCCCAGAGTCGGTCTCTCGAGGACTGCGTATAATGTGTAAGTGTAGGTGTTATTTCAATTAAACAAAACGTACTTTTGGGGTTTGTTTGGGTTGACAAAAGTTATAATAACAATAAAAATAAGCAGAACAATAAAAAGTGCTTTTAACGAATATGATGAAATATGCTAGGGAAGGTGTATAAATTGCTAGTAAGAACCCGAAATTATCATCAGAGATATATGCCTCAAAACCTTAATTTTACTGACCCTCAAATATTTTTCTTAAATTCCTTTAAACGAAAAACCTTTGATATTCTCCCTTGACCCTAATTCCTTGGCAATCAAGAAAGAACATCAAGCAATAGTTCTGACAAAGTTTTTAGTCATTACGGGATATCCCAATTCCTAGGCAATATCTACCGTAATGTTATTATGCAAAATCAATGGATTGGTTTTTCAGGCCAAATCCCTAATCGTAAACCTTTCCCAATTTAACCGGTCGAAAAATGTTAAATAATTTGCATAACAAAAGATTAAGGCAAGAAAACATAAACTCATCAAAGAATTCAACAAAGGTTGATTACATCACAATTCAAGGACACCCCCTAGCATTGGGGGGTTTAGCCTCTCATAATATTCAAAATAAAAACAACAATAAGATTAAAGAAAGACATTACAAATTGATCGGAGTAAATTGATTCATCAATCGCTTCCGCTCATGAACAATCCCCTTCTCCCAATCTCCTTGATCGCATCAAACTATCATAAATTTTTCGTAAAGTCAAAAGTCTCTTCTCGCCTTTCCAAACCTTGCCTAAGTAATTCCCAAAACAATCATAACAGTGCGAAATTCCCAGAATACCCCTCAGAGCACTAAACTCATAAAATAAGAAAAAATCATAAAATTTCCTCTCCCAGGCTTACTAACACGGGTCGTGTCAGCTGACACGGGCACCCTTGTCAGCCCTCTGTTTTCTCTGTGCAAATAATTTCACTCCAGGCCTGCTGACATGGGCCGTGTCAGGTGACACAGACACCCGTGTCAGCCCACTGTCTTTCTTCAAAATCTCGTTCTCTTGGCTTCTTCCTGACACGGGCCATGTCAGGTGACACGGGCACCCGTGTCATGCCACTGTCTTCATTCCAATTTCATCCCGAATCTTGTGATTTTTCTCGATTTTTTGCTCCGATTCCTCTTGAATGCTTATATGAACCTGAAAACACTAAAGGACACAACAAAGGCATAAATATGGTAAAAGAGATGTAAAACAAATAAAAAATAACAAAAGATAAACTAAAACAAATAGTAAAATAACGTATGAAAACCACCGATCACTACCATAAGTAGCTAAATCCCTCTCTTGTTGGGATTGGTCGTAGTTCACCGAATCAGTATGTATTATCTTTAATCATGGCATTATATGCAATTTATGTATGAATCATTATTGATGTTATCTTTGTTTCATTGTTTATTTCATGGATTGAATTGATATTGACAAATATGATTCAACTCTCGATCTAAGATAACATCTGTTAAAATCTAAATGCTAGACATAGATTTAGGTTTAATAACCACAAAAAGTATCGAATCTTAATGCTACTGTATTGTTTAATCGGTTGAGAAATCGTCGATTCATCCATAAGGTAGAAATCTCATCAAAGTTTAGAAATAAACTTTGTTTGTAAGCGATACATGATAATATTAAAACATGCTTAAATTGTGTATAACTGATTCGTGATATGCATATTGAATCGGTGGATGAAAACCAATTCCCAACAAGTCTATTCTTCTGAAAAACTATCTTCATTTATTATACACTTTTACTTTTCATAACTTATCAACCAAATATCTTGAAATATTTGCTTAGAATCATAGAGAATATTGAACGGTTTTGATATCGCTCCAATCCCTGTGGATACGATAAAACTAAATACTTACATTTGATTAAACTCAACATCAAATTGGCGCCATTGCCGGGGATTGGCGTTTAAGATATTAAAACATCGTAATAGTTTCTATACTTCTAAGTTGTTATATATTATATATATTTGTTTTACGCAACGTGTGTTCAATTGTTGGATAGGTGGTGAAACTTCTATTTATGCTTCGAGGCAAGACTTCGGAAGAACAGCTTCTTTTTGATCCCGAGATCGAAAGAACCATCCGAAAGAACAAAAGACAAAAGAAGAAATAGAAACAACTATCCAAAAAGAAAAATCACAAAGGAGTTTCCGCATCAACTTCCTCAACAAAAGAAACAATGGCTGAAGTTATCAACGGTGGACCTTGTCGGAGCAGTCCAAGACGATTAGCTCGTCTCACCAATACTCCAAATAACCGACTAGCTGAAATGAAAACGGGACTGCTGCAGATTCTTTATGCTAAACCTTTTGCAAGTTTGGATCATGAAGATCCATATTCCCACCTCACAAAGTTCTATGAGCTGGCTGGTATGTTAGGTGCACCCAAGGCTGAAGAAGAAGCAGTATTTATGAGGTTGTTCCCCTATTCTTTGATTGATAAAGCAAAAGATTGGTATCTTGACCAACCTACTGAAACCATGACGAACTAGAATGCATTGTGTCATACCCCAAATTTTGACCACTAAGATTTCCCATCATTGTGCAAATCATCATCACAATATGGATGAACCATCATGCCTCATCAAATGCCTCAAGGGTTGTTGAGCATTCACTACAATCAGAATTAGGGTTTTAAGCCCTCTCAGAGCCTTAGACAAAGGATCAATCAAGGATTAACTTGATCTTCAACTTGTCTAACCTCTCAAACATCCACAATGGATCAAAAGGACTCCCACTTCAAGGATTAAGCACAAGGTTGCTCCCTTCTAGGTGGATCAAGTCTCAAGATCGACAGTGTCACCAAATTAGGATTTTGGTAGACCAGGGCCTCCAGATGGAAATTTTTCATCTGGGCACAAGCCAATGATCCAAAACATAACCTAATATACTCCATGGGACATCATGAACCCAATCATCAAGTCAATTTTGCCTCAGGGGATGCATTCACTAAAAATCAGGAATTAGGGTTTCTTGACCTAATTCACCCTAAGTTGACTTTTGGGACAAATCATGAACCAAGACCTCAAGGCATGATTTGAGGGTCTCTAATATAAGACATGATTCAATATACCCTATGACACCCATGGAACATGTCCATCAAGTTTGATTTAGGTCAAGGACATGATTTCCTGAAGAATTGCACAATTTGGAATTCATCTGATAAAAAGTCAACTGTGCACAAAAGTCAACTTTGACTTTTTGAGAATTTTCACCAAAATGGATTTTTAACCCTAAAATGATGTTAATTTATGATTTGAATCATCATTCATCAAGAAAAATCAACGAAAGTGGGATAACTTGTAAAAGGGGTAACCATAAAAACTTAGAAAAATTTCTAAGTTATGGAAAAAGTGACACTAATGTGCCAACTTTGGAGGACCATAACTCCTAAACCACAAGGCCATTGTTCCCCATTCAAAGCTTGATTTGTAGATCACATTGCCCTCTGCAAAAGCTTCATACTGACCTATGTCCAAATTCCTCATGGATTTTGAGTTATGGAGTGATCAAAATCAAGAAAAGTCACTTTGTTCCAACACTTAGTGAAAATTTCACTAAGTCAGAATCTGCCTTTACTTTTTTCCAAATGTAGGAGGATTTTTCACTTGGATTCAAAAGAGATCAAAACCAAACATGTTCAAACAGTTGTTGTATCATGTAAGGGCTTTCCAAAATGGCCAAGAACATTACCAAATTCAATTTGAGCCATGAGATATGACATTGGCAAGTTGCCTTGCTGAAATCTGCCAAGGCAAGGCAGATTTTTGTAATTTTGGTCGATTTGCCAAAATCATCCAAATCCAAATCCTCATATCCACTTGGACACCTATGGGGATTGAATCTAAAGGGGACAATCACTGAGCCAAGCCTCCAAAGTCTTTGGAACAAGAAATAGCATGTTGAACCTAGAATTGCCAAAATAGGGACAAGACTCCAATTTTGGATTGGAGCATTCAATGGAAGCATCAAGGTGGCATGAACTGAGCTCTTAGCAACTGAATTCAGTCAAGACTTATCCAAGACCAAGGGGACCAGCAGCCTGTGCCCTAACCTCTAGTCAATGGCTAGAGGAGACTTGGATTTTCATTTGCCAACATTGGCCAAACCTACTCAGCAATTGCCATTCACTATTCCTTGCAAAACAAACTTGCTCTACTATAAATAGAGTTCAATTGTGATCAGTTTGAGTACACCAAAGCCATCAAACAGATGCTTTCCTCAAAATCTCTTCTTTCACTCCAAGTTTGCCTTCTAAGGCAAGTCACTATCGGGTTTTGAGTTTGAGAGCTTTTCCAATCAAACCAATCACACACACACCTCACATACATCATATAGAAGTGATCCAAACACTCACATAACGTCTGGAACACAGATTTCACAAAATCACCAGCCAATTGCTCAAGTTCTTGACATATTTGCAGTTGGGGTACCATCTCAAGTTCCAGATCATTTCAATCCATTCCAAGCATTCATACACACTCCATGGCACCTAGGGAAGCTATCCAGATCATTGGAACCTAGCTGTAACACCTCCAACGCAAATCATGATCACCAGCTGCAAGTGGTAAGCATGAGCTCTTCTAATTCTATGATCCATGCAATTTTTGCTGCACAATAATTTGGCCATATGTTCATAATCATGTATGGAATGTTTCCCCTCAATTAATTGCATTGTTTGAATCGTGTATAAAAAATCCTAGCCTTCATGCAGAAATTAGGGTTCTTGAGGATTTTTTGTGATTTCTTGTTTTATGCTTAATTTAAATGAAATTAATTGTCATAGACATGATCGTGAGGTTGAAACGAGTTGATTGGTATGTGGATTACATGATATGATTAAGTATTCAGTGAGATTGGAGAGAAAATGCAAATCTGGGCAAACCCAGAACACGCGCGTGTTCTTGGCGCCATTTTTTGAAAATTCAAATATTTGAATTTTGTGATTTTATTTAATTGATTCAAAAATTAATTTCTCTCTGAGTTTTAATGATTTTGAGTTGATTCCTTTTTTAATAATTCACAAAAATGTTAAAATATTTTATTTTCCCAAAAAATCCCAAAAATATTATTTATTTTATATAATTGATATTTTTGTAAAGAATTAATGTTTTAATTATTTTTAACATTTAAAATATTTTTTCCACCTTGATTTTGCAACTTTTAATGCCTTCTAATTATTTTGTAGGTCAATACTTAATTTTTGAAGCATTAATCCAAGATCACAATTTGTTTTCCATATGTTAAACAATTTTGATCATTTTAATTGAATTTTTTCAATTAAAACACATTTTGAAAACAAATTAGGGTTTTGGATTAACTCAACCCTCATAAATCATTTTCAAAAAACTTTTGGGCCTCTAATAGAGTGTAAGACCCAATCCTTTTTTTGACCAAATCATTTTTGGGCCTCAGTGCATTGTATAAGTCCCTATACCGTAAAAAACAAACGGCGCGATCGTCGCCCTTTTGAAAAATAACAACTGGGCCTCTCCTTGAGCTATAAGACCCATTCAAAACTTTTGGGCCTCTAATAGAGTGTAAGACCCAACCCACTTGTACAGAAATAATTTGGGCCTCACTTATTGTATAAGTCCCTCTGTACATTTTTAAATTCGGCACGATCGTCGCCAGTTTAAAAATAAACCATCCGGGCCTCTCCTCGAGCTATAAGACCCATTCAAAACTTTTGGGCCTCTAATAGAGTGTAAGACCCAACCCCCTTTTAACCAAAACAATTTTGGGCTTCACTTATTGTATAAGTCCCTCCGCGTTAAAAGAAAATCTCGGCGCGATCGCCATTTTTAACGAAAAGTCAATTTGGGCCTACCCTCGTGTTATAAGCCCACTATTTTTCTTTAAACCTTTTGGGCCTCTTGAGAGAGTGAAAGACCCATCCCTTTGTACAGAAAACCTCTTTGGGCCTCAGTCACTTGTATAAGTCCCTCTGTACAAATTCAACAGTGCAATCACTGATAAAACCCTGGGCCTCTCCTTGAGCTGTAAGCCCCAGATGTTTCTTTTTCAAAGCACTTTCTCCTTTGATTTTGAATATACTGTTGTTTTCAATCTTTCTTTGTTGAACAACTAACCAAACAGCATGGAAACTCTACAACAGAGTAAGTGTTTACACGCTTTCATTTACCGCTTTCATATACATATAACTGTACTGTGGGACTGTTTCACTGTAAGTCTTCTTTCATAAACTCATATCAACTGTGTAATAATAGTATAGATATTTAGAGTTTCCCCGGCAACTACGTCTAGAACTAGGTGACGCCGTTGCGTTTATTCGTAGAAATAGACAACTAGATCCCCAATAGGATCACCAGATACAGTCTTCTCTTCGGCTGTCCTCATTAGGAATTGTCAAGAAACTCTACTCCCAGAGATGAATGTATTCTCCGTGAATAGCCTCTTTGAGTTTCTTCCAAATTCTCAAACTTTCCTGGCTTGATCTATTCCTTGTGAATATCCTGTCTTGAATTTCTCGGGGTTTGGAGACCCACGGGCTTCTTAAAAGCATCGGCCTCCTCTTGGGCATCGTACAAGGACCCACAGGCTTCCTAAAAGCATCCCTGCCTCCTCTTGGGCTTAGTACAAGGACCCGTCGACTTCTTAGAAGTATTCACAGCCTCCTCTTAGGCTTCGTATAACAATCTCTTCCTCCGAGAATGATAGCCTTCTCTTGGGCTTCGTACAAGGACCCGTCGGCTTCTTAAAAGTTTCTAGCCTCCTCTTGGGCTTCGTACAAATTGTCCCGACGACCTCCTAGAGGTATAGGAACAGAACTTAGTCATCTTAATAGAACAGTCCTTTCATAGAGTCTACTATTGTTTCTCAAAGCATAGTACAAAAGATGACACTCTAGACTTGGACAGTCTAATATCCTTGAGTCTCAAAGACATTCTCAAGTGACCCCTTCGTTAAATAGGAAGGAAACCCGTAGACTCGGATAGTCTCAAATACCCTTTGGATTTCCCGTTTCCTTAAAGAATAGGGAATAACCCTGGTCCTCGAATAAAAAATCCTTGAGTACAACATTACTCATATAAGAACTGATTTTCTCTTTTAAAATCAGTATACTGGACCTGTCACTCAACTGAAATAGTCATACTAGCCTCCTCTTAGGCCTTCTACAATGATTCTCCCCAGCGGAGTCAAACAATATTTAGCCTCTCTCTCGGGCTTTGTACGAGACACATAAGAGACTCCCTCGTTAAGTCGATCACCCTTTTTGCCTCCATTTCGGGCTTTGTACGAGATACAAAAACTCTCTTGTTGAGTCAAATAGCCTTCATCTCGGGCTTTATACGAGATACCAAAAGATTCCCTCGTTGAGTCAAAACCTTTTAGCCTCTCTCTCGGGCTTTGTACGAGACACATTTTAGCCTCCTCTTAGGCTTTGTATAAGGAAAACCTTTTAGCCTCATCTTAGGCTTTGTATAAGAAAACCACTGGTTGATCGAATCAACCTTTTAGCATCAAAGTTGTGCCTCGTTCACAGTACACAAACATGCCATGGATCATCTACATCCATGCCACTGTCCCTCTTTTAGCATGAGGAATTCCTAAGGAAAGATAGCATTGCTCTAAACTGGGTTAAAGTCTTCTCCTTCAGGTTAAAATCCCCTATAAAGGAAATTATGGCATTGCCGGATTCACAAATCCCGGTTAAAGTAATTCTCCTTTATAAACAGTTGTGACATACAACCCCCTCTTTAGAGATGACAAATTCTCTCTAAAGTTAACACCCTTTTAGCTTCACATCTTGGGCTTTGAACAAGATACAAACCACCTTTCGCTTCACATCTTGGGCTTTGAACAAGACACCAAAATACCATTTCCTCCCATAGAATAGGAGAAACTACGAACGCTCTAATTTCCCTGTTTCGAAAAACGGGAATACGTAGGCATAAGATTGAAAGACAAATCTTAGCGAGCACACTAAACAAAAACCCAAAATCCCATACTTTCATATATCCATCCTAACATCTTAACCTCCCACCAATTGACCAAACACCACTTTTAAAAAAAATACACCCGATAGAGACCCTGAATCTTTGTAGCATCTATAAACCAACAGTTTTGACTGTTTAACCTCAGTTTGCAAGCAGGGTTAATTTGAGACATCTATTTCCCTTCCTTCATCAGCTTTAATAGGATAAAAAATGAATCGAGCTGTAGACACCAAAGAGCGATAGCGCTTCACAACCGCGTCAAAAATCGTTCGCTACAGAAAAATGGCGACTTCACTGGGGATCTGGCGATTCTGCTGGGGACCTATCATCTCACCTCTGTAGCGAGATCTTGTTCTCTTCCCATCTATTAGGTGGAAAACTTTAAAAGTGGCGCCCACCGTGGGGCTCTTCTAACCTTTTTTCTCTTCTCTTGTGTGAAAACCACAGATTGGGGCCTCCGTCGGGGAACCATTTTCTGTCAGGAACATAGGATTCATAGCTTTAAAGGTCTAGGATGATTAGGACAAATATATATATACTGCTTTTCCTAATTGATATACCTGTTTATTTTTCTGCTAATGGGAATGCGTGTGATGCCACATGTGGAAAGATTGAGTATACACTTAAGATAAGTGATGGCGACGAGGTCGACCATCAACCTCAGTGGAGGCTGACCAATGCAACCCATTCCCTCTCATAGGCAATGGGCCAATTGTGATGTCTGAGAAGCTGAGGAGCCAACCCTTTTGTAGTGCGGAAACTATCAGAAATAGTTGTCATGCGATACTACCCTCATTTGAGGCTGGTGATCTATTCTCGGTGAATGACACTTACTCTAAGATTGCTCTACAACTCGCTGGTGATCCGCTTGTTGTTTTGCTTTCCTGGGAGGAGCTGATGATAATGAGTACAGGTACAAAAATCACCCTAGTATAAACCTTTGGGGATGGGTAGAGCCTTGACTTCATGACAACGACCCTTTGACCCCATGTTTTTTCTATGTTTTTGTGTGCTGCATTCATGCATTCATTTAAAAAACATTAAAACATTCAAAAAAATTCTCTTCTAGTCTCTCTGTTTTTCCAAATTAAACTAAGACTGTGATTGCAAATATCAGAGAAAAGGATTACGCTAATGGATTTCGGTAGAAGGAGAACTCATAAGTACACCTTCAGGATTCCAAAACTAGAGGATTTAAGAGGTTTGGCGAGAATGATCACAAACCAAGAGGCTTTCAGAGCCAAGTATGGAGGTCTGATATCTCTGCTAAGAATCCATGTGATTGAGGGAATCATGGACGCGCTCGTCCAATTCTACGATCGGGTTTATCACTGCTTTACATTCCCGGATTACCAGCTAGCACCAACGCTGGAGGAGTATTCTCATCTGATCGATTTACATATCACTGATCGAGCTCCATTTTCTGGACTGGAAGAAATTCCAAAGAATCAGACCATTGCAAGAGCAATTCATTTGGATGAGTCAGAAGTCAGGACGCACATGACTACTAAGGGTGGCATACAAGGTTTGCCAGTCTAATTCTTGACAAAGAAAGCTCTGTACTTCGCTAGTATAGGGAACGAGACTGCTTTTGAAAGCATCTTTTCTTTACTCACCTACGGATTATTTTTGTTGCCCAACATTAATAACTTCGTCGATATCAATGTTATTAAGGTTTTTCTCATTGGAAACCCTGTGCCAACTTTGCTCGCAGTTGCGTATCATTCTGTACACTTAGGGAATTTGTACAGCGGAGGGGAGATCACATGTTGTGTACCTTTGCTTTACAAATGGTTTATCTCCCACTTGCCTAAGTCTTCTACTTTTTGGGATCATAAGAGTGCCTTACGTTGGTCGCAGAAAATCATGTCTCTCACCAACTCTGATATAGATTGGTGCAATAGGATTTATGATGGAATCAGGATCATTGAACGTTGTGGAAACTTCCCCAACGTACCCCTTATAGGAACTAAGGAAGGAATCAACTATCATCCGATATTGGTTCTTCGTCAATTTGGATACCCGATGAGTCATGTCCCCCGGAATGCTCATCTGGAAGGTCTTTTCTTCAAGGAAGGAGAAAGTGACAGAGCACTAAAGACGGAAATAGTTCACGCTTGGAAACACGTTCATAAGAAAGGACGGGAGTCTCTAGGAAAACCGGATTGTGTCTCGGTGGAGCCTTATCTCCACTGGGTACAAACTAGAGCTCTCAAGCTAAAGATGCCTTATCCTCGTTACGGAATTCTTCCGCCGAGGGAATCTGTCATGTACTTCATGACGGAAACTAAAAAGCTTCAGGTTACTCTCAACAAAGTTCAACGGGAAAGGAGGTCTTGGAAGAACAAGTACCGCACCCTCAACGTAGAGTGCATCAAAATACAGCAACTGCTGAAAGATAAGGATGCTCTAATCGAGATTTTGGAGCAACATGTTGTGGATAATCAGGATGACCAAGGGAATTTGCTCGCTCCTTTCACTTGGAAAAGGAATGACAAGCCGACAACGGCCCAAGAGCCCCGTTCAAAGAAAAGGAAGATACCAGAATCAGCACCCGAGTTCTCTCGGGACCCATTAGCTTAGGTTTCTATTTCTGCACTTTGTAATCTACTGTATTCCCATTTCCACAATCCTTTGAATTTCAATAAAAAGGGGTTTCCCCGCCGTTTGATATTTGTAATCTAATTTTCGAAGTTTATTTTGATTAAACCAAAAAACAATTAATATAATCATTGCATTCATCATTCTCACATCACGTATTCTTCTTACCTACGAATCTCACGTTTGTGTCTCGGTTCTAGTGTCAAACTATCTCATTCGTACAATACTCAGGCCAATCGTCAGAAAAAGATGGATGATCTTGAGGAAGAAAACAGAGAGTTGAAAGAAGAGATCGACGCTCTGAGAGAGGATATGAGAAAGCTTCATAACGACATGCAAACCATGGCAGAAGCTCAGCTACAAAGAACTGTGGTCTCAGAGATCACCTCAACGCCCATAATAGAGAAGTATGATCCTAGGTATCAAATGCCGAAAGATTGTCCCTGGGGCATGCCTGCAAACTATATCTCGGAAGGATATGTTTCGCCGATCACTGAAGATCAGGGAATCGCGACAGATGCCGCTGGTCCTGAAGGTTACAAACTTCGGGAAAGCAAAGATGCCAGAGGCATATTGAAGACTCCTAAAGGTTACAACTTCGGGAAACGCCAAGACTCACTGCCGTAGTCACGGTACCACCCCCTGTGGTGCACACTGTCCCGGAAGGACAGATTCCACAGATACCTTCTGGTAAGAAGGAAACTATGTTTAACTGAATGGATGAATTCCAGGAACAGTTCTTGGAAATTCAGAAGGAACTGCAAGCCATCCGCGGTCAGGGTTTATTTGGAAAGGACGCCGCAGACCTTTGTCTGGTCCCTAATGTGAAAGTCCCGCACAAGTTCCAAGTGCCCGACTTTGAAAAGTACAAGGGTAACTCTTGCCCTCAAAGTCACTTGGTGATGTACGCTCGGCGAATGTCAGCTCAGACGGAGAATCATGACATGCTGATTCACTACTTTCAGGATAGTTTAACCGGTGTCGCATTAAAATGGTACATGGGTTTAAACCGTGCTACGATCAGTACATTCAAAGATCTTGATACTGCCTTCATCCAACAATACAAATACAATTTGGACATGGCATCGAACAGAGATTAACTCAGATCAATGTCACAAAAGGACAAGGAAACCTTTAAGGAGTATGCCCAGAGATGGCGTGAAATTGCCGCTCAGATTTGTCCACCTCTTGAGGAAAAAGAGATGACAAAGATCTTCTTAAAGACCTTAAGCTCATTTTACTATGATAGAATGGTTGCCAGTGCGCCCAGTGACTTCACCGAGATGGTGGGCATGGGAGTTCGTCTTGAGGAAGCCGTCCGAGAAGGACGTTTGGCAAAAGACGTTGGACCATCAAGTAGCACAAAATGATACGGTAGTGCTCTCCCTAAGAAAAAAAAGCAGGATATTAGGAATATCTCTCTTGGAAAGCAAAGGCGACGTTATCAGCCAGTAGCAGCTGTAATTCCTACTATCAGCCCTACGCCTATCCCTACGTATCAACCTCAGGTTGCACAAAGCCAACCTAATCAGCAAAGGACACAACAGCCTCTTCAGCAGGCTCGTCCTCCATACAATAACAACCGTTCAACACGGCCATTAGGGTTTGATCCTATACCCATGTTGTACGCAGAACTATTTCCGTTACTACTGGCTAAGGGGTACGTCCAGACTAAGTCTCCTCTTACAGTACCGGAAAATCCGCCTTTTTGGTTTAAGGTGGATCAGACATGCCCTTATCATCAAGGAGGATCAGGGCATAACATAGAGAATTGTCTCAATTTCAAATCTGACATGCAAAAGCTTGTTAGGAGCGGACTCTTATCTTTCAAAGATACGAATCTCAATGTTCTCACAAACCCGTTGCCTCAACATAAGAAAGCTGCAGTCAACTTGATTGAGAAAGAATTTAACAACGTCTATCAAATTCATGATGTACTCTTATTGAGGACCAATTTGGTCAAGATGCATTGTAGACAGAGTGGATATGGCCATGTGCCACCTCATAATTATCACCAGTGTGATGTCTGCTCTAAAAATAATCAAGGATGTTCTGTGGTGCAAACAGCTCTACAGGAACAGATGGATCTCGGATGGATCCAAGAGCACCGAGTTCATGGAGTTAACATAGTCTATACGAACTCCAACGTCATTCAGAACCACGACATCTGTGCAATAAATGTTAACTTGGTGGCGATGCACTCAAGGCAAAGCCAGTATCATAATCTGCCACGGCACGATTACAGTTCCTGTCTGACTTGCTCGGTAAACAAACAGGGATGTTCTTTCATACAAGAGGCCCTCCAGCGTCAGATGGATCTTGGATGGATCCAAGACTACCATGATAGGAACCCTTATCAGATCAACATGGTTCAGATCTTCGATATTCGCGTGATGAATACCAACCTGGTATAGTTACATGCTGAGCAGGTCCGACTCGGATTCTTAATATCACAAGATTATCACAGCTGTAAATCAGGTTGCAAAAATGATCGAGGTTGTACCCTTGTCCAGGAGGCACTTCAGCACTTGTTAAATCACTGGTGGATGCCAATCTATATGGATGAAGATACTCAGCAGATTAGTATCAGCAACAGGAATCCTACTCGATGTCAAAGTCAGGATGTCCGATATGTGGAAGCTATCCTAGTGAGGTTACATTGTATTCAAAGTGGGCGT
Source organism: Lathyrus tuberosus (assembly GCA_022829125.1). Classification (NCBI taxonomy): domain Eukaryota; kingdom Viridiplantae; phylum Streptophyta; class Magnoliopsida; order Fabales; family Fabaceae; genus Lathyrus; species Lathyrus tuberosus. The sequence goes on along the minus strand of JALAZF010000278.1, from coordinate 5,772,090 downwards.
GGCCAGGTGCCACCACACAATTATGACCGTTGTAGTTCCTGTTCGGAAAGTAACCAAGGGTGTTACCTTGTGAGAGCAGCTCTTCAGGGTCAGGTGGATCGTGGAGAGATTCGCCCATATCCGAGTTCTGGACCCATCAACTGGATGCCGAGCTACCTTGCCAATCAAGTCGAGGATGTTGTCACAATCTCTGGTCATCACCAGACCAGGGATGTTTTTGCCATCATCCCTCTCCTTGACGAATCTAGAGCTCCCAACTGGGAACGGATCGAGATTACTTATGATGGTCAGAAAAATTAGAAGGTTCCCATAGTCATCTATCTACCGGGACCACTACCGTATGAATCAACTAAGGCAATCCCTTACAAATACGGTGCAACGATAATTGAAAATGGAAAGGAAACTCCATTACCCTCCGTCGTGAATATTGCAGACATCAGTCGTGTAACACGGAGCGGTCGAATCTTCAACCGAGGAGTTGGAGAACCTAACAAGGAAAAGGAACTTCAGACAGAAGCTCCCGATCCATCAGTCGGTCAATCCAGTAATCCCGACCTTTCAAAAAATAATGATGAGATGTTGAAGCTCATCCAAAGGAGTGAATATAACATTATTGATCAACTGTGACAGACTCCTTCAAAGATCTCGGTATTATCATTGTTACTCAGTTCAGAAGCCCACAGGGAGGCTCTACAGAAAGTCTTAGAGCAAGCCTTTGTGGAACAGGATGTAACAATCAGACAGTTTGATAGCATTGTCTCTAACATCATTTCCTGCAATAATTTGGGATTTAGCGATGAGGAATTACCCGAAGAGGGTCGCCGTCATAACATGGCGCTCAACATTACAATTAACTGCCAGGACGATGCTTTAGCCAGCGTACTGGTAGACACAGGGTCAGCCCTAAATGTTATGCCGAAGTCCACTTTGATGCAATTATCATTCAAAGGCCCTCCGATGAGAATCAGTGAGGTCGTTGTCAAAGCGTTCGACGGATCTAGAAAAACAGTTATCGGCGAAGTTGATCTTCCCATAACTATCGGTCCTCACACTTTCCAAGTCACTTTCCAGGTTATGGACATCCGGGAAACATATAGTTGTTTATTAGGAAGACCTTGGATACATCAGACTGGAGCGGTCACTTCGACCCTCCACCAAAAGCTAAAGTTCGTTCAAAACGATCAACTTGTCACAGTCTGTGGAGAACAGGCCTTGCTCGCGAGTAACTTATCATCATCTACATGTGTAGAACCTGAGGAGGTTATTGGGACGCAGTTCCAAGCACTGTCGATGGGCAAGAACAATCAATCCCAAGGAGGAACCTCGATTTCCTTATACAAAGATGCTATCAAAGCGGTCGAGAGTACCGATATAACCGGATGGGGACAGCTTGTCATTCCTACTAGCAATACAACAAAGAAGGGTCTTGGTTTTTCTGCAACCTGTACCCGGACAGCTGCTAATGATGAAAGTCTTCATCCCATTCAGAATTTCTTCCACAGTGGAGGTTTCCTTCACCCAGTATCTCAAGCAGTACATGCTATCAATGAGGAAGATCCCTCTGACACAGAGGAAGAGTGGAAGTCCTATCTTAATAAGGACGGTTATATGTCTCAGGAAGAGGTGCCTATGCCATTTTGCTATCCCGTACAGAGTCCGAGATTTATACCAAGGTCAGACGTCGAAATGATATACGGGGATTGTGATCCAGAAGGATGCCGTGCTCCACCAAATTCATTAGAGGAAGACACTCCGATGAAAGGCAATTTTGACTACACCTACTATGGCCCAATGGATGGTCTGCCAATGTGGCAACCTTATCCAGGAGACTTGGGGCAAGAGAGTCAGCCGAACAATGAAAATCAGCTGACCGTCATTAAACAGAATACCTGTGTCCCTACCATGTCATGGGATCAACACTCAGGTCATTCAGAAACTACTCAACATGACAATGAATTTGCAACGTTTGCAGGACTGGAATTCATCAACTATGCTTTTCCCGAGGTCAACGTCATCGAGAGCGATGACTCCTCCAGTTCGAAAGAAGTGTGGGACACCCTGGGACAACCGAGTGGAAAATTTGACTATATGGTCAAGTACACCGCTCCCGAAAGCTCTCGTATCAGGCTCGAAGATATCCAGCCAACTGGATAGGGAGATACAGCTGAGATCACAAATACTCTGTAAAATATAACAGAGGAATCCTCCTACGACAACTCTGCCTGGGAGACAGATTCCAATGATCTTGCTCCACCAGAAATCAGCGTTATTTCTGAAGACAAATCGAGGAAGGTGCCAGACTTTGTGATTCACCGAGGAGTTCGCCGCCAATGGGTTGCCGTCGAGGTTCCGAAGGTCATTCATCAGTCAAAGTAATTGTCATCTTTAACCTTTCACCCTGCCCAGGTGAAACGGATGTTTTGATAGGGCTCGCTTTCTGTAAATTTTCCCTCTTCGCTTTGCCCAAAGCGACAGAGTTTTGTTTTATAGGGCTGTAGTTTCAAGGATCGACTTGTTCATTAATAAAATAACGTCGTTCTGTAATTTCCGCATTAATTGCTGTTTTCTCTTTTTTGCTTTTCTCAGAAAATGGTAATCCTAAAAAACAATTAAAAATAAAAACAAGCAGTAAAATAAATACATTGCACACACTCGCATTCTCTCTATCTCTTCTAAGTACGAATCATCACGTCATGCAGATTGCTTGTTTTAAACCCAGTTGAAACATACGATCCGATGCCTTCTCCCGACTTTGAGTTTTCGGTATTTGGGGCTGAAGAAGAAGTTGACAACGAAATTCCAGAAGAGATCTCTCGACTACTCAGACAAGAGGAAAGGTCCATTGAACCTCACAAAGAGCCGTTGGAAACGATCAATGTGGGTTCGGAAAAAGAGAGAAAAGAAATCAGGATTGGGGCACTGCTCAGTCTAACTGCCAAAGAGAGTTTGATAAAGCTTCTCAAAGAATTCCCTGATGTATTCGCTTGGTCCTATAAGGATATGCCAGGGTTGGATACCAGCATCGTGGAACATCACTTACCATTAAGATCGGAATATCCGCCAGTAAAGCAATGGTTGAGACGGACTCACCCGGACATGGCCATCAAAATCAAAGAGGAGGTACAGAAATAGATCGATGCAGGTTTCCTCGCTACATCTGAATATCCTCAATGGTTAGCCAACATCGTACCCGTTCCCAAAAAGGACAGAAAGGTCAGAATGTGTGTTGATTACAGAGATCTGAACAAGGCAAGTCCAAAGGACGACTTTCCTTTACCACACATTGACATGCTGGTTGACAGTACAACAAAGTTCAAAGTTTTCTCCTTCATGGATGGATTCTCGGGCTATAATCAGATAAAAATGGCGCCGAAAAACATGGAGAAAACTCCGTTCATTACCCCATGGGGTGCCTTTTGTTACAAGGTAATGTCGTTCGGTTTAAAGAACGTCGGGGCAACCTATCAAAGGGCCATGATTACTCTTTTTCATGACATGATACACAAAGAGATAGAGGTATATGTCGATGACATGATTGCAAAATCTAAGACAGAAGAGGAGCATGTGACCCACCTGTCGAAACTATTCGAGCGTTTGAGGAAGTACAAGCTCCGCTTGAATCCCAACAAGTGCACCTTCGGTGTCCGTTCGCGGAAACTCTTAGGGTTCATCGTCAGCCAGAAAGGAATTGAGGTTGATCCTGACAAGGTCAAGGCCATTCGAGAAATGCCTTCTCCGAAAACTGAAAAACAAGTAAGAGGATTCCTGGAACGTTTGAACTACATCTCCAGATTCATATTCCTTATGACCGCCACATGTGCGCCGATTTTCAAATTACTCAAAAAGAACCAGGATTTCGTTTGGTCAGAAGATTACCAAACCGCCTTCGACAGTATTAAGGAATATTTGTTGACCGATTCTATCACCTCCAGTGGAAGAAAGACCACTGATCATTTACCTCACAGTCCTAGAGGACTCAATGGGATGTGTACTTGGCCAACAAGATGAAACCAAACAGAAAGAGTCTGCCATCTACTATCTGAGCAAGAAATTCACCGACTGTGAGACTCGGTACACGATGCTTGAGAAAACTTATTGCGCTTTGGCTTGGGCAGCTAAACGTCTTCGCCAATACATGATTCATCATACTACTTGGTCGATCTCCGAAATGGATCCAATCAAGTATGTCTTCGAAAAGCCTTCTCTCACGGGAAGGATTGCCCGTTGGCAGATGTTATTATCAGAATATGACATAGAGTACCACGCTCAGAAAGCCGTTAAGGGAAGTATTTTAGCCGATCATTTGGCTCATCAACCGATTGACGATCAAGAATCAACCAGATTTGACTTCCCAGACGAAGATGTCATGTATCTAAAAATGAAAGATTGTGATGAACCGTTACCCAGTGAAGGGCCAGAACCAGGTTCCCAATGGGGACTTATCTTTGACGGAGCAGTTAATCATTATGGAAATAGAATTGGGGCAATTATTGTTACCCCTCAGGGTACCCACATTCCTTTCACTGCCAGACTTACGTTCAAGTGTACGAACAATGAGGCCGAATACGAAGCTTGTATTATGGGTCTCGAAGAAGCGATTAATTTAAGGATCAAAAACTTGGACGTATACGGCGATTCAGCCTTGGTTATCAATCAGATAAAAGGAGATTGGAACACATACCAATCAGGACTGATTCCTTACAAAGATTATGCAAGAAGGTTGTTACCCTTCTTCAACAGAGTCGAGTTTCATCATGTCCCTCATGATGAGAATCACATGGCTGATGCCTTAGCCACTCTCTCTTCCATGATTAGTGTAGGTCAATGGAACGACTTACCTAAGATTGACATAATGCACCTTGAACGGCCCACCTACGTCTTCACGATCGAAGCAGTCATAGACGACAAACCTTGGTATCACGATATCAAATGCTTCCTTCAGAAACAAGAGTACCCATCTGGGGCACTCAGAAAAGACAGGAAAACCCTCAGAAGACTGGCTGGAAGCTTCTTCCTGAGCGGTGGTACTCTTTATAAGAGGAATTTTGACTTGGTCTTGCTCCGATGCGTAGACAGACCAGAAGCAGACATGCTTATGAAAGAAATTCATGAAGGATCCTTTGGCACTCATGCCAACGGACACACAATGGCGAGAAAAATTCTAAGAGCAGGGTATTACTGGTTGACCATGGAATCCGACTGCTACAAGTACATGAGGAGGTGTCACAAGTGTCAGATATACTCCGACAAAATTCATGTACCGCCATCACATCTCAAAGTTCTTTCTTCCCCGTGGCCTTTTTCCATATGGGGAATCAACATGATTGGCTTGATTGAACCTAAGGCTTCAAACGGACATCGGTTCTTCCTGGTAGCCATTGACTATTTCACCAAGTGGGTCGAAGCAGCGTCGTACGCTAATGTAACCCGACAAGTGGTGGTCCGATTTATCAAAAACAATATCATCTGCCGTTATGGTGTTTCGAGCCAGATCATTATAGATAATGGATCTAAATTGAACAATAAGATGATGAAAGAGTTGTGCGTTGAGTTCAAGATCGAACACCATAACTCATCTCCCTACCGACCCAAGATGAACGGAGCGGTAGAAGCGGCTAACAAGAACATCAAGAGGATCGTTCCAAAAGATGGTTGTAACCTATAAAGATTGGCACGAGATGCTACCCTTTGCTCTTCACGGTTATCGAACATCTGTCCGTACTTCAACAGGGGCAACCCCTTTCTCTCTAGTATATGGCATGGAGGCAGTTCTCCCCATAGAAGTAGAGATCCCATTAATTCGGGTATTGATGGAAGCAAAGCTTACAGAAGCTGAATGGTGTCAAAGTCGACACGACGAACTCAATCTGATCGAAGAGAAGCGAATCACGGCACTATGCCATGGTCAGTTGTATCAGCAGAGAATGAAGAAGGCCTTTGACAAAAAGGTCCGACCTCGCATCTTCAGAAAAGGAGACCTCGTGCTCAAGAAGATTCAATTGTTTCTCACTGACTCTCGGGGCAAATGGACCCCAAATTATGATGGCCCCTATGTGGTCACGAAAGCTTTCTTAGGCAGTGCCTTGAGACTTGCAACCATGGACGGAGAGGAATTTTCCTACCCCACAAATGTTGATGTAGTCAAGAAATACTTCGCCTAAACTAAAAAAAAACGTCTCGGTGGATTGAAAACCCGAAAGGGCGGTCCAGGAAAAAGTTAGAGACATGAAAAAAAATCATCCCGATGGATTGGAAATCTCATAGTACAATCCAGGCAAAAATTAGGGATAATGGCAAGTAACTATGTTCAACAGAGACAAGTCCCTCAGCAGCAGTTACATCATCCATCGGAGGAAAACTCCAGTCAAGGTCATCTTCGACAGAAGCTCAGGATGTCCCGAATTCAAAGTTGGTAGAAGGATAATGGTCATTATGTTTCAACGTAGCCCTTTTCCCTGTAAATTACCATTTTTAAACTTTGTATATCCTCTTTGGAATCACGCGTTTGGCTGATCTCCATCTTATCAATAAAATTTGAAGCCCTTGTGCTTTTGTTTGTAATTCTTATTTGTTTTAGCTTTACAGAACGACATTTTAATATGATCAACGATTTTTGAAATAAAACAAAAATGAATTTAATTATAAAACTTTTTCTGCTTTTAAAATAAGGATGGCAATTTCTTTTGACTGCTAAACATCAAAAGAGCATCAACCGCTTCTCCAGAAGTAAGCGAACTTTAAAGTGCAGAATCAAAGTACTTCTTCTACGCCAGTGCGCATGAATGAAGGATCAACAGTGTCGGATGCAACTATCCCATCTGACACCCTCGGCCGAGTTCTTATCTCCTAAGCCCGATCAATGGTATTCCCCGCAGGGACTATCTCTCGTAAGCAAGGTAAAATTGCTACTTTTTTTACCAACGGTACTTCTTCGCCCCGCGATGGCCGAGTATCCAGTCGTGTTCACTCGTCAGTCTGTATGTCGCGTCAGTTTTGTCAGCATAAACATACATACATCATGTATTTTATTTGCATTCGCATTCATATTACATCGCTATCACTCTAGTCGGTCTTATCCCCTAGTGATAAAAGTCCTCTCAATCGAGTTGTCAGTTCTTGCCTCTCAGGAAACGCTGCGTTCGAACAATCTCGCCTCCAGTGTATCTCTGGATTAGAATCGTCACTCGACCACTTTGATAACTTGAACCTCTGAAAAGCTAGAGAAGCTTTCTACAGATGTCACTCTTCGCCATCGAAGATGATATCCTTGCTTTCCCGGATTAAAGAAAAATCCCAAAGAAAGCCTCCTAAGCAGAGATTTGGCAGTACAGCTGCCTTTCTCTGAAAGACCGCTGATGAAAAGGTCATCGGGACCTCAAAATTGGATCCCATCATATGGCATTTCTCCAGGAAGATCCCGAGAAAAGTATGATGTAATATCCCCAAGCGGAAGCAGTCTCTCAAGAGACTCATTTTCCCCAGATAGAGTCGACAAATGGCGTCTCCAACAGAGAAGTTTGTGTACCTCTACAACTCAGACGACTGGGTTCCCCAGCCAGTCTGGCGTCAACTTTTTCCATCAAATGGCATCTCCCCTGGAAGATTCGGTGAGAAGTTTGAGGAAAACCGCTATAAATAGCGACCCTTATCAAGAAAGTTTATTGACAAAAGAAACTTAGACTAGTTCCTTGGTAGGAAACCAGGATCGAGGGGAAGTTTATTTTAGCAACTGAGACCAGTTCCTTGGTAGGAAACCAGGATCGAGGGGAAGTTGACAAGAGAAACTAAGACCAGTTCCTTGGTAGGAAACCAGGATCGATGGGAGGTTTATTCCAAAAGGAAACTGAGACCAGCTCCTTGGCTGAAGACCAGGATCGAGGGGAAGTTTTTACCTTTTCTAAGCATCATTGCTTAGCAAAAGAAGATGAATGCGCAAGCTACCATTCATAGCCATTAAAATTTTGGGTATTCCAATATTTAATCCTCTTGCACCCCGAATGCCCGAATATCTTCGTCATTCATACCTTCGGGTCCAAGAAGATTAAATAGGGGCATCTGTCATACCCCAAATTTTGACCACTAAGATTTTCCATCATAGTACAAATCATCATCACAATATGGATGAACCATCATGCCTCATCAAATGCCTCAAGGGTTGTTGAGCATTCACTACAATCAAAATTAGGGTTTTAAGACCTCTCAGAGCCTTAGATAAAGGATCAATCAAGGATTGACTTAATCTTCAACTTTTCTAACCTCTCAAACATCCATAATGGATCAAAAGGACTCCTACTTCAAGGATTAAGCACAAGGCTGCTCCCTTCTAGGTGAATCAAGTCTCAAGATCGACAGTGTCACCAAATTAGGGTTTTGGTCGACCAGGGCCTCCAGATGGAAATTTTTCATCTGGGCACAAGCCAATGATCCAAAACATAACCTAATATACTCCATGGGACTTCATGAACCCAATCATCAAGTCAATTTTGCCTCAGGGGAAGCATTCACTAAAAATCAGGAATTAGGGTTTCTTGACCTAATTCACCCCTAAGTTGACTTTTGGGACAAATCATGAACCAAGACCTCAAGGCATGATTTGAGGGTCTCTAATATACCATATTGATCCATTTGGAACAATGGATTAGTCCAAGAAGCTTGAGCAACAAGTCTCAATTTCATCTGCACTACAATTAGGGTTTCGCGAGGAAAGTCAAGTGTAACTTTGACTTTTGACCAGGACATGCTCACAAACCCTAAGACATGATTCAATATACCCTATGACACCCATGGAACATGTCCATCAAGTTTGATTTAGGTCAAGGACATGATTTCCTGAAGAATTGCACAATTTGGAATTCGTCTGATAAAAAGTCAACTGTGCCCAAAAGTCAACTTTGACTTTTTGAGATTTTTCACCAAAATGGATTTTTAACCCTAAAATGATGTTAATTTATGATTTGAATCATCATTCATCAAGAAAAATCAAAGAAAGTGGGATAACTTGTAAAAGGGGTAACCATAAAAACTTAGAAAAATTTCTAAGTTATGGAAAAAGTGACACTAATGTGCCAACTTTGGAGGACCATAACTCCTAAACCACAAGGCCATTGTTCCCCATTCAAAGCTTGATTTGTAGATCACATTGCCCTCTACAAAAGCTTCATACTAACCTATGTCCAAATTCCTCATGGATTTTGAGTTATGGAGTGATCAAAATCAAGAAAAGTCACTTTGTTCCAACACTTAGTGAAAATTTCACTAAGTCAGAATCTGCCTTTACTTTTTTCCAAATGTAGGGGGATTTTTCACTTGGATTCAAAAGAGATCAAAACCAAACATGTTCAAACAGTTGTTGTATCATGTAAGGGCTTTCCAAAATGGCCAAGAACATTACCAAATTCAATTTGAGCCATGAGATATGACATTGGCAAGTTGCCTTGCTGAAATCTGCCAAGGCAAGGCAGATTTTTGTAATTTTGGTCGATTTGCCAAAATCATCCAAATCCAAATCCTCATATCCACTTGGACACCTCTGAGGATTTAATCTAAAGGGGACAATCACTGAGCCAAGCCTCCAAAGTCTTTGGAACAAGAAATAGCATGTTGAACCTAGAATTGCCAAAATAGGGACAAGACTCCAATTTTGGATTGGAGCATTCAATGGAAGCATCAAGGTGGCATGAACTGAGCTCTTAGCAACTGAATTCAGTCAAGACTTATCCAAGACCAAGGGGACCAGCAGCCTGTGCTCTAACCTCTAATCAATGGCTAGAGGAGACTTGGATTTTCATTTGCCAACATTGGCCAAACCTACTCAGCATTTGCCATTCACTATTCCTTGCAAAACAAACTTGCTCTACTATAAATAGAGCTCAATTGTGATCAGTTTGAGTACACCATAGCCATCAAACAGATGCTTTCCTCAAAATCTCTTCTTTCACTCCAATTTTGCCTTCTAAGGCAAGTCACTATCGGGTTTTGAGTTTGAGAGCTTTTCCAATCAAACCAATCACACACACACCTCACATACATCATATAAAAGTGATCCAAACACTCACATAACATCTGGAACACAGATTTCACAAAATCACCAGCCAATTGCTCAAGTTCTTGACTGATTTGCAGTTGGGGTACCATCTCAAGTTCCATATCATATCAATCCATTCCAAGCATTCATACACACTCCATGGCACCTAGGGAAGCTATCCAGATCATTGGAACCTAGCTGTAACACCTCCAACACAAATCACGATCACCAGCTGCAAGTGGTAAGCATGAGATCTTCTAACTCTATGATCCATGCAATTTTTGCTGCACAATAATTTGGCCATATGTTCATAATCATGCATGGAATGTTTCCCCTCAATTAATTGCATTGTTTGAATCGTGTATAAAAAATCCTAGCCTTCATGCAGAAATTAGGGTTCTTGAGGATTTTTTGTGATTTCTTGTTTTATGCTTAATTTAAATGAAATTAATTGTCATAGACATGATCGTGAGGTTGAAACGAGTTGATTGGTATGTGGATTACATGATATGATTAAGTATTCAGTGAGATTGGAGAGAAAATGCAAATCTGGGCAAACCCAGAACACGCACGTGTTCTTGGTGTGTTCTTGGCGCCATTTTTTGAAAATTCAAATATTTGAATTTTGTGATTTTATTTAATTGATTCAAAAATTAATTTCTCTCTGAGTTTTAATGATTTTGAGTTGATTCCTTTTTTAATAATTCACAAAAATATTAAAATATTTTATTTTCCCAAAAAATCCCAAAAATATTATTTATTTTATATAATTGATAATTTTGCAAAGAATTAATGTTTTAATTGTTTTTAACATTTAAAATATTTTTTCCACCTTGATTTTGCAACTTTTAATGCCTTCTAATTATTTTGTAGGTCAATACTTAATTTTTGAAGCATTAATCCAAGATCACAATTTGTTTTCCATATGTTAAACAATTTTGATCATTTTAATTGAATTTTTTCAATTAAAACACATTTTGAAAACAAATTAGGGTTTTGGATTAATTCAACCCTCATAAATCATTTTCAAAAAACTTTTGGGCCTCTAATAGAGTGTAAGACCCAATCCTTTTTTTGACCAAATCATTTTTGGGCCTCAGTGCATTGTATAAGTCCCGATACCGTCAAAAACAAACGGCGCGATCGTCGCCCTTTTGAAAAATAACAACTAGGCCTCTCCTTGAGCTATAAGACCCATTCAAAACTTTTGGGCCTCTAATAGAGTGTAAGACCTAACCCACTTGTACAGAAATAATTTGGGCCTCACTTATTGTATAAGTCCCTCTGTACATTTTTAAATTCGGCACGATCGTCGCCAGTTTAAAAATAAACCATCTGGGCCTCTCCTCGAGCTATAAGACCCATTCAAAACTTTTGGGCCTCTAATATAGTGTAAGACCCAACCCCCTTTTAACCAAAACAATTTTGGGCTTAACTTATTGTATAAGTCCCTCTGCGTTAAAAGAAAATCTCGGCGCGATCGCCATTTTTAACGAAAAGTCAATTTCGGCCTACCCTCGTGTTATAAGCCCCACTCTTTTTCATTAAACCTTTTGGGCCTCTTGAGAGAGTGTAAGACCCATCCCTTTGTACAGAAAACCTCTTTGGGCCTCAGTCACTTGTATAAGTCCCTCTGTACAAATTCAACAATGCAATCACTGATAAAACCCTGGGCCTCTCCTTGAGCTGTAAGCCCCAGATCTTTCTTTTTCAAAGCACTTTCTCCTTTGATTTTGAATATACTGTTGTTTTCAATCTTTCTTTGTTGGACAACTAACCAAACAGCATGGAAACTCTACAACCGAGTAAGTGTTTACACGCTTTCATTTACCGCTTTCATATACATATAACTGTACTGTGGGGCTGTTTCGCTATAAGTCTTCTTTCATAAACTCATATCAATTGTGTAATAATAGTATAGATATTTAGAGTTTCCCCGGCAACTACGTCTAAAACTAGGTGACGTCGTTTCGTTTATTCGTAGAAATAGACAACTAGATCCCCAATAGGATCACCAGATACAGTCTTCTCTTCGGCTGTCCTGATTAGGAATTGCCAAGAAACTCTACTCCCAGAGATAAATGTATTCTCCGTGAATGGCATCTTTGAGTTTCTTCCAAATTCTCAAACTTTCCTGGCTTGATCTATTCCTTGTGAATAGCCTGTCTTGAATTTCTCGGGGTTTGGGGACCCACGGGCTTCTTAAAAGCATCGGCCTCCTCTTGGGCATCGTACAAGGACCCACAGGTTTCCTAAAAGCATCCCCGCCTCCTCTTGGGCTTAGTACAAGGACCCGTCGGCTTCTTAGAAGTATTCACAGCCTCCTCTTAGGCTTCGTATAACGATCTCTTCCTCCGGGAATGATAGCCTCCGCTTGGGCTTCGTACAAATTGTCCCGACGACCTCCTAGAGGTATAGGAACAGAACTTAGTCATCTTGATAAAACAGTCCTTTCATAGAGTCTACTACTGTTTCTCAAAGCATAGTACAAAAGATGACACTCTAGACTTGGACAGTCTAATATCCTTGAGTCTCAAAGACATTCTCAAGTGACCCCTTCGTTAAATAGGAAGGAAACCTGTAGACTCGAACAGTCTCAAATACCCTTTGGATTTCCCGTTTCCTTAAAGAATAGGGAATAACCCTGGTCCTCGAATCAAAAATCCTTGAGTACAGCATTACTCATATAAGAACTGATTTTCTCTTTTAAAATCAGTATACTGGACCTGTCACTCAACTGAAACAGTCATACTAGCCTCCTCTTAGGCTTTGTACAATGATTCTCCCCAGCGGAGTCAAACAATGTTTAGCCTCTCTCTCGGGCTTTATACGAGACACATAAGAGACTCCCTCGTTGAGTCGATCACCCTTTTCGCCTCCATTTCGGGCTTTGTGCGAGATACAAAAACTCTCTTGTTGAGTCAAATAGCCTTCATCTCGGGCTTTATACGAGATACCAAAAGATTCCCTCGTTGAGTCAAAACCTTTTAGCCTCTCTCTCGGGCTTTGTACGAGACACATTTTAGCCTCTTCTTAGGCTTTGTATAAGGAAAACCTTTTATCCTCCTCTTAGGCTTTGTATAAGAAAACCACTGGTTGATCGAATCAACCTTTTAGCATCAAAGTTGTGCCTCGTTCACAGTACACAAACATCAACAACTCCTTCCCCTTTATCTAATTGCTGTAAGTGGCAAGCCTCTGGATCATCTACATCCATGCCACTGTCCCTCTTTTAGCATGAGGAATTCCTAAGGAAAGATAACATTTCTCTAAAATGGGTTAAAGTCTTCTCCTTCAGGTTAAAATCCCCTATAAAGGAAATTATGGCATTGTCGGATTCACAAATCCCGGTTAAAGTAATTCTCCTTTATAAACAGTTGTGACATACAACCCCCTCTTTAGAGATGACAAATTCTCTCTAAAGTCCACACCATTTTAGCTTCACATCTTGGGCTTTGAACAAGATACAAACTACCTTTCGCTTCACGTCTTGGGCTTTGAACAAGACACCAAAATACCATTTCCTCCCATAGAATAGGAGAAACTACGAACACTCTGATTTCCCTGTTTCGGAAAACGGGAATACGTAGGCATAAGATTGAAAGAAAAATCTTAGTGAGCACACTAAACAAAAACCCAAAATCCCATACTTTCATATATCCGTCCTAACATCTTAACCTCCCACCAATTGACCAAACACCACTTTTAAAAAAATACACCCGATAGAGATCCCGAATCTTTGTAGCATCTGTAAACCAACAGTTTTGACTGTTTAACCTCAGTTTGCAAGCAGGGTTAATTTGAGACATCTATTTCCCTTCCTTCATCAGCTTTAATAGGATAAAAAATGAATCGAGCTGTAGACACCAAAGAGCGATAGCGCTTCGCAACCGCGTCAAAAATAGCTCGCTACACACTGGAAGAAAATTTTCTTAACAGATTCTTCCCTCACAACCGGTTCATGGACGCAAAAACATCCATTGCCGCGTTTGCTCAATCTGCAAATGAAACTCTATGTGAGGCTTGGGAACATTACAAACCTATGCTACAGAAATGTCTGAATCATGGTTTTGACAGTCTAACACAAGTCCACATCTTCCGCAACGGATTGCAGCCCCAACCAAAGCTCCTACTTGACGCAACAACTGGTGGTTCTATATTGGCAAAAAGTGCTGAAGAAGCAGTTTTGATAATCAACCGAATGGCTCTCACCGATCATCAAGCCCAATATAATCGAGGAACCGCACAAAAGAAACCTGGAATTCTTGAGTTGGACACAAAATAAGCTTCTCACTCAAACTGTGGAAGAACTCAAAAAGCAATTATCCAATCTTCCACAACAACTCAAACACCTGCACGAAGCTCCTAAACCACAACAAGTAGCCATATGCGAACTTTGTACAGGAGACCACCCAACCGGCTTTTGTCCTCTGATTAATGAAGAGGTCAATTATTTGGGAAATCAGCAGCAAAGACAGGTCCCGTACCAAAACAATCAAGGTTATTCATACAACAATAATGCAAGCTATGGTCAAAACAGGCAGAACCAATACCAAAGCTACACTCAACCAGATAAGCTTACAAAGATAGAAGATATCTTGAATCAATTTATGCAGATGTCCATGGCAAACCAAAAAAATATAGATGTATCAATCAGAAATCTTGAAACACAAGTAGGGCAAATTGCAAAGCAGTTGAATGAGCAACAACAAGGACCATTCTCTACCGCCACTCAAACCAATCCAAAAGAAACTTGTAATTCAGTCACAACAAAGATTGGAGAAGTGGATGAACCAAAAGTTGAAGAAAATGCCAAAGGAAAGAGAATTATAGTGGAAAAGCAAGAAGAAAATTTTGAGAAAAAAGAGGAAGAAAACAATGTTGATCCTGGAAGCGTTACGGTACCAGTTACCATTGAAAGTATAACTTTTGATAAAGCTTTGATTGATCTTGGTTCAAGTACCAATCTCCGTCCATTTTCCGTTCTTAAAAATATTGGTAATCCTGAAATATAACCTATAACAATGGTGCTACAACTTGCGAACAAATCAATCAGAAAACCGGTTGGCATGATAAAGAATGTAATAGTCAAACTTGAGAGATTCCTATTTCCAACAGATTTTGTGGTGATCAACATTGAAGAAGATAATGACACTCCTCTGATTTTGGGACGTCCCTTCATAAAAACAGTCCGAATGATGATTGACGTCGATGAAGGCAAGATGAAGGTGAGGTACAAAGATGAAAAGGTCAACTTCAAATTGTTTCAACACAAATATGATGACTATTGCAAGATTGAGGCTCCTGATGAAATAGGCCGGGAATTGAAGATAAAGAATGACAAAGAAAGGCCAAAGGATAGTGACATAGATGCTTTGACAAATTCCTACAAACCACCTTGACATCGCTTGAAACAGGTGTCGAGCTAATGACGTTAAACAAGTGCTGGTTGGGAGGCAACCCAACGTCGTAAGCCATTTTATTTTATTCTAGATTTCAGTTCTTTCAATTTCAGTTCTAATTTCAGCACTTCCTTTGAAATGCCATTGAAACTTTTTGACGATAGTGCATACTGTAAAATCACTTGGTACTCATTTTAGCACTTGGTGTTAATATGCTGCAAGCTCGTTTTGAAAATATGGTGCTATGATCCTGTGATCCTCGTCATGAGCATGGAATACTTCTTCCAAATATGTTGAACAAAGGCCAAATCAAGTATCTTGAGCAGATAGCAAAGAAGGAGAGCGAGTGGTAATGATAAGAATCAGATGAACATCAAGCAAGGTATATGTTCACCTGCTTTATAGAATCATAGCATGATTTTTGAGTTCTGTTTTCTCTTACGACAGTCATAGCATGTCTCATTCACATTGTGCACACACTTGCTTGAATCTTTTAGCAAAAACCAGAAAAGTGAGGTGAACTTCCATTGTGTACAAAAAACTGCGAAATCCTTGTGTTTAACTCGGTTGATTCATGTTCAATCTGAAAATTCCATTTGAGCTTTGTAAACGATATAAAGAGGATCAAGGCAATTGTTTGATTTTGAGAAAAACCACCATAGCCAAAAATATTTTCATCAAAACCTGTAAGTGAGTGAGCATTTTTGCACCCTCTTTGAACCAGAAAAATCAAAGGATGGATCAAATTCTGAAAATACAAAAACCACTAAGAAAACCACTTAGTGAAGTCAGGATCCATCCTAATTTCTTTCTGCACAACCTGAACTATAATGGTTTGAATCATCAAGATGCTTCACTCATAAAAAGAAGTAAGTTGGGGAGAGAATGGATGATGATGCCAAAAGGAAAAGAAAAAGAAAAGAAAGATCAAAAGAGAAAGAGAAATACAAAAAGCAGAAAAATTTGGTATCATGAAAAAAAGGGGGGGGGGGGGGTGGATTGAAAAGACAAAAGAGAAAGCAAAATCATGGTGATGAAGCAAGGAGTGAAGCAAAGAAAGCAAGTTATAAAAATGGACAGATTTTAAAAAATTAGCTTTAGGAGAAAAACCATATCTTTAGGAAACCTGGCCACATTACAACCTTCACAAGCCCTATGTGATTTATGCCTTCAATTGCTCGAATTTCTGAATTGTTTTGGATAAAAACATGAATCAACCCGGATGTTGACCAAGTGATCAAGTGAGATTCATCACACCACATGATTATGACAAACTTCAAAGTCTTCATTCCCTTTTTATGAAGAAGAGTGTTAGGAAAGATTCAAGTAAGTTTTGTCATTATATTCTCGAGTGCATAATGTGATTTTGTGGGCGAAAACTTAATTCCATAATCATGCTCTAATTTTACAATCATTTGATATTGTCTCTTGCTTGACAAGTAATCATTTGAACCATTCATTTTTCAAAATGTTATTTCAAATACTTGAAAATCCTGAAAACATTTCTTGAAAAGATCATGCTCTTGATTGAGGACAACCAAGACTCTAAGTTGGGGAGAATTTGATAACAATCCAAAGGACAATGTATCATTAGTCGAAACTCATACGAATTGTGTTGTTCCTTTATATTTTTATGAGGATTGACTAACAAAAGCCCCAAAAGGTTGGTACTTAGGAATTTGTGTGGTTTGCAGGTATTAGGTATGGAGCAAACCAGTTGAAACAAAGAGAAAAACCATGCCCTGCAACTTTCGCATCGCGACCAAAAGCTTCGCTACGCGAAAATTCACTATGCGAAGGAAAACGACAGGAAGCGACAGGAAGTGATAGAAAGCGACAGGAAGCAAGCCAAGCAGAACAAAACAGAATCAAAATGTCCAAACTTCGCTTGAAGCGACAGGAAACGACAGGAAGCAACCAAGGTTCACATAGCGAAACTTTACTTCGCATAGCGAAGTATGGCGGTCCCAGAAAGGCGGTTTGAACGTTCAAATCTTAATGGAGAAGAAAAGGGAGTTCGCATAGCGACCAGAACTTCGCATAGCGGACTTAGGCGGCCAAAAACACTATAAAAGGAGATCAAATGCATTGCAGAAGGGATCATCTTGTTTGTTTTTCAGTTTAAGACAATATTATATCAGTAGAATAGGAATAGAAGTGAGGTTTAGAGGAAGAGGAGTGGATACTCATCAAGAGTCGGGAAATCATCGTGGATGCTCATTCAACTCAATTCTTCCATTATGCTTCAAGCTACCATGAGTAGCTAACTCCCTTTCTTGTTGGGATTGGTCGTAGTTCACCGAATAAGTATGTATTATCTTTAGTCATGGCATTGTATGCAATTTATGTATGAATCATTATTGATGTTATCTTTGTTTCATTGTTTATTTCATGGATTGAATTGATATTGACAAATACGATTCAACTCTTGATCTAGGATAACATCTGTTAAAGTCTAAATGCTAGACATAGATTTAGGTTTAATAATCACAAAAAGTATCGAATCTTAATGCTACCGTATTGTTTAATTGTTTGAGAAATCGTCGATTCAACCATAAGGTAGAAATCTCATCAAAGTTTAGAAAATAACCTTTGTTTGTAAGCAATACGTGATAATATTGAAACATGTTTAAATTGTGTATAACTGATTCGTGATATGCATATTGAATCGGTGGATGAAAACCAATTCCCAACAAGTCTATTCTTCTGAAAAACTATCTTCATTTATTATACACATTTACTTTTTGTAACTTATCAACCAAATATCTTGAAATATTTGCTTAAAATCATAGAGAATATTGGACGATTTTGATATCGCTCCAATCCCTATGGATACGATAAAACTAAATACTTACATTTGATTAAACTCAACATCACTAACAAGTAGCAGTAGCATCACAAAAGTGAGGAAATTATTTCCATAAATATGATAATCATCTAGCTAATGAAATATTCAGTATAGATAAATACAACATAGTTTCTTCTTAAAGATTTCTGAATATTCTTTCATCAAAAGAACTTATCTAGAAATCTAACAGAGACTTTGTATTTACATATACATAAATATCTCATTGAATCAAGAAATAAGCTAGAAAAGAACATAGCCCTTTATTTTGTCATTTTATCGGCGAGACTTGTATCAGTATTCCGACTTGACCATAGAGTCTGAACACCGCTTTGAGTGGATTTTGATTCAATGGATGTTAAACCATTGACTCCACTTCTTTCACCAAACTCAGTACCTCTAGCACTTGAGTCTGGGATGTAGGATCTTCTTCCATCAAATGATATAAACAACCTTTGATAAGTACCATGGAAGATGCCTCTGCTCATTTCTTTGATATCCGCAGTAAATACATTTGAATGATGATACTCATATTCCTATAAGACCATACATGTAAGTCCAGACATGTTTTCCTTTTCCTTATGCCACATTCTGATAGCAGTACCATGATTCATTCCAGAATATTAATCTAGAATAATTTCTAATATGAACAAGATCTTGTTCTTAGCAGAATCATTGATTTCATTATCATGGATTAAGATTTTGAAATCTTTGATAAGCAAAGAACCATACGATGTTAACTATCAGAGAATTACATAAAAAAAAATTAAAGCACTATCATGTAATTGCTTGCAGAACATGAAGAAGAATTGAAGGTTTCTCATAGACTTATCCTTTAATACAAATTCCATGATGACCCTCGATCAAGGAGTAATGGATTATTTTAAGATATCACCTTAAAGAATAGACTCCTTATTATCAAATATTGAAGCAAGATAGATTTGGCATAATCTCTTTCTCTTTAATACTTGATTTTTATTTCATGACTCAGGTGCTTCTTCAAAAGTAGTAATGACTGGCAGAGCCAGATTACTCTTTCATCTGAATCCTGCACTAATGTTAGCTTCAAATGAATAAGCAGTGAAGACCTTCTAACATTAGGTTCTGGTAGTGTTTCTCCTTGCTTTCATATTTGGGAAATCAGTTGAAATACTAATATTTGAGATGCTTTTGAAGTTACTCTTCTATCATCAGATTTCACATTTCATTCAGCCAATTAAAGAAGTCTTCTGATTAGGAAGGTTAATTCCTCATCATCAGACATTGCATAGGAAGTATCTTTCAACAGGATTTGCGAAATATAATCTGTTAGATAGCTTTTCATCATCTAATTCCATTTCTTTTCTTTGAAGATTACAAGACAAAACGACAAAGCACACTAAATTCAAGTTGTATAACTTCTTGAATATTTGTGACCTCAGGTTTGAATCCAGAACAATCTTCTCAGACTTTTCTTGGAAAGATGAGATGAAGCGTAACTAGACACACTTCAAAACTGATTCCCATAAATCTAAGCACAAGGATTCAAGGATAGTCCGAGCATCAAACATATCAATGATGTTGACATACTCAGAAGTGAGATAGAGCACCTACTAGAATGCAACTACCTCTGAAGATATTCAATAAGCTTCTTCTGAGCTGGTGATAGAGATTTTCAAACCTTGATCATCTAGACACCATCAACTTCTATAGTAATACCTTTCTCAAGGATATTCTATAGACCTTCATCAAAACCCTTTATCAAGACAAAAGAGTTAAAAATATATTTTGCTTTTCTATTATTTAAATTCAGTGAAATCACCCTTTGAATACGATAGGAAAAACAGTATGATGTTTTTCATGTGACACTTGATTCCTTCTTGAAGAAAAGTCTTTAACAGGCATACTTTTCTTATTATATCATTATCTGTGCCACTGTTAAGTGTTAATCACAGACCATGCTCTAATACCAATTGAAGGTGAGAAAAGTACACAAGAAGGGGGTGAATTGGGTTTTCCATTTTCTTAATTTGTGTTTGATCAGAGTTTAGAATTTAAACCGGTGTTCAGATTCTGATTATACTTAGTAGTGGATGTTAACAGAAGCAAATAAATAATAGCAGAAGACACAAAGATTTATATTGGTTCCTCCCAACTGAGAGTAGTCCAGTCCCTTTGCTTCACAAGAGATTTTCCCTATAACAAAATCACGATTACAATCGGTTATGCATTCTGCCTAAGTCTTTTACATTGCTCAGACCTTAGGTCCAAGACTTCTTGATCAAGTCCAACAGACTCAAGACTTATATTCTAGGTTCCATGAAACGAGCCTTTCTGATAAAACCCCTTAGGTTCAAGACTTATGCTCCAAGTTCCATAAACCGAGCCATCCTGCTCAAGCCACACTGGTCCAAGACTTCTGCTCCAGGTTCCATGAAACGAGCCTTCCTGCTCAAACCCCTCTGGTTCAAGACTTATGCTCTAAGTTTCACAAACCAAGCCATCTAGCTCAATCAATCTACTTAATTAAGACTTTCATTTCTCAAGCACATAACATGAGACTTACATGGCTGAAGCATCTTGGTGAGAGACTTTCTTGCTTGAATCCCAATGATATAAGACTTCTACTCAATGAATCCACTTGATTATGACTTTCGTTGGCATGAGACATACATGACTCAAGCATCTGGCGAAAAACTTAATCTAAACTGCTAAACAAGTTCAGCAGAATAAATAACAAGGTTTACTTGATACTAATATCAGAGGTACGAGAAATCACCATAACAAAGGCCTAAAGCTCTTAATGTTTCTAAGATATTCAATGTGTAAGAAATCTTAAGGCTTTTACAATTACAACCTACAATAGAAAATCTGCAATCACACTAGAATTGATAATTGCTGATCTTATTACTCCTTCATTTGGTTAATCCTTGTTGAAGATTCAGTTTGAACCTTCAGCCACTTATATAGCAGTTGCAACAGATTATCCGTCGGAAGAGATAACTTAATCAAGTGTCTTTGCTTTACTCCATAGTTCAAGAGCCGTTGAAGATAGATACACCAAAATATCTTGATCCATTGTGTAACATGTTTAACCATTGAGTCTTCAAAAAGATCATGTACTATAGATCCATTGAGAGTAAATATCCGTAAAGCATGTCAGCCTTTCTTGAGCCTTGTGAACTCAGACTCCAGCTGACAAACTGATTTGATAATGCAGCTTGCTATATGCAGTACGGACAACTTTAGTTTTATCACCAACTCTAAATGATACCTGAAGCTAATTTACATTCACCAAGTGTAGAGACAATTATGTTGCTTCTTTTGATACTGAGGCCTACAACTTTAGAGTTTACGCCAGACATCACTCATTAAGTGTTCTTCAGATTCTGCACCACCAGAAGTTAGCAATTCAGCTTCTCTTTAGTATGCCTTTGTATATTAGGTTGTGTATATAAATATTTACAAGTATTAGAACCTGCATACAAGAAACACACATCAAATATAACCATTGTTCTTTAAATACTTTGTTATCATCAAAAACTGAGGAATATATGTCATGAACAAATCTTATTCTAACATAATTGACTAGAGAATTCATCTCAAGTTTGGTTTGATCAACACACAACCAAAGAAAATAAAAATAAAAGAAAAGAACTGAACAAGTCTCTAAAGGAATAAGAATCTTGTAAAAAAAAAGGACACAAAATGATGTTTCACAAGACAGGGGATAGAGATAATAATAATATATAAAAAGAAAAACATCATTACTCAAAGGTTCTTATCCAGCAAATTTCCTGAATTCACTAGAAGATTTTCACCTTTATGAATATTTAAGTAATATAAAAGTTTTTGAAAAACCTTTTACTTAAACTGCTTTATCAGAAAGTAAAGAATCCTTTTATGAATCTTAGAGTCTGACAATTTCCATAAGCCATCATCCATCAGAGTCTAGTAGATCTAGACTTAGAGTGAGACATCTTCTGTCAGTCATCTGTCATCAAGATTTTATTCAGAACTAAATATTTTCTCTTGAAACAAGAGTCATAAGTGATTAATGAATATTGAATTGGTTTCTTTAACAGCTAACAAAGAGCATTATCATTACAAAAAGTGAGGAAAGTATTTCCATAAATATGACCATCATCTAGCTAATGATATATTAAGTATAGACAAATACAATATAGTTTCTTCTTAAAGATATATGAAGATTCTTTTATCAAAAGAACTTCTCTAGAAATATAATGGAGACTTTGTATTTACATATACACAAATATCTCATTGATTCAAGTAATAAGCCAGAAAAGAACATATATACCTTTTTTTTGGCTATGTTCTCGGTCAGACTCGTATGAGTATTCATATTTGACCATAGAATTTGAATACTTATTTAAGTTGATTCTGATTCAATGGCTGTTAAACCATTGACTCCACTTCTTTCACCAAACTTAGTACCTCTAGCACTTGAATCTGGGATGTAGGATCTTCTTCCATCAAATGCTATAAACAACCTTTGATAAGTACCATGGAAGCTGCCTCTGCTCCTTTCTTCGATATCCGCAGTAAATACATTTGAATGATGATACTCATATTCCTATAAGACCATACATGTTGGTCCAGACATGCTTTCCTTTTCTTTATGCCTCAATTTGATAGCAGTACCATGATTCACTCCAGAGTATTAGTCTAGGATGAGTCATGATATGAACAAGATATTGTTCTTAGCAGAATCATTGATTTATTGTCTTGGATTAAATCTTTTGACTTTGAAATATTTGACAAACAGAGAATCAGATAATGTTAGCTATTAGAGATTGGCATAAAACAAATTAAAGCACTGTCATATAATAGCTGGCAGAACACGAAAAAGAATTGAAGGTTTCTCATAGAATTATCCTTTAACACAAATTCCATGATGACCCTCACTCAAGGAGCAATGGAGTCACTTAAGATATCACCTTAAAGAACATACTCCTTATTATAAAATATTGAAGCAAGATAGATTTGGCATAATCTCTTTCTCTTCAATACTTGATTTTTATTCCAGGATTCAGATGCTTCTTCAGAAGCAGTAATGGCCGCTAGAGCCATATTACTCTTTCTTTTGAATCCTGCACTAATGCCAGCTTTAAATGAATATGCAGTGAAGACATCTGACATTAGGTTTTGGTAGTGTTTCTCCTTGTTATTGGATTTGGGAGAACAATTGAAATACGAATATCTCATAAGCTTCTGAAGTTACTCTTCTAACAACAGATGTCACGTTCCATTCAGCCAGTTAAAGAAATATTCTTATTAGGAAGGTTAATTCCTCATCATCAGATATTCTATAGGAAGTATCCTTCAACAGACTTTAGAAATGATGATCTGTTAGATAGCTTTGCATCATCTAATTCCATTTCTCTTCTTTGGTGATTGCAAGATAAACCTACAAGGCTCAACAAACTCAAGTTGTATGACTTGTTGAATAACTGTGACCTCAGGTTTGAATTCCAAACAATCTTCTCAGAATTTTCTTGGAAAGATTAGATTAAGTGTAACTAGATAAGCTTCACAACTGATTCTCACATATCTGAGCACAAGTATTCAAAGATAGTCTGAGCATTAGACATATCAATGATGTTGATATACTCAGAATCGAGATAGAGCACCTACCAGAATGCATCTACCTCTGAAGATATTTTCAATAAGCTTCTTCTGAGCTGGTGAGAGAGAATTTCAAACTTTGATCAACCCTACACCATCAAATTCTATAATAATACCTTTTTTAAGGGTATTTTACAGACCTTCACAAAACCCTTTATCAAGTCCAATGAATAAAAATATATTTAACTTTTCCATCATTTAAATTCACCAGAATCACCCTGTGAATATGGTAGGATAAGCAACGTAATATTTTTCACGTGGCACTTGATTCCTTCTTGAAGGAAATTCTTTAACAGACATACTTTTCTCATTGGATCATTATCTGCACCACTGTTAAGTGTTATGTATAGACCATGCTCTGATACCAACTGAAGGTGAGAAAAGTACACAAGAAAGGGGGTTGAATTGTGTTTTCCATTTTTTTAATTTGCATCTGATCAGTGTTTAGAATCTAAATTGGTGTTCTGATTTTGGTTATATTTAGCATTCGAATGTTAACAGAAGCAAATAAATAATAGTAGAAGACACAAAGATTTATATTGGTTCCTCCCAAATGAGAGTAGTCCAATCCCCTTGCTTCACAAGAGATTTTCACTATAATCAAATCATGATTACAATCGCTTATGCATTCTGCATAAGACTTTTACAATGCTCAGACCCTAAGCCTGAAACTTCTTGCTCAAACCCCTAAGGCTCAAGACTTCCTTGCTCAAGTCCTACAGACTCAAGACTTCCTAGCTTAGACCCTCAGCCTAAGAATTTTATGCTCAGGTCCCTCATACCCAAGACTTCCTACTCAAGCCCCTCAAGCCCAAGACTTCTTGCTCAGACCCACAGTCCAAGACTTCCCTGCTCAGGTTCCACGAACCTAAGACTTGCTGCATAAACCCTCTTGGTCCAAGACTTCGCTACTTAGACACTTTGCCTAAGACTTCTCTGCTCTGACGCGCCGTCTAAGACTTATTTGCTCAGATTCTCAATCCAAGGCTTCATTTGCTTAATCAAAACAAATCAATACTTTCAATGCTCAATCACATAGCAAGAGACTTACTTGGCCCAAGCATTTTAACTAGATATTTTTATGCTTAAGCACTTAGCAAGAGACCTTGATCTAAACTGCTAAACAACGTGTTCAGCATAGAGAAAGAGGTGTACTTGATACAAATATCAGAGGTAAAGGGAAATCACCATAAAAAAGATCTAAAGCTCTTAAGATTTCTAAGATATTCAATGTTTAAGAAATCTTAAGGGTTTTACAATTACAACCTACAACAAAATTTTTGCATACTCGATTGTGTTGATAATTGCTGATCTTGTTACTCCTCCATCATGTTGATCCTTGTTAAAGATTAAATTTGAACCTTCAGCTACTTATATAGCATTTACAGAAGACTAGCCATTGGAGAGATAACTTGATCAAGTGTCTTTGCTTTCTCCATAGTACAAGAGACGTTGAAGATAGATACACTAAAAGATCTTGATCCATTGCATAACGTGTTTAACCATTGAGACTTCAAAGAGATCTTGTACTATAGAGCCATTGAGAGTAGATATCCGTAAAGCATGCCAACTTTTCTTGAGCCTTGTGAACTAAGACTCTAGCTGACAAACTGATTTGACAATGCAGCTTGCTTTCTGCAGTACGAACAACTTCAACTTGATCACTAACTTTGAATGATCACCAGAAGCAAATTTACATTCACCAAGTATAGAGACAATTATATTGTTTCTTCTGATGCTGAAACCGTCAGCTTCAGAGTCTACGCCAAACATCACTTAGAGAGTGTTCTTCAGATTCAACACCACAAGAAGCTAGCAATTCAACTTCTCTCAAGTGTGCCCTTATATATAAGATTCTGAATCTATAAGTATTAGAACCTGTATACATGAAACACACATCAAATATAACCATTTTTCTTTCAATACTTTGTTATCATCAAAATCCAAGGAATATATGTCATGAACAAATCTTGTTTTAACAATGTGATGGTATGTTGTTACCTGCTATGTTACTATCTATTGTTGAATGCTTGTAGTATATTTTTGGTGTTTGGTGACCAGTTTTGGTGTAGTACATTGGTTAAGGTGATTATCAT
Source organism: Lathyrus tuberosus (assembly GCA_022829125.1). Classification (NCBI taxonomy): domain Eukaryota; kingdom Viridiplantae; phylum Streptophyta; class Magnoliopsida; order Fabales; family Fabaceae; genus Lathyrus; species Lathyrus tuberosus. Next base: position 5,746,098 of record JALAZF010000278.1, on the reverse strand, counting down.
TGTGTGTGTGTGGTTGTTGTTATTGCATGTTATTTATGAATCATGCATCATGGTGTTTGGGCGGTGGCCCACTTTTGGTGAGCCTCAATCTTATAAAGGGGATTGGGTGCGAGTAGCTGGTTCTAGGTGGAAATCGGTGAAGCGTTACCTATGGTGATGATAACGATTTCTAGTGTGCTCTAATCCTATGGTGGGGATCGGGAGCGAGTGAACCTGAGAGTTCACATTTGGTACCACATGCATTGAGTCATGGAGTAGAGTCTCATTGCATTTTATACATGTTATGTTATTATATTTGGATTATGTGGAGTGTGAGTTGTAGAATGGGTGATTATGTACATGATAGTTGTGTGCTTACATATTATTATTGCAATTTCATTATATGATTGTGATTTCTCACCCCTTCTGTTTGAATGTTGCCTTTACATGGGCATCGTACAGATAATATACAATAGGGGTGTGTATGTGAGTGGAAGAGAGAGTTCTTCTTTATACTTTTGTTGAGTCGGCGTCTACTCTAATATGTAACACTGGGGGATGGAACGCTTGTTTATTTATTTTATGTTTAGTGGAGATTGCTATGTGCATCTCTTATGTTTAATAAATTCTTATGATTACCATTGGTTATGACTGTGTTTGAGAAGTTAAACTAGTCAATTGTCCAATCACCTTCCACTGCTAATAAACTGTTGAATTTTCATATTTGCATTATGGTTCATGTTATTTTTAAATTCCATATGTGTTACATATCCTGTTGCATGAGCTGGTTTGAGTTGAAAGTAGCATCCTAATTATTTGAATGCTTTAATTTACTCTGATTTTTATTTATAAATTATGTGTAGAAAATTAGGGTGTTATATAATGTACCAGACCTGACATAGCATTTGTAATTAGTAAAATTTGTAGATTTTACTAGCAATCTAAATGGTGAGCACTAGAATGCCATCATTAGGATTTTCGGATATCTTATAAAAACAAAAAATATTGGCCTCCATTATGATAGATTTTATGCCATATTAGAAGAATATACCGATGCGAGTTGGATATCGAGTGTTGGATATCATAAATCTGCATTTGGGCGGATATTTACACTGATTGGGGTGCAATTTCTTGGAAGATCAAGAAACAATTATGGATCACTATCTCAATCATAGAATTAGAGTTTGAGGCTCTTGCTTCTGCTAGTGAAGAAGTTGAATGTTTGAGGGACCTTCTGGTGGAAGTTCCATTGGCTAAAGACAATGTTTCAAAGGTGTTAATACATTGCGGTAGTTAAACCACTTTAACTAAAGCATACAAAAAGTGTATAAAAGAAAGTATGGGCAAGTAGGAATTAGACATTCTTTCGTGAGAAAATTACATATTTACTATCGAGCTATAATTTTCTTGATCCATTTACTAAGCCACTGCCCAAAGACTTATTAAAAATAGCCTTGAGAAGAATGGGGTGTAAACTCTTTGAGTAAGAGTTCTGACAGCAACAACAACCCAATCTTACGTTAGTAGAACATTAACCTCAAGATTCAATGGGTAACAACAAGTCGTTGATTTGGATGTTTGTCAAACATTTCGTGATAATGTTGACATTTAAAATGAGGTTTGGGTTTTATTTAAACTCTTAATGAAGTTCAATACCGAGGGTACGTGTCTAATGGAAAAGGATACAGTATGAATTTCACCTATGTGAATTTCGAGATGGTGCCCTCTCAAAGTGAGAGTTGGAGTTTTTCTCATGAAAAATTCATGAAAACAGGAAAAGCACATAGCCATAAATAGTGATAAGCGGGAGATATAGGCGAAGAACCACTAAAGAAAGTGTGTAAGGTAACGTCGGTATAATCACAAGGGATAATGGTTCAAAGCTAGCTACCTAACATTCCGATTAAAGTTTGTGTTATCCTTACTAAGGTTTAGTTCAAATCGAAAGATACTTAATTGTATTAACATTCTTTTCCTCTCCTTTTCTGGAATTGGTCTTTTCATTATTAGAACAAGTGGGGGATTGTTGTAAATTATTATGAATTAATAATCTTGAGTGTGTTCTAAAATGACAAGAAAATATGCAAATGAAGATTAATTTTAAATTCAGGAATAAGCAACACTTGTAAAGTGTTGCAGTAGGTTTGAATTCAAAAATAGGCTACACTTCGTGAAGTGTTGCAGAATAAAAGTATGCAACTCTTGAAGAATGTTGTTGTAGGCAAAACAATGTAACTTTTGGCAAAAACTTGTAACTCTTGGTAAAAGGATGTTGTTTCACCGACGGTCGCAACCTTGTGAAACAACACCAATATTGCCTATAAATATTTCATTCCGGATTCAGAAAAATATAACAAAAACATATATCCTCTTCACTAAAATTTCAAATACTCTTCCCCTACATTTGAGTTTTCATCGTTCTTGTGCAAACTCGGGTATAGGCTTAATTATCCTGGGTATTCATGTGTTCCAATTCTAATACATTTGAGAGTGCTTGAAATACTTATAAGAAAAGTAATTTCATTCATAATTCTAGCCTCAATCCATTCGATTTAAATTAATTTTCCAACAATATGATTTAATTCAGTTAGATAAAGACTAACTGGTTGATCAAAAGTTCAAACTGTAGTAACAGTTTTTCTATGTATTTTCTCATATCATGCATTTATTAAAATATTTATAATAATTTTCACTTTCTCAACTTTCTTATTTATTAAAATATTTTTATTTAAAATGTTCTTAATTTTATGATGAAATATTTTATTTTATTTTTTATTTGTGTACATTTTTATATTTAAAGTATTTTTAAATTATCTACTATATATAAATCTTCTAAAATATTACTTACATGATATTCAACTTTCTTTTACTTTTTATTATTTTATTACTCTATTAAAATATTTTCAATTATTATTTTGACTAAATTTAACATATTAATATTATATAATTAATCATTTTTATTCAATTTTAAAATTATAAAAATTGCAAAGAGAGAAACTATGTTAATTAAAATGATATTAATGGTGAATTTATAACTATTTCTTATTGTTAGGGGAAGATTTCTAACTAGGGAGCATTGACCATTGTGGGATTTCTTTTTCTAGAGCAACACCTTTGTGAGAGACACACCACATACTCACCCAAAACCTTAAGGTGATAGGTATGTGGGTTCTCCCACTTATAAATGCTCAAGTCACCACATTCCTATCCAATGTGGGACTATTATCCACAATACTCACACTTGTTAATACTTAACACTCCCCCTCAAGTGTGAGTTTATCCGCAATGCTTCCACAATGCTCCCCCTTAAGTGGAAGCTTCAACTGTGCAATTGCACCCTTGTACCGCCGTTGACACTCTTCAACGGGACACCTCCTAACCACCATCTGTGGGGAGTACTTTCGATACAAGTAAGCAGGTCCTTTACTCGAACTTCAAGCAACTGGTGCACCACCTAACATAAACACATAACCTGCTGTGGATTTTCTATCCTCAGCATCACTACACCAACTAGAGTCGGTGTATCCCATTAACTTGCATTCTTTTCCTTCATCAGCTACAGGAAACAAAATGTCATAGTCGAGAGTTCCTTTCAGTTACCTCAGTATCCTCTTTGTCGCTGCTAGGTGTGATACCTTTGGCCTCTACATGAATCTACTTACCATACCCACATTGTATGCTAAGTCAGGCCTTGTGTGACAAAGGTATCTAAGTGACCCAATAAGTCTTCTATATTGGGTTAGGTCGACATCATCTTCATCTGAATCCTTCGACAGTTGAAGTCTGGTCTCAGTTGGAGTCGAAGTTGGATTGCAATCTTGCATCTCAAATCTCTTGAGTATTTCGCCTGCATATCTTCTTTGGTGTATCATCAAACCTCTACTAGTCTTATAGAATTTGATGCCAAGGAAATACGAGAGATTTCCCAAGTCTGAAATTTCAAACTCCTCACTTAGGTCATGTTTGAAATCTTCGATCTCCTTCTTGCAACTTCCTGTTATCAACAGGTCATCGACATAGAGACATAGTATAAGCACTTCACTATTGCTTCTTCTTACATACACTATATGCTCAGTCGTACACTTCACAAATTCCTTCTCCCTTAAGAAGCTGCCGATTTTCTTATTCCAAGCTCTTGGAGCTTGCTTAAGTCCATACATGGCTTTATGCAGCCTGTACACCTTTCTTTCTTCACCTCGTTTCACATACCCAGCTGGTTGTGCGACATAAACTTCTTCGTCTAAGGGACCATTAAGGAATGCACATTTCACGTCCATCTAACATGTGTGCCAATTGTTCATATTTGCTAGACCAACAACCAACCTGATTGTTTCAATCCTAGCAATAGGTGCAAACACTTCGTCGAAGTCGATTCCTTCCTTCTGTAGAAATCATTTTGCCACAAGTCTCGCCTTGTGTCGAGTTACTTCTCCTTTAGGATTCACCTTCACCTTGTAAACCCACTTCACATCAATTGCCTTCTTGCCTTGAGGAAATTCGATAAGTGACCAAGTGTTGTTGACTTCGATGGAGTCTAACTCCTCATTCATTGCTTTTACCCACTTCGAATCTTTCAATACCTCAGCTGCAATGACTGGTTCAACATCTGCGTAGAAAGCATAATGTATTAGCTCACCCTCTTCATCAACCACGTCATCAGATGTAATTACACATTCTTGCAACCTTGAAGGCATGTGTCTTGTTCGTCGAGGTCTGATTGGACCTGCTTCATCTATGACTTGTTCCTGTCAAACTTCTCTTTCGACTTCAGTGGCTGGTTCTTCACAAGAGATTCTCACTAAATCCTTCTTGACATTCTCATTCAAATCCCATTCTTTAAGCTCATCTATGATCACGTCCCTGCTGATCACTACCTGCTTATCCACTGGGTTGAGCAACTTGTAACCTCCAGTCGAATAATATCCTATCAAGATCATCTGATTCAAATTGTCATCAAGCTTCCTTCTCAACTGATCTGGAACATGTCTATGTCCTATAGATCCAAACACCTTCAAGTGACTGAGGCTAGGCTTGACACCAGACCAACATTCTTCTGGTGTGATTTCTTCAAGCTTCTTCGTCGGACATCTGTTTAATATATATGTTGCTTTTGAAACCGCTTCTCCCCATAATTCTTTGGGTAGATGCTTTCCATTCAACATACTTCTCACCATGTTCATGATGGTTCTGTTCTTCCTTTTTGCAATTCCATTTTGCAGTGGAGTGTAGGGTGTCACCACCTCATGCATAATCCCTTATTTTTCACATAATGCATAGAACTCTTTCGAGACATACTCTTCACCACCATCAGTCCTAAGAATTTTCAGCTTTCAACCACTCTTTCTTTCGACCATAGATTTGAATCTGGAAAATACCTCGATCACATCACTTTTCTTCTTGATGAGGTAAGTCCACAGCTTTCGACTGTAATCATCTATGAACGTGACAAAGTATCTATTACCACCAATCGAATCCACCTGGATAAGACCACATACTTCAAAGTATATAACTTCCAAAATTGCCTTCGACTTCCTTCTCGCATCCTTGCTGAAGCTATTCTTGTATATTGTTTCGACTGAACACACTCTTCACAGACTTCACTTGGAATGTCGATTTCTGGTAATCCTGAAACCATATTTCTTCTCTTTAGCTCTCTGATGTCATTGAAGTTGAGATGGCCTAGTCGAAAATGCCATAACCACTCATCTCTGCTGGCTGCAGTTGCTAGGCACTTGTGCTCCATCACATTGAGTTCAATCTTGAAGGTCATATTCTGAGACATTGGAGCCTTCAAGATCAACCTACCACCTGCGTCGAGAACTCTCATCATCTTGTCTCCAATCGACACCTTGTAGTTCTTTTTGACCAACTGCCCTATACTGAACAAATTTCTCTTCATGCCTGGTATGTACAACACATTGGAAATTGTTAACCTCTTGCCATCTTTCCTCATAATTAGAACATCACCAACACCTTCAGCTGCTAGAGTGTTGTCATTTACAAACTTCACTGTGTTCTTCGACGAGGGATTCATGTTGACAAACTAATCTTTCCTTCCAGTCATGTGTGATGAGCATCCCGAGTCCAAGTACCATTGGTCCTGGAATCTCTCTTCGTCTCTTGTTGTGACCGTCAACAACATCTCTTCTTCTTTATGTTTCGCCAGCTTTACATCAGTTTCTTGATTCTTCTTCTTTTCTGGACAATCATTAAAATAGTGATCATACTTATGACAATTGAAACATTGAATGTGACTTTTGTCCGGCTTTCGATCACCACCTCTTCCTCTACCTGCATCACCACCTATTTGGTTGCCTTGGTTCTAGGGTTTTCTTTGATTCGACCAGTTTCCTTCATTCGGATTTCGACCAGTCGAATTGTTATAGCCTCCTCTACCTTTGTTGCCATTCCAACTTTCTTTGCCTCTCCTTTCCTTTTTTGAATGCGCCTACAAAGCCATATCACTCTTCGACTTTCCTACAGCTCTTTCAGCCATCCTTTGTTCATGAGACTCAAGCATCCCTTGAAGCTCTTCCTTCGTCAATACTGACTAGTCTTTCGACTCTTCTATGGCTACTACCACGTGGTCGAACTTTGGAGCCAACAACCTCAAGATCTTTACAACAACTGATCTTGATGTCAACACCTCTCCACATACCTTGATTTGATTCACCAGCTTTGTAACTCTGATGAAGAAATCTGTTATAGTTTCATTGTCTTCCATCTGAGGCAACTCATAGGTTCTCTTATGAGTTTGTAACCTCACCTCTTTCACCTTCTCTGCGCCTCCAAACGACTTTTCAAGAATCTCCCACGCTTCCTTTGCTAACTCTGTATCACTAACTTTTTCAAAGTTATCTGGATCGACACACTGATGGATTATAAAGAGAGCTTTATAATCTTTCTTCTTCAATTCTTTGTGTGCAGCCTTTTCTTGATCCGTCGCGTTCTCTGCAAGCGGTGCTACTCCTTTCTTCACAAGATCCCAAAGATCTTGATAATAGAAAACCACCTTAATCTGCCTGCACCAATTCTCATAATTATCTTTCTTGAGAATCGGAAGGCTCGCCGAAAAGTGCCCGTTCAGATGATTCATCGCCATCACGATTTGTCTTCCTTGAATTGCAACTGGAGCTCTATATACCATATGTTGGAATTAACCCAAAATATTTTGAGAATTTCTATTCAATCTTGATCTCAAGATTGTTAACAATCACACGCAATGGCAACGAAAAGAAAAATTGAGAAAGAAAGAAAGAAAGAAAGAAAGGGAAATGAGAAATAGTAGCGTTGGAGAAGAAGATGAAAAACTGCAGAATTCTTTATGCCCACAAACTGTGGAAACTTTCAATATTCACTTGCAACTGCAAACTGTGAATTATCAAACTTGATTCTTACAATGATAAGGGTTCCTCCCTATTTATAGATTTAGGTTAACTTGCATCTCAAGGTAAAGCCCAAAAATATCTAATCTAATCATTCTAAATTAAATCTGATCTATCTAAATCAAATCTAATCTTTCTAAAATAATGAATTACATATTTAACACTTATGAGATTATCCTGAAGTTGCAATTATTTATTATCATATATAAAATTGTTTAGAAATTATTGTATATTTTTATAATATTAAAAATTCAAGACTAGTTATAATTTTGGTCCTTATATTTTTTCTTATACATAGTATTAATGGTCCTTCTTTATCATTTTTGCACTTAAGATTGAAAAGGTATCCATTTTTAAAGAATATATCACTTGTAAAATGTGAAAAAGTTCACATATAAAAATATTTAAAGAATTTTAAAGATAAAAAATATGAGTTATAGGTCATTAAAAATGGACATTAAAAATGGACACGCCATTAGCTTTTAATGCAAAATGGTGGGAAATGTGGTAAAAAAACATTTAAAAAACTATAAAAAAAATAAATAAATATATATATATATATATATATATATATATATATATATATATATATATATATATATATATATATATATATATATATATATATATATATATAAGTCACACGCCTTTAAAAATGGACGCATCATCAATTATGAGTGTAAAAAATGTGTGGTGAGAAATCAAAACTATTTAAATTTAAAATTAAGGGTGCTATTCATAAACCTTATCAATTTATATCCATAAATATGAAGGATGTTATCCATAAACCTTAACAATTGTTAAGCTCATGCCTACATCAGAATTGTTACCCATCATCATTCATTACTTAGGTCTAATTCCAAGATTAATCTAACCATTTTCTTACAATTTTTCTATCATGTCTCACTGTTACTATCCATCATTTAGTCACATTTCTAAATTTATGGCTCATACTTATTCATTAATCACATAGTCTAATTCCTATGTTCATGATGCCTACTTGATTCACAACAAGTCATGATTGGTCTTAATCATACATTTTATAGTTGATTTAATTAATCCCTAATCATATATTACTCTTGTTTGTAAGTCATTCTCTCATGACAATCAAGTCTAAGATTATCTCGTTAATTTAAAGTATCCTTAACCATCTTAAAATAGCATTTTGGACTATATAAATAAGGTTTTTGGGAAATTCTGAGTCTATGACTCGAGTCAGAAAACCCTATGACTCAAATCACATATTCATAAGCACAATTCTAGCAGCATGACTTGAGTCATAAATCAAGGATCCTCCAACTCATAAAAATAAAATGAAATAAGAAATTCTAATTACATATTTGTACTCACTAAAAGTACAATAAATGTGCCATCCCCTAGTGGATAAGGGATGTCAGAGGCTTTGAGGTTGTTAGAGTATTCAAAACTAGCTCACGTGAGGTGAGAAGTTGTTTCATGTGTGTATCTGTCTTAGTTATCAATTTCCCTCCTTCAGTATGATGATATTAATGTACTTATAGCCTAGGGTTCTAAGTCGAGTCTCCCTAGAATTTAGAAACCACCCCAAGTGTGAATGATGGATTCCTCGAAATCCAAGAGATATGGCTAAATCCCATGACTTCCTATGTAATAAATGTTTACCTAGTATATGCTCCCTGCACGATCGCGAGTTACAAACGGGAAAACTAGAGATTCGAGTGACACATCTGGACAAGGGGGAGCTCAAACCAAAAAGTGGGCCCTTGAACTAGTACATAGGCAATTCAGGAAGGATGAAGGGCCAAGCATGTGGAACTCGCCCATCCCCTAAGGTCTCTCTAAATTATACCATTACATAGTCCCTCAAGCACGGGGGCTTGTAGAGGTTGAAGTGTTTTAAACTCTGACTCATCTTCATACCTTTGTAAAAAGCCTTGTCGGGTCTTTGTCCCAGCCTCCATATCTTGAATAATTCTTCTGGGCGAGGCTCTAATTTAAGTCCCTCTAGATAGACTTCAAGTCCCTCTCAGGAGAGACTTTAAGTTGAGTCCCTAAGGCGAGACTTTATGTTGAGTCCTTGCCCTATGTGTGGTTGTGTTTAGGGTATGCATTTATGTGTTAATGGTTGATAAATTCCAAATTTATATAAAATACGTAGAAACTTATTAACTTATTTTGTAAGCAATCAATATAAAAAAACCAATTTGTCTAGAAAAAATGATAAACACCTGTTTGTAATTTCCTAGGATGTATTAACTAAAAACATGTAAAGAAACTGGAAAACCAAAATTCAAGAACAAAGACCAAGCTAGAGTAATTCCCTACAAAGCAAGGTTCTCTATGCCATAATCATAAGCGCACCTAGAAAGCTCAGAAGGCTAGATGGAGCTTCAAGGCGAAATCACTTCATGGTAAAGAAAGGGTTTGTGTGCTAAGAGCATGGGCGGTGCTCCTAGTAAAGCAAGGCGGCTAGGGCCACCTATCAAACAACTATCGTTGCTTAATCTAGAAGAGATATGGATATTGAAGGTGTAAGCACTGCTCAAGTGATAAGGCATATAAACTTCTAAGCCCATCTTCGAGACATTACCAGTAAAACTATGATGAGTAAGCGTTGATAAAAACATCTTTGCTAAGAGTTATATGTAGTATTATATTCATGTACTAAATAGTTGATGGCGTTTTGTGTAAGTCTACTTAAGCTTTAATATTGATGACTTTTTAATCTTAATGTGTGTTTAGATTTGCTACCTAAAACTTGTTTTCATGGTGTGACTTGAAATTCGAAAGGTGCTTGTCATTACTAGATCCAATATTACTACCTCCGTTAATTTTTAAGTGTCACTTTTTTATTTTTTATACATGCCAAGAAAGTTAAATAATGTTGTTACTTTTCATACAATAATTATCCTTTTACCTATAATACCCTTAATTATTTCTTAAATTCATTTTACTTTTTCTCTCTCTGTAATAATTATCTAGGGGTAATTTTGACAAAAGTGCATTTAATACTATCTTGAACTTTACGAGTGACAATTAAAAAGGAACAAAAAATTATCCAAAAAGGGACACTTATAAAGGAACGAAGGGAGTATCATTTATTGGATACTAATGCATAGACATAGGGTTAGGTTCAATATCTACATGTATTATAGTGGAATCTTATTGTTTTATAATTGTTGGAACTTAATGCTTTGTGTTGGTTAATAGACCGAGATATTGGTGCAACGTCGGTTTTTTTGTGACGCGACCACAACCGTTTTTGGTGCTACTTTCTGATTTCTGTATTTATCCTATGAAGCTTAAAAGGAAGGGGACGATATCTCAAACTAACCCTGCATGCAAATGTTTTCCTTAACAGATGCGAAAAGATCGGGGATCGGGGGTTGGTTATACAAATGGAAGCTATTAACACCTAGAGTATTTATAGTAATCTATAGGAACCTTTATTTGCATGTGTTTCTAGTGTTGAATTGCTTGGTTGCTTAAATCCATTTACTGTTGAATAGGGAAAGTTTTTCCTTTGTGGAGGTTGAGGAATTGTTTTTGTTGTTTTTGGGTTTTCTATTCTTTTTGGGAAGGTCCTGGACCTAACGTTTTTTATTCGCTAAGATTTCGCAATCTTATGCCTACGTATTACCGTAAAGAGATCTGGGGAAATCAGAGCATTCATAGTTCCTCCTATTCTATGGGAGGAAAAATGGTTGGTGTCTTGTTCAAAGCCCAAGATTAAAGCTAAAAGAGTATTTGTGTCTTGTTCAAAGCCCAAGATTGAAGCTAAAGGATGTTTGTGTCTTGTTCAAAGCCCAAGATTGAAGCTAAAAGTTTGACTGAGAAAGACTTTGTCATCTCTAAAGGGATATATCTCACCTATTCATCACAAACATTGAGGAATTTGATTATAAGGGAAGTTGCTTTAACTGAGATGTGTGGAATCCAGCAATGCCACATCTTTCTTTATAAGTCTTTGCATGCTAAGAGATGGACATTGACATGGATGTGTAGAATCCAAAGGCTTTCCACTTACATCACTTAGATGAAAGAGAAATTTTAGCCATAATAAATGAGGGACTCCAACTTGGATTTTGAATCAACAAGTGTGACACTTACATCAATTATTTGGAAAAAGGTTTTTGTTTATTTGTTTTGAAATGTTATGTATAGAGGAAACATCCTTCTGCAGAGAGGACTCATGGTCTCATCTGTAGGGAAAATGGATTTTGTGCCTTGATCAAAGCCCAAGGTTGAAGTTGAAAATGTTGAAAACTGACTCAACTGGGGGAGTATTATATCTGTCTTGTACAAAGCCCAAGATTGAGGCTGACTGGGTAAATCACTATATGAAGCCTAAGAGGAAGCTGACTCTGGCTGAAGATTATTGAAATCCAGGAGAAGGTATGACCTGTGTGAAGGAATTAAAAGGAGAACTAACTCTTGTTGGGTATTAGAGAAGAGTTAAATTATCAGATGCCATGAGGCTCTGATACGTTTGGGGATTTGTTGATGGTAACATGGTCCTGGATGGGGATTTTAAGGATAAAAACCAAGCCTTGTTGAGGATCAGAAGACCCTTAGAGAATGATAGGCTTGAATTCTTTAAAGGTTTTGACTCTCCTGGGGGCTGGTGTAAAGATGACTAGGATTTATCCTATGCTTCTAGGAAGCCTGAGGGTCCTTGTATGAAGCCCAAGAGGAGGCTAGGGATACTTCTAGGAAGCTTGTGGGTCCTTGTATGAAGCCCAAGAGGAGGCAAGGGATTGAGACTTTCCAAGTCTAGGAAGAATTCAAGAAAGGTTTCACCGGCAAATAATCCTTTCTTTGTTGAACTGTTCCAGGGTTAAAGGGATTAAAGAAGAGGTTTCACCGGGAAATAATCCTCTCTTTAATGAAGTTTTTCATGGTTGATCAAATTGAACAAAGCCCAAGAGGAGGCTATCTTCTGGGGAGATTCATGTATGATGCCCAAGAGGAGGCAATGATGCTTGGATAAAGCCCAGGAGGAGGCTAACTATATTCTTTTGTACAGGGGGAACTAGTTATTTGAACTAAGTTATACTGATTGAAAGAATCCTATTGTTTGAACTAGTCTAAACTAAGGATGATGTAAATGTTAAGAGGAACTTAACAAGATATGCATAAGTGTATATACAGACATACGAACAAATTTATAAACAAGTATTGAATTGAGAAAGGTGGCGGGTCTTATTCTCTAGATAGAAGCCCAGGTGTATTGTGATTGATCAGATGTTTTCTTCAAGGTTGGATTGGGGTTTTGAAGAAATTGAAGAAAGTTTTGAATTTGAAGATGACTTAATCTCAAGTGGGAGAGAAACAAAGATGTTGGGTCTTACACTCTAGATAGAGGCCCAGGTGATTATTTGTATCCTGTACAAAGCCCAGGATGAATGAGGCTAAAAGATTTTCTATTTACAAAAGGGTGTTGGGTCTTACACTCTATTAGAGGCCCAAGATTATTGTTTAAAACAAAGTTATGTACAAAGAAATGGGACTTACACTCCTAATAGAGACCCAAAGATTGTTGTGAAAACAGTGATCGCACCGTGATTTTGAAAAGCGCAATGGGACTTATACTATAGCAGAGGCCTAGAGATTGGTTTATTTACAAAGAGGGTTGGGTCTTACACTCTAATAGAGGCCCATGAGTGTTGAAATGAAGTTTGAAAGTTTGAATTAAAACAAAACCCTAATTTCATATTTTTAAAGATATTTTTCAAAGAAAAATCAAATAAAATATGTATAATTTATCAAATAAAATCATTAATCATGTTATAAACAATGATTAAGGTTTATGAAAAAGGTATTTTATTCACATGAATATTTAAAATCATTTTGGTTTTAAAAATCAAGAAAAAGAAATCATTTTAAAAACATTTAAAACAATTTAAACTAACATTTTTAAATATATTAAAAATATATAAAAATATTTTTATGATTTTTTTGGGTGAATAAAATATTTTAATATGTGAGTGATATTTGTGCAAAAAAATCATTTTAAAATAATTAAAATTGATTAACAAAAATAATTATTAAAAATAATATGGAAAATATAAAAAAAAAATGAAAATGTGAAAAATTGGAAAAAAAAATGACATGGGTGGGTGTTGAACCCACGCCCTCCAACACAAACACACTTGAAAACATGCGCTGCAACCACTGGGGTGGTGATACATCCGTGTATCAAATCCACCCCATAAATACATATGGGTGACTTAGTTTTAGGCCTGGCCAAGGCGCCATGACCTGGTTCTTGCCCAAGGGAGGCCAGGTTTTGGTGCCTTTGCAAGAAGGCCATAACTTCTTCATTTCTCCATGAAAATGGATGAAATAAATATGGATCCTACCTAAAATTTCACCAGGAATCCAATGGTGGTCTTAGAATTTTCTAAAAATGCCTACATTTTAAAACCTGGTAGTGGTTTCAAAATAGGTCAAGTTTTGCAGGTTCTATGCTACAACTCTATACAGTCAATAATAGCATGACAAATTAGTTCAAACACAACAAATATGATATGTATGACATGTTCTTGATCCATGTACATCAAAGCAATGCATATTTCACAAAGTTCAAGTTCTTATGCACTTACCTCTTGAAGCTCCTCTTGCTAGCCTTCAAGATGCTTGTGACAAAAGCAAACCAAGGCCTTGGACACTTCTAATAGATCCCTTGGAAGCTTTTAGGATGATCAAAATACAAAGAAAACCTTTGGAACAGAATTGGGCTCTTTCTTGCAAAATTGACAAAAGTGACCAAAATGGCAACTCCCTCAATTAGTGTTACAGTTGAGGAACACTTGTTGGAACAACTTAGGGATGATATTTGGAAAGTGTTTGAAGTGTTGTTTAGCTTTGAGAGCGATTGAATCAAGACATGGCTTGAAAAATGCAGAAAAGTTAAAATTTGAGGTTTTGATGGTTGACTTTCTGATTTTTGTGTTTTGAGATGAAGATGAAGGTTTGAACACCTCCAATGGATGATTTGTGATGTGTTTGGATGGTTATTTGAGTGGTTTAGGCTCTGGTTTTGAGAATTTCAAGTTTGCTCCTTTGAACTTTGAAATTTAGAATAAGAGAGAGAGAATGAGAAAACAGGGCTTTGGTATTGTTTTGGTGTGTTTTGAATGATCAGAAATGACCTCTATTTATAGGAGAACAAGTTTGTTTTTAGAGGAATAATGAATGGATGAGGGATCACTCTATTATCCAATGGATTTTGTCATGTAGCATGACTTGAAGTCTAAGGTACTACAAGTCTCCTCTAGCATAGCTATATCTTGATTCAAATTCAATTTTTGCAGGTTTGAACACTCATGGTTTTGGACTGAATCTAAACTTGTGTGGCTTGATCCATACCAATTCAAAGTATCACATTAATGCATGAGAACAAAACTTAAGTTCTCACATTTTCCATTATGGTTTTCACATGCCAAAGGATAAGATTCTTGACTTAGGGTCCAAGCTTGCAGGTTCTTCATGATTGAATGAGATTCTTGTTGAATCAGATAAGGATCAATCTTGCATAGTCATCAAATTTGGACTTGAAATCGTGGGATGCAAGTTATGTGCCAAATGCTGTCAAAAAATAGTTTGTATCAAGGCATGTTGTAAGGATCATAACTTCTTGCTCAAGTTGAATTAATGGGAGTTCTTGTACTTCTTAGAAAGCTTGTATATCATACTTCAACTTTTATGTTTACATTTGGTTTTGATTCATCTTGGATCATAATGAAAAATACCTCCAAAGTTAGACAAAACATGAGACAGATTCTGCCTAAAAAATTCTAAGTGTCAAAATTCCCAATCTTATGAAACCCTAACTTTATGGCCTTATAACTCAAAATCCATGCATTCTTTTGGGGGTACCTCTGTTTGAAAATCTTGTTGTATATAAGAAGAGCCATCATTTGAGCTTTGGATGGAAGAAAATGGTTTCTTGGATCACAAGTTATGGCCTTGCAAAGTTGGGTAAAAACCATTATTTTCCATAACTTAGTGAAATTTCAAGTTTCTCAAGGTTGCCCCTTTTGCAAGTAACCTCACTTTTCTTGATTTTTCTTGATTGATCATGATCCAAATCACAAGTTAACATTGTTCTTGGCTTAAAGAAGCCATGTTTGTCAAAAAATTCCAAAAGTCAAATTTGGTTTTGATCACCGTTGACTTTTTTGTATCAGATGAAACTTGAACTTTATGATCCTTTATGAAATCAAGTCCTTGGGCTAAGTCGAACCTAATGGATGGATTACAAAGGTTTTTTTGAGTGTCTTGAATCATGTCCCAAGGTTTGAGGTCATGCATTGCTCAAAAGTCAAAGGTATGGTTGACTTTTTCTCAAAAACCCTAGTTTATTGTCCAAATGAATTTGAATCCTTATATTGCTTATGAACCAAGTTCTTTGAATCAATTTAATATTGTGAATGGATCAATATGATGTACTTGAGGTCCTTAAAGTATATCTTGAGGTCTTGGCTCATGCCTTGCTCCAAAAGTCAACTTAGGGATTGAATTAGGTCAAAACTCTAATTCATGATTTTTGATAGATGCATCCTCTGAGGATATTTTGAACTTATGAATGGACTCATGAGGTTATTTTGAGCTTCTTGAATCATATGTTGAAGTATTGGCTCATGCCCAAATGAAAATTTCTCTCTGGAGGCCTTGGTCGACCAAAACCCTAATTTGGTGACACTGATGATCTTGAGACTTGATCAACTTGGAATAATGCAATCTTGTGTTAAATTCTTGATGTATAAGACCTCTTGATCCTTCATGGATGTTTGAGAGGTTTGAAAAGTTGAAGATAGTGTCAATTCTTGATTGATCCTTTGCCTGAGTGCTCTGAGAGGGTTCAAAACCCTAATTCTTGACTAGACTGAACACTCAACAATCTTTGAGAGGATTGACGAGGTATGAAAGTACATCCATATTGTGGTGATTGTTTGCACAATGATGTGAAGTATTGTGGTCAAAATTTAGGGTATGACAATTGGCTATTAGGTAATGGATTGATATCACGATGTTGAGACATATAGGAGATACGAATGAGAACACCATGTTGTAATATTAAGAGTTGAGTAAAGGAGCATATTACTGACTTATGGTTATGCATGATAAATACGTAATGATAAAATCTACCCTTAGCAAGTTTTCTTACTGTTAACACACAAATCTCCATTTTATTTTCTATTATTTATGTCATGCATCAAAACAAACTACACAACCCTTTTCTACTTAAAATCTTAAAAACTATTGAACGGTCTTTAAAACCACCAGTCTTTGTGGATACGAAAATTATAAAACTTACTATGTGCTTGCAACAAAAATGGCACCATTGTTGGGTACTGGTGTTAGTTTTTAAAGACATTGCATGGTTTTTATTACTTTAAGTATCGTTTATATTTGTTCATATATGTTCATAGTTGTACAGTTTGTTTATAGTCACTAACCTATTAACATTTTGAGTTAGTTTTGTTGTTACTTGTTTATGTGAGGTAAGGTTCATGCAGAAAAATTTTATTCGACCCTAAAATTGAAAGAGTCACATGCAAAAACATCAGTAAAAATATGAAAAAGAATTAAAAAACCAAGAGGCTAGATCTAGAAGAGTCTTAAGTCTCAAAACAAATAACCATGGTTGAAGTCGACAACAACAATAACAACAATGGAAACAACAATGGTAGCACACCATGCCACAGTAATCCAAACATCTAGCTCACCTAGCTAGAAAGAAAAGGAATATCTGACAAAGTGAAATGAAAATGGGATTGTTAGAAATGTTGTATGCTAACCCTTTTGTAAGTTTAGATCATGATGACCCATACACACGCCTCACAAAGTTCAATGAAATTGTTTACACGCTAAGAGCTCTAGAGAATCAGGAAGAAGTAGTATTCCTAAGATTGTTTCTAATCTCTCTAATTGGAAAATAAAAGGAATGGTATCAAGATAAACCCACATTAGCGATGACAAACTAGAACTTATGGGAGGAAAATTTCGTAAATATATTCTTTCATCAAATTCACGGAAGCTAAGACAACCATCGTGGTGTTTTCCCAAGGCACAACAGAAACTCTCTGTGAAGCGTGGTATAGACATAAGTCCATGCTAAGATGATGTCCAAACCAAAGTTTTGACTGCTGGACAAGTGACTTTAAGCACAAGAGATGGTGAATTTTGGTATTTAAAATTCACGATTACTTTAATAGTTTTCTTAATTACACTTAAAATTGTGTTAGTAATATCTTATGAATAGAGTAAACAACAGCGAAAACAAAAACAGTAAAAACAATAGCAGAAATTAAAGAGGGTAAGGGTTAGAAATATTGCACTAGAGAGTTATCTAGGTTCGGCCAAACATTGACCTAGTCCTCTCCCTAAGAGATCTTATTGATATTTTGACTAAAAACCTTAAGCTTTTATAGGTTATACCCATAAACCTTAATACAATCTCATCTTGATATTTTTATAGGATTATCCCAACCAAAGATAGCTTTTATCCCAGGTTATGCTAATGAATTATTTAGAGATTTTCAAGCTTATCTCAATAATCAAAATATAACTTTTTCTAGTAAAATTCCAGAAACCACAAAATAGATTTTATGACTGATTTATCACACGAACCAAACTCAATTTCCCAAGAGTCAGACTTTTAAGAATAAAAACAAGGGCAATGCTAACTTGTGCCCTAGGGGAACAAGTTAAGAAATCCACTTATAGTAAGTTTGTATTGGAAAAAACAATTAAAAAATTAATTTTATATTTTTATAAAAGTTAATGCATAATTTCCAATACAACATTTTTTAATTTAGTTCTTAACTTATGCCCCTAAGGCACAAGTTAGCATTACCCTAAAAACAATAGAACGACAATTACAAATTTTTCCTCACAAGTAATATTTCACTCAAAAGCACCATAACAACTTAAGTGAAAGAAAAAATATTTCTAGAGAGAGCAAGAGAGAAAATAGAGAGATAAATTCCCAAGAAAATGTAAAGCTTCATAAAATGATGTGAAATGAAGAGGAGTTGAACCTCCTTTAATGAAAATCTAGAAAAGGAAAAGATTCGTGGGCAAAATAAAATTGACAATCAATTTACATCTTGCTCCAATCAATTAGAAGCCCTCATAAATCGTTAATGATTGCTTAAAAGGAAAAAAAGGATATAGTTCTGTTATAAGTCATTAAGATTTAAGATGTTGTCCTAATAGTTTGGTTATTCATTTAGCTTTTCTCCAATTGATTGGCTTAACGCTTCAATCAATTGGGTGGTTTAAAAAAGTTTTTCCAATCGATTGACTTAAGTCCCCAAACGATTGTGTACTTCAAAAAAACCTTTTAAAAGATAGTGGATAGTTTCTTAATCACTAGGCTCAGTCTTGAAAACATTATTAAGATATAAAAAGGTTAGAAAAATACTTTTGTGTGTGTGTGTGTGTTTCCTTAAAACTTACGAGATGCTTCCTTACTTTTACAAAAATTTGGTCACTCATACAGACACAACCTAGTGAGTTTTCACATTTCCTCTCTTTTATTACTCTGAGGCTTCAAGATTATTTTCCTGATACATCAATCGTATAAGCACTTCAATCTTGGATCTATTTTCTTGATAAGGATTGAGATGTTTTTCTAGTTGGGTCACTATCATCAAAGAGTTAAAAGCTATTGCCAGCGACTTCAACATCAACAACTATTGCCGTCATCAAAACTTCATAAAGGATCTTTTGTAGAATTATTTTCACTATACATGCAAGCACATAGATCCAAAATTTTCCCTTTTTTGATGATGACATTGCATCTCTCAGGGAGGTGGTAAAAGAGAATCAAATAGATATATAATTGGAGTAGTTAAACTCCTTGTAAGTAGAGTTTGCACCTAAGAGAGGGGGGGGGGGGAGGTGAATTAGTTACTTTAAAAAATTTCGGTTTTTAACTTATGTCTTATTATTTTTCCAATTTAGATTCTAAGTGATGAAAGCGATAAAGTGCAGAAAAATAAAGAACACCGAGAAATATCCTGGTTTCCCTCATAATTCGAGAGTACTCCAGTCCCATTTCAACATGAAAGAGCTTTTACTATTGTTATGACTTATACAAGACAATCATAGTCTTCCTATACAAACACTAACAAAAAACACCAAGAACAATCCTCTTGGATTTACAACACACTTATTTACAACGATCTTGGACAATAAGTAAAGGCCTCTACAAGAAGATACAATCCACCTTCATATAGATCCCTCCTAGTACCAAACAATCCTTGATACTAAGGAACTTGTAACAATTACAATAGATTTAAATAAATGAAGTTTGTAGAATTCTTTAAGACTTATAACAAAGCCTTCTTCTCTTTAAAGTATGAAGATTCAAGACAAATTCTCTTTAAGTGCTCAAGATACTTTTACGATAATAATGTGAAAATGTATTTTAAAAAAACAGTATCTAAGTATGAACGTTGTGTAGAAAATAAATGTAGAGAAATTTTAATATTTGTATGAAAGAGGTGAGTGAAAAATGAAAATTTGAAATGAACTTATAGTGATTGAAGCAACCATTCAAAAGTCATGGCAATGGTTAGAGAAATTCTGAAATTCTATCAGAGAAATGATGTAAGGGATGCCATGAAAAGATATGATGAAAATGTTCATTTAAACAAAGCATTTTTCAATTCTGCTACAATATTTGTTAAATCAGTTAAACGGATACTTGACTTAACAAGTTCGTAACATTTTTCAAATACTGTTTCAGAACGGTAAAAATTGTGGCGGTTTTTTTGTGCTGTTACGACGGTTTCAAAGGCCACTGTGAGGGCAAGGTGCTTCTCATCTAGTTTCTGTTTTAATGAAGTCAACAAGTAGGATAGTCTTTAGTTTGTAATTTGGACGGTATCACTTCGTTGTCGGTCATATTGCATACAACCATTGATAATCATGTGTCTAAACATATAGGAAGGGTTCTGTACAATTTCTACATGTGCATAATCATGGTACTAGTGTTTGGTGTGCATGGCTCGTGTATTAGTTGGTCAAAATGTGCAGAAAAATTAAATTCTGAGTTTTTATAGGTCTTGAGTCGACCTAAACTATGCATGAGTCGACTCATGCATTGTTGACAATTTTCTGTGAAACCACCGGGAAAGCGCACGCTGACCCTCTCTAGGCATGCGGTCGACGTATGCTTTTGGGTTTGTCATTCTATAGTTTCAGCGTCTATGCGTCGACGCAAGGTCATGAGCGGTCGACGCATGATTAGTTGTTTTGCGTAGATATTTCCATGGGTAAGCGCCCTCCGACCCTCATCCAGCGAGCGGTCGACTCTTCGCTGGTCTGAGTCATTTTTCTGCATTCTATTGTCTCTGTTTTGCTATTATTTCATTTAGTTGGTTATTCTTGCATTATATATGGTTGGTTCATCTCATTTTATGCATAACAAGAAAAGTGAAAATATATACTGATTTTTCTCTTCATCTTCATCTTTAACCTTGTGTCCTCTAACAACTACACATAATCATTTTTGTTAGTGACGTGCATTGTGTGAAGTGATAACGTTCAGACTTAGGTGTGTTGTATCTTTGTTCTGGGTTGAGAATCAGTAGGTGTTTCTTGAATAAAACCTCTGGTTTTGTCCTCCAAGAATCCGGGTGATTTTGGGGGTTTTTGCACAAATCGGTTTCTCTACAAGGATTCAGTCGTGCGAAGGTAACTGAAGAACAGAGGGTTCGTTCAGTTTAGTAGCTACAGTCGAAGGATCATACGAGAAAGATTTGGGTTTGAATTGTGGAAGATCGAAATCGACAGAGTGAAGGTGATTTAAGAGCGGTGGGTTCTTTCAATCTAGTAGCGTGAGATGGTGATTTGTTCGACCATATTCGAAGCACTTGATTCATCTTGAATCAAGGGGAAAGAAGACTTTGCATCGACATCAAAGACGTTTGAGGGTTTGATTGTTCAGTTTTCTCTTGCACAAAAATTTGCAATATATATATATATATATATATATATATATATATATATATATATATATATATATATATATATATCTCAATTCCATGTTCAGAATTGGGGGCAGAGGTACCCTTAGCGAGGACGGTAGGGGAACTGCCTAAACAAATCGTGTTTGTTCTCTTTTTCCCTACTCTTTTACATTTTGGTATTAATCGAACTTGTGAAATATCAATTGATCAAAAATTTCTAATATAGTATAGTATAGAGCTGAAAATAAACTTGTAAAAATGATACAATCCCTTGGATTGCATTTGGCATTAGTTCTACATTCACATTAATTAGAAATTCACACTTGGAGTGTCGCACACCCCAAGTGTTCAATAAATTGATTAAGCGCAAGCTCTAAAGCACTTTGTGATTAAATTTTGGCATTCTATCTCGTTGGTAATTGGATAAATTTCAAGTAAATAAAATTTGGTTGATTGCATTGTGTTTTGTTGATTCATATATTTTTCTCTTTCGTCGCATCATTCCTAGCGATATTACGTATATCCGATCTTTTCGGTAGTGGTTCGTTGTAGACGAGTGATTCAGTGGTTGCTTCCGTAATAATTTTTAAAACCAATTTTGGAACACCATTAGCGTGTAAAAACTTGTGGGATCTTTTCAACCCCCCTTCTAGATCCTAGCCATCATCTAACAAGTGGTATCACAAGCTCCAGTTTATCTGGTGCTTCGGTAAAACTTCTTGGAAAATGGCGAACGAACCTAAAGGGGCTTATAATAGAGCTCCAATTTTTACAGGCGAAAATTATAGCTACTGGAAAGATTGTATGCGCGTGCATATAAATTCCATTGATCGGAAGATTTGGAATGTCATTTTAATTGGTCCTATGGAAATAACCATGACCGATGAAAATGGTATTGTTGTTCCCAAATCCGAAGCTCAATGGAATGAGGAGGATGAGAAAAAGTATAGCTATGACTGGAAGGCTCAGAATATTTTGATCTCCTCTTTGGGAGTTGACGAATATTATCAAGTCTCACATTGTGAAACGGCCAAAGCCATGTGGGATGCTTTACAAGTAGCCCACGAAGGCACTAATGATGTGAAAATGGCCCGAATCAACACATTAACGCAAGAGTTTGATCTTTTTTACATGAAGCAAGGGGAAACAAATTGCATGTACTTGGTAAACCGGTTCCCAACGAGGTTGCTACTAATAAAATCTTGAGGTGTCTTAACAGGGAATGGCAGCCGAAGGTCACCGCGATCAAGGAGGCCAATAATCTAGCTACTCTAGACCTCACGACATTATTTGGAAAACTCGATGAACATGAGCAAGTTCTCATCAGCTTGGAAAAACATGAGAAGAGTGTAAAGAAGGAGAAAACAAAGGAAACGGAAAAGAAGTTGATTGCTCTTAAGACTTCTTGTTCAAAGTCCACATCTCAAGAGCAAAGTGATAATGAAACCAACAATGATGAAGATGATGATTCGATTGATGACATGGGGCTATTTGTGAAAAGATACAATAGGTATGTTCGAAAGAATGAAACTCAACACTCGGATAAAAATCTCATCAAATTTAGAAGCCAATCAAAAAATGAAGGCAACAAGAGTGGCAAGTTGAAAGGACCTTGTTACAACGGTGGAAAATCCGGGCACTACAAGCCGGATTGTCCATCACTTAAGAAAGACAAAGACAAGGATAAGGATAAGAGTCGCCAACACAAGAAGTCAAACAAATCTAGACGAGCATACATCGCTTGGGAGACCGATAGCGAGTCGGAAAAAGATGACAGCTCAAGTGACGAAAGTGAATCCATCAATCTATGTCTTATGGCACATCGAAACAAGAAGAAAGAGGTAAAACACTCTAAATACGACCACTCCAATAATATGTCTCATTTAGAATTACAAAAAGCTTTTGATATGTTGCACCATGAGGCTAATGAAGCTTTTCAACGCTTAGCCTCGAACAAAAAGATTTTTTCATACTTGGAGAAAAAGGTTTTCGATTCCGAAAAGGAATTGGAAGTTCTTAAAAACTCCATGGTGGATACATTAAAAGCTAAGATTAATGAGAATAAGTGTCCATGGTTTAATTGGGGATGTGATACTTGTCATATTTGGCAAAAAGAGGTGAGAACCCTTAAGGCCAAATTAGACAAGGCTCTAAAGCCTAAAGTTACGTTTTCTATTGATCGATCACATTATCGAGAAAGTATGAATAATCTGTATCAAAGGTATACGTATGTGATTTGAGATAGAGATAGTAAAGGTAAATCTCAAATGAACCGTAATTGCCTATATTGTTACAAACCTGGTCATACTATTGCTAAATGTCGTTTTAGAAGATTTCTTGTTCCAAAAGGCATTTATCAATGGTTGCCCAAATGCAATCCTGGTTTCACTCACCATAAAGGACCCAATAAGAATTGGGTACCTACTTTCCCTTGATTGACTTTGTAGGTACAAAGTCTTGAGACCACCGAAGGAAGATGGGTTCTGGATAATGGCTGCTCAAGACATATGACAGGAGACATATCTCTTTTCATCGACTTTGTGGCGAAGAAAAAGGGATTTGTTACCTACCGAGACAACAACAAGGGACAGATTCTCGGCAAAGGTAGTGTAGGTAACCCCTCATCTACTACTATCTCTGATGTGCTTCTTATGGAAGGTCTTAAACATAACCTTTTAAGCATTATAAAGTATCTTTTTCGAAGGATTGTTGCATAGTTGAAGATAGTGACAAAAAGGATGTGTTTAAGGGCTTGAGGGTGAATAATGTCTATATGCTAGAGTTAAATGAGGTATCGTTGAATGGAGACAAGTGTCTAGTCACTATGAATGAAGATTCATGGTTATGGCATAGACGGTTGGCTCATATCAATTTTGATTTGCGTAACAAAATAGTCTCTAAAGACCTAGTCATCGGTTTGCCCAAAATCAAATTCAGAAAGGATCACCTTTGTGATGCTTGTCAAATGGGGAAGCAAACAAGGATCTCATTCAAATCTAAAAACATCATTTTAACTATGAGACCCCTTGAGCTCCTCCATATGGACCTCTTTGGACCATCTAGGATCAAAAGCCTAGGTGGTAACTATTATGGTTTTGTAATAGTCGATGACTTTTCTCAATTTTGCTGGACTATTTTCTTAGCAAACAAGAGTGATACCTTTTCGGCCTTTGAAAGATTTGCTAAGTTATCTCAAAACAATTTAAACATGAACATTGTGTCAATTAGAAGTGGTCATGGGGGTGAGTTTGAAAATCATTTGTTTGAAGAATTTTGTGAATCCCATGGAATTGATCATCATTTTTCCGCACCACGTACCCCTCAACAAAACGGGGTTGTGGAACGTAAAAATAGAATTTTGGTTGAATTAAGAAGGACTATGATCAATGAAAGTGGACTTCCAAAATACTTTTGGGCCGACACCATAAGTACGGCTTGTTACGTTTTGAATAGGGTGCCCATTCGGCCTATTCTAAACAAGACACCGTATGAGCTTTTAAAAGGGCGAAAACCCAATATCTCTCACCTTCACGTTTTTTGTTGCAAGTGTTTCGTGTTGAACAATGGTAAAGAGACACTTGGTAAGTTTGATACCAAAGCCAACGAGGGTATTTTTCTTGGATACTCTCAGTCAAGTAAAGCATATATGATTTATAATAAGAGGTTACATATTGTTGAAGCATCGGTACACGTTACTTTTGATGAGTCTTATCCAAAAAATGTTGGAGAAGGTAGTTCTTTTCATGGTGTAGGTGTATCTTCAGAAGACATACTCAAGGACACTGATAAAGGAACTGATCAGCCTAAAGCAGTGCGTATTGAGGAGGAAAAAGATCACCAACCTATGAAGAGTGAGGAGGATCATCCAACTAATGAAGATGACCTTCCTCCAGTATGGAAGTCTTCCAAAGACCATCCTATAGACAACATCATCAGTGACATCTCTAAGGGAGTAATCACCCGCTCTAAACTTAGTAACTTCTGTTATTACTCCGCTTTTGTGTCACAAGTTGAACCTAAAAACGCAAAGGAGGCGTTACTCGATGAGCATTGGTTTTTATCAATGCAAGATGAACTAAATCAATTCAGGAGAAATGAGGTTTGGGACCTTGTCCCCCCTCCGCGAGGTCATCGAGTAATCGACACCGAAGGGTGTTTAGGAATAAACTTGATGAAAATGGAGTTATAACTTGAAACAAAGCGCAGCTTGTAGCACAAGGGTATAACCAAGAGGAAGGAATCGATTATGAGGAAACTTATGCGTCGGTTGCCCGACTCGAGGCTATACGCCTTTTACTGGCTTATATTTGCACTAAAAATTTCAAACTATTTCAGATGGATGTTAAAAGTGCTTTCCTTAATGGATATATCAAAGAAGAGGTTTATGTAGCCCAACCTCCTGGGTTTGAATCCCATGAATATCCCGATCATGTCTACAAACTTAAACGTGCTTTGTACGGACTTAAACAAGCCCCTAGGGCTTGGTATAAACGTCTAAGAAAATTTTTACTTGATCAAGGGTATTCAAGAGGCAAGGTTGACACAACCCTCTTTATTAAACGTCAAGGAAAACACTTAATTTTGGTACAAATTTATGTTGACGAAATCATCTTCGGGTCTACTAACATGTTCTTGGCCAGGGAGTTTTCTAGTTTGATGCAGGGGGAGTTTGAAATGAGCATGATGGGGGAGCTCAACTATTCCCTATAATTTCAAATCAAATAACTCGAAGAGGGCACGTTTGTGAGTCAAACAAAATATTGTCTTGAGCTTCTCAAACGTTTTGACATGGTAAACTGCAAGGCAATAGATACTCCGATGCCTACTTGTGCTAATCTTGATCGTGATGAAAATGGTAAGGATGTAGAGGTAAAGAAGTATAGATGTATGATTATATCTCTTCTTTATCTTACCGCATCACGACCCGACATTATGTTCAGTGTATGCATGTGTGCAAGGTATCGAGCACGTCCCAAGGAATCTCACTTAAAAGTTGTTAAGCGCATACTTCGATACCTCTCCGGTACTCCAAAGTATGGGCTTTGGTATTCCAAGGGTAGTGTTTGTTCCTTAGTTGGCTATTCCGATTCTGACTTTGTCGGGTGCAAATCGGATAGGAAAAGCACTAGTGGCACTTGTCTTTTTTTCGCAAATTCCTTGGTGAGTTGGCTTAGCAAGAAACAGATTTCGGTTGCCTTGTCAACAGCCGAGGCGGAATACGTTGCCGCCAGCAGTTGTTGTGCTCAAGTCCTATGGCTTAAGCAATAATTGCTCGATTTCAATTTAAAACTTGAGCGTAATCCTATTCTATGCGACAACACTAGTGCTATTAACCTAACTAAGAACCCCGTATTGCATTCACGCACCAAGCATATCGAAATACGTCATCACTTCCTTAGGGATCATGTAGAGAAAGGTAATGTGGTCTTTGAGCATGTTGATACTAAAAATCAACTTGTTGATATCTTTACAAAACCACTAGCTACAGAGTCTTTCTTTCACATCCGTAGGGAACTAGGCGTTCTCGACATCTCGGATCGTGTTTGATATTTCTTCAATATACTAGCTCTTCACACACACACACACACACACACACACACACACACACACACATATATATATGCTTGTTTATGTTTCGACTAACAATGCAAAGAATTATTGAGCTATATGTGAGGGCTCTCATCGTCAATCATGATTATGTTAATATCGTTCCTCTTCATAAGTTTCTCTTAAATATATGTACCATGTTAAGTGTTAAAAATGATGTTTATTACACATTTAAGCATATATTTTTCATTTGAATGTTTGATTTTTGTGTTAGCATGTTTATTTATCATGTATTTGTGCATAAGTATGTAAAAACTTGAATTTTTCCATTTTTTGCTTGGTTGAGTCGACCAAAGCGTGTCATGGGTCGACTCAAGAATGGTCCAATTTTTCAAGAGAAGGCATGGGTCAGCGCGCGGCTTCCTACGGTCGATGCATCCCAAGATTTTTTTTTAAATTTTTTAAATTTTTGTTCAGCGTGCACCGACGCATGACATGCGTAGGTCGACGCATCGCTGACAAACCCAGATTCTCTCTTTCTTGGGAAGGCGCGCACCTTTTCAATGTCCTGAAAAGTTACTACATGAAATTAATACATTTTATTCTTTTCATTTGCATGTCATAATTTCTGATTTCTTAGTCTTCTCATCTCCTCCCCTTTCAAACTTCCTTCTTCAAACTCCATTATTACCACATTCATCAAAACCCACAAAGATTCAATCCACAAAGTCTTTAAAAGGGGGTTTTTTGTTTCACTTTGGAATCAAGATTATCTCCATTCATCATCATCTGTGCACTATTCATCATCACCTCACTGTTCATCTTCTTCATCACATTGCTCAACAATGGCTTCTCAAAGAGTAACTGGAAAAAGGTCTACCAGAGCATCAACATCAAGTGCTGAACCCTCTTCAACACTGGTAAATGCTTTATCCTCACTCTCTGATGCATTATCTGAGACTTTTCACAGCGACTTCCAAAACCGCTCCGTTATTAGACAATATGCATACTACCCTCTGAGAGCGCCAGATTATCATTTCACAGAGGTCATTGAAATGCTGAATGTTTAGAAATTTAATGAATTTCTGGAATGTGACGATAAGTATAATGGAGACCTGGTGCGATTGTTCTATAATGGAATTCAGGATAAGTTCACAGGTACGTATTTTAAGTATTCTCTGGATAAAAAGACATATTCTATGGATGCCGATGTATGGAATAGCCTATTTAAGTTGGAAACTAACGATCTTCCCGAAGTGACTGATACTAAATTTGTCAACAACTATGAGTTTAAATCTGCACTAAACTCAATGATGCGTGAGCCATATCCGGACAGCATTGTGAACAGCGATCTATTTCCCAAAACTGTTACAACGGTTCATCTAAACTTTGTCAATCGTATTTTGCAATGGATTGTCGCTCACATTTTACGGCCGAAGAAATGAGGGTTTTCTAGGGTCGATCAAGCAGAGGTTTATTTAATCTATCTACTGAAGAACAAGATCTGCATCAACTGGCCATACTTCTTTACATATCGAATGTTTGCACTACGGGGTTCTACAAGAGGTACCTCTTTATGTTATGTGTCGTGTATTCAGTGCATTTTGAATAAGGCTGGGATAAAGGTTTCGGGCATTCGTTATATCTCTATTTCATCTGAGCATGAGTTCCAACAAAAGACCCTGACTATGATGGGATACTTTTGGGATCCTGTCTCCAAGGAGTATGAATTCAGACCCAAAGTAACTCACCCTCAGTATGAGGTTCCTTATGACTAAGCTGTTGCGGAAGACAATGTGCAGGAGGATCAAGCTGGCAACAACATACCCACTGACGTCAACATGATGGATGAAGACAATGTGGAATGGATGGGTTCCTCTCCACAGCGTGATCCTTATGAAAATCAAGGTTGGGGAGAATGGCAACACACTGGTTGGACATCTCTTGGTGCTGCCTATGTTCCTCCCACCTATGGTTGGCAACAACAAGATGAATACGAATGGCAAGAAACTGCTTCCTTAAACCACACAGCCACAGCAACAGGACACTGAAAAATCCTTGCCATGTTGAATCAGATGCAGTTGGACAAGAGGAATTCATGAACTTACAAGAAGAGAGGTATACAGCTCAGGAGGAGAGGTTCACTTCTTTTTCAAATCAGTTGGACACACACACTCAGAACTTCGACCAGTTTGCGGATGCTACAATGAACAAGTTTACAGCTTTGGATAATACACTTGAACTTTAAACTCGGAATCTGACCAACAGTTTAGGAGTTCTTAATCGAGCTATAATTAAACTGAATCAGTACTTAGAGAAACAGCCGCTCCCTCCACCACAAGGACATCACTTCCGTGGCAGAGGCCATCAATTTAGGGGGAGGATACCACGAGACTTAGGATCATCTTTTAAGTGCATGTTATATTTTGTGTTTTGATTATATGACTTGTTCTTTTCTTGCATGATGTTTTGGTTTCTTGCTTTCATTTTGGACTATGTTACCATTTGCACTATTATGGAATGAATTATGTTTGCATCTAGTGTGCCGTATTTATCCGCTTTTATTCTCGCATTAACTTCATTATATGTGGATGAATGTTAGTGTATCTGTTTTGCAAATTGTTGAGTGGATCTTTACATATTATGATGCTCTATCTTTGACCACCTTCTATTTCTCTTTTTAATGTTGTCAAAGGGGGAGAAGGATACATCTATACTAGCAGCAGATATTAAACTATACTAACTGCAGAAATTGGATTTTTAAAGACCTCACAAAGATAGGGGGAGTCTTTAAATTACAAATCAAGATAAAGACAGAAAATGTTGCCATCATAAAAAAGGGGGAGTATGTGAGGGCAAGGTGTTTCTCATTTAGTTTCTATTTTAATGACTTCAACAAGTAGGATAGTCTTTAGTTTGTAATTTGGACGGTATCACTTCGTTGTCGGTCATATTGCATACAACCATTGATAATCATGTGTCTAAACATATAGGAAGGGTTCTATACAATTTCTACATGTGCATAATCATGGTACTAGTGTTTGGTATGCATGGCTCGTGTATTAGTTGGTCAAAATGTGCAGAAAAATCAAATTCTAAGTTTTTATAGGTCTTGAGTCGACCTAAACTATGCATGAGTCGACTCATGCATTGTTGACAATTTTCTGTAAAACCACCGGGAAAGCGCACGCTGACCCTCTCTAGGCATACGGTCGACGTATACTTTTGGGTTTGTCATTCTGCAGTTTCAACGTCTATGCATCGATGCAAGGTCATGAATGGTCGACGCATGATTAGTTGTTTTGCGTAGATATTTCCACGGGGTAAGCGTCCGCCGACCCTCATCCAGCGAGCGATCGACTCTTCGCTGGTCTGAGTCATTTTTCTGCATTCTGTTATTTCTATTTTGCTGTTATTTCATTTAGTTGGTTATTCTTGCATTATATATGGTTGGTTCGTCTCATTTTATGTATAACAAGAAACGTGAAAATATATACTGATTTTTCTCTTCATCTTCATCTTCAACCTTGTGTCATTTTTGTTAGTGTCGTGCATTGTGTGAAGTGATAACGTTCAGACTTAGGTGTGTTGTATCCTTTGTTCTGGGTTGAGAGTCAGTAGGTATTTCTTGAATAAAACCTTCGGTCTTGTCCTCCAAGAATCCGGGTGATTTTGGGGGTTTTTGCACAAATCGGTTTCTCTACAAGGATTCAGCCGTGCGAAGGTAACTGAAGAACAGAGGGTTCGTTCAGTTTAGTAGCTACAGTCGGAGGATTGTACAAGAAAGATTTGGGTTCGAATTATGGAAGATCAAAATCGACAGAGTGAAGGTGATTGAAGAGCGGTGGGTTCTTTCATTCTAGTAGCGTGAGACGGTGATTTGTTCGACCAAATTCGAAGCACTTGATTCATCTTGAATCAAGGGGAGAGAAGACTTTGCATCGACATCAAAGACGTTTGAGGGTTTGATTGTTCAGTTTTCTCTTGTACAAAAATTTACAAACAAAAAAATATATATATCTCAATTCCATGTTCGGAATTGGGGGCAGAGGTACCATTGGTGAGGACGGTAGGGGAACTGCCTAAATAAATCGTGTTTGTTCTCTCTTTCCCTACTCTTTTACGTTTTGGTATTAATCGAATTGTGAAATATCAATTGATCAAAAATTTATGACATAGTGTAATATAGAGCTGAAAATAAACTTGTAAAAATGATACAATCCCTTGGATTGCATTTGGCATTAGCTCTACATTCACATTAATTAGAAATTCACACTTGGAGTGTCGCACACCCCAAGTGTTCGATAAATTGATTAAGCGCAAGCTCTAAAGCACTTTGTGATTAAATTTTGTCATTCTATCTCTTTGGTAATTGGATAAATTTCAAGTAAATAAAATTTGGTTGATTGCATTGTGTTTTGTTGATTCATATATTTTTCTCTTCCGTCGCATCATTCCTAGCGATATTACGCATATCCGATCTTTTCGGTAGTGGTTCGTTCTAGACGAGTGATTCAGTGGTTGCTTCCGTAATAATTTTTAAAACCAATTTTGGAGTACCATTAGCGTGTAAAAACTTGTGGGATTTATTCAACCCCCCTTCTAGATCCTAGCCATCGTCTAACAACCACAATTTACCAAAAACAGAATGTTTGAAAAAATTGAAAATTTGTCTAAGTATTTGAACCAATCTTATGCAACATCTATTGATTTATCCAAGTCAATATATTATATTTGAAAGTGATTTAATATGGTTCAAACATGAAAAATAATTTTTCCAATGCAAGATAATCAATATTTTGAGTACTAAGAATGTTTTAGTCAAGAATTTCATATACCTAAAAGTTTGATCAATCCAATCTTACAAGTGTAGTCAAGTGTTATGCATTTCTTCTTTCTCATTCTTTGATCATATCATTATTGAGCTTGTCTTTATCAATGAGCTTGTCTTCATCAAAACACATTGAAAGCTTGTCTTCACATTCTCCCCCCTTTTGATGATGACAACCATGAAAATTATGAAGTATTGAGAAATATAATTTGTTGAATCATGGACATGATATTGAAATCTTTATATATTCTTGAGATCATGAGAATACTCCCCCTTAATTTAATATCCATATATTTGAGATAAAATCCCCTTAAATTTGACAATCCATGCTTTCTTTGATTTTTCCTAAAAAATATAAGTGTACAAGCATGCAAAAAATATATGTTTGTTCTCCCCCTTTGGCATTATCAAAAATAAGGGAAAAAAATATGTGAAAGAGTATTTGAAAGTATACATAAATGATGAACACAAATAATATAACACATATAATAACATCATAAAATCAATGAGATCAAATAATGAAAATACAATCATGTAAATAAAGAACTTACTTATAAATTAATTTTAATAAAGAAGAATACATGTACCTTGTGATAATTTATGAGATGTTGTGACTTTATTCAGATGGAACTTTCAAGAGTCTTGACTTGATTTAATATCACTTTCACTTAGTATACCAAGATCTCTTCGAATTTTGTAAAATGCGTCCCGAGGAAGCGGATTTGTGAAGATGTCTGCTAGTTGATTTTGAATATTAATGAAGGAAATTTCAATGTCACATTTTAAAAAATGATCCCTTAAGAAGTGATGTCTAATATCAATGTGTTTAGTTCTTGAGTGCATAATTGGATTCTTTGAAATATTTATTGCACTAGTGTTGTCGCATTTGAGAGAGATGCTTCCTAGAATCACACCATAGTCATAAAGTTATTGCTTCAACCAAAGTATTTGTGCACAGCAACTATCGGCGGTGATATATTCTGCTTCTGCAGTGCTAAGAGCCATACTTGCTTGCTTTTTGCAAGACCAAGAGACTAAGGCATTTCAAAAAATGTGACATGTTCAGCTTGTGATTTTCCTGTCTGTCTTACATCCTGCATAATCTGCATCAGAGAAACCAACAAGACTACATACACTACCTTTGAGGTACCATAAACCGACATTGGATGTTCCTTTGAGATACTTCATTATTCTCTTCACAGCGGTGAGATGAGATTCCTTTGGACAAGCTTGAAATCGTGCACATAAACATACATTAAACATAATATCAGGTCGACTAGCCGTTAGATATAATAAAGAACTGATCATACCTTGATATTTAGTGATATCAATTGGAATTCCGAATTCGTCATGATCAAGATATGTGCCAGATCCCATTGAAGTTGCTATATCTTTGCAAGTATTCATGTCAAATCTTTTGAGAAGCTTTTTACAATACTTAGATTGATTGATGAATATCACATTCTTTGTTTGTTTGATTTGCAACCCAAGGAAGTAGTTCAACTTACCCATCATGGACATCTCAAATTCTCCTTGCATGATAGATGAGAATTCTTCACATAGGGATTCATTTGTTGATCCAAATATGATGTCAACTACATAGACTTGTACTAAGATAGTATGATGGTTAATTCTTTTGATAAAAAGAGTAGTATCAACTTTACCTTTTTCGAAACCGTGTTCGCATAGAAAATTACTTAACCTATCATACCACGCCTTGGTGCTTGCTTCAATCCTTACAAGGCCTTTTTGAGTTTGTACACATGATTAGGATGTTTGAAATCTTCAAATCCTGGAGGTTGACTTACATAAACTTCTTCAAGTATGTAATCGTTTAGGAATGCGCTTTTAACATCGGTACAACTGAAAATTCAAAGAACAAACATATGCTAACAATAATCTAATTGCTTCTAGTCTAGCAATAGGGGTAAATGTTTTCTCATAATCTATACATTCCTCCTGATTATAGACTTGGGCTACTAATCTTGCCTTATTCCTAATAATAATACCATTTTCATCTAGATTATTTTTAAAGATCCATTAAGTTCCTATAATATGTTTACCTTTTGGTCTAGGAACTAAATACCAAACTTGATTTCTTTCAAACTGATTTAGTTCCTCTTGCTTTGCTAGAATCCATTGGTCATCATCTAAGACATCTTTAAATTTAGAAGGTTCAATTTGTGAGACAAACGCCGTGTTGAGTGTCATACCCCAAATTTTGACCACTAAGATTTCCCATCATTGTGCAAATCATCATCACAATATGGATGAACCATCATGCCTCATCAAAAGCCTCAAGGGTTGTTGAGCATTCACTACAATCAAAATTAGGGTTTCAAGCCCTCTCTGAGTGCTTAGACAAAGGATCAATCAAGGAATGACATGATCTTCAACTTGTCTAGCCTCTCA
This sequence comes from Lathyrus tuberosus, assembly GCA_022829125.1. Classification (NCBI taxonomy): domain Eukaryota; kingdom Viridiplantae; phylum Streptophyta; class Magnoliopsida; order Fabales; family Fabaceae; genus Lathyrus; species Lathyrus tuberosus. Next base: position 5,711,977 of record JALAZF010000278.1, on the reverse strand, counting down.
AACATTCACAATGGATCAAAAGGACTCCCACTTCAAGGATTAAGCACAAGGTTGCTCCCTTCTAGGTGGATCAAGCTTCAAGATCGCCAGTGTCACCAAATTAGGGTTTTGGTCAACCAGGGCCTCCAGATGGAAATTTTTCATCTGGGCACAAGCCAATGACCCAAAACATAACCTAATATACTCCATGGAACTTCATGCACCCATTAATCAAGTCAACTTTGCCTCTGAAGGATGCATTAATCAAAAATTAGGAATTAGGGTTTCTTGACCTAATTCACCCCTAAGTTGACTTTTGGGGCAAATCATGAGCCAAGACCTCAAGAGCGGGTTTGAGGGTCTCTAATGAACTATATTGATCCATTTGGAACAATGGATTAATCCAATAAGTTTGAGCAACAAGTCTCGATTTCATCTGCACCACAATTAGGGTTTTAAGGGGAAAGTCAACTGTAACTTTGACTTTTGACCAGGACATGCTCCCAAACCCTAGGACATGCCTCAATATACCCTATGACACCCATGGAACATGTCCATCAAGTTTGATTTAGGTCAAGGACATGATTTCCTGAAGAATTGCACAGTTTAGAATTCATCTGATAAAAAGTCAACTGTGCACAAAAGTCAACTTTGACTTTTTGAGATTTTTCACCAAAATGGATTTTTAACCCTAAAATGATGTTAATGTATGATTTGAATCATCATTCATCAAGAAAAATCAAGAAAAGTTGGATAACTTGTAAAAGGGGTAACCATAAAAACTTAGAAAATTTTCTAAGTTAAAAATAAAGTGGCAAGGGTACCAATTTTGAAGGATCATAACTCCTAAACCACAAAGCCATTTTTCCTCATCCAAAGATGGATTTGTAGCCCTCATTACCCTCTACAAAAACTTCAACTAGACCTAAGTCTAATTCATTAAGGATTTTGAGTTATGGAGTGATCAAAATGGCTGAAAAATGAAAATGTCACTTTTTCCAACACTTAGTGAAATTTTCACTAAGTCCAAATCTGCCTTCATTTTTTTTCCAAATGTAGGGGGATTTTTCACTTGGATTCAAAAGAGATCAAAACCAAACATGTTCAAACAGTTGTTGTATCATGTAAGGGCTTTCCAAAATGGCCAAGAACATTGCCAAATTCCATTTGGGCTATGAGTTATGACATTGGCAAGTTGCCTTGCAGAAATCTGCCAAGGCAAGGCAGAATTTGCATTTTTGGTCAATTTGCCAAAATCAGCCAAATCCAAATGCTCCTATCCACTTGGACACCTCAGGGGATTGAATCTAAATGGGACAATCACTTAGCCAAGCCTCCAAAGTCTTTGGAACAAGAAATAGCATGTTGAACCTAGAATGGCCAAAATATGGACAAGACTTCAATTTTGGAATGAGGCATTCAATGGAAGCATCAAGGTGGTATGGACTGAGCCATTCTTAACTGAATTCAGTCAAGACTTATCCAAGACCAAGGGAACCACAGCCCTGTGCCCTAACCTCTAGTCAATGGCTAGAGGAGACTTGGATTTCCATTGGACAACATTGGCCAAACCTCTGCTGCAGTTGCCATTCACTGTGGATCCCAAAACAAACTTGCTCTACTATAAATAGAGCTCAATTGTGATCAGTTTGAGTACACCAAAGCCATCAAACAGATGCCTTCCTCAAAATCTCTTCTTTCACCTCAAATTTGCCTTCCAAAGCAAGTAATTCTGAGTTTCTGAGTTAGAAAGCAATTCCATCACAATCAATCACACACACACCTCATATATATCATATGTAAGCTGTGCAAACTATCACAAGTGACCTGTAATCACAAAATCACAAAGTCACATCTCAAAACCTCAAAATAGGCCTTTTGGTGCATTTTTCAAGCAATGTCTTGATTCAGTCACTTTCCAAACCAGATAAAACCTCAAACACACTCCAAATATCATCCTTGAACTGTCCCAAATGGTTCCCCCCATCTGGAACACCATTTGAGAGAGTTGCTATTTTGGTCACTTTTAACCCCTTTTGCAAGAAAGGGACAATTTGTGTTTTTGCATGTACCAGCCAATTCCAATTATCCTAAAAGCATCCTAGGGATCATTTGAGGTGGTTCAAAGCATAAAACCATATCTGGAGCAAGAGGTTTGGCAGATTGCAGAGAAAACTCCAAAATCCCAAAGAAGGGTAAGCCTCTCAACTTGCCCTCACCAAAACATATGTGCATTTGAAGTCCACTGAGTATGCATCTCTTATACATGTCATATGTGTTTTGTTTGTGCCAATTGATCATGTAATTCATGCCTGTATCAAAGTGTAGCATAGAAAATGCAATTATAGGCCATTTTCAAAACCACTATCGGGTTTTGAGGAGGGAGTGTGATCTAAAAAAACCACCACCACCATTGGATTCCTTGTGAAATTCTGGCCCAGATACATATAAATTTTGTCTCCAACCATTAGGAATTAAGAAAGTTATGACCTTCACGTTTTTGAGCCAAAACTTGCCTTGGTCAAGCCAAAACCAAGGCATGACTTGTATATTTGTTGTTTTGTTTCAAGCAATGGATGTATCACCACCCCAGTGGTAAGGCGCGCGCCTTGTATGCTTAAGGTCGTGGGTTCAAACCCCACCTATGTCATTTTGTGATTTTTCAAGTTTTTGCTATTTTTCCAACTATTTTCATGTTTTGTTAATTATTTGGGAAATTAATAACTCTTTCAATTTTAATTATTTTTTATTGGTTCTTTTTGCAAAAAATCACAAAAATGTTGAAATATTTTATTCCACAAAAAAATTAAGTTTATATTATTTATTTAATATAATTAGTATTTTTGTGAATAAATTCATTTTTTATTTGTTTTTAAACATTTTGAAATGAATATTCATCTTGAAAAGTCAAGACCAAATGAGTTTTAATATCTCTTGTGATTTATACCTCATTTTTCAAACCTTAAACAAAAATCACAAGTGGTTTATTCAAACCTATTTGGTATTTTTCATTTGATTTTCTTTAAATATTTACTTTTAAAGAATAAAATTAGGGTTTCTTTGATTTTCACTCAAACAAATCATTTTCAAACACTCATGGGCCTCTAATAGAGTGTAAGACCCAATCCTTTTTTTGACCAAATCATTTTGGGTCTCAGTGTATTGTATAAGTCCCGATACCGTAAAAAACAAATGGCGCGATCGTCGCCTTTTCAAAATAACCCTGGGCCTACCCTCGAGTAGTAAGACCCATTTCTTTTCTTAAAATACACTTGGGCCTCTAATAGAGTGTAATACCCAACCCCCTTTTAACCAAAACAATTTTAGGCCTCACTTATTGTATAAGTCCCTTCGCGTTAAAAGAAAACCTCGGCGCGATCGCCATTCTTTAACGAAAAATCATCTGGGCCTACCCTCGTGTTATAAGCCCCACTCTTTTTCTTTAAACTTTTTAGGCCTCTTGAGAGAGTGTGAGACCCATCCCTTTGTACAGAAAACCTTTTTTGGGCCTCAGTCACTTGTATAAGTCCCTCTGTACAAATTCAAATAGTGTAATCACTGATAAAACCCTGGGCCTCTCCTTGAGCTGTAAGCCCTAAATCTTTCTTTTTTAAAGCACTTTCTCCTTTGATTTTGAATATACTATTGTTTTTAATCTTTCTTTGTTGAACAACTAACCAAAAAGCATGGAAGCTCTACAACCGAGTAAGTGGTTATTGCTTTCATTTACCGCTTTCATATACATATAACTGTATTGTGGGGTTGTTTCGCTGTAAGTCTTCTTTCATAAATTCATATCAACTGTGTAATAATAGTATAGATATTTAGAGTTTCCCCGGCAACTACGTCTAGAACTAGGTGACACCGTTTCGTTTATTCGTAGAAATAGACAACTAGATCCCCAATAAGATCACCAGATACAGTCTTCTCTTCGGCTATCCTCATTAGGAATTGTCAAGAAACTCTACTCCCAAAGATGAATGTATTCTCCGTGAATGGCATCTTTGAGTTTCTTCCAAATTCTCAAACTTTCCTGACTTGATCTATTCCTTGTGAATAGCTTGCCTTGAATTTCTCAGGGTTTGGGGACCCATCGGCTTCTTAAAAGCAACCGGCCTCCTCTTGGGCATCGTACAAGGACTCACAGGCTTCCTAAAAGCAACCCCACCTCCTCTTGGGCTTAATACAAGGGCCATATGGCTTCTTAGAAGTATTCACAACCTCATCTTAGGCTTCATATAATGATCTCTTCCTTCGGGAATGATAGCCTCCTCTTGGGCTTCGTACAAGGACCCGTCGGCTTCTTAAAAGCTTCCAGCCTCCTCTTGGACTTCGTACAAATTGTCCCGACGACCTCCTAGAGGTATAGGAACAGAACTTAATCATCTTCATAGAACAGTCCTTTTAAGAGTCTACTACTGTTTCTCAAAACATAGTACAAAAGATAAAACCCTAGACTTGGACAGTCTAACCTCCTTGAGTCTCAAAGACATTCTCAAGCACTCCTTCAAGAATAGGAAGGAAACCCGCAGACTCAGACAGTCTCAATACCCTTCGGATTTCCCACTTCCTTAAAGAACAGGAATAACCCGGATCCTTGAATCAAATCCTTGAGTACAGTGTTGCTCATATAAGAACTAATTTTCTCTTTGAAATTAGTATATTGGACCTGTCACTTAATTGAATAATCACCATAGCCTCCTCTTGGACTTTGTACAATGATTCTCCCCAGTGGAGTCAAACAACGTTTAGTCTCTCTCTCAGGCTTTGTACAAGACACATAAGAGACTCCCTCGTTGAGTCAATCACCCATTTCGCCTCCATCTCGGGCTTTATACGAGATACAAAAAGGTTCTTATTGTGCCAAACAAATTTTAGCCTCTCTCTCGGGCTTTGTACGAGACACCAAAAAACTCTCTTGTTGAGTCAAATAGCCTCCATCTCGGGCTTTATACAAGATACCAAAAGACTCCATCGTCGAGTCAAAACCTTTTAGCCTCTCTCTCGGGCTTTATACGAGACACATTTTAGCCTCCTCTTAGGCTTTGTATAAGAAAACCACTGGTTGATCCAATCAACCTTTTAGCATCAAAACTGTGCCTCGTTCACAGTACACAAACATCAACAACTTCTTCCCCCTCATCTAATCGCTGTAAGCGGCAAGCCTCTGGATCATCTACATCCATGCCACTGTCCCTCTTTTAGCGTGAGAAATTCCTAAGGAAAGATAGCATTGCTCTACACTGAGTTAAAGTCTTCTCCTTCAGGTTAAAATCCCCTATAAAGGAAATTATGGCATTGTCGGATTCACACATCCCGGTTAAAGTAATTCTCCTTTATAAACAGTTGTGACATACAACCCCCTCTTTAGAGATGAAAAATTCTCTCTAAAGTCAACACCCTTCAGCTTCACATCTTGGGCTTTGAACAAGATACAAACCACCTTTCGCTTCACGTCTTGGGCTTTAAACAAGACACCAAAAACAACCATTTCCTCCCATAGAATAGGAGGAACTACGAACGCTCTGATTTCCCTGTTTCGGTAAACGGGAATACGTAGGCATAAGATTGAAAGAAAAGATCTTAGCGAGCACACTAAACAAAAAACCTAAATCCTATACTCTCACATCAAAAAGCATCAGTCCTAACATCCTAATCCTTGTTCCCTGCCAGAAACATTCTATCAAGATAAAAAGAAAGAAACCGTATTGGCAAAAATACAAATAACCAGTACAAAGGCCCCCCCACATTGATCGCATCCGTAACCTAACAGACTGCTGTTTAAACTCAGTATGCAAAGCAGGGTTAATTGGAGACATCTATTTCCCTTCCTTCATTAGCTTTAATAGGATAAAAAATGAATCGACATGTAGTAAGCTCAACCGCAGAGAGCGTTAGCGCTTAAGAACCGCGTCCAAAATCGCTCGCTACAGAAAAATGGCGCCCACCTTGGGGCCCGTCTCTGTTTTTCTTCTTCCTTTTCACCTCTTGTGAGAATACCACAGATTGGGGCTTCCGCCAGGGAACCCGTTTTCTGTCAGGAACTTAGGATTCATAGCTTTAAAGGTCTAGGATGTTTAGGACAAATATATATACTGCTTTTCCTAATTACTATACGTGTTTATTTTTCTGCTAATGGGAATGCGTGTGATGCCGCATGTGGAAAGATTGAGTATACACTTAAGATAAGTGATGGCGACGAGGTCGACCATCAACCTCAGTGGAGGCTGACCAATGCAACCCATTCTCTCACCCAGACAATGGGTCGATTATTAAGTCTGAGAAGCTGAGGAGCCAAACCCTTTCGTAGTGCGGAAACTATCGGGAATAGTTGTTACGCGATACTACTCTCATTTGAGGCTGGTGATCTATTCTTGGTGAATGGAACTTACTCTAAGATTGCTCTACAACTCATTGGCGATCCGCTTGTTGTTTTGCTTTCCTGGGAGGAGCTGATGATAATGAGTACAGGTACAAAAATCACCCTAGTATAAACCTTTGGGGATGGGTAGAGCCTTGACTTCATGACAACGACCCTTTGACCCCATGTTTTTTCTATGTTTTTGTGTGCTACATTCATGCATTCATTTAAAAAACATTAAAACATTCAAAAAATTTCTCTTCTAGTCCTCTGTTTTTCAAATTAAACTAAGACTGTGATTGCAAATATCAGAGAAGAGGATTACGCTAATGGATTTCGGTAGAAGGAGAACTCATACGTACACCTTCAAGGTTCCAAAACTAGAGGATTTGAGAAGGTTAGAAAGGATGATCACTAACCCTGAGGCTTTCAGAGCCAAGCACGGAGGTCTGCTACCACTGTTAAGAGTCCATGTGATTGAGGGAATCATGGATGCACTCGTTCAGTTTTACAATCCGGTTTATCACTGTTTCACATTCCCGGATTACCAGCTAGCACCAATGCTGGAGGAGTATTTTCATCTGATTGATTTACATATCACTGATCGAGCTCCATTTTCTGGACTGGAAGAAATTCCAAAGAATCAGACCATTGCAAGAGCAATTCATTTGGACGAGTCTGAGGTCAGGACTCACATAACTACTAAGGGTGGCATCCAAGGTTTGCCAGCCCAGTTCTTGACGAAGAAAGCCCTGTATTTTGCCAGTATAGGAAACGTGACGGCTTTTGAAAGCATCTTTGTCTTGCTCACCTACGGGTTATTTTTTGTTTCCCAACATCAATAACTTCGTCGATATTAACTCCATTAAGGTTTTTCTCATTGGAAATCCTGTGCCGACTTTGCTTGCAGATGCGTATCATTCTGTACACTTAGGAGATTTGTACAGCGTAGGGGAGATCACATGCTGTGTACCTCTGCTTTACAAATGGTTTATCTCCCACTTGCCCAAGTCTGCTGCTTTTTGGGATTGCAAAAGTGCCTTACGTTGGTCGCAGAAAATCATGTCCCTCACCAACTCTGATATAGATTGGTGCAATAGGATTTATGAGAGAATCAGAATCATTGATCATTGTGGAAACTTCCCCAACGTACCCCTCATAGGAACTCAAGGAGGAATCCACTACCACCCGGTATTGGTTCTTCGTCAATTTGGATACCCGATGAGGCACATCCCACTGGGTGTTCATCTGAAAGGTCTTTTCTTCAAGGAAGGAGAAAATGACAGAGCACTAAAGACGGAAATAGTGCACGCTTGGAAACACGTTCATAAGAAAGGATGGGAGTCTCTGGGAAAACCAGATTGTGTCTCAGTAGAGCCTTACCTCCACTGGGTACAAACTAGAGCTCTCAAGCTAAAAATGCCTTATCCTCGTTACAGAATTCTTCCGCCGAGGGAATCTGTCATGTACTTCATGACAGAAACTGAAAAGCTTCAGGTTACTCTCAACAAGGTTCAACGGGAGAGAAGGTCTTGGAAGAACAAGTATCGGACCCTCGACGTAGAGTGCATCAAAATACAGCAACTACTGAAAGAGAAAGATGCTCTGATTGAAATTTTGGAGCAACATGCTGTAGAGAATCAAGATGACCAAAGGAATTTGCTCACTCATTTCACCTGGCAAAGGAATGACAACCCGACAACGGCCCAAGAGCCCCGGTCAAAGAAAAGGAAAGTACCAAAATCAGCACCCGATTTCTCTTCAGAGAGGACTCGGGACCCATTAGCTTAGGTTTCTGTTTCTGTACCTTGTAATCTACTGTATTTCCATTTCTGTAATCCTTTGAATGTCAATAAAAAGGGGTTTCCCCACTGTTTGATTTTTGTAATCTAATTGTCAAAGTTTATTTTGATTAAACCATAAAAAACAATTAATATAATCATTGCATTCATCATTCTCACATCGCGTATTCTTCTTCCCTACGAATCTCACGTTTGTGTCTCGATTCTAGAGTCAAACTGTCTCATTCGTACAATACTCGGGCCAATCGTCAGAAAAAGATGGATGATCTTGAGGAAGAAAATAGAGAGTTGAAGAAAGAGATCGACGCTCTGAGAGAGGATATGAGAAAGCTTCGTAACGATATGCAAGCCATGGCAGAAGCTCAGCTACAAAGGACTGTGATCTCAAAAATCACCTCAACGCCCATAGTGGAGAAGTATGATCCTAGGTATCAGATACCGAAAGATCATCCTAGGGGCATGCCTGTCAACTATATCCCAGAAGGATATGTTCCGCTGATCACTGAAGATCAGGGAATCTCAACAGAAGCCGCTGGGGCTGAAGGTTACAAACTTCGGGAAAGCGAAGATTCCAGGGGCATACTGAAGACTCCTGAAGGTTACAAACTTCGGGAAACGCCAAGATTAGCTACCGTAGTCACGGTACCACCCCCTATGGTGCACACTGTCCCGGAAGAACAGATTCCACAAATACCTACTGGTAGAAAGGAAACTATGTTTGACCGAATGGATGAATTCCAGGAGCAGTTCCTGGAAATGCAGAAAGAACTGCAAGCCATTCGCGGTCAGGATTTATTTGGAAAGGACGCCGCAGACCTCTGCTTGGTCCCCAATGTGAAAGTTCCGCACAAATTCCAAGTGCCCGACTTTGAAAAGTACAAGGGTAACTCTTGCCCTCAAAGCCATCTGGTGATGTACGCTCGGCGAATGTCAGCTCAGACGGAGAATCAGGACCTACTGATTCACTACTTTTAGGATAGTTTAACCGGTGCCGCATTAAAATGGTACATGGGTTTAAACCGTGCCACGATCAGTACATTTAGAGATCTTGGTACTGCCTTCGTCCAACAATACAAATACAATTTAGACATGGCACCCGACAGAGATCAGCTCAGATTGATGTCGCAAAAGGACAAGGAAACCTTTAAGGAGTATGCTCAAAGGTGGCGTGAAATTGCCGCTCAAATTTGTCCGCCTCTTGAGGAAAAAGAGATGACAAAAATCTTCTTAAAGACCTTAAGCTCATTTTACTATGACCGAATGGTTGCCAGTGCACCCAGTGATTTCACCGAGATAGTCGGCATGGGTGTACGTCTTGAGGAAGCCGTCCGAGAAGGACGTTTGGTAAAAGACACTGGATCGACAAGCGGTACTAAAAAATACGGTAGTGCTCTCCCTAAGAAAAAAGAGCAAGATATTGGGAATATCTCTCTCGAAAAGCAAAGGCGACGTTATCAGCCGGTAGCAGCTGTGACTCCTGCTATCAACATTGCGCCTATTCCTACGTATCAACCTCAGGTTGCGCAGAGCCAACCTGATCAGCAAAGGACACAACAGCCTCTTCAGCAGCCTCGTCCCCAATATAACAACAACCGTACAACACGACCACCAGGATTTGATCCTATACCCATGACGTACGCAGAGCTGTTTCCGTTACTAATGGCTAAGGGGCACATTCAGACTAAGTCTCCTCTTACAGTACCAGAAAATCCACCCTTTTAGTTTAAGGTGGATCAGACATGCCCTTATCATCAAGGAGGTCGAAGGCATAACATTGAGAACTGTCTAAATTTCAAATCTGACGTGCAAAAGCTTGTTAGGAGCGGGCTCTTATCTTTCAAAGATACGAATCCCAATGTTCTCACGAACCCGCTGCCTCAACACGAGAAAGCTGCAGTCAACCTGATTGAGAAAGAGTCTAACAATGTCTATCAAATTCATGATGTACTCTTATTGAGGACCAATTTGGTCAAGATGCATTATAGACAGAGTGGATATGGCCATGTGCCACCTCATAACTATCACCAGTGTGATATCTGCTTTAAAGACAACCAAGGATGTTCTGTGGTGCAAGCAGCTCTACAGGAACAAATGGATCTCGGATGGATCCAAGAGCACCGAGTTCATGGAGTTAACATGGTCTACACGAATTCCAACGTCATTCAAAACCACGACATCCGTACGGTGAATGTCAACTTGGTGGCGATGCACTCAAGGCAAAGCCAGTATCATAATCTGCCGCAGCACGATTACAGTTCCTGTCTGACTTGCTCGGTAAACAAATAGGGATGCTCTTTCATACAAGAGGCCCTCTAGCATCATATGGATCTTGGATGGATCCAAGACTACCATGATAGGAATCCCTATCAGCTTAACATGGTTCAGATCTTTGATATTCGCGTGATGAATACCAACCTGGTAGAGTTAAATTCTGAGCAGGTCCGACTCGAATTCTTAATATCACATGACTATCAAAGCTATAAAGCGGGTTGCGAAAACGATCGAGGTTGTACCCTTGTCTAGGAGGCACTTCAGCACTTGTTAAATCATTGGTGGATGCCAATCTACATGGATTAGGATACTCAGCAAATTAGTATCAGTAACAGGAATCCCACTTGGCGTCAAAGTCAGGATGTCTGATCTGTGGAAGCTAACCTAGTGAGGTTACATTGTATTCAAAGTGGGCGTGGCTAGGTGCCACTACACAATTATGACTGTTGTAGCGTCTGTTCGGAAAGTAACCAAGGGTGCTACCTTGTGCGAGCAGCTCTTCAGGGTCAGGTGGATCGTGGAGAAATTCGTCCATATCCGGGTGTTGGATCCATTAACTGGACGCCAAACTACCTTGCCGATCAAGTTGAGGATGTTATCACAATCTCTGGTCATCATAGGACCAGGGATGTTTTTGCCATCATCCCTCTACTTGAGGAATCTAAAGTTCCCAACCGAGAATGGATCGAGATTACTTACGATGGTCAGAAAAATCAGAGGGCTCCCGTAGTCATCTATCTGTCGGGACCATTACCGTATGAATCAACTAAGGCTATTCCTTACAAATATGGTGCAACAACAATTGAGAATGGAAAGGAAATGCCATTACCCTCCGCCGTGAATATTGCAGACATCAGTCGTGTAACACGGAGCGGTATAATCTTCAACCGAGGGGTTGGGGAACCTAACAAAGAAAAGGAACCTCAGACAGAAGTTCCTAATCCATCAGTCGGTCAATCCAGTAATCCCGACCTTTCAAAAAATGACGATGAGATGCTGAAGCTCATCCAAAGGAGTAAATATAACATTGTGGATCAGCTGTTACAGACTCCTTCAAAGATCTCGGTATTATCACTGTTACTCAGTTCAGAAGCGCATAGGGAGGCTCTACAGAAAGTCTTGGAGCAAGCCTTTGTGGAACAGGATGTAACAATCAAACAGTTTGATAGTATTGTCTCTAACATCACTTCCTGCAATAATTTGGGATTTAGTGATGAGGAATTACCCGAAGAGGGTCGCCGTCATAACATGGCGCTCAACATTACAGTTAACTGCCAGGACAATGCGTTAGCAAGCATACTGGTAGACACAGGGTCAGCCCTGAATGTTATGCCGAAGTCCACTTTGATGCAATTATCATTCAAAGGCCCTCCGATGAGAACCAACGAGGTCGTCGTCAAAGCGTTCGACGGATCCAAAAAAATAGTTATCGGCAAAGTTGATTTTCCCATAACTATCGGTCCTCACACCTTCCAAGTCACTTTCCAGGTCATGGACATCCGGCCAACATATAGTTGTTTATTAGGAAGACCTTGGATACATCAGGCTGGAGCAGTCACTTCGACCCTCCACCAAAAGCTAAAGTTCGTCCAGAACGATCAACTTGTCACGGTTTGTTGGGAACAAGCCTTGCTTGTGAGTAACTTGTCATCATCTACTGGTATAGAACCCGAGGAGGTTATTGGAACGCAGTTCCAAGCACTGTCGGTAAGCAAGGATAATCAATCAAGAGGAAGAACTTCGATTTCTTTATACAAAGATGCTATCAAAGCGGTCGAGAGTACCGATACAACCGGATGGGGACAGCTTGTCATTCCCATTGACAATAAAACAAAGAAGGGTCTTAGTTTTTCTGCAACCTGTACCCAAACAGATGCCTGGTGTTGAGAGTGGGATGAAATATAGCTGCCAACGATGAAAGTCTTCATCCCTTTCAAAATTTCTTCCACAGTGGAGGTTTCCTTCACCCAGTGTCTCAAGCAGTACATGCTATCAATGAGGAAGATTCCTCCGACACAGAGGAAGAATGGAAGTCCTACCTTAACAAGGACGGTTATATGTCTCAGGAAGAGGTGCCTATGCCTTTTTACTTTCCTACAGAAAGTCCGAGATTTATACTAAGATCAGATGTCGAAATGATCTACGGGGATTGTGATCCGGAAGGATGCCTTGCTCCGCAAAATTCATTAGAGGAAGACACTCTGATGAAAGACAATTTTGACTACACCTACTATGGCCCGATGGATGGTCTGCCAATGTGGCAACCTTATCCAGGAGACTTGGGGCAAGAAAGTCAGCCGAGTAATGAAACTCAGCTGAGCATCATTGAACAGGATACCTGTGTCCCCACCATGTTATGGGATCAACACTCAGGTCATTCAGAAAATACCCCGCACGATGATGAATTCGCAACGTTTGTAGGATTAGAGTTCATCAACTATGCTTTTCCCGAGGTCAACGTCATCGAGAGAGATGACTCCTCCAGTTCCAAAGAAGTATGGGATACCTTGGGACAACCGAGTGGTAAATACGACTATATGGTCAAGTACACCGCTCCCGAAAGCTCTCGTATCAGGCTCGAAGATATCCAGCCAACTGGATGGGGAGATACAGCTGAGAGCACAAATGCTACACAAAATACAACAGAGGAATCCTCCTACGACAACTCGGCCAGGGAGACAGATTCCAATGATCCTGCTCCACCAGAAATCAGTGTTATTTCTGAGGACAAACCAAGGAAGGTGCCAGACTTTGTGATTCACCGAGGAGTTTGCCGCCAATGGGTTGTCGTCGAGGTTCCGAAGATTATTCATCAGTCAAAGTAATTGCCATCTTTAACCTTTCACCCTGCCCAGGTGAAACGGATGTTTTGATAGGGCTCGCTTTCTGTAAATTTCCCTCTTCGCTTTGCCCAAAGCGACAGAGTTTTGTTTTATAGGGCTGTAGTTTCAAGGATCGACTTGTTCATTAATAAAATAACGTCGTTCTGTAATTTCCGTATTAATTGTTGTTTTCTCTTTTCGCTTTTCTCAGAAAATGGTAATCCTAAAAAACAATCAATAATAAAAACAAGCAGTAAAAGAAATACACTGCACACACTTGCATTTTTCTCTATCTCTTCTAAACACGAATCATCACGTCATGCAGATTGCTTGTTTTAAACCCAGTTGAAACATACGATCTGATGCCTTCTCCCAACTTTGAGTTCCCGGTATTCGAGGCTGAAGAAGAAAATGACAACGAAATTCCAGAAGAGATCTCCCGACTACTCAGACAAGAGGAAATGTCCATTGAACCTCACAAAGAACTGTTGGAAATGGTTAACTTGGGTTCAGAGAAAGAGAGAAAAGAAATCAGGATTGGGGCACTGCTCAGTCCAACTGCCAGAGAGGCTTTGATAAAGCTTCTCAGAGAATTTCCCGATGTATTCGCTTGGTCCTATCAGGATATGCCAGGGTTGGATACCAGCATCGTGGAACATCACTTACCATTAAGATCGGAATGTCCGCCAGTAAAACAAAGGTTGAGACGGACTCATCCGGACATGGCCATCAAAATCAAAGAGGAAGTATAAAAACAGATTGACGCGGGTTTCCTCGCCACATCAGAATATCCTTAATGGTTAGCCAACATCGTACCCGTTCCCAAAAAGGACGGAAAGGTCAGAATGTGTGTTGACTACAGAGATCTGAACAAGGCAAGTCCAAAGGACGACTTTCCTTTACCACACATTGACATGCTGGTAGACAGCACAGCAAAGTTCAAAGTTTTCTCCTTCATGGATGGATTATCGGGCTATAACCAGATCAAAATGGCGCCGAAAGACATGGAGAAAACTTTGTTCATTACCCCATGGGGTACCTTTTGTTACAAGGTAATGTCGTTCGGTTTGAAGAACGTCGGGGCAACCTATCAAAGGGCCATGACAACTCTGTTTCATGACATGATACATAAGGAAATCGAGGTATATGTCGATGATATGATTGCAAAATCAAAAACAGAGAGTGAGCACATTGAAAATCTGTCAAAATTGTTCGAACGTTTAAGAAAGTTCAAGCTCTGCTTGAATCCCAACAAGTGCACCTTCGGTGTCCGTTCAGGGAAACTATTAGGGTTCCTCGTCAGCCAGAAAGGAATTGAAGTTGATCCTGACAAGGTCAAGGCCATTCAAGATATGCCTTCTCCAAAGACTAAAAAAACAAGTCAGAGGATTCTTGGGACGTTTGAACTACATCTCCAGATTCATATTCCTTATGACCGCCACGTGTGCGCCGATTTTCAAATTACTCAAAAAGAACCAGGATTGCGTTTGGTCAGAAGACTGCCAAACCGCCTTCGACAGTATTAAGGAATACCTGTTGAATCCGCCGATTCTATCACCTCCAGTGGAAGGAAGACCACTGATCATTTACCTCACAGTCCTAGAGGACTCAATGGGATGTGTACTTGGCTAACATGACGAAACAAAGAGGAAAGAGTCTTCCATTTACTATTTGAGTAAGAAATTCACCGACTGCGAGACTCGGTACACGATGCTCGAGAAAACTTGCTGCGCTTTGGCTTGGGCAGCCAAACGTCTTCGCCAATACATGATTCGTCATACTACTTGGTTGGTCTCCGAAATGGATCCAATCAAGTACGTATTTGAAAAACGTGCTCTCACGGGAAGAATCGCCCGTTGGCAGATGCTGTTATCAGAATATGACATAGAGTACCACGCTCAGAAAGCCGTTAAGGGAAGTATTTTAGCCGATCATTTGGCTCATCAACCGATTGAAGATCAAGAATCAACTGAGTTTGACTCCCCAGACGAAGATGTCATGTATCTAAAAATAAAATACTACGATGAACCGCTACCCAGTGAAGGGCCAGAACCAGATTCCCAATGGGGACTTATCTTTGACAGAGCAGTTAATCATTACGGAAATGGAATTGGGGCAATCATTGTTACCCCTCAGGGTACCCACATTCCTTTCACTGCTCGACTTACGTTCAAGTGTACGAACAACGAGGCCGAATACGAAGCTTGTATTATGGGTCTCGAAGAAGCGATTGATTTAAGGATAAAAAATTTGGACGTATACGGTGACTCGGCCTTGGTTATCAATCAGATAAAAGGAGATTGGAACACATACCAATTAGGATTGATTCCTTACAAAGACTACGCAAGAAGGTTGTTACCTTTCTTCAACAGAGTTGAGTTTCATCACATCCCTCGTGATGAGAATCACATGGCTGATGCATTAGCCACTATCTCTCCCATGATTAGTGTAGGTTAATGGAATGACATACCTAAGATTGACATAATGCGCCTTGAACAGCCCGCTTACATCTTCACGATCGAAGCAGTCATAGATGACAAACCTTGGTATCACGATATCAAATGCTTCCTTCAGAAACAAGAGTACCCATCTGGGGCACTCAGAAAAGATAGGAAAACCCTCAGAAGACTGGCTGGAAGCTTCTTCCTGACTGGTGACACTCTCTATAAGATAAATTTTGACATGGTCTTGCTCCGATGCATCGACAGACCAGAAGCAGACATGCTTGTGAAAGAAATTCACGAAGGGTCCTTTGGCACTCATGCCAACGGACACACAATGGCGAGAAAAATTCTAAGAGCACGGTATTACTGGTTGACCATGGAATCTGACTGCTACAAGTACACGAGGAGGTGTCACAAGTGTCAGATATACTCCGACAAAATTCATGTACCGCCATCACATCTCAAAGTTCTTTCTTCCCCGTGGCCTTTTTCAATATGGGGAATCGACATGATTGGCTTGATCGAACCTAAGGCTTCAAACGGACATCGGTTCATCCTGGTAGCCATTGACTATTTCACCAAGTGGGTCGAAGCAGCGTCGTACGCTAATGTAACCTGACAAGTGGTGGTCCGATTTATCAAAAATAATATCATCTGCCGTTATGGTGTTCCAAGCGAGATCATTACTGATAATGGATCTAACTTGAACAATAAGATGATGAAAGAGTTGTGTGCAGAGTTTAAGATCGAACACCATAACTCATCTCCCTACCGACCCAAGATGAACGGAGCGGTAGAAGCGGCTAACAAGAACGTCAAGAAGATCGTTCAAAAGATGGTTGTAACCTACAAAGACTGGCACGAAATGCTACCCTTTGCTCTTCATGGTTATCGCACATCTGTCCGCACTTCAACAGGGGCTACCCCTTTCTCTCTAGTGTATGGCATGGAAGCAGTGCTCCCCATAGAAGTAGAAATCCCGTCAATCCGAGTATTGATGGAAGCTAAGCTCACCGAAGCAGAATGGTGTCAAAACCGACACGATGAACTGAATCTGATCGAAGAAAATAGAATCACGGCACTATACCACAGTCAGTTGTATCAACAAAGAATGAAGAGGGCGTTCGACAAAAAGGTTCGACCCCGCATCTTCAGGAAAGGAGACCTCGTACTCAAGAAGATTCAATCGTTTCTCACTGACTCTCGGGGCAAGTGGACCCTAAATTATGATGGCCCCTATGTGGTCACGAAAGCTTTCTCAGGCGGTGCCTTGAGACTTGCAACTATGGACGGAGAGGAATTTTCCTACCCCACGAACGTTGATGTAGTCAAGAAATACTTCGCCTAAAAAAAACGTCTCGGTGGATTGAAAACCCGAAAGGGCGGTCCAGGCAAAAGTTAGAGACATGAAAAAAAATCATCCCGATGGATTGGAAATATCATAGTACAATCCAGGCAAAAATTAGGGATAATGGCAAGTAACTATGTTCAACAGAGGCAAGTCCCTCAAACAGCAGTTACATCATCCATCGGAGGAAAACTCCAGTCAAGGTCATCTTTGACAGAAGCTCAGGATGTCCCGAATTCAAAGTTGGTAGAAGGATAGTGGTCGTTATGTTTCAACGTAGCCCTTTTCCCTGTAAATTACCATTTTCAAACTTTGTATATACTCTTTGGAATCACGCGTTTGGCTGATCTCCATCTTATCAATAAAATTTGAGCCCTTGTGCTTTTGTTTGTAATTCTTATTTGTTTTAGCTTTACAGAACGACGTTGTTAACATGATTAACGATTCTTGAAATAAAACAAAAATGAATTTACTTATTAAAACTTTTTCTGCTTTTAAAATAAAGTCGGCAATTTCTTTTGACTGTTGAACATCAGAAGAGCATCAACCGCTTCTCTAGAAGTAAGCGAACTTCAAAGTGCAGAATCAAAGTACTCCTTCTACGCCAGTGCGCCTGAATAAAGGATCAACAATGTCGGATGCAACTATTCCATCTCACATCTTCGGTCGAGTTCTCATCTCCTAAGCCCGGCCAACATAGCTCCCAACAGGGACTATCTCTCCTAAGCAAGGTAGAATTGCTACTTTTTTGACCAGCGATATTTCTACACGCCCCGCGATGGCCAAGTATCCAGTCGTGTTCACTTGTCAGTCTGTATGTCGCGTCAGTTTTGTCAGCATAAGTATACATGCATCATGCATTTGATTTGCATTCACATTTCATATTGCATCACTATCACTCTAGTCGGCCTTGTCCCTTAGCGATAGGAGTCCTCTCAATCGACTTGTCAGTTCTTGCCTCGTCAGGAAATGCTGCAATCTCGCCTCCAGTTTGTTTCTGGAAGAAAGTGGCCCTTGACCACTTTGATAACTTGAACCTCTGAAAAGACCAGAGAACCTTCAACAAACATCACTCTTCACCGTTGAAGATGATATCCTTGCTTTCCTGGATTAAGGAAAATCCACAGAGAAAGCCTCGTGATCAGAAATTCGGCAGCATGCCAGTTCCGCTCCGAAAAGACCGCTGATGAAAAGGTCATCGGCACCTCAAAATTGAACCCCATCATATGGCATTTCTCTGGGAAGATCCCGAGAAAAGTATGATGTAAGATCCCAAGCGACAACAGTCTCCCAAGAGACTCGCTTTCCCCCAGTAAACACAAATGGCGTCTCCAACAGAGAAGTTTGTGCACCTCTACAACTCAGACGACTGGGTTCCCCAGCAAGTCTGGCGTCAAAAACTTTTTCCATCAAACGGCATCTCCCCAGGAAAATCCGGTGAGAAGTTTGAGGAAAATCGCTACAAATAGCATCCCTTGTCAATACAGTTAAGTTGACAAAAGAAACTAAGACCAGTTTCTTGGTAGGAAACCAGGATCGAGGGGAAGTTTACATCAGAAACTAAGACCAGTTCCTTGGTAGGAAACCAGGATCGAGGGGAAGTTTAAATCAGAAACTGAGACCAGTTCCTTGGCTGAAGATCAGGATCGAGGGGAAGTTTACCTTTTCTAAGCATCGTTGCTTAGCAAAAGAAGATGAATGCACAGACTGCCATTCATAGCCATCAAAATTTTGGGTATTCCGATATTTAATCCTCTTGCACCCCGAATGCCAGAATATCTTCGTCATTCACACCTTCGTGTCCAAGAAGATTAAAAAGAGGCATCTGTCATACCCCAAATTTTGACCACTAAGATTTCCCATCATTGTGCAAATCATCATCACAATATGGATGAACCATCATGCCTCATCAAAAGCCTCAAGGGTTGTTGAGCATTCACTACAATCAAAATTAGGGTTTCAAGCCCTCTCTGAGTACTTAGACAAAGGATCAATCAAGGAATGACATGATCTTCAACTTGTCTAGCCTCTCAAACATTCACAATGGATCAAGAGGACTCCCACTTCAAGGATTAAGCACAAGGTTGCTCCCTTCTAGGTGGATCAAGCTTCAAGATCGCCAGTGTCACCAAATTAGGGTTTTGGTCAACCAGGGCCTCCAGATGGAAATTTTTCATCTGGGCACAAGCCAATGACCCAAAACATAACCTAATATACTCCATGGAACCTCATGGACCCGTTCATCAAGTCAACTTTGCCTCTGGGGGATGCATTCATCAAAAATCAGGAATTAGGGTTTCTTGACCTAATTCACTCCTAAGTTGACTTTTGGGGCAAATCATGAGCCAAGAACTCAAGAGAGGGTTTGAGGGTCTCTAATGAACTATATTGATCCATTTGAAACAATGGATTAATCCAAGAAGTTTGAGCAACAAGTCTCGATTTCATCTGTACCACAATTAGGGTTTTAAGGGGAAAGTCAACTGTAACTTTGACTTTTGACCAAGACATGCTCCCAAACCCTAGGACATGCCTCAATATACCCTATGACACCCATGGAACATGTCCATCAAGTTTGATTTAGGTCAAGGACATGATTTCCTGAAGAATTGCACAGTTTGGAATTCATCTGATAAAAAGTCAACTGTGCACAAAAGTCAACTTTGACTTTTTGAGATTTTTCACCAAAATGGATTTTTAACCCTAAAATGATGTAATGTATGATTTGAATCATCATTCATCAAGAAAAATCAAGAAAAGTTGGATAACTTGTAAAAGGCGTAACCATAAAAACTTAGAAAATTTTCTAAGTTAAAAATAAAGTGGCAAGGGTACCAACTTTGAAGGATCATAACTCCTAAACCACAAAGCCATTTTTCCTCATCCAAATATGGATTTGTAGCCCTAATTACCCTCTACAAAAACTTCAACTAGACCTAAGTCTAATTCATTAAGGATTTTGAGTTATGGAGTGATCAAAATGGCTGAAAAATGAAAATGTCACTTTTTCCAACACTTAGTGAAATTTTCACTAAGTCCAAGTCTGCCTTCATTTTTTTCCAAATGTAAGGGGATTTTTCACTTGGATTCAAAAGAGATCAAAACCAAACATGTTCAAACAGTTGTTGACATTGGCAAGTTGCCTTGCTGAAATCTGCCAAGGCAAAGCAGAATTTGCATTTTTGGTCGATTTGCCAAAATCAGCCAAATCCAAATGTTCCTATCCACTTGGACACCTCAGGGGATTGAATCTAAAAGGGACAATCACTGAGCCAAGCCTCCAATGTCTTTGGAACAAGAAATAGCATGTTGAACCTAGAATGGCCAAAATAGGGACAAGACTTCAATTTTGAAATGAGGCATTCAATGGAAGCATCAAGGTGGTATGGACTGAGCCATTCTCAACTGAATTCAGTCAAGACTTATCCAAGACCAAGGGAACCACAGCCCTGTGCCCTAACCTCTAGTCAATGGCTAGAGGAGACTTGGATTTCCATTGGACAACATTGGCCAAACCTCTGCTGCAGTTGCCATTCACTGTGGATCCCAAAACAAACTTGCTCTACTATAAATAGAGCTCAATTGTGATCAGTTTGAGTACACCAAAGCCATCAAACAGATGTTTTCCTCAAAATCTCTTCTTTCACCTCAAATTTGCCTTCCAAAGCAAGTAATTCTGAGTTTCTGAGTTAGAAAGCAATTCCATCATAATCAATCACACACACACCTCATATATATCATATGTAAGCTGTGCAAACTATCACAAGTGACCTGTAATCACAAAATCACAAAGTCACCTCTCAAAACCTCAAAATAGGCCTTTTGGTGCATTTTTCAAGCCATGTCTTGATTCAGTCACTTTCCAAACCAGATAAAACCTCAAACACACTCCAAATATCATCCTTGAACTGTCCCAAATGGTTCCCCCATCTGGAACACCATTTGAGAGAGTTGCTATTTTGGTCACTTTTAACCCCTTTTGAAAGAAAGGGACAGTTTATGTTTTTGCAGGTACCAGTCAATTCCAATCATCCTAAAAGCATCCTAGGGATCATTTGAGGTGGTTTAAAGCATAAAACCA
Source organism: Lathyrus tuberosus (assembly GCA_022829125.1). NCBI lineage: Eukaryota > Viridiplantae > Streptophyta > Magnoliopsida > Fabales > Fabaceae > Lathyrus > Lathyrus tuberosus. Next base: position 5,690,869 of record JALAZF010000278.1, on the reverse strand, counting down.
TATCTGGAGCAAGAGGTTTGGCAGATTGCAGAGAAAACTCCAAAATCCCAAAGAAGGGTAAGCCTCTCAACTTGCCCTCACCAAAACATGTGTGCATTTGAAGTCCACTGAGTATGCATCTCTTATACATGTCATATGTGTTTTGTTTGTGCCAATTGATCATGTAATTCATGCATGTATCAAAGTGTAGCATAGAAAATGCAATTATAGGCCATTTTCAAAACCACTATCAGGTTTTGAGGAGGGAGTGTGATCTGAAAAAACCACCACCACCATTGGATTCCTTGTGAAATTCTTGAACAGATACATATAAATTTTGTCTCCAACCATTAAGAATTGAGAAAGTTATAACCTTCACGTTTTTGAGCCAAAACTTGCCTTGGGCAAGCCAAAACAAAGGCATGACTTGTATATTTGTTGTTTTGTTTCAAGCAATGGATGTATCACCACCCCAGTGGTAAGGCGCGCGCCTTGTATGCTTAAGGTCGTGGGTTCAAACCCCACCCATGCCATTTTGTGATTTTTCACATTTTTGCTATTTTTCCAACTATTTTCATGTTTTGTTAATTATTTGGGAAATTAATAACTCTTTCAATTTTAATTATTTTTTATTGGTTCTTTTTGCAAAAAATCACAAAAATGTTGAAATATTATATTCCACAAAAAAATTAAGTTTATATTATTTATTTAATATAATTAGTGTTTTTTTGAATAAATTCATTTTTTATTTGTTTTTAAACATTTTGAAATGAATATTCATCTTGAAAAGTCAAGACCAAATGAGTTTTAATATCTCTTATGATTTATACCTCATTTTTCAAACCTTAAACAAAAATCACAAGTGGTTTATTCAAACCTATTTGGTATTTTTCATTTGATTTTCTTTAAATATTTACTTTTAAAGAATAAAATTAGGGTTTCTTTGATTTTCACTCAAACAAATCATTTTCAAACACTCATGGGCCTCTAATAGAGTGTAAGACCCAATCCTTTTTTTGACCAAATCATTTTGGGCCTCAGTGTATTGTATAAGTCCTGATACCGTCAAAAACAAACGGCGCGATCGTCGCCTTTTCAAAATAACCCTGGGCCTACCCTCGAGTAGTAAGACCCATTTCTTTTCTTAAAATACACTTAGGCCTCTAATAGAGTGTAAGACCCAACCCCCTTTTAACCAAAACAATTTTGGGCCTCACTTATTGTATAAGTCCCTTCGCGTTAAAAGAAAACCTCGGCGCGATCGCCATTCTTTAACGAAAAATCATCTGGGCCTACCCTCGTGTTATAAGCCCCACTCTTTTTCTTTAAACTTTTTGGGCCTCTTGAGAGAGTGTAAGACCCATCCCTTTGTACAGAAAACCTTTTTTGGGCCTCAGTCACTTGTATAAGTCCCTCTGTACAAATTCAAATAGTGCAATCACTGATAAAACCCTGGGCCTCTCCTTGAGCTGTAAGCCCTAAATCTTTCTTTTTCAAAGCACTTTCTCCTTTGATTTTGAATATACTGTTGTTTTTAATCTTTCTTTGTTGAACAACTAACCAAACAGCATGGAAGCTCTACAACCGAGTAAGTGGTTATTGCTTTCATTTACCGCTTTCATATACATATAATTGTATTGTGGGGTTGTTTCGCTGTAAATCTTCTTTCATAAACTCATATCAACTGTGTAATAATAGTATAGATATTTAGAGTTTCCCCGACAACTACGTCTAGAACTAGGTGACGCCGTTTCGTTTATTCGTAGAATAGACAACTAGATCCCCAATAGGATCACCAGATACAGTCTTCTCTTCGGCTGTCCTCATTAGGAATTGTCAAGAAACTCTACTCCCAGAGATGAATGTATTCTCCGTGAATGGCATCTTTGAGTTTCTTCCAAATTCTCGAACTTTCCTGACTTGATCTATTCCTTGTGAATAGCTTGCCTTGAATTTCTCGGGGTTTGGGGACACATCGGCTTCTTAAAAGCAATCGGCCTCCTCTTGGGCATCGTACAAGGACCCACATGCTTCCTAAAAGCAACCCCGCCTCCTCTTGGGCTTAGTACGAGGACCCTACAGCTTCTTAGAAGTATTCACAGCCTCCTCTTAGGCTTTGTATAATGATCTCTTCCTCCAAGAATGATAGCCTCCTCTTGGGCTTCGTACAAGGACCCGTCGGCTTCTTAAAAGCTTCCAGCCTCCTCTTGGGCTTCGTACAAATTATCCCGATGACCTCCTAGAGGTATAGGAATAGAACTTAATCATCTTCATAGAACAGTCCTTTCAAGAGTCTACTACTGTTTCTCAAAACATAGTACAAAAGATAAAACCCTAGACTTGGACAATCTAATCTCCTTGAGTCTCAAAGACATTCTCAAGCACTCCTTCAAGAATAGGAAGGAAACCCGCAGACTCGGACAGTCTCAATACCCTTCGGATTTCCCACTTCCTTAAAGAACAGGAATAACCCGGATCCTTGAATCAAATCCTTGAGTACAGTGTTGCTCATATAAGAACTGATTTTCTATTTAAAATCAGTATATTGGACCTGTCACTTAACTGAACAGTCGCCATAGCCTCCTCTTGGGCTTTGTACAATGATTCTCCCCAGCAGAGTCAAACAACGTTTAGCCTCTCTCTCGGGATTTGTACGAGACACATAAGAGACTCCCTCATTGAGTCAATCACCCCTTTCGCCTCCATCTCGGGCTTTATACGAGATACAAAAAGGTTCTTATTGAGCCAAACAAATTTTAGCCTCTCTCTCGAGCTTTGTACGAGACACCAAAAAACTCTCTTGTTGAGTCAAATAGCCTCCATCTCGGGTTTTATACGAGATACCAAAAGACTCCATTGTCGAGTCAAAACCTTTTAGCCTCTCTCTCGGGCTTTGTACGAGACACATTTTAGCCTTCTCTTAGGTTTTGTATAAGAAAACCACTGGTTGATCCAATCAACCTTTTAGCATCAAAATTGTGCCTCGTTCACAGTACACAAACATCAACAACTCCTTCCCCCTCATCTAATCGCTGTAAGCGGCAAGCCTCTGGATCATCTACATTCATGCCACTGTCCCTCTTTTAGCATGAGAAATTCCTAAGGAAAGATAGCATTGCTCTACACTGAGTTAAAGTCTTCTCATTCAGGTTAAAATCCCCTATAAAATAAAATTATGGCATTGCCGGATTCACACATCCCGGTTAAAGTAATTCTCCTTTATAAACAGTTGTGACATACAACCCCCTCTTTAGAGATGACAAATTCTCTCTAAAGTCAACATCCTTCAGCTTCACATCTTGGGCTTTAAACAAGATACAAACCACCTTTCGCTTCACGTCTTGGGCTTTGAACAAGACACCAAAAACAACCATTTCCTCCCATAGAATAGGAGGAACTACGAACGCTCTGATTTCCCTGTTTCGGTAAACAGGAATACGTAGGCATAAGATCGAAAGAAAAGATCTTAGCGAGCACACTAAACAAAAAACCTAAATCCCATACTCTCACATCAAAAAGCATCAGTCCTAAGATCCTAATCCTTGTTCCCCGTCAGAAACATTCTGTCAAGATAAAAAGAAAGAAACCGTATTGGCAAAAATACAAATAACCAGTACAAAGGCCCCCCCACATTGATCGCATCCGTAACCTAACAGACCACTGTTTAAACTCAGCATGCAAAGCAGGGTTAATTGGAGACATCTATTTCCCTTCCTTCATCAGCTTTAATAGGATAAAAAATGAATCGACCTGTAGTAAGCTCAACCGCAGAGAGCGACCAGCGCTTAAGAACCGCGTCCAAAACCGCTCGCTACATTGAGACACGCATCTTTAAGATTCATCCTTGTTGCAACACCTTGACTTATATCACCAATGACTTTATCAATTGGATGATCCTGATGGGTTCTCCATTCTTTAGGTATATCATTATCCTTTGATTCTTGTTGAATTGGTTCTTCTTGATGTTTCGGTTGATTGTCATTGTTTTCTATTGGAGTATCTTCCTTAGGAACATCTATAAAATCATCATCATCATCACACAAAACAATTTCCTCCTTTGAGGGGTTAGATTCATCAAATGACACATGCATAGATTCTTCAATTGTTAAAGTTCTTTTGTTATATATTCTATAAGCTTTGCTAATAAGAGAATATCCTAGAAAAATTCCTTCATCGTATTTTTCATCGAACTTACCAAGATTATCTTTGACGTTGTTTAGACAAAGCATTTACAACGAAAAAATGTGAAAGTGTGAAATGTTTGGCTTCCTACCTTTAAAAAGTTCATAGGGGGTATTTTTCAAAATAGGCCTAATAATAACTCTATTATTTACGTAGCATGTCATGCTTACCGTATCCACCCAAAATTATTTCAGAAGATTTGAATCGCTAAGCATAGTCCTCACAAGTTCAACAAGAGACCTATCTTTCCTTTCCACCACTCCGTTTTGTTGAGGAGTTCTTGGTGCTGAAAAGTTATGTAGGATTCCATGTTCTTCACAAAAATCTTCAAAGGAAGCATTCTGGAATTCTCCACTATGATCACTTCTTATGGAGGCAATCTTTAGAGACTTTTCATTTTGAATTTGTTTTGCACACTTCTTGAATGCTTTAAATGCATCACTTTTCTGCACTAAAAAGAATGTCCAACAAAATATAGAAAAGTCATCAATAATAACTAATGCATATACATTACCTCTAAAGCTTCTTGTTCTTGATAGACCAAATAAGTCCATATGCAACAATTGTAGTGGCCTTTAAGTGGACACCACATTCTTAGGTTTGAAAGTTGATTTGGTTTGTTTTCCCTTTTGGCAAGCATCACATAATCTATCTTTGACAAACTTTATCTTAGGCAATCCAATGACAATATCATGCTTGATTAGCTTATTTAAATGTTCCATATGAATATGAGAAACTCTTATATGCAAAAGCCATGAGTCATTGTTATTTACCATTAGACATTTTACTTTCAAAGATAGATCACCAAGGGAAATCATAAAAATATTATTAATTCTTGTACCTCTTAGTTTTACCTCATGAGTGACTTCATCTCCAATCAAGCATTCATCCTTGGTGAACTTGATCTTAAAGCCTTTGTCACAAAGTTGACTAATGCTTAGAAGATTATGCTTTAGTCCTTCAACATAAAGAACGTCTTCAATGGATGTGAAAGGTGGTGCTCCAACTTTGCCTATGCCCAAAAAAATTCCTTTGTTGTTATCTCCATAAGTAACATAACCCTTGGTCTTAAGCACTAGATTTGAAAATATGTTAATATCTCTCGTCATATGCTTCGAACAACCACTATCAAGATACCATAAATTAGAAGTGGTCTTCAAGCATACCTACAAAACAAATTAAGTTTTGTTAGGTGCCCAAATTACCTTTGGTCCTTCACAATTAGTATCTTTCTTTACCCACACATAATGCCCACTTGCAACACTAAAGTTTCTAACATAGCAAACATTAGGTGTATGGCCAACTATACCACTATAAAAACATGTAGGAACAAAATTACTTTTATACCTAGGAACATATGATTCCTTTTTAACAAATCTTTTCGTTTTAGGATAAGGATGAACAATTTTGGCTATGTTAACTTTCTCTTTTGGAGTTTGATCACTAGCGTTAACAAAAATAGTTTTACTTGAACTTGGTTTACTAAATTTTGAATAACCAAGACCACTTTTATTGTTAGAATATCTTTGTTGACTAAGAACACCCTCCAAACCAATTTGTCCTTTTTCATACCTTTCAAGAACTCTTTTTAGTTGGAAAATTTAAAAAGAAAGAGGTTCACATTCTTGCATACAAAATTTTGTTTTTGTTCACTAATTATCTTTTGTTTTTCATCTTTGTAACCTTTTTCCATTTTCTTAATTTTATTTTCTAGAGATGAAATTTCTTTCTTTTGAGATGATATTGTTTTGTACAGAATTTTGCACTCATTAAGAAGTTCATCTATAGCCCCTTGAGCATCGTTATCATAAATGGAAAATTCATTACTAACCTCTTCTTCATCATCGGAATGGCGTGAAGCCATCAATGCTAGATTTGCACATTCGTCGCTATCTGAATATGATGAAGAACTTATCGCATTATCTTCCCATGCTATGTAGGCTTTCTTGTTCCTTTCCTTTTTATTCTTGAAGCCACATTTCTTGGAGAGTTTAGGACAATCCGTCTTTATATGGCCTTGTTTTCCACATTCATAACAAGTGACATCGGGTGTTGAAGTAGAAGCCTTTTTTTTCCTGAAATGTTTCATTCTTTTTGCATAATTGAAAGATTTATCATTTTTATTAAAGAACTTACCAAGTCTCTTCACAAGAAGCATAAAGTTCTCATCCTCTTCAGGAGAATCATCTTGTTCTTCTTTTGATTCGACTTTTAAAGTGATGCTTTTGGATTTTTTTTCTTAATGTCCATGTTTTTCTAGTCTTCTAAGTTCTAGTTCATGTTCTTGGAGTTTCCCGAACAATGATGCGAACGACATAGTTGAAAGGCTTTCCTTCTCAGATATTGCCATCACTTTAGGTTGCCATTCCCTGGTTAATGATTTAAGAACTTTAAGATTCAATTCATCATTATAAAATGTCTTACCCAGAGGAATCAAATGATTTGTTAAATGTACAAATCTTTTCTGCAAAGCGATGATGGATTCTCCGGGCTGCATTCAAAACATTTCGTATTCTTGACTCAAGGTATTCAATCTAGAACTTTTAACTTCAGCGGTTTCTTCATGAGTTTCCACCAAAATATCCCAAATTTCTTTTGCGGATTTACATTGAGAGATGCAGAAGAACTCATCCATACTTAGTGCGCTTTGTAGTATGTTAATGGCTTTCTTTTCATTTAGAATTTTCTTCTTATCCTCATCATCATAATAACTTTTAGTCTTTGGAGTTCCGACACCATTTACGACACTAACTAGTTCATGTGGGCCATTTTTAACGGTTTCCCAAATTCCTTCTCCTTGTGCTTCTAAATGAGCCTTCGTGCATATTTTCCATAAATCAAAATACTCACCAGAAAATAATGGAGGTTTGTTGCTACTACCACCATCTTTGAAAACCGGGTTTGTACTTGTGGAAGCCATACTGGGTCTGTAGAAACAGGTTACCTACAACCTGCTCTGATGCCAATTGTAAGTAGAGTTTGCAACTAAGAGGGGGGTGAATTAGGTACTTTAAATTTTTATGTCTTCTTATTTTTCTGATTTAGATTCTAAGTGATGAAAGTGATAAAGTGCGGAAAAATAAAGAACACCGAAAAATATCACGGTCCCCCTCACAGTCCAAGAGTACTCCAATCCCCTTTCAACATGAAAGAGATTTTACAATTGTTAGGACTTATACAACACTATCATAGTCTTCCTATACAGACACTAACAAAAAACACCAAGAACAATCCTCTTGGATTTACAACACACTTATTTCCAACAATCCTGTACAATAAGTAAAGGCCTTTACAAGAAGATACAATCCACCTTTCTATAGATCCCCAGTAGTACCAAACAATCCTTGATACTAAGGAAATTGTAACAATTACAATAGATTTAAATAAATGAAGTTTTTAGAATTCTTTAAGACTTATAACAAAGTCTTCCTCTCTTTCAAGTATGAAGATTCAATACAAATTCTCTCTAACTGCTCAAGATACTTTTATGATAATAATGTGAAAATGTATTTCAAAAAAAAAGTATCTAAGTTTGAAAGTTGTGTAGAAAATAAATGTACAGAGATTTTAATATTTGTATGAAAGAGGTAAGTGAAAATGAAAATTTAAAATGAATTTATAGTGATGAAAGGCACCATTCAAAAGTCATGGCAATGGTTAGAGAAATTTTGAAATTTAATAAGAGAAATGATGTAAGGGATGCCATGAAAAGATATGATGAAAAAGTGCATTCAAACAAAGCATTTTTCAATTCTGCTACAGTGTTTGTTAAGTCAGTTAAACGGATACTTGAATTAACAATTTCGCAACATTTTTCAAATCTTAAATTTCAAAAACTGTTTCAGACCGGTTAGAAGTGTGGCGGTTTTTTTGTACTGTTACGACGGTTTCAAACGCCACAATTTACCAAAAACATAATGTTTGAAAGAATTGAAAATTTGAAAAATTGTCTAGGTATTTCAACCAATTATTATGCAACATCTATTGATTTATACAAGTCAATATATTATATTTGACAGTGATTTAATATGGTTCAAACATGAAAACTAATTTTTCCAATGCAAGATAATAAATATTTTGAGCACTAAGAATGTTTTAGTCAAGAATTTCATATACCTAAATGTTTGATCAATCCAATCTTGCAAGGGTAGTCAATTCTTATTCATTTCTTCTTTCTCCTTCTTTGATCATATCGTTGTTGAGCGTATCTTCATCAATGGGCTTGTCTTCATCAAAACACATTGGAAAAGCTTGTCTTCACACTCCTCTCAATTAGGCACATAATATATTCTACTCCCTCTGAGAGTGTACTTCTCCCCCTTTGGCATTGTAAAAAAGGTGGTAAACAAAGCACATATATCACATGGCATCAGGTTGATAATAAAAACATATAGGCATATTAATCCATGCATGATTTGTTTAATATTCCTAGTTCAATTCTCATGAAAACGAATTTTTCTTTAGGAAGGGGTTTAGTAAAAAATATGTGCAAGTTGATTAGATGATGTTACAAATTCAAGTACACATTCCCCTTTTTCAACATGATTCCTAATAAAGTGATGCCTAACTTCAATGTGTTTGGCCCAAGAGTGAATATTCATGAAATTCTGGCCTATGCAGACAGCAGATGTCCTAACACATGTCAAGACATTGTGCTACATAATCATTTAAACTCAGAGGCGCAACAGCAGACTGATACCTTGAATATCAGAATTGCACACTCACAGATGTCACGACATCTGGTTCAACATGTTTATCATGAACCCTAACAGAAAATGTAAATCTGCAGAATGATAAAGAACATAGTAATTGTTAACCCAGTTCGGTGCAACTCACCTACATCTGGGGGATACCAATCCAGGAAGAAGATTCCACTATCTGTAGACTGTACAAAGTTAAATTCCCCCGTTTACAACTTCATACCTAACATCTACCCAATGAACATCTTTACCAAGGTTAAACTCAAACGTTTAGAACCCTGATATGAGATACCCCACTCACTTCCCTTAATCACCAACTGTGATTTCTACATCATCCCTATCAATACAGAAATCTGTCAAGCATACTTGACAAACAAGCTAACTCGGATTTGCTTAAAAGCTTCATCCAAGAACAATACACAATCTAATACCTCAAGGCTTATGGATCTGTGCGACACCTATATCTACCACAGTGTATCAACCGATACAAAGAGAGACTTACAAGAGAAACCTACGACTCTCAAACCTAACCCTACTTCACAAAATAGGATTCCTAAGTCTATGTCATCCTCTCTCAGTTTTCTGTCTAGGTCTTGGTCTTCTTTTATAGTTTTCTGCTGAGTTGGGCTTCATATCTTTGATCCTTGATCCACTGCCAAACGCCTTGAATCTTGGAACAAATTTAAAACCAAAACCTGTTGTAACAGCCATGATGTCGAATCTTCATGTTGTGACATTTTACTTGACATCTTTATTTTGGGGTTGAAAACCTCCATGTTGAAACATCTTTCACAACATTTATGTTTTACCAAAATTTATACAAAACACTCAGAGCTTTCAATCTCCCCCTTTTTGGCAAATTTTGGTTAAAACATCCTTTAAGCCTGATGGTGCATGTAGTGGAAAGGTACTTGAAGCAAGTGCTAAGGAAGAGGAAGAAGATAAGATCTAGTTACCCTCTTCATTCCCTCGTGATAGCGGATACATAGAGGATGTAACTCAGATCACAAGACACACCTTGCTCCCTAACTCTGATCATAAAACACAAATATGCTTATTCCAAGAATGTCGAGGCATCCTTTGAGACATTTTGCAGATCAGTAGCACAAGACACATACACCATACACATCTCAGCAGTAACAAGCCATTCTCCCCCTTTTTAGCCAAAAATTGACAAAAATGGCCCATGCACATCCAGACCCAAATAATGCTTACCCACACACAAACAAAACTCATTTTATCTTTCTCTAAGTAAGATGTTCTAGCTCGATCTTCCTTAAATAAGAACAAGTTATGTAAGTAGAGCAAATCCAGACAAAAGACTAGTCAAGGAGTGCAATAACTGCTGGTCAAGTTAGTTTCGAGAGATTCCACCTTTTCTGACTTGTCTTTGAACCTACTTCTGAACAGTGTTCTGATGCCTATCCTGCATTTATCAGGTTTATGGTCCCCACTGCTAGGATTTACTTAGTTCAAATTTAGTAGCAAAGAATACAACAGAATTTATTTGCCCTTCCTCTCCATTCGCAGAAAACCAATTTCTCCCAGTTAGCTCCCAATAGATTTTTATATTGAGCAAAATCTTCACAGTTTTGTGATTACAGCCTGCAGAGAAAAATAAATTCCCCCAGACTCAATCAATTATTCTTAAGCATCCAATAAGAACCATTACCAATACACATGTACTGCCAAGTTTCCCACAACTTGCAACAATACAACAATGTCAAGACATCCTCCTTGACATCCCAGCTTGCTTGACGCACAAATGCAAACTGGAACTTCAACTGCATCCTCGCAGTAAAACATCTTAGATCAAGAGGTATCTCCCCCTATCTAAGGTAACTAGTGCTCCTCCACAGAACACCTAAGCTAATGAATGGAAAACATAAGACGCATCTTCATGTCTTCAAGAGCGCACCCTCAGTTCAACTTACTAGCTGAACACAATCATCAACTCTCTTATTGCTTCCTCTGACAAGAAACAATAATCACTCACACATGATCACCATCATGCTACCCGTGAGGAAATGTAGACCAACCATAACAAACTCTTAGCTTGAGATCAAAGTCCTATTGATCCCCCCATCCTGCAACCATCTACAAACCACACGAACTCCTCTTGAACTCTCATGTATACCTCTAGCTGCTTGAGGCACAAACCAATTGAATCAGAATGCTTCACATTCCTCAAAGAGACGCACAGGGCCCCTTAATTTGTTATAACGATGTCAACTATCGTATGCATGCTCCATAACTTCACAGCTGCTAAACTGATCCACTACTAGCATGACTTGCAGCCAGGGCAACATCCCCTTCGCAAGATTTTCCACTGACCTTACCCAGCCAGCAATAGAGATAGACACCCCGCAATCCAAAACAGTCATTCCTTATCATTCTCCCATATGATAACCTGGAATACTTCTGATTTTCTGGTGAATATCCACTTCTGAACGCATCAGAAACTATACCTTCATGCAATCAACATATGATCCACTTCAGTCTTCCAAAACCTTACATCAGACCTCCAAGACAGTTCTTCTACTCCATCATTCTCCCATGACAATGTAGATACTTCTTAGACATGATGCAAGTGACCAGTTCATCACAGAACCTGAAATCCTTCACCAAGGATAACTAACCCAAAGATGTTCTAACAACAGTTAGGACATCTTCCACACATCATAGACACCACACACCATGGCTCTTGATATGCTCCACCACTGGATTTACTATCAGCATAGTAATCCACACTGAAAATCTTCACACAACACTGCGCCACCAGCTTGAACAAAGAAAACTTCAGAAACCCAGAGAGAAATAAACTCTCATCCACCAAAGAAGGTATGCTTTCATCCTCAACCCAGAACTTCTGTCACAAGCTCCCAGAGAACCAGAACCTCCTTACAATTTCAACTAACTACTATTCTGTACAAGAGCAATTAGTTTCAAGCATCATGCTTGAATGCACATTGTGAAATCAACCAAATGCCACCTTTTGATTGACCTCACTCATCTTCATAACTCCCACAAGATACACTGATCCACTAATGAAATCAGACCTTCAAGTCACATGAATTACTTTCCCCATAGCAAGACATATTGGATCCACCAAGCCTCTTAGTCATGTAACATCTTCCCATCCACATCTCCCGCAAACTACATGGGATAGACCTTTTTGAAGCATCCATAACTTCCATTCTCTTGTAGATCACCTTATCTTAAGCTAATATGCCACATCACCAGTTGAAACCTCTGATGTTAAGCTAGATGTCAGAACATTTTGATATGACATCCAACTATTGAATTCAGCTCCTCCTTCTGCCACTTAGAAGAACCTCCTCCCTTTGTAGAACAAGAGTTCTATGCTCTCATAGACTTGATTCAATAACCAAGTTTGAGTAGACAACCTCCATCCTACTTTAGAACTCCAAAGACTTCAAACCTGCCACGTCTGAATCTTCAAAAAATAAGTAGTCCAAGACTACTCCATAGCCATACCAAAGAATTCCACTTTCCTCAATAGAGCCGTCAGTAGAAAGCCAGAGATAACTGCCACTTATCCTCGACCTTCACAAACAGAGCAAAATCCATGCTCCAAAGCACCTAGATCATAAATAAACTGATCCAAGCTGTAACCATCAAGATTATGATGTCTTCATCTTTATCTTCAACAGCATCAAAGTCCAGACTAGTTTCTTTCCAGGAAACTCTCCAGAGAACACATGCTTCTGTCACACTCGACTGAAGCCACTTCTTAGGTCAGCACCTAAGACTAAAATAGATGCTAAAGCGTATGCAGTACCCCTCCCATGATTCTGCATAAACTCTGATGATGAGATGTTCCAACATCTTGTTGAACATCAGCAATCTTGACTTTAAAGGATAACCAATTAAATACTTGTGGATTCCACAAATAGCAATTGATCTTAAATCCTTGTCCAATAACCCTTCTTCACTGCTGTAGCTGAGCTCCACCAGATCATGTCATGAATACTTATAAAGTATTCAATCTTTTAGCAAGTATCTTCTTCAAAGGACAATGTTGAGATACCAAGGTTGCTACCCTTGACTCAAGTAACTAAGACTTTCTCTGAACAAATCTTATTTACCTCAACAATTCTTCAATCAGATTGGATCCACTCTTAGGTTCAAGAGAGATGAATCCTTCCTTGCTGTTTTTGGATGGTGAAAATAAATCACCTCCACTTTCTTCAGATTGTGTTTCAAAGAAACACCTTCTAGTTAGAAGAGTAACTAGAAGACTCCAGATACACGACATAGATGCCTTTATGAGTGGACTTGAGAGAATTCTCAAGTATCTTTGACAGCCTAGCCGACCAATAATTTATCAAACTCCTAGAGTAAGAACCTGATAAACTTAACTCAACTCATCTCCTCTTCAACTGACTTCAACTGTACCAAGAAACCAAGCTTCCAAGTACCAAGTCACCATACCAGATATCTAACCACAACTCCTTTCACTCCATCGCTCCCGACTTTGGAATAAAAGAATACAGATATCTTTAAATATAGAGGTCGACAATTAAGGCCTTCCACCAACTGTCTTCAGTAACAACTCCAGAATCCCATAATTCTAGAGCTCTTCCATCAGAAACACATGCAGCGGAACTACCAAGGAACAGACTCTGCTTGCCCTAATAAGATGTCACAACATCTTATAAGACACACCAACAAGAGAACTAGCCACTTCTCCTGTAGTTGTTGTAGAATCTCCTCAGCAATATGAACAACCTTCGGGTTACTCCCTTTAATCCATAACATCCATCTCATCCATTAATACCCTTGAGTATGTCTGAGTTGATTGATCTGATCTTCAAAACTCCTCCTTGTTTAAATTCCAGAAAGTATCTCCCAAAGATCTCATCCAGAACCAGACAGGATGCCTGCTCTGATACCAATTGAAATTCTGGCCTATGCAGATAGCAGATGTCCTAACACATGTCAAGACATTGTGCTACATAATCATTTAAACTCAGAGGCGCAATAGCAGACCGATACCTTGAATATTAGAACTGCACACTGACATATGTCACGACATCTGGTCCGACATGTTTATCATGAACCCTAACAGAAAACGTAAATCTGCAAAATGATAAAGAACACAGTAATTGTTAACCCAATTCGGTGCAACTCACCTACATCTGGGGGATACCAATCCAGGAAGAAGACTCCACTATCTGTAGACTGTTACAAAGTTAAACTCCCCCGTTTACAACTTCATACCTAACATCTACCCAATGAACATCTTTACCAAGGTTAACCTCAAACGTTTAGAACCCTGATATGAGATACCTCACTCACTTCCCTTAATCACCAACTGTGATTTCTACATCATCCCTATCAATACAGAAATTTGTCAAGCATACTTGACAAACAAGCTAACTCGGATTTTCTTAAAAGCTTCATCCAATAATAATACACAATCCAATACCTCAAGGCTTATAGATCTGTGCGACACCTATATCTACCACAGTGTATCAACTGATACAAAGGGAGACTTACAAGAGAAACCTACGACTCTCAAACCTAACCCTACTTCACAAAATAGGATTCCTAAGTCTATGTTGTCCTCTCTCAATTTTCTGTCTAGGTCTTGGTCTTCTTTTATAGTTTTCTGCTGAGTTGGGCTTCATATCTTTGATCCTTGATCCACTACCAAACACCTTGAATCTTGGAACAGATTTAAAACCAAAACTGCTGTAACAGTAATGATGTCGAACCTTCATGTTGTGACATTTTACTTGACATCTTTATTCTGGGGCTGAAAACCTCCATGTTGAAACATCTTTCACAACATTTATGTTTTACCAAAATTTATACAAAACACTCAGAGCTTTCAAATCAAGTTTTCATGTGAGTTTTATGGCACTAAATTCTTCCTAGGCTATGATACAAGTGATTTCACAAGTAAGTGACATATACCGCTAGTACTTTTCCTATCCAATATGCACCTAGCAAAATCAGAATTGATATACCGAACTTAGTGACCATCTGGTCCCTCGGGGCACCATAATCCCATTTGTTATGTGCCATAGAGGTATCTCATGATGAGTTTGAATTCACTAAGATGTGATTCCTCACATACAGATACTAAACATTATACCTCAGTATTTGCTTTCTTCAACTAGTTTTCCATTTTCATCCTTGTCAAGGTTGCACGAGGTCGACATTAGGGTTATTATTAATTTGGTGTATATCAAACCTTTTTAATAACTCTTTATAGTATTTATCTTGATTTATGAAAGTTCCTTCCTTAGTTTGATGGATTTGAAGTCCTAGAAAATATTTGAGCTTTCCCATTATTGACATTTCAAACTCATTATGCATAATCTCAGAAAATTCCTTGCACAAGGATTCATTAGTATCTCCAATGATAATATCATCGACTTAGATTTGAATTAGTAAGATGTCGTGTTCAATTTTCTTGATAAAAAGATTGTTATCAACTAGTCCTTCTTGGAACTTGTTTTCAAGCAAGAACTTGCTTAGATGATCATACTAAGCCCTATGAGCTTGTTTTAGTCCATATAACACTTTCTTAAGCTTAAAAACATGATTTGGAAAGGCTGGGTTGACAAAACCTGTATCCTGATCAACATATACCTCCTCTTGGGGATGTAACCATTTAGAAAAAGTGACTTTTACATCCATTTGAAATAATTTGAAATTCATGATGCAAGAGAAAGCTAATAACATTCTTATGGCTTTTAATCTAGCTACTGAAGCATAAGTTTCATCAAAATAATTCCTTCTTGTTAATTGTATCCCTTTGCAATAAGTCTGTCTTTATTTCATAAAACATTGCCATCATCATCCAGCTTGTTACAAAAAAACCCATCAGGTACCAATCATTAGATTAGCTTAAGCTTTGGGAACAAGTTCTCAAACGTAGTTTTGTTCAAATTAATTTAATCTTCTTGCATGGAAAGAGACCAATGTTTTACAATTTTCATTGGCTTAATTTGTGAAACAAAAGCCACAAAGTTACATGCCTTATTAAGGGACCGTCGAGTATTAACTTCTTTAGAGAGATCTCCAATAACATTTTGGATAGGTGGTCTCTTGTTGACCTCCATTCCTTTGGAAGATCTGGATGTTCAGGTGGAGTATCTATGATTTGATCTTGAGCTCGTTCTTTATATTGACTTTCATTTTAGTCTTGGTCCATTTCTTGATCATTTTCCTCTAGATTTGTATGTTCTAAGATACATGCGTAATTGACAACTTATACTTCTACTAGGTTAGGGTTAGATTCATTAAATGTAACATGAATGGATTCTTCGGATGTTAGAGTTCTTTTGTGAAAGACTCTAAAAGCTTTACTACATGTGGAATATCTTATGAATATGTCTTCATTAGCTGTTGCGTCAAATTTTTTTAGGTTATCTTTTCTGTTGTTAAGGATAAAGCATTTGCATCCAAAAACATGTAAGTGAGATATATTCGACTTTATTCCTTTGTATAGTTCATAAGGTGTCTGCTTTAGAATTGGTATTATCAAGACATGATTTATAACATAGCAAGTGGTGCTTACTAAATCGACCCAAAGATATTTAGGAATATTAGTCTCATTGAGCATCATCCTCACAAGCTCAACTAGAGGTCTATTTTTCCTCTCTACTTCCCCATTTTGTCGAGGAGTTCGTGGAGTGGAAAAGGGGTTTCGAATACCATTCTCAATGTAGAATTTTTCAAATTTCTCCTCCATGGTCACTTCTGATGGATGCAATGCTTACTCCCTTTTCATTCTGGATAACTTTGGCCAGTTTCGGGAATGTAGCAAATGTGTCTCTTTTTTGAGATAAGAATAATGTCCAAGTATAGCGAGAGTAGTCATCCACAATTATAAGAACGTATACGTTTCCACCTAGACTTATAGTTCTAGATTGGGCAAAAAGGTCAATGTGAAGCAATTGTAAGGGGTGATCAGTAAAACCAATATTTTTATATTTTAAGGTTTAATTGCAACTTTGATCCCCCTATATTTTTTTTATCCTCCTATTTTAAAATCCGATTTTTTTCCATTCATTTTGTTATTTTTGGGATAGTCCTCATCTCATTTTGGAATCATTTTTTACGACATGGCGGGTGAAATGGTGATGTGTCATTGCTTAAGCGACACAATTCTATTTTTATGTTATTTAGAATTGTCTTTTTTTAATAATAATAAGAATTGTTATATTTATAATTTTAA
Source organism: Lathyrus tuberosus (assembly GCA_022829125.1). Lineage (NCBI taxonomy): Eukaryota > Viridiplantae > Streptophyta > Magnoliopsida > Fabales > Fabaceae > Lathyrus > Lathyrus tuberosus. The sequence goes on along the minus strand of JALAZF010000278.1, from coordinate 5,673,793 downwards.
AAACTTAATTGCATAAATTAAATAAGCATTAATTTTTGAATAACTTGTTTTTTTGAATTGAAAGAATTAACTTTTCAAATTATTTATCAATTTTTTAATTAAAGTAATTTTAATTAATTATAATTGTCAAAATAAAAAATTGGCCCCTGGCGATAGTAGGATTAAAACATAGGACTAGGGTGCTCAAATTAATCGGTTATTTAAATTATTTATATCCATATTAAAATCCGATTATTAAAAACCAATTAAATACAAGTATGGTTTTAACCAAATTCATATTTTTGACATTTTATTAATATGATTTAAACCAAATTCATATTTTGGATATCCATATCCCAAATAAAAATCAAATTAGTCTATTTTTTTGAAAATAAAAAAAAAATTCTAAAAATAAAAAATATGTTTTTCTGAAAATAACAAAAAATTTGACTTTTTTTTATTATTTTTAAATCTAAAAGATAAAAAGTACAATTTTTTTTTGAAAATAAAATTATATATATATATATATATATATATATATATATATATATATATATATATATATATATATATATATATATATATATATATATATATATATATATAAATGTTTTTTTATATTTGGTAAAAAAAATTTAAATAAAAAATACATTTTTTTTAAATTTCAAAAACAAAAGCTTTTTTTTTAAATCATGTTTTTTTGCAAAAAAAAAAAAAACAAAAATCCAAAAAAAATTATTTAAATTTTTTTCCTAAAAATAAAATTAAAAAAAAACAATTTTTTGTTATTTAAATAAAAAATAATTATAAAACTCATTATGAATATAACCGATTTATAATTATTTTAAAAAAATAGAATCCGGTTATGATAATTGGTTTTAATAACCAATTATAATATTTGGATTATATATGATCATGGAAATTAACCATTCATGAGCATCGCTACATAGAAAAATGTGATTATTCAACAAAATATAGCGGTTTTGTCGTATGCAGTTTCATCTAAAGTATAAAGGTTAAAGACTCACACAAACAAGTGAGAAAGATATCACATATTCACTCAAATTTAAAGTTGATAGGTGTATGAGTCTTCGCCCTTATAAAATGCTCAACCTCCACTTTTCTAAACAATGTGGGACTTAGAACTCACACTTGTTTCTCAATAATCTTTCCTTCAAGTGTGAGTTCATCCATTATACTCCCCCTCAAGCAGAAGCTCTTTCATCCACATGTTTGTACCACCGTTGACATACATCCTTATCTCATCATGGGCACTTCAACGGAACACGTTGTCTGAACACCATGTCAAGAAGACTTTCAACACAAGGAGTCGGTCCCTTATTCGAACCATTGGCTTTGATACCAGAGATGGATCATCACGAGGGGGAAGCACTCACCTTGGGCCAAACACTCAGCTAAATGCCAAAGACTCACCAAACAAGTGAGAAATAGACCACATATTTAGCCAAAATCTTAAGGTGATAGGTGTATGGATCATCTCACTTATGAAATGTTCAACCTCTACTTTTTTAAACAATATAGGACTTAGAACTTACACTTATTTCTCAACAAATAAGTCCATTTTCTTAATCACCAGCTAAGGTACTTCCATTATACTTTCTCTTCTCACAATATAGTGATAGAAAGAAAATGTTACTATTTTTCAATATTCTATTACAAAGATCGGGTATGCTTAAATACACGTAGAGATATGAAATCATGATCCTAGAATCATGCTAATAGTAATTACAATAATTGCTATAATAATGCAGAATGATATGCAGTAAATGTATTGATCTGTGATTGCTATAACCATATCATAGAAATTAAGTTATGATCCTTAATAATCAGTTATGAGATTCTGACTTTTCTCTAACTCCCCTCCTCAAACTGGTGGTGACATAATCACTCCAAGTTTGTCTCTCAACATGTTGAATCTTGTGTGAGTGAGAGGTTTGGTCAAGCAATCAGCAATCTGGTCAGCAGTAGGAACATAAGCCACAATGACTTCATTTTGTAAGACTTGATCACGTATGTAGTGGACATCTATCTCAATGTGTTTGGAACGAGCGTGCATAACTGGATTGGATGCAAGTGACTTAGCACTTAAGTTGTCACACCATAGGACTGGCTTTCTGGGCATTGGTAACTTTAGTTCTGCCAGTAGTGATCTAACCCATGCTACTTCAGCTGTAAGATCAGCCAAGGCCCTATATTCTGATTCCGTGCTCGATCGTGACACTACTTTTTGTTTTCTTGAGGACCAAGAAATTAGTGTTTCACCAAGAAATACACATTGTCCTGCCATGGATTTTCTATCATCAGTACTAGTTGCCCAATCTGCATCAGAAAACCCTATTATGTCAAAGTCATTAGAAGGTTTTATGTGCAAACATATATCTATTGTGCCTTGAAGATATCTCAATATTCTTTTTATCCCTTGCCAGTGATCCATGGTAGGTGAACTCATGTATTGACTCAATTTGTTGACGGCAAATGCAATGTTAGGTCTTGTGTTAGTCAGGTATTGCAATGCACCTATTGCTTGTCTGTACAAAGTAGGATTAGACAATGGTTCCCCCTCAGCAGTGAATTGTCTACCGGCTACCATTGGTGTTGGACAAGCTGATGTTTTCTCCATGTTGAACTTCCTAAGCATATCCCTTATGTACTTTGTTTGTTTTAGATACATTCCACTCTTATTTCTGTGAACTTCAATACCTAGAAAATAATGTATATGCCCTAGATCTTTCAGCTAAAAGGAACCATTAAGTTGATTGATGAATGTCTCTAAGAACTTGTTGTTGCTACCTGTTATTATTATGTCATCAACATAAATAAGGAGAAATGTGATATGGTTTGTACCTCTAAGAGTGAAAAGGGATGTGTCACTTTTGGTGTTTTGAAACCCCCATTTCAGTAAAGTGTTTCTTAGGATGTCAAACCATGCTCTTGGAGCCTGCTTTAGTCCATAGATGGCTTTGGACAATTTGCATATGTGATTAGGTTTGTTAGTTTATGTATCCCTCAGGTTGATACATAAACACGTTTCCTTGAGACTTCCATTTAAGAATACATTATTTATGTCCAATTGCCTAACTTCCCAATTGAGATGTACAGCAGTAGCCAAGATGATTCTTATTGAGCTGGATTTGACCATAGGGATGAATGTTTCATCAAAGTCTAGGCATGCTGTTTGTTGAAACCCTTTTGGAACTAATCTTGTTTTCCTCCTTTCAATTGAGCCATCTGCTTTGTACTTAGTCTTGAAGATCCATTTTGAGTCTATATGATGTTTTCTTGACCTTGAAATGGAACCAATGTCCAAGTCTGATTGGACATTAGGGCCTTGAATTCTACATCCATAGCTGCTCTCCATTTTGGTTTGATTAGTGCCTCTTTGACATTTTCTGGTTCTTTATCATCTCTATGTTCCTCTGCCAGTCCTATATAGGGTTGCTTGGTCTTGTAAATCCCAGCTTTGCTTCTGGTACGCATCCAATGAGTGTTGGTGTTGTCTTGATAAGTTTATTGGTTAATCTCCAGTGCAGTTTGATTGCTGCTCTCCACTGGTTCTGCTGAGGTTGAATCATCTGCTTCGCTTTCTCTTGATATGTTTCTATCTGCATTGGCAAAGGACTCGCTGAGATCTGGTTGACTTTCACCTGTATCACTGTCAACTGGACTGTCAGTTGAATTTTCTTCATGTTGGTTTTCCGCAAAGTTGTTGGGTTCAGCTGTGTTGTTTGTAGTGGTACCTGCAGGGCAATTAGGCAACATAATAGATGTATTTTTAGTCAGTCGCTTTAATGAATTTCTTGTGTCAATGAAACCATCATGGAAGGGAAAGTGATTCTCATTGAAAATCACATGTCTTGAGACAAAAATTCTCCCATGAGAGTTGATGCACTTGTAACCTTTGTGTGAGTTGCTGTAACTGATAAATCACACCTAGTTTTATGGAATTGAAGCTTGTGTTGATTATATGGTTTAAGGCAAGGGTGGCCGACACAACCAAATGGTTTCAAGTCCTCATAGTTGGGTTCTTTCTTGAAAATTAAGGAGTATGGACTGTTATTTGGATTTATTGATGATGGCAATCTATTGACTAGGTAGACATCAGTGGAGAAGGCTTCCCACCAGTAATGTAGAGGCATTTTGGCCTGTGCTAGAAGTATTAGTCCTAGTTCAGCAATACGTCTATGCTTTCTTTCAGCCCTGCCATTTTGTTGAGAGGTGTAGGGACAAGACATTTTGCATAGAATTCCTGATTCCGTGGCAAGTTTTTGAACTGGTTTGTATTCACCACCTCCATCACATTGAATGATTTTTATTTTCTTGTTAAATTGATTTTCAATCATAGCTTTGAACTGGCTGAAGGCATGAATTGTTTCTGATTTTTGTTTCAAGGGAAAAATCCATGTGAATCTACTAAAATCATCAATAAAGTGAACATAATATTTAAACCCAGATGAGGACAGAATTGGAGCAGGACCCCATACATCGGTATGAATTAAATCTAAAATTTCACTAGCATGAGAGGAAGATTTGAAAGGTAACAAGTGTGATTTGCCAAATTGACAAGCTTCACATAATGTAAAATTGTCACTAGATGGTATCTTCACATTGCAGTCCTTCAATACCTTTTCCAAAACTTTATTATTTGGATGTCCAAGCTTTCTATGCCAGTTTTCCTTAACAGACATGTAGACACACGAGTCTTTATTGATTTGGGGGCTGACATCAGAAAGTTGGTATAGGCCATTTTTAAGTTTCTCCTTTAAAAGTGTCTTCCCTGTTAGCTTGTCCTTCACAAAATAATAATTTGCATCAAATTCAACAAGTATATTGTTGTCGGCAGTTAACTTAGAAATACTCAATCAATTTTTGGTGATTTCTGGCACATATAACACATCATGCAGGTTGAGGTTACTCAATTTGGTTGATCCTGAGGCAATTATTTTCAATTTATCTCCATTACCAACTAACAAAGAATTCTTACCATTGCTTTCAGTTAGGTCTTGGATTTTGCCAGTTTGGTGTGTAACGTGATTGCTAGCTCCACTGTCAAAATACCAGTCATAGTCCTGACCATGATATGGTGAGGTTATGAAGGCACTGTGTGTTCCTTGTTTCTCACCCTCAGCATAGTTATTTTTTCCTGTATAGGACTTATCAAAACGATAATAACACTGTACTGAAGTATGACCGATTCTGCCGCATACCTGGTACGTTGGTTTTGACATCATTCCTCTTCCTCTGCCACCTCTCATGCCTCTGGAGCTAGATCCTCTCCAGTTGCCTCGTGATCCAAATTTGTTGCCTCCCGACTCATTTTTGCTAGCAAAGTTTGTAGATGCATTCAAGTTGATACTGCTGAAGCTGTTGAGCTGGTCCAATCTACTTTCAAAGCCTAGTAATTGGGCTTGCAAGTTAACCCAACTTAAGTTGATCTGGTCGGACAATTTGACTATTACTGGATTGTATTCAGAATCCAACCCATTCAGTGTCTGAATCATCAGGTCAGAACTGGAAATGGGTGATCCTGCCAGTTTTAATTTGTCAGTAAGATTCTTCATCTTAGCAAGGTATTGCTCTATCTTTATCTCTCCTTTGCGTGTGTTATGAAATTCTGACTTCAGGTAAATGATTCTTGACCTGGTGTGTGCACCTGCAAGGCTTTGAGCTTCATCCCAAAGTTGCTTGGAGGTTTCGCAATGTAGCAGCTGAGTTGTAATATCAACTTCCATAGAATTTATCAGCCATCCTAAGAGGGCTTGATCATGAGCTTGCCAATCCTGATAGTTAGGATTGATTTTCTTGGTTGTGTCAGCTGAGGTGACAAATTGTTCTGGACATTCTTTTGTCCCTAGCATATAGCCATCGAGTTTGTAGCCTCTAATCAATGGTAAGACTAATGATTTCCATAGTGGATAGTTATCTCTGTCCAACTTGACAGAAACTGTTTGAAGAAGGTCATTTTTCTGGTTTGAGTTTGCAACGGATGACATGATTTGTTTGGCTAGATCGAGAGCCTTCAGGATTAAGAGCTCTTGATACCAAGAAAGAAAATGTTACTGTTTTTCAATATTCTATTACAAAGATCAGGTATGCTTAAATACACGTAGAGATATGAAATCATGATCCTAGAATCATGCTAATAGTAATTACAATAATTGCTATAATAATGTAGAATGATATGCAGTAAATGTATTGATCTGTAATTGCTATAACCATATCATAGAAATTAAGTTATGATCCTTAATAATCAATTATGAGATTCTAACTTTTCTCTAACTGTGATTCCCTTCTTACACACCCGTTTATACTTCATCCTCTCACAATGTAGTGATCACCACCTAAGGAATTTGATGCAAGTTTCAAAACATTTGATGACCATATAACATGTTTTCTTCCATCTAGTACTGCAAGGTTTGTGTTGTCATTAGATATGATTACAACCCTTGAAAAATCTTGTAGTGGTTTTTCTATGTTGGCTACCCATTGTGTAATTTGTATTGGGATGGATTGAGATACTAATTTTCAACGTAATGATCCATATTGTATTCATGGGACAAAATAATCCAAGTAGGGATGACAATTTGACCCATCCCCAGTGGGTACCCACAAAATTACCCACAACGGGTAGGGTAAAAACCCGCAAAAATGGGTACGATTACGGGCTCGGGTAATTACTTACTTAAATAAGCGGGGATGGGTGCGGATATGGGCACCTTAGTACCCATCCCGCCCCATACCCGCACAATTATATTTATATATTTTAATTTATATTATTATATAAAAATAAATGTTTATAAAATTTATTAAAAAAATCAATTTTAAACTACTACATATTTAATATAAGTGATCATTTATTTCATAATTCAACAATTAAAATTTTTAAAATTTTTTTATTATTTTTTAAAAACTTAAAATATTATGATATTTTATACTTGATATATTTAATTTTATTAAAAATGCGGGTAACGGGTACGGGTACGGGCACTTATAGACCCATAGGGTATGGGTACGGGTGCCAATTTTGATATCCAGGCAGGTATGGGCTCGGGTACGAGGATTTTTTTCAACTGCGGGTATGGGGACGGGTACTATAGTACCCTACCCATACCCTGCCCATTGTCATTCCTAAATCCAAGATTTAATTAATTGTTGCAATTATTTCCCATCAAATATGTGATGACACAATTTATGTGGACGTATGACCAAAGGCTCTCTAACACAAGAGGTCTTGTGTTGGAATCTTACCTTGCTAAAATTTTATATTTTGACAATTAAAATCTTACCTTGGTAAAATTTTATATTTTGAAAATTAAAATTAATTTGATTAAGAAATTGATAAATAATTTAAAAATTAATGCAATTTAATTTAGGCTATTATTTTTTAAAAATTTAAAAATTTTATTATTATTATTATTATTATTATTATTATTATTATTATTACTATAATAATAAATAATTATATATAACGTGAAAATTGAAATATACCACTTAAGTCATGACACCTCATCACTTCATCTGCCATGTCATAAAAAATCACACTAAAATGAGATGGGAGACTAAAATTCCAGAAGAAAAAAAAGCAAAATGAAGGGACCAAAAAACCATATTTTAAAATGAGGGAACCAAAACTAAAACAAAAAATAAAAATATGGGGACCAAAATTGCAATTAAGTCAAATTTAAATGAGGCTTTTACTGGCTTGCCTTTTTGGCATGCATCACATAATCAGTTCTTTCCAAATGTAAGTCTGGAAGGCCATTTACAAGATCTTTGCGAAGCAACTTATTCAAGCGATCATGTGGATGTGAGCTATTCTCCTTTGTCATACCCAAGATGCATCCTCATTACTCATGAGACATACACCATTTGAAGTAATCTTATTTAAATTTAATGTGTAGGTACTTCCACTTCTCGAGCTTTTAAAATAGAGTTTCGTTTGATTTAGATTCTATGACCCTACAACTAGAAGAGCCAAAGGTTACACTATTATCTTTGTCACATAATTGACTTATGTTAAGTAAATTATGCTTAACCCCTTTTACGAAGATAACTTCCTCAATCCTAGGATTGGCAAACTTACCAATGGTGGTAACCCCTAGAAATGGAGAATATGGTTTTGTCATCTAACATATGCTTTGAAAAACCACTATCAAGATATCATTTGGTGTTGGAGACTGTAAAACATTATTGCAAAGAAAAGATTAGGTCTTAACTTTAGGTACCCATATCATCTTGGGTCCTTGGTTGTTAGTTTCATAAATATTTTTCTTATGTGTTTTAGAGGTATTTTCAGGGTTAGACAAGATTTTTGGTTTGTGTTCACAATATTTTTTGTAAAAAAATATGAAGGACGATGTCCTTCTCTACTTTCATGATTCTTGTTGATGAAACAGACCATAACAATGTGTCAGTCTTTACTACATTAGTTGCATTTTAAGGTTTTACAATGAGAAGTGGTTTTGGCATTACAAATGCTACCGAAACTTTTATTGTTATTATTCGATTCATAGCCAAGGACAACTCTGTTGTAAGATGCTCTTTGATTCCTAACAAAAGATTTAAGTTATCACTTCCTCTGGTGAACTTGACAAGTGTTTTTTAAAGATCACAAATTTTATTTTATTTTATTTTTAAATTGTCACATTCATTGCACTTGTCAGGTTTATCATCTTTGTTTGAAGTGGAAAAAATTTGAACTCGATAATTTTGTCTCCCTCTAAGGAGTTCTATCTCTCTTTCAAGTTTTCTATTTTCAAGTTCAAGAGAGGAAATAGTATCATTAGATGTAGAGACAATTTGTTATAGTTTACTTGTTTCTTTTGTTAGTTTCTTACAGATTTTAAAATGATCATGGTGAGAGAAGTGAGAGGTTACCTCATTATCTTGATGATTTTTCATGAGATAAATGTTGGCTTTTTCTTCTTCATCATCGTCTAAGGATTTCATATCATTGTCTTCCCATACAACATAAGGTTTCTTATTTTTCTAGGGTTTCCTAAATTTTTGATTTGCTTACTTGACCACAGGATAATATGGTCTGATATGCTCTTTCTTACCAATGTTGTAGCATGATGGAATGAATAATGTTTTTTCCTCATTTTTTCTTGCTCTTGTTTTTGCTTCTTTTCATTCTTTAGGAATCTTTTGAAGTTCTTTACTATAAGAGACATGTCACCATCAGAATCATATTCCTCAGCTTTAATTGCTAGAATTTTATTTTTCTTTTCTCCTTCTTCATCTATGGCAAGCCTTTTGAGTTCCATTTCGTGTTCCTGCAATTTTCCAGAGAGAGAGAGAGAGAGTGTGTGTGTGTGTGTACGTGTGTGTGTGTGTGTGTGTCCATAGTTGTTAAATCCTTAGACTCACAAATCGTAGTGACTTTGGGTTTCCAATTTCAATTTAAGCATCTAAGAAATTTTATGACTAATTCCTCATTTGAGAATTTTTTTCCCATAGTTCTTACATGACTCGCGATTTGGGTGAATCGTTTTTGTATTTAATTTATGCTTTCTTCAGGTTTCATTCTAAAGAGTTCATATTCATGGGTTAATTTTCCCAACCTTGCCGTCTTTAACTCAGTAGTTCCTTCATGTGTAATTTGGAAGATCTTCCACATTCTTTTACAATCTCGTAGTGAGAAACTTGCAAAAATTTATCAAGACCAAGAGCGGTCGTGATGATCGTTTTTGCTTTCAAACTGCGTTGCACATTCTCTTTATAATATTTGGTCCAATCCTTTTTAGGTTTTGTACTGGTCAAAAAGTACAAGTGTGTACGTGTGTGTGTTCCTATTTCAAGGGTAGGGGGACTCAGAGGCCTTAGTAGGTTTATAACAATTTGGGTGGTCAGGGCTTTCCATACGGCGATAATCCTTATATGGTGGTGTTTTATGGTGGTTTAAGGGTCCTGCTCACATGAGGTGAGAGGCCCAGTTGATGCATGGTATGTTTAGGTATAAGTTTATGAAGCGTGTGATCATAGGAGTTATGGTCTTAATAAGCATTATGCTTTAGGGTGTAATGATCTCTCATTTCCTCCTCTAAGGGAGGTATATTTATAGAGGGCCCTATGACCTAGGGTTCTGGGTAACCCTGAGGGGCGAACACTACTCCTTCCTGATTATGAGAAATTATTGATCGCTCGATCTTCAAGGGGTAGTGGTGGACTCTCTTTCCTTTGACTAACAACATTATACATGTCATTAGTGCCAAATGCGGGTCCTTAGGTCATCACCTAGGCAATACCATTCTTAGGCGAGGGTGCCCTTATTTAAGACAATGTTTCCGTTCAAGATGTGCCCCTCTCTGGTAGAGATTTCTTGGGCAGTTAATGTCCTTAAAAAAGGGATGAATCCCTCAACCTGAGAAGAGTATCTTAATTGCAGGAGATTATATTTAAAGGTGAGTCCCTCATCTACGGGCGAGTCCCTCAGTTTGAGGCGACTTTATCTATTTGCTCAAGACCTTAATTTGAGGGATGAGTCACCTGCCAGATGTCTCTTGATTATTTAAGAATGTCAATTGGGAATGTCAATCAATCACTTATCTTGTCATGCTTACTCTCATTTAATGTAAGCAATGATGGCTTTTTTTTTGAGATCCTAAATGCTAGTGGCACGTGTCAGAAATGTGCTCAGATTTTTCAAAAACCATGGTGGAATCCAAAAGGGTCCTTTATGGTTTCCACTATAAAAGTTTTTCTCTCTCATTAAATTTGTTCCATTTATTCTTCTGCCCTTGCAAGTTTTCTCAGCTCCGTGTTTCCAACCTTATTCCAGGTATGCATTTTCCCTTTCTTGCTTTCTGTAGAGAATAGGTTTTGCAAAGATATATTCAAGATGGGTCTTAAGCTAAGTGTGGGGTTCTAGATTAGTTTCCCCTTTTTTTGAAGATTATGGCGGTGGTTGTGATTCTTTTCGTTCTTTTGCCTTCTTAGGAACAAAAGAGAAAATGTCTAACTTTTATATCACGTCCAAGGGTGCTAAAAATTTTGAATCTAGTTGTACCTCTAAACAGATCCTCCTCTTCTGATCAGGATATAAGGTGTCTTATTTAAAGGATGAAGATGAAGTAAGAGAGGGTGGTTATGCCTGTCACCTCTGGCCCTCCTTCTTCGTATTTCTATTTCTACCTCGCTTTCATCAAGGACATAAGAGTTCTTTTCCCTCTTCCCCTTTTTTCCAAGGAGATCATGAGAGTACTTAATGTGACACCATCCAAGTTGTTTCTCAGCAGTTGGGCCTACATTAAGGCTTTAGAGATGGTCCGTGAGGACCTATTCATCACATCAACAGTGAGAGTCTTCTTCTCCTTCTATACCAAAAAATCAGAAAAGGGTAGTTGGGTATCCTTAAGTAGTCAACCTGGAAAATGCTTTTTCTCATCCCATTCCAGCCATTACAAATATTTGAAGGATAGGTTTGTTTGTGTGAGTGGGCGAGATGATTCCCTTGGGGTGCTGGGAACCGATGTCTCCCCTTTTATCCTTTGTTCTAAATGAATGATCATGTGATGATCACGAGGGTATGAATAGGAGTTCCTCACCACTAAAAAGAGGATGATTGTCTGCTTCTTGTGACAATTCAAAAAATTATGGGCTGCTGCGAGGTGATTATACTTTGGCTGGGGGCAGAAAACACCTAGCCGCCTACTTAGGTAAGTCGCCCACTGCTATCTTTTTGCAGGTTTTTCATATAAAATTTGTGACTTTTATTCATTATTTTGAATATTAAATGGAGGAGATCCCTGCTGAGGATAGGAGACCAAGGTGAAAGATACTTAAGTTGGCTAGCTCGAATACTAACAATCCTCAAAGTTTCTCTGAGGGTTTCATCCTCAAGGGGCAGAAAAGGCATGTCGAGGATTCGATTCTAGACTCTCCCAATGTAAAGGTTCAAAGGTTTGAGAAGATTTTTCCCCCACTACTAGGAGTATGAACGCCCAGGTGCCTCCTACACGTAGGGCTCCCTTTCTTTCTACGGCTCTGTGAAGCGATGTGGGTTTCAACATTATCTAGTTTAAGAGGTATTATCTCCCTTTCTCCAAGGAATTTTAAAGGTGTAGAGAAACACAAGAAATCGGGGGTTTGAATTGGGTTTCTAAAAAATGAATTATTTTTCTACCCAACACAACAAACAGAAAGCTAAGAACAAAAATAATAAAATAATTATTCTTATCCTGGTTTGCTGTTAACTAAGCTACCTCCGGTCCACACGCCAAGGTGATTTCTCCTTATCAACAAGGACTTAATCCACTATAATCAAACTTAATTATAGCACAAAGACCACTTGTCAATGTCTTCTTGAGTAACACTGGCTAAACCCTAGTGACTCAAGGAAATAGAATCACTAGGATTAAGATACAAAGTGTGTTTACAAAATGCTTCTAAGAAAGTAAAATACACAAATGAATGACAAGATTAACACAAAATATATTCTATGAAGAGTATGAACAAAATTTCTTGTGTGTGTGTTTCTTTTCTCTCAAATATTTTACAAAATGCATTGTTCACATATATGATAATCTCTTAGAGTGTAACACTGTTCCATTATTCAAAGTCTTCTTTATATAGGCAATGAAGAGATTCGTTGGATGATAGAATTGGAATACTGAAATGCAGCTTTTTCCTTGCATAATGGTCTGTGAAAATGGGAGACAAAATGGTACAATTGTACAGTCCATAGCCTAAAAAATCAGTGTGATGGAAGGAATATTTGATCTTGTATTGTGTACTATCTTCTCATGTAAAACCTTCAGAGTCTTGATCCATTTTATTAGAATCTGGTCTTCAGTGTCTAGTGACACAGTTCAGAGTTGTTTGAGCGTAGGGCTTTAAAGCATAACAACATCAGAAGCTTCAGAGTAACAAAGCTTTGGATAATCTTGTAAAACACACATCTTAGAATCATAGTGCATTAGAATCAAAATCTGATGACATCACACATCATTGAATCAGAGTCACAACTTGTATCTAGTATCTGCACACTAAAGAAAATAATCAGGGTACAAAATTGTTCTCTAAGAGTTTATGTATTGTTATCATCAAAACATAAGGCTAGATGCATAATCAAATCTTGTTCTTACAAATTCTATGTTGGTTATCAGGCCCTTCATTCCAAACCAACCTCGGCTATTGTTAACATGACAGATAACCTTATGCTGAGGGTGCTCATGTTGCAGTATATCAACTGAGAGAGGCGCGACAACATTTAGAAAGAGTTAAAGATTAAACTTCAGGTGCAAATGAATGCTTATAATGAGATCCAGAGGCTGCTGCAGGTCATCGAGGATGACACAGAAATATGGGAAAAGAAGAAGGAAGTGGAAGCTAGGGTTAAATAAATCTCTACTGAGAAGGAATCCTTGTAGGCATCTCTATATGTCGCCTTTATCCGTTAAAAGGAATTGGAAAAGGCGGCGTCTCATCTCACATATGAGGCGGTTTCTATCTCTAATGTTTATTTTAAGCATACCAAAGGGCATATCCTTTTCCCCTACCCCAGTCTTGACTTGAGTCAGATGGATTTACTCAAATTTGTCTGTAATGGTGAGCTGGTGGATAAAGAGAAGGTGATTTCCACTAAAAGTTTCGCTCCTATGGAGGAGGTCCATGGACAGGATGGGGCGATAGATCATGGTGAGTTTGAAGTCCCTCGGCCTTGGAATGCTAGTGAGGAGGTGGTGACCTAGGAAGAAGAATTTTAGTTTGGTTGTTTTCTTGGCTTCTAGTGGCCCTTGTATTTCTTTTCCCCTTTGGGAGTTTTTGTTGTACTTCTCTGTCTCTTCAGGCGCTTTTGTAATTGTATCGAACAGTGGCGCCCCTTGGGGCGCTTTTTATGTTAACTCCTTTTATCATTATCTTCTCCTGTGTTTATCTGTGTAATTTTAACCCTTTAGTGTTTAGATGAGGGCTCCGACCATTGTCTCTCCTCTTTGCAATAATCTGACTGCTCGTAAGGATAATCGACCAAGATCTCATTTTAGGAGCCTGGTGTCGTCTTTTCCTTAAGGAAGACAAAGGTCACACTTAAGGATCCAATGAATATTATCGCCTCTATGACCGACAAGGATCCCACTTAAGGATCCAACGAATGTTATCGTCTCTATGGGCGGTAAGGATGCCACTTAAGTATTTGCTAAATTGATCACCTCTACGGGCGACAAGGATCTCACTTACGAATCCAGCGAATATTATAGCCTCTATAGGCGGCAAGATCCTGCTTAAGGATTTAGTGAATATTGTCGCCTCTATGAGTGGCAAGGATCCCATTTAAGGATTCAACAAATATTATCGCCTATATGGATGACAAAGATCCCACTTAGGATCCAACTAAATTGATTACCTCTATGGGCGGCAAGGATCCCACTTAAGGATCCATCAAATATTACTGCCTCTATGGACGACAAGGATACCACTTTAGGATCTAGCAAATATTATCGCCTCTATGGGCGGCAAGGATCCCACTTAGGGATCCAACGAATATTATCTCCTCAACGGGCGGCAAGGATCCCACTTAGGGATCTCGAGAATATTATCCTCACTATGGGCGACAAGGATCCCACTTAGGGACTCAACAAATTGATTGCCTCCATAAGCGGCCTTCTTTTGGGATTTTCAGTTTCCTTAAAGGAAAGGAGCAACGAAACATAGATTCTCTATAATAATGAAAATGATGTACCTTATTAAAAAACATTACCCTATGTAAAAGCGCGGAGGGAAAATACTACACCCCATGAAATAATTTGTTCTTTACATTCGGCAGAGATGTAATACTCGCCTATGAAAATTGTCAACAAAGTAATAAAAAAATAATGAAATTTTGTTCCTCAAAGGACAGATGTTGGACCACATGTTTGGACAACTTTTCCAACTTCTTAAACTAGTTTAAAAGACAGTTCTACACTAATAATAAATCAATGCAGAAAGTTGTAAAATCACAAGAAATTGGTAACCCAGTTCGGTGAAACCACACATGCGTTTGGGAGGAACTTTATCCAAGAAAGGAAATTCACTACTTCAAATAAGAATAATTAGTCTTATAAGAAGCTTCAACCCCTACGAAGTTATATGCCTCTTCTTAATCCTAATGACTTTCTATTTAGGTCTTCTCCTAAATATTAGAACCCACTCACTTTCTTCAATCACTAAAGCCTAGTGATTAACTGCAATAACAAGTCTATTGATTATTAAAAATACAACTCAATAAGACAAACCAATTGTGTCAAGTTATTGAAACACAGTGGTGTACAATAGTAGATTATACACTAATCCAATTATGGCATTAACATGGAATACAAGGAACAAATACTCAAACCCTAAGACAAAGAACCTAGTTCTTGCACCAAAACTCTTAACAAAACATGAGAATTTAGTTTCCTTATATAGCAATCCATTATGGGCTTTTTTTCTTTGGATAATGACCTGATTTCGTCTAGAAATATTGAATATTTTGGTGAGATTTGTTGCTCCAAATCAGCTCCACAAAATATGATATGATTTGAATTCAAATTTAAATCACATTGATTTAAATTTAACTAATTAAAACAATCAAACAAATCCAATTACTAAAATACAACAACAATATTTGTTGCACACATCATAAAAAAGCATTCAATATAACTGAAAACATGCGTACAAAGCAACATCCTTGTTTTGCAGACAAAGGACAAATGTTGCACACATGCTGGGACATTGGTTCCCACATGTGTTCTTCTGCTCCAAAACATCTTGAAACACTATTGTTGTTTTGCATAATGCACTCAACCAAAAAGGAACAATAATCTCCCTCTTTTGCAAATATTGGCAAAACAACATTCTTCAAGAACATACAAGATGTGCAATAAGCACATCACAAAGTAATAGCAACAGCACCATAAATCTGAAGAGATCAGCAAACGGTAGAGCAAGCCGACAAAATTACAGATCAAAGTAGCCAACAACAGAAAAATAGTAGCAAAAAAGGTTGATACACAAAAGTTATGCTCCGTAACATATAACACATGCAATCATTTAATGATCAGTTAGTCATGGATGGACACACGGTTAGTAGTCAGTATTCAAGAGTCAGAAGTGAAAGCACCTTTGGTTTGACAAAGTTTTGGTAAAACACATTGATGATAAAGATGAATAAATCTGGACTGAACAGAGATGTTGAAGAAGATGTCATGACATCCTGAAGTACTGTACTGATTAAGCAAGTGTCAATCTGTAACAAATCAGCCAAGAAATAATGCGCATGGATCAAGGACTGAAGACTGAAGCCCAAGACTGCAGAAGACACTATAAATAGAAGACTTAGACCTAGTTTTTTGTACGCCTTATTACGCCTGTTGTAACCTTGTTTTCTTGCGTAAGAAACAAGGGTTTAGGGTTTTGAGAGTCGTTGGCCTTCCTCTCCAAAGAGTTAGGATCTAAACCACATGCTTTCTTCTAGTCGTGGTTGTAGATGTCCATCATCCAGGCTCCAGAGCAAATGCTTCACCATTTACATTAGTTTCTGAATCATTTAGAAACTAGGATCCAACAGTCTTAGGTTTAGGATTCCTTCCACCTTTTGATCTGAAGATCACTGTGTCTGATTTCTTCAAAAACTACTGACTTTGAAGTTTCACGTTTTATTCCAATCAAAACCTTTTGCTTCTCTATCATTGATTCTGATGTATTCAGAATCTGGCTACACTCAACAGCAGATACACCAAGGTGTTTAATCCTTTTTATCAGCATAGTTAAAAAAAGGATTCTTTGGGTTTCATTCATATCAAGATTTTGGAATCAAAACATTTTTAAGAAGACTCGGACCTTCTCCTTTGCTTACTCCATAAATCATGAAAGCAAGTAAAGTTCTGTCGATACTCATTGTCAGAAAATCTTGGAGAGTCATAACATACTCAATTAAAAGTTCTTTGGATTTCCTTTTAGCTTGAGTAGTTAGATTTCTTTCCAATGTCTCAGCAGTTTCTTTTAGAAGATTTCAATTCTTCTTAAAAAAAAATTAATCTGTTTCTTAACAGCCTCATCAGATTCTGAGTCAGAACCTGGCTAGGATTCAAAATCAGAGAATGTGTCTGCCATAAGTGCAAGGTTTATTGCTTCAACTTCTCTGTCTGAATCCTCCCTTTTGTAGATTAGGACAAATGATTCTGAAACTGGAACCTTTGAAGTTAAAACTTATACCAGAGAATATCTTGATTTTCTTGGTCAGGTGTTGAAACCTCTTGATGATAAATTTTATTTCCCCATCATCAGAGTCCCCATTAGAATCTTCTCCATCAAAAGCTTCTTCTAGTTTTCCTGACAAATGAGGGTCTGGAAATTTTTTATCACTAGATCTTTCAGCATTAGACCTCAAGGCAAGAGATATAGGTTTCAACACAGGTTCATCACCATCAGTTCCATTTCAAGGCTTTGAAGGTTACAAATCAACCTTTCAAGGTCTAGAGTATTCAGATATTTATCTTCCTGAATAGTTGTAACCTTGAAGTTGTATCTTGCAGGAAAATTCCTCAGAATGTGTTACCAAGCCAACACCATTGAACTTCTAGTCAATGTTGTATTCAAGAGTGTCCCACAACTTATCATCAAAATCAATGATGTGAGTTGACATCTTGCTTTAAACAGATTAAGATTAAATCGAGATTCCTGCAACAAGCACATTAGCCCCATGAGTCGGTCTTAAGGATCAAAGAATTATTTCATACTCACAAAGCAAATGACTTAAAGCAGAAACGGTTTCTTAATTTCTTCAACAAGTACACTTATCCCACGAGCCAGTCTTAACATTTAAAAATCCTTTCATACTCACAAAACAAGTGACATAAAGTAGAAACAAGTTTCTTAATCCACAAAAATTTGAAAGAACTCCCACTTTTGTTATACAAGAGTTCCTTCAAGGCCATGTGCTTATGTTTAGGCATTCAGCTTAACACCTGCTTGACCTTCTTCAGTTTATATTTACTTCATCCAAGCTAGAGCTATTGACTGAGTAATTTTTCTCACTGAATCTTTTGTGTTTCACTGTTAAGTGATAAAGCACAACCGAGCTCTGATACCAACTGAAGGTGAAAAAAATACACAAGAAGGTGGGTTGAATTGTGTATGCCCATATATTAAAACTCTTTTCACTAACTAATTTAGAACCATTAGATTCTGAACCACATTCAGAGTCTGATAGTAGAGTGAGTATCAATAGTGAAAAGTTTACTTCTTTTTCCTAACCTTGTTTCATAAAATCTAATACAAGTAAGAGTCTGAATCAGATGAAAATATGACTTCAGAGTTTGTTGCACAACGGAATATAAATGCAAAATAAAATAAAGAGATACACAATATATCATGGTTCCTATCAACTGAGAGTAGTTCAGTCCCCTTGCAGCATAATATATCATGGTTCCTACTAAATCTCACAGAAAGAGACTTCTGCTTAAGCCCTCAAGCATGATATTTCCTTTCCTAAACTACCCGTTCATGACTTCCTGCTCTTCCGCAAGCATGAGACTTCAATGCCTAAACATCCACTTCAGGACTTTCTGCTCTGCCCGTAAGCATGAGACTTCAATGCTCAATCACACTGGTTGAGACTTCCTCGCTCTTCCCACAACCATGAGACTTCAATGCCTAAACATCTAATTCAGGAATTTCTACTTTATCTATCCAGAAAGAGACTTACTCTGAGCACAGAGGCTAGAGTCTTCAGATTCTCTTAACAGAGGAATCTGATATTAACCTTGTGTTCATATATGTGCTTCTTGGATAAGCACATACACAAAGGTTTACACTCTTGAGAACATTTGAATTGTTTGCTCCTGAGTGTAGAAGAATGAAGTTTTCATTCTTCTTCTCTCCTTGCATAGATTTCTGTCTTCTACTTTAACACACTTAACCCTTCTGGTTATGTAATATTTTGAATTGTGTTTCTCTCATATGTGTTTTCTGTAAAACACATTCTCTCAACTTATTTTAGTGAGTTGATATCATATCTATGTGAACATAGTCACAAAATCTTCAACTCACATTTATTCTCTTGAGAGGTAGAGATTCTACTCAGAGAAATGTTCCAAGAACTTGTAAATGTTTTCAATCTTCTTCGTTAAGTAGATATTGAGAATATATCCATTGAAGATTAAGATTACCATGGTATAGATATGCGTTGAAGGTCTTTAGCTAATGGACAATAGAGTGAGCTAAAAACTCAACTAGCATAAAGACGTTGAGAGTAGCAGAGCAGAGTTCAGAACATTTAGAGAGAGAAGATCCTGACAACCTTACTTTATGCTGATTAGATATAAAGTAGTGTATTGTTGTCACGTGATCTTCTATGGATAACTTCTGACCGGAGTCTTGTTGTAGACGTTTGTTGAAGCTTGCACATAGTCATTGTTATCCTTATACTTTGCTTTCTGAATTAGAGGCTTTTTATATCCAAAATATGAATTTGGTTAAAACCATACTAATAATTAACCAGTTTTTAATAACTGAAATTTGAATATGGATATGGATAATTTAAATAACCTGTTAATTTGAGCATCCCTAGTCTAAAGTAATTCAAATCAAGATATGTGCTTGATTCGAATCAAACACTCAAAATCTCAATTTTTCATAATTTTCAAAAGACTTTGAGATTTATATCCAAAATATGAATTTGGTTAAAACCATACTAATAATTAACCAGTTTTTAATAACTGAAATTTGAATATGGATATGGATAATTTAAATAACCTGTTAATTTGAGCATCCCTAGTCTAAAGTAATTCAAATCAAGATATGTGTTTGATTCGAATCAAACACTCAAAATCTCAATTTTTCATAATTTTCAAAAGACTTTGAGATTTTTCTTTCCACCTAACTTGAATCAATAACATATATGACTCTTATTCCACCGACTCATGCAATTGATTAAAAATATCATGATCAAGTTCAAACCTAACAAATGGTTTATGTAATGCTAAAAATGAATCATTGCAAAACTTGATCCTGAGAGGTACAATAATGAAGGAGACTAATTAATCGAAAGTGAATCAAAATGAAAGCGATAAGACAAACAACTAAATAATCGTATTGGGGTGCTCCCCTTGAATGAATGCATTCAAACATACAACTGTATTCTCTCCTTTTTGATGTTTGGCAAACTTTCACTTGAAATTGAATCGATATTTGAATAATTATTCTATTTTATGTCAAAAGATATTTTTTAAAATATATTTATTTTAAGTTATTCTTTAATGATATGCATTTGTCATGTATATGTTTTTTTTTTAAATTAAATTATAATTAATATGTTATAATTATTTTTGTTTATATTTAAAGTATATAAAAAAATAAATTTAACTAACTAATTAATTTAATAAAATATTTATGTAAGAAAAATGAGATGAAAAAAGATTATGTAATAATTGCACAAAAAAGATATAAGTGTTCTCTTTTTTAATTTAAATTTAAATATATACTAAAAACACACTTTTAATAATGATTTAAACATACACGTGTATTACTTCACAAAAAAACATACATGTGTTTACGCGCAACCACCCTATTTGAGCGGTTTGATTATGGTTCGGCAGTTCGCTTAAATAATAAAGTGGCATTAAAAACAATGAAATTGACATAATAAACTCACATATCAAAATAAATAAAAATAAATACTCCTTCAGTTATTTTTTAAATGTTACTTTTTAATTTTTTACACATTTTAAAAATAGCTATATTATTACTTTTTATATAATAACTAGTGTAATACTCGTACGTTCGCACATGTACTGGTGTGGTACGCACGCGTTTGTTTTCAAAGTATAATAAAAAAAATAAAATTGTTTTACGAAAATAATTTATTATTTTTAAAAGAAAACCATATTTTTGAAATAAAAACAATATTGTTGTATCCAAATTCTTTTACATATGCGCATATCATATCAATACCCGTGTGTTCACACGGATAGTGGTGTGGTATCTTAAGTTGATGTCAGTTATTTACAACTTTGAAGAAATAAAGCATTGTGATGAAATAAAGAAAAATCAAAATAATTTATTAATAATTCCTAACCAAAATAGTTTATTATTTTTAAAAGAGATAATAAATCGATTTGATGGTTTATATAATTTTTTCCGTATATAAAAATATTTGAATAAACAGTTTAATTATTTTTATATATAAATATTTTGTTTTGGAATTATTTATAAAAATATTCAAATCAATAGTAAATTTATTCCCGTTATTATTAAATATTTAAATCAATAGCTTAATATCAGTACCATGTGTGCGTACATAAGTACCCGTGTGTTTGGAAAAAATAGAATTTTTTAAGATTTTGTTTGAATTTAAAAAATTATTTATTTATTTTACTTTTATTTCTAAATTAAATTATCTTTTAAAGTTATACATAATTAATAATAATGATCATTAATTAATGTTTAATTTTATATTTTTTAATTATTTTTTAAAATGATTGATAAATTTATTTATTTTTGCAAATTATTATATTCTTTTAAAAAGGTATTTTAACTTAAATAAAAAACAATTGTAAAAAAAACTTAAATTAAAAACAACTTCAAATTTTGGCTACTGCTCTCAGATAAAAATAAACTTAAATTAGAAACAACTTTAAATTTTGATATCTATTTTTCTACACGGATCGAACAATATTTCGCTAAACATCATGAGTGGAGTGAAATTTATTTCAAAATTTTCATTAAAAAGTTAATCACTTGTACTGATCATTCTATAATAAAGAATTTTCTGCACGAAATCTAGCTGATGCCTGATGGAACATTATCAGACCCCACTATTCTAGTAGTAATGAAGACTGGCAATATGAAACTTCTATACAATGTCTCACTATTGAGAAAATTCAAGCCCTACTTGGATTTGATTGCATAACTCCCACATTAGTAAAAATATTAAACAAAATATATTATAAAACATTTTTGAATATTCTAGAAATCACATTAATTAAATCTCTATGATTAATATAATGATTCTATTAAACTTCCTAATTAGTAAAGGTGCAAGTAACTTGCAGGTTAGATTGATGTGTCTCGTGACTGAATTCATCTTTGTTAGTAATTCTGGCGGTTGACCTTCGGATATAACCAACAACCTGTACAATAAAAACATAGTTTCCATAGAAAAGTTGAAGAATGATATTAATCAATTTTCTCAAAAGGTTAAAGAATGTTGCACCTGTGAAGTGTTCTTGAAAGACATAGATTGATGATTAGGTATATATGTTTTAATGCTTGTATGAGTTCCTATACATGTTGGTATTGTAGCTACATATTCAACAGCAGTAAAAGGCTGCTTTGAATTTGATTGATTCCTATTGGATTTCGGATTAGGACGATGTTTCTGATCCCAAATGTTGTATTTCGATCCAGCGAGGTTCGCCGTTACTGTCCTGAGGAAAGTATAATCGGAATAAGAGAGTAATCCCTTTACATTATGAGCTACTGTGAACTGTGATCTTCCATTGGTTATATAAAGTGGAAATTAATTGTGATAATAATAGAATATCCAATGGTTAATGCTACTGAACTAACACAAAAGGATACAATCATAATGGACATTTGCATAGGCAACACGTCGTTTGAAGGACTGCAAAGCAGTAGAAAAATAGGTTTAATATGATATTTGTTAATGTATTAGTTTCTATACCATTAGCTAGTCACAAAATTAAACTGACCAAATTAGCAACTTACATGAATTTAATATCTTCGGAGTCACAGACGATTAGGATAAGAAATGCTTTGATGTCTTGAAAACCTTTAACATCATTTTTTTCTTTGTCTTCTTAATTTGTTCCATCAGCTCATCAAAATCATCAATAATTTGATGTTCTTTCCTTACTACCTACTGTGAAACAACTTACAATTTCAATATATGCACATTACAATTTTTTGGAGTAAGTATGACTCTCTCCACCATATAAGCCACACGCACACATAGAAATTCATAAGTTGTTTTCGTAAATAATCATAAAAATTTTATAGAAAAAAATAAAAAATAGTTTACAAACATGTCAAATTATTTATATAAACTTTTCTAATCTCACAACTATTTATGTAAGTTCACATAAATGAATTTAAACATGCAGCGAGAAAACAACTTACAAGCCATTTATTAACTAATTGAAATCTATGAAAAAAGGATAAAGTATAGATAAATTTTACAATCGATCAATCAAGATTATGCATTTCAATAATTCAGATTGAAAATTTTAAATTACTTACATAATATGATAGAATAATATATTATTATTAAACGATAATGTAAACCGTCCATTTTTATTAAACTCTTGAAATTATATCTTATTATTATTATTAATTAAATTTAATTGAAATGCACTGACAGTATAAAAGGATTTTACACTGTCAGTTAATCATAACCGTTGGATGTTAGAAGAAATTTGACTTTTATTTTAACCACTAATAAAGTAATACCAACGATGACGGTAATGAAGTGACAGTGTAATTTTTTTTTACACTAATAGTGTATAGTAGTTAATCTCTTATTAATTTGTAATTTAATTAAAAAAAAGTTATTAAGGCGGTTATCAATTAAAAATGCAAGTTAGAATCAATAGACATAAAACTGAACATGAGAGCATAACGGTGGATTATGTGTATCTTATAATGGAAGTTGATGATGGTTATATCTTTTAATGGAAGTTGATGATGGTTAAGGCCAAACGAAAGACTCATATTCAGTTTATCTATAATTATGTATGTTATAGATTTGACTTAACTAAATTCATCATAAATTTAATATAATGCATATATAAGTGTAGTTTTGTCCATAAACTACACAATAGAAAAAATAATTGTATAATCACCATCTAATACTTGAAATTAACATTCTTGAAAATATACATAAAGGGAAATGCAAATCATCATTGCATAATCACCAACAAATACTTGAAAATAAACATTCTTGAAAATACAAATACAAATTACACAACTTACACGGTGATCATTGTATAATCACCGACTATAATTTGGAAATAAACCTTATTGAAAATGCAGAAACATAAATACAAATTACACAACTTAGACGATAAAAAGACAACATAATAATAAATAAAAGAGAGTATATTCTTCAACCTCCGAAACCATATAGAGTTCTTCCTTGTCTCTTAAGAGCATACACTACATCCATGGCAGTCACAGTCTTCTTCCTTGCATGATCAGTTTATGAAACAACATAATGAATGATTTTTGTCAATGAGAAAAAGCCTAGTTTTTCATAGATCAAACCGCTTATCCTCTTGACACCTCGTCTCCTCGCCAATCTACGAATCGTTGGCTTTGTAATTCCCCAATGTTGTCGCGCAGAATCATCATATGTCTCTTTGCTCCTCCCTTTCCGAGCCCCTTGATACCCCTTCCACGGCCTGCCATTTTTGCAAGAAAATTTGAGAAACTGTTTATTCTTTTGAATTTTGAATGTGAAAAAGTAGAATGAGACTGGGGTATTTATATATCATTTTGAGCGGGAAATGAAGAAACTGCTTATCCTCTATCGTTGGATTTAAAGCAATAGACGGTTTAGATTTGACTGAGATTTTTCAAAATTTTAAAACTATTTTACAATTTATTTATAAAAATGTTTTTAAAATAAAATAAAATATTCATTAATCATATTTTAAAAACTATAGTTTTAGAAATCCAATGAAAATTTTTAGACAACTATAATTCCCTTATCCGTACAATTCATTAAATTGTATGAGAAAAATTATTGATGACGATGATCACTAATTACTTAACTTTTTAAAAGATAATATGAAATATGAATTGTGATTATTTTTAGTATGTAATTTATCAAAATTAAGAGTATACAGACTTTATATCATTATCATTCAATTTTATTAAGAAAAAGTTTTGGATAAATTTAGTCATAACTAAAATACATTATAAATCTTCAAAATTAAAACAATTAAATATTAAATATATAATTCAATATATCAAAATAAGTTGGGGCATGGAAGTTGTTATTTGTTTCTATCTCATTTAGTAATGGGATTAGTGGGTTACAAAGTAGTTAACCATATGTGGAAGTTACTATTACTTTTTTATTATTATTTCTTATTTAATTAATTTAATTAATTAATCATTTGTTATATATGTTGGCTGATTTTTTTTATTTTTTTTAACCATTGTCTATTTAACCATTGTCTATTTTATGTAATCATTTTTTCAATGTACATACGCATAGAAATATATATGGTGATTTTTTTTTTAATTTTGATTTTAATTAAAATTAAATTTTTAAAAGATAATATTGAATAAGAATTGTGATTAATTTTAGTATGTAATTTATCAAAATTAAGAGTATACAGACATTATAATCATTATCATTCAATTTTATTAAGAAAAAGTTTTGGATAAATTTAATCATAAATAAAATACATTATAAATCTTCAAAATTAAAATAATTAAATATTAAATATATAATTAAATATATCAAAATAAGTTGGTGCATGCAAGTTGTTATTTGTTTCTATCTCATTTAGGGTGTGTTTGTTTCAAATATTAAAATTATAATCCTGGGAATATTATTCCAAGGAACATTATTACTAGGAACTTTATTCCTACCTTTATGTTTGGTAATTAATATAAGTTTCCAGGAATATTTATAAAAAATATTTTACTTAAAATTTTAAAATAAAAAATAATTAACTTAAATAAATAGATGTGGGCTGTTATTGGTGGTTACCACTTATTTCCATGGGAATAAAAGATTCCCATCCTATTACATGGGAATGGAAAATGAAAAATCCAAGTGTAAAAAAAACTCCCAGGAATAAAAAGTTCCAAGGAATAATTTATAAATACTTGAAACAAACATGAGAATGTAAAAAATTCAAATCATATTCCTGGGAATAAATTTAGAATCCATAAAACAAACACCCCCTTAGTAATGAGATTAGTGGGTTACAAAGCAGTTAATCATATGTGGAAGTTACTATTACTTTTTTATTATTATTTCATATTTAATTAATTTAATTAATTAATCATTTGTTATATATGTTGGCTGATTTTTTTATTTATTTATGAATGTTAAAATAATAAAATTGGTTGTTTAATGCTAAATCATGCCACGTGGATAATTATGGAGTAAGAAGGGTAATTAGAGGTTTTTAAAAACACCTAATTTTCTTATATGATAGATTTTTTTTATCTATAATATCATTAATTATTTATTATATTTATTTTATTTTTTCTCTATAATAATTAATTATAGATAATTTTGATAAAAATGTATTTAATATGACAATTAAAAAAACAAAAAAATTATCCAAAAGATACAGAGTGAGTATTAATTATTATTTTAATAAATAATACTGATACATCTGTCAAAAAGTAAAATATAATTAATAATGTAAATTTGACGATAATTTATTTTCCTAAATTTAAAATACATTATGAATCGTATAAACTTTACTTATAAGATATTAATATCATTTAATGAAAAAATAACTTTTTTCCATTCTCACATTCACTCTATCAAATAAATTTAAAATCATTTTTTTTCATTCATTTTTTCTTGCGTAATCCAAACAAAATAGAAAACATACATCTATCATTATCATACATTTATCACATCAATCAATTATTTCCATTATCAATATAGCCGAGGTTTAAAAAAAAAAATCAAAATGTATTTAAAAAATAGATTTTTTTTCTTCTTATTTCTCACGGATCCGATCAATAAATCCAACGGTTCCCCATATTGCGTTCCGTGATCTGCGCCGCAGAAGATTAAATCCCGAAACCCAGAAATTTTCGGTTTTAGTTAGTCACTGAAGTGTGACTATGGTGTTTACTTGAGACCAAAGTTTCAGAAATTTCTTATAGTGTCACAAAGAATGCGATAAACCCAAAACATAACAGAATCAAATCTTTCTCTTCCAAAAAAAAGTATCAAATCAAAAAGAGAAAATTAAAATATTTTAGTTGATTTTCCACGCATTTATTGTTTCTATTTTTCAATCGTGTTATCTACATTGGTTTCTCAATTCCAAACCTTAGTTTCAGTGCCAATGGAGGGTTTAGAGGAATCCAGAAGAAGCTTTAAGCGGAAATGTGAATTCCGGCAACGAAAGCTTCGAATCAATGAAAGAGTTGAGGTAATGTCGTTTTTGTTGTTGCAAAAAATTTGGTGAACCCTAGTTTTGATAATGCCATTTTTGTGTGAAACCCTATTTACTACATTTCGTTTGATTTTAATGTTCATGCATGGTATTATGGTTATTTAACTGTTTATGGTAATGTATATGGACGTGAACATGGAAAAAGTTTTAATTTTTTTTTCCTTTTTGATTACTTTATTTATTGATTTTGGCATTTTGATTTGAAGTTTCTGTGTTTGGGATTTTCTTTTTCAGGTGAAGAGTTTTGAGGAGGGTTTTCTGGGATCATGGCATCCTGGGACTGTTATTGAATGTGGGAAGCTGACACGTCATGTTAGATATGAGAATATTTTGGAGGATGATGGGTTGGATTATTGGGTGGATGTGGTGAAAGTTTCGGATGCTTTGGATTGTGAATTTGGTTCTCCGAGTAAATTTGCGGTGATTAGGCCACTGCCTCCTTGGGTTGAGTTTAAAACATGTGATGTTAAGTTTGGTCTTTGTGTTGATGTGAGTTACCAGGATGCTTGGTGGGAAGGTGTGGTGTTTGATCACTGTGAAGGAATGGAGGAGAGGAGTGTTTTTTTTCCTGATTTGGGGGATGAGATGAAGGTTGAGATTGATCAAATGCGGATTACTCAGGATTGGGATGAAGTTACGGGGAAATGGCGGCGACGAGGGAACTGGGTGTTTCTTGAATTGATTGAGGAGTGTCAGCGGGAGTCATATCTTGCAGTTTCGGTGAAGCAAATTTGGTATGAGGTGCGACAGAAAAAGGAATTTGCAGCTGTTGGCAATTGGACTTTAAATGTGAAGAAGGATTTGTGGAGAGACATGATAATGCAGGTAGTTGATGACTATATGGGTATTACAGTAAAAGAAGTTTTCTCAACCTTGAAACCTCAAGAGTTGGACTCGGTTGGACTAATGTCTAAAGTTGATTCAAACAAGACGTTATCTGAGAAGGAAAATTTTGAGCAGAAACAACTTGTTTTTCCAGTTGAAGAGGACTTTCCAAAGTTTCAAAATGAAGTTTCAGTTGCTGTTTGTTCCATGAGAAACAAACATAGATCTTCAACTCATTCAAACTCCTCCAATTGGGAACCTGTAATAGTGTCTGAAACGGAATACTGCCCCGATGCTGTTAGGCAATATGTACTTGCTTATCAGAACAGGAAAAATAGGGTGTTTTGGAAGGAAAAAGTATGGAAGCATCTTGCATATCTTGGATGGGAAATTGACCGATATGAACATCATCTCAGGTACAAGCCACCAGATGGAATCTGTCGTGGGAAGAGATTTTACTACTCACTTATTGAAATTTGTGAATTTATGGAATCCAGGGTGAACTCTTCTGCATCCAACAATGATCTCGGTAACAATGCTCCTACTCCTTCCTCTATTAATGGTTATAATTTATCTATTTCTTCTTCTACTCCACAATCTGAACCACCCCAAACTATTAATATAAGTGCATATTTTCCTACTCAAACTACACCATCTAAACCACCAAAACTGCCTCGACCATGTCATGTTCCACATGTGCCTCTTAATCCATTGGAAAAGAGTCAGAATCCAGATGTATCTTCTCTAGCTGTGGTGCCTTCTTCTGTTGCAGTGGCAGGTGAACAAGCTATTCCTTCAGCGGCCTATTGTCCTCAAGTCATTGTTGAATACCACAAACGTGCATTCGAGCGGAATTGGCATGGTAAAACAAAATATATTGGAAAAATAAAAAAACATCTCCTGAAAGAAGGATGGGTTTTAACTGGCCCGCCCCCAGAAAACAAAAGAAGGGGCGTGTTATATACTAACCCGCAAAACCGGAACTTTACCTCACTGAACATGGTATGCAAATTCCTAATTAACGAAAGTATTAGAAAATCATCTATTTCTGGAATTAAACCTTTAAATGCCTCAGTTGTTAACGGAGAAAGTGTTGATCAGGAAAGTATTCAAAGATCAACTATGTCTGGCATTCAACCTTTTGTTAGCGATGAAAGTGTTGATCGAGTACCAAGTGATGATTTATCAAGTAAAACATCACATTTTCTTCCTCATTGGACTGAGTTATACACTATAGACAGGGTTGCTACAAATAGATCAAAGAGAAAACGCGATGAATCAAGTCTAAGGGTGAGATCGAATAAAAGAGTGCGGAAATTTTCCGTCCCTTCTCTATCACATCAGAAAGCTCTGAATGTTGTGTCTTGGTTGATAGACAGCAATGTGGTGTTACCAAGGTCTAATGTTTATTATGTAGCAAAAAGACAGCGTGTCATGGCTTCTGGTCGAATAACTCACGATGGAATCAAGTGTAAATGTTGTCATAAAATATTTAGTCTTGTTTCCTTTGAAGTTCATGCTATTGGCAGTAATACCACCAGACCAAGTGCTAGAATCTTTCTGGATGATGGTAGGTCGCTCTTACAGTGCCAGATACAAATAATGCAAGATCATGTGTCTAGGGAGGCTATGGTAAAATCACAGACTCATTTGTGTCAGAGTGAAAACGACTACATATGTTCCGTTTGCCGCAACGGGGGTGAACTTCTTTTGTGTGATCGGTGTCCGTCTTCATATCATAAGACATGTCTTGGTCTGGAGGTAGGTTAACCATTTTCATATTTATTTCAGTTTAATTCTTCCACACCAATAATTGAACTTTGATTTTCCTGTATAGGACATCCCTGATGGTGAATGGTTTTGTCCATCATGTCTTTGCGGGATTTGCGGCCAAAGAAAATTCAACGGGGGCGGTGAGGATGGAAATTTCCTTAAATGCATTCAGTGTGAACATAATTGTAAGTATGTGTTAGAGCTGGTATTGAAATGAATAGAATATTCGGATACATGTAATACATTTGCTTACACATTTCATCCATATCTAGATATCTTTTGATTTTTATGTGTATTTATGTGCATCTGTTAATCAACACTACTATACTTACCATGTAATTTTTATGAACCTAATGTAGATCATGTTGCATGCCTGATAAGTAAAGATACATGTAAGTCCAGAAGTTATGCGGAAAGCCGGTTCTGCGGAAAAGATTGTGAAAAGGTATCTATTCAATGCATCTCCTTATTTATTGGAAAGTTTTAGCAGTGTTTTTGTAGAAATTTGGTAATTTATCTGCTTGTTTGAAATAAAATTATATTTGTTGTTGATACTTCGGTATGTGATTTTGGTCAATGCTTGCACTTGAAATCTAATGGAAATAATGAGAATTGATTTCTGCGAAATTACATGTTATGACTTGGCAATAGCTAGTCCAATTAAGTTTAATGCCATACTAAATTTTTGTTGTGTCTATTTTTTCGCAGTTATATGAAGGCCTTCAAAGAATGTTGGGAGAGCCAGTTTCAGTGGGCGTGGGCGATCTAACGTGGACATTGGTGAAGTGTATTGACTCTGAGAGTTGTGATATTGATAGTAGTAAAAGTGAATTATTGGCAGAAAGTTACAGCAAACTCAATGTTGCTCTTTCTGTGATGCATGAATGTTTTGAGCCCCTAAAGGAACCCTCCTCTGGCAGAGATCTGGTGGAAGATGTTATATTCAGCAGATGGTCAGTGATTCTTATCCATGAAAATATGTCCACGGTGTTTTATTTGAATACATTTTTATATTTGTGTTATTGATATTGGTAGAGACCTAATATTCATAGAAATATAAATATCTCAATTTTAATTTTAGTCCTTCCAAAAATTTCCTTCAAAGAATGGTCCTCATAAAATTTTTAATTTTAACTTTTGGTCCCTCCTGCCAATTAGTGACGATTTTTACAACTTAGAGACAGAATTAGCGACGGTTTTAGCCGGTTTTAGCGACGGTTTTTTATTTATGAGGACCATTCTTTGAAGGAAATTTTTGGAGGGACTAAAAGTGAAATATGACATATTTAGGAGGACCAAAAACTTCATTAACCCTTTATTAATTGCAGTCCTCAGATACTACATCTGCTATTCTCACCTTTGCTAAGATGTTTAATTGGAAAAGTTTCATAGTTCTGATAGGAGAGTGTCATTTAAAATATCACAGTTCTCATAGGAAACTTGCATTTAAAAATAATCAACCGATGTGGAGGTTTTTGGCCTTTATAAATTTGTACCATTTACTAATGGATTTTCGTTGTCCATGGTCATGGTATCTGTCTCTAAATTGTGTGAGTTATTGTTTTACCTCTTGTCATGTATCTGATGATGTCTGTACATGTGAATTTTTCAGGTCAAAACTTAATCGAATGAATTTCCGGGGTTTCTATACTGTACTTCTAGAGAAAGATGGAGAGCTGGTCAGTGTGGCAACTATTAGGTGAGTATAGGATTTGCTTCCATAAAAAACTAGGCTCTGTTTGACTGAATGATTATATTTCCTTTTGAGCTGCTGTTTTTTTAATGGCTTGTGTTATGGTAATCTTGATTTACTGCTTTAACTTTTTAGGGTCTTAGGAGATAAGGTAGCTGAAGTACCTCTTGTTGGTACAAGATTTCAATACCGTCGAAATGGAATGTGCCGCATCTTAATGGATGAACTGGAAAAGGTAATGAACAAGGAACTCATTTCCCTTTTTTCCTTCTCTATCATTTGACGCCCTCTTTTCATTTTTAACATCATAATATGTGTGTTTTGTATTTTGGCTGTAACACCTAGGACTGTTTAAAACAATCCACTGAGCCAGCCAAACTGAACTGAACTGCCAAACCCAACCAAATTAAACCATATAGAACCTATGAAGGACACCTCTAGGATTAGGTGTGTTGCACTGTGTCGCGTTAACGCGATGGGCATAGGTGTCCGACAATTGAATGATACACGTAAGACACCTCTAGGATTAGGTACTATCATATATGTAGTAGAGTTATCAATAGCGACTGATAGCAGCGCTATCCCAGAATAGCGTCCCGGAGCGGTGACCCTCCTCTACGAAGGAGCGGTTTGCGTCTCAGTTTGAGATCGCGGCCACGATTTGTGGTTTAGCAGGTCACGAGAGTGGAGCGCTTCCCGGCTTGAGCGGGTTTCATCGGTTTTGAAAGCAAAAACCGAGATTTACCCTTAAAAAAATTAAACTTTGGAGGAGTTTTGAGGAATTTTTCCAATTTTCCCTAACTCAGAACATTCAATCTTCTTCTCCCACACCTTTCGCAAGTTCTGAGTTTTCTTCTCAAAATCTTCTCCCAGCGCCGCCTTTCGTTTCTCAGCGCTGCCGAACCCGTCTGCTTAGTTTCTCAGCGCCGCCGCCCCCGTCAGCTGTGTTTTTCAGTGCCTCTGTCTGCTGCGTTTTTAAGGTTGGTTTTTAATTCTTTTGTTCTTCTTTGTTCTTCTTTCTTTTCTTTTTTCTTTTCTTTTCTTTCTTTTTTTTCTTTTCTCTTCTTTTCTTCGTTACTTAATCTGTTTTTCAGTCTTCTTCCTCTTCTTTTTTTTTTTTTTTTAATTTATTTTTGTTAAGTCTTCTTCCTCTCTCTGATTCTTTTTTGTTTTTCTTCTTCTTTTAAGTAATAATAATAATTTAATAAATTTATTTCTCTTCCTCTTTTATTTGTAGACAATGACAGCATCTTCTTCTACACCATCTCTGAATTCTACATCTGTCGCCTTCTTTGGCCAAACCTTTAAACCAGCCGGTACTGACATTGACATAACATGACAATATAACCATTGGAAAGATCTGAATAACAAGAAAAAGGTGGCATGTGATCTCTGTAATCTCACAACTAGTGGAAGAATAAGTAGAGCAAGAGACATCAATTGGGAATAAAGGGTTATGTAATTGCTTGCTTTAAAACACCACTGGATGTTAAAGCACTATTACAGGCTGATTTGGATGAAAAAGAAAGAATTAAAAAAGAAGTAGCAGTGATGATGCCATTGAGGAGATAGGGAGAATTCAAACCGGAAAGAGGCTTGCTGAAACCTCTTCACATGCTGTCAAAAAGACTAAAGGTCCATTGATATAATGTTTGAGAAGAATGTTTGAGAAGAATAAGGACACAAAGCAAACAAGCATCAATGATGCATGTGATACAAAATTTAGGGCAAGAACTATACAATATATTGCTCGGTTTTTTAATACAAATGGAATTGCTTTTAATGTCGCAAGAGCAAAAAGCTTTAAGTTGATGTTGGAAGCCGTTGTAACATATGGTCCTCATTTGAAACCACCAAGCTTTCATGAAATGAAGGTTCCACTCCTTCAAAGAGTTAGAATATGTTAAGAAATGTGGTTGCGCCTAACTCAACCCTACAAAACCGGTTGATAGAGTGAAGACTGTTCCCACTTATAAACACATGTTCAGACCATATATTATCCGATGGGGGATTGTTAACACACCCCCTCACGCTCAGGACTAGACAACTGGAGTGTGGAAATAAATGGTGGGTGGTCCGATAGCGGAAACTATAGTAGGTGGCCCACCGGATCTTAAACCAGGCTCTTCATATCATGTTAAGAAATGTTGTTGAGCCTAACTCAACTCTACAAAACCGGTTGGTAGAGTAAGGACTGTCCCCACTTATAAACACATGTTTAGGTCATATATTATCCGATGTGGGACTCTTAACAGAATATATAATAGGTTTGTTGAAGAATCATGAAGTGTAAAGGATTAAATATGGATGTCCGATTGATAAAATATTGAGTTTGACTTGCAGTGCTTTCGATGGTGAGTGCAACTGGAGCATGTTTTAGCATGTAAGTATTAATAATTTTTACTACGATATTAAAGCATCTTACATTCAAGTAGAGTATTAAACTAATACTTCAAATTTTTGTATTATAGATTCATTCTAAGAAGAGATATAAGCTTGAGCATCAAAAGTTGCAGGATTTGGTTTTCGTCAAGTATAACCAAGTTTTTGTAAATATATGAGTGTCGTGACAAGATTAATCCTATGGTTTTGAGTGACATTGATTATCACACTGAATGGTTGGTGGGAGAGATAGGAGAAGATGGTGAACGTGTAGAAGAGATGGTTCATGAAAATGATGATTTAACTTGGTCTCAAATTGCCAATGCAAAGTGGGGTTAATGAGCCAATAATCTACACTAGGAGGACAAAACAACTTGCAGTTGCAAGTACATCTTGGGCAACAATAACACAACAAGTGGTGCTAGAAGATGTTGAAGAAGATGAAGAATTGGAAAATGATGAAGATGAAGAATTGGAGGAATATGTTGAAGAAGACAACTTGTTTGATGATGATTTATGATTTCTATGTTTGTTTGAATTTTCATATAATAGCACTCTAAGCTTGAATTTTAAGATGATAAGATGCGATGTTTTTAATTTGATTAAGATTTGATGAATTTAATTAAGAGTTTTTGATTAAGCATTGTGCTTTGATATTTGATTTTATGAATCTTTTATGGGTAGTCTTATTTGTTTAGTTTTACATTAAATATATGTTTTATAGATTATTCATATAATTAGTCCAAAAAATAGTCAAATAGCATTTATCTCGCCATCTCATTTTTGAGGTCAGCCGTTCCGTTCCGCTATCTGGGATTGATAACTCTGATATGTAGAGTGTCCTATATCTTTTACATTAGTTATTTGTCCGTGTTTCATAGTATAGAACTGAGAACTAAGAAAACACTAAGAATCTGATGTCGATAGTGCACAGTCATGCCTATATGGAAATTCAACACAGTTTACCTTAAAATAAAAAGTAAACCACAGTGCACCAAACAGATAGAGCAGTTTGGTTCAGTTTGGGATCAATCATAATCAGTTCAATTCAGTTTTATGAACCCCATCAGCAATTCAGTTTAGTTTGGTGTGGTTTTCTGTAGAAACCGAATTTGAAAAAGCCTAATAACACCCCTATTGCTACTTTATATCTTAATTTAATTTCAATGACGATTGCAACTTTGACACTATTGTAAAACTAATTACAGATTGTATTATACAATTTTCTATTCACTTTCAAAGATACCCAGTTTCGCATAACTTTTTAACTTGTATTTCTTTCACAGAAGCTCATGCAATTAGGAGTGAAGCAGCTTGTTTTGCCTGCTGTTCCTTGTGTGGTAGATACATGGACAGGTGCTTTTGGCTTTTCAAAAATGACAGAACTTGAGAGGTCAAAATTTCTGGACTATACTTTCTTAGATTTTCAGGGTACCATCATGTGCCAGAAGTTGTTGACAAAGACGCCGTCTCCAGATTCTGTTTTGCCAATAGGTATGTAATTTGTAATCTATAGGATACAAGTAAATAAGTTTGTGTCTTGCTATGGAAAATGCATTTACAACTTCAATGTTTCTCTATGCAGAGTTCCAACAAAAACTCGGTGCTATCTCCGAAAGCAGTAGTGCTAACAAGTCTCCAGTATCTGAAGTTTACCAAGCTGGAGAGATAGTTATAAAAGAAACGTTGGATACACCAATGTTGGAGTATGTCTCCCCTCTGTCTATTTAATCTTTACCATACAAGAAAGGAAGGATTATTAAATGCTTATGTATAATAGTAATAAAATGACGGCAGAGGGATTTTATATTGTAGCCTAAAAAGGGAAAGTCGCGTGAGTATTTTTAAGGCATAAAAATGAACCCCTTGTACTGCGTTATAGCAAAGAAAGTTCATTCATATAAGAAAGTACTTTCTGTCTGTTACCATATATCTATTGTTGTCATCAATAGTCTCGATTGAGATCTTGCCTAGGATAGTGAGTGGTAGCAAGATCGCAAAATATAAGATTGCAACAAAGATCATATAATGTTAAATAGTTGTTATAGTGGCCTTATAGTGCTATAGCAAAGTGGAATTTGGACAAAATCTTATTAGGACAAAATTTTGTTAAATAGCCGTTGTAGTGGCGTTACAATGCTAATGCGTAGCGGGATTTTAACAATCTGTTATCCACAATTGACAACACTAGGATAACAAGATCTTACCAAAACAATTACTTAGAATTGGGATAGGCCCTATTAGCATGATTGTATCTAACAAACCTGATTTTTTTTTGCAGTGCTTTTGAAGTCGAAAGCGTTAATGTATCTAACGAACCTGCTGTTATTGAATGTGTCACCATGGTACTTCTATTTGTTCCCCACCATTTTATGCTACATTGGTTTTTTTTTTTTTTGGATAAGCTTATACTACATTGTTATTCTACCAAATGCTATTTTGTATTTAGAGTAAGAATTTGAATAAACTGTTATTTTTTACAATATGCTCCCTTACTCATTTCTTAATAATTTAATTGGTTTTTAGGCGGATCAGCCAATTCTTGAGGATGAACAACATTGCCAGAATGGAACCTCCACTGTACAAGACTCTTCTGAAAAATGGAAGAATGTCTTACATTATTATAGACGGAGGAAAGTGAAAGGATAGCATGAGTATGATTATGATACTTGTGAGTAAAAGGGAAACACAATATTTTGTTGAAGGGGAATACTTAATGTGTTGATCACATTATTTTCAGTGATAACCTCTTTCTTTGTGTTTCCTTGGTACAAAGTATACATGTTTATAAGTAGGAGATTTTGCATGCCTTTATAAATTGAGGTAGTTTTGAGTTGGATGGATGAATCCATTTGTCTATAGTTTTGGAAATAACTAACAATGGATTGTAACATAAATTCTACTAATCGTTATTTTGGAAGTATATTTTCTGTCAATAATGATATGACAAAATTGAAACCAAACAGTTTCGATTTTAGCATAAGGTTGGATTTGAAATCCATAAAGTTACAATGTTCAAATCTGATTAGAATAAACAAGACAAATAAAGATTTGGATAAATTTGTTACTTTGAATAATAATCCATTTGTTATAGGTGCTGAAATAAGAGTCCGATTCTTGATAGTTTACTGTATAATGTGCTTCTTCAATGTATAATAATCCATTTGGTATACAAATGAATAATAATCCATTTGTTACTTTAGTCATTGACGTGACCTTTACTATATAAATCATATCGTACGGTCATGACCGGATTAACCTTTGTTGGAATTAGATTTGAGACAACTAATTATTTTGATAACGATTTAAGTTGTGCTAACAGAGCAAGTTGAAAGTCATCTTCATTAGACATGTCTTTACCTCGCATACACAATTAAAAGAAAATACTTCAGTAGCATTAAACTATATAAAAACTAAATAATGATAAAAATAGGAGTAGAAAATAAAATTTAAATTAGATACTATACAAAATTAAAAATGTCGCACAATTATTGTCTTGTTGAAATTATTAACAATCCCCGATAACTGCGTTAAATTTGATGGACAATTCTAGCAAGTGTACTAGTATCGTTGAAGTAATAAATTAAATTTGTCACCACAGGGATTGCGAATTTTAACAAGGTAACGACAATGCGAATTAAAGTAAATAACAAGGGGGTGTTTTTTATTTCAAGATTGCTTAGGTTCAAAACAAGAACGAGAAAATAAACGGAGATAAATTCAATGATTTAAGGTGATTAGATCTTTATTTCGACTTCTCTACTTATACCTGTTGATGAACTGAGTATTAACTGAATTACTAATATATTAAAGTGCTACGACGAATTAACAAGACAATTGCACTCAATTCTTTGGTGTACAACCACCTGATTTACACAATACTTCCATATTCCTTAGGCTAATTCAGAGTTAAACTAGACATTCTAGGTGTGTTAATTCAAAAGCTGTAACTTTTAACTACCTATCTCTAGTTAATTACAAAATTGAATAATTTTTCTAAATCGGATCAATATACTTACTATCAATAATCCCTACTCATATGATATCAATTCATGCATTCGTCAATACACAAAAAGCATTAAGATCAGGAATAATTAAATAATAACAATAACATAAAAGATTTCAATTAATCTCAAATAGCCATATGATCCAACAAAGTACAAGCAAGTTTGTCTCAAAAGACCTAATCTAAGGAATCTATCTACTCATAGTGCATGTAACAATTACCATGAGTTTAGATAGAGAGTACATAAAATTCAATGAAGATAAATGTCCTCAATGGCTTCTAAAACCCTTAAAATTCTGCCATTAAAACTCCATGCCGTCACTTTATGTATCAAAATTGAAACTCTTTAAAAAGTTGCCAAAAGACCTATTTATAACAATTTCTGCTTGACCGGATAATGTGTCATCGCGCCCGCGCTTGTAAGCATCGCAACCGAGATGGGAGATCATCGCGTCCACGATGTCAGCATCACGGCCACATGAAATCCATAAATGCTTCTATTTTCTTTCTCTGATAGAGTTTTGCTCACTTCTTCACGCTTTTCCGTGACTTTTGCTTATTTTTCCATTGATTTTATCAGAAATTGCTCGTAAATATTACTTAATGACCAATTGTCATTAAGTTACCACACATCTAGAATCGTAAGTCTAGGTGAAAACGTTTACGCTCTTGTAATTGTGGATGACTACTCTTGTTATACCTAAATATTATTTCTTATCTCATAAAAGAGACACGTTTGTTGCCTTTTAGAAACCAACCAAGGTTATTTAGAACCAAAAAAAGGAGTAAATATTGCATACATTAAAAGTGATTATGGTGGAGAATTCCAAATGAGAAATTCGAAAAATTTTGTAATGAAAATGGTATTCGAAACACTTTTTCCACTCCACGAACTTCCCAACAAAATGAAATAGTAGAAAAAAATAGATCTCTAACATAATTTGCTTTATAGTGGAGATATGATATGACATGGTAGTTCTTACTTTATAGTGAACATATATTCTTCATGCTTCATAAAAAAAGGGAGTCGTGGAAGCATCTGCAAGAAATTAAAAGTAAGTATCTTACAGAAGAATGATACATAATGATGACTTCAACGCAATTAAGAAGGAGAAAGAAAGAAAAAGGTTAACACTCAAGCATGGGTGACCCTAAGAATAGGCTAGCAAAGCTCCTGCTTAAGGCCTCCAATTTTTATTTCATGTATATATATATATATATATATATATATATATATATATATATAAAACAATCAAATAATAACATAAATCTAAAAATATTTAATAATAACAATCATTTATCATTATTATGTGTAGGTTTGACTTGTTAATTTAAAAACCACACTATGGTTAACAAATTTTTGAATTCCTTAACATAATAGGAGACGGTTGCTTCTAGGGTGAGGGTCCAACTAAATGCTTCACCCATGCACCATTCATTTTAACTATTAGATCAAATAGTCATACATTATCTTATTACTCATTACCACATTGGATCTTTCCTTTGCAATCAATTTCTCTCAACTTTTGCCACTTCAGGTTTAGAAACACTTCATCTTTCAACTCATCCTTCACCCTTTCTCCTATGTAGTGCTATTCTCGGCGGCCATGGCGGTTTTGATCTCGTCCATTTTGGCTTTATCTCTCTTTTAGTTAACTCACTGTTGTTTGGTGCTACAAACTCAGTTTTTCAAAGAACTCTTTTTGGCCATGAAATTCCACTGCAGTCACCGTTCCCTCTTCATCAATGTTCCCCCTTCATCAATTTCTCCAACACAAACATGGTCTCTCACTAGTTCAAGTCATTTTTGCTTGAGATCTAAATCCAACTTTAAAGAAAGTAGGATGAGTTTGGCTTAGTCAATTTTAATTTCAATTTCAATTGTATCTGGATTCTTGACAAATTTTTATCTTTGTTTTGTGTGGATTTTTTCCTAAAAAAAAAACTGCTTATTGATTCTAAAATTAACTGCCTTATTTATATATTTTTTAGAGAAATTCAAAATATGATAACATGAATGACAAATGTATAATAGAAAGTTATCGATGTTATAGTCAGAAGATTGAAAACCATGACAACAAACAATACGGATTTGAAGATTCTGAACAATTTTTTTCTAGAAACTATG
Source organism: Lathyrus tuberosus (assembly GCA_022829125.1). Classification (NCBI taxonomy): domain Eukaryota; kingdom Viridiplantae; phylum Streptophyta; class Magnoliopsida; order Fabales; family Fabaceae; genus Lathyrus; species Lathyrus tuberosus. The sequence continues at coordinate 5,633,849 of JALAZF010000278.1, read as the reverse complement.
GTGTTTGTTTGAATAAATTCTTGAATTTGTTTTTGAAACAATAGTTGATGGACACGTTATCTTGATGGTAGTTGGGAGTTTCTGAGATTTTAACATTGAAGTGCCATTGGAAATGATTATGCGGACAAAATTGAGGATAAACAGTGTCTGAGCGTGGGTGGATGTTGGAAAATTAACTAGGGAGATCAGAGAAATTAGTGGAAAAAATAAATTAGTATGTACGTACAGTACATAATAAGATTAGATGGAATTCTTTCATCCAAGGGTGGATAATGATGGTTCACCATGAAGTACCTAATAGGTGGTTCATCCTAGACTTTACCAATAGGAGACATATAAGTATTTTTTAGAATTTTGACATTGTTTTCAATTATGTTTTTATAAAATAATGAAAAGAGTGTTTAGATTAGTTAATTTTGTTATCAATTAAAAATAAAATATTAAATAAAATTGATTATAATAATTTAATAATTTTATATTTTATTAAATTTAAAATATATTAATTTTTTTTATATTCAAATATTCAATTTTAAGTTTCATCTCACACTTCGAAATGTGTTGAGTCGGGGCCTGCACTCAAGTAAATAAAAACTAAATAAAAACTAAGATACAAGAATTTGGTGACTTCACCAAATGCTTTTGGTGGATATAATTTTACTGATTAAAATAAATAAGAATAAACAATAATTATTAATTTAATAAATAAAATTGGTATAACTGTCAAAAAATGAAATATAATTAATAATGCAAATTTGATAATAATTTGTTTGAGAAAATGAGTGATGCACTGACAGTGTCAACTAATTACGACCATGAATTCCGTCAAGTCAGACTGTAATTTTAAAATAATTTAAATAATATTTTACGGTGTCAGTACATATCAATTAAATCCAATTTGTTTTCCTAAATTTAAAGTACATTATTAATAATATATAATTTTTTAGTTTTGCTTATAAGTTATCAATATCATTTAATGCAAAATTATATCATTTTATTTTTTATTCTTTTTTTTATTTTCTATCAAATGAATATTAAATAATTTTTTTTCAATTTTTTATTCAATTTTTTCCATTATCTTCTTCAATATAACACATGACCAATAAATGTTATGATGTGTAAAACGCTACATCAATATACAAAAACTCTGGGTGCGTTTGTTTCGGTGTTATTAAAAAAATTTCTGGGATTAACTTTCCTGAAAAAATTTCCTGGGAATAACTTTCCTTGGCAAATGTAATAATAAGTGTTTGGTTAAAAGTATAATTTATTGGGAATATTTTTTTGAAAATTCCCAGGAATAATTAAAACATGTTTGTTTCTTAACGTATATTCTAAGGAATTAATGTTAGAATTATAAAAATACTCCTATATTCTAAGGAATTAATGTTAGAATTATAAAAATACTCCTGTGTCCATAAAGTAGCCAAATAGATAATTAATATCATTAGTACCAATTAATTTATACAATTGGTCATGTATTTATAATTTATAAATAATTGAATTCTCTAAAAAAAATCTGAATAGTCTCTAAAATAAGAAAATAATTCATATATATTTATCCATTAATTCATACGTAACTTTCTCATATGATCCATTAAATAAATAATTCATATATTTCAATCCATTAATTCATATGTAACTTTCTCATACAATGACTTCACATATCTAACAGAAACTTTTGAAGTTACAAATATAAACAAATACAGTGTTGATGAAACTTGACTAATGCATTAAATATAGATATAAGAGTTTATCACATTTGTCTTTTACATTAAAAATTCTGCATTTTTAATGAAATAACTGTATAGAAATAATGTTGCAGTGATAACAGAATGGAACATATCACAGTTATACTCAAAATTAAATTTTTTCTTACAAGAATAATTTCAAAATCCATCAAAATTAAATATAATAAAGTGAAATAAAGACAAATACAACTAAACATATACATGAGTTTTTTTCTATTCAATTCAAAATATTAACTACTCAAAATGATATTAAGATCAATTGTTACTTAAAACAATGTGCACAAATTCCTTTTTCAATTCTGGAGTATCCATAGAGAAAAAACAATCACAAAGACTGTTATCTTTAGTAATAAGCATAGCAGCCCTCACAACATCTACGGCGGTCAATCCTTCTATTCCTTTTAATATGGAGACAATTTGATTCCTTCTTTCAGCTGTGTGCTTCTCATACAAAAAACAAGAGGATAATTGTTGCATATTCTCAACACTGCTAGCATAAAACTCATCTAACTTGTTCAATGAAGTTAACAAGCTATCAGAAGCAGCACCATCATCATTATACTTCACCCTTTTTCCTCCACGCTTTCCGGTCCTATGGTTAGTGGTATCTCGTTGTGATTGAATTGTTGGATTTGTCGGAGTATTATTGTTAGATGTGGGTGTTTCTAGTACTTGTGTCTCAAAATTCTCTTCATTTTCATTTAAATTAATTTCTGACTCGCCCCTTTGCGTTGATGAAAAATACTCCTTCTCCATTTGAGCAGACATATCAACGGTATCTTCTGCCATATTACCAGATGCTTTATCTTTTCCTAATGCAATATCCAAGGCATTAAAGTGTGGAAATGGTTTTCCATACAAGCCAATTGCAGTTGGGTGAGACTGTGTTGAAGTAAAAAGTGTTTAGAAATATAAATTTAATTCAAAATATATATATTATAAATTGATAAAAGTAAAAATAGTATGATATGTATTACCTTGCACCATTGACTATAAATCTCCTTCTCTACGACAATCATCTTTCGAGTATCATCCCACCCGAAACCACTTGCACTTGGACCCAACATGTCTCTAATTGCAGAATATTGTGTTTTAAGACGTTTCACTCTTGATTCAATATGTGGATTACCTTTTAATGTGCAACTTGGAAACTTGTCGTGAATAAATTTCTCTAATACTTTAGTATATCCGGGTTTGAATGAGCCTGCATCAGCCTTCCAACCTTCGTCCACCAATTTCAACAATCCTTGCACTAATAAGGCATCTTCTGCAGGAGTCCATTGTCGCTTCGTACTCTTTACAATTTGATTTTCAAAGGACCCGTCCATCTATTCAACAACTCAACAAATGTGCATGTCAAAATTGATGTAATGATATAAAGAAATTAAACCACATAGAGTATATAACTATATAGTTAAAATTGAAGCAGGGAAATCTTAGTATTTTTAAGTTTAGCTTTGTATGCAATGAAACACTATAATGCATATAAAAAAATACTTAGTAGGGATACAAATACAATTTATATTATGATTAGTAACTGCAAACTACAATCTGCTAAGACAGAAAGCACTAATCTAGTATGCTTTCCATATGAATTTTTAAATCATTTAGAACATATAAATGTAGAGTAAATAATTCTTCAAAATTCAATATGGACAATTTACAAAATTATATAACTTGAATATCAATCGCACTATTTTGCAAGAGAAATATACCATTTGATATAGCAGAGTTAACAACAATAAATAAAAAAATGTAAATTGTATTAAACTGAAACAAGAGAGAACTAAAATAGAAATTTCAAATAACAAACATTAAAATTTTCATTGATTTCCACCTCTCCACTTATTAAATATTTCAAGTGAAAAATCATCTCTCCATTGACTCCATTGAGTACTTGGCTCCACTGTTGTTATCATGTCACCAACCATGAATTCATCTGAGAACTCATCATATCCGAAATTCCTTTCTAAAGGATCCAAAACCATTTCTTTACGAATATGGTTATGTAGAAGACAACAAGCAGTTATTATTCTTCCTTGAGTTTTTAAAGGATAAAATGATTTCTCTCTCAATATAGCCCAGCGTCCTTTCAAGAGTCCAAAACATCTTTCTATTACATTTCTAGCTGAAGAATGTTTCATGTTGAAAAATTCTTTAGCGGTAGATGGTTGTAACCCATTCCTCCATTCACTAAGGTGATACCTTTGACCTCTGTAAGGAGTAAGAAATCCTTCTCCATTCATATAACCGGCATCACATAAATAATAAAACCCTATCATAAATAAAAATAAATTTAATATACATAAATTATCCAAAATGTGTTATTTATGCGCATTTATACTATTATACCTTGAGGAACCTTTAAACCATTTGGTCGAGAAATAACATCTCTAACGACTCTTGAGTCAGCAGCCGATCCCTCCCAACCGGGCAAAACATATATAAATTGAAAGTCAGGTGAACATACACCTAACACATTTGTAGCTATCTCACCTTTTCTTGTTCTGTATCTACCTTTGTCCGCTTCAGGCACATTGACCTTAATGTAAGTTCCATCAAGAGCTCCTAAACAATTCTTAAAGTATTTCCATCTTTCATCTGTGTTGCTCTCCAAAATTGGTTGAGGTTGTTTTAAAAATTCTTTGTGACACCTCAAAACCGCCAATAATACATTTATAAAATGCCTACTTATCGTTTCATTGGACCTCACAAATTGTCTTCTAATCATTCTATTCTTAACGTGATGTGCCAAAATATGTAAAAACATGGCCACCAACTCCTCAACACACATATGTCGAGTAGGAAGTAGTCCACCGGTAGTTGTCAACATGTCACATAATTTATGAAAAGCAGCCCTATCCATCCTTGTATTCTCAATACAAGCTAAATCACTCATGTAAATAATTCTACGAAAATGAACTTCTCTAATTAGACTTCTTTGGTAACAATCCCATGACCTTTTTCGCTTTTTTGAGTGTTTACTTAAAGCAATATAGCATAACACAATTGTCATCAACATAAAGTAATTCAACATCTCCATATAAATTATAAACATTGTTATGATCCTTTTTTTTCTTTCACGCACTTCCATCAATCGTGTCATGATAAAAAAAATGAGAGCATATCTGATATATCTGGAAATAGAATTGAATTAATTAACCTATTGATAAAAATTATGACAGATATAAAAATATTATATGCATATTTTTTTATTAGTAATAAGCATAATGCAGTAAAGATTTATGAAGTAATTGTATCACGGTGTGTAATATAAATCTAACTACTTTGGCTATTTTAATTTGATATCTGTTGTAGCTTTTATCAAATAGCAGTGTCAAAACGTAGAGGAATTTTAACAAACGGCTTCAAGGAAATTAAGTACCAAGCACACTAAAAAGCATCCAAGCACCAAAAACTTTTGGCTGTGAAATCTTAAATAAAAATGGAAGATTAAAATAAGATTAAGAATATACCTTAAACAAGATTAAGAAATCCACAGCTGACAAGAAGAAAGAAAACAATTAGATATTAAGCAAAACAACAATTTATAGAGCACTGAGAAAGTTTTAGAGGGAAGATTAGGCGGGTAAATCAAAGGGTAGAAAAGAGTTTTCATAAGAGATAATGGGTTTATGGTTCCTGGGAATAAAACTTTCCCACCTCCATCTCACGGGAATAAAAAAGTCTGAATCGTGAAGAGAACGTGGGTATTTGTCTTTCCTGAGAATTATTTATTTCTAGGTTTATTTTTCTATTTCCATGTACCAAATGTAGGAATAATTAATTCCAGCATTTAATTCCCAGGATTGTTTTTTCTATCCACTAAACAAACGCACCCTCTATTTTTATCTTCTTAATTCAACGGTTACCATATTTGCTTTCCAATCTGCACTGCAATAGATTAAAGTCCCAAATCTAGGATTTATAGTTTTAGTCACTGAAGTTTGACTATGGCATTTACTTGAAACCATAGTTTCAATATCCATAAGAGTCCGAAAGAATGCGATACAGATATAACAAAATATAGTAGAACCAAATTTTCTTCTTCTTCAAAAAATAAAATAAAAATAAAAGTAGTATCAAACCAAAAGAGAAGGTTTAGATATTAGTATCTTGATTTTCTACATATTCATTGTTTTAATTTTTCCGTCGTATTAATTCCATAAATTCCCACAATGAAAGCTTCAAATTAGTGAACTCTAATTTTGATAATGCCATTTTTGTGGGAAACCTATTAACGACATTTCGTTTGTGTTTACGGATTATGCAATGTATTATGATTAATGGACATTACGTGGAGGTTTTGTTTGGGGAGAGTTGCTACGAAAGTTGAATTGGCTAAGAGAGGTGTTGTTTTTTAAGGCAACAGTTCGAGTTGTGCGTTGTGCATCTGTTCTACAGAGTCTGCTTCTCATTTGTTTATTTTTTGTCCGTCCGCGGTCAGAATTTGAAAGAGAGTGTATCTATGGCTAGATATGCAGGAGGAGTTACCAATCTGCTGTGCCTCCGCTTTCGTAAGATTCGTTAAGAAAGAAAATTTCATTTGGACTGTGATAGTGTGAGCAATTTGGAAAGGTAGAAATAATGTTATTCTTAACGATAAGATTGTTGAAATTAACGAAACAATTCACTTCATTCAATTTTCGACTTGGAAGTGGCTTTGTTTGGAAGTCAATCACCTTGTTGGGTGTTCTATCTTTGATTGGTTTAGATCTCCAATCATTTGTTTGAAGCGGAAGTAACATTTCCGTTGTTGTATTCGGTTCGGGTTTGCACCCGTTGTGCGTTATTATATGAATCAATTGCTTATAAAAAAAATTAATTAATGGAACTATTTATTATTATTATTATTATTATTATTATTATTATTATTATTATTATTTTTTTTTTTTTTTTGTATAAATGGAAAAAAGAAAAGAAAAGAAAAATAAAGAATTATTAAAAAAATAAAGTTCCACTACCGTTAGTTAGCAAAAGAGTGCTGCTTGCTATAGAAGGTTTGGTACGCTATATTATTACCAATTCTATGTTTTATTTGATAGTTAGCACAAACATTTCTCTCTCTAAGAGTATGAAATAGTTAAACTCGTCATTCTTTAGTGAGAAATTCTTTAATGTTGTGGTGAATTGCGACATAGTGATGTCAAACATTAACTGACTTTGAGATAATCTTGATAGTAGAGTTAAAGTCAAAATAACACATCAAATCTTTGATGTCAAGTTCTGCGACCATACACAAACCATGATATATTATCATCAGCTCAACGTGAAAGATGTTGGAGTAACCAATATTACCCGTAAAACCACGAACCCAAACAATATCAGTATTTTGGATCAATCGACCGAAACCCGAGATGGCGGGATTACTGAGGCTACTATCATCAACATTCAAAATCATATTACTACCTTTGTTTGCAATCCACGAGATCATTCTCATTGGATGATACATATTATATTTGAGAAAACATTTAGCTAAGAAATGAGCATAATTCATCGTGATGAGTTTCAAAGTATATGAAGATACCACTTCATTAGCAAGACACAATTTGTTCCAAGCGCGCCACAACCACCAGCAAGTACCCAAAAAGATAGAGCCACCGTCAATGTCATGTATTCCAATCATATAAACTATCCCTTTGGAAGAATAGTGGGTCCAAAAAGCTAATAGATTTCCAAAACTGAGTAGCAAATTCACAGTCTTAGACAGTGTAAAGTTGTCTCAACGTCCTGATTGCATCTAGGACAGAGATCCGATTGGAGCATACCACGATGACACAACATCAATCTCATAGGAAATGTTTTATGTAAAGTCATTCAAAGGAAGAATTTCACCTTCTCAGGAGCAAGAATATGCCATACCCACTTCTAAGAGGTATTTTATGTTGTATTCAAAACAAATTCAAGTCTATTGAGCTAGTTTATAATCATATAGACCTTCATAAAAACAAGTTATTCTACGTAAGCAAATATATATATATATATATATATATATATATATATATATATATATATATATATATATATATATATATATATAACGTATCCTATGAGAATATCAACTTTTTGTGAGAACAAGAATGAATCTGAACCATTAGATTTTAAGATAAATGGTGGAGATTATGTGTCATTTTTTCTCTCCTTCATTATTAAAATAAATGATGGATGAGAGAGAAAAAAAGACAAATAATCTCCACAATTTATTTTAAAATATAATTAATAGTTCTAATTAATTTCCATGTTCACTACTAGAAAATTCGCTTTTAGTGACCGAATTAGTGACCGAAAAATTTCGGTCACTCTAGAGACCGAATTAGCCACCAAAATTAAACATCATGTTAGTAAAATTTTAAAAGTCACTAAATCGGTCACTAAATAAAATTAGCCACCGAATTAGCGACTGTTATTTTATGACCATAATTTTCAGTCTCAAATAATCATTTTTATATAAATTAATTCATAAAAAAATTCAGTCACTAATAATTTTTTTGTTTTTTTTTTCATTATTAAGTTGCTTCCCTCTCAATTTCCTCCTTTTATACATTTTTTTAATTTTTAGTCAAAATTTTATATTTTTATTGTTTTAACAAATAAAGCATATATTTATATAAATAATTAACTCATATAAATTTATTAATTTAGATAAAATATAATTTTAACAAAATCTTTTTAAATAATATTTGAAAGTTCTATTTCATTAATATTATATTCATTTCAAATGTAAATTATACTATAAAAACCAAATGGCTTAGAGGACACCCTAAAGCCTCACAAAGGAAAGTGCATTGGTTCGATTCCTACAAGAGACAAAAAATTTATTTTATTTTAAAATTGGTCACTAAAATCGGTCACTAATTTCGGTCACTAAATTCGTCTCTAAAAGTTAGCGACTAACACTTTTCCAACCGAAATTTGGTAGTCGCATTATTGGTCGCTAAACGTTTTAGTGACCAATTTTTAGGCTTTTTCGGCTCTAATTCGGTCACTAAACGCTAATTTTTTAGTAGTGTTCTCACATAAACATGACATTCTCATATGATACGTCTTATTTATATATATATATATATATATATATATATATATATATATATATATATATATATATATATATATATATTGAATAATAAAATATATTTACATTTAAAATTTAAGACATTCATAATATAAAATAAAAATTATTAAATGTAAAATAAATATTAAAAATATATCATTTTTAAATACTGCTTTAAAATAGTTGTGGATATTTATAATCACCAAAAATATTGCTTTAAAATAGTTGTGGATATTTATAATCAACCACTCCATCTTAATTTAAAAATCAATAGAGTTATTTAATGTAATATATTAAAAAATGCATGCAATATATCAATTATGGATGAATATAGGTTGAGTCGTGTTAGACTTTGTTATGTATGAGTTTAACTATTAAAATATTCAAAGTATAAGTTAGATATGTAGTTTATTATAGATTTATTTTTTATACCTGAGTTTGAACTTTTTCAGGCTTGATTCGTATAATAGTCTATTTAAAAATTTATTTTATTTAAAAATGAGCAAAATACTCTTTTTGGTCCTTTAACTTTACCTCGGGGTTCATTTTGGTCCCTTAACTTTAAAAAGTGTCGTTTTGGTCCTTAACTCTTCAAAACGTTCCATATTAGTCATTTTGTCTTATTAGCGACGAATTTAGCGACTGATTTTGAATTTTTCCGTCGCTAATAAGACGAAAAGGACTAATATGAAACGTTTTGAAGAATTAAAGGACCAATATGACACTTTTTAAAGTTAAGGGACCAAAATGAATCACGAGGTAAAGTTAAAGGACCAAAAAGAGTATTTTGCCTTAAAAATTTGTAAATAAACAATTCAACTAACACTCAAATAGATTAAAAAAATTAAAAGATAAATGAGACTAATTATTTATATGTGTTGAGTTATTCGACTTTACCTAACATAAATTTGATGATATTATTTTTCTAAGAGGACTATGAAAAAATTTTATGACAGTGTTCATAAATTTTTTTCTAACTATTTTCATAATTATTTTTGTATTTTAATTCAAAATACAGAATAAAAAAAAAATAATAACAATAATAATAATAATAATAATAATAATAATAATAATAATAATAATAATATTCATTTTTATTTAATATCCAGTTTGATAAATTAAAAAAAAAATTATGATCTAAAGACTAATTTTTTTAATTAAATAAAATTTTAAAAAGTTTAGACTTTTTCTATTTAAAGAAAAAAGAACATAACCTAAAACTGTATAGACTAAATTTGGTTGATTGGTCAATAATATTGCAGTTACTAACAACACTGTTCATGTCATCAAAAGTATAATCAATACTGATATTTTTTTCTCGCATATATTACTTTGTACTCGACTATTTTCAAAATAACAATCTTTAATATCAATTTCATGACTTTGTGACACTGAAAATGCAGTGTTTAAGTATCCATTATGTTGTAGCATAGGCAGTGTGTCAATATTTATGGTATTGAAAATTGTGTTTTTGAATCACGATCACGAAGAAGATGAAGTGAACATAGGCATGTTCATCATGTAGTTATTGTGATTTGCATGATGTTGTGCTGCAAACCCTAATATAGTGATCTCTTTGTTAGACTCTTCATCACTTGCATTTGGTGATGTTGAGGTTGTTGTCGTGGTTGAAAATAATATCCTGAGTTTTTTTTATTGTTGAATTCCAAAAAGTAACGTGCTGTTATTTGTGACTATCTTCAAAAGTAAAATATATTAAAATGTTAGATCAATGCTTGCATAGGTAGAAGGATGAAGTTGAGAGATAAGATGAATGATAAAATTGAAAAGAATATTAATAAACATGTTTATAAGAAGTGAATGCAAATGAATGACGAGTTATTCTTCTGAATAAAATCAAAATAATTGACACACATGGCTATTAAGTATGACATTAGACCACTAGGTTATGTATTTGGCTCCAGTTATAAAATTGACTTTCAAGAGGTTTTAGACAACACTTTGAGTTGTCTATGTCTTCTCTTCCGACTATTTTTGGCAGTGTTGGGCCATGTACGACACCTTTCTCTATAATGACAGTGCCTGGTAGCAAATCTCGAGATTTATGTCTGACATTTATTTAGTTGACTAAACACTCTAACGATTCAAACACAACTCTAACCTCATTCATTTAACACTCTAACCGTGACCAAACAACTTCAGTTCAATTCATTTATGTTTGGATTTCATCATTAACAACCAATCTAACATCAATACTAATATCATTGTACCCAACAACTAACATTTAACAGAATGCTAACAGTGTAAAAATTCAAACTAATTTCTTCTTCAATCACCTCAAACTGAAGACCCACTATGTTGTTTTCCATCTGAAAAACCAGTGCAACTCTTGCCCTCAAACTGAAAAATCCAGAAGAAATTAAGATCAACCCAGTTGATTAATTTTTATGTTAATTAAGAAAGTATATGTTTTTATGAATTATTTGACAGATTAACAATTTGGGGGGAAATTATAAAGGGAGCTTGTTGGGTGAAGTCACTAAAATGACTTCTTTGGTGAAGTCATTAATCTGACCAATAAGAAACAAGCCCTAATTTAATCAACGCCACATCAGCGTTATAGTGCAGCATATTTATAGTGAACCTCTTTTTATTTAAAACTTTTATTTATTGCATATCAGTCCTTTATTAAATTAATAATAATTTATAAATTTAAATATAACATTTATTTAAATTTAAATGATATAATTTGCAAATTAAAAAACAGAGTATCAATTGATTTGTTCTTCTTGTTCTTCTTCGTTATTCATTTTTCCACCTTCAAACCACCATTATCGGACCACTCCAAACACCACCTCACAGGTTCTCCCAACATGACTCTCTCTAATTGCAACCTCACACTCCAGATCATTTTCAATCATAGTCAAAACCTTTCGAATAACAACCTCAGATTCCGATTCTATGGCATTTTCCTATTCAATTGCTCATCAGATATAACACCACAATTATCATTCGAGGGCGACATTCGTATTGAAGACACAGTTGCTAAGGTGAATACGAAATTGTTTGTTATATTTATTTGAAATCAGTTATTAAGATTTACTGATTTCGAATAAGTTATAATTGGAGGTGTTAAATTTGATTTCAATTTGGGAATTAGGGTTCATGCTTGAATTTGTTTTCTATATATGGGTATTTCAATTTGGGAATTAGGGTTTATGCCTGATTTTGTTTTCTGTATATGGTTTTCAAATGTAATGATTTCGATTTTCAATGTTGTTAGTTACCTTTGACAAGTTGAAGATTGGGGTTGTAGATAAGCTTCACCAAGGACTCTTGGAGCTGGTTTGTCAAGTTACTTCTTGATGACATTGGTGGTGAGAGTAGGTGGCGCTTCATATTTGATCAGCAAAAGGTATGTGTAATGGTCCATTGGTGGTTATTGTAGTTGCTTGTCATTATAGTTTACTAATGATCTATGTTATTATGTGTTTAGGGAATAATGCAAGTATTTGAGGAAGAGTATACTGATATTGAAAACGGATTTTGTCTAATGCATTTTTATGCTAACTTCAAGAAGTAGTTTGGAGGTGGTACAGTCTTCAGAGAGCACCTGATGGCTGCAGGAAAATTGATGCATTTAAAAGTAGTCTAAAGTGTGGTAAGTGATTAGTCAAAAATTGTGTTTAAAATTAGTCTAAAATTTTATTTAGTATTATTTTGTAAAAAGTCCGAATTGAATATTTGATCATCACGGTGAGCTTATGATTTGGATTTGATGATAAAATGTGGTTTTGTTGCATTTTGAAACAGCATATATGAGTATGCATTGTGTTGAATAGAGGTGAAGTCAACTTGGAACCGCTCAAGTCAGACATTAGTTCAATTCAGTTGTGCATGGCTAGATAAAAGAGGTATGTGAAATCCAAATGTGAAAAATCATAATTTTTGTGATTTTGTGTGTATTTGTCATATACTAGTACTAGTAGTATTTTGTTTTGAATTTGTCAAAAAGGTCAAAACACATAGTAAACAAAGCAACAATGTTTTAAAACTTGAACTGTGATAAGCTGAAACAATGCAACTGGATTTGATGTCTTAAAATTCCCAAACTTAAAATCACCTAGTAAACATCTATTACATAAGCTGAAAGAGTCACTCCAACTACAAATAAGCCTACTAACAATGTAAATGAAACAATGTTTTAAAACTTCAGCTGTTAAAGATTCACTAATGCCAATGCTTTCACAAGGATTATCCCAACGATGTAATAAATGCTTTTCACAATCATACAAACATTAAACATCAAACTTCAATCACATTTCAGCGATGCCTTATGACGCTTTTCCTGATTATTCCAATAAGCTTTTGACCTTGACACCACTTCAACTAGCAACACATTATTGGTTGAATGTATCAAAAATAGTGCTAGTTTCATTCTTGTCGATGTTGAAACCTATATATAATTAAAAACATTTAGGACAATTAGAAATATAATTATAAGAGAAATGATTAAATTAATCATTTTCACATGAATTCAACTTACAGTCATATCATCTAAATACCACCATTGTAAGCAACACTCAATCATCCATTTGCAGACCCAAACTCCACAATCATTTCTGCGTTCAGTCACTAAGTGTATTAGTGACACATAATAGGTAATACTATCAATTGAATAAAAAACAGTAATGTATGAGTACTTACGATCTGGGTCGTTGTTGAAGGCACGTCGGTTGACATATGCTGAATGTTGTTATTACAAGTCAAGGTGATTTGGTATCACAAAAGGATTCATGCATCCGAATTTTCTCAAGAAATATGGCCTGGCACATAGTACAAACCAAAGTTAAAAAAAGCTAAACAATTGATTGGATAGTATAAAAACCAATTCGCACACACATGCATACCAATTTTTTAATTGTACGGTGTTTGATATAATGTCTTTCAGGACAATCCCATGAGTCCAACCAAACCAATTTGTTGTCCAAAAAATCAACAACAATTAGAAACCAGTGCACTCCTATGTCGTTCATGGGAATAAAAATCTGCAAAAACTTAATATTTAGTAGTAGGATGAAATTTTTTTATGTGCCTACTGTTTTGGCAACGAAGTGACACACAACTCACCTTGGAAACCCATTCTTTTGGTCTCATTATGGAAGGTTGGTATATATTCCTCACATATTCAGCAGTATGATGTCCGCTCAGGGCATATTGCTGCAATTAGAATAAGTGTCTCTTAAGTCAATAATTAATACTAAAGGAATGTACATTTGAGGTTACTATTAGTAGTAGTACTCACCGCAAACTCAGTAGGCAGATACCAAGAGGACTTAGATTTTCCCATATTATTTATGAACCAGTTTTGTCTTGAAACGACAAGATTGATAATCTGTATAGTCAAATGAAAATGATGTTAACAAAATTATACATTAATGGGATAAATTATACTCATAATCATATTAACAATAACCTCTTTGTCCATAGGGCATTCCTATTTCCATATACACTTGTAGGTGTTTTAACCAAAACCTCATCACTACAGAGAAAATAAATATAATCATCAAAATAACTGTGATAAATAAACTTACTATTAGGTTTTAGCATGTGTATTAAAAATAAATACCCGTTAAGTTCTTCTTCGTCGCCCATAAAGATGTATGCGGCTGTGTAAAAACAAATGTCATTTAGATACGTGGTTTGAGGTGGTCTAAATGTGATTGGTATCCACTGTCATTAAATACACATGAAACAAAGAATGTTTTAACAAGAAATTATATAATATCGTGTAGTATTAGGATTTATTGAAAATAAATAATCAATACTTACGTCAGGAATTGTAGTAGGAGCATGAACACCTTCATATCCAACAAATTCACCTAAATGACAGTTGATGTAAAAGTCATTATCGCAGGGTTCATTATCGGAGGGTTCCTCATCTTGACTGAAAAGCGTATTCCGAATCTTTTGTAATTTCCCATCATTTATATTTCTCTTACCCCTTTCCTCTCTGTTGTTTTTCGGGGGAGCCGAGGTTGTGCCCATAGTCGCCTTACTTTTATACTTTGTGGCTTTCCTTTCAGTTGCCACAAAATTTTTAGTGGTACGCTTGCGATCCATGATAGGTGTAGATGCTGAGGATTCATAACCATGTGATTCGTAGTTGTCACTGCCTAATGTAGTAGTATGATGGCTATTCAAATCATTTTAATAATTAGTTTACTAATAGTATAGAAGTAGAATACAAACTAAAGTTCCACAATGTGTTATAACCAACATATATGATATTGAAAACTTGATTCTCAAATTCAAAAAATTATCAATCAAACACATGTAAGACCTTGAATTTATGATAGAATCTCACACACACATCTCCTTATGAAATTTGAAGAAAGTTTACATAAAAATGAATGAAAATAATTGGTTACTAGTTTCCTTGACTTTAGAATTTCATGGCAAACTAAAATTTTGTTGCTAAAACAATATAGCTCAGGGCACAGAAACACACACTTGCCAATGTTCTCATGCATTTTCAAACCATAATATGTGAAGTATAAAGGGAAGAAAATGATTGACTGCTAAAGTAGAAAGTAGGAAACAATGATTTATTACCTGGAGGATATCTCGATAATCTCAGTTTGTAGGTGCTTCATGCGAGTCTCAGAGTAACTGTCCCTAACTTATTTTGAATGAGTTAAAATGTTTGAAGTCTTTTTGCTCATCTTATATGTTGAATTCGTTTAAGTTTTGTTGCGTTTTGTGCGTCTGTTTCCCATTGCTGGAGAAGTTTGCTTCATTTTGATTGTTTATGAAGTTGTAATGTGTTTCAAATGTCAATGGAGTTGTGAACTTGTGAGGTTTTGGAAGAGTAAGTGCTTAGTTAAAATGTTTTGGCAGTTGGAGTGTTAAAGTATGATTATGATTAAAACACAATGTTTAGAATGCCAATGCCCAATAGTCATGTCAGATGTTGTGTCTTCAATGCACTTGAAAACTGCAATTGTTGGTGCACAATAAATGGGAATGAGAATAGTCACTTGTGTTAAAAGCCACTATTGGTCTAAAAATAATATTAGTGTTATTAAAAAATGGAAGAATAAAGCACAATGGAGGAATTAATATTTAGTATAAAATTAAAATTGGTATAATTAGATAGGGTTTGGTGCACAGTGGTCGGTATGGAAGAATAAAAATCAGAGTGGTCGGTAAATTAAAATTAATATTTACCCTAAACCCTAATGGAAGAATAAAAATCAGAGAATCAACTATTAACACAAAGTCATTTGCGACCCATTTTTTTACCATGTAATCGAAGAAGAACTTCATTTCAAATGGCATGAGAAGGTAAAATTCTATCAATATGAAGTTTGCATGTTAACTTGAAATGGATTATTCTTTGTTGGTATGTAGTTTTAATATCCGTTTTTCCAGATCCCTTGAGGAGGTGGTATATCTGGGAGATGTGAGAGGAAAATTAATGGATGATAACTTTGTGGAGTTTGAAAGGAACAACACAAAGAGGTTGAAACGATCAGATTTTATTTCAAGGTAAGATTTCAAAGGCTGATATTTTAAAGCAGTAGTATCTGTAAATCTGTAATGGTTAGAGTTAAAATAGAAAAATTTGAACAGTGTGTTTTCTTAACATGCTTTGTGTGTAATTTGTATGCAGCAATGTGGAAGAAGTAGCTGTTGAATATCCAAACATTGGTGATGGTGCAGCAAGGCAAACATGGTGCCTTTGGAAGATAGAGGTCAATGATCCAAAGATTATGCAGAAAAATGTTCTGGTAAGTTAGTTATTGTTTCCTTGATCTAACCTAACACATTGATAGTTATGTGTTATTATAGTAAGGATGTTCATTTAATTTAATTGACGGTTGCTTTTAAAATGTGCAGCAATTACCTCAGACAATGATAAAGACCTGTGATTTAATAGGAAAGAGTAGTATAGAGCTTGTTGATTCCGTGACTGGTGATACTTGTCTTTGTGATCTTCACACAAATGTGAAGGAGGACTGTGTGGAGAAGTTCATATGCCACAGGTGGTATGAACTTGCAAAGGACATGCGGTTGGAAAAAGGAGATGTGTTGGGATTTAGCATCAAATATCCCCCAGTTAGAAGTATGACCGTGACTCGTTTGAACCGTTGAATCCAAAGATGATGTTGCTGGAAGGTCAAAGTTGATGGGGTGTTTTTGGAGAATGCTGGTGGAAGTTTTTTTTTATGTTTAGTTTTATTTTGTTTAGTTAATAGTAAGTTAATGGCTTTAGTTAGTTGAACCAGAATGTTGTTCCATATCGATTAAGTTTTAAAGTTGTATCATTTTGGTGAAAAGGATTGAAGAAGTAAGGAATTGTTTTACATCGGAATTAATAACTGTATTCATTATAAACATTTGAATTGATTTACATTTTTTTTACATTTGAATTGTTTTAGTTGATTGGTGAAATGATGAATTTATAAACAATATTCATTATAGAAGTTAAAGTACAGGGGCAGCATTTTGAATTGTTTAGGGATCACATGGTCATCTTGTGTGTCATCTAATGATTATTGGGAATGTGATCTAATTGTTTTAAAAATGGCAGTTTCATAGTTTAGTTATCAGTAGGAATTTGGAAAATAAGAATCAATTGATTAGTTTTCAAAATAGATTGCCATACAAAACAACACTAGAACTACTCTTAATTCTTCAACTTAGACAAACAGCCTTAAACAATTTTCATAGTATATAAACACCTTACATAGAAACCTTAACAAATCCTTGAAACACATTTAACATCACAAAGTTTCACATAAAAACCTTACATAAGACCTTAACCAGTTTTTAGACAAACAAAGTTTCACATACACTACATAAAAACCTTAACCAATAGTCATTACCAAAAATCATTTAACATATACTTCAAACAACCCTAATCATTACTAACCAATATTGTACGCTCCACCAGCTTCACATAAAGTCGATCGCCTGGATAGGTTACCCAAAACCGAAGTCTATCCTTTCTTCTAAGCCTTTTTTGCTTAGCATATTCATACCATCTATGACCTATAAACTTCTCCATTTTGTTAACCTTTCCATCTTTCTTGGCACAATGTATCTTGGCTTGGTAAGTCTTCCCAGTATCATCATCAACAAGCTGAATCGATTTCTGGTTCAAACCTAGTTGATTCCTTGTTACAGCGCTAGGGAAGTGCTACACACTGTAACACCCCAAAATTTTCCTTTCTGTTTCTAACACTAACTGCCTTATGTTTCATTTCATTTTGCATCATTAGTTGTGCATATCATTGGTTCTTAGCATGGGATCAAGGTATCTAGGCCAACTCAAGGGAAAAAGATGTTTTCCAGAGGTTCAAGCAAAAAATCATGTGTATTGTCCAAGAGATAAGGAGGAGAGAAAGGTTCTTGATGTCATCAATACTCAAGCCACAAAGGAGCCTTGGACCTCAGGGCATCCTAATGTGTCTATCTCCTCATCAGAGGATTGTAATTGACAAGAGATTTCAAGTGAATCACATCCTCCTAGCCTGATTTCTCAAATTAGGGTTTGCCATAAAATCAGTTTATTTCTGATTTTTTGGCCAAGACTTGATTCCATGGTATTCCTCATGTTCCCAAGTGTCTAGGAACGGAGAATTTTCCATCAATTTGGTTCAGAGGGGTTTCAATTGTTCAAAAGATTCAAAATCAGGAAAATTGGGGATAAAGTCAACTGTGCAATGAAAAAAGTCAACTCCAGACTTTTTGAGGTCAACATGATTATTTTCAAGTCAAATATGATCAATAGATGAGATTTGGTCAAGGAATTGCCAAAAATCAGGAAATTGAGAACTTGCCATTTTTGGAATAAAACTAGGTTTTAAAAGTTGCTATTTTGGGAAAGTTTTCAACAGTTTTCAAAGCCAATTTTCACCATGATCAAGGCTTCATTTGCAAATTTTTTCCACATGAAAGTTGTAGTTTGAAACATTTCCTTCAAAATGGGCACAAGAACCATGCCATTTGGATCATTTTTCATTGAGTTATGAGTGAACAAAGTGAGGTAATTTTCACCATTTTTGGCCTTTTGCAAGGGTGTGCAATAGATTTGTATTGCTGTGCAATCGATTGCACTGTGACGAATTTTCCCAAAACCTTCATTTTCAACACTATATCAACTTCCAATGCACCACATTCACTTGGGATCAATGCTATATCAGTAGAAGGATCTAGAGGGTTGCATAATTTCATTTCATTTCCATCCAATTTCCACTCTAATTCCACACTCCCTTTCCTAGTTCATTTTCCACTTTCCATTCCACTCTCTAAACCTCATTCCAAACCCAAACTTAATTCCTAACCTAGTCCATATTTAAATCAATTCATTCCAAACCTCACCAACTTTTGATCATTTTTCACTCTCAATTTTCAGAATTTTCTCAATTCTCTCTCACATTTTCACTCTCAACTTCCATTTTCAACCACACTCAAAGCTCTTCCATAGAGATTAACAAGTTCTTCATTGTAACTTGTTAATTATTGAGTTAAAGCCTCTCATTATCATTCCATTACTTGATTTCAGTGGTGATTTTCGTTTGGATCTAGATCTGGAATTTCAGAAGTGCTTATTGGAAGTGATTTTGAAGTATTGCTAGCGTATTGCTTGGATTTTCAGCTTTTGCTTGCAAGGAGCTCATAGATCTTGGAATTCCTTGCTTGGATTCATCAAATTCTGTTTGCAACACTTACCAAAGCAAATCTCAACTTTGTAGGTTGGTTTTTCTTATATCTATGCTTGATTTGGCTTAATTTCAGCTTATGCAATGTAGATCCATGGTTTTCAATGTGATTTGATCCATTTGCTTGATTTGATTCATGATCTTGTTGTTTGATTAATGAAGTGTGTGTTTGATTACTGATATCTGATATGGATTTTCGTGTATGTTTGATTACATGATCATTTGGATGTTTAAATATGTGATTGGTGTTGGAAAAGTGATTATGAGAAGTGATTTTTGCAGGTCTGCTACTGTGCAATCGATTTGCATCCTAGTGCAATCGATTGCACCTATGTTTTTTCACTAGAAATTGCATTCTGTAACTGTGCAATCGATTTACACCCTGTTGCAATCGATTTGCACCTATAACTTTTGTGTTTTTGTCTTGTTTAGAAGCATGTATTGATACCTATTCCACCCCTAACCTTCATGGCTTTGTATGATGCATATTTGTGGAATTTTCTAGGGTTGTTTAACCTTTAGTGGCTGGATGTATGTGAATCTTCGATGCACGATTTTTTGATTATTGATTTGTTTGCACTCTTGAAGCATGTTCATGATGCATATTCATTCATGTGTGAATAATAACTTGTTGAACTTGTGTAATCTCATGGATTGATATGATGTTGATTTGTGGATCATTCTTGAGTTGTTTTACCTCACATGTTGGTTTGTAAGCGATTCTTCGCCATGTGACTTTTGTTTTCGTTGGTGAATATCCATGATTGTGTTGTTGCTTTCTTGATGTGATGAATATGTTGCGCACACATTTGAATCATGTTGATTGTTGATTAATGTTTGACTTGCTGAACTTGTGATGCATGATTGTTGTTGGTGTCCTATTTTTGCTTATGCATGATGTTTTGGTGAATGATTAAGTTGTGCAACTTTGTTAAGCATACTTGTTCTTAAATTGTTAACATGATCATTGTTATTCATTCTTGATGCTTGCAACCTTTATGCTTGGTTTGCCTTGATATGCGTGTTCATTTGCAATCATTGCTTGCATGGGTATTTGTTTGGATGCTTTACATGCTGCCATGTTTTTTACAGCTGCTGTTATGAATTGTTTAACATGCTGTCAATTGTATACCTTTGCTGCCTGTTGCTTTTTACACCTGTTTTGTGCTGGAAACTTGAGCTGTTGAATGCTGTTTGGTGCATGAGCTGGATTTTACCACTGTGCAGGTGCTGGAGCGCTGTTGTAGCCGCTATTTTTGGTTTATTTCTTTGGTTTTTGCCTTGCTCTTGCTTGTTCCCTTAGGACTTCCTAGTCCAACTTAATCTTTGATTAAGCTTGGAATAGGATAGACATTAGGATTCAAACCATGCATGCTAACATTAGGTAGAATCTTCCCTTCTTACCTCAACCTTAGGGCCATCTTTGCATGACAACATTAGTATAGAATTCCCGTAGTGTTTTCTTTTTCCTTTGAGTCTTCTCTTCTCATCTTTTAACAATTCTAAAACACTTAATAAGGATAACGTGTATTGCGCATGAGCCTTAAGCATGGGAAATAAGGAATGAGGGGGTTCCTTTCATTTTTCTAGAGTGTTTAGCGGACATCCCATCTTGGGACGATTTGCGACGCATTCGTTCCTATGTCATAGACTTGGGTGCAATAAAAGTTTTGGACTAACCTCAATTCACTTCTGTCTAAAAAATACAAAAACAAATTCAAATCTTTTTTCATCCTTCGGAATTGTTGGGTTTCAAATTATTTTTAGAAAAGAGCACGTTACTTCCGTTCAGTCGCAAACAGGCATCGACCCTAACTGCCGGACGCGAACTTAACGTCGCTCATAAAAAACACAAAGACCTTGTAGGTCGAACTACGTTGACTCTGATTCTTCATTCGTCCACGAAGATACGTAGGCATAAGGTTGCGATAATCCTTGTGAGTCTGTTTTCATTTTTTTCTTTCCCGTTTCTGTTTAGCAGTAGGCTTTAGATAACTCACCCTTTGATTAGACAACAAGCGTGGATCCCATCGAGTACGATGGACGCGTAGGGGTGTTAATACCTTCCCCTCGCGTAACCGACTCCTAAACCCGGACTATGGTTGCGATGACCATGTCTTTCCCTTTCTTCTAGGTTTTCTTCGATCGTTTCCTTTCCCTGCGTTGGGATAAATAACGTTCGGTGGCGACTCTTCTGTTCTGTTTTCGCCAGTTTTTTTTCGCAGTTGTGACAGCTGACGACTCTGCTGGGGACTCTGGTTCCCTATGTGAGTCAATCCTAGCGCTTGTCTGTTTTATTCCATTGGGTGTTTACTATTGTGCTTTATTTGTTGTATATTATTGTAATTTACCATATTTATTGCATTTGTGATTACTGTTATCATGTTGTTCTACTACTGCTGTGTTGACAGGTGGGCTGGATTCATGAGAGATAAGGCCAATACACAGGCTTGAGCATACACCTAGGACTAGAGTGGAAAGTAGTGTGGCCTAAGTAGCATCTTGGTACGTTTGGTTTACATGAAACCCACACCCAGACGAGGTTTTCTTCGGAGATGTTCTGATTTGTGCGTCTTATGCATTTTGGGGTGTTGACTTAGAGAGCTGTTGACTCTGCGACCTTTCCACGAGGGCTTAGTTGAGGCACTCCTCCCAAGAGGTAGTAATGGCAGACCAGAAATGACAAACCCATTATGCTTCTTGATCTGAGGACCCAAAGCTGGGAACTTATCATAGGGAGACCTTTTTGAGGGGAATCAGTTAAGGCCTCCTCGATGGATGATGATGACAAACCAGAAGTGGTGACCGTATCATCATTTCTCGACCTGAGAGCCCATGAAGCTGAGGATCCTCGGTTTGTCTACAACCCACATGTGAGGATGGGCGGGTGTTTACAGGTTTGCAGGTCTTGGCCTTCAACCTACATGGTTTTCCGGTTTTCTTGTCAGTGTGTACTTATCAACCTGGTTTTCTCAGTTATCCTAGTGATCTGATATTCTGGTATTCTGGGTTTCTGGATTTCTAGTCCCTGTTCAATTGGCAGCACAACAGACGTTCAAAGCAACTTGATACCTTGATCCCATGTGTGCATCTGCATCATCATTCTGCATTCTGACATACATGTTCTCGTATTTCTAAGGATCTTAACTTTGAGACAAGCTGTTGAGCATTTCCGTCTATTTCTTGTGGTTCGCCTGTGAAAAACTTAAATCAAAGCAGAATGATTCCTTGGAAATATTTGAACATGGCATTTTGCATTTGCATTTTCATACTCATATGCATAACAGGTACTCCGAAGCGGATTTCTCATTCTGACTTGGTCTTATCTTCAGAATTGTCGGCTTGATCTGTCACTACTACTCAACTTGTGATAATCAGAGGATAGCCATGGAACAACTCCGTGCAGAAGTGAATGAAATGAAGATTCAGATGGGGCAGTTTATGGGAGACATGCAAGTTTTGATTCAAGACCAGAAATTGCTGAGAGAGGAGGTCAACAAGTTGAAGACTCAGATGAGCCTGGTTATGGAGGTTGTGAGAAATGTGCTAAGCAAAGATAATACTCCTATGCCTGAGGTTGCGGCTGGAATTGTTTCTCCTCCATTGTTAAGGGATCCCTCCCAAAGAGTGAACAGATTGCCACTGTTACCATCCCGACTGTATCTCCGCAACAGGGTAGTGCTCCTCGTCGGTATCAGGATATACCAAAGATGAACTGACACTTCGAGACTCCGCCAGTGCCATATTCTCAGCTATTACAGCATCTCCTTCAGTTGCAACTGGTACAGAAAAAGACTTTGTCTCCTCTTACTGGTACTCCCCCACCAGGCTATGATGTAAGAGCTCGCTGTGATTTCCACTCTGGTGCCCCGGGGCATAACGTGGAAAAGTGTAGGTCGTTTCAGCATGTTGTCCAGGATCTGATCGATTCAAAGGTAATTGAATTTACGCCGGGCGGCGTGAGCGCACTAGGTGGTCCTACTTCAGCTGCTGGAAAAGAAGTGGATATCCCTGTTGTCTCTCTCAAAGCTACATCAAGTCAGGGGCATTTCTTGCAGTCCTTGGTCTTAGAATCCCCACGTCCACAACTGCTGCCTACTCCTCGATTAAGTCTGAGGGGGAAAGCGCCTGAGCCAGAGGAACACCCAAATCAGAATCAACAACAGAATAGTTCCCAAGGGGGTCGACGGAAGGCAGGAAAGAGACAGTTTGCTGTGCTACCAATATTGTACGATCAGATTTTGCCAGATTTGATCAAAAGAGGGTTGATCGTGCCAAAGATACCTGATCCGATCATTCCTCCATATCCACCAGGGTTTAATGCCAATGCTCGATGTGGGTACCATGCTGGGGCACGAGGGCATTCAACTGAAAATTGTAAGGCGATCCCGCACAAGGTGCAAGATCTGATTGATGCAGGGGTTATTACTTTCACCGCAGGGGGTATACATTTCAACTGAAGCTTCCCAAATGAGCACTCAGACTTGTAGCGAGCGATTTTGGACGCGGTTCTTAAGCGCTGGCCGCTCTCTGCGGTTGAGCTTAAACTACAGGTCGATTCATTTTTTATCCTATTAAAGCTGATGAAGGAAGGGAAATAGATGTCTCTAATTAACCCTGCTTGCATACTGAGTTTAAACAGCGGTCTGTTAGGTTACAAATGCGATCAATGTGGGGGGCCTTTGTACTGGTTATTTGTATTTTCGCCAATACGATTTTCTTTCTTTTTACCTTGGCAGAAGGTTTCTGGCGGGGAACAAAGATTAGGATGTTAGGACTGATGCTTTTTGAATTACTGCTTTTGATTGATGGAGATATGGGATTTGGGTTTTTTGTTTAGTGTGCTCGCTAAGATCTTTTCTTTCGATCTTATGCCTAAGTATTCCCGTTTACCGAAACAGGGAAATCAGAGCGTTCGTAGTTCCTCCTATTTTGTGGGAGGAAATTGGTTTTTGGTGTCTTGTTCAAAGCCCAAGACGTGAAGCGAAAGGTGATTTTTATCTTGTTCAAAGCCCAAGATGTGAAGCTGAAAAGTCTATTTGTGTCTTGTTCAAAGCCCAAGACGTGAAGCTGAAGGACCTCGACTTTAGAGAGAATTTGTCATCTCTAAAGAAGGGTTTGTCTGTCACAACTGTTGGGTGACTGGTTATAAAGGAGGATTACTTTAACCGGGATACGCGGATCCTAGCAATGCCATAATTTCCTTTAAAGGGGATTTTAACCTGAAGGAGAAGACTTTAACTCAGTGTAGAGCAATGCCATCTTTCCTTAGGAATTTCTCATGCTAAAAGAGGGACAGTGGCATGGATGTAGATAATCCAGAGGCTTGCCGCTTACAACGATTAGATGAAGGGGAAAGAGTGGTTGATGTTTGTGTACTGTGAACGAGGCACAACTTTGATGCTAAAAGGTTGATTGGATTAACCAGTGGTTTTTTTATACAAAGCCTAAGAGGAGGCTAATATGTGTCTCGTACAAAGCCCGAGAGAGAGGCTAAAAGATTTTTGACTCAACGAGGGAGTCTTTTGGTATCTCGTATAAAGTCCGAGATGAAGGCTATTTGACTCAACAAGAGAGTTTTTTTGTATCTCGTACGAAGCCCGAGATGGAGGCTGTTTGACTCAACAAGAGAGTTTTTTTTTTGTATCTCGTACGAAGCCCGAGATGAAGGCTGTTGTTTGTTTGGCTCGATAAGAACCTTTTTGTATCTCGTATAAAGCCCAAGATGGAGGCGAAAGGGGTGATTGACTCAACGAGAGAGTCTCTTATGTGTCTCGTACAAAGCCCGAGAGAGAGGCTAAACGTTATTTGAACCCTCTGGGGAGAATCATTTATACAAAGCCCAAGAGGAGGCTATCGTGCTGGTAACTGTTTTAGTTGAGTGACAGGTCCAGTATACTGATTTAAGAGAAAATCAGTTCTTATATGAGCAACACTGTACTCAAGGATTTGTTTCAAGGATCCGGGTTATTCCTGTTCTTTAAGGAAGCGGGAAATCCGAAGGGTATTAAGACTGTCCGAGTCTGCGGGTTTCCTTCCTATTTAACGAAGGGGGCACTTGAGAATGTCTTTGAGACTCAAGGAGATTAGACTGTCCAAGTCTAGAGTTTCATCTTTTGTACTATGCTTTGAGAAACAGTAGTAGACTCTTTGAAAGGGTTGTTCTATGCAGATGATTAAGTTCTGTTCCTATACCTCTAGGAGGTCGTCGGGACAATTTGTACGAAGCCCAAGAGGAGGCTGGAAACTTTTAAGAAGCCGATCGGTCCTTGTACGAAGCCCAAGAGGAGGCTATCATTCCCGGAGGAAGAGATCATTATACGAAGCCTAAGAGGAGGCGGTGAATACTTCTAAGAAGCCGTAGGGTCCTTGTACTAAGCCCAAGAGGAGGCGGGGTTGCTTTTAGGAAGCCTGTGGGTCCTTGTACGATGCCCAAGAGGAGGCCGATGCTTTTAAGAAGCCCGTGGGTCCCTAAACCCTGAGAAATTCAAGGCAAGCTATTCACAAGGAATAGATCAAGTCAGGAAAGTTCAAGAATTTGGAAGAAACTCAAAGATGCCATTCACGGAGAATACATTCATCTCTGGGAGTAGAGTTTCTTGACAATTCCTAATGAGGACAGCCGAAGAGAATACTGTATCTGGTGATCCTATTTGGGGATCTAGGTGTCTATTTCTATGAATAAACGAAACGACGTCACCTAGTTCTAGACGTAGTTGCCGGGGAAACTCTAAATATCTATACTATTATTACACAGTTGATATGAGTTTATGAAAGAAGACTTACAGCGAAACAGCCCCACAATACAGTTATATATATATGACTTTGTGAAAGGAGACTTACAGTGAAACAGCCCCACAATACAGTTATATACATATGAAATTGGTAAATGAAAGCGGGTAAACACTTACTCGGTTGTAGAGCTTCCATGCTGTTTGGTTAGTTGTTCAACAAAGAAAGATTGAAAACAACAGTATATTCAAAATCAAAGGAGAAAGTGCTTTGAAATAAAAAGATTTGGGGCTTACAGCTCAAGGAGAGGCCCAGGGTTTTATCAGTGAGCGCACTGTTGAATTTGTGCAGAGGGACTTATACAAGTGACTGTGGCCCAAAAAAGGTTTTCTGTACAAAGGGATGGGTCTTACACTCTCTCAAGAGGCCCAAAAAGTTTAAAGAAAAAGAGTGGGGCTTATAATACGTGGGTAGGCCCAGTTGGTTAATTTTAAACTGGCGACGATCGCGTCGTTTATTTGAAAATGTACAGAGGGACTTATACAACGAATGAGGCCCAAAAAGTTTTCTGTACACAAGGGGTTGGGTCTTACACTCTAATAGAGGCCCAAAGAGTTTAAAGAAAAGAAATGGGGCTTACAACACGAGGGAAGACCCAATGGTTAATTTTGAAAAGGGCGACGATCGCGCCGTTTATTTGAAAATGTACAGAGGGACTTATACAACGAATGAGGCCCAAAAAGTTTTCTGTACACAAGGGGTTGGGTCTTACACTCTAATAGAGGCCCATGAGTGTTTGACAATGATTTGTTTGAGTGAAAATCAAAGAAACCCTAATTTTATTCTTTAAAAGTAAACATTTAAAGAAAATCAATGAAAAATACCAAATAGGTTTGAATAAACCACTTGTGATTTTTGTTTAAGGTTTGAAAAATGAGGTATAAATCACAAGAGATATTAAAACTCATTTGGTCTTGATTTTTCAAGATGAATATTCATTTTAAAATGTTTAAAAACAAATAAAATGAATTTATTCACAAAAATACTAATTATATTAAATAAATAATATAAACTCAATTTTTTTGTGGAATAAAATATTTCAACATTTTTGTGATTTTTTGCAAAAAGAACCAATAAAAAATAATTAAAATTGAAAGAGTTATTAATTTTCCAATTAATTAATAAACCATGCAAATATTGGAAAAAATGGCAAAATGTGAAAAAAAACACAAAATGGCATAGGTGGGGTTTGAACCCAAGACCTCAAGGTTACAAGGCGCGCGCCTTACCACTAGGGTGGTGATACATCCATTGTTTGAAACAAAACAACAAATATACAAGTCATGCCTTGGTTTTAGGCCTGGCCCAAGGCAAGTTTTGGCTCAGAAACGTGAAGGTCATAACTTTCTCAATTCTTAATGGTTTGAGACAAAATTTATATGCATTTGGACCAGAATTTCATAAGGAATCCAATGGTGGTGGTAGTTTTTTCAGGTCATACTCCCTCCTCAAAACCCGATAGTGGTTTTGAAAATTACCTATAATTGCATTTTCTATGCTACAACTTGGTACAAGCATGGATTACATGGTGAATTAGCTCAAACACAACATATACAACATGTATGAGATGTTTATTATCAGTGGACTTCAAAGCATTGCATGGTTCAAAGATTCCAAGTTGTGAGGCTTACCTCTTTTTTTGAGATTTTGGAGCTTTTGTGCAATCTGTCAAACCTCTTATTCCAGAAATGATTTGATGCTTTAGACACACTCAAATGATCCTTTAGAAGCTTTTAGGATGATTGGAATTGACTGGTACCTGCAAAAACACAAACAGTCCCTTTCTTGCAAAAGGGGTTAAAAGTGACCAAAATAGCAACTCTCTCAAATGGTGTTCTAGATGAGGGGAGCCATTTGGGACAGTTCAAGGATGATATTTTGAGTGTGTTTGAGGTTTTATCTGGTTTGGAAAGTGACTGAATCAAGACATGGCTTGAAAAATGCAACAAAAGCCTATTTTGAGGTTTTGAGAGGTGACTTTGTGATTTTGTGATTACAGGTCACTTGTGATAGTTTTCACAACTTACATATGATATATATGAGGTGTGTGTGTGATTGATTGTGATGGAAAAGCTCTCAAGCTCAAAAACTCAAAGTTGCCTTGCTAAAGAAGGCATTTTTGCCAAGAGAAAGAGGTTTTGAGGAAAGCATCTGTTTGATGGCTTTGGTGTACTCAAACTGACCACAATTGAGCTCTATTTATAGTAGAGCAAGTTTGTTTTGGGATCCACAGTGAATGACAACTGCAGCAGGTGTTTGTTCAATGTTGGCCAATGGAAATCCAAGTCTCCTCTAGCCATTGACTAGAGGTTAGGGTACAGGGTTGTGGTTCCCTTGGTCTTGGATAAGTCTTGACTGAATTCAGTTGAGAATGGCTCAGTCCATGCCACCTTGATGCTTCCATTGAATGCTCCAATCCAAAATTAGAGTCTTGTCCCTATTTTGGCCATTCTAGGTTCAACATGCTATTTCTTGTTCCAAAGACTTTGGAGGCTTGGCTCAGTGATTGTCCCCTTTAGATTCAATCCTCAGAGGTGTCCAAGTGGATAGGAGCATTTGGATTTGGCTAATTTTGGCAAATCGAGCAAAAATGCAAATTCTACCTTGCCTTGGCAGATTTCAGCAAGGCAACTTTCCAATGTCATATCTCATGGCTCAAATTGAATTTGATAATGTTCTTGGCCATTTTGGAAAGCCCTTACATGATACAACAACTGTTTGAACATATTTGGTTTTGATCTCTTTTGAATCCAAGTGAAAAATCCCCCTACATTTGGCAAAAAGTGTTAGACGATGGCTATGGATCTAGAAGTGGGGGTTGAATAGATCCCTTGAGTTTTACACGCAAATTGACTACAAAATTCTATTTTAAAAAATTTTGTTTAACGGAAGCCGCTGCTGGATAAATCGTCTACAACGAACCTTCTACCAAAAGGATCGGATATGCACGAATATATTTTGGATGAGTATGAAGGAGAAAAATTCAGTTTTGAATATTACACTTACAAACGCAGACAACAAATTAATCGCTTGCTTGATGTTTATGCCAATCCAATGAGGTTAATTGATAAACAATTAAAAGCACTGTGTTCGTATTTTGTTTGAAAACAAATTATCAAACACGTAGTGTGGGTAAACACACTATGTGCAGAATTTCTATGGAGAATAATGTGCAGCTGCTCCAAAAACACAATTCAACGAATTGTATTGATTTAACAAAAACAGTTTATTAGCGTACAATTATTCCACGACAGAAATTACGATAGTTTGCAACGTTACGAAATCGAACACTACTGAAATGTAAAAGAGTTAAGGGAAAGAGAGAGAACACCCGAGATTTGATTAGGCAGTTCCCCAATCGTCCTCGCTTTGGGTACGTCTGCCCCCAACTCCGCAAAAGGAATTGAGATATATATATATGTTGCTATTGCAAATTGTTTGTTACAAGAGAAAACTATGAACATACAAACCCCGAACGTCTTCGATCGTTGATGCAGAATTTTCTCTTCCCTTGATTCAAGATGAATCAAGTGCTCCGAATTTGGTTGATTCAATTACCGTCTCACGCTACTAAACCGAAAGAAAACTTCGTTCTTCAGTTACCTTCACTTGGTCAATTGAAATCTTCCAAGAATTCAAACCCAAACCTTCTTCTACGATCCTCTGATTACAGCTACTAAACCGAAACAGTTGCACCAATCTTCGGTTACCTTCGCCCAGCCGAATCCCTGTAGAAAGAACAGTTTGTGCAAAAACCCCCAAAATCTCCTCGATTCTTGGAGGACAAACCCAACTGATTTGATTCAAGAAACACCTGCCAAAACTCTCAACCCAGAATATGAAGATCACACTTCCTAAATTCTGAACGTTATCACTTCGAACAACGAGCGACACAAACAAAGATGATTATGTGTGATTGTTTGTTTGCACAATGAGGAAGATGAAGATGAAGAGAGAACTGACATATATTTTCACGTTTCTTGTTGTATGTGAAAAATGAAGACCCAAAACTATTTATATCAAAAAAATATGACCAAAAGAAATAGCAGAAAATAACAGAAACGAAGTTAAGTGGAAAGGGCAAAAAACAACTTCATGCGTCGACCTATGGACTTTATGCGTCGACGCAAAAAATGTCAGTTTTTTGAGTTATTATCCACAGGTAAGCGCATGACCTTTTTGAGGTCAGCGCATGATTGCTGAGGTCGACGCATAAGGGAGGTTTTTCAAGAAAATTCAATTTTTGAATTGTTTTTCACCAGACCAGAGTCAGACACACATGCTAGACACTATTAGATCACTTGTGGACATATATTTTTGGAAAGAATAAGATCTTATACATCTAGACACATGACTAACACAGACATGACCGACACGTGAAGTGATACCGCTCAAATTACAATCTAATGCATTTGTTGACATCATTAAAACAAGAAAGCTAGAAGGGTATCCCTCACATACTCCCCTTTTTTGATGATGGCAACACTTCCTTGATAGTCATGAGAGATGTAATTTGAGATGATCAATGCTCATCAATGGTCCCCCTGTCTTTAACACTTTAACATCCGGTTTAACGTTTATGTAGCTTGTATTCATTCTTCTCCCCCTTTGACAACATCAAAAAGACGAGAAGACAGTGGTCAAAATAACATATGATAATATGTAGTGGATCATCAAATATTTACAACAACCAAAACAATTACCAGTATCCACATATGATACCGCTAATGTAAACAAGTAATGAGTAAATACGGAACAACAATATTAAAGCAAAACATTCACTTCAGAAAATTTAAACCATAAAAGAAAAGTTTAGCACATGTCAATATAACAGAAAGCAAAACAACAGAACACACATTCATGCACAACTAAACATGATGCCCTAAGATTTATGGTCTCCTCCCCCTGAATGGATAACCTCGTCCTCTGTGGTATTGACTTGGTGGTGGAAACTCCTCTAGTTGAAGGTTGAGGTCAATCAAGGTGCTATTTAGGTTACCAAGGCTGTTGGCTAAATTTTGATTTTGCTGAGTCAGATTGGCATCCATTTGATTGAACCTTGTCATAGCAGCATTTGCAAAATTGTTGAAATTGGTGGCATGAGATGACAGTTGGTTAGACAGGTTGGTAAGCTGTTGTTGTTGAGTCAGATATCGAGTTTCCTGCTGCGCTTGAAATTCTTGATGTTGCAGAGGTTGAAGAGAAGATGTGTGAAATCCTTTGAATGCCTTGCAGTAGATATATAGAGCCTTCCCCCTTTGCTAATTATTAGGGTTTTGATGAGGGTTTAGTGGAGATTTACTGAGATTAATGAGGTTTAAAGGAGTAGAATAGGGAGAATTGACCACAAAAGCTAATTTGATGACATGCAATAATCATAGTTTAATGTGCAATCAGAAAACATAGGGAAGGTAAAGCATTTATAGGTCGGCGCACGCAACCCAGAAAACATAAAGAAGTCTGAACGAATTCTTTATGCGTCAACCTGTAAACCTTGTGCGTCGGCGCATGCTTCCTGAAAAGTTTGAAATTACTTGACCATGTGGCTATGCGCTTACCCGTGAGTTTAATGGGCCAGCGCATGAAATCAGGCGTCGACGCATGGAAGTGAAAAAGTGAGATTTTTGCAAAAATTCTTGTTTCAAGCAGATAAATACACATATACACACAGAACCAAACATTCACATGAATGATAAGTGCTTAAAATGAAATAAACATCAAGATTAGAGTAAGTAACATGGCACAAAATGTTGATTAACCTCTATAAGTTGGAACGATATTACCTTGAACGTCATGACGGAGAGATCCCTCACATATGAATGAATTTCTCTTTGCATTATTAGTAAAATAAAACAAGCATATACATATATATATATATATATATATGTGTGAAGATCATAATTCTAAAAGATGTTATACACGATCCGAGATATCAAGAATGCCAAGTTCCCTACGGATATGAAAGAAAGGCTCTGTAGCTAATGGTTTTGTGAAAATGTCAGCAAGTTGATTCTTAGTGTCAACATGCTCAAAGATAACATCACCTTTCTCTACATGATCCCTAAGAAAATGATGGCGTATTTCGATATGCTTGGTGCGTGAATGTAGTATAGGGTTCTTAGTTAGATTAATCGCACTAGTGTTATCGCACAAAATTGGAATACATTCAAGTTTTAAGTTGAAATCGAGTAATTGTTGTTTAAGCCATAAGACTTGAGCACAACAACTACCGGCGGCAACATATTCCGCCTCGGCTGTTGACAAAGCAACGGAAACCTGTTTCTTGCTGTGCCAACTCACCAAGGAGTTTGCGACAAAGTGACACGTGCCACTAGTACTTTTCCTATCCAACTTGCACCCGGCAAAGACGGAGTCGGAGTAGCCAACTAAAGAACAAGCACCTCCTTTGGAATACCACAGCCCATACTTTGGAGTACCAGATAGGTATCGAAGTATGCGCTTAACTGCCTTCAGGTGGGATTCCTTGGGATGTGCCTGATACCTCGCACACATGCATACACTAAACATTATATCGGGATGTGATGCGGTAAGATAAAGAAGAGATCCTATCATACCTCGGTACTTCTTTACCTCCACATCCTTACCCTTTTCGTCACGATCGAGGTTAGCACTAGTAGGCATAGGAGTATCTATTGCTTTGCAGTTCAGCATATCAAAACGTTTTAGTAACTCAAGACAATATTTCATTTGACTCACGAATGTGCCCTCTTCAAGTTGTTTGATTTGCAATCCGAGGAAATAGTTGAGCTCCCCCATCATGCTCATTTCAAACTCCCCCTGCATCAAACTAGAAAACTCCTTGACCAAAGTCATGTTAGTAGACCCAAATATAATATCGTCAACATAAATTTGCACCAAAATTAAGTGTTTTCCTTGACGTTTAATAAAGAGGGTTGTGTCAACCTTTCCTCTTGAATACCCTTGATCAAGTAGAAATTTGCTTATACGTTCATACTAAGCCCTAGGGGCTTGTTTAAGTCCGTACAAAGCTCGCTTAAGTTTATAGACATGATCAGGATATTCATGTGATTCAAAACCTGGAGGTTGGGCTACATACACCTCTTCATTTATATATCCGTTAAGGAATGCACTTTTAACATCCATTTGGAATAATTTAAAGTTCTTTGTGCAAGCATAGGCAAGTAGAAGGCGTATGGCCTCAAGTCGGGCAACCGGCGCATAAGTTTCCTCATAATCGATTCCTTCCTCTTGGTTATAGCCTTGCGCTACAAGCCTAGCTTTGTTACGTGTTATTACTCCATTTTCATCAAGTTTATTCCTAAACACCCATCGGGTGCCTATTACTCGATGATCTCGCGGAGGGGGGACACGGTCCCAAACCTCATTTCTCCAGAATTGATTTAGTTCATCTTGCATTGATAGATACCAATGCTCATCGAGTAACGCTTCCTTAGAGTTTTTAGGTTCAACTTGGGAGACAAAAGCAGAGTAATAACAAAAGTTACTAAGTTTAGAGTGAGTAGTTACTCCCTTAGAGATATCACCTAGAATGTTGTCAATTGGATGGTCTTTTGAAGACTTCCAAGCTGGAGGAAGTTCATCTTCATTAGTATGATGATCATCCTCACTTTCAACTGGTTGGTGATCCTTTTCCTCCTCAATACGCACTGCTTCAGGCTAATCAATTCCCTTATCAGTGTCCTTGAGTATGTCTTCAGTAGGTACACCTGCACCATGAAAAGAACTACCTTCTCCGACATTTCTCGGATAAGACTCATCAAAAGAAACATGAAATGACTCTTCAACTACACGTAACCTTTTATTATAGATTCTATAAGCTTTACTTGACTGAGAGTATCCAAGAAAAATACCCTCGTCAGCCTTGGCATCAAATTTGCCGAGAGTCTCTTTTCCATTATTTAACACAAAACATTTGCAACCAAATACAAGAAGGTGAGAGATATTTGGCTTATGCCCTTTTAAAAGCTCATACGGTGTCTTGTTTAGAATAGGCCGGATGAGCACCCTATTCAAAACGTAACAAGCCGTACTTATGGCGTCTGCCCAAAAGTATTTTGGTAATCCACTATCATTGATCATAGTCCTTCCAAGTTCTTCCAACACTCTATTTTTACGTTCCACTACCCCATTTTGTTGAGGAGTACGTGGTGCGGAAAAATTATGATCAATTCCGTTGGAATCACAAAATGCTTCAAATAAATGATTTTCAAACTCGCCCCCATGATCACTTCTGATTGAACCAATGTTTGTGTTTAACTTGTTTTGAGATAACTTAGCAAATCGTTCAAAGGCTGAAAAAGTATCACTCTTATTTGCCAAGAAAATTGTCCAGCAAAACCTAGAAAAATCATCGACTATAACAAACCCATAGTAGTTACCACCTAGACTTTTAACCCTAGATGGTCCAAAGAGATCCATATGGAGGAGCTCAAGAGGTCTCATAGTTGAAACAATGTTTTTAGATTTAAAAGAGATCCTTGTTTGCTTCCCCATTTGGCATGCATCGCAAAGATGATCCTTTGTAAATTTAATTTTGGGCAAGCCGATGACTAGGTCTTTAGAGACAATTTTATTAAGCAAATCAAAATTGATATGAGCCAAGCGTCTATGCCACAACCATGAATCTTCATTCATAGTGACTAAACACTTGTCTCCATCCAATGATACCTCGTTTAAGTCTAGCATATAGACGTTATTCACCCTCAAGCCCTTAAACACATTCTTTTTGTCGCAATCTTCAACTACGCAACAATCCTTTGAAAAAGAGAGTTTATAATTTTTGTCGCATAGTTGACTAATGCTTAAAAGGTTGTGTCTAAGGCCCTCCACAAGAAGTGCATCAGAGATAGTAGTAGATGAGGGGTTACCTATACTACCTTTACCGAGAATCTGTCCCTTGTTGTTATCTCCGTAGGTGACAAACCCCTTTTTCTTTGCCACAAAGTCAATGAAAAGAGATATGTCTCCGATCATATGTCTTGAGCAGCCACTATCTAGAACCCATCTTCTTTCGGTGGTCTCAAGACTTTGTACCTACAAAAATAATCAAGGGAGAGTAGGTACCCAATTCTCATTGGGTCCTTTATGGTGAGTGAAACCAAAATTGCCCTTGGGCAACCATTGATAAATGCCCTTTGGAACAAGAAATCTCCGAAAGCGGCACTTAGCAATAGTATGATCGGGCTTGCAACAATATAAGCAATCATGATTAGGTTGGAGTTTACCTTTGCTATCACTATCTCGAATCACATACGTGTATTTTTGATACGGATTATTCATTGTTTCACGATAATGTGATCGATCAATAGCAAACGTAATCTTAGGCTTGAGAGCCTTGTCTAACTTGGCTTTGAGGGTTCTCACCTCTCTTTGCCAAATGTGACAAGTACCACAGCCCCCAAGGTCAAACCATGTATATTCATCCTTATCGATATTAGTTTTTGATACATTCACCATAGAGTTTTTAAGATCTTCCAATTCCTTTTGGGAATCGGAAACCTTTTTCTCCAAATAGGAAAAAATCTTTTTATTCGAAGCTAAGCGTTGAAATGCTTCCTTAGCTTCGTGGTGTAATGTGTCAAAAGCTCTTTTCAATTCAGCATGAGACATATTTTGACAGTTTTTATATTTAGAGTATTTTACCTCTTTTCCTTTGTTGTGACGTGCCATGAGACAAAGGTTGACGGATTCACTTTCGTCACTTGATGAGTCATCTTTCTCCGACTCGCTATCGCTTTCCCAAGCGACGTATGCTCGTCGAGACTTGTTGGACCTTTTGTTTGAGCGACTCTTATCTTTGTCCTTCTCTTTGTCTTTCTTTAGGGATGGACAATCCGGCTTGTAGTGCCCGGATTTTCCACAGTTGTAGCACGTCCCTTTTACTTTGCCATTTTTATTTCCTTCACCTCTAGATTGCTTCCGGAATTTGACAAGATTTCTATCCGAGTGCTGAATATCATTCTTGCGAATGTATCTATTGTATCTCTTTACAAATAAGCTCATATCATCACCGGATTCTTCATCCTTGTCATCTTTGGCTTCATCATCACTTAACTCTTGATGTGTGGACTTTGAACAAGAAGCCTTAAGAGCTATCGACTTCTTCTCCGTATCTTTTACTTTCTCTTTCTTTATACTCTTCTCATATTTATCCAAGCTAATGAGCACTTGCTCATGCTCATCGAGTTTACCAAAGAGTGTTGTGAGGTCTAATGTAGCAAGATCATTGGCCTCCTTGATAGCGGTAACCTTTGGTTGACATTCCCTGCTAAGACACCTCAGAATTTTATTAGTAGAAACCTCATTTGGAATTGGTTTACCAAGGACATGCAATTTGTTGATAATGTGAGTGAATCGTTTTTGCATATCCGCAATGGTTTCCCCTTGCTTCATGTAAAACAAATCAAACTCTTGCGTAAGTGTATTAATACGAGCCAACTTAACATCATTTGTGCCTTCGTGAGCTACTTGTAAAGCATCCCACATGGCTTTGGCCGTTTCACAATGAGAGACTCTATAATACTCGTCAACTCCCAAGGAGGAGATGATCATATTACGAGCCTTCCAACCATAACTGTACTTTTTCTCGTCCTCCTCATTCCATTGAGCTTCGGGTTTAGGAACGACAACGCCTTCCGCGTTAGTCATAGTAATTGCCATGGGACCGTTTAAAATAACGTTCCAAACCTTCCGATCTAAGGAATTAATATGAACGCGCATACAATCCTTCCAGTAGCTGTAGTTTTCACCTGTAAAAACTGGAGCTCTATTATAAGCCCCCTTAGGTTCGTTCGCCATGATCCAAGAAGTTTTACCGAAGCACCAGAATTAACCGGAGCTTGTGATACCACTTGTTAGACGATGGCTATGGATCTAGTGGGGGGGTTGAATAGATCCCTTGAGTTTTACACGCAAATTGACTACAAAATTCTGTTTTAAAAAATTTTGTTTAACTGAAGCCGCTGCTGGATAAATCGTCTACAATGAACCTTCTACCAAAAGGATCTGATATGCACGAATATATTTTGGATGAGTATGAAGGAGAAAAATTCAGTTCTGAATATTACACTTACAAACGCAGACAACAAATTAATCGCTTGCTTGATGTTTATGCCAATCCAATGAGGTTAATTGATAAACAATTAAAAGCACAGTGTTCGTATTTTGCTTGAAAACAAATTATCAAACACGTAGTGTGCGTAAACACACTATGTGCAGAATTTCTATGGAGAATAATGTGCAGCTGCTCCAAAAACACAATTCAACGAATTGTATTGATTTAACAAAAACAGTTTATCAGCGTACAATTATTCCACAACAGAAATTACGATAGTTTGTAACGTTACGAAATCGAACACTACTGAAATGTAAAAGAGTTAAGGGAAAGAGAGAGAACACCCGAGATTTGATTAGGCAGTTCCCCAATCGTCCTCGCTTTGGGTACGTCTGCCCCCAACTCCGCAAAAGGAATTGAGATATATATATATATATATATATATATATATATATATATATATGTTGCTGTTGCAAATTGTTTATTACAAGAGAAAACTATGAACATACAAACCCCGAACGTCTTCGATCGTTGATGCAGAATTTTCTTTTCCCTTGATTCAAGATGAATCAAGTGCTCCGAATTTGGTTGATTCAATTACCGTCCCACGCTACTAAACCGAAAGAAAACTCCGTTCTTCAGTTACCTTCACTCGGTCAATTGAAATCTTCCAAGAATTCGAACCCAAACCTTCTTCTACGGTCCTCTGATTACAGCTACTAAACCGAAACAGTTGCGCTAATCTTCGGTTACCTTCGCCCAGCCGAATCCCTGTAGAAAGAACAGTTTGTGCAAAAACC
Source organism: Lathyrus tuberosus (assembly GCA_022829125.1). Lineage (NCBI taxonomy): Eukaryota > Viridiplantae > Streptophyta > Magnoliopsida > Fabales > Fabaceae > Lathyrus > Lathyrus tuberosus. Next base: position 5,595,711 of record JALAZF010000278.1, on the reverse strand, counting down.
CCCAAAATCTCCTCGATTCTTGGAGGACAAACCCAACTGATTTGATTCAAGAAACACCTGCCAAAACTCTCAACCCAGAATATGAAGATCACACTTCCTAAATTCTGAACGTTATCACTTCGAACAATGAGCGACACAAACAAAGATGATTATGTGTGATTGTTTGTTTGCACAATGAGGAAGATGAAGATGAAGAGAGAACTGACATATATTTTCACGTTTCTTGTTGTATGTGAAAAATGAAGACCCAAAACTATTTATATCAAAAAAATATGACCAAAAGAAATAGCAGAAAATAACAGAAACGAAGTTAAGTGGAAAGGGCAAAAAACAACTTCATGCGTCGACCTATGGACTTTATGCGTCGACGCATAAAATGTCAATTTTTTGAGTTATTATCCACGGGTAAGCGCATGACCTTTTTGAGGTCAGCGCATGATTGCTGAGGTCGACGCATAAGGGAGGTTTTTCAAGAAAATTCAATTTTTGAATTGTTTTTCACCAGACCAGAGTCAGACACACATGCTAGACACTATTAGATCACTTGTGGACATATATTTTTGGAAAGAATAAGATCTTATACATCTAGATACATGACTAACACAGACATGACCGACACGTGAAGTGATACCGCTCAAATTACAATCTAATGCATTTGTTGACATCATTAAAACAAGAAAGCTAGAAGGGTATCCCTCACAAAAAGTAGGGTAAAATCTGACTTAGTGAAATTTTCACTAAGTGTTGGAACAAAGTGACTTTTCTTGATTTTGATCACTCCATAACTCAAAATCCCCAATTAATTGGAATTAGGTCTAGTTGAAGTTTTTGCAGAGGGAAATGAGATCTACAAATCAAGCCTTGGATAGGAGAAAATGGCTTTGTTGTTTAGGAGTTATGACCCTCCAAAGTTGGCACATTAGTGTCACTTTTTCCATAACTTAGAAATTTTTCTAAGTTTTTATGGTTACCCCTTTTACAAGTTATCCCGCTTTCTTTGATTTTTCTTGATGAATGATGATTCAAATCATACATTAACATAATTTTAGGGTTAAAAATCCATTTTGGTGAAAAATCTCAAAAAGTCAAAGTTGACTTTTGTGCACAGTTGACTTTTTATCAGATGAATTCCAAACTGTGCAATTCTTCAGGAAATCATGTCCTTGACCTAAATCAAACTTGATGGACATGTTCCATGGGTGTCATAGGGTATATTGATGCATGTCATAGGGCTTGGGAGCATGTCCTGGTCAAAAGTCAAAGTTACAGTTGACTTTTTCCTTAAAACCCTAACTGTGGTGCAGATGAAATTGAGACTTGTTGCTCAAACCTCTTGGATTAATCCATTGTTCCAAATGGATCAATATAGTTAATTAGAAACCCTTAAACCCTCTCTTGAGGTCTTGGCTCATGGTTTGTCCCAAAAGTCAACTTAGGGGTGAATTAGGTTAAGAAACCCTAATTCCTGATTTTTTATGAATGCATCCCCTGAGGCAAAATTGACTTGATGATTGGGTCCATAAGGTCCCATGAAGTATATTAGGTTATGTTTTGGATCATTGGCTTGTGCCCAGATGAAAAATTTCCATCTGGAGGCCCTGGTCGACCAAAACCCTAATTTGGTGACACTGTCGATCTTGAGACTTGATCCACCTAGAAGGGAGCATCCTTGTGCTTGATCCTTGAAGTGGGAGTCCTTTTGATACATTGTGGATATTTGAGAGGCTAGACAAGTTGAAGATCATGTCATTCCTTGATTGATCCTTTGTCTAAGAGCTCTGCGAGGGCTTGAAACCCTAAATCCTGTTTGTAGTGAATGCTCACCCACCTTTGGGGAGACTAATGAGGTACAAAGGTACATCCATATTGTGCTGATGATTTGCACAATGATGGGAAATCTTAGTGGTCAAAATTTGGGGTATGACAGATGCCCCTATTTAATCTTCTTGGACCCGAAGGTGTGAATGACGAAGGTATTCGGGCATTCGGGGTGCAAGAGGATTAAATATCGGAATACCTGAAATTTTGATGGTGGTTATGAATGGTAGCTTACGCATTCATCTTCTTTAGCTAAGCGAAGATGCTTAGAAAAGGTAAACTTCCCCTCGATCCTGGTCTTCAACCAAGGAGCTGGTCTCAGTTTTCTTTTGAAATAAACTTCCCCTCGATCCTGGTTTCCTACCAAGGAACTGGTCTTAGTTTCTTTTGTAAACTTCCCCTCAATCCTGGTTTCCTACTGTAACGAGCGATTTTGGACGCGGTTCTTAAGCGCTGGTCGCTCTCTGCGGTTGAGCTTAAACTACAGGTCGATTCATTTTTTATCCTATTGTGAGCTGAATAAGGAAGGGAAATAGATGTCTCCAATTAACCCTGCTTGCATACTGAGTTTAAACAACGGTCTGTTAGGTTACGGATGCTATCAATGTGGGGGGGCCTTTGTACTGGTTATTTGTATTTTCACCAATACGGTTTTTCTTTCTTTCTAGGACTTTCTAGCGGGGAACAAGAGTTAGGATGTTAGGACTGATGCTTTTGAATTACTGCTTTTGATTGATGGAGATATGGGATTTGGTTTTTTGTTTAGTGTGCTCGCTAAGATCTTTTCTTTCGATCTTATGCCTACGTATTCCCGTTTACCGAAACAGGGAAATCAGAGTGTTCGTAGGAAATGGGTGTTTTGGTGTCTTGTTCAAAGCCCAAGACGTGAAGCGAAAGGTGATTTGTATCTTGTTCAAAGCCAAAGATGTGAAGCTGAAAGGTCTATTTGTGTCTTGTTCAAAGCCCAAGACGTGAAGCTGAAGGACCTCGACTTTAGAGAGAATTTGTCATCTCTAAAGAAGGGTTAAAGGAGAATTACTTTAACCGGGATACGCGGATCCTAGCAATGCCATAATTTCCTAAGAAGGGGTTTTTAACCTGAAGGAGAAGACTTTAACTCAGTGTAGAGCAATGCTATCTTTCCTTAGGAATTTCTCATACTAAAAGAGGGACAGTGGCATGGATGTAGATGATCCAGAGGCTTGCCGCTTACAGCAATTAGATGAAGGGGAAGGAGTGTACTGTGTTCAAGGCACAACTTTGATGCTAAAAGGTTGATTGGATCAACCAGTGGTTTTCTTATACAAAGCCTAAGAGGAGGCTAATATGTGTCTCGTACAAAGCCCGAGAGAGAGGCTAAAAGGTTTTGACCCGACGATGAAGTCTTTTGGTATCTCGTATAAAGCCCGAGATGGAGGCTGAAGGTTTGTTCGGCTCAATAAGAACCTTTTTGTATCTCGTATAAAGCCCGAGATGGAGGCGAAAGGGGTGACTGACTCAATGAGGGAGTCTCTTATGTGTCTCGTACAAAGCCCGAGAGAGAGGCTAAAAGTTGTTTGACTCCTCTGGGGAGAATCATTGTACAAAGCCCAAGAGAGAGGCTAACTTCCCTAGAGAAGGATCATTATACAAAGCCTAAGAGGAGGCTATGGTGACTGTTCAGTTAAGTGACAGGTCCAGTATACTGATTTTTACAGAGAAAATCAGTTCTTATATGAGCAGCACTGTACTCATGGATTCGATTCAAGGATCCGGGTTATTCCTGTTCTTTAAGGAAGCGGGAAATCCGAAGGATATTGAGACTGTCCGAGTCTACGGGTTTCCTTCCTGTTTAACGAAGGGGTGCTTGAGAATGTCTTTGAGACTCAAGGAAGTAAGACTGTCCAAGTCTAGAGTTCATCTTTTGTACCATGCTTTGAGAAACAGTAGTAGACTCTATGAAAGGACTGTTCTATGAAGATGATTAAGTTATGTTCCTATACCTCTAGGAGGTCGTCGGGATAATTTGTACGAAGCCCAAGAGGAGGCTGGAATCTTTTAAGAAGCCGACGGGTCCTTGTACGAAGTCCAAGAGAAGGCTATCATTCCCGGAGGAAGAGATCATTATACGAAGCCTAAGAGGAGGCTGTGATTACTTCTAAGAAGCCGTAGGGTCCTTGTACTAAGCCCAAGAGGAGGCGGGGTTGCTTTTAGGAAGCCTGTGGGTCCTTGTACGATGCCCAAGAGGAGGCCGATGCTTTTAAGAAGCCCGTGGGTCCCAAACCAAAGAAACGTTCAAGAAAAGTTTCACCGAGAATAATTCATTTAGTGAACAGTTCTGAGGTTTGAAGAAATTCAAGAGAATTTTCACCGAGAATAATTCATCTCTGGGGAATAGAATTTCTTGACAATTCCTAATGAGGACAGCCGAAGAGAAGACTGTATCTGGTAATCCTATTGGGGATCTAGTTCAGTCTATTTCTAAGAGTGACAGTCTGAGAAAGGGTTCAAGAAGAATCTGCCTTTCACATCTCCATATTGTTTAACCCCAAGAGGAGGGAAGACTGTGTCTGGTAATCCTATATGGATCTAGTTTTGACTGTAAGTTCAGAGTGATCAACAGGGCTTTACCTAGTGCTAGACGTAGTTGCCGGGGAAACTCGAAATATCTATACTATTATTACACAGTTGATATAAGTTTATGAAAGGAGACTTACAGCGAAACAGCCCCACAATACAGTTATATATATATGAAAGCGGTAAATGAAAGCAATAACCACTTACTCGGTTGTAGAGCTTCCATGCTGTTTGGTTAGTTGTTCAACAAAGAAAGATTGAAAACAACAGTATATTCAAAATCAAAGGAGAAAGTGCTTTGAAAAGATGATTTAGGGCTTACAGCTCAAGGAGAGGCCCAGGGTTTTATCAGTGAGCGCACTGTTTGAATTTGTACAGAGGGACTTATACAAGTGACTGAGGCCCAAAATGTTTTTCTGTACAAAGGGACGGGTCTTACACTCTCTCAAGAGGCCCAAAAAGTTTTAAAGAAGAAGAGTGGGGCTTATAACACGAGGGTAGGCCCAGTTGTCTTTTCGCTTAAAAATGGCGATCGCGCCGAGGTTTTCTTTTAACGTAGAGGGACTTATACAATAAGTGAGGCCCAAAATGATTTTGGTTAAAAGGGGGTTGGGTCTTACACTCTATTAGAGGCCCAAAAGTGTTGAATGGGTCTTATAGCTCAAGGAGAGGCCCAAGGTTATTTTTCAAAAAGGGCGACGATCGCGCCGTTCATTTTTTGACGGTATCGGGACTTATACAATACACTGAGGCCCAAAATGTAACGCCCCAGTTTTGGTCTTTTATTTTAATTGTGTCGTTTGGATTATTTTATTATTATATTATTTTATTTCTGACTTTTATGTGAAAATATGTTATTTTTCGTCGTGAATATATTTTTTCGGGTTTTGGGAACGTTTGCGAGATAATTGAGTGTAGGGGCATTTTGGGCATTTGAGTGTATTTTGTTAAGTTAGTAAAGAAAAGAAAAATAGAAAGAGAGAGAAAAATAGTAGAAGAAAAAAAGAAAGAAAGAAGAGAAGAAAAGAGGAGAAGAGAGAAAAGAGAGAAATTGGAGGAAAAGCTTGGGAAATTAAGAGAACAAGTTCTAGGAATCGATTAAATCGGGTAAGGGTGTGAAACTCGATTATCTTATTGTTGTGTAGGATTATGTATACGTGGTTGCATGTTGTATTGTCTCGTTCGGTAGTTTTTCGGATATAGGTCGAAATCGTGTAATCGAGTAGAAATCGATGTTTTCACGGACGGAATTCGATATAATTTGTGTTGTATGATCTATGTATGTGTATGAACCATTGCTAGTAATTGTTTTGCTGTTGGAAATGATTTGGGGAAGAAAATGGGAAAAATTGGAGGTATGGAACAGTGTTCACGCAGCAGAATTTTTCTGCTTCTGGTGCAGAGCGCCGGGCGAAAGGCCCTGAGCGCCGGGCGATGCGTCCTTTTCGCCGGGCGGTTCGAGAGGCGCAGAGGTGCCAAGCTTCTGCCTCTTTGAATTATTTTGGGGTTTTGGTGTCGCCTGTGCTTCGCCGGGCGAAGCAGAGGCGAAGCGTGTTTCGCCGGGTGGTGAGCATGCTTCGCCGGGCGGTTGGTTGTTTTTGAAAACAAATTTTCTTTTTTTAAAAAATTCATATCTTTCGAACCGTATTTCCGAATTGAGTGATATTTATATCGTTGGAAGCTTATAAAATGTACTTTCTGATGATGATGATTTTGGAATTGTTAGCCGATTTAATTATGTCGGAAAAATCGGGAATAGTGTCGTTTTGTCGACTTTTGCTGTTATAATTGTGTGAATTTGATGTGTAATGTACGATGTACTGTTAATATGAATGTAGTATGGATTGTGTGCGGTGTTGGGGTAAGAATACCTGTGTGGATGATGATTTGTGGCCTAAGGGCAAGAAAATACTATGTGTGGTATTTGATGATAAATGCATGATCATGAATGTGTGTATGTATGCAATGTGAATGTCATGAGTCATTGTATGCCAAGCATTATGATCTGTATTGTGGAAACGTCCTGAGTGACGGTTTGGTTCCAGAGGGAATCTGCTATAACATCGTGTGCCTCGAAAATATGAGGCGATGCCTGAGGACCTAAAGCGATGGTTGTAGACGATTGTGTGCCTTAGATAGGACTTAAAGCAATCCATAACGTCGTGTGCCTCGAAAATATGAGGCGATGCCTGAGGACCTAAAGCGACGGGTGAACATCGTAGGCCCGACGGGGAGTTACTTGAGATTCTCAGTAACGAGCGATGGTTCCAATAGTTCCTGAGTGGACTAATGACGTGACATGACGTGACAATGGAAGTCGGTACCGCATGGCATGTGCATAGAGTCGTTGTGTCGGTCTATGTGCATTGCATAAATCATGAAATAATTGTGCATGTAATTGTGAATGTGATAATGTGATGGAATATGTATAATTGTGTTGATGAGGAGTGTATTATGGGTGATTGACGTGTATTAGTGCTGAATACCTGATAATTGTACTGTGTTATGTTTTATTCGATTGTGGTGCATTTGTGGTGAGAACTTTATACTTGTGTATTTTTGTGTTAATATATAATTTTACTCAACGGTATTATGATTGTTTTTCTCACCCTTCTGCTGTTTTATAATGCTCTATGAGGCATTGCAGATTAGAGTCGCTGGAGGTCTTTTTGTGAAGCTTTGCGTCTTCATTCTTTTGTCGGTCGGCTCTGATATGTGACACCGGGTAGTTAGGGTGGCCGTGTTGTGAATATTGGCGTATATATATATATATATATATATATATATATATATATATATATATATATATATATATATATATATATATATCTTTTGACTTGTACATGTATAACTTGATGTATGACAGACATGTTTATATGTTATTCAGTTTTAGATTTTTCGCTCTTATTCTAAAATCTGAAATGTGGGTGTAAGGAACTGAGTTCCTCTGTTGATTGCTACCCCACTGTTGCATATCTAATGAGCAGGTGTTGTATGTTATGTTTGTTTCAAATTGATGTGACCCTCCCGGTCTATGCCATGTTTTCAAATATACTCTGATGAAATTTCAAATTTTTAATTACCGCTTTAATAGCCTGGGGGTATTAGATTGGGGGTGTTACATTAAGTGGTATCAGAGCCAGTTTGTGTCAGTTTGCGCCAGTTGGTGTCAGTCTGTGTCGGTTGTGTCAGTCCTGGTTGGTCGCTGTGGTTGGTTGAGTTGTTTGTTTAACCATAGTTTCTGTTATTGGAAATGAACAGAATATGGCTGGGAGGAATGATGCTGCTTTAGCTGCTGCTATGCAGGCTATGGCTCGTGCTGTGCAGGGTGCACCGAATGCTGGGGAGAATGATGAGTTTAGAAAGAATAGGCCACCTGTCTTCAAAGGGAGACATAATCCTGATGGAGCGCAGATTTGGCTGAAAGAGATTGAGAGGATTTTCAGGGTGATGGATTGTGATGAGGACAGTAAGGTGAGACTGGGAACTCACATGTTACAGGAAGAAGCAGATGACTGGTGGGTCGGTACTCGTCAGGTGTTGGAAGCTGCGGAGGACGAAGAGATCACTTGGGAAGTGTTTAGCTGAGAGTTTCTAAGGAAGTATTTTCCCGAGGATGTCCGAGGAAAGAAGGAGATTGAGTTTTTGGAACTAAAACAAGGTAATATGTCTGTAGTCGATTATACTGCTAAGTTTGTGGAACTTGTGCAGTTTTATCCTCATTATGCTGAAGCGACTGCGGAATTCTCTAAGTGTGTGAAGTATGAAAGTGGTTTGCGTCCTGAGATAAAGCAGGCTATTGGTTATCAGAGGATTCGAAGGTTTGCTGATTTGGTGGAATGTTGTAGGATTTATGACGAGGATAGTAAGGCTCGATCTACTCACTACAAAAGTGTAAGTGACCGGAAAGGAAAGCAGCAGTTTCGAAGTGGTCCGTATGTAACACCGGCGGATAAAGGTAAACAAAGGGGTACTTTTGATCGAAGGTCAGGTGGAGGTGGTATGTCTAATGCTCCGAGGTGTTTTAGATGTGGTGGATTGGGACATCGTCAGTCCGAGTGTAGGAAGAATTTGGATAAGTGTACTAACTGTGGAGGTGAAGGACATGTTTTAGCTGATTGTAAAAGGAAGAATGTTGTGAAATGTTATAACTGTGGGGAACCTGGTCACATTAGCTCGAAGTGTCCGAATCAGAAGAAAGCTCCGACTAGTGGCAAGGTGTTTTCTTTGGCAGGAACTCAGACTTCAAGTGCAGATCGTCTAATTCGAGGTACTTGCTTTATTAATAGTACGCCTTTAGTTGCTATTATTGATACTGGAGCGACTCATTCATTTATTTCGTCTGAGTGCGTGAAGCGTTTGAACCTTGTGTTGTCTTTGATGGACGGTGAAATGGTTATTGATACTCCAGCGATGGGGTCAGTAACTACTTCTTTGGTGTGTTTGAATTGTCCTTTGACCATTTATGGTAAAGACTTTGAGATGGATTTAGTGTGCTTGCCGTTGGAAGGTTTGGATGTAGTTTTGGGAATGAATTGGTTGCAATTTAATAGGGTTCATATTGATTGTTATCATAAGCTGGTAAGGTTTCCTTCTCTGGAGGAAGACGAAGACTCGAGTTTCTTATCTACCAAAGAGTTTAAGAAACTTTTGGCGGAGGAAGCTCAGTTGTTTGGGTTGTTTGCATCTTTGACTGTGGATAGTCAAGTTTCACTTGAGGTGTTTCCTGTTGTGTGTGAATTTCTGGAAGTGTTTCCTGAGGATATTTCTGACTTGCCGCCAGAGAGAGAGGTGGAGTTCTCGATAGATCTAGTTCCTAGTACTAGACCTGTTTCTATGGCACCTTATAGAATGTCGGCATCTGAGTTGGTAGAGTTGAAGAAGCAGTTGAATGACTTGTTGGAGAAGAAGTTTGTGAGGCCAAGTGTTTCTCCTTGGGGTGCGCCAGTTTTGTTGGTGAAAAAGAAAGATGGAAGTATGCGATTGTGTATTGATTATCGTCAGTTGAATAAGGTGACGATTAAGAATAAGTATCCGCTTCCGAGAATTGATGATCTGATGGATCAGTTGGTTGGTGCTCGTGTGTTTAGTAAGATTGATTTGAGATCCGGATATCATCAGATAAGGGTGAAGGAAGAAGATATTCAGAAGACGGCCTTTAGGACACGGTACGGTCATTATGAATATTCTGTGATGCCGTTCGGGGTTTCTAATGCGCCTGGTGTGTTTATGGAATACATGAATCGGATTTTTCACTAGCATTTGGATCGTTTTGTGGTGGTGTTCATTGATGATATTTTAATCTATTCTAAGTCTCGTGAAGAACATGCGGAACATTTGCGTATTGTTTTGCAGGTTTTGAAGGAAAGGGAGCTTTTTGCGAAATTGTCCAAGTGTGAATTCTGGTTGTCTGAGGTGAGTTTTCTTGGGCACGTAATTTCAGGTAATGGTGTGGCTGTGGATCAATCTAAGGTAGAAGCAGTTCTACAGTGGGAGGTTCCTAGATCCGTTACGGAAATTTGAAGTTTCCTAGGTTTGGCTGGTTATTATCGGAGGTTCATTGAAGGCTTTTCTAAGCTAGCATTACCTTTGACGCAGTTGACTTGTAAAGGTCAAGCGTTCATTTGGGATATTCGGTGTGAAGAGAGTTTTAATGAGCTGAAGAGAAGATTGACGACATCTCCGATTTTGATTTTGCCGAATCCTACTGAACCATTTGTGGTGTATTGTGATGCTTCTTTGATTGGTCTAGGTGGTGTTCTGATGCAAGAAGGTAAGGTTGTGGCTTATGCTTCGAGGCAGTTGAGAGTGCATGAGAAGAATTATCCTACTCATGATCTTGAATTAGCGGCTGTGGTTTTTGTGTTGAAGATTTAGAGGCATTATCTTTTTGGTGCGAGGTTTGAAGTCTTTAGTGATCACAAGAGCTTGAAGTATTTGTTTGATCAGAAGGAATTGAATATGAGGCAACGTAGGTGGTTGGAATTCTTGAAAGACTACGACTTTGGCTTGAATTACCATCCTGGTAAGGCTAATGTGGTAGCTGATGCGTTGAGTCGGAAATCGTTGCGTATGTCGGCTTTGATGGTTAAGGAATGGGAACTTTTGGAATCGTTTAGAGATTTGAGTTTGGTATGTGAAGTGACTTCGGATAGTGTAAGGCTTGGGATGTTGAAGGTTACTAATGATTTTCTAATGACGGTTAGTGAGAAACAGAAGTTGGATTTGAAATTTGTGGATTTGATGTTGGTTGGAGAAAGAGATGCGAATAGTGATTTTCAAGTGGATTCTAATGGTGTTTTGAGGTTTCGTGGACGTATTTGTATTCCTGATGATGCGGAGTTGAAAAGAATGATTTTGGAAGAAGGACACCGGAGTAACTTAAGTATTCATCCGGGAGCGAATAAGATGTACCAAGATTTGAAAAGGATTTTCTGGTGGTCTGGTTTGAAAAGAGATGTGGCTCAGTTTGTGTATGCTTGTTTGACTTGTCAGAAATCGAAGGTGGAGCATTTGAGGCCTAGTGGTTTGTTGCAACCGTTGGATGTTCCTGAGTGGAAGTGGGATAGCATTTCGATGGATTTTGTAACGGGGTTACCGAACACTCAGAGGGGGCATAGTGCTATTTGGGTGGTTGTTGATAGGCTGACTAAATTGGCTCATTTTATTCCGATTGACATTAGTTTTTCTTTGGAGCGGTTAGCCGAGATTTATATCAGCGTGGTGGTGAAGTTGCATGGGGTTCCATTGAGTATTGTTTCTGATCGAGATCCAAGGTTTACATCGAGATTTTGGGAAAGTTTACAGAAGGCTTTGGGTTCTAGATTGAGATTGAGTCCGGCTTATCATCCACAGACGGATGGTCAGACGGAGAGGACGATTCAGTCGTTGGAGGATTTGTTAAGGGCTTGTGTTTTGGAACAAGGTGGTTCGTGGGATAGTTATCTTGCATTGATTGAATTCACGTATAATAACAGTTTTCATTCTAGTATTGGTATGGCGCCGTTTGAAGCATTGTATGGACGAAGGTGTCGAACGCCGTTGTGTTGGCACGAATCTGGTGAGAGAACGGTGGTAGGACCGGAGTTGGTACAGCAGACTACAGAGAAAGTGAAGCTTATTCGAGAGAAAATGAAGGCTTCTCAGAGTAGGCAAAAGAGTTATCATGATCGGAGACGGAAGGATCTTGAGTTTCAAGAGGGCGATCATGTATTTCTGAGGGTTACACCGGTAACGGGTGTTGGTCGTGCTTTGAAATCGAAGAAACTTACTTCTCGGTTTATTGGTCCTTACCAGATATCCGCGAGAGTGGGTGCTGTGGCTTATAGGGTGGCGCTGCCGCCGAGTCTGTCGAATTTGCATGATGTGTTTCATGTTTCACAGCTTCGGGAGTATGTTTTGGATCCATCACATGTGATTCCGATGGATGAGGTTGAGGTAAGGGAGAACCTTACAGTTGAGGCTTTACCTGTTAGGGTTTTGGATCGCGAGGTGAAGCAGTTGCGAGGCAAGGATATTGCTTTGGTGAAGGTAGCGTGGGGAGGCGCTGCTGAGGGCAATTTGACTTGGGAGTTGGAGAGTCGGATGCGGGAGTCGTATCCAGAGTTGTTTGTTTCAGGTGAGATTTTGGAGGACGAAAATTTCTAAGTGGGGGAGAGTTGTAACGCCCCAGTTTTGGTCTTTTATTTTAATTGAGTCGTTTAGATTATTTTATTATTATATTATTTTATTTCTGACTTTTATGTGAAAATATGTTATTTTTCGTCATGAATATATTTTATCGGGTTTTGGGAACGTTTGCGAGATAATTGAGTGTAGGGGCATTTTGGGCATTTGAGTGTATTTTGTTAAGTTAGTAAAGAAAAGAAAAATAGAAAGAGAGAGAAAAATAGTAGAAGAAAAAAAGAAAGAAAGAAGAGAAGAAAAGAGGAGAAGAGAGAAAAGAGAGAAATTGGAGGAAAAGCTTGGGAAATCAAGAGAACAAGTTCTAGGAATCGATTAAATCGGGTAAGGGTGTGAAACTCGATTATCTTATTGTTGTGTAGGATTATGTATGCGTGGTTGCATGTTGTATTGTCTCGTTCGGTAGTTTTTCGGATATAGGTCGAAATCGTGTAATCGAGTAGAAATCGATGTTTTCACAGACGGAATTCGATATAATTTGTGTTGTATGATCTATGTATGTGTATGAACCATTGCTAGTAATTGTTTTGCTGTTGGAAATGATTTGGGGAAGAAAATGGGAAAAATTGGAGGTATGGAACAGTGTTCACGCAGCAGAATTTTTCTGCTTCTGGTGCAGAGCGCCGGGCGAAAGGCCCTGAGCGCCGGGCGATGCGTCCTTTTTGCCGGGCGGTTCGAGAGGCGCAGAGGTGCCAAGCTTCTGCCTCTTTGAATTATTTTGGGGTTTTGGTGTCGCCTGTGCTTCGCCGGGTGAAGCAGAGACGAAGCGTGTTTCGCCGGGCGGTGAGCATGCTTCGCCGGGCGGTTGGTTGTTTTTGAAAACAAATTTTCTTTTTTTAAAAAATTCATATGTTTCGAACCGTATTTCCGAATTGAGTGATATTTATATCGTTGGAAGCTTATAAAATGTACTTTCTGATGATGATGATTTTGGAATTGTTAGCCGATTTAATTATGTCGGAAAAATCGAGAATAGTGTCGTTTTGTCGACTTTTGCTGTTATAATTGTGTGAATTTGATGTGTAATGTACGCTGTACTATTAATATGAATGTAGTATGGATTGTGTGCGGTGTTGGGGTAAGAATACCTGTGTGGATGATGATTTGTGACCTAAGGGCAAGAAAATACTATGTGTGGTATTTGATGATAAATGCATGATCATGAATGTGTGTATGTATGCAATGTGAATGTCATGAGTCATTGTATGCCAAGCATCATGATCTGTATTGTGGAAACGTCCTGAGTGACGGTTTGGTTCCAGAGGGAATCTGCTATAACATCGTGTGCCTCAAAAATATGAGGCGATGCCTGAGGACCTAAAGCGATGGTTGTAGACGATTGTGTGCCTTAGATAGGACTTAAAGCAATCCATAACGTCGTGTGCCTCGAAAATATGAGGCGATGCCTGAGGACCTAAAGCGACGGGTGAACATCGTAGGCCCGACGGGGAGTTACTTGAGATTCTCAGTAACGAGCGATGGTTCCAATAGTTCCTAAGTGGACTAATGACGTGACATGACGTGACAATGGAAGTCGGTACCGCATGGCATGTGCATAGAGTCGTTGTGTCGGTCTATGTGCATTGCATAAATCATGAAATAATTGTGCATGTAATTGTGAATGTGATAATGTGATGGAATATGTATAATTGTGTTGATGAGGAGTGTATTATGGGTGATTGACGTGTATTAGTGCTGAATACCTGATAATTGTACTGTGTTATGTTTTATTCGATTGTGGTGCATTTGTGGTGAGAACTTTATACTTCTGTATTTTTGTGTTAATATATAATTTTACTCAACGGTATTATGATTGTTTTTCTCACCCTTCTGCTGTTTTATAATGCTCTATGAGGCATTGCAGATTAGAGTTGCTGGAGGTCTTTTTGTGAAGCTTTGCGTCTTCATTCTTTTGTCGGTCGGCTCTGATATGTGACACCGGGTAGTTAGGGTGGCCGTGTTGTGATTATTGGCGTAAATATATATATATATATATATATATATATATATATATATATATATCTTTTGACTTGTACATGTATAACTTGATGTATGACAGACATGTTTATATGTTATTCAGTTTTAGATTTTCCGCTTTTATTCTAAAATCAGAAATGTGGGTGTAAGGAACTGAGTTCCTCTGTTGATTGCTACCCCACTGTTGCATATCTAATGAGCATGTGTTGTATGTTATGTTTGTTTCAAATTGATGTGACCCTCCCGGTCTATGCCATGTTTTCAAATATACTCTGATGAAATTTCGAATTTTTAATTACTGCTTTAATAGCCTAGGGGTATTAGATTGGGGGTGTTACACAAAATGTTTTGGTCAAGAAAGGATTGGGTCTTACACTCTATTATGAGGGTTGAATTAATCCAAAAACCCTAATTTGTTTTCAAAAATGTATTTAATTGAATAAAAATTCAATTAAAATGATCAAAATTGTTTAACATGTGAAAAAGAAATTGTGATTTTGGATTAATGCTTCAAAAATTAAGTATTGGCCTACAAAATAATTAGAAAGCATCAAAAGTTGCAAAATCAATGTAGGAAAAATATTTAAAATGTCAAAAACAATTAAAATATTAATTCTTTGCAAAAATATCAATTATACAAAATAAATAATATTTTTGGGATTTTTTGATAAAATAAAATATTTTGACATTTTTATGAATTATCAAAAAAAGAATCAACTCAAAATCATTAAAACTCAGAGAGAAATTAATTTTTGAATCAATTAAACAAAATCACAAAATTCAAATATTTGAATTTGGAAAAAAGGCGCCAAGAACAAGCTGAAGAACACGCGCGTGTTCTTGGATTTCTCAGATTTGCATTTTCTCTCCAATCTCACTGAATACTTAATCATATCATGCAATCCACATATCATTATGCTCGTCTCAACTTCACGATCATGTCTATGTCCATTAATTTCATTTAAATTAAACATACAACAAGTAATCACGAAAAATCCTCAAGAACCCTAATTTTTGCATGAAGGCTAGGATTTTTGATACACGATTCAAACAAAGCAATTAATTGAGGGAAAACATTCCATACATGATTATGAACATATGGCCAAATTATTGTGCGAGGAAATATGCATAGATTGAGAGATGACCAAGTATGTGCTTACCTCCAAGCCGTGACAGCAAGTGCAAAGTGATTTTTGATTTAGAGGTGTTACAGATGAGTGGTGATGATCTGAACAGCTTCCCTACACCCTATGGATCGTGTTTGAATGCTTGGACTTGATTGAAATTGGCTGGATCACTTTGTGGTACCTCAGCTGCAACTTGTTTGAAATTTTGAGCAACCAGCTGGTGATTTTGTGAAATTGGTGTTTCAGAAGTGATCTAAGTGTTTGGATCACTTCTATATGATGTATGTGAGGTGTGTGAGTGATTGGTTTGATTGGAATTGCTCTCAAACTCAAAACCCGATAGCTACCTTGCTAAGAAAGGCAATTTTGCCAAGAGAAAGAGATTTTGAGGAAAGCATCTGTTAGATGGCTTTGGTGTACTCAAACTGATCACAATTGAGCTCTATTTATAGTAGAGCAAGTTTGTTTTGCAAGGAATAGTGAATGGCAGCTGGTAAGTAGGTCTGGCCAATGTTGGCAAATGAAAATCCAAGTCTCCTCTAGCCATTGACTAGAGGTTAGGGCACAGAGCTTTGGTTCCCTTGGTCTTGGATAAGTCTTGACTGATTTCAGATGAGAATGGCTCAGTCCATGCCACCTTGATGGTTCCATTGAATGCTTCAATCCAAATTTGGAGTCTTGTCCCTATTTTGGCCATTCTAGGTTCAACATGTTGTTTCTTGTTCCATGGACTTTGGAGGCTTGGCTCAGTGATTGTCCCCTTTAGATTCAATCCTCTAAGGTGTCCAAGTGGATAGGAGCATTTGAATTTGGCTGATTTTGGCAAATCGAGCAAAGTTGCAAATTCTGCCTTGCCTTTGACAGATTTCAGCAAGGCAACTTGCCAATGTCATATCTCATGGTGTAAGTTGAATTTGGCAATGTTCTTGGCCATTTTGGAAAGCCCTTACATGATAAAACAACTGTTTGAACAAGTTTGGTTTTGATCTCTTTTGATTCCAAGTGAAAAATCCCTCTACATTTGGCAAAAAGTGAGGTCAAATCTGACTTAGTGAAATTTTCACTAAGTGTTTTAACAAAGTGTGATTTCTTGATTTTGATCACTCCATAACTCAAAATCCTTAATGAATTGGACTTAGGTCTAGTTGAAGTTTTTGTAGAGGGTAATGAGGGCTACAAATCCATCTTTGGATGAGAAAAAATGGCCATGTGGTTTAGGAGTTATGACCCTCCAAAGTTAGTGTATTAGTGGTACTTTTTCCATAACTTAGAAAAATTTCTAACTTTTATGGTTACCCCTTTTACAAGTTATCCCACTTTCTTTGGTTTTTCTTGATGAATGATGATTCAAATCATACATTAACATCATTTTAGGGTTAAAAATCCATTTTGGTGAAAAATCTCAAAAAGTCAAAGTTGACTTTTGTGCACAGTTGACTTTTTATCAGATGAATTCCAAACTGTGCAATTCTTTAGGAAATCATGTCCTTGACCTAAATCAAACTTGATGGACATGTTCCATGGGTGTCATAGGGTATATTGAGGCATGTCCTAGGGTTTGGGAGCATGTCCTGGTCAAAAGTCAAAGTTACAGTTGACTTTCCTCGCGAAACCCTAATTGTGGTGCAGATGAAATTGAGACTTGTTGCTCAAGCTTCTTGGATTAATCCATTGTTCCAAATGGATCAATATAGTTCATTTGAGACCCTCAAACCCTCTCTTGAGGTCTTGGCTCATGATTTGCCCTAAAAGTCAACTTAGGGGTGAATTAGGTCAAGAAACCCTAATTCCTGATTTTTTATAGATGCATCCCCTGAGGCAAAATTGACTTGATGAATGGGTCCATGAGGTTCCATGGAGTATATTAGGTTATGTTTTGGATCATTGGCTTGTGCCCAGATGAAAAATTTCCATCTGGAGGCCCTGGTCGACCAAAACCCTAATTTGGTGACACTGTCGATCTTGAGACTTAATCCACCTAAAAGGGAGCAGCCTTGTGCTTATTCATTGAAGTGGGAGTCCTTTTGATCCTTTGTGGATGCTTGAGAGGTTATACAAGTTGAAGATCATGTCATTCCTTGATTGATCCCTTGTCTAAGCACTAAGAGAGGGCTTAAAGCCCTAATTTTGATGGTAGTGGATGCTCACCCATCTTTGGGGAGACTGATGAAGTATGATGGTTCCCCCATATTGTGATGATGATTTGCACAATGATGGGACATCTTAGTGGTCAAAATTTGGGGTATGACAGATGCCCCTATTTAATCTTCTTGGACACGAAGGTGTGAATGACGAAGGTATTCGGGCATTCGGGGTGCAAGAGGATTAAATATCGGAATATCCAAAATTTTGACAGCTATGAATGGCAGCTTGCGCATTCATCTTATTTTGATAAGTAATGATGCTTAGAAAAGGTAAACTTCCCCTCGATCCCGGTTTCCTACCGAGGACCTGGTCTTAGTTGTGGAAACGAACTTCCCCTCGATCCTGGTTTCCTACCAAGGAACTGGTCTCAGTTGCTGATTTAAACTTCCCCTCGATCCTGGTTTCCCACCAAGGAACTGGTCTTAGTTTCTGATTTAAACTTCCCCTCGATCCTGGTTTCCTACCAAGGACCTGGTCTCAGTTTCTTTTGCCAATAAACTTTATTGACAAGGAACGCTATTTGTAGCGGATTTTCCTCAAACTTCTCGCCGAATTTTCCTGGAGAGATGCCATTTGACGGAAAAAGCTTTGACGTCAGACTTGCTGGGGAACCCATTCGTCTGAATTGTAGAGGTACACAAACTTCTCTGTTTTGGAGACACCATTTGTCGATTCTACTGGGGGAATGCGAGTCCCTGGAGAGACTGTTTTCGTTTGGGATCTTACATCATACTTTTCTCGGGATCTTCCCGGAGAAATGCCATATGATGGGTTCCAATTGTGAGGTACCGATGACCTTTTCATCAGCGGGTCTTTTCGGAGAAAAACTGCTGTATTGCTGACTCTCTGCTTAAGAGGCTTCCTCTGGGGATTTTCCTTAATCTGGGAAAGCGAAAATATCACCTTCAATGGCGAAGAGTGACATTTGTTGCAGGTTCTCTGGTCTTTCAGAGGTTCAAGTTATCAAAGTGGTCGAGGACCCAACTTCAATCCAGAAATAAAACTGGAGGAGAGAGATTGTTCAGACGTAACACTTCCTGATGAGTAAAGGGCTGACAACTCGATTGAGAGGACTTTTATCACTAGGGGACAAGGCCGACTAGAGTGATAGCGATGCAATATGAAATGTAAATGCAAATCAATAATGCATGATGTATGTATGTATATGCTGACAAAACTGACGCGACATACAAACTAAAAGATGAACATGACTGGATACTCGGCCATCGCGGGGCGTGTAAAATATCGCTGGTTCAAAATAGCAATTCCACCTTGCTTAGGAGAGATAATCCCTGTTGGGGAGCTACCGTTGGTCGGGCTTAGGAGATAAGAACTCGGCCGAGGCGTGTCAGACGAAACGAGGTCTCTGACATAGTTGATCCTTCATTCAAGCGTACTGGCATAGAAGGAGTACTTTGATTCTGCACTTTGAAGTTCGCTTACTTCTGAAGAAGCAGTTGATGTTCCTTTGATGTTCAACAGTCAAAAGAAATTGCCATCTTTGTTTAAAAGCAGAAAAAGTTTAACAAGTAAATTCATTTTTGTTTCATTTCAAGAATCGTTAATCATATTAAAAACGTCGTTTTGTAAAGCTAAAACAAATAAGAAATACAAACAGAAGCACAAGGGCTCAAATTTTATTGATAGGATGGAGTTCAGCCAAACGCGTGATTCCAAAGAGTATTTACAAAGTTAGAAAATGGTAATTTACAGGGAAAAGGGCTACGTTGAAACATAACGACCACTGTCCTTCTACCAACTTTGAATTCGGGGCATCCTGAGCTTCTGTCGAAGATAACCTTGACTGGAGTTTTCCTCTGACGGATGATGTAACTGCTGCTGCTGAGGGATTTGCCTCTGTTGAACATAGTTACTTACCATTTCCCTAATTTTTGCCTGGATTGTACTATGAGATTTCCAATCCATCGGGATGATTTTTTTTCATGTCTCTAACTTTTGCCTGGACCGCCCTTTCGGGTTTTCAATCCACCGAGACGTTTTTTTTTTAGTTTAGGCGAAGTATTTCTTGACTACATCAACATTTGTGGGGTAGGCAAATTCCTCTCCGTCCATGGTTGCAAGTCTCAAGGCGCCGCCTGAGAAAGCTTTCGTGACCACATAGGGGCCATCATAATTTGGAGTCCACTTGCCTCGCGAATCAGTGAGAAACGATTGTATCTTCTTGAGCACGAGATCTCCTTGTCTGAAGACACGAGGTCGGACCTTTTTGTCAAACGCCCTCTTCATTCTTTAGTGATACAACTGACCGTGGCATAGTGCCGTGATTCTCTTTTCTTCAATCAGATTGAGTTCGTCGTGTCAGCTTTGACACCACTCAGCTTCGGTGAGCTTCACTTCCATCAATACTCGGATTGACGGGATCTCTACTTCTATGGGGAGCACTGCCTCCATGCCATATACTAGAGAGAAAGGGGTAACCCCTGTTGAAGTACGGACAAATGTGCGATAACCGTGAAGAGCAAAGGGTAGCATTTCGTGCCAGTCTTTGTAGGTTACAACCATCTTTTGAACGATCTTCTTGATGTTCTTGTTAGCCGCTTCTACCGCTCCGTTCATCTTGGGTCGGTAGGGAGATGAGTTATGGTGTTCGATCTTGAACTCTGTGCACAACCCTTTCATCATCTTGTTGTTCAAGTTAGACCCATTATCAGTAATGATCTCGCTTGGAACACCATAACGGCAGATGATGTTGTTTTTGATAAATCGGACCACCACTTGTCGGGTAACATTAGCGTACGATGCTGCTTCGACCCATTTGCTGAAGTAGTCAATGGCTACCAGGATGAACCGATGTCCGTTTGAAGCCTTAGGTTCGATCAAGCCAATCATGTCGATTCCCCATATGGAAAAAGGCCATGGGGAAGAAAGAACTTTGAGATGTGATGGCGGTACATGAATTTTGTCGGAGTATATCTGACACTTGTGACACCTCCTCATGTACTTGTAGCAGTCGGATTCCATGGTCAACCAGTAATACCCTGCTCTGAGAATTTTTCTCGCCATTGTGTGTCCGTTGGCATGAGTGCCAAAGGATCCTTCATGAATTTCTTTCATAAGCCTGTCTACTTCTGGTCTGTCGACGCATCGGAGCAAAACCATGTCGAAATTCCTCTTATAAAGAGTGTCCCCGCTCAGGAAGAAGTTTCCAGCCAATCTTCTGAGGGTTTTTCTGTCTTTTCTGAGTGCCCCAGATGGGTACTCTTGTTTCTGAAGGAAGTATTTGATATCGTGATACCAAGGTTTGTCATCTATGACTGCTTCGATCGTGAAGATGTAAGCGGGCCGTTCAAGGCGCATTATGTCGATCTTAGGTAAGTCATTCCATCGACCTACGCTAATCATGGAAGAAAGAGTGGCTAATGCATCAGCCATGTGATTCTCCTCACGAGGGATGTGATGAAACTCAACTCTGTTGAAGAAGGGTAACAACCTTCTTGCATAGTCTTTGTAAGGAATCAATCCTGATTGGTATATGTTCCAATCTCCTTTTATTTGATTGATAACCAAGGCTGAGTCGCCGTATACGTCCAAGTTTTTGATCCTTAAATCAATTGCTTCTTCGAGACCCATGATACAAGCTTCGTATTCGGCCTCGTTATTCGTACATTTGAACGTAAGTCTGGCAGTGAAAGGAATGTGGGTACCCTGAGGGGTAACAATGATTGCCCCAATTCCATTTCCATAATGATTAACTGCTCCGTCGAAGATAAGTCCCCATTGGGAACCTGGTTCTGGCCCTTCACTGGGTAACGGTTCATCGCAATCTTTCATTTTCAAATACATGACATCTTCGTCTGGGAAGTCAAACCCAATTGATTCTTGATCATCAATCAGTTGATAGGCCAAATGGTCGGCTAAAATACTTCCCTTAACGGCTTTTTGAGCATAGTACTCTATGTCATATTTTGATAACAGCATCTGCCAACGGGCGATTCTTCCCGTGAGAGCAGGTTTTTCGAAAACGTACTTGATCGGATCCATTTCGGAGACCAACCAAGTAGTATGACGAATCATGTACTGGCGAAGACGTTTGGCTGCCCAAGCCAAAACGCAACAAGTTTTTTCAAGCATCGTGTACCGAGTTTCACAATCGGCGAACTTCTTGCTCAGATAGTAAATGGCAGACTCTTTCCTTTTGGTTTCGTCTTGTTGGCCAAGTACACACCCCATTGAGTCCTCTAGGACTGTGAGGTAAATGATCAGTGGTCTTCCTTCCACTGGAGGTGATAGAATCGGCGGATTCAACAGGTATTCCTTAATACTGTCGAAGGCAGTTTGGCAATCTTCTGACCAAACGCAATCCTGGTCCTTTTTCAGTAATTTGAAAATCGGCGCACAAGTGGCGGTCATAAGGAATATGAATCTGGAGATGTAGTTCAACCGTCCCAGAAATCCTCTGACTTGTTTTTTAGTTTTCGGAGAAGGCATTTCTCGAATGGCCTTGACCTTGTCAGGATCAACCTCAATTCCTTTCTGGCTGACGATGAACCCTAATAGTTTCCCTGAACGGACACCGAAGGTGCACTTGTTGGGATTCAAGCGGAGCTTGAATTTTCTTAGACGTTCGAACAATTATGACAGATGTTCGACGTGCTCTTTCTCTGTTTTTGATTTTGCAATCATATCATCGATATACACTTCGATTTCTTTGTGTATCATGTCATGAAATAGAGTAGTCATGGCCTTTTGATAGGTTGCCCCGACATTCTTCAAACCGAACGACATTACCTTGTAACAAAAGGTGCCCCATGGGGTGATGAACGAAGTTTTCTCCATGTCTTTCGGCGCCATTTTGATCTGGTTATAGCCCGAGAATCCATCCATGAAGGAGAAAACTTTGTACTTTGTTGTACTGTCTACCAGCATGTCAATGTGTGGTAAAGGAAAGTCGTCCTTTGGACTAGCCTTGTTCAAATCCCTGTAATCTACACACATTCTGACCTTTCCGTCCTTTTTGGGAACGGGTACGATGTTGGCTAACCATTGAGGATATTCAGATGTAGCGAGGAAACCCGCGTCAATCTGTTTCTGCACCTCCTCTTTGATTTTGATGGCCATGTCCAGGTGAGTCCGTCTCAACCTTTGCGTTACTAGCGGACATTCCGATCTTAACGGTAAATGATGTTCCACGATGCTGGTATCCAACCCTGGCATATCCTGATAGGACCAAGCGAATACATCGGGGAATTCTTTGAGAAGCTTTATCAAACCTTCTCTGGCAGTTGGACTGAGCAGTGCACCAATCCTGATTTCTTTTCTCTTCTGCTCTGAACCCAAGTTTACCATTTCCAACGGTTCTTTGTGAGGTTCAATGGACCTTTCCTCTTGTCTGAGTAATCAGGAGATCTCTTTTGGAATTTCGTCGTCATCTTCTTCTTCAGCCCCAAATACCGGGAACTCAAAGTCGGGAGAAGGCATCGGATCGTATGTTTCAACGGGATGTAAAACAAGCAATCTGCATGACGTGATGATTCGTGTTTAGAAGAGATAGAGGAAAATGCAAGTGTGTGCAGTGTTTTATTTTACTGCTTGTTTTTATTTGAATTGTTTTTTAGGATTACCATTTTCTGAGAAAAGCAAAAAGAGAAAACAACAATAAATGCGGAAATTACAGAACGACATTATTTTATTAATGAACAAGTCGATCCTTGAAACTACAGCCCTATAAAACAAAACTCTGTCGCTTCGGGCAAAGCGAAGAGGGAAATTTACAGAAAGCGAGCCCTATCAAAACATCCGTTCCACCTGGGCAGGGTGAAAGGTTAAAAGATGGCAATTACTTTGACTGATGAACGATCTTCGGAACCTCGACGGCAACCCATTGGCGGCGAACTCCTCGGTGAATCACAAAGTCTGGTACCTTCCTTGATTTGTCTTCAGAAATAACGCTGATTTCTGGCAGAGCAGGATCATTGGAATCTGTCTCCCAGGCAGAATTGTCGTAGGAGGATTCCTCTGTTGTATTTCGCATAACATTTGTGCTCTCAGCTGTATTTCCCCATCCAGTTGGCTGGATATCCTTGAGCCTGATACGAGAGCTTTCGGGAGCGGTGTACTTGACCATGAAGTCATATTTTCCACTTGGTTCTCCCAGGGTGTCCCAAATTTCTTTGGAACTGGAGGAGTCATCCCTCTCGATGACGTTGACTTCGGGAAAAGCATAGTTGATGAATTCAAGTCCTGCAAATGTTGCGAATTCATCTTCATGTTGAGTAGTTTCCGAATGACCTGAGTGTTGATCCCATGACATGGTGGGGACACAGGTATTCTGTTCAATGATGGTCAGCTAATTTTCATTACTCGACTGACTTTCTTCCCCCAAGTTTCCTGGGTAAGGCTGCCACATTGGTAGGCCATCCATTGGGCCATAGTAATTGTAGTCAAAATTGTCTTTCATCGGAGTGTCTTCCTCTAATGAATTTGGCGGAGCACGACATCCTTCTGGATCACAATCTCCATATATCATTTCGACGTCTGATCTTGGTATAAATCTCGGACTTTCTGTAGGAAAGCAAAAAGGCATAGGCACCTCTTCCTGAGACATATAACCGTCCTTGTTAAGGTAGGACTTCCACTCTTCATCCGTGTCAGAGGGATCTTCCTCATTGATAGCATGAACTGTCTGAGACACTGGGTGAAGGAAACCTCCACTGTGGAAGAGATTTTGAAGGGGATGAAGACTTTCATCGCCGATAGTTGTATGGGTGCAGGTTGCAGAAAAACCAAGACCCTTCTTTGTTTTATTGTCAATGGGAATGACAAGCTGTCCCCATCCTTTTGTATCGGTACTCTCGACCGCTTTGATAACATCTTTGTATGAGGAAATCGAGGTTCCTCCATTGAAATGATTGTCCTTGCTCACCGATAGTGCTTGGAACTGCGTTCCAATAACCTCCTCAGGTTCTATACCAGCAGATGATGACAAGTTACTCACCAGCAAGGCCTGTTCTCCACAGACTGTGATGAGTTGGCCGTTCTGTACGAACTTTAGCTTTTGGTGGAGGGTGGAAGTAACCGCCCCAGCCTGATGTATCCAAGGTCTTCCTAATAAACAACTGTATGTTGCCCAGATGTCCATGACCTGGAAAGTGACTTGGAAAGTGTGAGGACCGATAGTTATGGGAAGATCAACTTCGCCGATAACCATTTTTCTGGATCCGTCGAATGCTTTGATGACAACCTCGCTGATTCTCATCGGAGGGCCCTTGAATGATAATTGCGTCAAAGTGGACTTCGGCATAACATTCAGGGCTGACCCTGTGTCTACCAGTACGCTGGCTAAAGCATCGTCCTGGCAGTTAACTGTAATGTTGAGCGCCATGTTATGACGGCGACCTTCTTCAGGTAATTCCTCATCACTAAATCCCAAATTGTTGCCAGAAGTGATGTTAGAGACAATGCTATTGAACTATCTGATTGTTACATCCTGTTCCACAAAGGCCTGCTCCAAGACTTTCTGTAGAGCCTCCCTATGCGCTTTCGAACTGAGTAACAGTGATAATACCGAGATCTTTGAAGGAGTTTGTAACAGTTGATCGACAATGTTGTATTCACTCCTTTGGATGAGCTTCAACATCTCATCGTCATCTTTTGAAAGGTCGGGATTACCGGATTGACCGACTGGTGGATCGGGAGCTTCTGTCTGAAGTTCCTTTTCCTTGTTAGGTTCCCCAACTCCTCGGTTGAAGATTCTACCACTCCGTGTTACACGACTGATGTCTGCAATATTCACGACGGAGGGTAATGGAATTTCCTTTCCATTTTCAATTGTTGTTGCACCGTATATGTAAGGGATCGCCTTAGTTGATTCATACGGTAATGGTCTCGGTAAATAGATGACTACGGGAACCTTCTAGTTTTTCTGACCATCATAAGTAATCTCGATCCGTTCCCGGTTGGGAACCTTAGATTCGTCAAGTAGGGGGATAATGGCAAAAACATCCCTGGTTCTATGATGACTAGAGATCGTGACAACATCCTCAACTTGCTCGGCAAGGTAGTTTGGCGTCCAGTTGATGGGTCCAGAACCCGAATAGGGACGAATTTCTCTACGATCGACCTGACCCTGAAGAGCTGCTCTCACAAGGTAACACCCTTGGTTACTTTCCGAACAAACGCCGCAACGTTCATAGTTGTGTGGTGGCACCTGGCCATGCCCACTTTGAATACAATGTAACCTCACTAGGTTAGCTTCCACAGATCGGACATCCTGACTCTGACGCCGAGTGGGGTTTCTGTTATTGATACTAATCTGTTGAGTATCTTCATCCATATAAATTGGCATCCACCAGTGATTTAACAAGTGCTGAAGTGCCTCCTGGACAAGGATACAACCCCGATCGTTTTTGCAACCTGCTTTACAGCTTTGATAGTCATGTGATATTAAGAATCCGAGTCGGACCTGCTCAGCATGTAACTCTACCAGGTTGGTATTCATCACACGAATATCGAAGATCTGAACCATGTTGATCTGATAAGGGTTCCTATCATGGTAGTCTTGGATCCATCCAAGATCCATATGACGCTGGAGGGCCTCTTGTATGAAAGAGCATCCCTGTTTGTTTACCGAGCAAGTCAGACAGGAATTGTAATCGTGCCGCGGCAGATTATGGTACTGGCTTTGCCTTGAGTGCATCGCCACCAAGTTGACATTCATTGCACAGATATCGTGGTTCTGAATGACGTTAGAATTCGTATAGACCATGTTAACTCCATGAACTCGGTGCTCTTGGATCCATCCGAGATCCATCTGTTCCTGTAGAGCTGATTGCACCACAGAACATCCTTGGTTGTCTTTAGAGCAGATATCACACTGATGATAGTTATGAGGTGGCACATGGCCATATCCACTCTGTCTACAATGCATCTTGACCAGATTGGTCCTCAATAAGAGTACATCGTGAATTTGATAGACATTATTAGTCTCCTTCTCAATGAGATTGACTGCAGCTTTCTCATGTTGAGGCAGCGGGTTCGTAAGAACATTGGGGTTCGTATCTTTGAAAGATAAGAGCCCGCTCCTAACAAGCTTTTGCACGTCGGACTTGAAATTGAGACAAGTCTCTATGTTATGCCCTGGACCTCCTTGATGATAAGGGCAAGTTTGATCCACCTTAAACCAAAAAGGCAGATTTTTCGGTACTGCAAGAGGGGATTTAGTCTGAATGTGCCCCTTGGCTAGCAGTAATGGAAACAGCTCTGTGTACGACATGGGTATAGGATCAAACCCTGATGGTCACGTTGTACGGTTGCTGTTATATAGAGGACGAGCCTGCTGAAGAGGCTGTTGTGTCCTTTGTTGATCAGGTTGGCTCTGCGCAACCTGAGGTTGATACATAGGAACAGGCGCAGGGCCAATAGCAGGAATTACAGCTGCTACTGGTTGATAACGTCGCCTTTGCTTTCCTAGAGAGATATTCCCAATATCTTGCTCTTTTTTCTTAGGGAGAGCACTACCATATTTCTTGGTACCGCTCGTCGATCCAGCGTCTTTTATCAAACGTCCTTCTCGGACGGCTTCCTCAAGACGTACGCCCATGCCGACCATCTCGGTGAAATCACTTGGCGCACTGGCAACCATTCGGTCATAGTAAAATGAGCTTAAGGTTTTTAAGAAGATCTTGGTCATCTCTTTTTCCTCAAGAGGTTGACAAATTTGAGCGGCGATTTCACGCCACCTTTGAGCGTACTCCTTAAAGGTTTCCTTGTCCTTTTGTGACATTGATCTGAGTTGATCTCTGTCGGGTGCCATGTCCAAATTGTATTTGTATTGTTGGATGAAGGCTTTGCCAAGATCTCTGAAAGTACTGATCGTAGCACAGTTTAAACCCATGTACCATTTTAATGCGGCACCGGTTAAACTATCCTGGAAGTAGTGAATCAGCAGGTCCTGATTCTCCGTCTGAGCTGACATTCGTCGAGCGTACATTGTCAAGTGACTTTGAGGGCAAGAGTTACCCTTGTATTTTTCAAAGTCGGGCACTTGGAACTTGTGCGGGACTTTCATATTGGGGACCAAGCAGAGATCTGCGGCGTCCTTCCCAAATAGATCCTGACTGCGAATGGCCTGCAACTCCTTCTGCATTTCCAGGAACTGTTTCTGGAATTCATCCATTCGGTCAAACATAGTTTCCTTCTTACCAGAAGGTGTTGGCGAAATCTGTCCTCCCGGGGTGAATCTTGGCGTTTCCCGAAGTTTGTAACCTTCAGGAGTCTTCAGTATGCCTCTGGCATCTTCGCTTTCCCGAAGTTTGTAACCTTCAGGCCCAGCGGCTTCTGTTGTGATTCCCTGATCCTCAGTGATCGGTGGAACATATCCTTCCGGGATATAGTTAACAGGCATACCCCAAGGGCAATCTTTCGGTATCTGATACCTAGGATCATACTTCTCTACTATGGGCATTGAGGTGATCTCTGAGATCACAGTCCTTTGTAGCTGAGCTTCTGCCATGGCTTGCATGTCGTTACGAAGCTTTCTCATATCCTCTCTCAGAGCGTCAATCTCTTCTTTCAACTCTCTGTTTTCTTCCTCAAGATCATCCATCTTTTCCTGACGATTGGCCCGAGTGTTATACGAATGAGACAGTTTGACTCTAGAATCGAGACACAAATGTGAGATTCGTAGGTAAGAAGAATACACGATGTGAGAATGATGAATGCAATGATTATATTAATTGTTTTTTGGTTTAATCAAAATAAACTTCGACAATTAGATCGCAAATATCAAACGGTGGGGAAACCCCCTTTTTATTGAAGTTCAAAGGATTACAGAAATGGAAATACAGTAGATTACAAACTGCAGAAACATAAACCTAAGCTAATGGGTCCCGAGTCCTCTCTGAAGAGAAGTCGGGTGCTGATTCTGGTATCTTCCTTTTCTTTGACCGGGGCTCTTGAGCCGTTGTCGGGTTGTCATTCCTTTGCCAGGTGAAAGGAGCGAGCAAATTCCTTTGGTCATCTTGATTCTCTACAGCGTGCTGCTCTAAAATTTCAATCAGAGCATCTTTCTCTTTCAGTAATTGCTGTATTTTGATGCACTCTATGTCGAGGGTGCGGTACTTGTTCTTCCAAGACCTTCTCTCCTTCTGGACTTTGTTGAGAGTAACCTGAAGTTGTTCAGTTTCCGTCATGAAATACATGACAGATTCCTTTGGCGGAAGAATTCCGTAACGAGGATAAGGCATCTTTAACTTGAGAGCTCTAGTTTGTACCCAGTGGAGATAAGGCTCCACCGAGACACAGTCCGATTTTCCCAGAGACTCTCGTCCTTTCTTATGAACGTGTTTCCAAGCGTGCACTATTTCCATCTTTAGTGCTCTGTCGTTTTCTCCTTCTTTGAAGAAAGGACCTTCCAGATGAACACCCAGTGGGATGTGTCTCATCGGGTATCCAAATTGACGAAGAACCAATATCGGATGGTAGTTGATTCCTCCTTTAGTTCCTATAAGGGGTACGTTGGGGAAGTTTCCACAATGATCGATGATTCTGATTCCATCATAAATCCTATTACACCAATCTATATCAGAGTTGGTAAGAGACATGATCTTTTGCGACCAACGTAAGACACTCTTGCAATCCCAAAAAGCGGCAGACTTGGGCAAGTGAGATATAAACCATTTATAAAGCAGAGGTACACAGCATGTGATCTCCCCTCCACTGTACAAATTTCCCAAGTGTACAGAATGATACGCATCTGCGAGCAAAGTCGGCACAGGGTTTCCAATGAGAAAAACCTTATTGGAGTTTATATCGACGAAGTTATTGATGTTGGGAAACAAAAATAATCCGTAGGTGAGTAAAACAAAGATGCTTTCAAAAGCAGTCCCGTTCCCTATACTAGCAAAGTACAAAGCTCTCTTTGTTAAGAACTGGGCTGGCAAACCTTGGATGCCACCCTTAGTAGTCATGTGAGTCTGGACCTCAGACTCATCCAAATGAATTGCTCTTGCAATAGTCTGATTCTTTGGAATTTCTTCCAGTCCAGAAAATGGAGCTCGATCTGTGATGTGTAGATCGATCAGATGAGAATACTCCTCCAGCGTTGGTGCTAGCTGGTAATCCGGGAATGTGAAACAGTGATAAACCGGATCGTAGAATTGAATGAGCGCATCCATGATTCCCTCAATTACATGGACTCTTAACAGTGGTAGCAGACCTCCGTGCTTGGCTCTAAAAGCCTCAGGGCTTGTGATCATCCTTGCTAACCTTCTCAAATCTCCTAACTTTGGAACCTTGAAGGTATTCTGGTGAGTTCTCCTTCTACCGAAATCCATTAGCGTAATCCTCTTCTCTGATATTTGCAATCACAGTCTTAGTTTAATTTGAAAAACAGAGAGACTAGAAGAGAAGTTTTTTGAATGTTTTAATGTTTTATTAAATGAATGCATGAATGCAGCACACAAAAACATAGAAAAAACATGGGGTCAAAGGGTCGTTGTCATGAAGTCAAGGCTCTACCCATCCCCAAAGGTTTATACTAGGGTGATTTTTGTACCTGTACTCATTATCATCAGCTCCTCCCAGGAAGGCAGACAACAAGCGGATCGCCAGCGAGTTGTGTGCAATCTTAGAGTAAGTGCCATTCACCGAGAATAGATCACCAGCCTCAAATGAGGGTAGTATCGCGTAACAACTATTTCCGATAGTTTCCACACTACAAAAAAAGGTTGGCTTTTCTTAAGTGTATACTCAAACTCACCACATGCGGCATCACACGCATTCCCAGTAGCAAAAAATAAACACATATTCAATTAGGAAAAGCAGTATATATATTTGTCTTAAAAATCCTAGACTTATAAAGCTAAGAATCCTAAGTTCTTGACAGAAATGGGTTCCCCGACGGAAGCCCCAATCTGTGGTTTTCACACAAGAGATGACAAGAAGAAAAAGTTTGACGAAGACCGGCCCCACGGTGGGCGCCATTTTTATTGTAGCGAGCGATTTTGGACGCGGTTCTTAAGCGCTGGCCGCTCTCTGCGGTTGAGCTTAAACTACAGGTCGATTCATTTTTTGTCCTATTGTGAGCTGAATAAGGAAGGGAAATAGATGTCTCCAATTAACCCTGCTTGCATACTGAGTTTAAACAGCGGTCTGTTAGGTTACGGATGCTATCAATGTGGATTGGCCTTTGTACTGGTTATTTGTATTTTCACCAATACGGTTTTTCTTTCTTTCTAGGACTTTCTAGCGGGGAACAAGGGTTAGGATGTTAGGACTGATGCTTTTGAATTACTGCTTTTGATTGATGGAGATATGGGATTTGGTTTTTTGTTTAGTGTGCTCGCTAAGATCTTTTCTTTCGATCTTATGCCTAGGTATTCCCGTTTACCGAAATAGGGAAATCAGAGCGTTCATATTTCCTCATATTCTATGGGAGGAAATGGGTGTTTTGGTGTCTTGTTCAAAGCCCAAGACGTGAAGCGAAAGGTGATTTGTATCTTGTTCAAAGCCCAAGATGTGAAGCTGAAAGGTCTATTTGTGTCTTGTTCAAAGCCCAAGACGTGAAGCTGAAGGACCTCGACTTTAGAGAGAATTTGTCATCTCTAAAGAAGGGTTAAAGGAGAATTACTTTAACCTGGATACGCGGATCCTAGCAATGCCATAATTTCCTAAGAAGGGGTTTTTAACCTGAAGGAGAAGACTTTAACTCAGTGTAGAGCAATGCTATCTTTCCTTAGGAATTTCTCATACTAAAAGAGGGACAGTGGCATGGATGTAGATGATCTAGAGGCTTGCCGCTTACAGCAATTAGATGAAGGGGAAGGAGTGTACTGTGTTTAAGGCACAACTTTGATGCTAAAAGGTTGATTGGATCAACCAGTGGTTTTCTTATACAAAGCCTAAGAGGAGGCTAATATGTGTCTCGTACAAAGCCCGAGAGAGAGGCTAAAAGGTTTTGACCCGACGATGAAGTCTTTTGGTATCTCGTATAAAGCCCGAGATGGAGGCTGAAGGTTTGTTCGGCTCAATAAGAACCTTTTTGTATCTCGTATAAAGCCCGAGATGGAGGCGAAAGGGGTGATTGACTCAACGAGGGAGTCTCTTATGTGTCTCGTACAAAGCCCGAGAGAGAGGCTAAAAGTTGTTTGACTCCTCTGGGGAGAATCATTGTACAAAGCCCAAGAGAGAGGCTAACTTCCCTAGAGAAGGATCATTATACAAAGCCTAAGAGGAGGCTATGGTGACTGTTCAGTTAAGTGACAGGTCCAGTATACTGATTTTTACAGAGAAAATCAGTTCTTATATGAGCAGCACTGTACTCATGGATTCGATTCAAGGATCTGGGTTATTCCTGTTCTTTAAGGAAGCAGGAAATTCGAAGGATATTGAGACTGTCCGAGTCTACGGGTTTCCTTCCTGTTTAACGAAGGGGTGCTTGAGAATGTCTTTGAGACTCAAGGAAGTAAGACTGTCCAAGTCTAGAGATCATCTTTTGTACCATGCTTTGAGAAACAGTAGTAGACTCTATGAAAGGACTATTCTATGAAGATGATTAAGTTCTGTTCCTATACCTCTAGGAGGTCGTCGGGATAATTTGTACGAAGCCCAAGAGGAGGCTGGAATCTTTTAAGAAGCCGACGGGTCCTTGTACGAAGCCCAAGAGAAGGCTATCATTCCCGGAGGAAGAGATCATTATACGAAGCCTAAGAGGAGGCTGTGATTACTTCTAAGAAGCCGTAGGGTCCTTGTACTAAGCCCAAGAGGAGGCGGGGTTGCTTTTAGGAAGCCTGTGGGTCCTTGTACGATGCCCAAGAGGAGGCCGATGCTTTTAAGAAGCCCGTGGGTCCCAAACCAAAGAAACGTTCAAGAAAAGTTTCACCGAGAATAATTCATTTAGTGAACAGTTCTGAGGTTTGAAGAAATTCAAGAGAAGTTTCACCGAGAATAATTCATCTCTGGGGAATAGAATTTCTTGACAATTCCTAATGAGGACAGCCGAAGAGAAGACTGTATCTGGTAATCCTATTGGGGATCTAGTTCAGTCTATTTCTAAGAGTGACAGTCTGAGAAAAGGTTCAAGAAGAATCTGCCTTTCACATCTCCATATTGTTTAACCCCAAGAGGAGGGAAGACTGTGTCTGGTAATCCTATATGGATCTAGTTTTGACTGTAAGTTCAGAGTGATCAACAGGGCTTTACCTAGTGCTAGACGTAGTTGCCGGGGAAACTCAAAATATCTATACTATTATTACACAGTTGATATGAGTTTATGAAAGGAGACTTACAGCGAAACAGCCTCACAATACAGTTATATATATATGAAAGCGGTAAATGAAAGCAATAACCACTTACTCGGTTGTAGAGCTTCCATGCTGTTTGGTTAGTTGTTCAACAAAGAAAGATTGAAAACAACAGTATATTCAAAATCAAAGGAGAAAGTGCTTTGAAAAGATGATTTGGGGCTTACAGCTCAAGGAGAGGCCCAGGGTTTTATCAGTGAGCGCACTGTTTGAATTTGTACAGAGGGACTTATACAAGTGACTGAGGCCCAAAATGTTTTTCTGTACAAAGGGATGGGTCTTACACTCTCTCAAGAGGCCCAAAAAGTTTTAAAGAAGAAGAGTGTGGCTTATAACACGAGGGTAGGCCCAGTTGTCTTTTCGCTTAAAAATGGTGATCGCGCCGAGGTTTTCTTTTAACGCAGAGGGATTTATACAATAAGTGAGGCCCAAAATGATTTTGGTTAAAAGGGGGTTGGGTCTTACACTCTATTAGAGGGCCAAAAGTGTTGAATGGGTCTAATAGCTCAAGGAGAGGCCCAAGGTTATTTTTCAAAAAGGGCGACGATCGCGCTGTTCATTTTTTGACGGTATCGGGACTTATAAAATACACTGAGGCCCAAAATGTTTTGGTCAAGAAAGGATTGGGTCTTACACTCTATTAGAGGCCCAAAGTGTTTTGAAAATGATTTATGAGGGTTGAATTAATCCAAAAACCCTAATTTGTTTTCAAAAATGTATTTAATTGAATAAAAATTCAATTAAAATGATCAAAATTGTTTAACATGTGAAAAAAAAATTGTGATTTTGGATTAATGCTTCAAAAATTAAGTATTGACCTACAAAATAATTAGAAAGCATCAAAAGTTGCAAAATCAATGTAGAAAAAATATTTAAAATGTCAAAAACAATTAAAATATTAATTCTTTGCAAAAATATCAATTATACAAAATAAATAATATTTTTGGGATTTTTTGATAAAATAAAATATTTTGACATTTTTATGAATTATCAAAAAAAGAATCAACTCAAAATCATTAAAACTCAGAGAGAAATTAATTTTTGAATCAATTAAACAAAATCACAAAATTCAAATATTTGAATTTGGAAAAAAGGCGCCAAGAACAAGCTGAAGAACACGCGCGTGTTCTTGGATTTCTCAGATTTGCATTTTCTCTCCAATCTCACTGAATACTTAATCATATCATGCAATCCACATATCATTATGCTCGTCTTAACCTCACGATCATGTCTATGTCCATTAATTTCATTTAAATTAAACATACAACAAGTAATCACGAAAAATCCTCAAGAACCCTAATTTTTGCATGAAGGCTAGGATTTTTGATACACAATTCAAACAAAGCAATTAATTGAGGGAAAACATTCCATACATGATTATGAACATATGGCCAAATTATTGTGCGAGGAAATATGCATAGATTGAGAGATGACCAAGTATGTGCTTACCTCCAAGCCGTGACAGGAAGTGCAAAGTGATTTTTGATTTGGAGGTGTTACATATGAGTGGTGATGATCTGAACAGCTTCCCTACACCCTATGGATCGTGTTTGAATGCTTGGACTTGATTGAAATTGGCTGGATTACTTTGTGGTACCTCAGCTGCAACTTGTTTGAAATTTTGAGCAACCAGCTGGTGATTTTGTGAAATTGGTGTTTCAGAAGTGATCTAAGTGTTTGGATCACTTCTATATGATGTATGTGAGGTGTGTGAGTGATTGGTTTGATTGGAATTGCTCTCAAACTCAAAACCCGATAGCTACCTTGCTAAGAAAGGCAATTTTGCCAAGAGAAAGAGATTTTGAGGAAAGCATCTATTAGATGGCTTTGGTGTACTCAAACTGATCACAATTGAGCTCTATTTATAGTAGAGCAAGTTTGTTTTGCAAGGAATAGTGAATGGCAGCTGGTAAGTAGGTCTGGCCAATGTTGGCAAATGAAAATCCAAGTCTCCTCTAGCCATTGACTAGAGGTTAGGGCACAGAGCTTTGGTTCCCTTGGTCTTGGATAAGTCTTGACTGATTTCAGATGAGAATGACTCAGTCCATGCCACCTTGATGGTTCCATTGAATGCTTCAATCCAAATTTGGAGTCTTGTCCCTATTTTGGCCATTCTAGGTTCAACATGTTGTTTCTTGTTCCATGGACTTTGGAGGCTTGGCTCAGTGATTGTCCCCTTTAGATTCAATCCTCTGAGGTGTCCAAGTGGATAGGAGCATTTGAATTTGTCTGATTTTGGAAAATCGAGCAAAGTTGCAAATTCTGCCTTGCCTTTGACAGATTTCAGCAAGGCAACTTGCCAATGTCATATCTCATGGTGTAAGTTGAATTTGGCAATGTTCTTGGCCATTTTGGAAAGCCCTTACATGATACAACAACTGTTTGAACAAGTTTGGTTTTGATATCTTTTGATTCCAAGTGAAAAATCCCTCTACATTTGGCAAAAAGTGAGGTCAAATCTGACTTAGTGAAATTTTCACTAAGTGTTTTAACAAAGTGTGATTTCTTGATTTTGATCACTCCATAACTCAAAATCCTTAATGAATTGGACTTAGGTCTAGTTGAAGTTTTTGTAGAGGGTAATGAGGGCTACAAATCCATCTTTGGATGAGAAAAAATGGCCATGTGGTTTAGGAGTTATGACCCTCCAAAGTTAGTGTATTAGTGGTACTTTTTCCATAACTTAGAAAAATTTCTAAGTTTTATGGTTACCCCTTTTACAAGTTATCCCACTTTCTTTGGTTTTTCTTGATGAATGATGATTCAAATCATACATTAACATCATTTTATGGTTAAAAATCCATTTTGGTGAAAAATCTCAAAAAGTCAAAGTTGACTTTTGTGCACAGTTGACTTTTTATCAGATGAATTCCAAACTGTGCAATTCTTTAGGAAATCATGTCCTTGACCTAAATCAAACTTGATGGACATGTTCCATGTGTGTCATAGGGTATATTGAGGCATGTCCTAGGGTTTGGGAGCATGTCCTGGTCAAAAGTCAAAGTTACAGTTGACTTTCCTCGCGAAACCCTAATTGTGGTGCAGATGAAATTGAGACTTGTTGCTCAAGCTTCTTGGATTAATCCATTGTTCCAAATGGATCAATATAGTTCATTTGAGACCCTCAAACCCTCTCTTGAGGTTTTGGCTCATGATTTGCCCTAAAAGTCAACTTAGGGGTGAATTAGGTCAAGAAACCCTAATTCCTGATTTTTTATAGATGCATCCCCTGAGGCAAAATTGACTTGATGAATGGGTCCATGAGGTTCCATGGAGTATATTAGGTTATGTTTTGGATCATTGGCTTATGCCCAGATGAAAAATTTCCATCTGGAGGCCCTGGTCGACCAAAACCCTAATTTGGTGACACTGTCGATCTTGAGACTTAATCCACCTAAAAGGGAGCAGCCTTGTGCTTATTCCTTGAAGTGGGAGTCCTTTTGATCCTTTGTGGATGCTTGAGAGGTTATACAAGTTGAAGATCATGTCATTCCTTGATTGATCCCTTGTCTAAGCACTCAGAGAGGGCTTAAAACCCTAATTTTGATGGTAGTGGATGCTCACCCATCTTTGGGGAGACTGATGAAGTATGATGGTTCCCCCATATTATGATGATGATTTGCACAATGATGGGACATCTTAGTGGTCAAAATTTGGGGTATGACACCTACCAAGGAACTGGTCTCGGTTTCTGATATAAACTTCCCCTCGATCCCGGTTTCCTACCAAGGAACTGGTCTCAGTTTCTAAAGTAAACTTTCCCTCGATCCTGGTTTCCTACCAAGGAACTGGTCTCAGTTTCTTTTGTCAATAAACTTTCTTGACAAGGAACGCTGTTAGTAGCGGTTTTCCTTCAAACTTCTCGCCGAATTATCCTGGAGAGATGCCATTTGACGGAAAAAGTTTTGCTGTCAGACTTGCTGGGGAACCCATACGTCTGAATTGTAGAGGTACACAAACTTCTCTGTTTTGGAGACGCCATTTGTCGATTCTACTGGGGAAAGCGAGTCTCTTGAGAGACTGTTTTCGTTTGGGGGCTTACATCATACTTTTCTCGGGATCTTTTCGGAGAAATGCCATATGATGGGATCCAATTTTGAGGTGCCGATGACCTTTTCATTAGTGGTCTTTTCGGAGCGAAACTGGCATGCTGCCGAATCTCTGATTACGAGGCTTTCTCTGTGGATCTTCCTTAATCCGGGAAATCAAGGATATCGTCTTCGATGGCAAAGAGCGACATTTGTTGAAAGTTTTCTCTGGCTTTTCAGAGGTTCAAGTTATCAAAGTGGTCAAGGACCATCTCTAATCTAGAGATAAACTGGAGGAGAGATTGCTTAGATGATTCACTTCCTAACGAGGAAAGGTCTGACAACTCGATTGAGAGGACTTTTATCACTAGGGGATAAGACCGACTAGAGTGATAGTGATGCAATATGACTGTGAATGCAAATTAATAATGCATGATGTATGTACGTATATGCTGACAAAACTGACGCGACATACAAACTAATGGATGAACATGACTGGATACTCGGCCATCGCGGGGCGTGTAGAAATATCGCTGGTTCAAGATAGCAATTCTGCCTTGCTTAGGAGAAACGGTCCCTGTTGGGGGCGACGCTGGTCGGGCTTAGGAGATGAGAACTCGGCCAAGGATGTTAGGCGAAACATGGTCTCTGACATTGTTGATCCTTCATTCAGGCGTGCTGGTCTAGAAGGAGTACTTTGATTCTGCACTTTGAGGTTCGAACACCTTTGGAGACGCGATCGATGCTCTTTCGATGTTCAACAGTCAAAAGAAATTGCCATCTTTATTAAAAAGCAGAAAAAGTTTTAACAAGTAAATTCATTTTTGTTTTATTTCAAGAATCGTTAATCATATTAACAACGTCGTTATGTAAAGCTAAAACAAATAAGAATTACAAACAAAAGCACAAGGGCTCAAATTTTATTGATAAGATGGAGATCAGCTAAACGCGTGATTCCAAAGAGTATATACAAAGTTTGAAAATGGTAATTTACAGGGAAAAGGGCTACGTTGAAACATAACGACCACTGTCCTTCTACCAACTTTGAATTCGGGGCATCCTGAGCTTCTGTCGAAGATGACCTTGACTAGAGTTTTCTGATGGATGATGTAACTACTGCTGAGGGACTTGCTTCTGTTGAACATAGTTACTTTCCATTATCCCTAATTTTTGCCTGGATTGTACTGTGATGTTTCCAATCCACCGGGATGATTTTTTTTTCTGTCTCTAACTTTTTCCTGGACCGCCCTTTCGGGTTTTCAATCCACCGAGACGTTTTTTTTTTTTAGTTTAGGCGACGTATTTCTTGACTACGTCAACATTCGTGGGGTAGGCAAATTTCTCTCCGCCCATGGTTGCAAGTCTCAAGGCACCGCCTGAGAAAACTTTCGTGACCACATAGGGGCCATCATAATTCGGGGTCCACTTGCCCCGAGAGTCAGTGAGAAACGATTGTATCTTCTTGAGCACAAGGTCTCCTTTTTTGAAGACACGAGGTCGGACCTTTTTGTCAAACGCCCTCTTCATTCTTTGCTGATACAACTGACCGTGGCATAGTGCTGTTATTCTCTTTTCTTCGATCAGATTCAGTTTATCGTGTCGTCTTTGACACCATTCAGCTTCGGTGAGCTTC
Source organism: Lathyrus tuberosus (assembly GCA_022829125.1). Classification (NCBI taxonomy): domain Eukaryota; kingdom Viridiplantae; phylum Streptophyta; class Magnoliopsida; order Fabales; family Fabaceae; genus Lathyrus; species Lathyrus tuberosus. The sequence continues at coordinate 5,557,484 of JALAZF010000278.1, read as the reverse complement.
GTTTCCATCAATACCTGGATTGATGGGATCTCTACTTCTATGGGGAGCACTGCTTCCATGCCATACACTAGAGAGAAAGGGGTAGCCCCTGTTGAAGTGCGGACAGATGTTCGATAACCGTGAAGAGCAAAGGGTAGCATCTCATGCCAATCTTTGTAGGTTACAACCATCTTTTTAACGATCTTCTTGATGTTCTTATTAGCCGCTTCTACCGCTCCGTTCATCTTGGTTCGGTAGGGAGATGAGTTATGATGTTCGATCTTGAACTCTGCGCACAACTCCTTCATCATCTTATTGTTCAAGTTAGATCCATTATCAGTAATGATCTCGCTTGGAACACCATAACGGCAGATGATATTGTTTTTGATAAATCGGACCACCACTTGTCGGGTTACATTAGCATACGATGCTGCTTCGACCCACTTGGTGAAGTAGTCAATGGCTACCAGGATGAACCGATGTACGTTCGAAGCCTTGGGCTCAATCATGCCAATCATGTCGATTCCCCATATAGAAAATGGCCATGGGGAAGAGAGAACTTTGAGATGTGATGGCGGTACATGAATTTTGTCGGAGTATATCTGACACTTGTGACACCTCCTCATGTACTTGTAGCAATCGGATTCCATGGTCAACCAATAGTACCCTGCTCTGAGAATTTTTCTCGCCATTGTGTGTCCGTTGGCATGAGTGCCAAAGGATCCTTCATAAATTTCTTTCATAAGCATGTCTGCTTCTGGTCTGTCGACGCATCGGAGCAAGACCATGTCAAAATTTCTCTTATAGAGAGTGTCACCGCTCAGGAAGAAGTTTCCGGCCAATCTTCTGAGGGTTTTTCTATCTTTTCTGAGTGCCCCAGGTGGTTACTCTTGTTTCTGAAGGAAGCATTTGATATCGTGATACCATGGTTTGTCGTCTATGACTGCTTCAATCGTGAAGATGTAAGCGGGCCGTTCAAGGCGCATGATTTCAATCTTAGGTAAGTCATTCCATCGACCTACGCTAATCATGGAAGAGAGAGTGGCTAAAGCATCAGCCATGTGATTCTCTTCACGAGGGATGTGATGAAACTCAACTCTGTCGAAGAAGGGTAACAACCTTCTTGCATAGTCTTTGTAAGGAATCAACCCTGATTGGTATGTGTTCCAATCTCCTGTGATCTGATTGATAACCAGGGCTGAGTCGCCGTATACGTCCAAGTTTTTTATCCTTAAATCAATCGCTTCTTCGAGACCCATGATACATGCTTCGTATTCGGCCTCGTTATTTGTACATTTGAACGTAAGTCTGGCGGTGAAAGGAATGTGGGTACCCTGAGGGGTAACAATGATTGCCCCAATTCCGTTTCCGTAATGATTCTTGACCGTCAATTGGTTGATGAGCCAAATGATCTGCTAAAATACTCCCCTTAACGGTTTTCTGAGCGTGGTACTCTATGTCATATTCTGATAACAACATCTGCCAACGGGCAATCCTTCCCGTAAGAGCAGGTTTTTCGAAAACGTACTTGATTGGATCCATTTCGGAGACCAACCAAGTAGTATGACGAATCATGTATTGGAGAAGACGTTTGGCTGCCCAAGCCAAAGCACAGCAAGTTTTCTCAAGCATCGTGTACCAAGTTTCACAGTCGGTGAATTTCTTGCTTAGATAGTAAATGGCAGACTCTTTCCGTTTAGTTTCGTCTTGTTGGCCAAGTACACATCCCATTGAGTCCTCTAGAACTGTGAGGTAAATGATCAGTGGTCTTCCTTCCACTGGAGGTGATAGAATCGGAGGATTCAACAGATATTCCTTGATACTGTCGAAGGCGGTTTGGCAATCTTCTGACCAAACGCAATCCCGATTCTTTTTGAGTAACTTGAAGATCGGCGCGCATGTCGCGGTCATAAGGAATATGAATCTGGAGATGTAGTTCAAACGTCCCAGGAATCCTCTGACTTGTTTTTCAGTTTTCGGAGAAGGCATTTCTTGAATGGCCTTGACCTTGTCAGGATCAACTTCAATTCCTTTATGGCTGACGATGAACCCTAGTAGTTTCCCTGAACGGACACCGAAGGTGCACTTGTTAGGATTCAAGCGGAGCTTGAATTTTCTTAGACGTTAGAACAATTTTGACAGATGTTCAACGTGCTCACTCTCTGTTTTTGATTTTGCAATCATATCATCGACATATACCTCGATTTCTTTGTGTATCATGTCATGAAACAGAGTAGTCATGGCCCTTTGATAGGTTGCCCCGGCGTTCTTCAAACCGAACGACATTACCTTGTAACAAAAGGTACCCCATGGGGTAATGAATGAAGTTTTCTCCATGTCTTTCGGCGCCATTTTGATTTGATTATAGCCCAAGAATCCATCCATGAACGAGAAGACTTTGAACTTTGCTGTACTGTCTACCAGCATGTCAATGTGTGGTAGAGGAAAGTCGTCCTTTGGACTTGCCTTGTTCAGATCCCTGTAATCTACACACATTCTGACCTTTCCGCCCTTTTTGGGAACGGGTACAATGTTGGCTAACCATTGAGGATATTCAGATGTAGCGAGGAAACCCGCGTCAATCTGTTTCTGTACCTCCTCTTTGATTTTGATGGCCATGTCCGGGTGAGTGCGTCTCAACCTTTGCTTTACTGGCGGACATTCCGATCTTAATGGTAAGTGATGTTCCACGATGCTGGTATCCAACCCTAGCATATCCTGATAGGACCAAGCGAATACATCGGGGAATTCTTTGAGAAGCTTTATCAAACTTTCTTTGACAGTTGGATTGAGCAGTGCCCCAATCCTGATTTCTTTTCTCTCTTGCTCTGAACCCAAGTTTACCGTTTCCAACGGTTCTTTATGAGGTTCAATGGACCTTTCCTCTTGTTTGAGTAGTCGGGAGATCTCTTCTAGAATTTCGTTGTTATCTTCTTCTTCAGCCCCAAATACCGGGAACTCAAAGTCGGGAGAAGGCATCGGATCGTATGTTTCAACAGGGTGTAAAATAAGCAATCTGCATGACGTGATGATTCGTGTTTAGAAGAGATAGAGAAAATGCAAGTGTGTGCAGTGTATTTCTTTTACTGCTTGTTTTTATTTTTAATTGTTTTTTTAGGATTACCATTTTCTGAAAAACGAAAAAAGAAAACAGCAAATAATGCGGAAATTACAGAACGACGTTATTTTATTAATGAACAAGTCGACTCTTGAAACTACAACCCTATAAAACAAGACTCTGTCGCTTTGGGCAAAGCGAAGAGGGAAATTTACAGAAAGCGAGCCCTATCAAAACATCAGTTTCACCTGGGCAGGGTGAAAGATTAAAGATGGCAATTACTTTGACTGGTGAACGGCCTTCGGAACATCGACATCAACCCATTGGCGGCGAACTCCTCGGTGAATCACAAAGTCTGGCACCTTCCTCGATTTGTCTCCAGAAATAACGCTGATTTCTGGTGGAGCAGGATCATTGGAATCTGTCTCCCAGGCAGAGTTGTCGTAGGAGGATTCCTCAGTTGCATTCTGCAGAGTATTGGTGCTCTCAGGAACATCTCCCCATCCAGTTGGATGTCTTCGAACCTGATACGAGAGCTTTCGGGAGCAGTGTACTTGACCATAAAGTCGTACTTTCCACTTGGTTGTCCAAAGGTATCCCAAACTTCTTTGGAACTGGAGGAGTCATCTCTCTCGATGACGTTGACCTCGGGAAAAGCATAGTTGATGAATTCAAGTCCTGCAAACGTTGCAAATTCATCTTCATGTTGAGCAGTTTCTGAATGACCTGAGTGTTGATCCCATGACATGGTGGGGACACAGGTATTCTGTTCAAAAACGGCCAGCTGATTGTCATCATTCGACTGACTTTCTTGCCCCAAGTTTCCTGGGTAAGGTTGCCACATTGGCAAACCATCCATTGGGCCATAGTAGGTGTAGTCAAAATTGTCTTTCATCGGAGTGTCTTCCTCTAATGAATTTGGCGGAGCACGGCATCCTTCCGGATCATAATCCCCGTATATCATTTCGACGTCTGATCTTGGTATAAATCTCAGACTTTCTGTAGGAAAGTAAAAAGGCATAAGCACCTCTTCTTGAGACATATAACCGTCCTTGTTGAGGTAGGACTTCCATTCTTCATCTGTGTCAGAGGGATCTTCCTCATTGATAACATGAATTGTCTGAGACACTGGGTGAAGGAAACCTCCACTGTGGACGAAGTTTTGAAGGGGATGAAGACTTTCATCGTTGGCAGCTGTCTGGGTACAGGTTGCAGAAAAACCAAGACCCTTCTTTGTTTTATTGTCAATAGGAATGACAAGCTGTCCCCATCCGGTTATATCGGTACTTTCGACCGCTTTGATAGCATCGTTGTATGAGGAAATCGAGGTTCCTCCTTTGAACTGATTGTCCTTGCTTACCGACAGTGCTTGGAACTGCGTTCCAATAATCTCCTCGGGTTCTATACCAGTAGATGATGACAAGTTGTATACAAGCAAGGCTTGTTCCCCACAAACCGTGACAATTTGATCGTTCTTGACGAACTTTAGCTTTTGGTGGAGGGTTGAAGTAACCGCTCCAGCCTGGTGTATCCAAGGTCTTTCTAATAAACAACTGTACGTTGCCCGAATGTCCATGACCTGGAAAGTGACTTGGAAAGTATGAGGACCGATAGTTATGGGAAGATCAACTTCGCCGATAACCGTTTTTCTGGATCCGTCAAATGCTTTGACGATAACCTCGCTGATTCTCATCGGAGGGCCTTTGAATGATAATTGCATCAAAGTGGACTTCGGCATAACATTTAGGGCTGACCCTGTGTCTACCAGTACGCTGGCTAAAGCATCGTCCTGGCAGTTGACTGTGATATTGAGTGCCATGTTATGACAGCGACCCTCTTCAGGTAATTCCTCATCACTAAATCCCAAGTTGTTGCAGGAAATGATGTTAGAGACAATGCTATCGAACTGTCTGATTGTTACATCCTGTTCCACAAAGGCTTGCTCCAAGACTTTCTGTAGAGCCTCCCTATGCGCTTCTGAACTGAGTAACAGTGATAATACTGAGATCTTTGAAGGAGTTTGTAACAGTTGATCAACAATGTTGTATTCACTCCTTTGGATGAGCTTGAGCATCTCATCGTTGTTTTTTGAAAGGTCGGGATTACTGGATTGACCGAATGATGGATTGGGAACTTTTGTGTGAGGTTCCTTTTCTTTGTTGGACTCTCCAACTCCTCTGTTGAAGATTCTACCACTCCGTGTTACACGACTGATGTCTGCAATGTTCACGACGGAGGGTAATGGAATTTCCTTTCCATTTTTGACTATTGTTGCACCGTATTTGTAAGGGATAGCCTTAGTTGATTCATACGGTAGTGGTCCTGGCAGATAGATGACTATGGGAGCCTTCTGATTTTTCTGACCATCATAAGTAATTTCGATCCATTCCTGGTTAGGAACTCTCGATTCGTCAAGTAGTAGAATGATGGCACAAATATCCCCAGCCCTCTGATGATCAGAGATTACGACAACATCCTCGATTTGATCAGCGAGATAATTGACTGATCCAGAACTTGAGCATGGTTGAATCTCTTTGCGGTCCAACTGACTTTGAAGGGCTGCTCGTACGAGGTAGCACCCTTGATTGTTCACTGAACAAACTCCACACCGCTCATAGTTGTGTAGTGGCACCCGACCATGTCCACTTTGAATGCAGTGCAACCTTACGAGGTTTGTTTCCATTGATCGGACATCCTGACTTTGATATCTAGTAGGATTTCCGTTAGTGATACTAATTTGCTGGGTGTCTTCATCCATATAGATTGGAAGCCACCAGTGGTTCAACAAGTGCTGAAGTGTTTCCTGGACAAGGGCATAACCTTGATCATTTTCGCAACCCGCTTTACAGCTTTGGTAGTCATGTGATATTAAGAATCCGAGTCAGACCTGCTTAGCATGTAACTCTACCAGGTTGGTATTCATCACGCGAATATCAAAGACCTGAACCATGTTGATCTGATAAGGATTCCTATCATGGTAGTCCTGGATCCATCCAAGATCCATCTGACGCTGGAGGGCCTCTTGTATGAAAGAGCATCCCTGTTTGTTTACCGAGCAACTCAGACAAGAACTGTAATCGTGCCGCGGCAGATTATGATACTGGCTTTGCCTTGAGTGCATTGCCACCAAATTGACATTCATCGCACGGATGTCGTGGTTTTGAATGACGTTGGAATTCGTATAGACCATGTTAACTCCACGAACTCGGTGCTCTTGGATCCATCCAAAATCCATCTGTTCCTGTAGAGCTGATTGTACGATAGAACATCCTTGGTTACTTTTAGAGCAGATATCACACTGGTGATAGTTATGAGGTGGCACATGGCCATATCCGCTCTGTCTACAATGCATCTTGACCAGATTGGTCTTTAACAAGAGTACATCATGAATTTGATAGACATTGTTAGTCTCTTTCTCAATCAGATTGACTGCAGCATTCTCGTGTTGAGGCAGCGGGTTCGTGAGAACATTGGGATTTGTATCCTTGAAGGATAAGACCCCGCTCCTAACAAGCTTTTTCACGTCAGACTTGAAATTGAGACAAGTCTCAATGTTATGCCCTGAACCTCCTTGATGATAAGGGCATGTCTGATCCACCTTAAACCAAAAAGGCGGATTTTCTGGTACTGTAAGAGGAGACTTAGTCTGGATATGCCCCTTGGCTAGCAGTAACGGAAATAATTCTGCGTACAACATGGGTATAGGATCAAATCTTGGTGGCCGTGTTGTACGGTTGTTGTTATATGGAGGACGAGCCTGCTGAAGAGGCTGTTGTGTCCTTTACTGATCAGGTTGGCTCTGCGCAACCTGAGGTTGATATGTAGGAATAGGCGCAGGGCTGATAGCAGGAGTCACAGCTGCTACCGGCTGATATCGACGTCTTTGCTTTTCGAGAGAGATATTCCCAATATCTTGCTCTTTTTTCTTAGGGAGAGCACTACCGTATTTTTTAGTACCGCTCGTCGATCTAGTGTCTTTTACCAAACGTCCTTCTCGGACAGCTTCCTCAAGACGTACGCCCATACCGACCATCTCGGTGAAATCACTGGGCACACTGGCAACCATTCGGTCATAGTAAAATGAGCTTAAGGTCTTTAAGAAGATCTTTGTCATCTCTTTTTCGTCCAGAGGTGGACAAATTTGAGCGGCAATTTCACGCCAGCTTTGAGCATACTCCTTAAAGGTTTCCTTTTCCTTTTGCGACATTGGTCTGAGTTGATCTCTGTCGGGTGCCATGTCAAAATTGTATTTGTATTGTTGGACGAAGGCAGTGCCAAGATCTCTGAAAGTGCTGATCGTGGCACGGTTTAAACCCATGTACCATTTGAGTGCGGCACCAGTTAAACTATTCTGGAAGTAGTGAATCAGCAGGTCCTGATTCTCCATCTGAGCTGACATTCGCCGAGCGTACATCACCAGATGGCTCTGAGGGCAAGAGTTACCCTTGTATTTTTCAAATTCGGGCACTTGGAATTTGTGCGGGACTTTCACATTGGGGACCAAGCAGAGGTCTGCGGCGTCCTTTCCAAATAAATCCTGACCGCGAATGGCTTGCAGTTCCTTCTACATTTCCAAGAACTGCTCCTGGAATTCCTCCATTCTGTCAAACATAGTTTCCTTTTTACCAGCAGGTATTGGTGGAATCTGTCCTTCCGGGACAGTGTGCACCACAGGGGGTGGTACCGTGACTACGGTAGCGAATCTTGGCGTTTCCCGAAGTTTGTAACCTTCATGAGTATTCAGTATGCCCCTGGCATCTTTGCTTTCCTGAAGTTTGTAACCTTCAGGCCCAACGGCTTCTGTTGTGATTCCCTGATCCTCAGTGATCGGCGAAACATATCCTCCCGGGATATAGTTGACAGACATGCCCCAGGGACGATCTTTCGGCATCTGATACCTAGGATCATTCTTCTCCACTATGGGCATTGAGGTGATCTCTGAGATCACAATTCTTTATAGCTGAGCTTCTGCCATGACTTGCATGTCGTTACGAAGCTTTCTCATATCCTCTCTTAGAGCGTCGATCTCTTCTTTCAACTCTCTATTTTCTTCCTCAAGATCATCCATCTTTTTCTGACGATTGGCCCGAGTATTGTACGAATGAGACAGTTTGACTCTAGAATTGAGACACAAACGTGAGATTCATAGGGAAGAAGAATACGCGATGTGAGAATGATGAATGCAATGATTATATTAATTGTTTTTTTGGTTTAATCAAAATAAACTTCGACAATTAGATTGCAAATATCAAACAGTGGGGAAACCCCTTTTTATTGAAATTCAAAGGATTACAGAAATGGAAATACAGTAGATTACAAAGTGCAGAAACAGAAGCCTAAGCTAATGGGTCCCGAGTCCTCTCTGAAGAGAAATCGGGTGCTGATTCTGATATCTTCCTTTTCTTTGACCGGGGCTCTTGGGCCGTTGTCGGGTTGTCGTTCCTTTGCCAAGTGAAAGGAGCGAGTAAATTCCTCTGGTCTTCTTGACTTTCTACAGCATGTTGCTCCAAAATTTCAATCAGAGCATCTTTCTCTTTCAGTAGTTGCTGTATTTCGATGCACTCTATGTTGAGGGTGCGGTACTTGTTCTTCCAAGACCTTCTCTCCTTTTGAACTTTGTTGAGAGTAACCTGAAGCTTTTCAGTTTCCGTCATGAAGTAAATGACAGATTCCCTTGGCGGAAGAATTTCGTAACGAGGATAAGGCATTTTTAGCTTGAGAGCTCTAGTTTGTACCCAATGGAGATAAGGCTCCACCGAGACACAGTCCGGTTTTCCTAGAGACTCTCGTTCTTTCTTATGAACGTGTTTCCAAGCGTTCACTATTTCCATCTTTAGTGCTCTGTCACTTTCTCCTTCCTTGAAGAAAAGACCTTCCAGATGAGCATTGCGCGGAACAAGCCTCATCGGGTATCCAAATTGACGATGAACCAATACCGGGTGATAGTTGATTCCTCCTTTAGTTCCTATGAGGGGTATGTTGGGGAAGGTTCCACAACGGTCAATGATCCTGATTCCCTCAAAAATCCCATTACACCAATCTATATCAGAGTTGGTGAGAGACATGATCTTCTGCGACCAACGTAAGACACTCTTGCAATCCCAAAAAGCAGCAGACTTGGGCAAGTGAGAGATAAACCATTTATAAAGCAGAGGTACACAGCATGTGATCTCCCCTCCACTGTACAAATTTCCTAAGTGTACAGAATGATACACATCTGCGAGCAAAGTCGGCACATGGTTTCCAATGAGAAAAACCTTAATGGAGTTAATATCGATGAAGTTATTGATGTTGGGAAACAAAAATAACCCGTAGGTGAGCAAGACAAAGATGCTTTCAAAAGCATTCACGTTTCCTATACTGGCAAAATATAGGGCTTTCTTTGTCAATAACTGGGCTGGCAAACCTTGGATGCAACCTTTAGTAGTCATGTGAGTCCTGACCTCAGACTCGTCCAAATGAATTGCTCTTGCAATGGTCTGATTCTTTGGAATTTCTTCCAGTCCAGAAAATGGAGCTCGATCTATAATGTGTGGATCGATCAGATGAGAATACTCCTCCAGCGTTGGTGCGAGCTGGTAATCCGAGAATGTGAAACAGTGATAAATCGGATCGTAGAATTGAATTAGCGCATCCATGATTCCCTCAATCACATGGACTCTTAACAGTGGTAGCAGACCTCCGTGCTTGGCTCTGAAAGCCTCAGGGCTAGTGATCATCCTTGCTAACCTTCTCAAATCCCCTAGTTTTGGAACCTTGAAGGTGTACGTATGAGTCCTCCTTCTACCGAAATCCATTAGCGTAATCCTCTTCTCTGATATTTGCAATCACAGTCTTAGTTTAATTTGAAAAACAGAGAGACTAAAAGAGAAGTTTTTTGAATGTTTTAATGTTTTTTTAAATGAATGCATGAATGCAGCACACAAAAACATAGAAAAGACATGGGGTCAAAGGGTCGTTGTCATGAAGTCAAGGCTCTACCCATCCCCAAAGGTTTATACTAAGGTGATTTTTGTACCTGTACTCATTATCATCAGCTCCTCCCAGGAAAGCAAAACAACAAGCGGATCGCCAGCGAGTTGTAGAGCAATCTTAGAGTAAGTGCCATTCACCGAGAATAGATCACCAGCCTCAAATGAGGGTAGTATCACGTAACAACTATTTCCGATAGTTTCCGCACTACGAAAGGGTTTGGCTCCTCAGCTTCTCAGGCATCACAACCGACCCATTGTCTAGGTGAGAGAATGGTTACATTAGAATGCCTCCACTGAGGTTGATGGTCGACCCCGTCGCCATCACTTATCTTAAGTGTATACTCAATCTCACCACATGCGGCATCACACGCTTTCCCAGTAGCAGAAAAATAAACACGTATAGCAATTAGGAAAAGCAGTATATATATTTGTCCTAAACATCCTAGACCTTTAAAGCTATGAATCCTAAGTTCCGGACAGAAAATGGGTTCCCCGGCGGAAGCCCCAATCTGTGGTTTTCACACAAGTGAAGAAAAGGAAGACCGTGCCTAGATCTAACTTTGAAAGGCCCCACGGTGGGCGCCATTTTTCTGTAGCGAGCGATTTTGGACGCGGTTCTTAAGCGCTGGTCGCTCTCTGCAGTTGAGCTTAAACTACAGGTCAATTCATTTTTTATCCTATTAAAGCTGATGAAGGAAGGGAAATAGATGTCTCCAATTAACCCTGCTTGCATACTGAGTTTAAACAGCGGTCTGTTAGGTTACAAATGCGATCAATGTGGGGGGCCTTTGTACTGGTTATTTGTATTTTCGCCAATACGGTTTTCTTTCTTTTTACCTTGGCAGAAGGTTTCTGGCGGGGAACAAAGATTAGGATGTTAGGACTGATGCTTTTTGAATTACTGCTTTTGATTGATGGAGATATGGGATTTGGGTTTTTTGTTTAGTGTGTTCGCTAAGATTTTTTCTTTCGATCTTATGCCTACGTATTCCCGTTTACCGAAACAGGGAAATCAGAGCGTTCGTAGTTCCTCCTATTCTATGGGAGGAAATTGGTTTTTGGTGTCTTGTTCAAAGCCCAAGACGTGAAGCGAAAGGTGATTTATATCTTGTTCAAAGCCCAAGATGTGAAGCTGAAAAGTCTATTTGTGTCTTGTTCAAAGCCCAAGACGTGAAGCTGAAGGACCTCGACTTTAGAGAGAATTTGTCATCTCTAAAGAAGGGTTTGTCTGTCACAACTGTTGGGTGACTGGTTATAAAGGAAGATTACTTTAACCGGGATACGCGGATCCTAGCAATGCCATAATTTCCTTTAAAGGGGATTTTAACCTGAAGGAGAAGACTTTAACTCAGTGTAGAGCAATGCCATCTTTCCTTAGGAATTTCTCATGCTAAAAGAGGGACAGTGGCGTGGATGTAGATAATCCAGAGGCTTGCCGCTTACAGCGATTAGATGAAGGGGAATGAGTGGTTGATGTTTGTGTACTGTGAACGAGGCACAGCTTTGATGCTAAAAGGTTGATTGGATTAACCAGTGGTTTTCTTATACAAAGCCTAAGAGGAGGCTAATATGTGTCTCGTACAAAGCCCGAGAGAGAGGCTAAAAGGTTTTTGACTCAACGAGGGAGTCTTTTGGTATCTCGTATAAAGTCCGAGATGAAGGCTATTTGACTGAACAAGAGAGTTTTTTTGTATCTCGTACGAAGCCCGAGATGGAGGCTGTTTGACTCAACAAGAGAGTTTTTTTTTGTATCTCGTATGAAGCCCGAGATGGAGGCTGTTGTTTGTTTGGCTCGATAAGAACCTTTTTGTATCTTGTATAAAGCCCGAGATGGAGGCGAAAAGGGTGATTGACTCAACGAGAGAGTCTCTTATGTGTCTCGTACAAAGCCCGAGAGAGAGGCTAAACGTTATTTGACCCCGTTGGGGAGAATCATTTGTACAAAGCCCAAGAGGAGGCTATCGTGCTGGTAACTGTTTTAGTTGAGTGACAGGTCCAGTATACTGATTTAAGAGAAAATCAGTTCTTATATGAGCAACACTGTACTCAAGGATTTGTTTCAAGGATCCGGGTTATTCCTGTTCTTTAAGGAAGCGGGAAATCCGAAGGGTATTGAGACTGTCCGAGTCTGCGGGTTTTCTTCCTATTTAACGAAGGGGGCACTTGAGAATGTCTTTGAGACTCAAGGAGATTAGACTATCCAAGTCTAGAGTTTCATCTTTTGTACTATGCTTTGAGAAACAGTAGTAGACTCTTTGAAAGGACTGTTCTATGCAGATGATTAAGTTCTATTCCTATACCTCTAGGAGGTCATCGGGACAATTTGTACGAAGCCCAAGAGGAGGCTGGAAACTTTTAAGAAGCTGATCGGTCATTGTACGAAGCCCAAGAGGAGGCTATCATTCCTGGAGAAAGAGATCATTATACGAAGCCTAAGAGGAGGCGGTGAATACTTCTAAGAAGCCGTAGGGTCCTTGTACTAAGCCCAAGAGGAGGCGGGGTTTCTTTTAGGAAGCCTGTGGGTCCTTGTACGATGCCCAAGAGGAGGCCGATGCTTTTAAGAAGCTCGTGGGTCCCCAAACCCCGAGAAATTCAAGGCAAGCTATTCACAAGGAATAGATCAAGTCAGGAAAGTTCGAGAATTTGGAAGAAACTCAAAGATGCCATTCACGGAGAATACATTCATCTCTGGGAGTAGAGTTTCTTGACAATTCCTAATGAGGACAGCCGAAGAGAAGAATGTATCTGGTGATCCTATTTGGGGATCTAGGTGTCTATTTCTATGAATAAACGAAACGGCGTCACCTAGTTTTAGAAGTAGTTGCCGGGGAAACTCTAAATATCTATACTATTATTACACAGTTGATATGAGTTTATGAAAGAAGACTTACAGCGAAACAGCCCCACAATACAGTTATATATATATATGAGTTTGTGAAAGGAGACTTACAGTGAAACAGCCCCACAATACAGTTATATACATATGAAAGCGGGTAAACACTTACTCGGTTGTAGAGCTTCCATGCTGTTTGGTTAGTTGTTCAACAAAGAAAGATTGAAAACAACAGTATATTCAAAATCAAAGGAGAAAGTGCTTTGAAATAAAAAGATTTGGGGCTTACAGCTCAAGGAGAGGCCTAGGGTTTTATCAGTGAGCGCACTGTTGAATTTGTGCAGAGGGACTTATACAAGTGACTGTGGCCCAAAAAAGGTTTTCTGTACAAAGGGATGGGTCTTACACTCTCTCAAGAGGCCCAAAAAGTTTAAAGAAAAAGAGTGGGGCTTATAACACGAGGGTAGGCCCAGTTGGTTAATTTTAAACTGGCGACGATCGCGTCGTTTATTTGAAAATGTACAGAGGGACTTATACAACGAATGAGGCCCAAAAATTTTTCTTTACACAAGGGGTTGGGTCTTACACTCTAATAGAGGCCCAAAGAGTTTAAAGAAAAGAAATGGGGCTTACAACACGAGGGGAGGCCCAATGGTTAATTTTGAAAAGGGCGACGATCGCGCCGTTTATTTGAAAATGTACAGAGGGACTTATACAACGAATGAGGCCCAAAAAAATTTTTGTACACAAGGGGTTGGGTCTTACACTCTAATAGAGGCCCATGAGTGTTTGACAATGATTTGTTTGAGTGAAAATCAAAGAAACCCTAATTTTATTCTTTAAAAGTAAATATTTAAAGAAAATCAATGAAAAATACCAAATAGGTTTGAATAAACCACTTGTGATTTTTGTTTAAGGTTTGAAAAATGAGGTATAAATCACAAGAGATATTAAAACTCATTTGGTCTTGATTTTTCAAGATGAATATTCATTTTAAAATGTTTAAAAACAAATAAAATGAATTTATTCACAAAAATACTAATTATATTAAATAAATAATATAAACTCAATTTTTTTGTGGAATAAAATATTTCAACATTTTTGTGATTTTTTGCAAAAAGAACCAATCAAAAATAATTAAAATTGAAAGAGTTATTAATTTTCCAATTAATTAATAAACCATGAAAATATTGGAAAAAATGGCAAAATGTGAAAAAAAAACACAAAATGGCATTGGTGGGGTTTGAACCCAAGACCTCAAGGTTACAAGGCGCGCGCCTTACCACTGGGGTGGTGATACATCCATTGTTTGAAACAAAACAACAAATATACAAGTCATGCCTTGGTTTTAGGCCTGGCCCAAGGCAAGTTTTGGCTCAGAAACGTGAAGGTCATAACTTTCTCAATTCTTAATGGTTTGAGACAAAATTTATATGCATTTGGACCAGAAATTCATAAGGAATCCAATGGTGGTGGTAGTTTTTTCAGGTCATACTCCCTCCTCAAAACCCGATAGTGGTTTTGAAAATTACCTATAATTGCATTTTCTATGCTACAACTTGGTACAAGCATGGATTACATGGTGAATTAGCTCAAACACAACATATACAACATGTATGAGATGTTTATTATCAGTGGACTTCAAAGCATTGCATGGTTCAAAGATTCCAAGTTGTGAGGCTTACCTCTTTTTTTGAGATTTTGGAGCTTTTGTGCAATCTGTCAAACCTCTTATTCCAGAAATGATTTGATGCTTTAGATACACTCAAATGATCCTTTAGAAGCTTTTAGGATGATTGGAATTGACTGGTACCTGCAAAAACACAAACAGTCCCTTTCTTGCAAAAGGGGTTAAAAGTGACCAAAATAGCAACTCTCTCAAATGGTGTTCCAGATGAGGGGAACCATTTGGGACAGTTTAAGGATGATATTTGGAGTGTGTTTGAGGTTTTATCTGGTTTGGAAAGTGACTGAATCAAGACATGGCTTGAAAAATGCAACAAAAGCCTATTTTGAGGTTTTGAGATGTGACTTTGTGATTTTGTGATTACAGGTCACTTGTGATAGTTTGCACAGATTACATATGATATATATGAGGTGTGTGTGTGATTGATTGTGATGGAAAAGCTCTCAAGCTCAAAAACTCAAAGTTGCCTTGCTAAAGAAGGCATTTTTGCCAAGAGAAAGAGGCTTTGAGGAAAGCATCTGTTTGATGGCTTTGGTGTACTCAAACTGACCACAATTGAGCTCTATTTATAGTAGAGCAAGTTTGTTTTGGGATCCACAGTGAATGGCAACTGCAGCAGGTGTTTGTTCAATGTTGGCCAATGGAAATCCAAGTCTCCTCTAGCCATTGACTAGAGGTTAGGGTACAGGGCTGTGGTTCCCTTGGTCTTGGATAAGTCTTGACTGAATTCAGTTGAGAATGGCTCAGTCCATGCCACCTTGATGCTTCCATTGAATGCTCCAATCCAAAATTGGAGTCTTGTCCCTATTTTGGCCATTCTAGGTTCAACATGCTATTTCTTGTTCCAAAGACTTTGGAGGCTTGGCTCAGTGATTGTCCCCTTTAGATTCAATCCTCAGAGGTGTCCAAGTGGATAGGAGCATTTGGATTTGGCTGATTTTGGCAAATCGAGCAAAAATGCAAATTCGGCCTTGCCTTGGCAGATTTCAGCAAGGCAACTTTCCAATGTCATATCTCATGGCTCAAATTGAATTTGATAATGTTCTTGGCCATTTTGGAAAGCCCTTACATGATACAACAACTGTTTGAACATATTTGGTTTTGATCTCTTTTGAATCCAAGTGAAAAATCCCCCTACATTTGGCAAAAAGTAGGGTAAAATCTGACTTAGTGAAATTTTCACTAAGTGTTGGAACAAAGTGACTTTTCTTGATTTTGATCACTCCATAACTCAAAATCCCCAATGAATTGGAATTAGGTCTAGTTGAAGTTTTTGCAGAGGGCAATGAGATCTACAAATCAAGCCTTGGATGGGAGAAAATGGCTTTGTGGTTTAGGAGTTATGACCCTCCAAAGTTGGCACATTAGTGTCACTTTTTCCATAACTTAGAAATTTTTCTAAGTTTTTATGGTTACCCCTTTTACAAGTTATCCCACTTTCTTTGATTTTTCTTTATGAATGATGATTCAAATCATACATTAACATCATTTTAGGGTTAAAAATCCATTTTGGTGAAAAATCTCAAAAAGTCAAAGTTGACTTTTGTGCACAGTTGACTTTTTATCAAATGAATTCCAAACTGTGCAATTCTTCAGGAAATCATGTCCTTGACCTAAATCAAACTTGATGGACATGTTCCATGGGTGTCATAGGGTATATTGATGCATGTCATAGGGCTTGGGAGCATGTCCTGGTCAAAAGTCAAAGTTACAGTTGACTTTTTCCTTAAAACCCTAACTATGGTGCAGATGAAATTGAGACTTGTTGCTCAAACCTCTTGGATTAATCCATTGTTCCAAATGGATCAATATAGTTCATTAGAGACCCTCAAACCCTCTCTTGAGGTCTTGGCTCGTGGTTTGTCCCAAAAGTCAACTTAGGGGTGAATTAGGCCAAGAAACCCTAATTCCTGATTTTTTATGAATGCATCCCCTGAGGCAAAATTGACTTGATGATTGGGTCCATGAGGTCCCATGAAGTATATTAGGTTATGTTTTGGATCATTGGCTTGTGCCCAGATGAAAAATTTCCATATGGAGGCCCTGGTCGACCAAAACCCTAATTTGGTGACACTGTCGATCTTGAGACTTGATCCACCTAGAAGGGAGCATCCTTGTGCTTGATCCTTGAAGTGGGAGTCCTTTTGATACATTGTGGATATTTGAGAGGCTAGACAAGTTGAATATCATGTCATTCCTTGATTGATCCTTTGTCTAAGAGCTCTGCGATGGCTTGAAACCCTAAATCCTGTTTGTAGTGAATGCTCACCCACCTTTGGGGAGACTAATGAGGTACAAAGGTACATCCATATTGTGCTGATGATTTGCACAATGATGGGAAATCTTAGTGGTCAAAATTTGGGGTATGGAAAGACTGCAAGAACGTCATCAGAAGCAATCGGTCTAGACGGAGTCAAGCCTCCTCAACAATGGCAATCTTCAGCTTCTTTACTGAATTTTCATGTGTAATTTTTCATTGTTTCTTAGTACAGTGTTTGCATGAAAAAACTTATTTGTGTTTTGAATGATGATTTTAATGTAATGAATGTATTGTTCTTGAAGTACTTTACTTTCATGCACTCATATAATGTTTATTTGCATTGCAATACCAACTTTTCTTGCCTTAAACTCTTGAGGGAGGATGATGAAGTGAAAAACGCAAAATATTTTGTTGTGTGCTTTTGGTTAAAACCCTATTGATGATGTACAGGCATTGCTTCAAACCCCCAAACACCAGAGATATAAGGGAGATAGACCCTTGTCAACCCTGTTGAGCCTTGAAGTAGAAGTTTCTTTTTATTTCAAAAAAACCTCACATCTAACCCAGGGGCAGGGTAGTTGTCAGTTGATTTGACTGAGCGTTTAACTTTCAAAAGGAGTGTGCATCTGATAATCCATTATCTTTCTCTCCTCACATATCAGGAGGTCAAGGGGCGTGAGACCACAATGGTTATCCCTCATTGCAAGGATTGAAGCAGTCACAATCCTTTCAAAGAAGTCAAGACAGCCAGTGTCACATGATTTGTTCAAAAGAAAAAGAGGAAAAAAGAAAAAAGAAAGAAAGCCCGCTAAGTCGAAAACTTGAAAACAAGTGACTTAGGCAAAAGTTAGGGTATCCCGCTGGACTTCAAAATCGAAAGAATTCAAAAGAATTCAGTCCAGGAAAAATCAAGGAGATCAAAAAAACAAAATAATGAAAAGCGAAAAGGATTGCAAAAAAGGAAAACCCCTCGATAAAGAACAAGTCGTGTGACCACAGGCGCCAAAAGCATAAAAAGGGTGACTGCCACTCAAAAAAAAACTCGTGGGTCCATTAACCATCGCTCCTCACAAAAAAATACCTTTTGGTAGGGGAGCGCTCATGCCGGATTAACTGAACGTATGACCGAAGGAAATCATGGAGAATGGGTGGGTACATACAAACTTTGAGCCATAAATCCCTTTTTCTAAAAACCGTGAACCAAGCCGCGTTACAACCCTCAAAAGTCCTAATTGAAGCAGGGTTATTCTGAAGGCGTACTTCAACGAGATAGCGTTCCTGACTCCTATGAGTTGTGCTAATAAGATTTTTGTTGGTATTGCATGTGTGTATTGTTTTCCATTCAAAAATTAATGTCGCATCCCAGCTAGTGATTCGTTCAGAAGGCTTGGTGACGCATTTTCAATAAAACTTCAAGGTTAACATGTGTGTTGCATTAGAATTGTCATTCTCATAATAAACAGTTTCTGCTTGCATGTGCTTAAGCATCAGGAGAGCTTACACAATGAACGTCAGTTGAGAAGCTTGATCACGCTGAGTTGAGATGGTGAAAATCCCCGAAGGACAGTCATTCAAGGGGCATGTAGCCAAAAGACTGAGTGCAACCTGGGTGTTCCCGGTGAGTGGTGATAAGATATAGCCAATCTGGAGCAGTTACATTGAAAACTCTCCCTAAAGCAGTCAAACAGGGGCAATCACATTGAAATTTGGAAAATCTCTCGAAGACCAATCGGTCAGAGGCAAATTCACTTCAAGGCCCATATTGGTGCAGGCCACCTCTAAAGCATGAAAAGTTATCCACTCCCGAAGACGGTTAATTGAAAGCACCTCTTCAATGTTCAGAATACTGGGGTAGAGTATTTCAGGTTATTACGAATCCTCTCGAGGTAATTTACTTCAAGGATTATGAAGTCTGGGGCAGTTATGTTGAGATCTGATAAATTTCTAAGAGTTTGAAGACCTTGGGGCATGTGAGAGCTAGGTTTTCTGCAAAATCCTCTTGAGATGATTTCTTCCATTAGACCTGGCGGTCTGGGGCAAGTGGAATGTTCAAAGTGCCGTTTATGACCATAGAGACAGGTCAGGTTGGGTGGCAAGATTGTCCCTCCCCAGTAGAGCTACTCTCCCCAGCACTAAAAGTTCATCATCCTCAGCTCCCCAGCATGAGTACAGAGGACTATGTCCCCAGCCGAAGTCATGGTTGGTTTATTACTCCCCAGCAAGCAGTCAGAAGTGGATTGCTCCAAGTTGGATGTTGGGGTGTCTCCAGCAGAAGACGTATTGGATGTCTCTGGTAAAGACTTTATCTTCCCCACAGAGTCTGGTACTCGCTTTCCTCAGCAGGTCAGGAAGTGTAATTCCGTCAGTAACGACATGCTCTAATCCCCAGCGAAGGGAGGTTCTCTTTGGGTTTCATCTTCATCAGAGGTTGTTAATCAGGAAAGTTGTTCAGTGTGATCTTCCTCAGCAGGGTTTATGACTCGGGAGACAATTCAGTTTGTCATCCCTGGTGGAGTTGCCTTCGTTTTCAACGTTTATTTCACTGAAGCGCCTTTCTTGCATCGCATAGTATTTTTGCATTGCATCCTCCAAACGCGTAGCATTTCCATTTCGTATGGAGCATTGGGCCATAGAAAAATTCAAGCATATGCATTCGAAGCATAAGCCAGGTTTGATACTTTCTTTGCCAGTTCTCTTCCTCAGCAGAGATGGCATAACGCAGAAGATTTTATTTTATCCCCGGTGAGATCTCCGAGGGATGTGTTCATCTTACCTGTGCTCCCCGGCAAAGTCTTCTGTTTAGACTTCTCCTTTGATTTTACCTCTTGCCAACCCCTTTTCGGTTCACGACCGTATCTTTGTTAGGAATCCGCCTTCGATCGGCCAACCCTTTTGAAATCCAGTTCTTGCCTGGTAAGCAGTTCTAGCTTGACAGTCAGTTCTCGTCTGACCTATTTTTGTGAAACCCAGTTCTCGCCTGGTAGTCAGTTCTCACCTGACATCTCTTTGGTAAACCCAGTTCTCGCCTGGTAGGCAGTTCTCGTCTGACCTATTTTTGTGAAACCCAGTTCTCGCCTGACCTCTCTTTGGTAAACCCAGTTCTCGCCTGGTAGTCAGTTCTCGCCTGACCTCTCTTTGGTAAACCCAGTTCTCGCCTGACCTCTCTACGGTAAACCCAGTTCTCGCATGGTAGTCAATTATCGTATGACCCATTTTTGTTGAGTCCAGCTCTCCTCTGGTAATCAGTCCTCGTTTGGCATTTAGTTCTCGTCTGACTTGTCTTATTCGAATCCAGTTCTCGTATGAACAAGTTGTTTTCAGAGTATTAGTTCTTGCCTGGTAGTCAATTCTCGCCTGACCTGCCTTTGTAAGTCCAATCCCGGACAGGGCTCCAATTACTGTTTATTTTCCAACAGTCTGAAAATTTCTGGGTTCTTTTGGTATTCAATCTCCGTGTACCTTGAATGTCTGAAAGTCATTGCTATCATCCTTTCAGGTCCAAGTCGATTGAATAGGGGCAGCTGTAGCACCCCAAAATTTTCGTTTCTGTTTCTAACACTAACTGGCTTATGTTTCATTTCATTTTACATCATCAGTTGTGCATATCATTGGTTCTTAGCATGGGATCAAGGTATCTAGGTCAACTCAAGGGAAGAAGATGTTTTCCAGAGGTTCAAACAAAAGATCATGTGTATTGTCCAAGAGATAAGGAGGAGAGAAAGGTTCTTGATGTCATCAATACTCAAGCCACAAAGAAGCCTTGGACCTCAGGGCATCCTAATGTGTATATCCCCTCATCACAGGATTGTAATTGGCAAGAGATTTTAAGTGAATCACATCCTTCTAGCCTGATTTCTCAAATTAGGGTTTTTTGAGATTCTTGAGTCCAAACCTCCAATGGGCAAGATTTTTGAGTTTTTATCATCATCAAGTGGCATATCTCATCATTGTTTAAGAAGATGCACATCATATTCAGAGGAATTTGGATTTTGAGCATGGGTCGATTTCTCCTAAACCATGGGTGCCAAAATTAGGGTTTGCCATAAAATCAGTTTATTTCTGATTTTTTGGGCAAGACTTGATTCCATGGTATTCCTCATGTCCCCAAGTGTCTAGGAACGGAGAATTATCCGTCAATTTGGTTCAGAGGGGTTTCATTTGTTCAAAAGATTCAAAATCAGGAAAATTGGGATAAAGTCAACTGTGTAATGAAAAAGTCAACTCCTGACTTTTTGAGGTCAACATGATTATTTTCAAGGCAAATATGATTAATGGATGAGATTTGGTCAAGGAATGTTCAAGGAATTTCCAAAAATCAAGAAATTGAGAACTTGCCATTTTTGGAATAAAACTAGGTTTTAAAAGTTGCTATTTTGGGAAAGTTTTCTACCGTTTTCAAAGCCAATTTTCACCATGATCAAGGCTTCATTTGCAAATTTTTTCCATATGAAAGTTGTAGTTTAAAACATTCCCTTCAAAATGGCCACAAGAACCATGCCATTTGGATCATTTTTCATTGAGTTATGAGTGAACAAAGTGAGGCAATTTTCACCATTTTTGACCTTTTGCAAGGGTGTGCAATAGATTTGCATTGTTGTGCAATCGATTGCACTGTGACGGATTTGCCCAAAACCTTATTTTTTTCAGCACTATATCAACTTCCAATGCACCACATTCACTTGGGATCAATGTTATATCAGTAGAAGGATCTAGAGGGCTGCATAATTTGATTTCATTTCCATCCAATTTCCACTCTAATTCCACACTCCCTTTCCTAGTTCATTTTCCACTTTCCATTCCACTCTCTAAACCTCATTCCAAACCCAAACTTAATTCCTAACCTAGCCTATATTTAAATCAATTCATTTCAAACCTCGCCAACTTTTGATCAGTTTTCACTCTCAATTTTCAGAATTTTCTCAATTCTCTCTCACATTTTCACTCTCAACTTCCATTTTCAACCACACTCAAAGCTCTTCCATAGAGATTAACAAGTTCTTCATTGGAACTTGTTAATTCTTGAGTTAAAGCCTCTCATTATCATTCCATTACTTGATTTCAGTGGTGATTTTCGTTTGGATCTAGATCTGGAATTTCAGAAGTGCTTATTGGAAGTGATTTTGAAGTATTGTTAGCGTATTGCTTGGATTTTCAACTTTTGCTTGCAAGGAGCTCATAGATCTTGGAATTTCTTGCTTGGATTCATCAAATTCTGTTTGCAACACTTACCAAGGCAAATCTCAGCTTTGTAGGTTGGTTTTTCTTAGATCTATGCTTGATTTGGCTTAATTTCAGCTTATGCAATGTAGATCCATGGTTTTCAATGTGATTTGATCCATTTGCTTGATTTAATTCGTGATCTTGTTGTTTGATTGATGAAGTGTGTGTTTGATTACTGATATTTGATATGGATTTTCATGTGTGTTTGATTACATGATCATTTGGATGTTTGAATATGTGATTGGTGTTGGAAAAGTGATTATGAGAAGTGATTTTTGCAGGTCTGCTACTGTGCAATCGATTTGCATCCTAGTGCAATTGATTGAACCTGTGTTTTTTCACTAGAAATTGCATTATATAACTGTGTAATCGATTTGCACCCTGTTGCAATCGGTTTGCACCTGTAACTTTTGTGTTTTTGGCTTGTTTAGAAGCATGTATTGATACCTATTCCACCCCTAACCTTCATGGCTTTGTATGATGCATATTTGTGGAATTTTCTAGGGTTGTTTAACCTTTAGTTGCTGGATGTATGTGAATCTTCGATGCACGATTTTCTGATTATTGATTTGTTTGCACTCTTGAAGCATGTTCATGATGCATATTCGTTCATGTGTGAATAATAACTTGTTGAACTTGTGTAATCTCATGGATTGATATGATGCTGATTTGTGGATCATTCTTGAGCTGTTTTACCTCACATGTTGGTTTGTAAGCGATTCTTCGCCACGTGACTTTTGTTTTCGTTGGTGAATATCCATGATTGTGTTGTTTCTTTCTTGATGTGATGAATATGTTGCACACATTTGAATCATGTTGATTGTTGATTAATGTTTGACTTGCTGAACTTGTGATGCATGATTGTTGCTGGTGTCCTATTTTCGCTTATGCATGATGTTTTGGTGAATGATTAAGTTGTGCAACTTTGTTAAGCATACTTGTTCTTAAATTGTTAACATGATCATTGTTATTCATTCTTGATGCTTGCAACCTTTATGCTTGGTTTGCTTTGCTATGCGTGTTCATTTGGAATCATTGCTTGCATGGGTATTTGTTTGGATGCTTTGCATGCTGCCCTATTTTTTACAGCTGTTGTTCTGAATTGTTTAACATGATGTCAATTGTATACCTTTGCTGCCTGTTGCTTTTTACACCTGTTTTGTGCTGGAAACTTGAGCTGTTGAATGCTGTTTGGTGTATGTGCTGGATTTTACTACTGTGCAGGTGCTGGAGCGCTGTTGTAGCCGCTGTTTTTGGTTTATTTCTTTGGTTTTTGCCTTGCTTTTGCTTGTTCCCTTAGGACTTCCTAGTCCAACTTAATCTTTGATTAAGCTTGGAATAGGATAGACATTAGAATTCAAACCATGCATGCTAACATTAGGTAGAATCTTCCCTTCTTACCTCAACCTTAGGGCCATCTTTGCATGACAACATTAGGATAGAATTCCCGCAGTGTTTTCTTTTTTCCTTTGAGTCTTCTCTTCTCATCTTTTAACAATTCTAAAACACTTAATAAGGATAACGTGTATTGTACATGAGCCTTAAGCATGGGAAATGAGGAATGAGGGGTTTCCTTTCATTTTTCTAGAGTGTTTAGCGGACGTCCCATCTTGGGACGATTTGCGACGCATTCGTTCCTATGTCATATACTTGGGTGCAATACAAGTTTCGAACTAACCTCAATTCACTTCTGTCTAAAAAATACAAAAACAAATTCAAATCTTTTTTCATCCTTCGGGATTGTTGGGTTTCAAATTATTTTCAGAAAAGAGCACGTTACTTCCGTTCAGTCGCAAACAGACATCGACCCTAACTGTCGGACGCGAACTTAACGTCGCTCATAAAAAACACAAAGACCTTGTAGGTCGAACTACGTCGAATCTGATTCTTCGTTCGTCCACGAAGATACGTAGGCATAGGGTTGCGATAATCCTTGCGAGTCCGTTTTCGTTTTTCCCTTTCCCGTTTCTGTTTAGCAGTAGGCTTTAGATAACTCACCCTTTGATTAGACAACAAGCGTGGATCCCATCGAGTACGATGGACGCGTGGGGGTGCTAATACCTTCCCCTCGTATAACCGACTTTCGAACCCGGACTATGGTTGCGATGACCATGTCTTTCCCTTTCTTCTAGGTTTTCTTCGATCGATTCCTTTCCCTGCATTGGGATAAATAACGTTTGGTGGCGACTCTTCTGTTCTGTTTTCGCCGGTTGTTTTTCACAAATGCGACACACACAACAACAAACGGTTACTCATTAAATTTCTGCTTTAAAACATATGCAAATATGGAAAAAGTTGGACATAAAAACCCTTACCAAAACATTCTTGCTTGAAATGAATCCAAACCAAACTTCCTTTTCCAAAGAGTTACCAGGAATTTCTTCAGCTACCATATCAGAACTACAAACATATAATGACAATTTTCACATTAATCATTTATTGATTTTTCTGAACAACACAAATCATTTGCCATCCAAACTAAAACATAAACAACACAGGATTTATTAAATAATTTCATTGCATGCATGGAAAATATATGACACTTTTATTCAAAAACTACCCAACTACATACAGACTTTTATTTTTTTCCATTAACCACAAAAAAATCTATCTAAACTGTAAAAACATCGTACCCGGATGCATTAATTATTCGACAGTGGCCAGCCATTGCTGTTGATTTCTCTTTAAATCTTTCACGATCGCGAGATGACGAACCTTTTTGGGAACTGGAAGGAGGAACTGGAACAACACACTTTTATGTGGGAAGTTGAAGAACATTTGCCTTTTCAAATTCTGATTAATGTTTCTCAAAATTAATAATATTTAATTGCACAACTATTATATTAGGGTTAGGGTTAGGGTTATGATTAGGTTTAGGGTTATGGTTTTATTATCTCTTGTAAAACACATTTTTCCCAATTAAAATGAACTTTTAAACACATCATCTATATTTATGGGTTTTCATTAAGTTTTTTTATATTAAAACACATCTTCCATATATTCATTATTTGACACATAGATGAGTATCAATTCATTAGACACATAGTTGAGTATCATCTGTTCATTTGACACATAATCATCTGTTATTTGACACATAGTTGAGTATCATCTGTTATTTGACACATAGTTGAGTATCATCTGTTCATTTGACACATAGTTGAGTATCATCTGTTATTTGACACATAGTTGAGTATCACCTGTTCATTTGAAACATAGTTAAGTATCATCTGTTAATCGACACATAGTTGAGTATCATCTATTATTTGACACATAGTTGGGTATCATCTATTAATTGGACACATAGTTTAGTATCATCTATTTATTAGACACATAGTTGAGTATCATCTATTCATTTGACACATAGTTGAGTATCATCTGTTCACTTGACACATAGTTGAGTATCATCTGTTACTTGACACATAGTTGAGTATCATCTGTTATTTGACACATAGTTGAGTATCATCTGTTCATTTGACACATAGTTGAGTATCATCTGTTATTTGACACATAGTTGAGTATCATCTGTTATTTGACACATAGTTGAATATCATATATTTATTTGACACATAGTTAAGTATCATCTGTTATTTGACACATAGTTGGGTATCATCTGTTATTTGACACATAGTTGAGTATCAACTACTATTTGACACATAATTGAGTATCATCTGTTATTTGACACATAGTTGAGTATCATCTATTCATTTGACACATAGTTGAGTATTATCTGTTATTTGACACATAGTTGAGTATCATCTGTTATTTGACACATAGCTTAGTATCATCTTTTCATTTGACACATAGTTGAGTATCATCTGTTCATTTGACAGATAGTTGAGTATCACCTGTTCATAGGACACATAGTTGAGTATCATCTGTTATTTGACACATAGTTGAGTATCACCTGTTATTCGACACATAGTTGAGTATCATCTGTTATTTGACACATAGTTGAGTATCATCTGTTCATTTGACACATAGTAGAGTATCATCTGTTATTTGACACATAGTTGAGTATCATCTGTTCATTTGACACATAGTTGAGTATCATCAATTATTTGACACATAGTTGAGTATCATATGTTATTTGACACATAGTTGAGTATCATCTGTTCATTTGACACATAGTTTAGTATCATCTATTCATTGGACACATAGTTTAGTATCATCTATTATTTGACACGTAGTTAAGTATCACCTGTTATTTGATAAATAGTTGAGTATCATCTGTTATTTGACACATAGTTGAGTATCATCTATTCATTTGACATATAGTTGAGTATCATCTGTTATTTGAGACATAGTTGAGTATCATTTGTTATTTGACACATAGTTGAGTATCATCTGTTATTTGAAATAGTTGAGTATCATCTATTATTTGACACATAGTTGAGTATCATCTGCTCATTTGAGACATAGTAGAGTATCATCTGTTATTTGACAAATAGTGAAGTATCATCTGTTCATTTTACACATAGTTGAGTATCATCCGTTATTTGACACATAGTTGAGTATCATATATTATTTGACACATAGTTGAGTATCATCTATTCATTTGACACATAGTTGAGTATCATCTGTTATTTGATGCATAGTTGAGTATCATCTATTATTTGAAATATAGATGATACTCATTTATTATTTGACACATAGTTGAGTATCATCTATTCATTTGACACATAGTTGAGTATCATCTGTTATTTGACACATAGTTGAGTATCATCTGTTATTTGACACATAGTTGAGTATTATCTGTTCATTTGACACATAGTTTAGTATCATCTATTCATAGTTGAGTATCATCTGTTCATTTAACACATAGTTGAGTATTGTCTATTCATTTGACACATAGTTGAGTATCATCTATTATTTGACACATAGTTGAGTATCATCTGTTATTTGACACATAGTTTAGTATCATCTGTTCATTTGAAACATAGTTGAGTATCATCTGTAATTTGACACATAGTTGAATATCATTTGTTCATTTGACACATAGTAGAGTATCATCTATTATTTGACACATAGTTGAGTCTCATCTGTTCATTTGACACATAGTTGAGCATCATCTGTTATTTGACACATAGTTGAGTATCATATGTTATTTGACACATAGTTTAGTATCATCTGTTCATTTGACGCGTAGATTAATATCATCTATTCATTGGACACATAGATGAGTATCATCTGTTATTTGACACTTAGTTGAGTATCATCTGTTATTTGACACATAGTTGAGTATCATCTGTTATTTGACACATAGTTGAGTATCATCTGTTCATTTGACACATAGTTGAGTATCATCTGTTATTTGAGACATAGTTGAGTATCATTTGTTATTTGACACATAGTTGAGTATCATCTGTTATTTGACATATAGTTGAGTATCGTCTATTATTTGACACATAGTTGAGTATCATCTGCTCATTTGAGACATTGTAGAGTATCATTTGTTATTTGAAACAAAGTTAAGTATCATCTGTTCATTTTACACATAGTTGAGTATCATCTGTTATTTAACACATAGTTGAGTATCATCTGTTATTTGACAGATAGTTTAGTATCATCTATTCATTAGACACATAGTTTAATATCATTTATTCATTGGACACATAGTTGAGTATCATCTGTTTATTTGACACATAGTTGAGTATCATCTGTTCATTTGACACACAGTTGAGTATCATCTGTTATTTGACACCTAGTTGAGTATCATCTGTTATTTGACACATAGTTGAGTATCATCTGTTCATTTTACACATAGTTGAGTATCATCTGTTATTTGACACATAGTTGAGTATCATCTGTTATTTGACGCATAGTTAAGTACCATCTGTTTATTAGACACATAGTCGAGTATCATCTGTTCATTTGACAGATAGTTGAATACCATCTGTTATTTTACAATATAGCTGAGTATCATCTGTTCATTAGACACATAGTTGATACTCATCTATTATTTGACACATAGTTGAGTATCATCTGTTCATTTGACACATAGTTGTGTATCATCTGTTATTTGACACATAGTTGAGTATCATCTGTTATTTGACACATAGTTAAGTATCATCTGTTCAATTAACACATAGTTGAGCATCATTTGTTAATTGACACATAGTTGAGTATCATTTATTATTTTACATATAGTTGATACTCATATGTTATTTGACACATAGTTTGGTATCATCTATTCATTTGACACATAGTTTAGTATCATCTATTCATTGGATACATAGTTGAGTATCATCTGTTCATTTGACACATAATTGAGTATCATCTGCTCATTTGACACATAGTTGAGTATCATCTGTCATTTGACACATAGTTGAGTATCATCTGTTATTTGACACATAGTTGAGTATCATCTGTTCATTCGACACATAGTTGAGTATCATCTGTTATTTGATGCATAGTTGAGTATCATCTATTATTTGACATATAGTTGATACTCATCTATTATTTGACACATAGTTGAGTATCATCTAATCATTTGACACATAGTTGAGTATCATATATTATTTGACACATGGTTGAGTATCATCTGTTATTTGATACATAGTTGAGTATCATCTGTTATTTGAGACATAGTTGATTATCATTTGTTATTTGACTCATAGTTGAGTATCATCTGTTATTTGACACATAGTTGAGTATCATCTATTATTTGACACATAGTTGCGTATCATCTGTTCATTTGACACATAGTTGAGTATCACCTATTCATAGGATACATAGTTGAGTATCATCTGTTATTTGACACATAGTTGAGTATCTTCTATTATTTGACACATAGTTGAGTATCATCTATTCATAGTTGAGTATCATCTGTTCATTTGACACATAGTTTAGTATCATCTGTTAATTTGACACATAGTTGAGTTTCATCTGTTATTTGACACATAGTTGAGTATCATCTGTTATTTGACACATAGTTGAGTATCATCTATTCATTTGACACATAGTTGAGTATCTCCTGTTCATAGGACACATAGTTGAGTATCATCTATTATTTGACACATAGTTGAGTATCACCTGTTATTCGACACATAGTTGAGTATCATCTGTTATTTGACACATAGTTGAGTATCATCTGTTCATTTGACACATAGTAGAGTATCATTTGTTATTTGACACATAGTTGAGTATGATCTGTTCATTTGACACATAGATGAGTATCATCTATTATTTAACACATAGTTGAGTATCATATGTTATTTGACACATAGTTGAATATCATCTGTTCATTTGACACATAGTTT
This sequence comes from Lathyrus tuberosus, assembly GCA_022829125.1. Classification (NCBI taxonomy): domain Eukaryota; kingdom Viridiplantae; phylum Streptophyta; class Magnoliopsida; order Fabales; family Fabaceae; genus Lathyrus; species Lathyrus tuberosus. The sequence continues at coordinate 5,528,214 of JALAZF010000278.1, read as the reverse complement.
AGTATCATCTATTCATTGGACACATAGTTGAGTATCATCTGTTATTTGACACGTAGTTAAGTATCACCTGTTATTTGATAAATAGTTGAGTATCATCTGTTATTTGACACATAGTTGAGTATCATCTGTTCATTTGACACATAGTAGAGTATCATCTATTATTTGAGACATAGTTGAGTATCATTTGTTATTTGACACATAGTTGAGTATCATCTGTTATTTGAAATAGTTGAGTATCATCTATTATTTGACACATAGTTGAGTATCATCTGCTCATTTAACACATAGTTGAGTATCATCTGTTATTTGACACATTGTTGAGTATCTAATGAATAGATGATACTAAACTATCTGTCAAATAACAGATGATACTCAACTATGTGTCAAATAACAGATGATACTCAACTATGTGTAAAATGAACAGATGATACTTAACTATGTCTCCAATGAACATATAATACTCAACTATGTGTCAAATAATAGATGATACTCAACTATGTGTCAAATAACAGATGATACTCAACTATGTGTCAAATGAACAGATAATACTCAACTATGTGTAAAATGAACAGATAATACTTAACTATTTTTCAAATAACAGATGATAATCTACTATGTCTCAAATGAGCAGATGATACTCAACTATGTGTCAAATAATAGATGATACTCTACTATTTCAAATAACAGATGATACTCAACTATGTATCAAATAACAAATGATACTCAACAATGTCTCAAATAACATATGATACTCAACTATGTGTCAAATAACAGATAATACTCAACTATGTGTCAAATGAACAGATGATACTCAACTATGTGTCAAATAACAGATAATACTCAACTATGTGTCAAATGAAAAGATGATACTCAACTATGTGTCAAATAACACATAGTTGAGTATCATCTGTTCATTTGACACATAGTTGAGTATCATCTGTTCATTTGACACATAGTTGAGTATCATCTGTTATTTGACACCTAGTTGAGTATCATCTGTTATTTGACACATAGTTGAGTATCATCTGTTCATTTGACACATAGTTGAGTATCATCTGTTATTTGACACATTGTTGAGTATCATCTGTTATTTGACACTTAGTTAAGTACCATCTGTTTATTTGACACATAGTTGAGTATCATCCGTTCATTTGACACATAGTTAAGTATCATATGTTATTTGACACATAGTTAGGTATCATCTATTCATTTGACATTAGTTGATACTCATCTATTATTTGACACATAGTTGAGTATCATTTGTTATTTGACACATAGTTGAGTATCATCTATTATTTGACACGTAGTTGAGTATCATCTGTTATATGACACACAGTTGAGTATCATCTGTTATTTGACACATATTTGAGTATCATCTGTTTATTTGACACATAGTAGAGTATCATCTGTTATTTGACACATAGTTGAGTATCATCTGTTCATTTGACACATAGTTGAGTATTATCTGTTATTTAACACATAGTTGAGTATCATCTGTTCATTTGACACATAGTTGAGTATTATCTGTTATTTGACACATAGTTGAGTATCATCTGTTATTTCAGACATAGTTGAGTATCATTTGTTATTTGACACATAGTTGAGTATCATCTGTTATTTGAAATAGTTTAGTATCATCTATAATTTGACACATAGATGAGTATCATATGCTCATTTGAGACATAGTAGAGTATCATCTATTATTTGACAAATAGTTAAGTATCATCTGTTCATTTTACACATAGTTGAGTATTATCTGTTCATTTGTCACATAGTAGAGTATTATCTGTTATTTGACACATAGTTGAGTATCATCTATTATTTGACACATAGTTGAGTATTATCTGTTCATTTGACACATAGTTAAGTATCATCTGTTCATTTTACACATAGTTGAGTATCATCTGTTATTTGACACATAGTTGAGTATCATCTGTTATTTGACAGATAGTTTAGTATCATCTATTCATTAGACACATAGTTTAATATCATCTATTCATTGGACACATAGTTGAGTATCATCTGTTCATTTGACACATAGTTAGGTATCATCTGTTTATTTGACACATAGTTGAGTATCATCTGTTATTTGACACCTAGTTGAGTATCATCTGTTATTTAACACATAGTCGAATATCATCTGTTCATTTTACACATAGTTGAGTATCATCTGTTATTTGACACATAGTTGAGTATCATCTGTTATTTGACACATAGTTAAGTATCATCTGTTTATTAGACGCATAGTTGAGTATCATCTGTTCATTTGACAGATAGTTGAATACCATCTGTTATTTTACACATAGTTGAGTATCATCTGTTCATTAGACATATAGTTGATACTCATCTATTATTTGACGCATAGTTGAGTATCATCTGTTATTTGACACATAGTTGAGTATCATCTGTTCAATTAACACATAGTTGAGCATAATCTGTTAATTGACACATAGTTGAGTATCTTTTATTATTTTACATATAGTTGATACTCATATGTTATTTGACACATAGTTTAGTATCATCTATTCATTTGACACATAGTTTAGTATCATTTATTCATTAGATACATAGTTGAGTATCATCTGTTCATTTGACACATAGTTGAGTATCATCTGCTCATTTGACACATAGTTGAGTATCATCTGTCATTTGACACATAGTTGAGTATCATCTGTTATTTGACACATAGTTGAGTATCATCTGTTCATTTGACACATAGTTGAGTATCATATGTTATTTGACATATAGTTGAGTATCATCTATTATTTGACACATAGTTGAGTATCATTTGTTATTTGACAGATAGTTGAGTATCAGCTGTTCATTGGACACATAGTTGAGTATCATATATTATTTGACACATGGTTGAGTATCATCTGTTATTTGACACATAGTTGAGTATCATCTGTTATTTGACACATAGTTGAGTATCATCTGTTATTTGACACATAGTTGAGTATCATCTGTTATTTGACACATAGTTGAGTATCATCTTTTCATTTGACACATAGTAGAGTATCATTTGTTATTTGACACATAGTTGAGTATCATCTGTTCATTTGACACATAGTTGAGTATCATCTATTATTTGACACATAGTTGAGTATCATATGTTATTTGACACATAGTTGAGTATCATCTGTTCATTTGACACATAGTTTAGTATCATCTATTTATTGGACACATAGTTGAGTATCATCTGTTATTTGACACGTAGTTAAGTATCACCTGTTATTTGATAAATAGTTGAGTATCATCTGTTATTTGACACATAGTTGAATATCATCTGTTCATTTGACACATAGTAGAGTATCATCTATTATTTGAGACATAGTTGAGTATCATTTGTTATTTGACACATAGTTGAGTATCATCTGTTATTTGAAATAGTTGAGTATCATCTATTATTTGACACATAGTTGAGTATCATCTGCTCATTTGACACATAGTTGAGTATCATCTGTTATTTGACACATTGTTGAGTGTCTAATGAATAGATGATACTAAACTATCTGTCAAATAACAGATGATACTCAACTATATGTCAAATAACAGATGATACTCAACTATGTGTAAAATGAACAGATGATACTTAACTATGTGTCCAATGAACAGATAATACTCAACTATGTGTCAAATAATAGATGATACTCAACTATGTGTCAAATAACAGATGATACTCAACTATGTGTCAAATGAACAGATAATACTCAACTATGTGTAAAATGAACGGATAATACTTAACTATTTGTCAAATAACAGATGATAATCTACTATGTCTCAAATGAGCAGATGATACTCAACTATGTGTCAAATAATAGATGATACTCAACGATTTCAAATAACAGATGATACTCAACTATGTGTCAAATAACAAATGATACTCAACAATGTCTCAAATAACAGATGATACTCAACTATGTGTCAAATAACAGATAATACTCAACTATTTGTCAAATGAACAGATGATACTCAACTATGTGTCAAATAACAGATAATACTCAACTATGTGTCAAATGAACAGATGATACTCAACTATGTGTCAAATAACACATAGTTAAGTATCATCTGTTCATTTGACACATAGTTGAGTATCATCTGTTCATTTGACCCATAGTTAAGTATCATCTGTTATTTGACACCTAGTTGAGTATCATCTGTTATTTGACACATAGTTGAGTATCATCTGTTCATTTGACACATAGTTGAGTATCATCTGTTATTTGACACATTATTGAGTATCATCTGTTATTTGACACATAGTTAAGTACCATCTGTTTATTTGACACATAGTTGAGTATCATCTGTTCATTTGACACATAGTTGAGTATCATCTGTTATTTGACACATAATTGGGTATCATCTATTCATTTGACATTAGTTGATACTCATCTATTATTTGACACATAGTTGAGTATCATCTGTTATTTGACACATAGTTCAGTATCATCTATTATTTGACACACAGTTGAGTATCATCTGTTATTTGACACATATTTGAGTATCATCTATTTATTTGACACATAGTAGAGTATCATCTGTTATTTGACACATAGTTGAGTATCATCTGTTCATTGGACACATAGTTGAGTATTATCTGTTATTTGACACATAGTTGAGTATCATCTGTTCTTTGACACATAGTTGAGTATTATCTGTTATTTGACACATAGTTGAGTATCATCTGTTATTTCAGACATAGTTGAGTATCATTTGTTATTTGACACATAGTTGAGTATCATCTGTTATTTGAAATAGTTGAGTATCATCTATAAATTGACACATAGATGAGTATCATCTGCTCATTTGAGACATAGTAGAGTATCATCTGTTATTTGACAAATAGTTAAGTATCATCTGTTCATTTTACACATAGTTGAGTATTATCTGTTCATTTGTCACATAGTAGAGCATTATCTGTTATATGACACATAGTTAAGTATCCTCTATTATTTGACACATAGTTGAGTATTATCTGTTCATTTGACACATAGTTAAGTATCATCTGTTCATTTTACACATAGTTGAGTATCATCTGTTATTTGACACATAGTTGAGTATCATCTGTTATTTGACAGATAGTTTAGTATCATCTATTCATTAGACACATAGTTTAATATCATATATTCATTGGACACATAGTTGAGTATCATCTGTTCATTTGACACATAGTTGAGTATCATCTGTTCATTTGACACATAGTTGAGTATCATCTGTTATTTGCCACATAGTCGAGTATCATCTGTTCATTTTACACATAGTTGAGTATCATCTGTTATTTGACACATAGTTGAGTATCATCTGTTATTTGACACATAGTTAAGTACCATCTATTTATTAGACACATAGTTGAGTATCATCTGTTTATTTGACAGATAGTTGAATACCATCTGTTATTTTACACATAGTTGAGTATCATCTGTTCATTAGACATATAGTTGATACTCATCTATTATTTGACACATAGTTGAGTATCATCTGTTATTTGACACAAAATTGAGTATCATCTGTTCAATTAACATATAGTTGAGCATAATCTGTTAATTGACACATAGTTGAGTATCTTTTATTATTTTACATATAGTTGATACTCATATGTTATTTGACACATAGTTTAGTATCATTTATTCATTTGACACATAGTTTAGTATCATTTATTCATTGGATACATAGTTGAGTATCATCTGTTCATTTGACACATAGTTGAGTATCATCTGCTCATTTGACACATAGTTGAGTATCATCTGTCATTTGACACATAGTTGAGTATCATCTGTTATTTGACACATAGTTGAGTATCATCTGTTCATTTGACACATAGTTGAGTATCATCTGTTATTTGACATATAGTTGAGTATCATCTATTATTTGACACATAGTTGAGTATCATTTGTTATTTGACACATAGTTGAGTATCAGCTGTTCATTTGACACATAGTTGAGTATCATATATTATTCGACACATGGTTGAGTATCATCTGTTATTTGACACATAGTTGAGTATCATCTGTTATTTGACACATAGTTAATTATCATCTGTTATTTGACACATAGTTGATTATCATCTGTTATTTGATACATAATTGAGTATCATCTGTTATTTGACACATAGTTGAGTATCATCTGTTCATTTGACACATAGTTGAGTATCACCTGTTCATAGGACACATAGTTGAGTATCATCTCTCATTTGACATATAGTTGAGTATCATCTATTATTTGACACATAATTGAGTATCATCTATTATTTGACACATAGTTGAGTATCATCTGTTCATTTAACACATAGTTTAGTATCATCTATTCATAGTTGAGTATCATCTGTTCATTTGACACATAGTTTAGTATCATCTGTTCATTTGACACATAGTTGAGTTTCATCTGTTATTTGACACATAGTTGAGTATCATCTGTTATTTGACATATAGTTTAGTATCATCTATTCATTTGACACATAGTTGAGTATCATCTGTTCATTTGACACATAGTTGAGTATCACCTGTTCATAGGACACATAGTTGAGTATCATCTGTTATTTGACACATAATTGAGTATCACCTGTTATTCGACACATAGTTGAGTATCATCTGTTATTTCACACATAGTTGAGTATCATCTGTTCATTTGACACATAGTAGAGTATCATTTGTTATTTGACACATAGTTGAGTATCATCTGTTCTTTTGACACATAGTTGAGTATCATATGTTATTTGACACATAGTTGAGTATCATCTGTTCATTTGACACATAGTTTAGTATCATCTATTCATTGGACACATAGTTGAGTATCATCTGTTATTTGACACGTAGTTAAGTATCATCTGTTATTTGATAAATAGTTGAGTATCATCTGTTATTTGACACATAGTTGAGTATCATCTGTTCATTTGACACATAGTAGAGTATCATCTGTTATTTGAGACATAGTTGAGTATCATTTGTTACTTGACACATAGTTGAGTATCATCTGTTATTTCAAATAGTTGAGTATCATCTATTATTTGACACATAGTTGAGTATCATCTGCTCAATTGAGACATAGTAGAGTATCATCTGTTATTTGACAAATAGTTAAGTATCATCTGTTCGTTTTACACATAGTTGAGTATCATCTGTTATTTGACACATAGTTGAGTATCATCTGTTATTTGCCAGATAGTTGAGTATCATCTATTCATTAGACACATAGTTTAGTATCATCTATTCATTGGACACATAGTTGAGTATCATCTGTTCATTTGACACATAGTTGAGTATCATCTGTTCATTTGACACATAGTTGAGTATCATCTGTTATTTGACACCTAGTTGAGTATCATATATTATTTGACACATAGTTGAGTATCATCTGTTCATTTGACACATAGTTGAGTATCATCTGTTATTTGACACATTGTTGAGTATCATCTGTTATTTGACACATAGTTAAGTACCATCAATTTATTTGACACATAGTTGAGTATCATCTGTTCATTTGACAGATAGTTGAGTATCATCTGTTATTTTACACATAGCTGAGTATCATCTGTTCATTAGACATATAGATGATACTCCTCTATTATTTGACACATAGTTGAGTATCATCTGTTATTTGACACATATTTAAGTATCATATATTATTTGACACATAGTTGAGTATCATCTATTATTTGACACACAGTTGAGTATCATCTATTATTTGACACATATTTGAGTATCATCTGCTCATTTGACACATAGTAGAGTATCATCTGTTATTTGACACATAGTTGAGTATCATCTGTTCATTTGACACATAGTTGAGAATTATCTGTTATTTGACACATAGTTGGGTATCATCTGTTATTTGGCACATAGTTGGGTATCATCTATTAATTGGACACATAGTTTAGTATCATCTATTCATTAGCCACATAGTTGAGTATCATCTATTCATTTGACACATGGTTGAGTATCATCTGTTCATTTGACACATAGTTGAGTATCATCTGTTACTTGACACATAGTTGAGTATCATCTGTTATTTGACACATAGTTGAATATCATATGTTTATTTGACACATAGTTAAGTATCATCTGTTATTTGACACATAGTTGGGTATCATCTTTTATTTGACACATAGTCGAGTATCAACTACAATTTGACACATAGTTGAGTATCTTCTGTTATTTGACACATAGTTGAGTACCATCTGTTCATTTGGCACATAGTTGAGTTTCATCTGTTCATTTGACACATAGTTGAGTATCATCTATTCATTGGACACATAGTTGAGTATAATATGTTATTTGACACATAGTTGAGTATCATCTGTTCATTTGACACATAGTTGAGTATCATATGTTCGTTTGACACATAGTTGAGTATCATCTATTCATTGGACACATTGTTGAGTATCATCTGTTATTTGACACATAGTTGAGTATCATCTGTTTATTTGACACATAGTTGAGTATCATCTATTCATTAGACACATAGTTAAGTATCATCTATTCATTGGACACATAGTTGAATATCACCTGTTCATTTGACACATAGTTAAGTATCATCTATTATTTGACACATAGTTGAGTATCATCTGTTATTTCACACATAGTTGAGTATCATCTGTTCATTTGACACATAGTTGAGTATCATATATTATTTGACACATGGTTGAGTATCATCTGTTATTTGACACATAGTTGAGTATCATCTGTTATATGACACATAGTTGATTATCATCTGTTATTTGACACATAGTTGAGTATCATCTGTTATTTGACACATAGTTGAGTATCATCTGTTATTTGACAGATAGTTGAGTATCATCTGTTCATTTGACACATAGTTGAGTATCACCTGTTCATAGGACACATAGTTGAGTATCATCTGTTCATTTGACACATAGTTGAGTATCATCTGTTATTTGACACATAGTTGAGTATCATATGTTCATTTGACACATAGTTTAGTATCATCTATTCATTGGACACATAGTTAAGTATAATTTGATCATTTGACACATAGTTGAGTATCATCTGTTATTTGAGACATAGTTGGGTATCATATGTTATTTGACACATAGTTGAGTATCATCTAATTATTTTACACATAGTTGAGTATCGTCTATTCATTGGACACATAGTTGAGTATCATCTATTCATTGGACACATAGTTAAGTATAATCTATTCATTGGACACATAGTTGAGTATCATCTATTCATTGGACACATAATTGAGTATCATCTATTATTTGACACATAGTTGAGTATCATATATTCATTGGACACATAGTTTAATATCATATATTCATTGGACACATAGTTGAGTATCATCTGTTCATTTGACACATAGTTGAGTATCATCTATTATTTAGAAAAATAAAGATTTCGAATTTGAGTTTAGAAAAATAAAGTTTTTGAATTTTAGAAAAAAATTAAAGTTTTTTAATTTTATAAAAAATTATAGTTTGCGAATTTTAGTTTAGAAAAATAAAGTTTTTGAATTTTAGAAAAAATTAAAGTTTTTTACTTTTATAAAAAATATAGTTTTCGAATTTTAGTTTAGAAAAATAAAGTTTTTGAATTTTAGAAAAATCTAAAGTTTTTTAATTTTATAAAAAATTATAGTTTTCGAATTTTTGTTTAGAAAAATAAAGTTTTTGAATTTTAGAAAAAAATTAAAGTTTTTTAATTTTATAAAAAGTTATAGTTTTTGAATATTAGTTTAGAAAAATAAAGTTTTTGAATTTTAGAAAAAATTAAAAATTTTGAATTTTATAAAAAATTATTGTTGTTTTGACAATTTGTCTATTTTTAAATGAAATATTGTTAAATGAAATATATTAAATTAATAATAAATATCTGCTGCAGTATAATTTGACAAAGTTTTCCACTATTTTAAATCACGGCCGCTTATTTATTGTGGAGGGCTGTGATTAATCTGTCACTTATACATATTAACCATAAATTTATATCGAACGATTGTTAACTATAATATGTCAACGCATATGCTGCACCGAATTGAATCCAAATCCTTCCTGCTGCTACATGTTCTATGCCGCTTCATGTTTCGTTCTCTCTCACCCATGTCAAAGTGAAAACTGAATAATTTCTTTGGAGGGAATCCTTCCCCCAAAAACTCTTACCACGTTCCAATGCACTTTTTGCACGCCTACAAAAGCTTCTGAGTATCATTTATTCATAAGCCTCCCTTCAATCATGTCTTCGGCTTCTGTTTCGAACTCTTTGTCGCTTCAAATACCAGAATGTGGTTGCAATAAACCAATGAGGTTGTTCATCTCCAATTCAAATGATAACCATAAAAGGAGGTATTGGAAATGTGTAAATTGGGGGGTGAGTTGGATTTCATTTTTATTTGTTACGATTTCTTATTTTATGAGTTGGAGTCTGTTATTGATTTTGTTAATTTTTTTGTTTGTTTTAAAAGAATTTCTTGTGGGATGATGAATTTTAAAACAATTTCTCATTTTATGTTTGTTTTTAATGTTTTGTTTGATTCATTTATAGCCAATGACAAGCTGTAAGATGTTCATATGGGATGATGATATTGATGGTCAACCTACATATGTTCGTAAAATAGGACATGAAACAAGAAATTTGTTGTTGGATTCGAACGATGACCATACACACAGTGCGAAGAAATGTTGTGGTTGCAACTGTGCAGAGATTTTGAAGGACATTACTACCATAGTTAAAGAACTTCAATGCAAGAAAGGAGAGAAGACGAAGATGAAACTACAAAATGAAAGAAACACATCCAAGATGTTTAAGTCCTTGCTGTTTTTTTCTTGGATTATAATCATTTATTATTTTAAGATGTTTTAGACCTTGTTTTTTTTTCTTGGATTATTGTCATTTGTTGAATGCCTAATACAAGAAATTGATTATGTTATATTCATCTCTGTTTTAGATCTTGATGTTTATTGTATTATTGTCAAAATGTTGTATTCATCTCAGCTTTATCAAAAATTGAACTTATGCACCACTGATACACCAATGGCAGATCATATTTTTGTTAGCAGAGTTTTAATATGTGTTGGCCAAAAAAGATACACCATTAATTTGTGATACACCATATAATTTGTTCAACTAATACACCCTTAAACAATGTACATGTTGTATATTTTTGCGAAAACAGATTAACCACAAAATGGATTCAACAGATACCACAATAAAACCATGAAGGATTCAACTGATAAAACATCTTGAAATCCACACCAAATAACTCATCTACTGCCAGCATCATGTACACAACATAGGCCATCATGCATTCAGTTCCAAACACTTATATTAGGCATTTCAAAGAAAATCCAAGCAATACAAATCATGAACAAAGATCATTTTTCAAGACATTGCAACATTGTTGTTTTTATCTTGGATTGTTTTCATTTGTTGAATACCAAATACAAGAAATTGATTATGTGTTGGCCATATCTTTGTTAGTAGAGTTTTAATATGTGTTGGCCAAAAGAGATATACCATAATATAATTATGAACAAAGATCATTTCAAGACATTGCAACATTGCAAAACTCCAACAAGTTATATCAGTACAGTGAGGGTGCTTAAATTTCAGAGAAAAGTGGTCATCACATAATGCCATACTAATCCACATCAGTTTCAAATAAGATGATGGAATTACACATACAGATTCACATACTATTAAGATCAAAACACTTGCAGATTCACAGGTTCATTTCAGCCACAAACAACATTGTACGTTGATAACATTATCACATTCCAGCATAGGCCAGGCAGATTTCATAAACATTACCTAAAAACATTGACTTTTTGATTCAAATTACATAGATGGGTATACTCAATCATGACCAGCAGATTTCATCACTTGTTGTAGTAAACTGAAGCACGAATTTGAATTTTCCCCATCACTCATTCCATACATTGCTTGCAACATCCACATTTGCTGAAAATTTCTTTTGCACACTTCTATCACCATTGCAGCTTCTTTTTATTTTCTTCTTCTGTTGATAAAAATCAATTATTATTTGAATAGAGATAATTACACAATATAATTATAAAAACATATAATACCTTCGAAATTTGGCTTAAAGAATCAGTTATTGACACCGACTCCAACTCAACATTTCGCTCAGATGACGTGTTTTCTGTACTCTGCAAATTAAACAATAACAACTGTTATGTTTAAAATAAAACAAGACATTGCCTCTAACAATCAGATCACAAGTTATCGAAATTACCGAACAATTCCTTGCATTATGAGTTGTACTATTGCATTTTGAACAGTGCCTGACAACTTTTGTGTCATTCTTTCTTTTCTTCGGAGCACCTTTACTTTTCACCGTTATTGGATCACCTACAACTGACCTTTGTGTCCCAATTTGATCGACAGTACTGCAATATTTTTTGTGTAACTTCATGATGTCCTCCATTATTCCGCGTAAACACCACTCTTTTTTGAAGCTTCTTTGCAAAAAGTAGTAAAAAGAGAACAATATGCACCAAAACGAGCAACCTCAATCGAATTTGAATCAACTGTACCATTATCAACCATGTTCAAATATTCAATTTTGGCATCCTTTATCCAGCGCGACAGAACCATACTACTTGGAATTTTTTCAACATGTTCTTCCTTCATGACATAAAAAATATGAGAACATGGAAGCCCACGAGAATCAAATAACTTACAAGAACATTGAAATGTTGTACCTTCATAAATAACTCGTCTTTCATAGTTTTCCTGACAATATTTTGTCAATATGTACATCTTAACATCACCGTATCTTACATAGCTCTTAACGATCAACGCACCAGCCTTCATAATTTCATCTTTAACTTCTTTGAGAATCTCGGCTGTATAAATTTTAGCGACATCGCTCTCAATCAAACGCAAGTGAGTTGTCAACATCGGTTCTGAAAATTTCGATTTAAAATCGGCTACCAGTTCATTGTTTCTATAGTGTCTAAGAGCCTCTTCAAAATTGTGCATAAATTCAAAAATGCATGTAACTCTTGATTATTGCATTAACCGCTTCACATTGAGATGTAGTTCTTATACGTCCAAAAAACTTGTCACGTAAATATGCAGTTGCCCACAGTGACTTGTTCTCATACGTCTTGGTTACCCATGGATTTCCTTCAAGTTCATTTTCTTTAATTAGCTCTGACCAAAATTCTTCAAATTGATGCTTTGAAAAATTTGAGTACATTTCTTTTTTAAAGCCTTCCAAAAATTCTGAGTTCTTTACATTTTCACCTGGATTCTTATTCAAATGCCAAGCACATAACCGACGGGTTGCATCGGGAAAAATCTATTTTATTGCCTCCCTCATAGCACCATCGCCATCTGTTACCACTGCTTGTGGGTATTTGTCATCCATGCACTCTAAAAAACAACTCAACAACCACTTATAGGTATCCGTTGTTTAATCCGATACCAACGTATCACCAAAAATAACTGTCTGAGAGTGGTGGTTACACCCTGAAAATATAACCAATGGGTAGTTGTATTTGTTCTTCTTGTAAGTTGTGTCAAATGCAACCACATCGCCAAAACAAAAATAGTTGGATCTACTGCTTCCATCAGCCCAAAAAAGAGAGCTCAGTCGTCCATCACCGTTGACGGCATATTTTGCATACAGCATGAGATCAGTAGATGACTTTACATTTAGATAATTTAAAGAAGCGACAACGTCACCATCTTTAATAGTATCACACATTTTTTTTATCAAAATAATTGTAAAGATCTTTCTTTGTAAATCCAACTTCAGCGTATCCACCCTTCTGGGCAACCATGTACCCCATTATATGACAAGTTCTAACTCCATGTGACTGAAGACCATCAATATGAGCTCTACCCGCTTTAGAAATTTGACGATAACCGGGGTGTAAGTGCATAAACCTATATGGGGTTAATTCATGGTTATGAACCTCTTCAAAAAATGACACTACATATATACCCTTTTTGACGTTGTAGTGCACACGAAGCCTAGCTAAGCAATTAGTACGGGTCGTACGCCTCTCCTCTTTTTTCCTATCTAACCTACGAAAGTGTTTATCCTCTCTTAAACCATGCTTGTTGCATACAAACTGCCTCATTACTATTATTTTACTACCTTCAGGCCCTCTACTCCTAATATCACTTTTCCTAATGGCAAAACCTTTGCATTTACCATACTTATAATAAAAATCATAAGCGGCATTAACAGAATCGAATTCCATAGCACGAATATCAGCAGAAGTCATGGAATTAATTCTTACCCTTTCATCTAATTCTGCCGCATCATCTTCATCGGCATTATCATCATCGTCGACATCATCATCTGAGCTTTGATAACTATCACCCTCATCATCATTTAATTCAACATCAGAAATATCAACACCAGTGGAATGAACTTCATTGGAATCAACCTCAAATGACTCGTCTGAGTTTTCCATCGTGAACCTGAATTAAAACAACTTTTAACACATCAAAACTCAACATCAATCACAATACCTAATTCCATAATTAAAATCAAATGTAACTCAGAAAATTGAAAATCGAAATCATTAAAATTGAAACACATATACAGAAAACAAAATCAGACATAAACCCTAATTCCCAAATTGACATCAAATGTAATACACCAATTCGATATCATTAAATCTTAGTAACTAATATCAATTAAATATAACAGTGAATGACGTATTTACCTTAGCAATTTTGTTCTCAATAAGAACACAATCAAATTGCGCAGTTTTGTAGATTTGCCGTGATTTGCAGATTATTGGTGGTATGAGCTGAGCACGAACTGAGCAAAAGCAAACAATGGCAGAATGAGTACGACGCCCTTGTGAACTAAGCCCTAAACAATGGCGGAATGTTGCTGAGCATGAATTAACCCTGTGTATGAACTGAGAGTTGAAATTCGCAGAAGAGAAAAGAGAAAGATGAAGTTTATATGATTTTGGCACTTTTATTTGATTTTCAATTTAACAATTAAAATATTAATTTTGTCATTTTTAATATGATAAGGACTTAATTGCAATATGAATAATATGAGATTACATAGTAAGTTGTATGTATAATATAATCCTACGTGGCACTCATTAATAGGGCAAATTAGGGTTTGTTTCTGATTGGTCAAATTAATGACTTTACCAAAGAAGTCATTTTTGTGACTTCACCATAGAATTCACCAATTATAAACCCCGGGGAGAGAGAAAGAGAGGTGCCAGAATTACAGAGATCTCCAATTGAGGAAGAAGATGGATTTGAGAATGGAAGAGAGGGACGACATCGTTGCCGGCGAATCTGCACAGTTTGAAGAAAAACAAGAACGATGGAGATGGTAAGTAAAACAAGGGGGATGAAGACGGTGTGTGTGAAGAAGAGAGAAGATAATGAAGGCTTCTGACGTGACTTTGTTTTATAAGGAAAAAAATTATTTTACAACATTTCTGACGTGGCAAAGCAATAATACACGCATGGCATGCCACATACGCCACTAACGGGAGGGACTAAATTTGGGGACGGAAAACTTTATGAGGACCATTGTTTGAAGAAAAAAATTTGAGGGACCAAACTTGAAAGTTGGGATATTTGTAGGGACTAAAAACTTATTTAACCCTAAAAAAATTAAATAACTTCTTAGACAATAAAAATGGAGGAAAACGAAATTTGTAGAGGAAAATGAAAAATATTTCGCACGACGCTAAAGTTAAAAAAAATAAAAAATATATAAAATTACATTTAAATGCACGTTAGCATTGGAAAAAGTCGTCGCTGGAAAAATGAATATTTAGATTACATAAAATAAATATATATTTGGCGTCAGCGGTGACCGACACTACCATTACTAACATAATAAAATAAATAAAAACATGATTTTTACATGGTAGTGTCGGTTTTTAGTGACATATTAGCAACGCTAGCAGCGTCAGAGTCAGGGTCGACGCTAAATTCTGGCAGCTAAAACCTGATTTTCTTGTAGTGAATGTTGAGGTTGTTGTTGTTGTAGTAGAAGACAAATTCTTGAATTTTTTGTGTGGTTGAATTCCAAAAGTAAACTTGCTGTTATATGTGACCATCTTCAAAAGTAATATATATTCGAATGTTAGGTCAATGCATGCATAGGTAGAATGATGAAGTTGAGAGATAAGATGAATGATGAAGTTGAAAAGAATATTAATAAACCTGTTTACAAGAAGTGAATGCAAATGAATGACGAGTTTTTCTTCTTGATTTGAAAAAACACCTCTTCTAATCCAGCATTTCTAACTACATCACTTCAACAACCTTGTCCATTATTCCTTACCATATAGTATTATACAGATGTACATAAATGGAAGTTTAATGAATAAAAATGAAGATGGTACACACTTTAATGAACATTGTGTTTAATTAATTTTAATATTTTGAAAATAAGATCCCCATGCTTAAGTTTTCATCACCAGAAAAAAAGAAGGAAAATGTAAAATAGACTCAATAATGTTCGTTTTTATCAATAGTATTATACAGCCAGCAAATCTATATTTTATGTTTTTTATATTTAAAAATAAGATATTTTGTTTAGAGAAAAATAGGATTTTGATTATTAGGATTAGATTAGCAAAACTATTTAGAATTTATATATATTTTTTCTTTAAAATAATGAAACATTAAAGCATTTTATAAAAAAAAATAATGAAATGGTTAAATATTTTATGTTAAGATTTTAAAATAAAATTAATTATTTGATATATAATAAGTATACACTATGTAAATGTAATAGTTAGCATTTACAACAATTTTGTATTTCTAACATATTATATTTAGACTGATATGCCTCTAAAATCTTTTTTTTTTAATAATCAAGATGACATTAAAAAGAGTACAATGGGTACTCAACCACAATACAAAGGAGGATGCGCAAAGCACTATATGAGGAAAAGTTACCAACCAATTGTAACTTAAGCTAGATAAAACAAAGGATTTTTATCAAATTCGTATAAGTTGCAATTGGGATAGGTAATATCACCAATGAAAGTCCATCTCCAAATCGTAAACTTCATCTTCCACACGATATCCACAATATTCCACCTCACGTTCTTAAAAATGACCTCATTACGAAGATTCCACAAGTTCCAACATACCGCCCACCACACGCCTCCCTCTCTCCCCTCCTTCACATGCTTAGATTTACAATAAAAATACCAATGAAGGAAACTCTCCTTGATATCATTCCGAGTCAATTCCCGGTAACCCAACCACTCTGCGACATCAATCCAGACCGTCTTTGCCACTGGACAAAAAAGCAACAGATGGTCCAGAGATTCGTTAGAGGTATTGCATAAAACACACTTAGCATCGCTCGAAGGAGGTAGAATTCGGCGAACGAAAAGGAGATCCTTCGTCGACAATCTGTTAAGAAGGCATCTCCATCCATAAGCTTTTATCTTCAAAGGAGCCACGATTTTCCAAACAAAATAAAAAACTTTGTCCTTTCTGTTCTCTGGCCCAAAAGGAATATAATGAGTAACTGCCTTCCGATAAAATGAGCTGACAGAAAATTGATTATTAATCTCCAACTGCCACCGAATTGTATCGTCCTCCCCACTCTTCGGTCTGAACTGCGAAAGCAACTGGCCCAACTCCTCAACTGTTGACAAAGTATCCGACGACAATGAAGTAGTTGCGACAGCATTGCTATTGCCAGCATAACGAACACGCAGGGCAGTGCTGCCCGCCGCCTGAACAACTGCAGGAGGACCAACCATACCGTCATCGACCTCGAATCTGGACCCCTCACTGATGCAGACAAGGCCAATACCAGAAGGATATGCTATCGGATCAGCAACGTCACTGCGGACTCCTTCGTTGCCGGCACACATCACTGCACCTTCCGCCTCTTGCAACGCTTCAGGGACTACGTACGGGCTCATCCCGACTATCGACAACAAAAGTGCTGGAACTCTCACTCTTTTCTGGAGTAGAGACTGTGGGATCTGTGACACTACAACCAGAACTGCTAATGACACCTGCTTCCAAAACAGAATGATGAAAATCAGAAGCCATAACATTTCCAACGTCCTCCAAATCATGCGAAAAACCTGCAGAAAACAGACTGTTAGAAATCCCTAAATCCCCCCACTCCCACACATCGTCCACCCACCCTCCCATTCCAGCCACTGCAACATTTTTTAAGTGCGACTGAGAAAACACATCCGAAAAAATATTCTTTAAACTATCCAGCCCAGTCCAGTTAACATGCCAAAATGGAATTCCAAAGTCATTTCCAACATCAAAACGACAGTTATTAACCAGAATATCATCGGGATAAAAGCCATCGATCGATATCAAATCCCTCCACCAAGCCGACATTGAAAGCCCCCTCACGTTCACACTGCCACGATGCATCATAATCATCTTGATTTCTCCATATCGAGCTTTCAACATTCTGAACCACAAATCCTCCGACCCTACCATGATTCTCCATCTCCATTTATTAAGAAGAGCAACATTAAAATCATCTAACCTCTTCAAATTTAAACCCCCTTTGTCGAGCGGAAGGCAAAGGGAGTCCCAATTTAACCAATGAATCTTTCTAGACGCATCCGTCCCTCCCCATAAAAAACCCGCTTTGGATCTTGATAATGTCTTTACGAATTTTAACCGGCACCTTATAGAAAGAAAGTTTGAAAATTGAGAGACTATTAAGGACCGATTTGAGCAAGGTAAGTCTTCCTCCGAAACTCAAAAAACGACCGTGCCAACAAAATAATCTTTTTTTCAATTTCGAAACCAATGGATAATCTTTTTTAACTCTAAAATCATATGTAATATATAAAAAATGAGATATAATATATTGTGATTGAAAGGAACGATTTCAAAAATCATATTTAACTCATGATAATAAGGGAAATCAATTATGAATGATTTATTTATATTTAAATTTTATTTTTTTATTTAA
Organism: Lathyrus tuberosus; assembly: GCA_022829125.1. Lineage (NCBI taxonomy): Eukaryota > Viridiplantae > Streptophyta > Magnoliopsida > Fabales > Fabaceae > Lathyrus > Lathyrus tuberosus. Next base: position 5,509,320 of record JALAZF010000278.1, on the reverse strand, counting down.
ACTTAATGGTATATTAGTTTTTGGGTCATGCTAAAAGGTGTCTTCGGACAATAGTTAAGAATTCTAAATATGAAAAATATGTTATGTTTGATTCATTCAATATACACAATGTTCTTTAAAAAAAACGTTGATTACACATATATTTAAAAAAAAACATGATTTTTAATCTATGCTTAAATGTCCTTTTGGTTTCCTAGTTTGCATGTTTTAAACCATTGATCCCCTATTACAAAGCATGCGATTTTGGTCCTTTAATTTTGACGCCCTTTAGATTTTGTAGTTCTGTCACTTTTACTAATGTGGCATTGATGATTTGGATAAAAAAAAAAATTAATTAGGTGGTAAGAATGACTAGGATAATTATTAATTAATATGTTTTTAAATGAATTAATTTTTAATAAATTGAATTAACATGTTTCTAAACTAATTAACTAATTAAAACTTTTAAAATTAGAATCTTTGGGCTCAAACCCATTTCTTAACAAATAAGGCCAAATAAGATAATTTTGTCTCATATCCCTACTTTTATTCGTATAACCCTACATTTTATAAAAAATACCAATTTTGCCCTTGTATATTTTGAATTAATTTAATATTTTATTTTTTAAAATATTTTTTAAATTTAATTTTGCGTACCGGAAGATTTTGCAAAAGGGTTCCGGTAGTCATTTTTTAACTTATTTTTTGTATACCGAAAGACTTTGTAAAAGAGTTTCGGTAGTCAATTTTTGTGTACCGGAAGACTTTACAAAAGAGTTTCGGTGGTCATTTTTTTAAAACTTTTTTATGTGTATCGGAAGACTTTGCAAAAGAGTTTCAGTACATTTTTTAGAATATTTTTAACTTTTATTTTGTGTACTAGAAGACTTTACAAAAGAGTTCAGGTAATTAATTTTTGCGTACCGGAAGACTTTACAAAAGAGTTCCGGTAATCATTTTCTAAAACATTTTTTAACTTTTATTTTGTGTACCAAAACTCTTTTGCGAAGTCTTCAAGTATACAAAATAAAATTTAAAAAATATTTTAAAATAGAATATAAATTAGTTAAAAATATATAAAGGAGAAATTGATATTTTTTATAAAATATAAGGGTATAGAAATAAAAGTAGAGGTATGAGTTAAATTTTTTGCCAAATAAACATATGACATTTTGAACTGAACTTTGGGGAGTTTGTGGGTTACTTTCTTAACTGGGAAAAGGTGAAGTCTAAATTGAAGAGGTTTATTATCGCCGTCATATGGTTAGCAACTTCTTGGAGCATTTGGTTGGTGAGGAATTCAATCATTTTTAAAAGAGAAGAGCTTAGTTTTGTGGAGTGTTTTTCGGCTATTGTTCATCGATCTTGGAAGTGGTTATGGTTATGTTGTAAAATTGCAGACTGTGCTGATTTTTCTGTGTGGAATACTCTACCTCTTCTTTGTTTTACGAGGTAGGGGCTTTCCGTTTTGTGTTTCGGGCGGAGTATCCCTTATACTCCTCTTTAAATGAATCTTTGCCTATTAAAAAAAAAAAAGTTGTGTCTATTTGCTTGAACTCAATACACATGTTTATAATATTGCAAACTTATTCAAACTGTTATGCCAAATGCCAAAGATGATAGTGTAAAGAGAGTATTTGTTTGTTTTGTTTCAAAATGAAAATGGCATTTTCATATCTTGAATTAAGAAAAAATATTTGTCCACACATTCCATCCCAATCCTAATTCTTGACATACCAACAAAATATGTTTATATAAGTCATTCTCAAAAATGAAAATGTTATGGAGAATTGTTTTTTCTTGAGTGATTATTAATTTAAGCAAATAAAAACCATAAGAAAAAAATAAGTATATAGTACAGGGAGGGATTAACACGGTTGAGGACTTATATATAATCCCAATCTCCCAGCTTTTTCTACCCATTAACAGTGCTGTCTTCTGTGAGAACTGCCACCTCCTCTGTTCTTAGAAAAAAAACCATTTTTTGATTTTGACTTAGGTAACTCATGCATGTCAATCACCTGGATAGTTCTCTGCTTTTTGGCTATAAACAAATACACAAATAAACAAAACGCAACTCAGTTTTAGATATACAGAAAAAACTAGCATGAAAATGAAAAATATTATAGAATTAAAATATTCAACCATTTTCAGTTTCTTTATAGTTCTCTTGAAGCCGTTTTCTTGCAGATGCAAGCCACTCAACATCAAAATTACTCTCTCTTTGTTCGGTCTTTCTCTGCCATCATTCAACATTATTATCTCAGTATCACTTCAATTGGGTCTTTCTCTGCCATCATTCAACATTATTATCTCAGTATCACTTCAATTGACACTAGGACGTGACACTAACATCCCAACAACAAACTTGTAATTTGCATGCTGATCATTTGGTGATGTTGAGGATGTTTGGTGATGTTGATAATATTGAGGTTGTTGTTGTGGTTGAAGACAAATTTTTGAGTTTTTTTTATGGTTGAATTCCAAAAGTAAACATGCTGTTATTTGTGACCATCTTCAAAAGTAAAATATATTCAAATGTTAGGTCAATGCATGCATAGGTAGAATGATGAAGTTGAGAGATAAGATGAATAATGAAATTGAAAAGAATATTAATAAACCTGTTTACAAGAAGTGAACATAAATGAAAGATTAATGAATAAAAATGAGGATGGTACACATGAACATTGCCTGTTTCTTAATTTTAATATTTTGAAAATAAGATCCATATGCTTGTTCATCACCAGAAGAAGAAAAAAAAGAAAAAAAACAGTAAAATAGACTCAAATAATGTTGTACATTTTTATCAATAATATTATACATGCAAAGTATATCCTTATTCTGTATTTACTTAAATTGAAAACTAAGACTAAAACATCTCCTCGCTACTAGGCTCAATATAGTTGCTTCAAATATATATTCTATGTTTTTTATATTTAAAAATAAGACATTTTGTTTAGAGAAAAATAGAATTTTGATTATTAGGATTAGATTAGCAAAACTATTTAGAATATATATATAATTTTTCTTTAAAATAGTGAAACATTAAAACATTTTGTAGAAAAATAATGAAATGGTTAGATATTTTATGTTTAAATTTTAAAATAAAATTAATTATTTGATAGATAATAAATATACACTATGTAAATGTAATAGTTAACATTTACAACAATTTTGTATTTCTAACATGTTATATTTAGACTTGTATGACTCTAAAAATCATATGTAATATATGAAAAATGAGACATAATATATAGTGGTTGAAAGGAATGACTTCAAAAATCATACTTAACTCATGAGAATAAGGGAAATCAATTATGAATGATTTATTTAATATTTAAATTTTATTTTTAATTTAAATTTAATGGTATGCTAGTTATTTTTTTTTATCTTATTTAAAATTAATTTTGTAAAGCTTAAGTTTTTAAACTAAAAGTAAAATTCTCAATTTTATACGATCAATAGTATCCATGTTGGGAATCTGATTCAGATGCGGTTTATACAGAAGTTTTTCGAAATTTATTGTGGTATTTGGATTGAACTCTATTGCCGACAAGGGTAGTTTTATGGTTTGACAGAGTTGTGCAAGTTTGTTCGAATTGTAGTTAAATGAGTTTTTTTATTATCGTCTCCACAGGGATTGCAGATATTTTGATGCTTGTCGTTCAACAGTTTATCGTTTCAAGAAAAAGGGTTTCAAAGTTTTGTTCATAAAATTGTCACGTTTTTAGTAGCAAAACTTATCAATTTTAAAGAGTTTGATTAATAAAGTATATCAAAAGTAGTTTTCCACTACAAGAAAATCAGTCTATAGCCACGTGAAGTTGTGACGTGATTATCACGTGGCAAAAAAAAGTTGGTTGCGGCGTGATAATCACGTCGCTACATTATTTTATAATGAAATAAAAAATGTAACGTTAGCACATGGAATGTCAGAATTTAAAATTTAAAAATATTATGTGCGACGTGAAAACCACGCCGCAACAAATAAAATAATTTTTTAAAAACAAAAGCCTGTAGCGTGTAGATGTTGGGAATGTTGAAAATTTTAAATTTTTTTTTTTGCGACATGTATATCACGTCGCAACTTTTTTAGAGGGAAAATTAAAATTTTAATTCTGACTGAATGCAGACTTTTGCAGGTAGTGGGTATATAATTTATGACCGTTGGCTGGTTGCGACGTGATTTTCACGTCTCTAATGGGCTTATATAATTAATTGTTTTCGTTTCCTCTCCCTCAGACCCTCAGACCCACTTTTTCTTAAGAACTCTTTTTCCTCTCTATTTTTCCTCTTCTTCGCAGACCCATTTTTCATCTGCTTCCTCACTTCTTCTTCAAGCACTTCTATAATTTTAAAGGTATGTTATTTGATTTTATCTTTATAATTTCAAAGTTGTAATTTGTTTTATCATATTTTTTGGATATTATTAATATTTTTTTTTATGATATTGAATAGAAGAAGATTGAAGATTCAAGATTCAAGAAGATTGAAGATTCAAGAGTGAAAAAAAGGTTGGACTAGAAGATTGAAGGAGATTGAAGAAGAGGTATTTTTTGCAATTTATTTTTTATATTTTTGAAGTATTTTCGGAATTTGGGTTATTTTAAGTTAATAGTATATATGTTAGAAACAAATTTTGTTATAATTTATTTTGGTTATTTTCAGAATTTATTTGTTATAATTTATAAACAATTTATTTAGGTTAATAGTATATATATTATTTTCAAAATTTATTTGTTATAATTTATTTTGGTTATTTTCAGAATTTATTTGTTATAATTTATAAACAATTTATTTAGGTTAATAGTATATATGTTATTTTCAAAATTTATCTGTTAGAAATTTATAAAACATAATTATTTTATACATTTATATATATAAAAAACGGAAATATAAACATATTATATATAAATTCTATTTTAACATATTATATATAAATTATATATAAATTCTGTTTTCCAAAAAATTATATATAAATTCTATTTTAACATATTATATATAATTTTTTTTCTGAAATTTTTATTAAGTTATAAATGTTATAAAAACAGAATAATATATAATATATAATAACATTTAATAAAAATAGAATTATTTTATATATTTATATATATAAAAAACAAAAATATATTTAATATGTTTATATTTTAGGTTAAAAGAATATTATGAAAAGTTATATATTTAAAAAAAGTTAATTATAAAAAAAGAAAATATATTTAATATGTTATAAAAAATATTGTATTTTATGTAGTGATTAAAAACATATATACATATATAAAAATGTTTTATAAAAAACAATTTTATTGTTAATATATTTTTTATATACATTTATAAAAAATTGTTTGAGTAAAAACATATACATAAAAAACTTTTTTATAAACAAAAAACATTATATAAAAACTGTTTTATAATTATTATATATTATATTGTTTTATGAAGTATAGTAAAAAAACTATTTTATGTAAAAACATATATAGTATGTTATAAAATATTATAGTATATTATATAAAACATTAATATAGTATGTTAAAATGTTAAATAGTATATATATAGTATATTTTTAGTAGTAAGAACAAGAACAATATGTTTAGGACTATTATTAAGTTGATTAATTTAATATTTCTAATTAAAAAGGTATTGATTATATAAATTTGCAGTAAATGGAATATTATCGGTATTATCGTAGTTGGATGTACGATAGACTATATCCAGGAAGGCGCGCACTTAAACCCAATTTTATAGAAGGAGTTAATGGTTTTATCACGTGGACGTTTGCTCAGGAATGTTGTCGAAGCGAAGGAGGAGTTAGGTGTCCTTGTCTTAAATGTGGATGTAGATATATAATTAGTGACCCAGAGGAAATAACACGTCATTTGCATAGAAGAGGTTTCATTGAAAATTATTGGGTTTGGACGTATAATGGTGAAACACTGTCGAGTAACGTACCAGAGACTAGCAACACGCATGCTTCAAGTAGTCGACCGCCTATAGAACCGCCTATGGAATTTGAGGAAAACTTTAATCTGATCGGTGACATGGTTGAGGATGCTTAAGATGTTAACGTGACCAAATGGAGGCGACAACAAATGCCCAAACGGAAGCAATGGAGGCAATGGCGAAGAGGCAGGCTGATATGGAGGAGCAAATGCGGCAATTTATGCAAGCATTTGGTGGAAATCGCAACGATGGTGGTCAATCGAGGAATAATAACAACCAAAATGATGTTGACTTTACCGACTATTCCGACCCGGATGATTCAATTATTTAGTTTTATTTTTTATTTTCTTTTTACTTTTTAATTTGTGTACTAATGAATTTATAATTATATTTTATATTTAGAAATATTAAATTTAAATTTTAGTTTATTAATTTTATTATATTAAGTTTATTAATTTATATATTTAAAAGTATTTAGTTTTATTTTTATAAATTTGATTTATAATATTGAATTTAGTAATATAAATTATAATATTTAATTAAATAAAACAGAAATTATATAAAATAGAAAATAAAACAGAAAATTATATTTAAATAGGGAAAAAAATCTTTTTCGTCCCTTAACTTTATACCAGGGTCCAATTTAGTCCCTTAACTTTAAAAAGTGGCGAAGTCGTCCCTTAACTTTTTAAAATGTGTCACGTTTATCTTTCTGTTAGGTTCCGTTAGTCCTTTTTTGAAATCATTGGTCAGGTGGGCGTTGTATGGGTGACGTGGAAACTTTGAAGCATTAAAATAATCTGTAGAACATGAAAAGTCTTAGCATACTATTTCTGAGTGAGAGAACCACAAAACAAGTTTCATAAAATCATGGCAAAATATTCTTTTTGGTCCTTTAACTTTACCTCGGGGTTCATTTTAGTCCTTTAACTTTAAAAAGTGTCATTTTGGTCCCTTAACTCTTCAAATGTTCCATGTTAGTCCTTTTGCCTTATTAGCGACGGATTTTAGCGACGAATTTTTGAATTTTTCCGTCGCTAATAAGAAGAAAAGAACTAATATGGAACATTTTGAAGAGTTAAGGGACCAATATGACACTTTTTAAAGTTAAGGGACCAAAATGAACCCCAAGGTAAAGTTAAAGGACCAAAAATATTATTTTGCCTTAAAATCATCCAAGTCATAAACCTTTACACACGACTAAATTATATCAATACAAACAAGGACATGAACATAATCATCATAGATACATGATATCTCTGTTTCTGCCAACCATATAAAACAAACAAAAGGCATCTTCACAATGATGAAAAGCATCCAAAAAAAGCAGCACCCATGACGATCCCGTGTGTCATCATAATCATGTTCGCAAGGATGATGTTGTACCATTTCTCCATAAAAAAGGCAGACCTGAGTGTGGAAGCGGCATTTCCGAAAAAGCCCAAAACAGAAGAAGAATATGGCGGTAATAGAATCTAAGCATGCGATGGTATCCTGGTTGTGAAACCCTTGCAATTTGAACATAAACACTATTGTTGTAATCTTCTCTACAATAACTACTTTTGTGCTTAAAAAAGGAAGGGAAAACATCAACAACTTGGAATTAATTTTAGCCTAAATCCTTAGAAAGAGGATACTGAAGATAACTTTTTATCTCACTAAAAAGAAAAACTCTACTATACTACTAGTCTACTACTTATCATACATCGCATTTCAATGTTTTTTATTTATAACTGCTTTAGAAGGTGGCTCAAGCTTGCTTCCTATTCCATGACAAATCAGAAGGATTTCCAAGTTGCCTGCAAAGACATAAACAAATTTTCAATAGACAGAAATATTTGCATAACAGAATGAAGTTTTATGGTCTAATGCAATTGATGGTTTGTACCTTGGCTTCACAAAATATCCAATGGCAAAAAACAATGATAGAAATAAGCATACTCCTCCAACTGTGAGAAAAATAATGCCAATCCAGTCATTCTTCCCATCAATCCAGGCAGTAGTTAACAACACCAGCTTCTTCTTGCCTTTAAAACTGTAGGTGTTGTACTGATTTAGAATCGTCACCTTGATCATAACACCGGCTTTCAGATCCACCTTTATTCTTCCATATAGCTTCCTAAAAGTTGGCAAGGCAGCGGTTCTCATCCAGACAATAAGATCCTCCTGCTCACTCAAATGCTCAATCAAGTATTTCAGAGGTTAGCAATATACGGTAATAGAATCTAAGCATGCGATGGTTGCTCAGATTTAGGAAAAAAAATGAACATTCAATATTTTTTCCTGCAATGCATTGTTAAATATTTTCTGACTTTCTCGGATATAATTCTGTATGATACTTCTGTACAAGTATGCGTATTGATCAAGGTAAAACTTGAGCGTTGAAAAATACGTTTAATGGATACCAAGTCCGAAGAGAATTCTTCATAATGTTGTCACTTGAGTCCATTTTACAATTGCAATGTATAAATAAATGCAAAATATTGATTTTTTTTTTATTGAACATGGTGTAAAAACGTACCTGCCTGCGCCATTTTCTCAAAGAGATTAATTTTAATGCATTGTGAGTGACTATAAAACTTTTTATATTGTCAATCAATAATATAACATCTTAATTTATATGTTTTTTTTCTCTTTTTTTAAAATATGGACCTCTCTCCACCGGTGAGAATTCACGACACTTGGGAGGATTCCTTGAAAATTCTCTCCCCCCAAAAAAAGGCACAAACATCAGTAACTCTGCCTTATGCAGGATGTTATAAAGACAACAAAAATATTATCACTCACCAAATCATCAATATTGCAATTAACAACCCAATGCTACATATGAAGAAGGTTTGTAAACAGTATTAGAAATTCACACAGAACAAAACTTCACCAGAGGTTTTCACACGCATAATCACACTTTGGTGCTTTTGTTGTTAACATATTATGGTTGTGAACATATTATGCTCTGTGAGTATATCTACTGCAGTTTATGACTGCTTCTGTGAAATTGTGTATTCTGTATTCTGAAGAACTACCCAATTTCATGTTTCCCAAAACCCTAACTTTTAATTTTGAGTGGAATTGTAAAGAAAGAAGATGAAATCTATTTGCCCTAACCACTGAAATAGGGGAAACGAGTGGAAACGAAGCCAAGGAAGAAGACGATATTCTATTTTCCATGTCACCTGCCACGTAAGGGTTAATAAACGGACGTTTGACCAAACTAACGGCAAGGACTACTATGAGACCATTTTAAAAGTTAAGGGACGACTTCGCCACTTTTTAAAGTTAAGGGACCAAATTGGATCCTGGTGTAAAGTTAAGGGACCAAAAGGGCTATTATATTTAAATAAAATATAATTTTTTTAAAACAGAAAATTATTTTTAAATAAAATAGAAATTATATTTAATAATAATCAGAAATTATTTAAATACAACAGAAAATAATTAAAAAAAAAATACATCATTTGCGACGTGATTTACATGTCACAAATTAGTGACGTGAAAACCACGTCGCAAAACACAACGTACAAATAAAAAAAAAACATTTTGCCACGTGATTTTCATGTCACTAATTTGTGACGTGGAAATCACGTCGCAAATAACTTTCTGCATTTTTTGACCCACCTCTGCACACCTGCTCTGACTCTGTCTGAAGGGATTTCTATCAAATTTTTTGCGACGTGATTATCACGTGGTAACTTTGTGACATGTTTATCACGTCGCAACAGGGTTGCCACGCGCTCTCCCTCGACGTAGAAGCTCACGTCGTAAAAAACGAGTAGTGACGTGTTTTCATGGTTTGCGACGTGGAAAATACGTCGCAATAGACAACATATTTTGTAGTGTTCATCTACCCTAACTTATATGTATTCTTTCAATCTTGCATGTGAATTCGGATCCGATTAATATCACCGCGCATTCTCTCAACACTGTTTATCTCTAGAGCGACATCGTGAGAAATACAGTATTCATCGCTACACGGTTTCTCCATATAATAACCAATATAGTAAGCTTTAAGTTCAACACAAAGCAACTATCAACCATAGATCGATTTCTCCAATCTATAAACCGATAGATGAATATTTCAGGTCAAGTTGCACAAAATCTATGTATAAAGTTTTACAAAACAAGAATGGATCATTAAAAACAAAAATATTCATCATATATTAATCATCATTTGTTCACATACAAGGCCAATCAAAAGAAATACATACAAGCTAATGGTAGACTACCTCCACCTTTGATACAAAGGGATTTAGCTATCCATAACTATGGTAGCTTGCTTTACAAGTCTTGGAAGAAGGTGAATGAGCATCCACATCGAAGAACCGAACTCGGATGCGAATTCAGCTTCTATTTGCAAAATATCACCTTTTGGTGAAGAAATGCTGAGAAATGAAGTTTTGTGTGAAAAATGGGGTTATGATCCCCAAAAAATGTGAAAAATACTTATATAGTACTTTTGGGATCTATCATGTTCGCCCTGCGAACTACTTCTTCGCCCAACGAACACACTTTTAGGCACCTGAAGTGCCTCTGAACAGTTAAACCGCCCTTGAGAAATATCTGAAGTTCGTTGTGCGAGCAATTCTTCGCCCTGCGAATTACCTCGCTACAAGTTCGCACAACGAACTTATGGTCCTTTAGCCACTGCCTCAAATTTGGGATGGTTCGTTAGTCCTTCGCTGAGACCTCGCCACAGCGAATATTCGCTACCATTTTGCCCAGCGAACTTAGTGCCCTTTTTCTTACTGCCTCTAAATTGAGAGGGTTCGCTGGGGGCTTCGCCATGAGTTCGCCCAGTGAACATTCACTGCTAATCCTCGCTGGCTGTTCGCCCATCGAACATGCTGAATCTCTTATTTTCCTTTGACTTCCATGTCTAATTACTTGTGTCTTACACTTTGATGTTTTTATGCCTAATTTCTGCACAATAACACACAAATTAAAGCAACCAAAGGTATTTTCAACAATATTGAAGAATAACATGATATCATGGAGTAAATATAACAAAAAATAACAAAAGAGTTGAAAAATGCCAATAAATATGGATCAATTTAAAGCAAGTTTGGCATTCAACAATGTTGTAGTCGAAGTTCATTCAAGCATGTTGTCAAAATATGTTAGCTTTGTGTTTAAGTTAGCATGTCAAATTGGGTCTTGCTTGTAAGCTCAATTGTTAAGTTAGCTTGTAGTCTAAGTTAGCTTAATATTCTATAAATAGACTAGTTCTCTCAGGTTGTTGAGAGAGGTTAATTACTGATATTCATTTGTAATCTTTGAACCCTTATTAAGAAAGTGAATAGTAAAATAAGTTTAACCAATCCTTATTCTTCTTCTTCTTTCTTCTCTCTTTCTTTCGTAAAACCTAATAGGGTTTCTTGTGCTTGTTCAAGAAACTCAATATTTTTCTCATATTTTTTGTTTGTTCTTGAATACGCCAATTCACAACAAACTGGTGTGGTGCGGGTGGAGGAGAAAATGTCGTCAAAAAAGTATGAGATTGAGAAATTCACCAGTGTTAATGATTTCGGTTTGTGGTGTAACACCCCGTTTCTACCCGACATTTATAAAGAAATCAGGGTGATAAAATTTCAACATAAAACAGGATGTCACATTTTTCAACTTTAAAATCAATAACATGATAGAAAATCATGAAAGATACATAGCAAGTTCAAGGAAAAAAACTCATAAATTAACAAATAGTCTCCAAAATAACTCAACTTTATAAAATACGACGCAGCGGATTCATAATCAAAGTAATAGCATCTTTATCCAACATAAACAACTTTAAAATAAGCAACAAGGTGTTCTTTGACAATTTAACTTAAAAATTCAGCATGTAAACAAATAAACAAAATAAGACACGCGTCATCCCCCCGAGTGCTACGTATCAGAGCGACAATCACCGACTCGAACTAAGGTAACCAGCTATTCCTCTTGATTACCTGCACATTGCCAACATAGGGACAACATTCAAATAGAACGGGTGAGATATCGAACAATATAATCAGATATATGATGATAAGTAATATATTAGATCAGATTATACAATCACCACTTCACAACATCTCAATCAACTTAAAACAGCATCACAACAACAACTTTTACTTCATCATTAATCAACAACACAACAAGAACTATACAACATGAAATGCGACTCGAAATGCACATGCATGTGGTACCATTGGAGCAGAACTCCCAGCTTAAAAATTTGCCAATTAATATTGACTTCAACAAGGCATAAGCCTTCCGCTTAATATTTTGCCAATCCAGGCCAGCTTAATGTTTTGCCAATCCAGGCCAGCTTAATATGTTATGCCATGTGACTCAAATATGAACATCATAATCACAACACTAATACTTACCAATCCGCACAACAACAGCTCAACATTGGCCATAGGCCCACAGCTTAATTCTTGCCAATAATTAGAGGCAATTCAACATCGTTCACAGCTTGATAATTTCCAACAATAATATCACAGCAACTAGGATATATAATTATGCATCATCTAAAATATATCACAATCCATCATTTAATCAATCGGTAGTTTTCGACTAAAAATCGGTTAATTGGTTCCATCATAATTCTATGTCCAATGCTATTGAATTATATAACAACTTCTCAGTTAAAATGGACAGAACAAACACACCACATCAGTACATAACAGAAACAGGAAAAGAAACACACAGCAGCATGCGTGACAGTCGTCACAACACCATCACGGTCGTCACGACACCATCACGGTCGTCACAACACCATCACGGTCGTCACGACCCCAAAACCCTTCGTCTCAGAATTCGTTCGTTCCAGTTTCTTTCCAAATTCACAACCTTTCCTTAGATTCATATCAATTTCAATTTGTCCAAGACAGTGAAACAGAACTACAACAGAATTACACCCTAATGTAACCTATACCAGTTTCTCACAACCAATTCATCAATCGCAATGCATTTCAACATTTCTACGACAATCATTTCGACACAGACATAAGAAATTCTACAAATAATTCATCAACAAAAAACCAAATTCAATATTCACGACATCGATTACACAAAAATAGAGGAGAATTCTATAAAACCAACCCCACATATTACTCATCAACTATCCCATTATAGAGTCAGAACCCCACCCTTACCTTGGATTGAAGGTCACTCTAAAATCTCCGATCGAATTCTCGCTCTCTGCAGCCTCTACGCGATCTCTCGCAACCCTTGTTTTCTCCTCTCTGCAACTTCACGTTCTACTGTTCTATTCCTTTTTCAGCAACTTTGCAACTTCCACGTACTTGATCTTTCCTCCACTTCTAATTACCCTAATTCTATTCAACTTAACCCTTACAATTCTTACTAACTCTTATTGGGCTCAATTCCACACCTCACCTTTTACCACTACTACCCATCTTATAAGCCCACTAACTTATTATAATTCTAGTAAACTAATACTATATTATTTCTACCACTTAAATCGACTTAGTTAAATTAATCCAACTAAAACCAACATAGCCACTTAACACAACATTCCGATATTTCAAAAATCACCACAAATCAACACAAATAATACGAATATAGTTAATTAAATAATTAATTAAATAACCGGGCGTTACAACTCTCCCCCACTTAGGATATTTTCGTCCTCAAAAATTTACCTTGTTCAAACAACTCGGGATAGGATTCCCGCATCTTGCTTTCCATCTCCCACGTCATACTTTCTCCGGCAGCTCCTAATCAGACAACTTTCACCAACGCAATCTCCTTGCCTCTCAAGGTCTTCATTTCACGATCCGCGATTCGCACAGGCATCGTCTCAATAGTAAGATTATCCCGTACTTGCACATCATCCATATGAATCACATGAGATGGACCTGAAATATACTTCCGAAGTTGTGACACATGAAACACATTGTGCAAATTCGAAAGATTAGGCGGTAAAGCCACTCTATAAGCAACATTCCCAATTCTGTGCAAAATCTAATACGGACCAATAAAACGAGGAGTGAGCTTCTTAGACTTCAATGCACGCCCAACACCGGTCATAGGTGTAACTCTTAAAAACACATGGTCACCTGCTTGAAATTCTAAGTCTTTCCTTTGCTTGTCATGATAACTCTTCTGCCTACTTTGGGAAGATCTCGTCTTTTCTCGGATCAACTTCACCTTCTCAGTAGTCTCTCGAACAATTTCAGGTCCAAGTACTACACTTTCTCTAGATTCATGCCAACATAAAGGAGTCCTACATCTCCGACCATATAATGGTTTAAAAGGGGCCATTCCAATACTAGAATGGTAACTGTTATTATAAGTGAATTCTATCAAGGGAAGATAAGTATCCCACGAACCTCCTTGCTCAAGAACACAAGCTCTCAACAAGTTCTCCAACGACTGAATAGTCCTTTCAGTTTGACCATTTGTCTGAGGATGATACGCCGAACTCAACCTCAACCTAGATCCCAACGCCCCTTGCAAACTCTCCCAAAAATCAGAAGTAAACCTCGGATCTCTATCCGACACAATACACAAAGGAACACCGTGCAGCTTCACAATTACCCGAATATAAATCTCTGACAACTTCGATACCGGAAAAGTGATGTTAATAGGAATAAAATGAACCGACTTCATAAGCCTATCAACAATCACCCAAATCAAATCATATCCTCTTGAAGTGTTTGGTAATCCCGTTACAAAGTTCATTGAAATGCTATCCCATTTCCATTCTGGGACTTCTAACGGTTGCATCAACCCCGCAGGGTTCTGATGTTCAACTTTCGACTTCTGACAAGTTAAACATGCATACACAAATTGCGCTACATCACGCTTCATCCCAGGCCACCAAAACAAATTCTTCAAATCTTGATACATCTTTGTAGCCCCCGGATGAATACTCAATTTACTTTTATGACCTTCTTCAAGAATCGCTTTCTTCATTTCCGCATCATCAGGAATACAAATTCGATCACGGAATCTTAACACACCATGCGCGTCCATCTTAAAATCTCTATTCTCAGGCTAATCGATTCCAACCATCGAATCTACTAGTTTCACATCTAACTTCTGAGCTTCTCTGATACTATCCAGAAAATCATTGTTAATCTTCAGCATCCCCAACATAACACTCTACGGTGTCACTTCGTAAACTAAACACATATCTCTGAACTGTTCAATTAATTCCAACTCTTTAACCATCATCGCCGACATATGCAAAGTCTTTCGGCTTAAAGCATCAGCCACAACATTAGCTTTACCTGGATGATAATTCAAACCGAAATCATAATCTTTTAATAACTCCAGCCACCTTCGCTGTCTCATATTCAACTCCTTCTGGTCAAATAAGTACTTTAAACTTTTATGGTCACTAAATACTTCAAATCTAGAACCATAAAGATAATGCCTCCAAATCTTCAGCACAAAAACAACTGCAGCAAGTTCTAAATCATGCGTAGGATAGTTCTTCTCATGAGTCTTCAATTGCCTCGACGCATAAGCAACTACCTTACTATTCTGCATAAGTACACCTCCTAAACCCATTTTAGAAGCATCACAATATACCACAAAAGGTTCTCCTGGGTTAGGTAATGCCAAAACCGGAGCTGACGTCAATCTCTTCTTCAATTCTGTGAAGCTTTCTTCACATCGAACGTCCCACACAAACGCTTTACCTTTACACGTCAACTTAGTCAACGGAAGTGCCAACTTAGAAAAACCTTCGATAAAACTTCTATAGTAACCAGCTAATCCCAAAAAGCTTCTTATCTCGGTAGCCGACCTTGGAGTCTCCCATTGCAGCACAGCGTCTACTTTAGATGGATCCACAACAATGCCACTACTTGAAATGACATGACCAAGAAAACTAACTTCCTTTAACCAAAATTCACATTTTGACAACTTTGCATATAGCTTCTTCTCTCTCAAAACTTGCAATACTAGTCTTAAGTGTTCTGCATGCTCTACTTCCGATCTAGAGTAAATCAGTATATCATCAATGAACACCACCACAAACCGATCCAAGTAAGTATGAAAGATACGATTCATGTACTCCATGAACACTCCAGGCGCATTAGTAACACCGAACGGCATCACCAAATACTCATAATGTCCATAACGCGTTCTAAAATTCGTCTTCTGAATATCATCATCTTTCACTTTAATCTGGTGATAGCCTGACCTCAAATCAATCTTGCTAAACACACAAGCACCTACCAACTGATCCATCAAGTCATCTATTCTCGGAAGCGGATACTTGTTCTTAATCGTCACTTTATTCAACTGTCTGTAGTCAACACATAGCCTCATACTCCCATCTTTCTTCTTCACCAACAACACTGGAGCTCCCCACGGCGATACACTTGGCCTCACAAACTTCTTTTCAATCAAATCCTCCAATTGTTTCTTTAATTCTGACAATTTAGATGCAGACATCCTGTATGGTGCCATAGAAACAGGTCTGGTACCAGGTACAAGGTCGATTGCAAATTCAACTTCTCTTTCTGGCGGTACTTCAGGAATTTCGTCAAAGAAAACTTCAGGAAATTCGCGCACCACCTGCAACTCATCAATTATAGCTTTGTCCTCAATAGATAATGTTGCCATCAACGAGAACACCTGAGCTTCTTCTTGCATCAACCGTTGCAACTGTCTAGCAGACAACAAACCAGTTTCCTCTTCAGGAGTAGAAAACCTCAAAGTCTTGTTATAACAATTAATATGAACATAGTTATATTCTAACCAGTTCATACCCAAGATTACATCCATCCCAGTTAACGGCAAACGCACCAAATCAACATCAAAGTCTATGTCAAAGATCGACAAAGGGCACTTTAAACACACAAGAGAAGTAGTCACCGATCCCTTAGCCGGAATCTCGACGACCATCTCTCCATTCATAGAGGACAACATAAGACCCAATCTCTTAACACAATCAGCAGCAATAAAGCAATGAGTAGCACCAGTATCAATCATAGCGATTAAAGGAGTACTATTAATGAAACATGTACCTCTGATGAGTCTGTCCTCGCTAGTTGTTTGAGTCCCAGCCAACGCGAACACTTTCCCACCGGTTTGCGCCTTCTTTGGTTTCTGACACTGACTACCAATGTGTCCTTCCTCACCACAGTTGAAGCAAATCCTCTCTTTATGCTTGCACTCAGATATGGCATGCCCAGTCTTACCACAACGAAAACACCTCTTCACCTCAGCAGTACACACATTACTCTTATGACCAGGTTTCCTACATTTGAAACAAGTTATGCCAGCAGGAGCATCTTCCCCACTAGTCCTCTTGCCATCAGCTACTTTCTGCTTACCTTTTCCCGCCGGAGCATCATAAGGCTTGCCATGATTCTGTTGGTTCTTGCCCTTCCTCTCATTAATGATCTTATAATGAGCATTGTTATCTTCTTCAAAAATCCTGCAACTATCAATCAAATCCGCAAAAACACGAATCTTCTGATATCCAACTGCCTTCTTAATCTCCGGGCGCAACCCACTCTCAAACTTGATGCACTTAGAAAATTCAGCATCATCTCCGTTATAGTGCAGATAAAACTTAGCCAACTCAACAAACTTTGCAGCTTAATCGGTAACCGACATGTTTCCTTGCTTCAGCTCAAGAAACTCGATTTGCTTCTTACCACGAACATCCTCTGGGTAATATTTCCTCATGAACTCTCTTCGGAACACAGTCCAAGTGATACCTTCACCCGCAGCTTCCAACCTCTGACGAGTCTCTAGCCACCAGTCATCAGCCTCGAATGCTAGCATATGAGTCCCATATCGAACCTTCTGCGCTGGAGTGCAGTCCATCACATGGAAAATTCTCTCCATCTCTTTCAACCAATCCAACGCTCCATCAGGATCATACTTTCCCTTGAAGGTAGGTGGATTCTCCCTCTGAAAGGTCGCCAAACTACGAGATCCAGCATTCTCATCAGTGTTCGGCAGGATCTGCACAGCTTGGGCCATTGCTTGCATAGCAGCAGCCATCGCAACATCGTTCCTTCCAACCATCTCAACTTGTCACTTCAACATAAACAAAAGTTAGGACTAGTTAACAATACTCGATTGTTAAACAACTACGACTTGACAACTTGGCCGGACGGACCGACCTGCTCTGATACCACTAATGTAACACCCCATTTCTACCCGACATTTATAAAGAAATCAGAGTGATAAAATTTCAACATAAAACAGGATGTCACATTTTTCAACTTTAAAATCAATAACATGATAGAAAATCATGAAAGATACATAGCAAGTTCAAGGAAAAAAACTCATAAATTAACAAATAGTCTCCAAAATAACTCAACTTTATAAAATACGACGCAACGGATTCATAATCAAAGTAATAGCATCTTTATCCAACATAAACAACTTTAAAATAAGCAACAAGGTGTTCTTTGATAATTTAACTTAAAAATTCAGCATGTAAACAAATAAACAAAATAAGACACGCGTCATCCCCTCGAGTGCTACGTATCAGAGTGACAATCACCGACTCGAACTAAGGTAACCGGCTATTCCTCTTGATTACCTGCACGTTGCCAACATAGGGACAACATTCAAACAGAAGGGGTGAGATATCGAACAATATAATCAGATATATGATACCTAATATATTAGATCAGATTATATAATCACCATTTCACAACATCTCAATCAACGTAAAACAGCAGCACAGTAACAACTTTTACTTCATCATTAATCAACAACACAACAACAACTATGCAACATGAAATGCGACTCGAAATGCACATGCATGTGGTACCATTGGAGCAGAACTCCCGGCTTAAAAATTTGCCAATTAATATTGACTTCAACAAGGCATAAGCCTTCCGCTTAATATTTTTCCAATCCAGGCCAGCTTAATGTTTTGCCAATCCAGGCCAGCTTAATATGTTATGCCATGTGACTCAAATATGAACATCATAATCACAACACTAATACTTACCAATCCGCACAACAACAACTCAACATTGGCCATAGGCCCACAGCTTAATTCTTGCCAATAATTAGAGGCAATTCAACATCGTTCACAGCTTGATAATTTCCAACAATAATATCACAGCAACTAGGATATATAATTATGCATCATCTAAAATATATCACAATCCATCATTTAATCAATCGGTAGTTTTCGACTAAAAATCGGTTAATTGGTTCCATCATAATTCTATGTCCAATGCTATTGAATTATATAACAACTTCTCAGTTAAAATGGACATAACAAACACACCACATCAGAACATAACAGAAACAGGAAAAGAAACACACAGCAGTATGCGTGACGGTCGTCACAACACCATCACGGTCGTCACGACACCATCATGGTCGTCACAACACCATCACGGTCGTCACGACCCCAAAAACCTTCGTCTCAGAATTCGTTCGTTCCAGTTTCTTTCTAAATTCACAACCTTTCCTCAGATTCATATCAATTTCAATTTGTCCAAGACAGTGAAACAGAACTTGTCGTACCTCAAAAAATACGATCCTCGCGATGGACGTGGAAAAAACTGTTCGAAACAGAGTCGCCACCGAGCTTTATTTATCCCAAAAGAGGGAAAGGAAAATATCGATAAAACCTTTGAAAGGGATATAAACATGGTCGTCGCAACCAAATTCGGGTTCGGGAGTCGATTACGCAAGAGGGAAGGTATTAACACCCTCTACGTCCATTGTACTCAACGGGAACCTCTTGATTCAATTCGAGAGAAATGTTAGCTAGGGTTGTTTGTTTTATTCTAAGGTAAATATTGTTTTCTAATGGGAAAATGGGTTGTTTTTTATTAGTGTGCTCGGTAAGGATTAGAACCCTTGTGCCTACGTATTCCCTCGTGCAATGGGAAAGCCAGAGCATTCGTAGTTCGTGGGAGTACGGTTGTTTGGTTCGTGTTTTTTAAACGAACGAGTGTTTAATTCGCATTCTAACTGCTAAACGTTGGCTTGTCTGCTCGTCAAGGGAGGCTGAAGCACTAGTTCATATGCGCAGAAGAATGGACTAAACAATGTTCTTTTAATGAAAAGTTGTTTGATTTGGATTAAGTGTGTTAGAGATTTGATTGAGAAAAAAAGGTTTGATTTGGACGTGTTTTAGGCGAACGAGAGTTTAGGTTGCATTCTAACTGCTAAACATTGGCTTGTCTGCTCACTAGGGGAGGCTGAAGCACGAGTTCATATGCGCGAAAGAATGACTTAAACAATGTTCTTTGGGAAAGGTGTTTGAGTATGAATTAAGTGTATTAGGGTTTCGGTTGCGTGGGAAGTGTTTGGTATGTTAAGTATTTTAGAGGAAGAACGACGACTATTCGATAAACGAGACGTCGGCCTCGCCACCAATTAATCGGGGCGTTACTGAGATGCTAGATCTCAACGACACCTTTTTCATTCTATTGATTATGAAATTGTTTGATAATAATTAAGTGTTTTAAGACGAAAGGTTGAATGAACAACAACCCAAGGGCGTGCCTCAAGAGCCATTCATTCGAAGATCCAAGGAATGCTAGACTCCAAAAATCTCCTCCTTCCGTTAATTGATTAAGAAAGTGTTTGAAATAGGTTGAATCGGATTGGTTACGAAAAGAAGTGAGGATCGATACTAGTCCCTAGGGGTGCTCCTAGTAACGAAACCTCGAGATGTGTAAGTGTGTGTTTGATGGCGAGGCGAAATGCGCTCGACTCACGATTAGGCTGATGGCACATCGAGGACTGGTTTGGAAATGGTTTAGTTGAAAAGGTCGAAAGATTGAATGAATGACAACCCAAGGGGCGTGCCTCGAGAGCCATCCATTCGAAGACCCAAGGAATGCTAGATTCCAAGAATCTTCTCCTTTCGAAAGTTTGATTGAAAATAAAAGGTCTCCAATTTAGTGTATTTAGATTGAGTGTATGAACAAAGAAGATTGTTAGATAAACATGAATATGAATATGATATGGACAATATGAATGGTATGAATAAAAATATAATCGAGATAATATTGGACGGAAAATAAACAAGATAATGATTAATCGGGTGAATCGGGAAATGAAAACGTGACGACCTCGTCTCAATCAAGAACTCTAAAAAAGAGGTTCCATGATGTTTAAAACCTTCATTGGTCGGAAATGAAAAGAATATAATGCAAAGTAAAATGTGAATAAAATCGAAATCGAAGAGAAGTCTCATCTTAACCGACAAAATTTGGTTTTAGATGTTCATCGACCCATAAAAAATGAAAAGTAAATAAAAGAATAAAATCGGTCTCGTCTTAATCAAGGTCTTTAATCTTAGATCGATAAGCTATGATTTTTTACTTTCATTGACCGATAAAAAAAAATAAATAAAAAATAGGCCTCATGTTAATCAAAATTTTGAATCGATTTTAAGAAAATCAACTAAATCATGAGTGTTGTTATATCATTGGCCAAAGATTGAAGAGAAGAACGAAATATAGAAAATAAATCTACAAACTTGCTAAGTTAAAAAGTTGAAGAAATTAAAAGAAATCAAGATGGAAATAATCAAAGATGAATTCTAAATATTATATTTCTAAAATAAACTAGAATTTAACTAAATAAAAAAAAAATTTAAGAATTACTAATAAAATCCAAAATAATATTAACAAAATAATTAAGAATATTTTTTATCAAAGTTTTTTAAATAGTAATTTGAAAATCAAAGCACAAAATTAATAAAATGTTTTAAAAAGATTTTGACAAAAGTATTTAGCAAGAAAGAAAATGTGTTAAAAAAAGGATTAAGGAGTGTGAAATATAAAGAACACTTGGGCTTGAAACCAGACGGGTCATAGATCGACCCAATTCGGCTTAAAAAGGAAAAAGGGTTTTGAAAACCCTAGAACAACATGGCCACTTCTTTCTCATTATCAGTAAAGCGCAATTGAGAAAGACAAAACAACGATCATCGCTCTTTCATACTTTCCATCTCGTCTTCTTTCTCTCTGCTCCGTCTCTCTGTTTTTTCCACACTCGCGATTTTGTTTCTCTCTGCTCAGACCCTCTCTTGCGGCGGCGCGCGCGGCTGGTGGTTGATGATGGTTGCACGGAGGCTTATGGGTTTCACTCGCGTCTCGCTCGCGGTTTGTTCAGGTTTAGATTTGGATTCGCTTTTGATTCTCTTCTCCTAAGAAAATGGAAACCGCAGGTTGATTTGCAGGTGGTGGTGAGTGGTTTTAATAGTTGTCAATGATGGATGCACGGTAATAGTGGAGTGAATGAGTGGTGTTTACAGTGGCGGTTCCGGTCGTTCAGATCGTGGCGAACGGAGGAAAACTCACACACGAATGTTGCGGTGTTGTTGTTGTTGGTGTTGAGAGATTTGATGAGGGAACGTGATGCAAGGTTGTGGGCAATGAAAATCAAGGTTGAAGGAGGGAGTTTGAAGCTGAAACGAAAGTTGAAGGAATTTTGTTGCTGTTTTGAAGAAGATAATTATTTTGAGAAAAGATGTGCAGAAGGTGAGTATGAGTTAAAGGTTGAAGTTGTTGTTGTTATGAACTGAGTATGAAATCAGCCGAGATCTTATTTGTTGCAGCTGAAGGGGAAATCAAAGGGTGTTGCGCGGTGGAAGGAAAAAAAATGAAGATGAGCTTGATTAGCTGCAACATGGAGACTAGAGGAAGCTGAAGGTCCAGTGTCCCAGTGAGTCCGAAATTTTTTTTTTCCAAGCAGGTTAGTGGTTGTGGGTTTATATGGAGTTCTTCAATGAAAAATGAGAAAGAGGTAATGAGATGATGAGGACGTGGTACCAGTTCTTTGGTCGGATCTCCCTCTCTATCCCTCTATATTACCTACTTTTTTTTGAAATGAAATAAAGAGACCTCTTTCGAATTGTTAATGTTGTCAGGCTGCTTTTGATGTGCAGGTTATGTTGTGGAGTTTTTTTATGCTATGTTTTACACAGGCTATGAACTATGAAGCAGCGCGTCGTAGGCTGCTATGTTGGTTGGTGGTAGAAGAAGTGCAGCAGGACAGGCTGGAGTGGTACGGTTTCTTGTTGTAGCAGAAAAGCAAAAAAAAATTTATTTTGTATTGTAATGGACTTTTGTCTTGCATTATGGTTTGTAATAAAAAACGAATTTTGGATAAAGATGATTTAATGTGAATTTAGAAATGGGTTTGAATTTAGAAATGTGGTCATAGCTTAAGATAGGAAGTGGATAATAAATATGAAAATGAAAAGAAGAAATGCATATTTATAAGATGGATTGAATAATGAAATTAAAATGGATGTTGAAGTGTTATTTGAATGTTGGGTTTGGAAATTAGGATTATAATGGTTTATGATGGCTTTGATATTTGATGAGAAAAAATTAAAGATAATAAAAATGGATATTGTAATGAAATGATTAAAAATGGAATCGGATTTTTGAATTGAACAAATGGATAGATTTGGATAAGATTTAAAGAAAAAGAAAAATAAAAATGGATATGGGTTTTGAAATGCTTATTTGGACTATTTAGTAAAATGGATAATGAAAATGGATAGTCGAATTGAAAAATGGGTAAATAACAAAATGATTGCGGGAATGGATATTTATAAAATGAATGGATATTTATATTGGATAATGAGATGAAATTACAATGGATATAGAAGTGGTTCAAAAAACGGATATTTCGATTCAAAAGTGGTTTAGAAGAAAAAAGGATGTACAGAGGTCATTTATACACAGGTAGGACAAATTTGGGGTATGACAGAACTACAACAGAATTACACCCTAAAGTAACCTATACCAGTTTCTCACAACCAATTCATCAATCGCAATGCATTTCAACATTTCTACGACAATCATTTCGACACAGACATAAGAAATTCTACAAACAATTTATCAACAGAAAACCAAATTCAATATTCACGACATCGATTACACAAAAACAGAGGAGAATTATATAAAACCAACCCCACATATTACTCATCAACTATCCCATTATAGAGTCAGAACCCCACCCTTACCTTGGATTAAAGGTCGCTCTAAAATCTCCGATCGAATTCTCGCTCTCTCGCAGCCTCTACGCGATCTCTCGCAACCCTTGTTTTCTCCTCTCTGTAACTTCACGTTCTACTGTTCTATTCCTTTTTCAGCAACTTTACAACTTCCACGTACTTGATCTTTCCTCCACTTCTAATTACCCTAATTATATTCAACTTAACCCTTATAATTCTTACTAACTCTTATTGGGGTCAATTCCACACCTCAACTTTTACCACTACTACCCATCTTATAAGCCCACTAACTTATTATAATTCTAGTAAACTAATACTATATTATTTCTACCACTTAAATCGACTTAGTTAAATTAATCCAACTAAAACCAACATAGCCACTTAACACAACATTCCGATATTTCAAAAATCACCATAAATCAACACAAATAATACGAATATAGTTAATTAAATAATTAATTAAATAACCGGGCGTTACATGTGGCACTTGAAGATGCAAGTCCTTCTTGTTCAACAAGGTTTGTTAGAAGCATTGAGAGGATCAGAGAAGATGGACACTGCCCTATCGGAGAAAGAGAAGACAACGATGGTCGAAAAATCCCATAGTGACATTGTATTGATCCTTGGTGATAAGGTTCTCTGGCATGTTTCAAAGGAGAAAACTGCAGCTTGTGTATAAAAGAAATGTGAAGGTTTGTATATGACAAAATCGTTGGTTAATCGTCTTTATCTGAAGCAAGCTTTGTATTCATTCAAGATCAATGAAGACAAAGCCTTGACTGAGCAGCTGGATATGTTCAACAAGTTGATTCTTGATCTTGAGAATATCGAGGTAAAGATTGATGATGAAGATCAAGTGTTGGTATTGTTGTCACTACTACGGAAAAGTCATACCACAACGGTTGGAAAAGGGATACCACAACACCTGACCAACCGTTGTGAGGTAAGGGGTGATTGTATTTCTGGTGCTTTCCACCAGGGTAGCGATGAAACACCCCAAACTTATTAGAATATTTATTTAATTTATTTAAATATAATATTTGTGAATTTTCGGTGATTTTTGGTGGTTTGTGTTGACGTTGGCATTTTGGTGGAGTTTTGGTTATTTTAATTAAATAATAGTATATAATATGAATATATTAGTATTATTATTAATGTAAAATAATATTAGAGGAATTAAGGGTAAGATGGACTTTTGAGGAGGATTAGTGAGGGTATTATGGGGAAAGCCCATTTTGAGAGCCCAAGGGTTTAACAAAAAGGAATTGGGAAGAATAGGATTCATTTTGTTAGATCGTGAAAAGAAGGGAAAAGTGCAGAGCTCTGAGGAAAGAAGGAAAGGCGAGGATTCGAGAAGGTTTCTGAAGAATCGATAGAGAAAGCTCCGAATCGACAATTTAAGATATGGGGAGTATTGCCTTTCATTGTTTTCAAAATAGAAAGTGATGTGTTAAAGTAGATTTTGGGGTTTTTGGGGTTTTCGAAGGGTTTATGAGTTATTGATGATTTAGAGGTATTTCTGAGGATAGCTGATGGATTATTAAGGGTTGAATTGATTCGAGTAAAAATAAGTCATCGAGGCAAAACCTTCTTTAATGATATGTGGATCTTGTATGAGAAAGGGATTTATGGGGTTTATGGGAATCTTGATAATTTGTGAAGGTTTAGGTATTTCGAGTTAGAATAGTGAAATTAACCGACCTAATAGTCGTAGGTTTTATGCCTTTGATTGCATTGATGTTTCAGGACTATTTTGGGAGTGTTTTGGGGTGAATTGAGGTTGGAATCGTATAGGTTTTTAGGGTTTATGATGGGTTTTGATAAATAGGGGAGAATTGATGGAATGAGATGTAGAAATTGTTGATAATATGATGGTTGTATACCTAAAATAAGTGTCATATGCTATTATAAATGTTATACAGTCGTAGGATTTTAAATTATGAAACCGAGACTTTTTACGGAATCCAAATCGGAGGTCCGAAAGGCCTCCAATGATGAAAAATGCAAAATCTGCATTCTGTAGGTAAACGGCGAGCGCAATAAGGCTTACGACGGTCGCCATGCAGTTCCGTCACAGCCAGGTAGTTTTGGGTCTAGATACGGTTTTGATCATAACTTTTGATTCGTAAGTCCGATTGAGGTCCCGTTCGAAGCGTTGGAAAGCTAATGCGATGAACTACATTTTAGTGAAACCAAAAGAGAAGTATGTAGTATTTTTCCATTGTCTAAACTATGAGGAATTGAGGTTAATTATGGCGATATACGTATGATAGATGACGTTGTTGAATTAGTGGTGTTATGAAGTTGTGATTGTTGAACCATGATGTTATTAATGATATTGAGATGATGCTTTCGTGATGTTTGATGATTAATTGATGTTATGAATTACCGTAATGTATATTGATGATTATGAGCTGTTATATATGATGTTTGATGATTTAAGTGATGATATGAATTACCACGAGTGTATTGATGATTATGAGTTGTTTATACCTGATGTTTGATGATTAAATACTGATGTGAATTAGCGTGAGCTATGTTGATGATGATAAGATGATGATGCATGATGTTTTGATGAATAAATAACGATATGACGAATATGAGATTTTGATGAATGATGATGCACGTGATGACTTTATTGATGATGATGATTATGATGTTGTGTATCATGCATTCATAGCATATTTTGATGATGATGTTAAACTTCGGTCTATTGTGGCTTCCATCCCATTGTGTGGATGTGAAGTGGTTTATGACGTGCTCCGGTTCTTGTGTGGAACCAATCCTATTGACGGAGATCTTTGGAGGGTGATGGCCTAAGTGTCCATCGATTGTGACTAGAGCTGTCAAAACGGGTAGCCCGGCCCTAAACGGGCCGGCCCTGGCGGGCCTCGGGCTTTTTCGGGCTGGGCTCAAAAAGCCCATTTTGAATATGGGCTCCTTTTTTACTACCCAGGCCCAGCCCTGTCTGGGCTGCGGGCTACCCAGCCCTAAACGGGCCCATTTAAAAAATAAATAAAAAAATTCTTTTTTTAAGTAATATATAATGTAATAGAAATTAATACTCATTTTAATATATAATGTTATAGAAATTAATATTCATTTTAATGATCTTAATGTAATATATTCATTTTAGAATACTGTAATGTAATATAATGTAATAGAAATTAATGTTCTGGTAGTCACTGAAGTGTGTGTGGACCGAACCAAAGAAGCACTAACACATTGTATCCAAATGTTTCTTGGGCCAAATTTATTTTTTAGGTCCAATTATATATATTTATTAATTTATATATGGGCCAAATAGTTAAATTAATTCTTTTAAAAAAAATTGTCGGGCTGGCGGGCTACCCGTAGCCCATACGGGCCGGCCCATTTTTTTCGGGCTTTTTCGGGCCGGGCTCAAAAAGGCCCGGAATAATATGGGCTCCAAAAATAAGGCCCAAGCCCTAACTTTTTTCGGGCTCGGCGGGCCGGCCCATGGGCTTCGGCCCATTTTGACGGCTCTAATTGTGACGATTAGTATCACATGCATGAGTCTTGTTGTGCATTGCATTTATGTGGCATAGTGTTGTGATTTATGATGTTGTGCTTTGATGTTTGCCTGTGATAACTCTGATGATGTTGTATATGATGATGACGCCATTTTTATGCATATCTTATTTTATATTGATTATAATGAATTGTATTACTCACCCTGCCTGTTTGAATGTTGCCTCCACGTGGGTAACATGCAGGTGATCAGGATTAGCTGTGGATGCTTTTGAGGACTTTTGAAGTTATTTTCATTTTAGTCGATGTAGAGGGTCTTGCTCTAATAGTGTAACATCGGGTTGGGTCGTTGGGTCGAACCATGTTGAGTTTTATTTGGCTGTTATTTTATAAATTATTTGACGACTATGGTTTATCTTAATAAACCCTTTTTGTGGGATTTTTGTGGTTATGGTGGTTCTGCTGCCCTTTGAAGGCATTTTGAGTTATTTTGAGGAAAACCCGTTGTTTACGGAGCAATTTTGTTGATTTGAATTTATTGAGAAATGTGCACCCTTTGAGGTGATTCTGATTTTACTATAATTTTATGTTTATTCCGCTGCGATAATTATGGGGTAGAAAAGTGTGTTACATTAGTGGTATCAGAGCAGGTCCGTCCGTCCGGCCAGGTTGTCTAATGTTGTCTAGTCCCTAGTGTGCGACATGTGTGTGAAAACACTGTCGATGCTTGTTTTGTTTTCCATTTGCAGGTTGGGAATGAAACAAGTGGGGGAGAAGATGGTGCTTCTCCAAGATGCTTTGAGTGTGGAGCGATGGCTGAGTGTGGTGTTGGACGCTACGATAATTTGGTGAGATAGTTTATACCGCCTCATGATAGTCGGTTGTTATTGACAAATTGAGAAACTGATCACCCTTAATCTCTTGTTGATAATAGACGGGAACATGTTGGATGGGATAGACGTCTCTTGCGGGCTTAAGTAGTGTGTGTAGTGAATTGTTTAAAGCTAAGCCAAGTGCTTACATATTGTTTGATGAGTCGATGTAGGATGGTGCTGAGATGTTTATGTTGAGGGCAACCTTGAGTATTAGTGAAGGAGGAGAAGCTGGTGTTTTACTTTTTGTCTGTGAAATTTCGGGGGGTGTTTCCTGATGATGTAGGTGATTTACCTCCAGAGCGCGAGGTAGAGATTGCGGCGGATTTGATACCAGGTATGATTCTGGTGTCAATGGCTCCTTACCGGATGTCTGCATCTGAGTTAGAAGAATTGAAGAAACAATTGAAAGAGTTGCTTGGGATGAAGTTTGTTCGACTGAGTGTTTCTCCGTGGGTGCTCCTGTGTTGTCGGTGGAGAAGAAAGATGGTACTATGAGATTGTGTGTGGATTATATACGATTGAATAAAATGACGATCAAGGATAAGTATCCACTTCTGAGGACTGATGATTTGATGGATCAATTGGTGGACGCTTCTGTTTTAGCAAGATTGATTTGAGGTCTGGTTATCATCAGATTCGTGTTAAGCCTGCTGATATTCCGAAGATAGCTTTCAGGATGAGGTGTGGTGTTCATGTAGTATATGAATCGGATCTTTCATGAGTATCTGGATTAGTTTATGGTGGTTTTCATTGATGACATCCTGATATATTCTAAGTCTGAAGAAGAGCATGTTGAGCATTTGAGAACTGTGTTGTAAGTATTGAAGGAAAAGAAGTTGTATGCAAAGCTGTCGAAGTGTGAGTTTTGGTTGAAGGAAGTGAGTTTCCTTGGCCATGTGATTTCGAGTGGTGGAATTGATGTTGATCCTTCTAAGTTTGATGTTGTGTTGCAGTGGGAGACTCCGAAGTCTGCTACTGAGATACGAAGTTTTCTGGGATTGGCGGGTTATTACCACAAGTTTATCGAGGGTTTTTCTAAGTTGGCATTACCTTTGACTCAGTTGACTCGAAAGGGTCAATCGTTTATGTGGGATGTAGCTTGCAAAGAGAGTTTTGTGGAATTGAAGAAGAGACTAACGACCGCTCCAGTGTTGAATTTTCCTAATCCGAGCGAATCTTTTGTGGTGTATTGTGATGCATCGAAGATGGACCTTGGTGGAGTATTGATGCAGAATGGACAAGTTGTTGCCTATGCTTCGAGACAATTGCGAGTTCATGAGAAGAATTATCCTACCCATGACTTGGAATTGGCCGTTGTGGTGTTTGTGTTGAAGATTTGGAGACATTATCTGTTTGGCTCTAAGTTTGAAGTGTTCAATGATCATAAAAGTCTGAAGTACTTGTTTGATCAGAAAGAACTGGATATGAGGCAGAGAAGGTGGTTAGAGCTGTTGAAGGATTTCGATTTTGACTTGACTTATCATCCGGGCAAAGCAAATGTAGTGGATGATGCATTTAGCAGGAAGTCATTGCATATGTCGATGCTTATGGTGAAAGAATTAGAATTAATTGAGCAATTAAGAGATTTGAGTTTGGTGTGTGAAGAGACTCTTGACAGTGTGAAGTTGGGAATGTTGAAGTTGACTAGTGGTATTCTGGAAGAGTTTGCAAGATGCTCTGGGTACTAAGTTGAGGATGAGTTCTGCCTATCATCCGCAGACGGACGGTCAGACAGAAAGGACTATCCAATCCTTAGAGGATTTGCTGAGAGCTTGTGCGTTGGATCATGGAGGATCTTGAGATAGCCATTTGCCGTTGATTGAGTTCACGTACAATAGCAATTTTCATGCTAGTATTAGAATGGCGCCCTATGAAGCTTTGTATGGGATGAGGTGTAAGACTCCTTTATGTTGGTATGAGTCAGGCGAGAGTGTTGTACTCGGACCTGAGATTGTGTAAGAGACGACCGAAAAGATTAAGATGATCCAAGAAAGGATGAGAGCGTCACAGAGTCGCCAGAAGAGCTATCATGATAAGAGGAGGAAGACACTTGAATTCCAAGAGGGAGATCACGTGTTTTTGAGGGTGACGCTAGTGACTGGCGTGGGTCAAGCTTTGAAGTCTAGAAAGCTCACTCCATGTTTTGTTGGTCCATACCAAATCTCGCAGTGGATAGGAGAGGTAGCCTATTAAATTTCTTTACTGCCGTTACTTGCGAATTTGCATGACGTGTTCCATGTGTCTCAGCTGAGGAAGTACATTCCGGATCCGTCGCATGTGATTCAGATGGATGATGTACAAGTGAGGGATACTCTGACTGTGGAAGCATTGCCTGTGCGGATTGATGGTCATGAAATGAAGCAACTGCGGGGGTAAAGACATACCTTTGGTGAAGGTGTTGTGGGGTGGACCAGCCGGCGAAAGTTGGACTTGGGAACGTGAAGATCAGATGAGGGAGTAGTATCTGACTCTATTTCCTTGAGGTAATTTTCGAGGGCGAAAATTCTGCGAGTGAGGGAGAGTTATAACACCCCAAATTTATTAGAATATTTATTTAATTTATTTAAATATAATATTTGTGAATTTTGGTGGTTTGTGTTGACGTTGGCATTTTGGTGGAGTTTTGGTTATTTTAATTAAATATTAGTATATAATATGAATATATTAGTATTATTATTAATGTAAAATAATATTAGAGGAATTAAGGGTAAGATGGACTTTTGAGGAGGATTAGTGAGGGTATTATGGGGAAAGCCCATTTTGAGAGCCCAAGGGTTTAACAAAAAGGAATTGGGAAGAATTGGATTCATTTTGTTAGATCGTGAAAAGAAGGGAAAAGTGCAGAGCTCTGAGGAAAGAAGGAAAGGTGAGGATTTGAGAAGGTTTCCGAAGAATCGGTAGAGAAAGCTCTGAATCGACAATCTAAGGTATTGAGAGTATTGCCTTTCATTGTTTTCAATATAGGAAGTGATGTGTTTAAAGTGGATTTTGGGGTTTTGGGGGTTTTCGAAGGGTTTATGAGTTATTGATGATTTAGAGGTATTTCTGAGGATCGATGATGGATTATTAAGGGTTGAATTGATTCGGGTAAAAATAAGCCTTCGAGGTAAAACCTTATTTGATGATATGTGGATCTTGTATGAGAAAGGGATTTATGGGGTTTATGGGAATCTTGAGAATTTGTGAAGGTTTAGGTATTTCGAGTTAGAATAGTGAAATTAACCGACCTAATAGTCGTATGTTTTATGCCTTTGATTGCCTTGATGTTTCAGGACTGTTTTGGGAGTGTTTTGGGTGAATTGAGGTTAGAATCGTATAGGTTTTTGGGGTTTATGATGGGTTTTGATGAATAGGGGAGAATTGATAGAATGAGATGTAGAAATTGTTGATAATATGATGGTTGTATCCCTAAAATAAGTGTCATATGCTGTTATAAATGATATATAGTCGTAGGATTTTGAATTACGAAACCGAGACTTTTTACGGAATCGAAACCGGAGGTCCGGAAGGCCTCCAACGATGAAAAATTCAAAATCTGCATTCTGTAGGTAAACGGCCAGCGCCATAAGGCTTACGGTGGTCGCCATGCAGTTCCATCACAACCAGGCAGCTTTGGGTCCAGATACGGTTTTGATCATAACTTTTGATCCGTAAGTCCGATTGAGGTCTCGTTCGAAGCGTTGGAAAGCTAACGCGATGAACTACATTTTAGTGAAACCAGAAAAGCAGTATGGAGTATTTTTCCATTGTCTAAACTGAAGGTGTGAAAAGCACAAGAAAGGGGGGGTTTGAATTGGTTTTTCAAAATAAAATTGTTTCTCTAAATTAATTCCCTTTACTAATTTATTATCTTAGGAGTAATAATCTTATTGAAGCTGGAAAGAGATAACACAGTATGTTTATACTAGTTCACTTGAGAAATCCTCAAGTTAGTCTAGTCCACCCGCCAAGGTGATTTTCCCTCTCTCAATCGAAGTCTTAATCCACTAATCAATCAGATTAATACAATGCACTAGCCAAACTGCTGGTGACTAACAACAACCTCTAAAACTCTCAAGTTCTAGACTTCTCAAGAGATCTAACCACACTGGTCTCTCTTAAGGAACAACCTCTAAGACTATCGCTAGTCCTAGACTTCTCAAGAAATCTAACCTTACCCGGTTTTTCTCAAGGAACTTCAAACAATAGTTTGAAAGAGGTTTTGTTTACAAAGTATTGCTTCTAGCACAAGCTGAATATGTAAACTAATTTACAGCACAAAAAATGACTTTTGAATGATAATAGCAAATAGAGCGTATTTGAATCGGTGAAGTTGTTATCATTCTTTGAGTCTTCAAGTCCTTTTATAGCCGAGTAAAAATAGTCGTTGTAATGTAATCATGACTATTGACGGCGGTTTGGTAGATGCGTGAGGACAGATAAAACCTTTTGCGTCCTGTCTTGTCAGTATATCTTTGTTTGCACTATTACCAAGATATCTTCTTTTGAACTTTTGCATAGTTACCAAGATATCTTCGTTTGAACTTCGTTGCTTAGTCTTCTAATCTTCTTAACTTTAGAGGCTTCTGCGAGCATGAGTAAGAAGGGAAAACATAGCTTGGTTCTTAAGATCTTCAAGTCTTGGAGTCCTCAGAGCTGCACTTTCGGAGTCTTCAGCACTTGATCTTCAGAACCTTGTTCGCTTAGAATGTTGTCATCATATCTTCAGAGGCTTCTGATGGTATTTAGTTGAAGCATTAATAGAGACTATAGTTGAGTCTTCAGAACCTTTATCTAGAGAGCGTAAGTCTTCAGCATCTGAACTTCGTTCATCAGAACCTCAGTCTTCAGATCTTCAGAGCTTGTTCTCTTTACATATTATATCAGTCTTGCAACCTTCAGATTCTCCTGAAGTAATTTCTATCATATAGCACATCAGGTGTAATGCATAGGCGAAGTATTTTCTTTTAACAACATATTCACACCTTTTAAGGGAAGCAGAACCTGTTTGTTAGATTCTCATAGATAACAAACATTAGACTTATAAAATTGTTCATACAAACATACTTATTTGATATCATCAAAACTCAGAGGTATTAATGCAGAACCAACTCTTGTTCTTACAATCTCCCCCTTTTTGATGATGACAAAACTATGTATTTTGATGACACAATTTTGTACATAACACAAGGGTAATTGAAATAAGAAGGTTGGGAATTCTTATCCTTCACATGAGATACTCCCCCTGATTCTCAGACTGGATGAATATTAATTATTTTGACGGGATGGACTCCCCCTGATTCCAAGAGGTCAGACACTGAAATCTTCATAGTCTTGATTCAGTTTTGATCCTTCAGAGTTTGACACGAACTCAGGACGTCATCTCAGAGCCTTGTTTCTTGTTAAAACTCAAAGACTTTGAACTATCAGAGTCATCAAAGTTCTGAGTTGCTGATTTTTTACTTCTTTATCGACTTTATGATGTTTAATCAGATCAGAATTCCTGAAAAGAGAGACAAGGAAAAACATCTAACAGAAATAGCAATTTACTGGTTAGAATGTAAACAGCTTGTTCTTCAGAGATTGACTATAAGAATAAAAAATTCACATTCATAACTTCTCCCCCTTTTTGTCATAATCAAAAAGCTTCGTGAACAAAGGGTGAAAAACAAGGTCCTAAATTCTAAAAACACAGAACCAAAACGAAATAGGGAAAAGGTTAGGTGCTTCCAGAGGACATTTTGTCCAAAATCTTTTGAAGCAGGTTCTGAACATTTGCATTGACAACCTTCTGTTCTGCAAAGTTTTCTCTGAAAATCTGTTGTTCTCCTCTAATTTCTTTTAATTTCATTTTCCAAACGCACCACATCAGGTTCAGGAGAGGAAACGACTAAGGTATCTTGCTTAGCCTTTTCTATAGCTTCAGCTTTTTTCGCCAGCCTTGCTTCTTCTTCTGCACGAAGTCTAGTTTCTTCAGCAGCGTTTTCTTCAGCCTCTCTTTGCTTAGTCACTAGAAGATTGAATTTTCTTATCCTTTCCTCAGCCCCTTCTCTTGCTTTTACCAGTTCAACTCCAGCAGCTTTAGCAGCTTCAGAGAATGTAGACATCCTTATAAATTCAGAGTCTAACCAATTCTGAAATGCGTCCCAAGAATTTACAAACTCCATAGGCTTGACACTTATCCTGGTCTCTGCTAGTAGCTTTGCTACTTTCTCCAATGGCTTTTCGTGAAATTTACTGATACATTCAACAATGGTTTTTGGAGGAGGTCTTTCATAGGTGACTAAGGCCAAGTTGGATTCAGCAGAACTTGTTTTAGAGTTGGGTTCAGGATTTGGTTGAGATAAATTGGTTTCAGTAGTGTGAAAAGAGAGCTCAAAAGTTTCTAATTCTGAAGGGAATTCAGAAGTGACAATCTCAAGGGATTTAACACTCGTTTCTTCAGATGCTGGTTCAGGATTTGGAGATGGAGGATCAGAGCGTTGAATTGAGGATTCAACAATGATTTTTTGATGAAAAGCGTAGGACATCGGTGAGACAGATAGATCTGGTTGGATAATTGAGGTGGTTGTTGATGAAGTGTATGTAGGAATGGCTTTGGATTGGATAGGTGTACTGATTGATGGAAAGGAAATTTTTGGAATTACAGAAATAGAGATTGGTGGAGGTGGAATTGAAAAAGATTGTGACTTGAAGCTGACTTATGGATTTGAGGTGGGAATGTAGATAACTTGTTGAGATGATGATGAAATAATGATAGGTTCAGCATTAACTTTTGAAACAGAGAAAGTAATGACGGACTTACTAGCTCTTTTAGATTGAGAATCTTGAGCAGAAATCTTGGAGGTCTCTGACTTGTTAGTCTTCTTCTTTTTCTTTGATTTAGGATCTTCTTCAATTAGCTTCCTTTTCCCTTTACTAGGCTTAAATTCTTCAATTATGACCTTAGACACGTCTTGTCCTTCTTTTTCCATTATAGCAATAAGTCCAGCAATAATTTCCTTGTTTTCACAGCTGTCAAAAGAGGGATAGTCTTTCACCTGAACTCTGCTTTGTATCACACTTTCATGAGGGATAACAGTAGGTTTAATTTGAACCTCCTTGACTATTTTCATATTTTTTCAGAGTATTGCCATTTAAAGACTCTCCAATGCATGGATCCAAATATTATGTATATCTGGCTTCTTTAATCAGATAATCCACTAGCCTGCTTTCAACAAAAATGTCAGAGAGTAATCTACCGAAAGGAATGTAGGTTGGAATCTTCTTTGTAGGTGAAGCCGTTGTTCTGGACTTGCGCACTTTGTCCCTTAGATAGGAAAATAGGATGAAGGGCAAATTCATTTTCTTCTTTTTGTGTAAACAATACAACATGTTCTTCTGAGTAGTATTAAAGTAGTCTGCGGAACTCTTCAGAGGTCTTGGGTTGATACAACCAAGAATGATCTTGTGCCACATTCTCAGTTTATCATGCAAGTCTACACTTTTATAATCTATTTTCTTAGATTGAAAGTTCATAAAGATTTCCTTGCTGATGGCAATGTCAGAGTTTTCGAGCTTTCCATAGACTCGTTTCCCTTCCAAGAACTTCATTCCTAGAAGATCTGAAATCGATTTTTCAGTAATGATAATCCTCTTTTCCATAACAAAGGAGACGACGTGAAAATCGTCAGTATCAGCCATTCTCCAGAATTCTTTTACAAGGGATTCATAGATATGACCTTTAAGCTTTTCAAAGTAGTTATTCCATCCTTGACATTCGAGTTCAGCAGAAAGATCAACCCCATTCTTTGCAAGATTCTGGAAATCCACATGCAGTTCCTTGAGAACCGGTAGTTCGTCTGCAGGTCGCACACACGTAACCGATGCATTTCTTTGAGTAACATGGTTTTCATCAATCTCAAGAGGAGATGATGAGGTTGAAGCAACAGTTGCAGTGGTTGTGGAGGTGATAGTAGGCGCGAGTGATGAAGATGATGACCCTTTCGAAGGATTCAAAGATGCTTCTGTTTCTTTGAAGAAATTGACAGTTTCTTGTTGAATGTGATTCATCATGATGAAGTTTGAGATTGATTGAGATGAGAACAATGAGCAGGTGAGAGAGAGAAAGTGAGGTTTGGGGGTTTTAGGGTTTCTTAAGGTGTGGAAATGAATGTGAGGTAGTGTTAGTAGATTTATAAAGTGTCTTTGAAATTTTAAAAGTTAAAATAAAATATTGGGAGTTAAGGAATGAACACAATTATGATTTTAAATCAATCCTAAGAGAGATTACTGTTCATAGTGTACTTTAAAATAGATGTAATGATTTGGATATAACCTAGGTTACACGCGTTAATCATTTTCTAATTCAAGTGACACGTTTTAATATTCTCAGAATCTGGATAACTTAGGAGTTTCCATCTTGATCAGAGACAGTTCTGACCGAAGTAGCCTCTGATAACTGAAATTAAACAAATAAAAATTTTATTTCTTCAGACTCTAACTAAACACATCTGATTCTGATACAATCTTACTCTGGACAGAATTCTATTTTCAGATGTGTCAGAATAAATTGAAATCTATCTTCAGCCAAGGGTTTTGTAAAAATGTCAGCCCATTGATGGTCTGTTTCGATGAATTTTAAACATAGAGTTCCCTTCTGAACATAGTCTCTAATAAAGTGATGTTTAATTTCTGTGTGCTTAGCCCTAGAATGCAAGATTGGATTTTTACTTAAACAGATAGCAGCAGTATTATCACAATAGATAGGGATGTTACTCTCATGTATCTGATAATCTTCTAGCTGATTTTTCATCCATAGCATCTGCGTACTGCATAGAGAAGCTGAAATGTACTCTGCTTCTGCTGTAGAGAGAGCAATTGTAGATTGCCTCTTGCTTGACCATGAGATCAGATTTTTCCTAGAAACTGACAGTTTCCAAATGTGCTTTTTCTTTCCCATCTGTCTCCAGCATAGTCTGCATCACAATAACCAGATAGAGTGTGCTCTGATGTTTTCTCATACATCAAGCCAAGGTTAGTAGTTCCTTTCAGATACCTTAGAGTTCTTTTAACAACAGTTAAATGAGATTCTATGCGATCTGATTGAAATCTAGCACACAAATGAACACTAAATAAAATATCAGGTCTAGAAGCAGCTAAATACAAAAGAGATCCTATCATACCACGATAGGTCTTCTGACAAACTTTACCACTTGTTTCTGCTTTCTCCATGATGCATGTTGGGTGCATTGGAGTTTTTGCTAACCTGCAATCTAACATGTTGAATTTCTTCAGAAGTTCTTTAGTGTACTTACTTTGATGAATGTAAGTAGCTTCTGGTTTCTGATCAATATGAATTCCCATAAAGAACTTCAACTCACCCATAAGACTAATTTCAAACTCTTCCTGCATCAACTTTGAAAACACTTTGTATAGAGAGGGATTAGCAGAACCAAAAATAATATCATCAACATAAATCTGAAATATGAGTATATCATTTTTGTATGATTTACAGAAGAGAGTAGTGTCAACCTTGCCTCTGGTGAAGTTATTTTCTAAGATAAAATTGCTCAATCTGTCGTACCAAGCTCTGGGAGCTTGTTTCAGACCATAGAGAGATTTTTTAAGTTTAAAAACAAAATCTAATTTTTCTGAGTTTTCAAATCCAGTAGGTTGTTTGACATAAACTTCTTCCGAAATATAACCATTCAAAAATGCACTCTTAACATCCATTTGATATAGGATGATGTTATGATTAACTGAAAAGGAAATTAACAAGCGTATAGCTTCTAGTATGGCGACTGGAGCAAAGGTTTCATTGTAATATATCCCTTCTTGTTGATTGTAACCTTGTGCAACAAGTAGTTCCTTGTTTCTGACAACCTCACCCTTTTCATTGAGCTTGTTTTTGAAAACCCATTTAGTACCAATTATATAGACATCTTTAGGTTTTGGGACAAGATCCCATACATCGTTCTTTGAGAACTGGTTAAGTTCTTCTTCCATTTCCAGAACCCAGTCCTTGTCCATAAGAGCTTCATCAACTGTTGTTGGCTCAATTAACGATACCAATCCCAGAAGCGTTTCTTCAGAGGGTTTGACCGCTGATCTGGTTCTGATGGGAGCGTCCTTGCTACCCAGAATTAGTTCTTCAGGGTGTGAAGTTGAGATTCTCCTTTTCTTTTATTGTGGAGTATTAGACGATACATCAATGATATTGTGAGTAGGAACTTCTGGAGTTTTAACTTCTTCTACCTTTTCTTTAGGTTCTGAAAAACTGATTTCCAAATCTTCAAACTTTTCAACTAGCTTTGACTTTTTAGGGTCAAGCTTATCATCGAATCTGTAAGACCCGTAGAAGTACAAGAGCACAAATTAGAATGTATAAATATTAAATATTATTATGCTATTTTATTTTACCGGTTTCCTATTTAATTGTCTATTTTGACAAATTTTGTTGAAATTGTGCTGCGTCCGAATCAAACTTTTAAAATTGGCACAATGATTATATTAAATGTAAATTATTCTATTGTGTCGAAATTTCAAAATTTAAGTTTCTTCATATTTTTAAGAAACGAGAAAAATATACCCGATGTTTAATTTTTCACGAACTCTGTTTATCGTCAAAATTTAGATAGGAGTTTTATATATCGTATAAAATGAGGATTTAATATCAATATATATTTATAAGTTAAGGAACAAAAATTTATTCGGAATAAAAAATTTATTCAAAAATGATATTTAGTTTTAATTAAAAGGATACGATAGAATTTTTCTATCTTCATAAAAGTTGTCCGTGAGTGAATTACGACTCGTCTGAGAACAAATAAAGAGACTGAACAAGCTAATGGGATTGAGTCATAAAATATCTAGATATTTTTGTTGATATATTACTATTTTATTGTTTGTGAGAGTGAAAATGGAGGGCAAGGATTGAACCCACATGTCTTGTTACTTTAATCCCATGGTTTGTAAAGATTTTATACTTTCTATTTAAACAAATCTTAAAAACTCATATTTTCCATTCCTTCCTCTTCTCTCTCACGTGATGGCTCTGCTCCCTACTTCTTTCCTTCATTTTTTTTTCCAGCAAATTATGATTTTCTCTCTTAGATAATGAGAAGTAAAATTTATAATTAATTTGGAGAAATTTTGATAATCAATTGAGAAATATTACAACTTTGTTAACTAATTAATTTGGAGCTAACTAAAGGTGAAGGCTATTCCAATTACAATCTTTTTCATAAAGCAATTATTAAGTTGGATTTGATCATTTTTGTTACGTGAATTATTTTGAATCAAAACCACTTTTGAGATATGAGTAGTCAATTAGAAATAAATATGGAAAAGAAAAAGTTCTTAAAATATCATATGTAGAAATTTTTTATTTTGGAAATTAATTGGTGGTTTAATGATGTGTGTGTTGTGGTGTACTTAATGATAGCAACATGTATTTGAAAAGAATATAAAACTTGGAGTATGTATGTTTCATTTCCCTCACGTAGCAACACATATCAACATAGTAACAACCTCTGCTTGCCTTGTTCTCTGCTTGCCTTGTTCTTTTAAATTTCTACATCTAAGATCATCCAAAAGCTACATGAAGGGTAATAATTCTTCACTTATCTTTCTTTCATTTCTTCATTTAATTTGTCTTAAAAATGAAAGGTTCTATATGAGTTAATGATTTTCTTTTTGGATAATATTTTGTTTATATTAGTGTAGTTGAAATTTGTCAAAATATATTTATTAAAATTTAAATCTAAGTGTTGTAATATTAATCATGGAAAAAAATATCATTGGTAAATCTTTTAAAATAAAGGAAAACTAAATTCTTGGAAAATTTTATTGTGTTAAAAATTTATTCTATTAATTTTATTTTATTTCAATTACGGTTGTTACAAGACTTTTTGAGAGTGACAATTTTGAAAGAAATATTATGAAAAGAAAATCCCTAAATATTTATGAGTTTTGATTTTATGATTTTAGAAAAATTTGTCAAGTGTTGAACTAAACTAAATTAAATTGGTTTTGTGAAATTGATAATTTTACAAGTATTTTAATTAAATTAAATTTTTGAAAGAAAAAAAAAAAGTCTTTGAGTTGATTTTGGTTTTGGTTGAAACTTGCAATTAGGCCTTTTCAAAATTGATAATTTGTCATGATAATTGAACCAATAGATCTGCCTTTTCGAAACGATCAAAATGGACATATAGTTCGCTATGAGCGGACAAAGATTCAACAAGTTATAGCCTTTTAATTTTTAAATTGTTTTACCGTCATTTCTTGAAATGAAAATATTTTCTATCAACTAAAATGGATTACCGAAGGTCTCGTCCTCGAAATATATTTAATTGTGAGTTTGTGCTTAAACCACGTTTTTTAAATCGATAGAACTCATGTTGCCTAGATCTATTTGAAGTTTTGAAAAGGGTTTTGAAGTTCATTATTGCCTAAGTGTCTAAACTAGAATTTCACCAAGTGGAGGGAACCTAATTAGGTTAATGAAACTATGAGAAAACCTAACCCTAATTAATTAGGTAATTGGCCATGATATTTCCCTAATTTTGGAGATGGTCGAGTTTGTAATAACTTAACTAAGCTGCGTAATTTAAAAGGTGGAAAGTTTGAATTGGGTTGGAGACTTCGTCGTGAGAGACGGATCATTCTCATGTAGCATAAGTTGAACATGTTGGATGCTTGCCAAGGTAAGGGCATTTTCTAACGATATTATATGTGATTGAATGCATGTGTGTTTGTATTCATGGTTGTGTGCCCTTTTGGGGATGTGTGATGATTGTGTGCCCAGTTGGGGATATGTGGTTATATTCATGATTGTGTGCCCAGTTGGGGATGTGTGTTTATGCTATGATGCTAAACTTGTGAATGTGCTTTTATATGATTTGTGAGGAATATATGATTTGCCTGTTGATGTGTATGTCGATGGGACAGCACGAGGTGAGGACTCTAGTGGACGGAGCCCACCTGATTGTACTGAGATTTATTCATATGATTTGTGATAAATATATGAACTGAATTGTGAATTGTGATTACACATTATGAGATTATTTACGTTGTTGCATTTGCATATGTTTGCTCATGCATATCATAGTTGCGTGTATGTAGTTGGGTCTACATGTACCAGGGTGAATGTGCCTGAACCGTCACCTAATCCATGAGGGATTCTACTGCACCAAGGTGAACGTGCCTGTACCGTCACCTAATCATGCGGGATTTTATTGAGTCGGTGTCTGTTGGGATCACTTCTAGTGAGGCAGTACCTTGGTGTCTGTTGGGATCACTTTTAGTGAGGCAGTACCTCGGTGTCTATTGGGATCACTTTTAGTGAGGCAGAACCTTTTTAGTGAGGAACCCGGTTAGGGGGATCACGACTCTCTGCGGAGAGGTTAAATTCCGGAATTCATGCATGTGAGGAACCCGGGTAGGGGGATCACACTCATATAGAGTCTGCATTAGGATATTTGTGCATTGCTCTATGAATTGAAATAACTGCTATAATTGTGATATGTATCATGATGTACTTGCATATGTGGATTATTTCATATATGCTGTTTTTAGATTGTGACCCTCTACTATTATTATGATGTGGCTAACGACCACCCAGGTTATTAGAAGTTGTGATAGTTAGAGTATCCAGGTGCCGTGAAGACTTACAAGATGTAAATGTCTTTGGCGGTCAGAATCATCAAGACTCGATGTCTTAGTGAGTCTTCTGTACTAAGTCAGCATTGGCTTGGAATTCAAGATCAGCTTAGGGTTTTGTTTCGGAGTGTTGTCCATGTTTGTTTATTGGGAAGTTGGTTATTTAAGCTGAATGCTTAATTTGTGTGTGTGGTTTTGACCTTTACTTGTTGTCAGATACTTTGTACGAAATTATATTCAAGTGGTCAAATATTTTATAACCTTGGGCATTGCTCTGGTCCTATTTATGGAAAAGACTTAGACCGAAAAGCTCGTACTCTGATTTATCATTTTTATTATTTCCTGAAAAGACAGTTGTCAATATTTTGTGTGGTATTAGTTTTGAAAAAAATACACCCCCGCTGTTAAAAATCGGGGTGTTACATTGTGGTATCAGAGCTTTTGCCTAGATTTTCGTGGGGTTGTGAGTTGGGTGTCCTAAGCTGATCAAGTGTCGGGTTTAGTGGGAGTAAATGTTTGGAGTCCTATGTGTTATGTGTTTTTCTGTCTTGAGTCAAGCAGGATATATGCTTAGGTAATCGATTGTTTCTTAACTGAAGTTAATGTCTCCTAGAGTACTTCGGTAAGAAGCATAATTAAACCCCTTGAGCACTAGTCGACTTTGGTCGACACGTGTCTCTGAATTCTTTGGATGTATTGGTCTAGATGGAACGAGATTGGATCGAGCAAGAACTACAAGGTTTTTTCTGCAATGACTCTGGATTAGGAGTTGTAATTGTTCTTGTCACTTAGAGATGTTGAGTGGGGATAAGTGGAAGTCAAGTTCATAAAGGATTTCAAGTAAGAACCTGATTTGGGGGACCTTTTTGAGAAAAATTATTGGATGTCCATTCCGGTGAGTTCAGAATGAGATGCGATGAAGTTTATTGACTAGGAAGAAGATAATATTTCTTTGTAATCGAAGAGCAACTTGGATATCAATGGAATATCTTCTCTAGGAAGAAAGCGGGTTGCACGTTAAAAGTGGCCGAACCTAGGAAAGTGAGAGGAAGGTTATGCAATTGGTAGGTACTTGAGGTTTAATTTGGTTTCTTGAGCTATGTTAGAACTGTAACTAAATGCCTTAAGGATGAATCATGTGATGTTGAAGGTAGGAAACCAAGTATCACCTGGATAAGTTTTAGTGAAGGTGACCATGAGTGGAGTTGTCTTCGAAACTAGAAGTAGGAGTTTGGGAGAGAATGAGTATTATGGTTTATATGAGGAAAAGGTAGAAGTAGCACCATGAATCTAAGTAATCATATGAGTCAATTTGAAAAGTGTTAAATTATTCAAGTCATGGACGACAACATTTGGAGATTTACTAGGAATTTGGAGGAATAATTATTTAGAGCGTTAGATTGTGAGAAATCTGTTGGTTGGTACCTTAGTAAAGGTTATTAATGAATAAGAAATCGATGAGTGGGTAGATGTGTCTTGA
This sequence comes from Lathyrus tuberosus, assembly GCA_022829125.1. Classification (NCBI taxonomy): domain Eukaryota; kingdom Viridiplantae; phylum Streptophyta; class Magnoliopsida; order Fabales; family Fabaceae; genus Lathyrus; species Lathyrus tuberosus. The sequence goes on along the minus strand of JALAZF010000278.1, from coordinate 5,466,008 downwards.
TGTTCAACAAGAACTTATGCGCAAAAGATCTGTTAGTGGTATAAAGGAATATTATGACCTTTAGATAATCACAACAATTAAATATAAATGAAACAACGAAGAGTATGCTTGGTACATCGAATATTGAGGTGGAACGAGGATAATTAGATTGTGTGAACAAAATTAAAGACGTTGTTTGAAATCGACAAGATAAAAGTCATGGTATGTTATGGAAACAACTCTAGGTAGTTTGTTACTGAAATTTCAAAGTTGCAAATTTCTAGATAATCGAAGATGAAATAATATAAGGATCTTTGGAGTTGTGACTTCGAAAAGGTAGTCACTATAGAAGATTGAAGTTGTACGTGAACAAGGGAAGGGGAAGGGTTACTTGCATTTTAATAGAGGGGCTAACAACCTCGTTGTTTAAATCAGTCAAGTTTAAAGGAGTTGTAAGAAGGGCTGTAGTGATATACCTCGACAGAATATGGGAAAGAGACTCAACATTACATCAAGGGTATATACTACAGATGATAAGGTTGCGTTCGGACTTAAAGAGGAAATTTAAGAAGTGGTATACGTGGTAAGAGACTAATCCCATGGTTGAAAATCTCATATCACAAGGATAATGAGTAATGTATTCATGACTAGAAGAGATGTTTTAGCCGGAATCAGGACGGTGACATAACTAAGTGAAAAGCTTGTTGGAGAACTCCACATGAGACTTTGGAAGTCGAGGCAACTTAAAGTTCAATATTTCGTTAATGGACGAAGATATGAAGTGAAAATACTAGTAAGGCTTGGATTAATTGCAGTTGTTATAATAAAGTGAGGCGTAACTTAGTAGAAAATGCACGTTGAGGAAATAAAGGACTTCAAATGTTAACATCGTGGATGGTTGAACAACGAAAGATGAGATGTTGGAACAATCAAGAATGGTTAGGTTGACGAGCTCTTTTGAGGAAAATAGAATTTAACAATAGGGGAAAGAAATTCAATAGAGTTTAGAAGCATGATTGTGATAACATAAAAGATGCAGTGTGCCAACAGTGACCGTCAACGAAGAGGAACATTTCATGTTAAGGCATACGAGAGTAAGCGAAGTAATGATTTGGAGATAAGGTAGTTGGGTTAGAGTGGGATCCAATAGTTTAAGACTGGTGAAAAGGGAATTTGTGTGCTGTAGATGGCATAGTTTTGGCAGGTGAAAGAAAGTTGGGGAAGTTTCAATCACCAACCGGATTTTGGGATGTTATTATTCAGATTGTAATTTGGAATGAGATTCGAATCTGAACCTATACAAATCGCCAAAATTATGAGATTAAAGGAATCACTAAAGATTTATGGACATTGGCGGAGTGGTGAAGTTATTTACATGGATGACGATTTCGTTTGGAGCGAAACAGGTTAAATTGTACTCGGGTATTAGCGTTTACTGCTTTGGAGGATACTCAACAGTTGCTCCGACCTAAGTGAGCGTAAAGGAAACTGTAACTTGTTTTGGGAAATTGTGTCTCATTGTTGAGATCGAGGTAGCAGGAAACTGAGGAAGCATTTAGAAAACCTCGAAGGGGTATTGGACCCTTGTGCCTCGCATAAATTTAAGAACAAGTTGCAAAGGACACTATTGTAGTTAGGTAACGATGGTTTATTCCACCATCATGGTTGTCGCCTACCTATTGACAATGAGAAACTGATCACCCTTAATCTCTTGTTGATAGTAGACGAGATTGTGTTGAACGGAATAGATGATTCTTGTCGGCTTGATAGTGTGCAAAGTTTGAGTATGAACCTAGGATCCTGGAGAACCTATCATTTATGAATGTGCTCTTGTAAGATTAGTTTTGAGTGTTGAACTCATAGTGTGATATCTAGCTTTGCGTCTAGAGTCTGAGTCAATGTGACCTTGTAGAGGGTTTGATAAGTGCACGATCGTGCTAGTGATGACGTTAGTAATAACTAGTTAAGAAGTTACACGCCCTTAAGTTTCGAGGACGAAACTTCTTTTTGGAGGGTAGTAATGTAAGACCCGTAGAAGTACAAGAGCAAAAATTAGAATGTATAAATATTAAATATTATTATGCTATTTTATTTTATCGGTTTCCTATTTAATTGTCTATTTTGACAAATTTTGTTGAAATTGTGCTGCGTCCGAATCAAACTTGTAAATTATTCTATTGTGTCGAAATTTAAAAATTTCAGTTTCTTCTTATTTTTAAGAAACGAGAAAAATATACCCGATGTTTAATTTTTCACGAACTCTGTTTATCGTCAAAATTTAGATAGGAGTTTTATATATCGTATAGAATGAGGATTTAATATCAATATATATTTATAAGTTAAGGAACAAAAATTTATTCGGAATAAAAAATTTATTCAAAAATGATATTTAGTTTTAATTAAAAGGATACGATAGAATTTTTCTATTTTCATAAAAGTTGTCCGTGAGTGAATTACGACTCGTCTGAGAACAAACAAAGAGACTGAACGAGCTAATGGGATTGAGTCATAAAATATCTAGATATTTTTGTTGATATATTACTATTTTATTGTTTGTGAGAGTGAAAATAGAGGGCAGGGATTGAACCCACATGTCTTGTTACTTTAATCCCATGGTTTGTAAAGATTTTATACTTTCTATTTAAACAAATCTTAAAAACTCATATTTTCCATTCCTTCCTCTTCTCTCTCATGTGATAGCTCCGCTCCCTACTTCTTTCCTTCATTTTTTTTCCACAAAATTATGATTTTCTCTCTTAGATAATGAGAAGTAAAATTTATAATTAATTTGGAGAAATTTTGATAATCAATTGAGAAATATTACAACTTTGTTAACTAATTAATTTGGAGCTAACTAAAGGTGAAGGCTATTCCAATTACAATCTTTTTCATAAAGCAATTATTAAGTTGGATTTGATCATTTTTGTTACGTAAATTATTTTGAATCAAAACCACTTTTGAGATATGAGTAGTCAATTAGAAATAAATATGGAAAAGAAAAAGTTCTTAAAATATCATATGTAGAAATTTTTGATTTTGGAAATTAATTGGTGGTTTAATGATGTGTGTGTTGTGGTGTACTTAATGATAGCAACATGTATTTGAAAAGAATATAAAACTTGGAGTATGTATGTTTCATTTCCCTCACGTAGCAACACATATCAACATAGTAACAACCTCTGCTTGCCTTGTTCTCTGCTTGCCTTGTTCTTTTAAATTTCTACATCTAAGATCATCCAAAAGCTACATGAAGGGTAATAATTCTTCACTTATCTTTCTTTCATTTCTTCATTTAATTTGTCTTAAAAATGAAAGGTTCTATATGAGTTAATGATTTTCTCTTTGGATAATATTTTGTTTATATTAGTGTAGTTGAAATTTGTCAAAATATATTTATTAAAATTTAAATCTAAGTGTTGTAATATTAATCATGGAAAAAAATATCATTGGTAAATCTTTTAAAATAAAGTAAAACTAAATTCTTGGAAAATTTTATTGTGTTAAAAATTTATTCTATTAATTTTATTTTATTTCAATTACGGTTGTTACAAGACTTTTTGAGAGTGACAATTTTGAAAGAAATATTATGAAAAGAAAATCCCTAAATATTTATGAGTTTTGATTTTATGATTTTAGAAAAATTTGTCAAGTGTTGAACTAAACTAAATTAAATTGGTTTTGTGAAATTGATAATTTTACAAGTATTTTAATTAATTTAAATTTTTGAAAGAAAAAAAAAAGTCTTTGAGTTGATTTTGGTTTTGGTCGAAACTTGCAATTAGGCCTTTTCAAAATTGATAATTTGTCATGATAATTGAACCATTAGATCTGCCTTTTCGAAACGATCAAAATGGACATATAGTTCGCTATGAGCGGACAAAGATTCAATAAGTTATAGCCTTTTTAATTTTTAAATTGTTTTACCGTCATTTCTTGAAATGAAAATATTTTCTATCAACTAAAATGGATTACCGAAGGTCTCGTCCTCGAAATATATTTAATTGTGAGTTTGTGCTTAAACCACGTTTTTTAAATCGATAGAACTCATGTTGCCTAGATCTATTTGAAGTTTTGAAAAGGGTTTTGAAGTTCATTATTGCCTAAGTGTCTAAACTAGAATTTCACCAAGTGGAGGGAACCTAATTAGGTTAATGAAACTATGAGAAAACCTAACCCTAATTAATTAGGTAATTGGCCATGATATTTCCCTAATTTTGGAGATGGTCGAGTTTGTAATAACTTAACTAAGCTGCGTAATTTAAAAGGTGGAAAGTTTGAATTGGGTTGGAGACTTCGTCGTGAGAGACGGATCATTCTCATGTAGCATAAGTTGAACATGTTGGATGCTTGCCAAGGTAAGGGCATTTTCTAACGATATTATATGTGATTGAATGCATGTGTGTTTGTATTCATGGTTGTGTGCCCTTTTGGGGATGTGTGATGATTGTGTGCCCAGTTAGGGATATGTGGTTATATTCATGATTGTGTGCCCAGTTGGGGATGTGTGTTTATGCTATGATGCTAAACTTGTGAATGTGCTTTTATATGATTTGTGAGGAATATATGATTTTCCTGTTGATGTGTATGTCGATGGGACAACACGAGGTGAGGACTCTAGTGGACGGAGCCCACCTGATTGTACTGAGATTTATTCATATGATTTGTGATAAATATATGAACTGAATTGTGAATTGTGATTACACATGATGAGATTATTTACGTTGTTGCATTTGCATATGTTTGCTCATGCATATCATAGTTGCGTGTATGTAGTTGGGTCTACATGTACCAGGTTGAATGTGCCTGAACCGTCACCTAATCCATGAGGGATTCTACTGCACCAAGGTGAGCGTGCCTGTACCGTCACCTAATCCTGCGGGATTTTATTGAGTCGGTGTCTGTTGGGATCACTTCTAGTGAGGCAGTACCTTGGTGTCTGTTGGGATCACTTTTAGTGAGGCAGTACCTCTGTGTCTGTTGGGATCACTTTTAGTGAGGCAGAACCTTTATAGTGAGGAACCCGATTAGGGGGATCACGACTCTCTGCGGAGAGGTTAAATTCCGGAATTCATGCATGTGAGGAACCCGGGTAGGGGGATCACACTCATATAGAGTCTGCATTAGGATATTTGTGCATTGCTCTATGAATTAAAATAACTGCTATAATTGTGATATGTATCATGATGTATTTGCATATGTGGATTCTTTCATATATGTTGTTTTTAGATTGTGACCCTCTACTATTATTATGATGTGGCTAATGACCACCCAGGTTATTAGAAGTTGTGATAGTTAGAGTATCCAGGTGCCGTGAAGACTTACAAGATGTGAATGTCTTTGGCGGTCAGAATCATCAAGACTCGATGTCTTAGTGAGTCTTCTGTACTAAGTCAGCATTGGCTTGGAATTCAAGGTTAGCTTAGGTTTTTTTTTTCGTAGTGTTGTCCATGTTTGTTTATTGGGAAGTTGGTTGTTTAAGTTGAATGCTTAATTTGTGTGTGTGGTTTTGACCTTTACTTGTTGTCAGATACTTTGTACGAAATTATATTCAAGTGGTCAAATATTTTATAACCTTGGGCATTGCTCTGGTCCTATTTATGGAAAAGACTTAGATCGAAAAGCTCGTACTCTGATTTATCATTTTTATTATTTCCTGAAAAGACAGTTGTCAATATTTTGTGTGGTATTAGTTTTGAAAAAAATACACCCCCACTGTTAAAAATCGGGGTGTTACAGAATCTGACATGAATTGATTCTTCCACAATCCGTGATTCTGTGTTATATACTCTGTAGCCTCTTGAGTGTTCAGAGTATCCTAACAACAGACACTTCTGTGCTTTGGAATCAAACTTGCCAATATTCTCTTTAGTGTTTAACATAAAACAAATACATCCAAAAGGGTGAAAATAAGAAATGTTGGGAATTTTATTTTTCCACAATTCATAGGGAGTTTTACTCAAAATAGATCTCATGGAGATTCTATTTTGAATATAACATGCTGTGTTGACTGCCTCTGTCCAAAAGTGCTTAGCCATGTCAGTTTCTTGGATCATGGTGCGATCCATTTCTTGTAAAGTTCTGTTATTTCTTTCTACAACTCCATTTTGTTGTGGAGTTCTAGGACAAGAAAAATCATGAGATATCCCATGCGAATCAAAAAGTTTTTCAAAATCTTTATTTTCAAATTCTCCACCATGACCACTTCTGACCTTGACGATTTTGCAATTCTTTTCGTTTTGCACTTGGGTGCAGAAGGAAGCAAACACAGAATGTGACTCATCCTTGTGTCTTAAGAATTTTACCTATGTCCAACGACTGTAATCATCAACGATGACTAGTCCGTATTTCTTATCATTTATAGAAGCAGTTTTCACTGGTCTAAATAGATCAATGTGAAGAAGTTCCACTGGTCTAGAGGTGGAAACAATATTCTTTGCTTTAAAAGAGGTTTTTGAAAACTTGTCTTTCTGACATGCTTCACAAAGAGCATCTGAAGAGTACTTCAGATTTGGCAATCCTCTGACCAGTCCTAGCTTGTTTAGCTGAGAGATTCTTCTCAACCTAACATGCCCTAGAAGTCTGTGCCAGACCCATTGCTCTTCATTGACAGACAGAAGACACTTTACATTCTGATGTTTTAAGTCTGATAATTTAATTTTGTAAGTATTGTTCTTCCTCTTACCATTGAACAGGATAGATCCATCTTTCTGACTAACAGCTTTACACGACGTTTGATTAAAAATAACGTCATAACCATTGTCACTAAGTTGTCTAATTGACAACAAATTATGCATTAGGCCTTCAACTAAAAGAACATTATTTATAGAAGGAAGTTTACCATTACCAACAGTTCCAGAGCCAATGATTCTTCCCTTCTGGTTTCCTCCGAAACCGACGACACCTCCAGGCTTAAGTTTCAAATCTTGGAACATATGCCTTTCTCCCGTCATGTGTCGCGAGCATCCACTGTCCAGGTACCATGACTGGTTTTTCAGTGGCTCCATTAAGGATATCTGCAACATAAACTATCTTATTCTTAGGTACCCATTTTGTGGGTCCTTTCACATTAGTCTTTCCAGAGGTTCTGACACCTTTGGATTTTTGTGCAGCAGGATAATAGTACGTTATTTGTGCATAATATTTGAGTTTGGAAGTTTTCTTCTGTGTTTGTGTTTGTGATATGACAGACTTAGAACCTTCGGGTTCTGGACATTTTAGTTTAGTGTCAGCACGCACAGAATGTTTAGATAGAGGTATTAATTTGATATTCTTGGTTTCATCATATGGATGTGATGGTCCTGAATATCCAAGACCTCTACTTCCATTTCTACTAACTCCATAGATCATTGAAGCCATTTTACTTCTATCTATGCTTTTAGCAAGGAAGTGTTGAAATGCTCTGTCATATCTGACCACTTCATTAGTGTCAGTTATGTCAGACGTGATCTCTTCTTCTAACTTAGAGACTTTACTTTTTAAAGAAGAATTTGATTTTTCTAAGAAAAATAATTTTTCATTTAATTCAAAAATAGTTTGCTTGTTTTTAGTAAGGTCTTCTGAAGGAACCACAATAGTCTTTTTCAGAGTTTTGTGTTTTCTTAGAAGAATTTGATATCTTTCCATAAGTTCAGATAGTCATATTTCAAGTTCAGAACGAGATAAGGAAGAAAGTACCTCTCTTTCGTCGTCAGAGTCTGATAGTTCTCCTTCTGATAGGACATCATTTGTATTGGTCTTAACCATGAATGCCACATTGGCATGTTCTCCATCAGAATCTTCTTCTGACTCTGAATCATCCCATGTTGCCATAAGACCCTTTTTAGCTTTCTTAAGTCTTCCGTCTTTCTTGAATTTTGGACAATCATTCTTGAAATGTCCAGGCTCCTTGCATTCAAAACATGTAACTTCTCTTCCATAAGTTTTCTTTTGACCATGTGTAGACTCAGATCTTCTTCTTGGTCCTCTGAACTTATTCTTTCTGTATTTCCATAGTTGGCTTATCTTTCTTGATATGAGAGATATATCATCTTCGTCTGAATCCTCTTCTGATTCTTCCAATTCTTCCTCTGCTTTATTAGCCTTTTTCTTCTCAGACTTAGCCTTTAGAGCAAAGGATTTACCTTTCTTCTGTGGTTCATCTTCTTGAAGTTCTATTTCATGACTTCTTAAAGAACTGATTAGTTCCTCAAGACTTATTTTGTTCAAATCCTTTGCTAGTTTCAAGACTGTTACCATTGGTCTCCATTTGACAGGAAGACTTCTGATAATCTTTTTAACATGATCAGTAGTAGAATAACCTTTGTCCAGAACTTTGAGTCCTGCAACAAGCATCTGGAATCTTGAGAACATAGTTTCCACATATTCATCGTCTTCCATTATGAAGACCTCATATTTATGGATTAGTGCAAGAGCCTTTGTCTCTTTGACTTGAGCGTTGCCTTCATGAGTCATTCGAAGAGAATCAAAAATAGACTTTGCAGTTTCTTTGTTTGTGATCTTTTCATATTCCGTATATGAAATTGCATTTAACAGAATCGTTCTTGCTCTGTGATGATTCTTGTAAATCTTCTTTTGAGCATCTGTTAATGCACTTCTGTCAATCTTTTTGCCTTCAGAATCTACAGGATAACTGTAGCCATCCACTACCAGATCCCATAGATCTAAGTCAAAAGCCAGAAAGTAACTTTCAATTCTGTCTTTCCAATAGTCAAAATTTTCCCCATCAAAGATAGGAGGTTTTGCACTATAAGAATCTCTTTCATTTGCGTTAACATTTAGTTCAGGTGCAAACATTGTTTTTCACACTTGGATCGGTACTGAACACTGTTAAGTGCTTGATAAAAATTCAACCTTTTTATCACCTCAGAACCGGAGCTCTGATGCCAATTGAAGGTGTGAAAAACACAAGAAAGAGGGGGGGGGGGGGGGGGGGGGGGGGGTTGAATTGGTTTTTCAAAATAAAATTGTTTCTCTAAATTAATTCCCTTTACTAATTTATTATCTTAGGAGTAATAATCTTATTGAAGCTGGAAAGAGATAACACAATATGTTTATACTAGTTCACTTGCGAAATCCTCAAGTTAGTCTAGTCCACCCGCCAAGGTGATTTTACCTCTCTCAATCGAGGTATTAATCCACTAATCAATCAGATTAATATAATGCACTAGCCAAACTGCTGGTGACTAACAACAATCTCTAAAACTCTCAAGTTCTAGACTTCTCAAGAGATCTAACCACACTGGTCTTTCTTAAGGAACAACCTCTAAGACTCTCGCTAGTCCTAGACTTCTCAATAAATCTAACCTTACCCGGTTTTTCTCAAGGAACTTCAAACAATAGTTTGAAAGAGGTTTTGTTTACAAAGTATTGCTTCTAGCACAAGCTGAATATGTAAACTAATTTACAGCACAGAAAATGACTTTTGAATGATAATAGCAAATAGAGCGTATTTGAATCGGTGAAGTTGTTATCATTCTTTGAGCCTTCAAGTCCTTTTATAGCCGAGTAAAAATAGCCGTTGTAATGTAATCATGACTATTGATGGCGGTTTGGTAGATGCGTGAGGACAGATAAAACATTTTGCGTCCTGTCTTGTCAGTATATCTTTGTTTGTACTGTTACCAAGATATCTTCTTTTGAACTTTTGCACAGTTACCAAGATATCTTCGTTTGAACTTCGTTGCTAGTCTTCTAATATTCTTAACTTCAGAGGCTTCTGCGAGCATGAGTAAGAAGGGAAAACATAGCTTGGTTCTTAAGATCTTCAAGTCTTGGAGTCCTCAAAGCTGCGCTTTCGGAGTCTTCAGAACTTGATCTTCAGAACCTTGTTCGCTTAGAATGTTGTCATCATATCTTCAGAGGCTTCTGATGGTATTTAGTTGAGGAATGAATAGAGACTATAGTTGAGTCTTCAAAACCTTTATCTAGAGAGCGTAAGCCTTCAGCATCTGAACTTCGTTCATCAGAACCTCAGTCTTCAGATCTTCAGAGCTTGTTCTCTTTACATATTATATCAGAGTCTTGCAATCTTCAGATTCTCCTGAAGTAATTTCTGTCATATAGCACATCAGGTGTAACGCATAGGCGAAGTATTTTCTTTTAACTACATATTCACACCTTTTAACGAAAGTAGAACCTGTTTGTTAGATTCTCACAAATAACAAACATTAGACTTATAAAATTGTTCATACAAACATACTTGTTTAATATCATTAAAACTCAGAGGTATTAATGCATAACCAACTCTTGTTCATACATAAACTATGAAGAATTGAGGTTAATTGTGACGATATACGTATGATAGATGTCGTTGTTGAATTAGTGGTGTTATGAAGTTGTGATTACTGAACCATGATGTTATTGATGATATTGAGATGATGATTCCGTGATGTTTGATGATTAATTGATGATATGAATTACCGTGATGTATATTGATGATTATGAGCTGTTATATATGTTATTTGATGATTTAAGTGATAATATGAATTACCACGAGTGTATTGATGATTATGAGCTGTTTATACCTGATGTTTGATGATTAAATACTGATGTGAATTAGCGTGAGCTATGTTGATGATGATAAGATGATGATGCATGATGTTTTGATGAGTAAATGACGATATGACGAATATGAGATTTTGATGAATGATGATGCACGTGATGACTTTATTGATGATGATGATTATGACGTTGTGCATCATGCATTCATAGTATATTTTGATGATGATGTTAGGACTTCGGTCCAGTGATGATGATGTTAGACTTCAGTCTATTGTGGCTTCCATCCCATTATGTGGATGTGAAATGGTTTATGACGTGCTCTGGTTCTTGTGTGGAACCGATCCTATTGACGGGGATCTTTGGAGGGTGATGACCTAAGTGTCCATCGATTGTGACGATTGGTACCACATGTATGAGTATTGTTTTGCATTGCATTTATGTGGCATATTGTTGTGATTTATGATGTCGTGCTTTGATGTTTTCCTGTGATGACTCTGATGATGTTGTATATGATGATGACGCCATTTTTATGCATATCTTATTTTATATTGATTATAATGAATTGTATTACTCACCCTGCCTGTTTGAATGTTGCCTCCACGTAGGTAACGTGCAGGTGATCAGGATTAGCCGTGGATTCTTTTGAGGACTTTTGAAGTTATTTTCATTTTGGTCGATGTAGAGGTCTTGCTCTGATAGTGTAATATCGGGTTGGGTCGTTGAGTCGAACCATGTTTAGTTTTATTTGGCTGTTATTTTATTGATTATTTGACGACTATGGTTTATCTTAATAAACCCTTTTTGTGGGATTTTTGTGGTTATGGTGGTTCTGCTGCCCTTTGAAGGCATTTTGAGTTATTTTGAGGAAAACCCGTTGTTTACGGAGCAATTTTGTTGATTTGAATTTATTGAGAAATGTGCACCCTTTGAGGTAATTCTGATTTTTCTATGATTTTGTGTTTATTCCGCTGCGATAATTATGGGGTAAAAAAGGGTGTTACAAGCGAGACCGTGATAATAAGGCAGGACGCGCGCTACCTATGACAATGGTTACTTATATCCACAGTTGTGATATATACACTTAGGTACTCGGTTCGAAACCCACATGCAACTTTTTATTTGGAACGTAAATAACATTTCATCACGGATAAAATATATAACCGTTGTTGAAAGTACCCAGAGTATATTATATAATATGTAGATTGCTTGTTTTTTCATACACCTCACTAAAGAATTACAATCATTTAAATTGATGAAGAAGTATATAATTTGAAAATTAAACTATTCTTGAAAACCAACTTAAACAAACCACTGTTTTCCAAATTGCACGCGTCTCATCATTCATCTCCTGCTCTGTAACATATAGATTAATGCGGCTCAATGGTCTAAGTCCTTCATGGCGTTGATTATTTCTATTCTAGTTTAATTTGAATAATATCAATTCATTAGCCAATAAATTGTTGTTATTCAAATTAAACTATAAGAGAAGATATAGAAGTAATGAAGGAATCAGGTCATTGAACCACATTTTATATGTTAAATAACGTGAGATGAATGATGAGACGAATGCAATTCGAAAAACATTAATTGATATAAGTTGGTTTTCAAATACAACTTAATTTTAAGATTATAAGTTTCTCTGTCAATTTAAATGAAATGTATTTTCAGTGAAGGGTTAGTGAAACAAACAATCTACATAGCATATAATAAACTCAACTTCATCTACTGTGCAACCTGCATAAGAATTTAAAGAACAAAACATTGCTAAGTCACAAGAAGCCTCTTTCTTGTGACTTAGCAATGTTTTGTTCTTGTTCTGAAAAACATTAATCAACAACAACAACATACAACAACATTTATCAACAACACAACAACGTACAGCAAAATAAAAAAAGGTTAAAGAACGCAAGATATAATAAACAACAACAACAACAACAACAAATTATGAAGTTATGAGAATATTAATCAACAACAACAACAACAATAACATACAACAACACAAGATATAATAAAATGTTTCAAGAACACAGCTTTTTAGAAACTAATCGTGGAACTGGAACAAATTATGAAGTTCATCTAGTTTATGATGCTATGAAAAAGAAGTACAAGGTGAATAAAGTTTACACAATAGCTTCATACTTGTATTTTTCATAGCAACACAAACCATGTGTACCATAACCAAAGTATGCGCTTTGTTAAGGTGGTGAAGACAAATCCGAAAAAAGAGAACATTCACCAAATGAAAAAATGAGAACCCATTTTTTAACAAGAAACGTAAATGAAATCAAAGCATAAGTTTAATGAACAAACCTCAAGGTAGAGATTGGTGAAGACGGATCTGAAGGTTGAAGTATGTTTAAAGAGTGACATAGATGTTAGGGTTATGTTATAAGAGAGAATAATTCAATATTTTAGGGTTTTCCTTTGAGAGAACGGTTGTTATGTACTGAACGACAGATACTTTCGCTTATATACTAAAAAATATCACTTTTCATCACGGTTGACAAGAAAATCGTGATGCAATCATAGTGAAATGTATATCTTATTACAATAGTTGAATAGTAAAACCGTGGCAAAATAATATTCATTTTATTTATTTATTTATGAACTTAAGTGATACACGCGTTTTGTAATAGGAAAAATGGAAAAAAAAATTAATGAACCAAAGCAAAAACAAGAACAACAACAATAATAACATACCAGAAAATAATAAAAAGTACATAAAACAATAATAAATAAGTTCTACAAAGAGGCCCACAAGGAAAGAGTATAATTTTTTAATTACATAATATTTTCCAGATCGGAACAATATCCTCTAGCACTACAGAAATCTTCCCAATCTACGACTCGCTCCTCACTGCCCTAATTTGAGTCATAGTAAACAATCTTCCTCGTCACCTTTCTCTTATTCTTCTTCTTCTTCTTCAGCATCTTCTTATTCTTCTTGGCCTTCCTCACCTTCAGTGCATCCCTAAAAGCAATCGACCCAGATGGCTGGACCTACTCAGTTGACTGCTGATGGTGTTGTACTCTCGTCACGCTTTTTGTAATAGGAAAAAAGGAAAAAATGTAGTTGCTAGGATTCGAAGCTTGTAACACTTACTTTATCTCCATGGTTGTTTATCTCAACAGTGATTAAATAATTTTCAAAGAAATAAAATATAATTAGGCACATCGAGTTTACGATATTACAACGGTGGAAAGCATAATCGTAGTAGTATCATGTTACTGAAGGTGTATTTTGTAGTAGTGTGTGTTATTTACCTAAGTCTCATGCTCACTTCAAAGAAACTCTCTTGTATGGAAGAGAGTCATTGACCTTTGAAAATGTTCAATTTGCCTTGTACTCTAAGGATTTGAACGAACGAAAGGAGCAAAAGCCGTCAATAGGTTGTGAAGGTTTGTCCGTTAAGGGGAAATTCTTGAAAAAAGATGGTAGGTTTGAGAAGAAGAAAGGTAAAGTTCTACATAATTCTTATGGTGGTAATTCTCCTACTATTAAGTGTTATCAATGTAAGAAGGAAGATCATACAAGAAAAGTATGCACTGATCGACTGAATAATCATTGTGGAAAGGATAATGATAATGCAACCATTGTGCAAGATAGTTATGAATCATCTGATGTCCTGGTGGTTTCAAGCAGTGACTCTAGCAAGGAGTGGATTATGGCTTCAGGGTGTACTTGGCACATTACTCTAAACAAAGACGTGTTTGAGGAATTGTGTGATCAAGATGGTGGATCAGTGCTATTAGGAAACAATAAAGCTTGCAAAATTGCAGGTATTGGATCTGTGATATTCAAGCTCCGTGATGAGTAAATAAGGCTATTGACTGATGTTAGGTATGTACCTGATCTTAAGAGGAATTTGATTTCTCTTGGTGAATTCGACAAGAAAGGATATGTCTTCAAATGAGAGAAAAGTATCCTAATGGTAATGAAGGGGGTCGAAGGAAGTCTTGAGACACATGAAGAAACAAGGTTTGTATACCCTTGATGCTGAGGTTGTAAGTGGTTCAGCAAATGTGGCATTCACGAAACATGTGTCGAAGACTGAGCTATGGCACAAGATACTTGGTCATATCAGTGAAAAAGGTTTGGTCGAATTGTCGAAACAAAATCTGTTGGGTGGTGACAAGGTCGAAAAACTGGAGTTTTGTGAACCTTGTGTATTTGGTAAATCATGTAGAATGAAGTTTAACAAAGGTAAACAAAGAACACATGGATCCCTTGATTACATTCATGCTGATCTTTGGGGGCCTGTAAGGAATCCTTCACACTTGGGTGCAAAGTATTTCCAATCCATAGTTGATGATTATTCCAGAAAGTTATGGGTATTCATCCAAAAAAATAAGGATGAAACTTTTGAAAATTTCAAAAGTTGGAAGACTCTAGTCAAAAACTAAACTGGAAAAAGGTCAAGAGGTTGAGGATTGACAATGGTCTTGAATTTTGAAATAAGGCTTTCTACAATTATTGTGTTGCGTATGGTATTGCAAGACACAAAACTACTGCAGGGACTCCCCAACAAAGTAGTTTGGCTAAAAGGTTTGATCGAACCATTCTGGAAAGGTTGAGGTGCATGTTGGTAAGGGCAGGATTGAAGAAGGTGTTTTGGGCAGAAGTTGTTGAGACTATAGCATACTTGATAAATAGGTGTCCCTCAACAGCCTTGAGAATGAAGACACCTGAAAAAGTCTGGTCAAGATATCCACCTAGTCTCGACAGACTTAGAGTATTTGGTTTTTTAGCTTATGCTCACATTAGGCAAGACAAGGATGAACCTAGAGCATTGAGATGTATGTTCCTTGGATAACCTGAAGGAGTCAAAGCTTATAGGTTGTGGTGCCTAGAGCTAGATCACATGAGGTGTATCACAAGTCGAGATATAGTTTTCAATGAAGTTAAGATGGCTTTCAAGAAAACTGATGACATTGATCGAAGTTCGAAGATCTCTAAAGAAGAGCTGGAACAGGAACAAATTCTTGTTGAGGTGGAGCATAGTGATGTTGAATTGCATGACCTAGATGAAGTCGAAGAAGAAGCAGAGGTTGTTGTCGAAGATGAGGAGACTGATAATGACTACCTATTGGCAAGAGAAAGGTTGATAAAAGTCATCAAGCTACCTTAGAGACTTGGTTATGTAGATCTCATAGCGTATGCCTTAGTCTCTGTAAGTGAGGTTCTGGACAAAGAACCTAGAGACTATAAGGAAGTTATGAGGATTCGAGACAAGACTGAATGGAATAAAGCCATGAATGATGAGATGAAATCTCTTCATGATAATAACACTTGGGAGCTGATCGAGAAACCTGCATGGCCCAGGTTAGTCAGTTGTTAGTGTATTTTCAAGGCTAAGGAAGGAATCGAGTGTGTGATGTCGAAGCGTTTTTACGCAAGGTTAGTTTCTAGGGGGTTCACTCAGAAAGAAGGCGTTGAATTCAATGATGTGTTCTCACCTGTTGTAAAGAATAGATCCATTCGAATGTTGCTTGCTAAGGTGGCGAATCTCGACCTAGAACTTGAACAGATGGATGTGAAGACGGCCTTCCTATATGGTGATCTAGATGAAATAATCCTGATGAGGCAACCTAAAGGATATGCAGAAAAGGGAAAGAAAGATTATGTGTGCAAGCTGAATAGGTCTTTGTTTGGTCTGAAACAATCTCCTCGACAATGGAATAGGAAATTCGACAAGTTCATGGCACACATAGGTTTCACTAGGATCCAGTTCGACCACCGTGTTTACTTCAAATTTCGACCTTGAAATTCATTTTTTATTTTGTTGCTTTATTTGGATGACATCCTAATGGAAAGCAACATTTTTGAAGATGTTATGAAGGTGAAGGTTGAACTTGATAAGGAGTTTGACATGAAGGATTTGGGAGCTTCCTCCAGAATTCTTGAGATTGACATTCGGAGAGATAGAAAGCAATCGAGATATGCTTATCTCAAGAGACATACCTGAAGAAGATTCTCGACAAGTTTGGTATGACGAATTTAAAGCCTTTTCTAACACCGACTAATCCTCCGTACTAGCTGAGTAAAACTCAAAGTCCTAGTACTGAAGTCAAAAGAGCATTCCATATGAATCGCATTCCATATGTTAGTATAGTAAGTTCTTTAATGTATGATATGGTTTGTACAAGGCCGGACATAGCATAAGGAGTGAGCCTTGTAAGTAGGTATATGGCCAATCTTGGGAAGGCGCACTAACAAGCATTGGAGTGGATTCTAAGGTACATAAATTGGTCTCTGAGCAGAGTTCTAATTTATGGTGGAGCCTGTGGTGATGATAGCAAAGTCAAAATCAAAGGATTTGTCGAATCTGATTATGCAGGTTGTATGGATTCTAGAAAATCTATTTCTGGATATGTGTTCACTATATTTGGCACAACAATCAATTGGAAAGCAACACTGCAGAAGGTTGTTGCCTTACCAATAACTGAAGTGGAGTATATCGCTCTCACTGAAACTGTGAAAGAAGCATTGTGGCTTGAAGGTTTTGCTAAGGAGCTGAAACTTCAAGGTCGAGTTATCACGGTTAAATGTGATAGTCAAAGTGAAATACGCTTGTCGAAGAATTCAACCTATCATGAGCGAACTAAACACATCGATGTGAGGCTGCACTTCGTTAGAGAGATAATCGAGCATGGAGAAGTCCAAGTTCTAAAGGTTTCGACTGAAAACAATGTTGCTGATATGATCACCAAGACATTGCTAAGTAGCAAGTTTTTCCACTGTATGCAGTTTGTTAGTTCTTGTTATTGGCTTGAATTTTGGTAAAACAATGGTGGTGTTAATGATGTCATATGTCTGATGTCTTAACATGAGTTACTAACATTCAGATGGTGTTAAGTTTGTTAGGGTTGCAGAGTTGTATGCTGATGTTATAAGTGATGTCTTGACATCACTATACCAGAACATCAGAACATCAGTTTGTGATGTTTTAGGGCTGCACGTGTTTTGTTGTTAGTGAGATTTTCTGCTGAGAGATAGAGAGATTGCAGGCGAATTTATTGGAGAAGATTTATTCTGATACAATTAATTCTGCATATCTTGTGGAGAATTGTTTGTTACTATTTTTGTGCAAATAGACATGGAGAATTGTTCCTATTTGTGTGGAGAAGATCTTGCAGCTGAATTAAAAAGTGAAGATTTAAAAGATACATAACATCCTGGAAATATTATGTGGAGATGATTTAAAGGTGTGGAAGATTAAAGATAAAATCTAGTAAAGATTGAGTATTTAAAATTTGAAGATTTGATTGAAGATCTATTTAGTAGCAGAATCTTTTGCAGATTGGTGGTGATTTGAAGGCCCAAATCCAGTTGGGAAATAGGTTATAAATAGAATGCTTGTAATCTAGAATAGGTACGGGTCCAAGATGTAGATCATTGGGGCTTTGTCTAAGTGAACCACTCGGGTTGTGAGATGGTCACTGTGTCCTTACTCAGAAACCTGTAGGTAATGAGTATTGTATTGTTCTTGGAGGAAGCTTTGAAGCAACTCCTAGGTGTGTCATGGAAGTGTGACTTCTACCTTTCTGTGTTTGAAAAGTGGTTGGTAATCAAGCTGTTGAAGCAGTGGCGGAGATGTTAACTGCTAGACATCATTGCGATGATTGGAAGTGAGATGGAGTCTCTTATCTAGGGAGGACTTAGATAGAAGGGTCATTGGGTAGGGATTAAATTAGGTAGTTTTTCAACTGGTTTGTTGAGTCTGTAATTTGATATTACTAATAGTGGACTTCCTTCCTGGCTTGGTATGCCCCCAGACGTAGGTTGTTGAACCGAACTGGGTGAACAATCCTTGTGTGCAACTCTGTGCTTTTCTGTTGTTTTACATTGCAGAGTGTGTTGTTGTAACATCACACATAACATCACAGGTTTTTAGTGTCTTGTTCATACAGCAGATATTGATGTTGTGACATCGCACTTAACATCACATATCTGGTACCAGAATTTTAATTGGTATCAGAGCAGGCATCCTGTCTGTTTCTGGATGAGATCTAGGGAAGATACTTTCTGGTTCATGAGCAAGGAAGAGAGTTGTTTGGATGATCCCTTGGAGTGAAGGATGGACTATTTATAATATAGTATTGTTGGCACGTGATTTATGCTGATAGTGTGCAAGGATTTTTGAGTAGTGCCTGAAGGTTGTTAAGGAGTTGTTATGTGTTCCGCTGCATGGTATCTGTTGTAACCCTGGTTGGTTCGTGTATCTCTGGTGTTGAGAGTCTAGGAAGATATCCTCTTGGAATGACATTAGGGTTTGGTCTCCTCAGCAGGATATCTTATGATGTTATAGTTGCCAAAGTTACTTGAGGATTATCTCATATCCTTGTTTGGGAGAGAAGTGTTCATAAGGTGAATAGATCTTCTAAAGACAGTATGACATGGAAGTTTCAACTAAGGCATTGAAGACCAATCTGTCCAGAACAGTGATTACGTCTTTCTTAATGGTGAAAGAAGAGGGGAGAGCCAAAGCAAAAGAGTATTACTGTCAAATCTTTCATGCGGGAGTGAAGATCCTGATAAGTTATCTCTTGAGCTTAGATGTGGTGACCTAATGTGGAGGAAGTTTCATCAAGAAAGAAGTTGAGCTTATTATGTCAATGTCTCGACATCGCGCTACACATTAGCAGTTTATGGAAAATGCTAAGTCAAAGACCTATTAGAGTGTAGCTGGTTTGAAGGATTACTGTAGCTGTGAAGTTGAACAATTTTTGAGAGGCTGTTCAAAATGTCATAGCATTTCAGCTGGAGCTGGTTGAAGAAAAGGTAGTAATCTTGATAACAGAAGAGTAGGAGATGATCCGTGTTTGAGCTAAACTGAGGACAATTTTATAGGATAAATGCATCCAAGATTTTGTGTACAGTAGCAGTGTAAATCAGCCTGTGGTCAATTGGTGTCTGCATGAGTTGTATGGAATTAACTCTTCCAGTTTTATGTAGCAGATTGTCTATGGTATGGCTTTAGATGCAGAAGAATGGCAGTTATCACTCTTAAGTTAGACAAAAGGTCTGAACCTTGTGCTTATAGAAGAAGCTTCTGGCAGAGTGTGTTACTGCAGTTTTGTTGGTCTTGGAAGTTGATCAGGTGTTGATATGTTATCATGTGTTCCCTACAAGAGATATGTGTGGATTAATATGGTTGTAGTCTCCAAGTCCATAGGAGATGTTGAATGTGATTTAAACTAATGTCAGAACTGATGTTGAAACATCATGTCAGTCCTTTGCTCAGGGTGGAGTAAAAGATCAAGACACTGATCTAACCTGTAAGGTTTTTGTGGTATGAGTGATTGTCATAATGGTTGTCATGAAGAAGATTCAGAAGATGCTGGAATCTGAAGAAGGGTTAAACCACAGGGATCAATTGCTTTTCACAAGTATTATCCTTGAAAGACAAGATTAAGGATGTTCTGTCTATTGTTTTAACATCGTTTCATCAGTGGTTTGGAGAATCACGGGAGGGGTCTACATTCGCTCACAAGTCACCTAGGTGTTAACCTGGGATTATTGCTTAGCATCTGTTCCTAGTAAGTATTGTGAATGACTTGTCCAGATGGTGGTGCTACTGAAGATGAAGATGGAAGACTATGAAGACGTCATAATCTTGATGGTTTTAGCTTGGATCAGTTTATTTTTTATCTAAGTGGTTTGGAGCATGGTGTTTGCTCTAGTTGTGAAGGTCGAGGATAAGTGGCAGTTATCTCTGGCTTTCTACTGACGGCTCTACTAAGGGAAGTGACTTTCTTTAGTATTGCTATGGGGTAGTCTTGGACTACTTACTTTCTGAAGATTCAGATGTGGTAGGTTTGAAGTCTTTGGAGTTTCTAAGCAGGATGAAGGTTGTCTACTCAAACTTGATTGTTGAATCAAGTCTATGAGAGCATGGAAATCTGTTTCTGCAAAAGGGAGGAGGTTCTTCTGAGTGGCAGAAGGTAGAGCTGAATTCAACAGTTGGATGACATAATGTTCTGACATCTAGCTTAACATCAGGAGTCTCAGCTGGTGATGTGGCACATCAGCTAATGATAGGGTGATCTACAGGAATGAACAATAGGATGCTTCAAAAAGATCGTTCTCATGGCAGTTTGCGGGAGCTGCAAGAAGGAGAAGATGTTACATGACCATGGCTTAGGGAATCTAAGTGTGTTTGCTTTTGAGCAAGTGGAACATGTGACTTGAAGATCAAGTTTCCTTGGTGGATCAAGATATCCTTGTGAGAGTTCTGACAAACGTGAAAAAGGTCCAAATGTGGCATTTGGTTGTTTTCATATGAGAATTCATGGATGAGGTGACCAAACTGTGGCATTTGGTTGATCTCAGAAGCGGATTCGAAGATTCAAGATAATCAGAGTGTGGCAGATGGGTATTATTGAGGATTGTCTTGGAACAAGTAACTCTTGAAGGGTGATGAGTTGAAGACTCAAGAAGATTATTCTTGAAGGTGGTTGAGAGGTTACTTCTCTAGTTCTTTGGATTACTATGCAATAGTAAGTCCAGTTAGTGGAGCATATCAAGAATCATGGTGATGATATCTTGGTGAGTGGCAAATGTTCTAACTTGTGTTGGGACATTATCTGGGTGGATATCCTTGGTGAAGGATGATTATGCTCTGGTTCAGAAGGGTGGTGCCTACATTATGCCTAAGGAGCGTCTACATAGTCATACGGGAGAATGATGAAGTAGAAGGTCTGCCTTGGATGGAGAATGTAGAGAAGACTGAAGTTGATCAGGTATTAATTGACTGGAAGTCTGAAGATGAAGAGTATGATAGAAAATGACTGCCTCTGGAGAGTTGGGTGATCTATGTGGCTTTGATCTTTAGTTGAAGGAGGTTGGTGATCCTTATGAATAGCCTGATTATAAGGGACAGTGGTACCAAAATGAATGTGCTCAGCAAGCGTGCTCAAATGTTCATCTAGAGCATTGGTTAACCATGACAAGGGGAGTACTTGTCATTGGATTCTGCAGTAGAGGTGCATATATTGTGAAGTTTGCATGATGATCAAGCTTGTGGAGACTGGTTGCCTCTTATGAGGATCTAATGTCAGATAACATGTTATGACATTAGGCTGTTGGATGACATATTGGTGTGGACATGAATGGTTCGAGCCATGTGAAGCTAATTGTTTGAATCATATGCGCACGTGCTTCTGAGGAGAAGTCTGAAGGACAACTTTTGTTGTGTATGGGAGAATTTATTTTTCTCTACAGATTTTGGAAGAGCTTTGTGAGGGTCCTTGATGATGGGAGATGTCACACTTGTCTTGGTGTGTGTAAGAGGAGTTTATTTAGAGTTCAGTGGAAGGCATTGTGTGTGTTTCAGAACTTGTGGATGATTGTGTGAAGCATTCCTGACTGGATGAATGAAGACTATGTCTGGATTTTCCAAATGTTATGATATACTGGTCAAGGAGCGCCATTTGTGAAATATAATGGGAGAACTTCTGTCTGTACTAGTGTGGTACTTGGATTGTTTGAGGATTAAGCATTATGTGAATGTGTTCAGCATGTGTGTTGAACAGAGGGTGCGCTCTTGAAGACATGAAGATGAGTCTTATGTTTTCCATTCATTTAAGGTGTTTTTCTTGCAAAGGAGCACTGGTTATCTTCGATAGGGAGAGTTGATCTTTTGTTGAAGAAGTTGTTTATCCAGATTGTAATGTCAGACAAGATGTCGTGACATTGTGTTACTGGTGAAGTTCATGGTGTACTTGACAGTTTAGACCTGGTTCTATAGATTTGTGTCAATGGATTGAATCAG
Source organism: Lathyrus tuberosus (assembly GCA_022829125.1). Lineage (NCBI taxonomy): Eukaryota > Viridiplantae > Streptophyta > Magnoliopsida > Fabales > Fabaceae > Lathyrus > Lathyrus tuberosus. The sequence goes on along the minus strand of JALAZF010000278.1, from coordinate 5,443,755 downwards.
AAGTATACATTTACACCAATGTTTGTTAATTTTTGGCCATAAAGGGGGAGAGAATGTACAGTAGTAGCTGCTGAGTATATTGGTTGGATGATTCAGAGTTTGATTTTGGAATTTATTTTTTGCTTGCTGCGATGTTCAGAGTTTGTCCAATTGTGGCTAAAAAGGGGGAGAGTTAGCCTAGTTGTTGCCTAGTTGTCTGTTGTGGTTCTAGGCTTGAGGGGGAGTGTGTAGTTTGTGCAGCTGTCTTGCTGGTTGCAGTTTTGAGGGGGAGTTGCTGCTGCTAGTTGAGTGCTGATATGGCAGGTATCTCTGATGTTGGCTGAGATTGTTTTAGCCAAAATTAGCTAAAGGGGGAGATTGTTAGTTCTTGTTATTGGCTGGAATTTTGGTAAAACAATGGTGGTGTTAATGATGTTATATGTCTGATGTCTTAACATGAGTTACTAACATTCAGTTGGTGTTAAGTTTGTTAGGGTTGCAGAGTTGTATGCTGATGTTATAAGTGATGTCTTGACATCACTATACCAGAACATCAGAACATCAGTTTGTGATGTTTTAGGGCTGCACGTGTTTTGTTGTTAGTGAGATTTTCTGCTGAGAGATAGAGAGATTGCAGGCAGATTTATTGGAGAAGATTTATTCTGATACAATTAATTCTGCATATCTTGTGGAGAATTGTTTGTTACTATTTTTGTGCAAATAGACATGGAGAATTGTTCCTATTTGTGTGGAGAAGATCTTGCAGCTGAATTAAAAAGTGAAGATTTAAAAGATACATAACATCCTGGAAATATTATGTGGAGATGATTTAAAGGTGTGGAAGATTAAAGATAAAATCTAGTAAAGATTGAGTATTTAAAATTTGAAGATTTGATTGAAGATCTATTTTGAAGGCCCAAATCTAGTTGGGAAATAGGTTATAAATAGAATGCTTGTAATCAAGAATAGGTACGGGTCCAAGATGTAGATTATTAGGGCTTTGTCTAAGTGAACCACTCGGGTTGTGAGATGGTCACTGTGTCCTTACTCAGAAACCTGTAAGTAATGAGTATTGTATTGTTCTTGGAGGAAGCTTTGAAGCAACTCCTAGGTGTGTCATGGAAGTGTGACTTCTACCTTTCTGTATTTGAAAAGTGGTTGGTAATCAAGCTGTTGAAGCAGTGGCAGAGAGGTTAACTGCTAGACATCATTGCGATGATTGGAAGTGAGATGGAGTCTCTTATCTAGGGAGGACTTAGATAGAAGGGTCATTGGGTAGGGATTAAATTAGGTAGATTGTCAATTGGTTTGTTGAGTCTGTAATTTGATACTACTAAAAGTAGACTTCCTTCTTGGCTTGGTATGCCCCCGGACGTAGGTTGTTGAACCGAACTGGGTGAACAATCCTTGTGTGCAACTCTGTGCTTTTTTTTTGTTTTACATTGCAGAGTGTGTTGTTGTAACATCACACATAACATCACAGGTTTTTAGTGTCTTGTTCATACAGCAGATATTGATGTTGTGACATCGCACTTAACATCACATATCTGGTACCAGAATTTCACAGTTGATAAATCTACATGATGAAAGCTAGTGTGTTCCCTTGTTAGTGTAGAGTTTGTTCCATGGTGGAAATATGTGGTATTTGGATCAAACTTTATTGCCAACAAGGGTAGCTTCGTGGTTCGACACGAGTTGTGCATGTTGTAGTCGAAGTTCGTTCAAGCATGTTGTCGAAATATGTTAGCTTTGTGTTTAAGTTAGCATGTCAAATTGGGCCTTGCTTGTAAGCCCAATTGTTAAGTTAACTTGTAGTCTAAGTTAGCTTAGTATTCTATAAATATACTAGTTCTATCAGGTTGTTGAGAGGGGTTAATTTTTGATATTCACTTGTAATCTTTCAACCCTTATTGAGAAAGTGAATAGTAAAACAAGTTTAACTAATTCTTCTTCTTCCTTCTTCTCTCTTTCTTTCGTAAAATCTAATAGGGTGAAAAAAGTGTTTTGGTGTCTTGTTCAAAGCCCAAAACGTGAAGCTAAAGGTGATTTGTATCTTGTTCAAAGCCCAAGATGTGAAGCAGAAGGGTCTATTTGTATCTTGTTCAAAGCCCAAGATGTGAAGCTAAATGTTTTATGCCGAGAGAGAATTTGTCATCTCTAAAGAGGAGTTGTTGATGTTTGTATGTTGTGAGCAAGGCACAATTTTGATGCTAAAAGGTTGATTGACTCAACCGGGGTTTTCCTTATAGAAAGCCTAAGAGGAGGCGGGAAGTTTGACTTCTCCGGGGAAAATGTTCTTTCTGTCTTGTACAACGCCCAAGATTGAGGCTAAAAGGGTTTACTCAATAAGAGAGGGTTTTCATGTGTCTTGTACAAAGCCCAAGATTGAGGCTAAAAGGGGGACTGACTCAACAAGAGAGTCTTTTATACTCAACAAGAGAGTGATTTGTTGTCTCGTACGAAGCCCGAGATTGAGGCTAAGAGGGGATTGACTCAACAACAGAGCCTTTTATACTCAAGAAGATAGTGTTTATGTGTCTTGTACAAAGCCCAAGACGGAGGCGAAAGGGTTGACTCAACAAGAGAATCTTTTATACTCAACAAGAGAGTGTTTATGTGTCTTGTACGAAGCCCAAGACGGAGGCGAAAGGCTATTGACTCAACAAGAGAGTCTTTTATACTCAACAAGAAAGTGTTTATGTGTCTTGTACGAAGCCCAAGACGGAGGCGAAAGGGTGTTGACTCAACAAGAGAGTCTTTTATACTCAACAAGAGAGTGTTTTGTATCTCGTACGAAGCCCGAGATGGAGGCTAAAAGGGTGATTGACTCAATAAGAGAGTCTGAAAAAAGTGATTGACTCAACAAGAGAGTCTGAAAGGGTTAGCTCAGCTGGGGAGAATCATTTGTACAAAGTCCAAGAGGAGGCTAACTGTGCTGGTAACTGTTTTAGTTGAGTGATAGGCCTAGGGCTGTTGGATAAAAGAGAAAATCAGTTCTTATGAAGAGAAAGATTATAGGCAAGGTTGTGCCTTGGAATTGATCAGAGGATCAGGGTTATTTCCTATTCTTTAAGGAAATGGGAAATCCCAAGGGTATTGAGACTGTCCAAGTTTACTGGTGTTTTGAGAAATAGATTCTCAGACGATGGATGATCTTTGTATGATGCCCAAGAGAAGGCTGGTATGTTAAGGGATGAAGGTCAACCCATTAACTGGTCGGACACTTGACTCAGAAAGACAGCTCTATCAAATTGACGACTAGGTTCTCTACCTATACCTGTAGAGGTCTATGGGTCCTTGTACTAAGCCCAAGAGAAGGCATGAGAGCTTGTAAGAAGCCGACGGGTCCTTGTACAATGCCCAAGAGGAGGCGGGGATGCTTTTAGGAAGTCTGTGGGTTCCCAAACCTCGAGAAGTTCAAGACATGCCATTCACCGCGAATAGATCAAGCCAGGAAAGTTCGAGAATTTGGAAGAAACTCAAGAGATGCCATTCACGGAGAAAAGACCATCTCTAGGGAGTTAGAGTTTCTTTGATAATTTCTAAGGGTGACAGTTTGAGAAAGGGTTCACCGAGAATGCTGCCTTTCACGTCTCCATATTGTTTAACCCCAAGAGGAGGGAAGACTGTATCTGGTAATCCTATGGGGATCTAGTTTTGTTTGTATTTAAGAGTGACCAACAGGGATTTACCTAGTGCTAGACGTAGTTGCTGGGGAAAACTCTAAATAGGTATACTAGTATTACACAGTGGATATTTGACAAGTATATAAAAGTTTGTGAAAGAAGACTTACAGAGAAACAGCCCCACAATACAGTTTATATATATGAAAGCGGTAAATGAAAGCGGATAAACACTTACTCGGTTGTAGAGCTTCCATGCTGTTGGGTTAGTTGTTCAACAAAGAAAGCTTTGATAACAATATTATATTCTAAATCAAAGGAGAAAGTGCTTTGAAATGATCGTTTGGGGCTTGCAACTCGAGGAGAGGCCCAAGGTTTTATCTGCTATTGCACTGCTGTTTTGAAAACTATACAGAGGGACTTATACAATACGTGAGGCCCACAAAGGGTTTAAAAAAGGCTTGGGTCTTACACTTTATTAGAGGCCCACAAATTTTATTTTGTACAAGTGGTGGGGCTTACAGCTCAAGGAGAGGCCCAAGGTTTATTTTTGAACTGGCGATCGTGCCGAGATTTTTCTTTTAACGCAGAGGGACTTATACAATGTCTGAGCCCCAAAATGGTTTTGGTTAAAAGGGGATTGGGTCTTACACTCTATTAGAGGCCCAAATGAGTTTAAAGAAAAGAAATGGGTCTTACTACTCGAGGGTAGGCCCAGATGACTTTTGCTTGAAATCGGCGATCACACCGAAGTTTTTGAAAATACACAGAGGGACTTATACAATAAGAGAGGCCCACAATGGGTTTATTTACAAAAGGCTTGGGTTTTACACTCTATTAGAAGCCCAAAGTGTTTGAAAATGATTTGTTTAGGGTGATTAAGATCAAAACCCTAAATTGATTTCAAAATGTATTTTAATTAAATAAGAATTTAATTAAAATAATCAAAATTATCAAACATGTGTGAAAACAAGTTATGATCTTGGATCAATGCTTGAAAAATCATGTTTATATCCACAAAATAATTGGAAATCAATTAAGTTTGGAGAATCAAGGAGGAAAAAATATTTCAAATGTTAAAAACAAATAAAACATTAATTCTTTGCAAAAATATCAAATATAAGTAATAAATAATATTTTTGGGATTTTTTGGAAAAATAAAATATTTTAACATTTTTGTGAATTATTAAAAAAAGAATCAACTCAAAATCATTAAAACTCAGAGAGAAATTAATTTTTGAATCAATTAAATAAAATCACAAAATTCAAATATTCAAATATTTGAAAAAGGGCGCCAAGAACATGCCAAGAACACACGCCCTCCCTCTGTTTCTGCAGATTTGCGTTTTCTATCCAATCTCACTGAATACTTGATGATATCATGCAATCTACATATCAATCTACTTGTTTTCACCTCACGATCATGTCTATGGTCTTTAATTTCATTTATTTTAAGCATGGAATAAGAAATTAAAGAGAAACCTCAAGAACCCTAAATTCTGCATGAAGGTTTAGAAATTCCATACACGATTCATACAAAGCAATTGATTGAGGGTAAACACTCTATGCATGATTATGAACATATGGCCAAATTATTGTGCAGCAAAAAATACATGGATCGTAGAGTTAGAAGAGCTCATGCTTACCTCTTGCAGCTGGTGATCGTGTTTTGTGTTATAGGTGTTGCAGCTTGGTTCTAAGGATATGGACAGCTTCCCTAGGTGCTATGGAGTGTGTCTGGATGCTTGGAATGAATTGAAATGATCTGGAACTTGAGATGGTACCCCAACTGCAAATCTGTCAAGAACTTGAGCAATTGGCTAGTGATTTTGTGATTTTAGTGTTCCAGATGTTATGTGAGTGTTTGGATCACTTCTACATGATGTTTATGAGATGTGTGTGTGTGATTGGTTTGGTTGGAATAGCTCTCAAACTCAAAACCCGATAGTGACTTGCCTTAGAAGGCAAAATTGGAGGTGAGGAGGAGATTTTGAGGAAAGAATATGTTTGATGGCTTTGGTGTGCTCAAACTGAGCACAACTGAGATCTATTTATAGTGGAGCAAGTTTGTTTTGCAGGCAATAGTGAATGGAAACTGTTGCATAGGTTTGGCCAATGTTGATCAATGGGAATCCAAGTCTCCTCTAGCCATTGACTAGAAGTTAGGGCACAGGCTGCTGGTTCCCTTGGTCTTGGATATGTCTTGACTGAATTCAGTTGGAAATGGCTCAGTTCATGCCACCTTGGTGCATCCATTGAATGCTCTAAAACAAAATTGGAGTCTTGTCCCCCTTTTAGGCATTTCTAGGTTTGGCATGCGACTTTTGGTTCCAAAGATTTGGGAGGCTTGGGATCAGTGTTTGTCCCTCCTTGGTCTCCCTCTGAGGTGTTCAGATGGATAGAGTTGTTTGTCATTTGCATAAATTTGGCAAATCGAGCAAAATGCACAAATCTGCCTTGCTTTGGCAGTTTTCAGCAAGGCATATTGCCATTGTCATATCTCATGGCTCAAGTGGAATTTGATGGAGTTCTTGGCCATTTTGGAAAGCCCTCATATGATACAACAACTGTTTGATCATAGTTGGTTTTGATACTTTTTGGATCCAAGTGAAAAATGCCCCTACATTTGAAAAAAGTGAAGGCAGATTCTGACTTAGTAAAATTTCACTAAGTGTTGGAAAAAAGTAACATTCTCACTTTTTGTGATTTTGATCATTCCATAACTTAAAATCCATGAGGAATTGGAATGAGTTGTGTTTGAAGCTTTTGTAGAAGGCCATGAGAGCTACATATCCAGCTTTGAATGGGGAAAAATAGCCTTGTGGTTTAGGAGATATAATCCTCCAAAGTTGGTACCCTAGCCACTTTGTTCCATAACTTAGAAAATTTCTAAGTTTTTTTTATGGTTACCCCTTTTGCAAGTTATCCCACTTTTCTTGATTTTTCTTGATGAATTATGATTCCAATCACACATTAACATCATTTTAGGGTCAAAGAACCATATTTATGAAAAATCTCAAAAAGTCAAAGTTGACTTTTGTGCACAGTTGACTTTTTGTCATATGAATTCCAAACTGTGCGATCCTCTGTGAAATCATGTCCTTGACCTAAATAAAACTTGATAGACATGTTCCATGGGTGTCATAGGGTGTATTGAATCATGTCCCAAGGTTTGGGAGCATGCCTGGGTCAAAAGTCAAGGCACAGTTGACTTTTTCCGCGAAACCCTAATTGTGGTCCAGATGAAATTGAAACTTTTTGATCAAGCTCCTTGGATTAATCCATTGTTTCAAATGGATCAATGTAGTTTATTAGAGACCCTCAACTCATGTCTTGAGGTCTTGGCTCATGTTTTATCCCAAAAGTCAACTTAGGGGGGAATTAGGTCAAGAGACTCTACTTCCTGATTTTTTATGAATGCATCCCCTAAGGCTAAATTGACTTGATGATTAGGTCCATGATATTCCTTGGGGTATCTTAGGTCATGCTTTGAAGCATTGGCTCATGCCCAGGGGAAAATTTCCATCTGGAGGCCCTAGTCGACCAAAACCCTAATTTGGTGACCCTGGAGATCTTGAGGCTTAATCCACTTGGACTGTTGCAGCCTTGTGTATTATTCTTGAATTGGGAGTCCTCTTGATCCATTGTGGATGTTTGAGAGGTTTAGACAAGTTGAAGATCATGTAATTCCTTGATTGATTCTTTGCCTAGGAGCTCTGAGAGGGTTTGAAACCCTAATTTTGATTGTAGTGAATGCTCACCCATCTTTGGGGAGACTAATGAGTATGATGGTTCATCCATATTGTGATGATGATTTGCACAATGATGGGAATCCAGGTGGTCAAAATTTTGGGTATGACACTTCGGAGATACATATCCTAAAATAGCCCTGATACTTCAAATCAAAAACATAGACGGTATGAGCAAGACCTAGAAGCACATGTGTATCTAGACATCAAGCTTCATTATTTTTTGAAATGATACAAGCATATGAAAGACCGCAAGTCTTCCTAAGTGTACATAAACACTTTAAATTATCTGAACCTGTCTTCTCTGCTCGCTTCGCTTCATGAAAAATGAAATTCAATCCCGCCCGAGATACGTTGTCAACCATGTCTGAATAAAGAATGTTGTCTTTGAATTAGTGTTCTAACACGGTAATACTCCGACCAAAAGTTGTTTGTATTTTATTATGTTGGTTTTGGAGCATTTGGTTCACGGCGTCCCACTCTTTACAAAATTCACTCTTACTACCATCCAACCATTTTTTCAGGGCCGAATGTGTAGATTCAACTATATTATTTGTTATATTGCCGAGGTTTCTAACCCGATCGGTCCAAGCACAAACAATATTCTCCTTCACTTGGTCCAGAATAGTACCCTCAACATATTTCAGTAAATTTGGATATCTAACACACACGCTCCTAAAATCCATTACAGAGGCTGCATCATACAAGTCTTTTATGGATGAGTTTAATATACTATTCCATGCATCCATTATCTTTTTCAACATCACATAAGGTTTTATCATTTTTTCGTCTTCACCCTTGATTTGATTGGTGGATAGCGGGGGTTTGAGCCGACTTTTCACATTTTTTGTTCAGTGATATCGACAAAGTAATGTGTAGGATGTAGGAAACACCTTTACAATTGAATTCATCAGTGCGGTGTCTCGATCGATGAGAATTACATTCGGCATGTTTTCTTGGTCCTTTAACAAAGTCTTGCATATTTACAAGGCCCATGTAATGTTAACCTCTTTTTCGGATTCCAAAAATGAAAATCCCATTGAAAAATTCTTCTTCGTAGAAGTAACACCAACAATTTCCAAAAGAGGAAGCCTATACATATTGGCCTTATATGCTGAATTAATTATAATGACAATGGGAAATGTGTTGAAAAACTTGATACTTTCGGGATAGGTCCAAAATATGTCAAGAACAATGACTTTATCCCCATAAATATTGTACCTAGAAACATAGTGGTTATCATCCAAAAGTTTCAAAAGTTGTTGCATTTCGGATCTAGGACCTCTTGTCCTCATGTTGTTTCGATAATGCGCATTGTATATCTGCTTAATATTTGAAACACTTTCAGATATTTTCCATTTCAAATCTACAAGTATGTTTTTTGGCGCCACCCTGATTAAAGACATGTCCGAAACAATTTCATTCTCCTCCGCTATACGGCGATATACGATGGGATGACCGGCTAGCTTGGTTTGCAAAGCATGATTATGTATACTAGAAATCAAATTAAATTTCCATGTATCATTCACCTTACAATATCTGCGCAATTTAAACAGGCAATCACATTTTCTCGATCCAGTGACATCATGTTTCAACTTCTGAATCGGTGGAACATATGTGTCACTTCTCTCGTATCTCACGGTTTCAAATGACTGCCTTCTATTTGAACCATTGTCAGACCTTTCAATTATAATGTCAAACCCCAATTTCTTGGCCTCCATGTGGACTCATTCAAGCATATGTTCATGAGCAGTAAATAGTTATTCATTTCTAAAATGTTGACCAACATCTATCTCGACAACAATTGGTTTAACATCATCGTTCACTTCATCCGATTTAACATCATCCTTCACTACATCTAATTTTACATAATTACTTACAACAACTTTGGGAAACATATATGGGTGCACCATATCTAATACGAACCAAAACATAAAAACAGTTTTAAAAACTCATAGTAGCAGAAAAATTCGGATATGCACATCCGAAACATGACTAGGTAAATTTGGATATGCACATCCGGACTCAACATTTATTTTTCAGCTCAAAGAGAAGATTAATGTAAAACACAAGAATGATGATTTGGAGTCAAAAAGTTTATTGAGAATGAATTTGATCGTGAAGGCTGGATCAGATCCTGTAGAAGTGGGCCACCAAGTACGTCTGGGATGTTCGTCGTATGGAGAGGATGAGGGGGGTGTACCTGCAAGGCACTTCGACGCTCAAGTAAGAAAGGGTCAGAGAAAAGGGGCAAGTACAAAGTATTAGTTCGTAGGGTAAATATTGGATACCTGACCCTCTCAATTGAGAGGGTTTATATAGAGCCCCCAGCGCGTGGCCAACGGTCCTATTTTCGGGGCGAAATAACCGTTTTCCCGAAGAATAGGTAACTGCCCAAACTAGCCGTTATGTCGGGCAGGGTGCCCAAAACTAGCCGTTATGTCGAGCATAAGCATAGTTTCGGGCACATGCCCTTAACTGTTCGGGTAGCAAAGAAGTCGTGCGTAACGGGCAGTAATTCCGGGGAGGAACGATACAGTCCTTTCCCAGTTGGAGGGGCAGAAAGGTAAATTTTTCCCCTTTGCGGATAAGACTTAGGCAATTGGGCCGTTCTGGGAGTAGAAGTGGATTGGGTCGTTTCTAGCCATTGGTCCAGTCTAGAACAGGAGCCCCCTAAGTCGTTACTCCCGGGCATGGGAGTGACGACTTAAGGATAGCCTGACGCTCCAGAGAGCTAGCGTGAGGTCGTCGTTCGGGGACGAGGAGGATTGTCTCATGGTGCCCGTGACCCCTGGTGTCCGTGAAATTCATGGTCATGACCTTGTTGCCCGTTGTTCGGGGAGACTGAAGGCCAGTCAGAATTGGAAACTTTGGGCGCCACGTGTGCCTAGAGCTCCATGTAGCAGTTACTAGGCAATGATGGCTAGTTAATAGTCATCATGGCCTACGAGCGCGTGTTCGCACGTGCCCCTTTGTATAAAAGGGGGAATTCGTTCCATTTGGAACTTTTCACTCTGATTTCTCTTCGTCTCCTTCAGCATTCCTTCCCGTCACCGTCATCTGTTATTCCGACCACCGCACCAAGCTTCGAGCAACCGCTTTTTGTCTTCCTAAGTCAAGTAAGTTTCCGATTCTGTGCTTGTTTTCACTCTTTTTGGTGGTTAATGGTAGATTGCATGTGGTTAGGGCTAGGTTTAGAGGACGAAATAGGCTAATTTCCGGTGATTGTTAGTGGTGGACGGTGGTCGTGGCATTTTTCCACTTCTGACATGTCGCCGGACGTGTTAGTATGTTTTGGTGAGGAGGGCGGTTCACGGCGTTCTTGCGACGGTGATGCATGTGCAACTGCCGCGATTGTTCATCTTCTGAGTGGGTGATGAATTTTCCGGTTGAATACTCCCAGATTCTGGTGAAGCTTTGCGGTTTCCGGTGAAGCTTCAAACGGAAACTGGGTGTGAGTGCGGGAGAGCTCCTCGCTTGGGGATGATTTGTTTCGAGCGTCTCCTCGCGGGGAGGTTTCATATTTTCTTTTGATGTTAGGGCTTAGCCGGGGACATTGTCCTCAGCCCTTTGCGAACCCTTTCACTTGACTAGCGGTGGAAGGGTGGATTTAATTTGTTGTCGAATTCACTTTCTTCTCTGCTTTTCAGGTGATTGACATGGCGACGGGGCCAGATGGAGAGATTATCTTGGATTCGTCCGAGGAAGAGACAAGTTCCTCGGATAGTAGTAGTTCGATGGCCCGAGTACCCCCAGTGAGGTCGGGGAGGAAGAGGAGCTGGATGATATGGACGAGGATTCCGTTGAGGGTTCCGTGGAGGAATGGGAGGTGGCCGAACCTGCCGAACATGTGTCTACTTTTGCAAAGTACTTAGGGGACGTTTTTACTGAGGTAGGACCGGAGGGGGAGTGGAAGGTGCACTTTCCTTCCGAGGATGAGCGGGTCTATACGAATTTCAGGGACCGCTTCACAATGTACGAATACACCTTTAAGGAGCTGGGTCTGAGGTTGTCGTTCACTGATTTTCAGCAGTCGGTATTCGTGCACCTGAAGTTGGCCCCTACGCAGCTGCACCCTAATTCGTTGGCCTTCATCCGGGCATTCGAGTTGGTGTGCTAGTATCTCGCCATAGGGGATACTCTCTCTCTATTTTTCATCGTCTTCCATCTTCAAAGGCAGTTATCGGGGAGGCATTATGGTTGGGTCACTTTGAAGCAGCCTCGCAAATTGTTTAAACCTTTTTCAGAGTCGATTCGTACTTTAAAGAGCGATACTATGTTATCAAGGCTGTGTCTGAAGCTGCCCAGGATAGCACATACATCTAAGAGATCGAGGTCGATGAAGATGGAAATGATCTGCGCGACGAGTCGGGGAAGTTTTTCGGGGAGAGAACGTACAAGTTCCCTATCCATTGGGGACCCGACCACTTCACCAGGAAGCCCGGTGACTACGTCCTCCAACCGCACGAGTTGCACGGGCAGGATACCGTGGCGTACGAGGAGTTGGTGAAGTATGTTAACTCCTTCCGGCTCGCCGAATGCTGGACGAACAAGGGTAGCCCGATCTTTGAGGAGGACGGTAGTCAGAGGGTTGAATACCAGTTTATCAACACCAAGGCACTACTGGAGTGCAAGACTCCTGCGGAAGTCGAGAAGCGGCTTGGTAGTCTTAGTTATTTAGATTTGTTTGCACTATTTCTTTTCCTCGTATCTAACGTGCTCGACTTTTTTTTGTGCGGGTGAGATGCCTCAGGCACATGAGAGAGTGGTGAAAAACGTTTTTGCGAGGAACAAGGTCGGAGCGGCTCCTCCGAAGTCTCGGTTCGCAGGTGCGCGTGCTCCCACTCCTGTTCAGTCTGCTGTGGGCCCCTCTTCTCCCTCTCCTGCTCCCCGGGGATCTCCTCTGCCTTTGGCCTCGTGAGGCAAGCGGCCGAGGGCCATCGACGCCGTGGATCTCAGCTGGGCCCCAGAGAAAGGGAGGTTCGAGCTTCCTCCTTGTATCCTGGATAGGAAATTCTTTGAGGGGAACTCCTTGGTCGTGCCTCAGGCAGAATCTCTTCTTCTGGAAAGCATGGACCGCCCGAGCAAGAGGGCGTTGGTGGCTCAAGACGCTTCTGCTTTGGTGAGGATGTTGGAGATGGCAGCCGTTTATGCTGAAGGGGACTCTGCAACTGATTCCGAACTTAATGCTGCCCGGGTTTCCATGGCGTCCCTCAAGGAAGAAGTCAAGGGTGTCGATGATGCTTGGAAGAAGGCTGAGGAGGAGGTGGCCAGGTTGAAAAAGGAGAATTCTACGCTGGCTGCAGAGAAGAAAGTGGTCGAGGAGCTAGTCCAACGGCTGAATGCGGTCAATGCCCCAGGTGAAGATGAGCCGGAAGATGTGAAGGAATTAAAGACAAGGTCCGAGCTGGTTGCCCGAATGCTGATGGCTGAGGACGACAGTATTGCAGTCGCAGATGAATCCTTCAGAAACGCCGTGTCTCAACTGCGGGTGGTGAACCCTGAGCTTGACTTCTCTGTCGAGGGTACCCATTATCTGGCGCACGTTGAGGATGGTCAGATCGTGATGCCTGACGCCCTTCTTGAAGGAAATGTCGAGGATCAGCCTGCGGAGAGCCAGGGGCCTCAGCCCGAGCCTGCCGATCATATGGACGAGTGAGGGGTTTTCTTTATGTTGTTGTAGTTTGTCTGGCCTACGTGCCGTGTAATTTTTGTAATCTATTTGGGGGGCATGGCCCCCGTTTTATGTAATCCAACACAGCCGTGGTCCAAGTGGCCACTTATTATGTTTAAATTAAATGCCCGGTCTTGGTGGTCGGTTCTGTTATTTGCATGGTTTTAGTTGCTTTTATTTTCTGCTAAGTGTTGTACTCAAGCTTGTTGTGAATGTATGTCATCTCGTGATAGGGAATACTTGATATGTGAAGTTTCAGGGGATTGCTTGTTGTAGGTGTGTTCGGCAGTGCGGGGTACTGGTCGAACGGCCGGGGACTATCCTGGTGGGGGTGCGGAGCTCAGGTCGCGTTTGAGGCCTGAGTTCGCGGCGTGAACGTCCCATCGCGAGCTGGGGTTCTACCAGTCATGGTACTTTGATGACGGTGATGCTCGATCGAGGACCGCTGTCGAGCAGATACTCGGCTCGTTACTCAGTGGGGTTCTACTTTATTGGTATGTGACGCTTGTACCTAGGCGTGCATAGTGGTCGGTAGCTGACGTCTGTCGTCGTGACAAGTCGAACCGGGAATTAGCTGTAGTATTGTTTTAGTTTTTCGGTGTTCCATGGTCGAGCAAGTTCTTCCCCGTTGAGATGTTCTAGGTAGTAGGCCCCATTCTCCGTTTTTGCTCAAACACGATAGGGTCCTTCCCAGTTGGCGGCTAGTTTGCCCTCGCGAGAGTCTTTGTGGTTTCTTCTTAGAACAAGGCTTCCCACGTCGAACTCTCGTCGTATCACCTTGGCGTTGTTCCTGATGGTAATTTTTTATTTTAGTGAGGCTTCGCGGAGGGCTGCCCCAGTTCGGATTTCCTCGACGAGGTCGAGTTCTTCTCTTAATGATTTGTCGTTCATCTCCTCGTCTAGGGGCGACTCTGTCCGCCTGGAGGGTGCATGAACTTCGACGGGAATTACAGCCTCGGTCCCGTATGCTAGACGGAAAGGTGTTTCCCCGGTTGTAGAGTGTGGAGTTGTGCGGTATGCCCACAATACGCTGTGCAGTTCCTCGACCCAAGCCTTTGTTTCGTCCAGCCTTCGTTTGAGGCCTCGAAGGATGACTCGGTTAGCTGCTTCAGCCTGCCCGTTTGTTTGAGGGTGCTCGGCGGATGCAAAGTGCTGCTTCGTGCCCAGTTGGGCGACGAACTCCTGAAACTTCCTGTCTGTGAATTGCGTCCCATTATCTGTCACTATCGCTTGGGGGATGCCGATACGTGCGAGGATGTTTCGTTTGTAGAAACGCAGTATGTTGAGGGTAGTTATTTTAGCTAGAGCCTCCGCTTCTATCCATTTTGTGAAGTAGTCTACGCCCACTATTAGGTATTTGTTTTGATTTGATCCTACTACGAAGGGTCCTAGGATGTCTAGGCCCCACCAGGCAAATGGCCACGGGGAGGTATGCGAACGTAATTTCTGCGACGAAGTCGGCCAGAGCTTGGGCCTTGAGGGCTTTCCTGCTTTCATATTGGATGTCAAATTCGGATAGTTCCAGCGACCATTTGAGCATTCGGTCGGCCATGTCTGGTCGTCCCAGTAGCTGCTCTATGGGTTGATCTGTTTGAACCACGGTCGTGTGGGCCAGGAAGTAGTGTCTTAATCTTCTGGCTACGTTGATGAGGGCTAGATCCACTTTCTCTATCTGTTGGTACCTTAGCTCTGGTCCTTGCAGTGCTTTTCTCGTGAAATATATGGGCTTTTGCCCGTCAGGTGTCTCGCGGATGAGAGCGACGCTCACTGCTTCGGTTGCTACAGCGAGGTACAGGTACAAAGTTTTGCCATTGTCTGGGCGAGAGAGGACTGGTGGCTCTGACAGTGCCCATTTCAGATGGAGAAGGGCCTTGTCACATTCCTCGGTCCATTCGAATGTTGCCTCCTTGCGGAGGAGTTTGAAGAATGGTAGGGCGTGCTGAGCAGATTTGGCCACGAAACAAAATAGTGACGCGAGCATCCCGTTGAGGGATTGGATGGATTTCTTTGACTTGGGTGTAGGAAACTCTGAGAATGCTCGGCACTTATTGGGATTGGCTTCGATTCCTCGTTCCGTTAAGTAGAAGCTGAGGAATTTTCCTGCCCGGACACCGAACGTGCACTTTTCCGGGTTAAAACGCGTTTTGTATTTTCTGGCCTGTTCGAAGACCTTTCTTAAATGGGCAGTATGATCGGTTTCCTCGTGGGATTTTACGATCATGTCATCCATATAGACTTCGAGCGTGTCGCCTATTTCTCCCCGGAAGACCTTGTTCATCATTCTTTGATAGGTCGCTCCGGCGTTCTTCAGGCTGAAGGGCATTAAGTTGTAGTAATAATTACCCGATTCGGTCATGAAGGCCGTGTATTTTTTGTCGGCCATCGCCATTAGAATTTGATTATAGCCCGAGTAGGCGTCCATGAATGATAAAAGTTTAAAACCGGCAGAATTATCAATAAGTTTATCAATATTGGGGAGGGGATAGGCATCTTTCGGGCATGCCTTATTAAGATCGGTGTAGTCAAAGCACATTCGCCATTTTCCATTAGATTTTTTCACGAGTACAACGTTGGACAGCCAAGTCGTGTACTTGGCTTCCGAAATAAATTTGGCCTCGAGGAGGTCCTTTACAACTTTTTATACAGCCTCCGTTTTCTCCGGAGACTGCTTTCTCCTACGTTGTGCTACGGCCTTGATGGTCGGGTCAATGGTCAGCTGGTGGCAGGCGACAGATGGATCCAAGTCGGGCATCTCGGCGGCACTCCAGGCGAAGAGGTCAGCGTTCTCACGGAGGCATGCTTTGAGATGTTTCCTTGCGATGTCGGGCAGGTCTGCTCCAATCTTCACTCCCCGCTGAGGGTCATCGCCGAACAGAACGATCTCGAAGTTGGCATCCGGGATTGGGCGCATTGGATGGGAGTTGCTGCTGGACGATGTAGACGGGTTGGCCGGAGCTGCCCGTTCTTCCTGTTGGTCTTCTTCGGGGAAGCGGCTGTCGAGGTCGATGGAGCTGACCTGGGGCAGAGGCTTGGCTTCCTCGGAGCTGCTTGGCAATGCTGGCTTGCCCGATGCTTTCGGCTTGGATGCAATGGCGTTGAGCCCCTTTGTGGCTGCTTCGAAACACCGTCGTGCAGCCTCGATATCCCCGTGGAGGGTGGCGACCATCCCTTTTGAAGTGTAATACTTCATCTTGAGGTGGACTATTGAAGGAACTGCTACCAACTCGGCCAGAGTTGGTCTTCCGAATATGCATTGGTAAAGCGACGGGCAGTCGATTACCAGAAATTGTGCCTTGACGGATCTGGCCGTCTCAACTGATCCAAAGGTTACTATCAGTTCGACGTATCCCCATGGCTTGGTCACTGATCCGTTGAATCCCTGCAAATCAGACCCTACGTAGGGGGTAAGGTGTGATTCGTCCAGCTGAAGTGTTGAAAACAGCTGGGAGTACATAATGTCGACCGAGATACCCTGGTCGACGAGGATCCTGCGAACGTCGAAGTTCACCATTCAGACTCTGATGAGCAAAGGTATGCTCGAGTTCGAAGATCCCCCGAGGAGCTCTTCTCGGTAGAAGGAGATGGGGATAGAGCCCTTCTGGGCCTGATCGAGCGTGGTCACCTTATTGGAGCTCATGTTGATCAGATGCTCGAATTTTTGTTTTACGGAGCCCACCGTGACTTTGTTGATGCCCCCGCCAGAGATGGCCATGGCGGAGGGAAACGTCTCCCACGGGCTGTGGGCCACAAAATAAGCAAGGACGCTGAGCTCGTCCGGGACGTAGAAGTCCTCTGGTCGCGATACGGACATAGCGACCTGGACGTTGGCTTCTTCCGAGGAGGGTACCTCTGCCACTATTTTCTTAGACTCCTGGGCGTCCTGCCGAGGAGTGTCCTTCTTCTCGGTGAACTGTTTTAGGTGGCCGTCCCTGATCAGTATCTCGATGACATCCTTCAGGTGGATGCAGTCTTCAGTGGTGTGGCCGTGACTTTTGTGGAAACAGCGGTACTTCGATTTGTCGGCGTTGGATCTGGCCGGCAGTTGTTTGGGGAAGCGGACCCCTGCTTGCTTGAATTCCGAATTTACGCATTCGGATAGTATTTTCTCCCTGGAGACTGTCAGGGGGGTATAGTCGTGGAATCGCCCGAAGGGTCCTTTCCTGTCGCGGGAGTCCCGAGGGCGGTCCTCGCACCTCCGTTCGCCCCGACGAGATGTTGAGGCTTCCTCGCCTCTGGAGGCCCGAGCGCTCTCCTGATGGCTTGATGCTCGGACATTGTTGGCCGTAGCCTTCTCTTCATACTGAATGTGCAAATGGCCTTTAAGGAGGAGGGCGTCTAGGTTCCTCGGAGGTGCGAGGCCAACGGCTTTAGAAAACTCAGAGCCCGGGCGTAGTCCTTGCTCGAGTAAAAACCTCTTCATTTTGTCTGTTGTAGGGACCTGCACTGCTTCTTTGTTGAACCTCTCGATATATGTGCGGAGAGGTTCATCCTTTCCCTGGATTATGGCTCCAAGGGAAGCCTCAATCTTGGGGTGACGGCGAGAATCTGTGAAATGCCGCGAGAACATTCTGCACAGTTGCCTCCATGAGGTAATGGACTCCTCGGGCAGCTGCTTGTACCATGTCATCGCCCCCTTTCGGAGCGTGGTCGGAAATAGTCGGCATTTGATGGCGCCCCGTACGCCACGGTAGTCCAATAACGCATCGATGTTCTCGATGTGCTCGTCGGGGTCAGTGGTCCCGTCGTATGTGCCTAATGACGGGGGCTTCTCCAGGCCCTTAGGGAGACGGGTAGCCAAGATTTCCTGGGACAATGGACCGCGAGGTTCATCGTCGCTGCTGGAACTAGTGAATGATGAGGACCAAAGGGTACGCTCGCGGCGTCGATTCCTTCGGGGATAAGGTGAGCAGTTCCTTCGAGGAGAAGGTGAGCGGTTCCTTTAGGGAGAAGGTGAGCAGTTCCTTCGGGGAGAAGGTGATCGGGCCTGGCCTTTAGACTTGACCGGGGGAGACTGCTCGTTCCTTCGGGTCTTCTTATGGCCGGGAGAGTGCTGGTTACGTGGGTAAACCTGGTCGTGCTTTCGGGCGGCACGAGGGTCAGGTTCTTGGCGCAGTCTTCGGTCGATATCTCTCCGGGGCTGCGGGCTCCTTGACCGTCGCTGGTTCCTCGGAGGAGGAGGGGATCTTGGATGGTTTGACTCTTCTAATGCCCCGATCCTCTCGTTCTGATGCAGGATCAGGGTGTTGGTTTTGTTGAGCGCTTCCAGGAGGGCCGCCACGGTCGGGTCGGCGTTGGGCGGAATAGGAACGGGTTGGACGTCCAGCGAAGGCTGATCGTTGTTGCGGTCAGCAGGGGTAGGGGAAGGAGAAGCTGAGGCCCCGTCCCTTAGAAAACGGGCATCACTGAGAAGAGATGATGGGCCGTCAACGTCAGTCTTGTTGACGGGGAGGACAACGGTTTTGAGAGCACCCTTAGTGTGATCTTGAGAGGCCATGATGATGATCTTTGAAATTTGTTTTGATCTTCGGTTTCTGGGGAAAGAAGATGGGGAGAACAATGTTTCCCACAGACGGCGCCACTGATCATGAAGGCTGGATCAGATCCTGTAGAAGTGGGCAACCAAGTACGTCTGGGATGCTGGCCGTATGGAGAGGAGGAGGGGGTGTACCTGCAAGGCACTCTGACGCTCAAGTAAGAAATGGTCAAAGAAAAGGGGCAAGTACAAAGTATTAGTTCGTAGGGTGAATATTGGATACCTGACTCTCTTAAGTGAGAGGGTTTATATTTCCCGAAGAATAGGTAACTGCCCAAACTAGTCGTTATGTCGGGCAGGGTGCCCAAAACTAGCCGTTATGTCGGGCATAAGCATAGTTTCGGGAACATGCCCTTGACTGTTCGGGGAGCAAAGAAGTCGTACGTAACGGGCAGTAATTCCGGGGAGGAACGATGCAGTCCTTGCCCGGTTTGAGGGGCAGAAATGTAACTTTTGCCCCTTTGCGGATAAGACTTAGGCAATTGGGCTGTTCTGGGAGCAGAAGTGGATTGGGCCGTTTCTAGCCATTGGTCCAGTCCAGAACAGAATTTTTTAAGGTTTTTGGGATATGGAAGTGATATGGAGTGCGGGACATATGATCATGCAAGGTGGTGTTATATTCAATTTCCCGCTTGACATTTTCGGAGATGCATTTCTGAAAATGTCACTGAATGGTTAAATAAATTGGCTTAACGAAAAATGTGAAGTAAATGGGGGTTCAGGGTTGTTTTCGGAGATGCATCTCCAAATACATCTCAGAAAGCTTCGCAAATGCATCTCAGAACAAATTTTGGAAAAAAAATGAGATGGCTGCTTGATTTACAAAGAATGAGGTGCTTTAAAGTTCGTCCGAAGATGCATTTTAGAAAACACCTAAAAACAAAGTTAGGTTTTGAGAGGTGTGAGCCACACCTAAGAGTGAGAAAGAAATTGTGACTTATTTTATTAACAGTATTAAATATTTTTCCAGCTCCATATTAAGCCTAATATGTCCTACACTTCACACATCATAAATTATTTACTTACACACTTTTTCTTAAATTCACTTTTTTTTTTCTCCCTTTAATTCATATATGCATCTTTATTTCATTCAATATTTAAAATTTAAATATTTTTATTTTAAGTTCAATATCAAATCATATTTTTATTATTACATTCACTCACAACTAATATTTATAAAAAAAACATTATTAAAATAATATTTAGAGGTATGTTTTTTTATTTTTGTCTTATATTTCTCTTTTGACAATTATAAATTTATAAAAATAATTTTTGTGTTATATATTTTATTAAAAAATTATAATATATGTTTAATTAATTTTGCTAGCAAAGTAAATCAAAATATTTACATTACTCTCTTACCCCGCCAAAAAAATTCTCAATCCGCCACTGGTGAATAATGATTGAAGTCATTATCTCCCTCTTATTAGATTTGTTTTGAATGGAAACCCTAGTATATAATGTTATGTTAGACAAAATAGTTATTTTATCTCAATATATATATATATATTGATGGGAAATTAAGACACAATAATAGACCAATATGCAGTAGATATAAAACTTCCCCAAACTTGTAGGAATCTTGAGGAACAAAAACAAATATAAGACGATAAATCGAACAAAATAAAGGCACAAAAGACACCAATATTTTTAACGTGAAAAACCCCTTAATATGAGAGTAAAAACCACGAGTCGTCCAGACCAAAGAAATAACTCCACTATAATCAATTAAGGGTACAAGAGAGTCTTAAAGTGATTCACAAACTAGTGCTAACAACTGCAAATCATAAAGCAAACTAGCTTACAAATAAGAATCAAAAAGCTGAAATTTTTTTCCAAAATTGCAGCTTTAGTACGAAGCAAATAACTTTCACCTCAGACGTTGTATTGAAATTCTGAACAGTCAAAAGTTAGATATATGTGTTATGAACCTGCCCACCAAATTTGAGCTCGATCCAGTGGTTAACGAATCGGGGATCGTCGATTTAGTGAGACTGGTTGCAGAAAAATGGGAAATGAGTTTCTCTCTTCTTTTCTCTCCTTTTGAATCCTTATTTTTCTATATCTCTCTCAAACCTAAATTGGTCATCTCCACTTAAATAAGTGATACAAATGGGCTATTCATATTTGGTTCTTTCTCCATATAGGAAGGGAGCCCAAACCCAACAAATCTCCCTCTCGCAACTATGTAGAGGAAATCGCCAAACCGGCGATATCACAACAAGCTTCAAATTTCCCTCTTAGTAATGTTTTAGTCATCATATCAGAACCATAATCATCTGTATGAATTTTAGCCAACTCCAACACCTTAGCATCCAAAACATCACGTATCCAATGATATCTCACGTCAATGTGTTTGGACCTATTATGAAAAGTCAGATCCTTACCAAGAAGAATAGCGCTTTGACTATCAACAAATAACACATATTTGTCTTGAACAAAACCAAGCTCCTGCAAAAATTTCCTCAACCATAGTAACTCTTTTCATGCTTCGGTAATTGCAATGAACTCAGCCTCTGAAGTAGATAGTGCTACACACTTTTGCAATCTGGACTGCCAAGCAACAGCTCCCCCTGCAAATTTAATCCTGTAGCCTAAAGTGGAATTTCTGGATGAATACGCGATGATTTTGTTGGTGAATACTGGGATGAATTCTGAAGTGTGATTTCTAGGTCGTAAAGCGAATGTCCCAGCGAGTGGATTCGCAAAGTGAATGAGGGTGGCGAGCGAGATATAGAATGGGAACTCTCTGGTTTTTGTGTGGGATTTTGGGGTTCGCTGGATGCTCGCAAAGCGAACAACCTAGCGAACAGGTTCGCACGTCGAACTCTGCAGCGAACGATTGTTGTTCATGAAAATTATTTCATGATGTTGTGTTATCTTGATGTTTTGATGCTGGGATTTTTCTGATGATTTACCATGATGTAATTGATGATCATGTGATGATGATTTCGTGATGTTTTGATGAAATATTTGATGATATGAATTACTGTGATGTATATTGATGATTATGAGCTGTTTATATATGATGTTTGATGGTCAGGTGATGATATGAATTACCATGAGTGTATTGATGATTATGAGCTGTTTATACCTGGTGTTTGATGATTAAATACTTATGTGAATTACCATGAGCTATATTGATGATTATAAGATGATGATGCATGATGTTTTGATGAATAAATGACGATATGACGAATATGAGATTTTGATGAATGATGATGCACGTAATGACTTTATTGATGATGATGATTATGACGTTGTGCATCATGCATTCATAGCATTTCACTGATGATGTTAGACTTCGGTCTATTGTGGCTTCCATCCCATTGTGAGGATGTGAGGTGGTTTTTGACGTGCTTCGGTTCTTGTGTGGAACCGATCCTAATGACGAGGATCTTTGGAAGGTGATGGCTTAAGTGTCCATCGACTGTGACGATTGGTACCACATGCATATTTGTTGATATTTATGATGTTGTGTTTTGATGTTTGCCTTGTGATGACTCGGATGATGTTGTATATGATGATGACGCCATTTTATGCATATTTTGTTTTTAAATTGATTATAATAAATTGTGATTACTCACCCTGCCTATTTGAATGTTGCCTCAACGTGGGTAACATGCAGGTGATCATGATTAGTCGTGGATACTTCGAGGAACTTTTGAAGTATTATTTGCTTTTTGTCGATCTAGAGGGTCTTTCTCTGATAGTGTAACATCGGGTTGGGTCGTTGAGTCGAACCATGTTGAGTTTTATTTGGCTGTTATTTTGTTGTTATTTTGATGATTATGGTTTTGTTTCAAAAACCCTTTGGTGGGATTTTGTGGTTATGGTGGATCTGCTTCCCTTTGAGGCATTTTTGAGTTATTTTGAGGAAAACCCATTGTTTATGAAGCAACTTTTGTTGATTTGATTTTATTGAGAAATGTGCACCCTTTGAGGTGATGCTGATTTATTTAATGATTTTGTGTTTAATCCGCTGTGATATTTGTCGGGTAGAAAAGGATTTTACATTAGTGGTATCAGAGCAGGTCGGTCCATCCGGCCAGGTTGTCTAATATTGTCTAGTCCCTAGTGTGCAACATGTGTGTGAAAACACTGCCGATGCTTGTTTTGTTTTCCATTTGCAGGTTGGGAATGAAACAAGTGAGGGAGAAGATGGTGCTTCTCCAATATGCTTCAAGTGTGGGGCGATGGCTAAGAGTGGTGTTGGACGCTACAATAGTTTGATGGGATCGTGTTGGATGAGATAGACGTGGCTTGCGAGCTTAAGTGGTGTGCAGCGAATTGTTTTTAGTTAAGCCAAGTGCTTACAAATGGTTTTGATGAGTCTATGCAGGATGGTACTGAGATGTTTATGTTAAGGGTAACTTTGAGTACTAATGAAGGTGGAGAAATGGGTGTTTTGCCTGGTGTTTGTGAAATTTCAGAAGTGTTTCCTGATGTCGTAAGTGATTGGCCTCCAGAGCGTGAGGTTAAGGTTGTGGCGGATTTGATACCAGGTATGAGTCCGGTGTCAATGGATCTGTAGCGAGAGATTTTGGACGCGGTTCTTAAGCGCTAGTCGCTCTCTGCGGTTGAGTTTACTACAGGTCGATTCATTTTTTATCCTATTAAAGCTAATGAAGGAAGGGAAATAGATGTCTCTAATTAACCCTGCTTGCATACTAAGTTTAAACAGCGGTCTGTTAGGTTACGGATGCGATCAATGTGGTGGGGCCTTTCTTGTGTTATTTTGACAGAATGGTTTCTGGCGGGGAACAAGGATTAGGATGTTAGGACTGATGCTTTTTTATGAGAGTATGGGATTTTGGGATTTTGTTTAGTGTGCTCGCTAAGATTTTTCTTTCAATCTTATGCCTACGTATTCCCGCTTACCGAAACAGGGAAATCAGAGCGTTCGTAGTTCCTCCTATTCTATGGGAGGAAATGGGTGTTTTGGTGTCTTGTTCAAAGCCCAAGACATGAAGCGAAAGGTGATTTGTATCGTGTTCAATGCTATCTTTCCTTAGGAATTTCTCATGCTAAAAGAGGGACATTGGCATGGATATAGATGATCCAGAGGCTTGCCGCTTACAGCGATTAGATGAAAGGGAAGGAGTTGTTGATGTTTGTATACCGTGAACGAGGCACAACTTTGATGCTAAAAGGTTAATTGGATTAACTAGTGGTTTTCTTATATAAAGCCTAAGAGGAGGCTAATATGTGTCTCGTACAAAGCCCGAGAGAGAGGCTAAAAGGTTTTTGACTCAATGAGGGAATCTTTTGGTATCTCGTATAAAGCCCGAGATGGAGGCTAAAATTCGTTTGGCTCAATAAGAACCTTTTTGTATCTCGTATAAAGCCCGAGATGGAGGTGAAAGGGTGATTGACTCAATGAGGGAGTCTCTTATGTGTCTCGTACAAAGCCCGAGAGAGAGGCTAAATGTTGTTTGACTCCGCTGGGGAGGATCATTGTACAAAGCCCAAGAGGAGGCTGTGGTTACTGTTTCAGTTAAGTGACAGGTCCAGTATACTGATTTTAAAAGAGAAAATCAGTTCTTATATGAGCAATCCTGTACTCAAGGATTTGATCCAAGGATCCAGGTTATTCCTGTTCTTTAAGGAAGCGGGAAATCCAAAGGGTATTGAGACTGTCTGAGTCTGCGGGTTTCCTTCCTATTTAACGAAGGGGTCACTTGAGAATGTCTAGGAGACTCAAGGGTCTTAGACTGTCCAAGTCTAGAGTGTCATCTTTTGTACTATGCTTTGAGAAACAGTAGTAGACTCTATAAAAGGACTTTTCTATGAAGATGACTAAGTTCTGTTCCTATACCTCTAGGAGGTCGTCGGGACAATTTGTACGAAGCCCAAGAGGAGGCTGAAAGCTTTTAAGAAGCCGATCGGTCCTTGTACTAAGCCCAAGAGGAGGCTATCATTCCCGGAGAAAGAGATCATTATACGAAGCCTAAGAGGAGGCTGTGAATACTTCTAAGAAGCCGTAGGTGTAACACCCCAATTCCCATCGCGAATAAATAATACATAAATAAAATCAGAGTAACTAAAAATTTATGATTCCGACAGAAACAAGGATGCCACATTTTAAAATAAGAATACACACTCCCTGCTCATAAATTTGATACATAGCATAAAATAGGTTACCCTCAATTGGGAAACTTTTCCATATAAAGGTAACACCAAATATATTAAACAATTATATACATAAATAAAATAATCGTTTCCCCGACTCCCGTGCTACGTATCAGAGCAGACACCAAGACCTAAGCAAAGACGAAAATCTAACTCTTCCACTTGCCTCCACGCCTCTAAAGCTGGCAATCTGCACTATGCCATAAAAGCATATTCCAGCAGAAGGGTGAGAAATATTATCATAATAACGTTGTATATAATTATATATCTCAACATATAATACACATATACCACATTCTCACCACAACTTATCACTGTGCATGTATATATACATATAACACCAAGCATATACCATAAATCAAATACACGGCATAACAATCCGTAATTAACGCATCATTCACATAGGCATATTCATTCATGCTCAAATACATGTATCACCAATACATCTCAATTCATCACCATTCATTCAACATAAACACATATATTCATGTTCATTCATCAATGCACATATACAAAGATGACCAATGCAAATTATAGAGACCGACTCACGACTCTATGCAAATGCAATGCGGTACCGACTCATTTCATCTCAAGTTCAATTGAAGAATTTATTGGAATCATCGCTCGTTACTTAGTGTAACTCCCCGTCGGGCATACGATGTTCACCCATTGCTACCACCTCTCAAAAGGCTTACAATATTTATGGATTGCTCCCACCTCTCAAAAGGCTTACAATCTGATTGCTCCCACCTCTCAAAAGGCTTACAATCGTTTGTAATCATCGCCCCCACCTCTCAAAAGGCTTACGACGTTACAACGGATTCATCTTAAAACCCCACAATGCAAGAAAGCACATCATGATGCTTCACATATAACATGACTCATGGCACTCTTGACATGCATACATATTCACAATATAGTCATGCATTCATCACACACAATCCACAAACATTCACATCAATTGTGTCAAACGGCAACCGAACGTTTTCACAAATAACCAAACAATTCGATTTACGGTTTACCGGAAAAGTCAGTTAAAAGTCGGCTAAAAATAATATTTTTCTTCACCAAATCATAGAACATATTTTTAGCTTCCCATCCATATAAAGAACACCTCAATCGGATAAACAACGCAAAAGATATGGATATTTCAAAATAACGCAAAAACATAAACCGGAGGCCGGACACAACGAAACGTTTCGAAAATACTGTTCCGATTGGACCAGGTTCAAACCTCAAAACCATTTTTCCTAGAAAGAACATCTCATTAGCTTTCCAACGCTTCAAACGGGGGTCAAAACCGACTTACGGTTCAAGAGATATGAATTTCCGAAGTTTTGCCAAAAACCACAAAATGCCCTGCGGGCCGCTACAGATTTCGGCTATTTTGCCCGAAAATCCGACCGATTCAATTATTTTCTTCAAAACAAACACATACGCGCAACCACCAAATACATAAGAACAATTTAGAACACATAAACGAAATATCTACGACGTTCGATTTTCGATTAAATTTCAACCTTTCAAAAACCCGAATTTTCAAACATCACCAAATCGAATAAAAAGCACGCTATACGACGACCTAACCTTCCTCGATACAACTACGTAATTTATTTTGAATTCTAACCGTGAAAACATCGGTTTTTATCGACTTTATTCATTTCGACCTAAAATGAAAAATATATGAAAACGATCCAAAACAACCGAAACGAAACCATACATAATCGTATACAAAGTTAAGATAACGATATTTCACACCCTTACCCGTTCGATTCGAATCCTAACCGTTGATTTTGATGATTTCTAGCATTTTCCCACTTTTCTCCTCTTGTTCTTCTTTTCTCTTATTTCTCACTTTTCTCTTTTTTTCTTTTCCGTTCTATCTTTTCTCTCTCCACTTTCTATTTATATAAAATATCTACTACCCAAATGACCAAAATACCTCTCAGCTCAAATATCTCCCAAACGCTCTCAAAATGCGATAAAACATAAACAACGATGAAAAATAATATATTGCCAAATAAAAGTCAAGAATAAAATAATATAATAATCAAATAATCAAATAGACTCAATTAAATAAAACTGACAAAAACTGGGGCGTTACAATTCTCCCCCACTTAGACATTTTCGTCCTCGAAAATATAACCGCTACGAACAACTCCGGATACGACTCTCGCATCCGACCAACAAACTAACATGCTAACAAAAGCACACCACGAATAACACAAACTGACAAACCACCTTACTAACCGCAACTACAACAACGACACGACAACGATAGCAACTACAACGACAAGATGCAAAGCACATACACTGCACTTGACGACCAACTCACAACTCAAGGAAAACCACGATACCAACACACAGGTTCACTCTTGAACCGAAACACAACAAGATCGTTACCCTCACTCTAGGTAACACTCCCCTAACTCCCCACATAGGAATTAACTACTCGCACTCGAACCAACACGATAGGAACGAGGCAACAACACAAACAAGAACACAAGTTCCACTACACCACATTGTCTCAACAACCTCAACAAAACTAGAATACCAACATCCTTGTCACACAACCTTATTACAACCATGCTACGATTTACCAATCGAACATACAACCAAAACCTCCATCTACATAGTAGCCCATGAAGAATATCTAAACCTTTCACCTAACACTTCCATTCTGAAACGTCCAATGGTCTCAACACTCCTACATGTTCCCAATGTTCAACCTATGAACTCTTACAAGTCCCACACGTAATTATAAAATGTGTCACCTCACACTTCCGCTGCACACTCTGATTACTCGAAACCATCAAGTCTGCCAATCTCACGTCCAAAGTCTAACTCTTTCTCACCTCTGCCAAAAATCATTGTGCACTTTAATATACCCAACCTCGCACTCTGCATGTTAGCTTACACACCAGACACAAGTCTCTGAACTGCTCAAATAATTCTAACTCCCTGACCATCAAAATAGACATGTATAAAACCTTCGACTTAACTCATCCGGCACAACCTTAGCTTTTCCCGAAGGATAATCCAAGCCACATTCATAACTCGTCACAAATTCTAACCATCCTCATCGTCTCATACTCTATTTCTCCAGACCAAACAAGTACTCTAAACTCTTGCGGTTACCAACCCTTCGAACCTAGAACCATAAAGATGATACCTCCAAATATTCCAACACAATACAACCGCGACCAATTCCAAATCCAGAATAGTATAGATCCTTTTATGAATCCTCAATTGTCGTAAAGCATAAGCCACGACTTTACCCTCTTGCATTAACACACTGACCAAACTCATCAAAGACACATCACAATACCTCACAAACGGTTGAACAGAATCACACAGAATCAAAACTGGAGCCGTAGACCATTTCTACTTTAATCCTCTCAAACTTTCCTCACAATGAACATCCAAAGCAAACGACTCACCCTTTGCAAGTCAACCGAAGTAACGAAAACGCTGACTTGGAAAAACCTTCCATAACCTCCGGTAATAACCAACTAAAGTCCAAAAAGCTTTTAATCTCCTTAACCAACTTCGAAACCTCTCATTGTAGAACTGCATCTACTTTTGATGAATCCACAAAAATACCATCCTCAGAAATAACATATCCAAGAAAACTAACCTTTTCAACCAAAATTCTCACTCGAACAACTTAGCATAAAGCTTCGTCTCTTTTCAATACTTGTAATTCAAATCCCACACACTCTACCTGTTCTTCCTCTGAATTTATAACAGATCCAAACGTTCTCAATCAAAGCCCTTACGAACTTATCCAAATAAATATGGAATATACGATTCCTCTACTCCACAAACATTACAGACGCATTAATAACACCAAACAACATCACTGCACGTTATAATATCCAAACAAACCAAACCTCATCCAAACTTGTCCAGACTCACATACAAGCCTAACCGAGCAAATAACAACCTATTCCGATGATAATAACCATAACCAGTCACATTAAATCGATCAAAGCCTCAACTCACACAATTCACCATCCTTATCAAACGTGCCAAACAATTGTAATTTCACTCCAACTCAATCAAACCATTCCAGTTATCTATCCATGAGAGCGAACGCTTATTCTCAATCGTTACCTTACTCCACTGTCAGTAATCCATACACAAGTCCTTCTCTTAACCGTCCAAATTCCATAAATCCCAACATGTATCAACAACCAACCAAAAAGAACTCTTAAATATTACATTCATACCTAAAGGTTCTCTCAAAATTTTCCATTAGTGCTCTAAAATTCCAAAGACTTCAAACCTCACCAGAACTCTAAGTTTTCCTTTCCAAAGTCTCAATACCATTATACCCATCATGCTTGTTATTCCATTCAATCATCCATCCAGTTTGTTACTAACAATACTGGAGCTCTCTAAGGCGACACACTTGGTCTCACAAATCCCTTTTCCAGTAAGTCTTCCAACCACTCTTTCCATCTGAGTTTCACGTCCTAAAAGTTCTTCTACGTACTTAGCGGATCCAAACCTCAAATCATCACTTTCGTCCAATTTGAGTTCACACTCTACTATCTGAGAACAACCATTAACGATACCCAATCGTTTTCTCTCAATGACTTCCCAACTGGACCAACATACAAAAACCTCGAATTCGGCTCACCTTCAGATATTAGAATCTTCATCGACTCAACAAAACAATCTGTAACCATTTCCTTAATTCCAAACAATTTATTTCACCCACTATCAAAGCCGGAAAGACACGCCTATTCCATCCAACATAATTTCCGTCTGCTATCAACAAGAGATTAAGGGTGATCAGTTTCTCAATTTGTCAATAGACAGCCGACAATCATGATGGGGCATAAACTGTCTTTACCAAACTATAATAGCATTTCTTGCATCCTGTGCGCAAAACTACCTAAGGCACAAATCCTTAGTTGACATAAACCTTACCTCTGCCTTCCTTCCAGAACCGGGAACATCGTTGTCCAAACCACACTTACAATCTTGCAGTCAACGACACACTGAGCCCACGCTCCACAACAGAAGCAACTTGGAGAAGTTCCAGCTTCTCCCCCACTTATCTCAATCTCACACCTGAAGACAAAGGATTACCAAAAACCAGAAAGCACTGACAGTGTTTCACACACATATCACGTACTAAGGAACAAACAACAACGACAGTATTTAACTGTCACTCCAACTGACTCAACAACTTGGCCGGACAGACCGACCTGCTCTGATACCACTAATGTAACACCCCAATTCCCATCGCGAATAAATAAGACATAAATAAAATCAGAGTAACTAAAAATTTATTTTTCCGACAGAAACAAGGATGTCACATTTTAAAATAAGAATACACACTCCCTGCTCATAAATTTGATACATAGCATAAAATAGGTTACCCTCAATTGGGAAACTTTTCCATATAAAGGTAATACCAAATATATTCAACAATTATATACATAAATAAAATAATCATTTCCCCGACTCCCGTGCTACGTATCAGAGCAGACACCAAGACCTAAGCAAAGACAAAAATCTAACTCTTCCACTTGCCTCCACGCCTCTAAAGCTGGCAATCTGCACTATGCCATAAAAGCATATTCCAGCAGAAGGGTGAGAAATATTATCATAATAACGTTGCATATAATTATATATCTCAACATATAATACACATATACCACATTCTCACCACAACTTATCACTGTGCATGTATATATACATATAACACCAAGCATATACCATAAATCAAATACACGGCATAACAATCCGTAATTAACGCATCCTTCACATAGGCATATTCATTCATGCTCAAATACATGTATCACCAATACATCTCAATTCATCACCATTCATTCAACATAAACACATATATTCATGTTTATTCATCAATGCACATATACAAAGATGACCAATGCAAATTATAGAGACTGACTCACGACTCTATGCAAATGCAATGCGGTACCGACTCATTTCATCTCAAGTTCAATTGAAGAATTTATAGGAACCATCGCTCGTTACTTAGTGTAACTCCCCGTCGGGCATACGATGTTCACCCATTGCTACCACCTCTCAAAAGGCTTACAATGTTTATGGATTGCTCCCACCTCTCAAAAGGCTTACAATCCGATTGCTCCCACCTCTCAAAAGGCTTACAATCGTTTGTAATCATCGCCCCCACCTCTCAAAAGGCTTACGACGTTACAACGGATTCATCTTAGAACCCCACAATGCAAGAAAGCACATCATGATGCTTCACATACAACATGACTCATGGCACTCTTGACATGCATACATATTCACAATATATTCATGCATTCATCACACACAATCCACAAACATTCACATCAATTGTGCCAAACGGCAACCGAAGTTTTTTACAAATAACCAAACAATTCGATTTACAGTTTACCGGAAAAGTCGGTTAAAAGTCGGCTAAAAATAATATTTTTCTTCACCAAATCATAGAACATATTTTTTGCTTCCCATCCATATAAAGAACACCTCAATCGGATAAACAACGCAAAAGATATGGATATTTCAAAATAACGCAAAAACATAAACCGGAGGCCGGACACAACGAAACGTTTCGAAAATACTGTTCCGATTGGACCAGGTTCAGACCTCAAAACCATTTTTTCTAGAAAGAACATCTCATTAGCTTTCCAACGCTTCGAACGGGGGTCAAAACCGAGTTACGGTTCAAGAGATATGAATTTCCGAAGTTTTGCCAAAAACCACAAAATGCCCTGCGGGCCGCTACGGATTTCGGCTATTTTGCCCGAAAATCCGACCGATTCAATTATTTTCTTCGAAACAAACACATACGCGCA
Source organism: Lathyrus tuberosus (assembly GCA_022829125.1). Classification (NCBI taxonomy): domain Eukaryota; kingdom Viridiplantae; phylum Streptophyta; class Magnoliopsida; order Fabales; family Fabaceae; genus Lathyrus; species Lathyrus tuberosus. Next base: position 5,412,241 of record JALAZF010000278.1, on the reverse strand, counting down.
ACCACCAAATACATAAGAACAATTTAGAACACATAAACGAAATTTCTACGACGTTCGATTTTCGATTAAATTTCAACCTTTCAAAAACCCGAATTTTCAAACATCACCAAATCGAATAAAAAGCACGCTATACGACGACCTAACCTTCCTCGATACAACTACGTAATTTATTTCGAATTCTAACCGTGAAAACATCGGTTTTTATCGACTTTATTCATTTCGACCTAAAATGAAAAATATATGAAAACGATCCAAAACAACCGAAACGAAACCATACATAATCGTATACAAAGTTAAGATAACGATATTTCACACCCTTACCCGTTCGATTCGAATCCTAACCGTTGATTTTGATGATTTCTAGCATTTTTCCACTTTTCTCCTCTTGTTCTTCTTTTCTCTTATTTCTCACTTTTCTCTCTTTTTCTTTTCCTTTCTATCTTTTCTCTCTCCACTTTCTATTTATATAAAATATCTACTACCCAAATGACCAAAATACCCCTCAGCTCAAATATCTCCCAAACGCTCTCAAAATGCGATAAAACATAAACAACGATGAAAAATAATATATTGCCAAATAAAAGTCAAGAATAAAATAATATAATAATAAAATAATCAAATAGACTCGATTAAATAAAACTGACAAAAACTGGGGCGTTACAATTCTCCCCCACTTAGACATTTTCGTCCTCGAAAATATAACCGCTACGAACAACTCCGGATACGACTCTCGCATCCGACCAACAAACTAACATGCTAACAAAAGCACACCACGAATAACACAAACTGACAAACCACCTTACTAACCGCAACTACAACAACGACACGACAACGATGGCAACTACAACGACAAGATGCAAAGCCCATACAATGCACTTGACGACCAACTCACAACTCAAGGAAAACCACGATACCAACACACAGGTTCACTCTTGAACCGAAACACAACAAGATCGTTACCCTCACTCTAGGTAACACTCCCCTAACTCCCCACACAGGAATTAGCTACTCGCACTCGAACCAACACGATAGGAACGAGGCAACAACACAAACAAGAACACAAGTTCCACTACACCACATTGTCTCAACAACCTCAACAAAACTAGAAAACCAACATCCTTGTCACACAACCTTATTACAACCATGCTACGATTCACCAATCGAACATACAACCAAAACCTCCATCTACATGGTAGTCCATGAAGAATATCTAAACCTTTCACCTAACACTTCCATTCTGAAACTTCCAATGGTCTCAACACTCCTACATGTTCCCAATGTTCAACCTATGAACTCTTACAAGTCCCACACGTAATTACAAAATGTGCCACCTCACACTTCCGCTGCACACTCTGATTACTCGAAACCATCAAGTCTGCCAATCTCACGTCCAAAGTCTAACTCTTTCTCACCTCTGCCAAAAATCACTGTGCACTTTAATATACCCAACCTCGCACTCTGCATGTTAGCTTACACACTAGACACAAGTCTCTGAACTGCTCAAATAATTCTAACTCCCTGACCATCAAAATAGACATGTATAAAACCTTCGACTTAACTCATCCGGCACAACCTTAGCTTTTCCCGAAGGATAATCCAAGCCACATTCATAACTCGTCACAAATTCTAACCATCCTCATCGTCTCATACTCTATTTCTTCAGACCAAACAAGTACTCTAAACTCTTGCGGTTACCAACCCTTCGAACCTAGAACCATAAAGATGATACCTCCAAATATTCCAACACAAAACAACCGCGACCAATTCCAAATCCAGAATAGTATAGATCCTTTTATGAATCCTCAATTGTCGTAAAGCATAAGCCACGACTTTACCCTCTTGCATTAACACACTGACTAAACTCATCAAAGACACATCACAATACCTCACAAACGGTTGAACAGGATCACACAGAATCAAAACTGGAGCCGTAGACCATTTCTACTTTAATCCTCTCAAACTTTCCTCACAATGAACATCCAAAGCAAACGACTCACCCTTTGCAAGTCAACCGAAGTAACGAAAACGCTGACTTGGAAAAACCTTCCATAACCTCCGGTAATAACCAACTAAAGTCCAAAAAGCTTTTAATCTCCTTAACCAACTTCGAAACCTCTCATTGTAGAACTGCATCTACTTTTGATGAATCCACAAAAATACCATCCTCAGAAATAACATATCCAAGAAAACTAACCTTTTCAACCAAAATTCTCACTCGAACAACTTAGCATAAAGCTTCGTCTCTTTTCAATACTTGTAATTCAAATCCCACACACTCTACCTGTTCTTCCTCTGAATTTATAACAGATCCAAACGTTCTCAATCAAAGCCCTTACGAACTTATCCAAATAAATATGGAATATACGATTCCTCTACTCCACAAACATTACAGACGCATTACTAACACCAAACAACATCACTGCACGTTATAATATCCAAACAAACCAAACCTCATCCAAACTTGTCCAGACTCACATACAAGCCTAACCGAGCAAATAACAACCTATTCCGATGATAACAACCATAACCAGTCACATTAAATCGATCAAAGCCTCAACTCACACAATTCACCATCCTTATCAAACGTGCCAAACAATTGTAATTTCACTCCAACTCAATCAAACCATTCCAGTTATCTATCCATGAGAGCGAACGCTTATTCTCAATCGTTACCTTACTCCACTGTCAGTAATCCATACACAAGTCCTTCTCTTAACCGTCCAAATTCCATAAATCCCAACATGTAGCAACAACCAACCAAAAAGAACTCTTAAATATTACATTCATACCTAAAGGTTCTCTCAAAATTTTTCATTAGTGCTCTAAAATTCCAAAGACTTCAAACCTCACCAGAACTCTAAGTTTTCCTTTCCAAAGTCTCAATACCATTATACCCATCATGCTTGTTATTCCATTCAATCATCCATCCAGTTTGTTACTAACAATACTGGAGCTCTCTAAGGCGACACACTTGGTCTCACAAATCCCTTTTCCAGTAAGTCTTCCAACCACTCTTTCCATCTGAGTTTCACGTCCTAAAAGTTCTTCTACGTACTTAGCAGATCCAAACCTCAAATCATCACCTTCGTCCAATTTGAGTTCACACTCTACTATCTGAGAACAACCATTAACGATACCCAATCGTTTTCTCTCAATGACTTCCCAACTGGACCAACATACAAAAACCTCGAATTCGGCTCACCTTCAGATATTAGAATCTTCATCGACTCAACAAAACAATCTGTAACCATTTCCTTAATTCCAAACAATTTATTTCACCCACTATCAAAGCCGGGAAGACACGCCTATTCCATCCAACATAATTTCCGTCTGCTATCAACAAGAGATTAAGGGTGATCAGTTTCTCAATTTGTCAATAGACAGCCGACAATCATGATGGGGCATAAACTGTCTTTACCAAACTATAATAGCATTTCTTGCATCCTGTGCGCAAAACTACCTAAGACACAAATCCTTAGTTGACATAAACCTTACCTCTGCCTTCCTTCCAGAACCGGGAACAACGTTGTCCAAACCACACTTACAATCTTGCAGTCAACGACACACTGAGCCCACGCTCCACAACAGAAGCAACTTGGAGAAGTTCCAGCTTCTCCCCCACTTATCTCAATCTCACACCTGAAGACAAAGGATTACCAAAAACCAGAAAGCACTGACAGTGTTTCACACACATATCACGTACTAAGGAACAAACAACAGCGACAGTATTTAACTGTCACTCCAACTGACTCAACAACTTGGCCGGACGGACCGACCTGCTCTGATACCACTAATGTAACACCCCAATTCTCATCGCGAATAAATAATACATAAATAAAATCAGAGTAACTAAAAATTTATTTTTCCGACAGAAACAAGAATGCCACATTTTAAAATAAGAATACACACTCCTTGCTCATAAATTTGATACATAGCATAAAATAGGTTACCCTCAAGAGGGAAACTTTTCCATATAAAGGTAATACCAAATATATTCAACAATTATATACATAAATAAAATAATCGTTTCCCCGACTCCCGTGCTACGTATCAGAGCAGACACCAAGACCTAAGCAAAGACGAAAATCTAACTCTTCCACTTGCCTCCACGCCTCTAAAGCTGGCAATCTGCATTATGCCATAAAAGCATATTCCAGCAGAAGGGTGAGAAATATTATCATAATAACGTTGCATATAATTATATATCTCAACATATAATAAATATATACCACATTCTCACCACAACTTATCACTGTGCATGTATATATACATATAACACCAAGCATATACCATAAATCAAATACACAGCATAACAATCCGTAATTAACGCATCCTTCACATAGGCATATTCATTCATGCTCAAATACATGTATCACCAATACATCTCAATTCATCACCATTCATTCAACATAAACACATATATTCATGTTCATTCATCAATGCACATATACAAAGATGGCCAATGCAAATTATAGAGACCGACTCACGACTCTATGCAAATGCAATGCGGTACCGACTCATTTCATCTCAAGTTCAATTGAAGAATTTATTGGAACCATCGCTCGTTACTTAGTGTAACTCCCCGTCGGGCATACGATGTTCACTCATTGCTACCACCTCTCAAAAGGCTTACAATGTTTATGGATTGCTCCCACCTCTCAAAAGGCTTACAATCCGATTGCTCCCACCTCTCAAAAGGCTTACAATCGTTTGTAATCATCGCCCCCACCTCTCAAAAGGCTTACGACGTTACAACGGATTCATCTTAGAACCCCACAATGCAAGAAAGCACATCATGATGCTTCACATACAACATGACTCATGGCACTCTTGACATGCATACATATTCACAATATAGTCATGCATTCATCACACACAATCCACAAACATTCACATCAATTGTGCCAAACGGCAACCGAACGTTTTCACAAATAACCAAACAATTCGATTTACGGTTTACCGGAAAAGTCGGTTAAAATTCGGCTAAAAATAATATTTTTCTTCACCAAATCATAGAACATATTTTTAGCTTCCCATCCATATAAAGAACACCTCAATCGGATAAACAACGCAAAAGATATGGATATTTCAAAATAACGCAAAAACATAAACCGGAGGCCGGACACAACGAAACGTTTCGAAAATACTGTTCCGATTGGACCAGGTTCAGACCTCAAAACCATTTTTTCTAGAAAGAACATCTCATTAGCTTTCCAACGCTTCGAACGGGGGTCAAAACCGACTTACGGTTCAATAGATATGAATTTCCGAAGTTTTGCCAAAAACCACAAAATGCCCTGCGGGCCGCTACGGATTTCGGCTATTTTGCCCGAAAATCCGACCGATTCAATTATTTTCTTCGAAACAAACACATACGCGCAACCACCAAATACATAAGAACAATTTAGAACACATAAACGAAATTTCTACGACATTCGATTTTCGATTAAATTTCAACCTTTCAAAAACCCGAATTTTCAAACATCACCAAATCGAATAAAAAGCACGCTATACGACGACCTAACCTTCCTCGATACAACTACGTAATTTATTTCGAATTCTAACCGTGAAAACATCGGTTTTTATCGACTTTATTCATTTCGACCTAAAATGAAAAATATATGAAAACGATCCAAAACAACCGAAACGAAACCATACATAATCGTATACAAAGTTAAGATAACGATATTTCACACCCTTACCCGTTCGATTCGAATCCTAACCGTTGATTTTGATGATTTCTAGCATTTTTCCACTTTTCTCCTCTTGTTCTTCTTTTCTCTTATTTCTCACTTTTCTCTCTTTTTCTTTTCCTTTCTATCTTTTCTCTCTCCACTTTCTATTTATATAAAATATCTACTACCCAAATGACCAAAATACCCCTCAGCTCAAATATCTCCCAAACGCTCTCAAAATGCGATAAAACATAAACAACGATGAAAAATAATATATTGCCAAATAAAAGTCAAGAATAAAATAATATAATAATAAAATAATCAAATAGACTCGATTAAATAAAACTGACAAAAACTGGGGCGTTACAATTCTCCCCCACTTAGACATTTTCGTCCTCGAAAATATAACCGCTACGAACAACTCCGGATACGACTCTCGCATCCGACCAACAAACTAACATGCTAACAAAAGCACACCACGAATAACACAAACTGACAAACCACCTTACTAACCGCAACTACAACAACGACACGACAACGATGGCAACTACAACGACAAGATGCAAAGCCCATACAATGCACTTGACGACCAACTCACAACTCAAGGAAAACCACGATACCAACACACAGGTTCACTCTTGAACCGAAACACAACAAGATCGTTACCCTCACTCTAGGTAACACTCCCCTAACTCCCCACACAGGAATTAGCTACTCGCACTCGAACCAACACGATAGGAACGAGGCAACAACACAAACAAGAACACAAGTTCCACTACACCACATTGTCTCAACAACCTCAACAAAACTAGAAAACCAACATCCTTGTCACACAACCTTATTACAACCATGCTACGATTCACCAATCGAACATACAACCAAAACCTCCATCTACATGGTAGTCCATGAAGAATATCTAAACCTTTCACCTAACACTTCCATTCTGAAACGTCCAATGGTCTCAACACTCCTACATGTTCCCAATGTTCAACCTATGAACTCTTACAAGTCCCACACGTAATTACAAAATGTGCCACCTCACACTTCCGCTGCACACTCTGATTACTCGAAACCATCAAGTCTGCCAATCTCACGTCCAAAGTCTAACTCTTTCTCACCTCTGCCAAAAATCACTGTGCACTTTAATATACCCAACCTCGCACTCTGCATGTTAGCTTACACACTAGACACAAGTCTCTGAACTGCTCAAATAATTCTAACTCCCTGACCATCAAAATAGACATGTATAAAACCTTCGACTTAACTCATCCGGCACAACCTTAGCTTTTCCCGAAGGATAATCCAAGCCACATTCATAATTCGTCACAAATTCTAACCATCCTCATCGTCTCATACTCTATTTCTTCAGACCAAACAAGTACTCTAAACTCTTGCGGTTACCAACCCTTCGAACCTAGAACCATAAAGATGATACCTCCAAATATTCCAACACAAAACAACCGCGACCAATTCCAAATCCAGAATAGTATAGATCCTTTTATGAATCCTCAATTGTCGTAAAGCATAAGCCACGACTTTACCCTCTTGCATTAACACACTGACTAAACTCATCAAAGACACGTCACAATACCTCACAAACGGTTGAACAGGATCACACAGAATCAAAACTGGAGCCGTAGACCATTTCTACTTTAATCCTCTCAAACTTTCCTCACAATGAACATCCAAAGCAAACGACTCACCCTTTGCAAGTCAACCGAAGTAACGAAAACGCTGACTTGGAAAAACCTTCCATAACCTCCGGTAATAACCAACTAAAGTCCAAAAAGCTTTTAATCTCCTTAACCAACTTCGAAACCTCTCATTGTAGAACTGCATCTACTTTTGATGAATCCACAAAAATACCATCCTCAGAAATAACATATCCAAGAAAACTAACCTTTTCAACCAAAATTCTCACTCGAACAACTTAGCATAAAGCTTCGTCTCTTTTCAATACTTGTAATTCAAATCCCACACACTCTACCTGTTCTTCCTCTGAATTTATAACAGATCCAAACGTTCTCAATCAAAGCCCTTACGAACTTATCCAAATAAATATGGAATATACGATTCCTCTACTCCACAAACATTACAGACGCATTACTAACACCAAACAACATCACTGCACGTTATAATATCCAAACAAACCAAACCTCATCCAAACTTGTCCAGACTCACATACAAGCCTAACCGAGCAAATAACAACCTATTCCGATGATAACAACCATAACCAGTCACATTAAATCGATCAAAGCCTCAACTCACACAATTCACCATCCTTATCAAACGTGCCAAACAATTGTAATTTCACTCCAACTCAATCAAACCATTCCAGTTATCTATCCATGAGAGCGAACGCTTATTCTCAATCGTTACCTTACTCCACTGTCAGTAATCCATACACAAGTCCTTCTCTTAACCGTCCAAATTCCATAAATCCCAACATGTAGCAACAACCAACCAAAAAGAACTCTTAAATATTACATTCATACCTAAAGGTTCTCTCAAAATTTTTCATTAGTGCTCTAAAATTCCAAAGACTTCAAACCTCACCAGAACTCTAAGTTTTCCTTTCCAAAGTCTCAATACCATTATACCCATCATGCTTGTTATTCCATTCAATCATCCATCCAGTTTGTTACTAACAATACTGGAGCTCTCTAAGGCGACACACTTGGTCTCACAAATCCCTTTTCCAGTAAGTCTTCCAACCACTCTTTCCATCTGAGTTTCACGTCCTAAAAGTTCTTCTACGTACTTAGCAGATCCAAACCTCAAATCATCACCTTCGTCCAATTTGAGTTCACACTCTACTATCTGAGAACAACCATTAACGATACCCAATCGTTTTCTCTCAATGACTTCCCAACTGGACCAACATACAAAAACCTCGAATTCGGCTCACCTTCAGATATTAGAATCTTCATCGACTCAACAAAACAATCTGTAACCATTTCCTTAATTCCAAACAATTTATTTCACCCACTATCAAAGCCGGGAAGACACGCCTATTCCATCCAACATAATTTCCGTCTGCTATCAACAAGAGATTAAGGGTGATCAGTTTCTCAATTTGTCAATAGACAGCCGACAATCATGATGGGGCATAAACTGTCTTTACCAAACTATAATAGCATTTCTTGCATCCTGTGCGCAAAACTACCTAAGACACAAATCCTTAGTTGACATAAACCTTACCTCTGCCTTCCTTCCAGAACCGGGAACAACGTTGTCCAAACCACACTTACAATCTTGCAGTCAACGACACACTGAGCCCACGCTCCACAACAGAAGCAACTTGGAGAAGTTCCAGCTTCTCCCCCACTTATCTCAATCTCACACCTGAAGACAAAGGATTACCAAAAACCAGAAAGCACTGACAGTGTTTCACACACATATCACGTACTAAGGAACAAACAACAGCGACAGTATTTAACTGTCACTCCAACTGACTCAACAACTTGGCCGGACGGACCGACCTGCTCTGATACCACTAATGTAACACCCCAATTCTCATCGCGAATAAATAATACATAAATAAAATCAGAGTAACTAAAAATTTATTTTTCCGACAGAAACAAGAATGCCACATTTTAAAATAAGAATACACACTCCTTGCTCATAAATTTGATACATAGCATAAAATAGGTTACCCTCAAGAGGGAAACTTTTCCATATAAAGGTAATACCAAATATATTCAACAATTATATACATAAATAAAATAATCGTTTCCCCGACTCCCGTGCTACGTATCAGAGCAGACACCAAGACCTAAGCAAAGACGAAAATCTAACTCTTCCACTTGCCTCCACGCCTCTAAAGCTGGCAATCTGCATTATGCCATAAAAGCATATTCCAGCAGAAGGGTGAGAAATATTATCATAATAACGTTGCATATAATTATATATATCAACATATAATAAATATATACCACATTCTCACCACAACTTATCACTGTGCATGTATATATACATATAACACCAAGCATATACCATAAATCAAATACACAGCATAACAATCCGTAATTAACGCATCCTTCACATAGGCATATTCATTCATGCTCAAATACATGTATCACCAATACATCTCAATTCATCACCATTCATTCAACATAAACACATATATTCATGTTCATTCATCAATGCACATATACAAAGATGACCAATGCAAATTATAGAGACCGACTCACGACTCTATGCAAATGCAATGCGGTACCGACTCATTTCATCTCAAGTTCAATTGAAGAATTTATTGGAACCATCGCTCGTTACTTAGTGTAACTCCCAGTCGGGCATACGATGTTCACCCATTGCTACCACCTCTCAAAAGGCTTACAATGTTTATGGATTGCTCCCACCTCTCAAAAGGCTTACAATCCGATTGCTCCCACCTCTCAAAAGGCTTACAATCGTTTGTAATCATCGCCCCCACCTCTCAAAAGGCTTACGACGTTACAACGGATTCATCTTAGAACCCCACAATGCAAGAAAGCACATCATGATGCTTCACATACAACATGACTCATGGCACTCTTGACATGCATACATATTCACAATATAGTCATGCATTCATCACACACAATCCACAAACATTCACATCAATTGTGTCAAACGGCAACCGAACGTTTTCACAAATAACCAAACAATTCGATTTACGGTTTACCGGAAAAGTCGGTTAAAAGTCGGCTAAAAATAATATTTTTCTTCACCAAATCATAGAACATATTTTTAGCTTCCCATCCATATAAAGAACACCTCAATCGGATAAACAACGCAAAAGATATGGATATTTCAAAATAACGCAAAAACATAAACCGGAGGCCGGACACAACGAAACGTTTCGAAAATACTGTTCCGATTGGACCAGGTTCAGACCTCAAAACCATTTTTCCTAGAAAGAACATCTCATTAGTTTTCCAACGCTTCGAACGGGGGTCAAAACCAACTTACGGTTCAAGAGATATGAATTTCCGAAGTTTTGCCAAAAACCACAAAATGCCCTGCGGGCCGCTACGGATTTCGGCTATTTTGCCCGAAAATCCGACCGATTCAATTATTTTCTTCGAAACAAACACATACGCGCAACCACCAAATACATAAGAACAATTTAGAACACATAAACGAAATTTCTACGGCGTTCGATTTTCGATTAAATTTCAACCTTTCAAAAACCCGAATTTTCAAACATCACCAAATCGAATAAAAAGCACGTTATACGACGACCTAACCTTCCTCGATACAACTACGTAATTTATTTCGAATTCTAACCGTGAAAACATCGGTTTTTATCGACTTTATTCATTTCGACCTAAAATGAAAAATATATGAAAACGATCCAAAACAACCGAAACGAAACCATACATAATCGTATACAAAGTTAAGATAACGATATTTCACACCCTTACCCGTTCGATTCGAATCCTAACCGTTGATTTTGATGATTTCTAGCATTTTCCCACTTTTCTCCTCTTGTTCTTCTTTTCTCTTATTTCTCACTTTTCTCTCTTTTTCTTTTCCTTTCTATCTTTTCTCTCTCAACTTTCTATTTATATAAAATATCTACTACCCAAATGACCAAAATACCCCTCAGCTCAAATATCTCCCAAACGCTCTCAAAATGCGATAAAACATAAACAACGATGAAAAATAATATATTGCCAAATAAAAGTCAAGAATAAAATAATATAATAATAAAATAATCAAATAGACTCGATTAAATAAAACTGACAAAAACTGGGGCGTTACAATTCTCCCCCACTTAGACATTTTCGTCCTCGAAAATATAACCGCTACGAACAACTCCGGATACGACTCTCGCATCCGACCAACAAACTAACATGCTAACAAAAGCACACCACGAATAACACAAACTGACAAACCACCTTACTAACCGCAACTACAACAACGACACGACAACGATGGCAACTACAACGACAAGATGCAAAGCCCATACAATGCACTTGACGACCAACTCACAACTCAAGGAAAACCACGATACCAACACACAGGTTCACTCTTGAACCGAAACACAACAAGATCGTTACCCTCACTCTAGGTAACACTCCCCTAACTCCCCACACAGGAATTAGCTACTCGCACTCGAACCAACACGATAGGAACGAGGCGACAACACAAACAAGAACACAAGTTCCACTACACCACATTGTCTCAACAACCTCAACAAAACTAGAATACCAACATCCTTGTCACACAACCTTATTACAACCATGCTACGATTCACCAATCGAACATACAACCAAAACCTCCATTACATAGTAGCCTATGAAGAATATCTAAACCTTTCACCTAACACTTCCATTCTGAAACGTCCAATGGTCTCAACACTCCTACATGTTCCCAATGTTCAACCTATGAACTCTTACAAGTCCCACACGTAATTACAAAATGTGCCACCTCACACTTCCGCTGCACACTCTGATTACTCGAAACCATCAAGTCTGCCAATCTCACGTCCAAAGTCTAACTCTTTCTCACCTCTGCCAAAAATCATTGTGCACTTTAATATACCCAACCTCGCACTCTGCATGTTAGCTTACACACCAGACGCAAGTCTCTGAACTGCTCAAATAATTCTAACTCCCTGACCATCAAAATAGACATGTATAAAACCTTCGACTTAACTCATCCGGCATAACCTTAGCTTTTCCCGAAGGATAATCCAAGCCACATTCATAACTCGTCACAAATTCTAACCATCCTCATCGTCTCATACTCTATTCCTTCAGACCAAACAAGTACTCTAAACTCTTGCGGTTACCAACCCTTCGAACCTAGAACCATAAAGATGATACCTCCAAATATTCCAACACAAAACAACCGCGACCAATTCCAAATCCAGAATAGTATAGATCCTTTTATGAATCCTCAATTGTCGTAAAGCATAAGCCACGACTTTACCCTCTTGCATTAACACACTGACTAAACTCATCAAAGACACATCACAATACCTCACAAACGGTTGAACAGGATCACACAGAATCAAAACTGGAGCCGTAGACCATTTCTACTTTAATCCTCTCAAACTTTCCTCACAATGAACATCCAAAGCAAACGACTCACCCTTTGCAAGTCAACCGAAGTAACGAAAACGCTGACTTGGAAAAACCTTCCATAACCTCCGGTAATAACCAACTAAAGTCCAAAAAGCTTTTAATCTCCTTAACCAACTTCGAAACCTCTCATTGTAGAACTGCATCTACTTTTGATGAATCCACAAAAATACCATCCTCAGAAATAACATATCCAAGAAAACTAACCTTTTCAACCAAAATTCTCACTCGAACAACTTAGCATAAAGCTTCGTCTCTTTTCAATACTTGTAATTCAAATCCCACACACTCTACCTGTTCTTCCTCTGAATTTATAACAGATCCAAACGTTCTCAATCAAAGCCCTTACGAACTTATCCAAATAAATATGGAATATACGATTCCTCTACTCCACAAACATTACAGACGCATTACTAACACCAAACAACATCACTGCACGTTATAATATCCAAACAAACCAAACCTCATCCAAACTTCTCCAGACTCACATACAAGCCTAACAGAGCAAATAACAACCTATTCCGATGATAACAACCATAACCAGTCACATTAAATCGATCAAAGCCTCAACTCACACAATTCACTATCCTTATCAAACGTGCCAAACAATTGTAATTTCACTCCAACTCAATCAAACCATTCCAGTTATCTATCCATGAGAGCGAACGCTTATTCTCAATCGTTACCTTACTCCACTGTCAGTAATCCATACACAAGTCCTTCTCTTAACCGTCCAAATTCCATAAATCCCAACATGTAGCAACAACCAACCAAAAATAACTCTTAAATATTACATCCATACCTAAAGGTTCTCTCAAAATTTTCCATTAGTGCTCTAAAATTCCAAAGACTTCAAACCTCACCAGAACTCTAAGTTTTCCTTTCCAAAGTCTCAATACCATTATACCCATCATGCTTGTTATTCCATTCAATCATCCATCCAGTTTGTTACTAAGAATACTGGAGCTCTCTAAGGCGACACACTTGGTCTCACAAATCCCTTTTCCAGTAAGTCTTCCAACCACTCTTTCCATCTGAGTTTCATGTCCTAAAAGTTCTTCTACGTACTTTGCAGATCCAAACCTCAAATCATCACCTTCGTCCAATTTGAGTTCACACTCTACTCTCTGAGAACAACCATTAACGATACCCAATCGTTTTCTCTCAATGACTTCCCAACTAGACTAACATACAAAAACCTCGAATTCGGCTCACCTTCAGATATTAGAATCTTCATCGACTCAACAAAATAATCTGTAACCATTTCCTTAATTCCAAACAATTTATTTCACCCACTATCAAAGCCGGAAAGACACGCCTATTCCATCCAACATAATTTCCGTCTGCTATCAACAAGAGATTAAGGGTGATCAGTTCCTCAATTTGTCAATAGACAGCCGACAATCATGATGGGGCTTAAACCGTCTTTACCAAACTATAATAGCATTTCTTGCATCCTGTGCGCAAAACTACCTAAGGCACAAATCCTTAGTTGACATAAACCTTACCTCTGCCTTCCTTCCAGAACCGGGAACAACGCTGTCCAAACCACACTTACAATCTTGCAGTCAACGACACACTGAGCCCACGCTTCACAACAGAAGCAACTTGGAGAAGTTCCAGCTTCTCCCCCACTTATCTCAATCTCACACCTGAAGACAAAGGATTACCAAAAACCAGAAAGCACTGACAGTGTTTCACACACATATCACGTACTAAGGAACAAACAACAACGACAGTATTTAACTGTCACTCCAACTGACTCAACAACTTGGCCGGACGGACCGACCTGCTCTGATACCACTAATGTAACACCCAAATTCCCATCGCGAATAAATAATACATAAATAAAATCAGAGTAACTAAAACTTTATTTTTCCGACAGAAACAAGGATGCCACATTTTAAAATAAGAATACACACTTCCTGCTCATAAATTGGATACATAGCATAAAATAGGTTACCCTCAATTGGGAAACTTTTCCATTTAAAGGTAATACCAAATATATTCAACAATTATATACATAAATAAAATAATCGTTTCCCCGAATCCCGTGCTACGTATCAAAGCAGACACCAAGACCTAAGCAAAGACGAAAATCTAACTCTTCCACTTGCCTCCACGCGTCTAAAGCTGGTAATCTGCACTATGCCATAAAAGCATATTCCAGCAGAAGGGTGAGAAATATTATCATAATAACGTTGCATATAATTATATATCTCAACATATAATACACATATACCACATTCTCACCACAACTTATCACTGTGCATGTATATATACATATAACACCAAGCATATACCATAAATCACATACACGGCATAACAATCCGTAATTAACGTATCCTTCACATAGGCATATTCATTCATGCTCAAATACATGTATCACCAATACATCTCAATTCATCACCATTCATTCAACATAAACACATATATTCATGTTTATTCATCAATGCACATATACAAAGATGACCAATGCAAATTATAGAGACTGACTCACGACTCTATGCAAATGCAATGCGGTACCGACTCATTTCATCTCAAGTTCAATTGAAGAATTTATAGGAACCATCGCTCGTTACTTAGTGTAACTCCCCGTCGGGCATACGATGTTCACCCATTGCTACCACCTCTCAAAAGGCTTACAATGTTTATGGATTGCTCCCACCTCTCAAAAGGCTTACAATCCGATTGCTCCCACCTCTCAAAAGGCTTACAATCGTTTGTAATCATCGCCCCCACCTCTCAAAAGGCTTACGACGTTACAACGGATTCATCTTAGAACCCCACAATGCAAGAAAGCACATCATGATGCTTCACATACAACATGACTCATGGCACTCTTGACATGCATACATATTCACAATATATTCATGCATTCATCACACACAATCCACAAACATTCACATCAATTGTGCCAAACGGCAACCGAAGTTTTTTACAAATAACCAAACAATTCGATTTACAGTTTACCGGAAAAGTCGGTTAAAAGTCGGCTAAAAATAATATTTTTCTTCACCAAATCATAGAACATATTTTTTGCTTCCCATCCATATAAAGAACACCTCAATCGGATAAACAACGCAAAATATATGGATATTTCAAAATAACGCAAAAACATAAACCGGAGGCCGGACACAACGAAACGTTTCGAAAATACTGTTCCGATTGGACCAGGTTCAGACCTCAAAACCATTTTTTCTAGAAAGAACATCTCATTAGCTTTCCAACGCTTCGAACGGGGGTCAAAACCGAGTTACGGTTCAAGAGATATGAATTTCCGAAGTTTTGCCAAAAACCACAAAATGCCCTGCGGGCCGCTACGGATTTCGGCTATTTTGCCCGAAAATCCGACCGATTCAATTATTTTCTTCGAAACAAACACATACGCGCAACCACCAAATACATAAGAACAATTTAGAACACATAAACGAAATTTCTACGACGTTCGATTTTCGATTAAATTTCAACCTTTCAAAAACCCGAATTTTCAAACATCACCAAATCGAATAAAAAGCACGCTATACGACGACCTAACCTTCCTCGATACAACTACGTAATTTATTTCGAATTCTAACCGTGAAAACATCGGTTTTTATCGACTTTATTCATTTCGACCTAAAATAAAAAATATATGAAAACGATCCAAAACAACCGAAACGAAACCATACATAATCGTATACAAAGTTAAGATAACGATATTTCACACCCTTACCCGTTCGATTCGAATCCTAACCGTTGATTTTGATGATTTCTAGCATTTTCCCACTTTTCTCCTCTTGTTCTTCTTTTCTCTTATTTCTCACTTTTCTCTCTTTTTCTTTTCCTTTCTATCTTTTCTCTCTCCACTTTCTATTTTTATAAAATATCTACTACCCAAATGACCAAAATACCCCTCAGCTCAAATATCTCCCAAACGCTCTCAAAATGCGATAATACATAAACAACGATGAAAAATAATATATTGCCAAATAAAAGTCAAGAATAAAATAATATAATAATAAAATAATCAAATAGACTCGATTAAATAAAACTGACAAAAACTGGGGCGTTACAATTCTCCCCCACTTAGACATTTTCGTCCTCGAAAGTATAACCGCTACGAACAACTCCGGATACGACTCTCGCATCCGACCAACAAACTAACATGCTAACAAAAGCACACCACGAATAACACAAACTGACAAACCACCTTACTAACCGCAACTACAACAACGACACGACAACGATGGCAACTACAACGACAAGATGCAAAGCCCATACAATGCACTTGACGACCAACTCACAACTCAAGGAAAACCACGATACCAACACACAGGTTCACTCTTGAACCGAAACACAACAAGATCGTTACCCTCACTCTAGGTAACACTCCCCTAACTCCCCACACAGGAATTAGCTACTCGCACTCGAACCAACACGATAGGAACGAGGCAACAACACAAACAAGAACACAAGTTCCACTACACCACATTGTCTCAACAACCTCAACAAAACTAGAATACCAACATCCTTGTCACACAACCTTATTACAACCATGCTACGATTCACCAATCGAACATACAACCAAAACCTCCATTACATAGTAGCCCATGAAGAATATCTAAACCTTTCACCTAACACTTCCATTCTGAAACGTCCAATGGTCTCAACACTCCTACATGTTCCCAATGTTCAACCTATGAACTCTTACAAGTCCCACACGTAATTACAAAATGTGCCACCTCACACTTCCGCTGCACACTCTGATTACTCGAAACCATCAAGTCTGCCAATCTCACGTCCAAAGTCTAACTCTTTCTCACCTCTGCCAAAAATCATTGTGCACTTTAATATACCCAACCTCGCACTCTGCATGTTAGCTTACACACCAGACACAAGTCTCTGAACTGCTCAAATAATTCTAACTCCCTGACCATCAAAATAGACATGTATAAAACCTTCGACTTAACTCATCCGGCACAACCTTAGCTTTTCCCGAAGGATAATCCAAGCCACATTCATAACTCGTCACAAATTCTAACCATCCTCATCGTCGCATACTCTATTCCTTCAGACCAAACAAGTACTCTAAACTCTTGCGGTTACCAACCCTTCGAACCTAGAACCATAAAGATGATACCTCCAAATATTCCAACACAATACAACCGCGACCAATTCCAAATCCAGAATAGTATAGATCCTTTTATGAATCCTCAATTGTCGTAAAGCATAAGCCACGACTTTACCCTCTTGCATTAACACACTGACTAAACTCATCAAAGACACATCACAATACCTCACAAACGGTTGAACAGGATCACACAGAATCAAAACTGGAGCCGTAGACCATTTCTACTTTAATCCTCTCAAACTTTCCTCACAATGAACATCCAAAGCAAACGACTCACCCTTTGCAAGTCAACCGAAGTAACGAAAACGCTGACTTGGAAAAACCTTCCATAACCTCCGGTAATAACCAACTAAAGTCCAAAAAGCTTTTAATCTCCTTAACCAACTTCGAAACCTCTCATTGTAGAACTGCATCTACTTTTGATGAATCCACAAAAATACCATCCTCAGAAATAACATATCCAAGAAAACTAACCTTTTCAACCAAAATTCTCACTCGAACAACTTAGCATAAAGCTTCGTCTCTTTTCAATACTTGTAATTCAAATCCCACACACTCTACCTGTTCTTCCTCTGAATTTATAACAGATCCAAACGTTCTCAATCAAAGCCCTTACGAACTTATCCAAATAAATATGGAATATACGATTCCTCTACTCCATAAACATTACAGACGCATTACTAACACCAAACAACATCACTGCACGTTATAATATCCAAACAAACCAAACCTCATCCAAACTTGTCCAGACTCACATACAAGCCTAACCGAGCAAATAACAACCTATTCCGATGATAACAACCATAACCAGTCACATTAAATCGATCAAAGCCTCAACTCACACAATTCACTATCCTTATCAAACGTGCCAAACAATTGTAATTTCACTCCAACTCAATCAAACCATTCCAGTTATCTATCCATGAGAGCGAACGCTTATTCTCAATCGTTACCTTACTCCACTGTCAGTAATCCATACACAAGTCCTTCTCTTAACCGTCCAAATTCCATAAATCCCAACATGTAGCAACAACCAACCAAAAATAACTCTTAAATATTACATCCATACCTAAAGGTTCTCTCAAAATTTTCCATTAGTGCTCTAAAATTCCAAAGACTTCAAACCTCACCAGAACTCTAAGTTTTCCTTTCCAAAGTCTCAATACCATTATACCCATCATGCTTGTTATTCCATTCAATCATCCATCCAGTTTGTTACTAACAATACTGGAGCTCTCTAAGGCGACACACTTGGTCTCACAAATCCCTTTTCCAGTAAGTCTTCCAACCACTCTTTCCATCTGAGTTTCATGTCCTAAAAGTTCTTCTACGTACTTTGCAGATCCAAACCTCAAATCATCACCTTCGTCCAATTTGAGTTCACACTCTACTCTCTGAGAACAACCATTAACGATACCCAATCGTTTTCTCTCAATGACTTCCCAACTGGACTAACATACAAAAACCTCGAATTCGGCTCACCTTCAGATATTAGAATCTTCATCGACTCAACAAAATAATCTGTAACCATTTCCTTAATTCCAAACAATTTATTTCACCCACTATCAAAGCCGGAAAGACACGCCTATTCCATCCAACATAATTTCCGTCTGCTATCAACAAGAGATTAAGGGTGATCAGTTCCTCAATTTGTCAATAGACAGCCGAAAATCATGATGGGGCATAAACCGTCTTTACCAAACTATAATAGCATTTCTTGCATCCTGTGCGCAAAACTACCTAAGGCACAAATCCTTAGTTGACATAAACCTTACCTCTGCCTTCCTTCCAGAACCGGGAACAACGCTGTCCAAACCACACTTACAATCTTGCAGTCAACGACACACTGAGCCCACGCTCCATAACAGAAGCAACTTGGAGAAGTTCCAGCTTCTCCCCCACTTATCTCAATCTCACACCTGAAGACAAAGGATTACCAAAAACCAGAAAGCACTTACAGTGTTTCACACACATATCACGTACTAAGGAACAAACAACAACGACAGTATTTAACTGTCACTCCAACTGAC
This sequence comes from Lathyrus tuberosus, assembly GCA_022829125.1. NCBI lineage: Eukaryota > Viridiplantae > Streptophyta > Magnoliopsida > Fabales > Fabaceae > Lathyrus > Lathyrus tuberosus. Next base: position 5,392,350 of record JALAZF010000278.1, on the reverse strand, counting down.
TCAACAACTTGGCCGGACGGACCGACCTGCTCTGATACCACTAATGTAACACCCAAATTCCCATCGCGAATAAATAATACATAAATAAAATCAGAGTAACTAAAAATTTATTTTTCCGACAGAAACAAGGATGCCACATTTTAAAATAAGAATACACACTTCCTGCTCATAAATTTGATACATAGCATAAAATAGGTTACCCTCAATTGGGAAACTTTTCCATTTAAAGGTAATACCAAATATATTCAACAATTATATACATAAATAAAATAATCGTTTCCCCGACTCCCGTGCTACGTATCAAAGCAGACACCAAGACCTAAGCAAAGACGAAAATCTAACTCTTCCACTTGCCTCCACGCCTCTAAAGCTGGTAATCTGCACTATGCCATAAAAGCATATTCCAGCAGAAGGGTGAGAAATATTATCATAATAACGTTGCATATAATTATATATCTCAACATATAATACACATATACCACATTCTCACCACAACTTATCACTGTGCATGTATATATACATATAACACCAAGCATATACCATAAATCAAATACACGGCATAACAATCCGTAATTAACGCATCCTTCACATAGGCATATTCATTCATGCTCAAATACATGTATCACCAATACATCTCAATTCATCACCATTCATTCAACATAAACACATATATTCATGTTTATTCATCAATGCACATATACAAAGATGACCAATGCAAATTATAGAGACCGACTCACGACTCTATGCAAATGCAATGCGGTACCGACTCATTTCATATCAAGGTCAATTGAAGAATTTATAGGAACCATCGCTCGTTACTTAGTGTAACTCCCCGTCGGGCATACGATGTTCACCCATTGCTATCACCTCTCAAAAGGCTTACAATGTTTATGGATTGCTCCCACCTCTCAAAAGGCTTACAATCCGATTGCTCCCACCTCTCAAAAGGCTTTCAATCGTTTGTAATCATCGCCCCGACCTCTCAAAAGGCTTACGACGTTACAACGGATTCATCTTAGAACCCCACAATGCAAGAAAGCACATCATGATGCTTCACATACAACATGACTCATGGCACTCTTGACATGCATACATATTCACAATATAGTCATGCATTCATCACACACAATCCACAAACATTCACATCAATTGTGCCAAACGGCAACCGAAGTTTTTTACAAATAACCAAACAATTCGATTTACGGTTTACCGGAAAAGTCGGTTAAAAGTCGGCTAAAAATAATATTTTTCTTCACCAAATCATAGAACATATTTTTAGCTTCCCATCCATATAAAGAACACCTCAATCGGATAAACAACGCAAAATATATGGATATTTCAAAATAACGCAAAAACATAAACCGGAGGCCGGACACAACGAAACGTTTCGAAAATACTGTTCCGATTGGACCAGGTTCAGACCTCAAAACCATTTTTCCTAGAAAGAACATCTCATTAGCTTTCCAACGCTTCGAACGGGGGTTAAAACCGACTTACGGTTCAAGAGATATGAATTTCCGAAGTTTTGCCAAAAACCACAAAATGCCCTGCGGGCCGCTACGGATTTCGGCTATTTTGCCCGAAAATCCGACCGATTCAATTATTTTCTTCGAAACAAACACATACGCGCAACCACCAAATACATAAGAACAATTTAGAACACATAAACGAAATTTCTACGACGTTCGATTTTCGATTAAATTTCAACCTTTCAAAAACCCGAATTTTCAAACATCACCAAATCGAATAAAAAGCACGCTATACGACGACCTAACCTTCCTCGATACAACTACGTAATTTATTTCGAATTCTAACCGTGAAAACATCGGTTTTTATCGACTTTATTCATTTCGACCTAAAATAAAAAATATATGAAAACGATCCAAAACAACCGAAACGAAACCATACATAATCGTATACAAAGTTAAGATAACGATATTTCACACCCTTACCCGTTCGATTCGAATCCTAACCGTTGATTTTGATGATTTCTAGCATTTTTCCACTTTTCTCCTCTTGTTCTTCTTTTCTCTTATTTCTCACTTTTCTCTCTTTTTCTTTTCCTTTCTATCTTTTCTCTCTCCACTTTCTATTTATATAAAATATCTACTACCCAAATGACCAAAATACCCCTCAGCTCAAATATCTCCCAAACGCTCTCAAAATGCGATAAAACATAAACAACGATGAAAAATAATATATTGTCAAATAAAAGTCAAGAATAAAATAATATAATAATAAAATAATCAAATAGACTCGATTAAATAAAACTGACAAAAACTGGGGCGTTACAATTCTCCCCCACTTAGACATTTTCGTCCTCGAAAATATAACCGCTACGAACAACTCCGGATACGACTCTCGCATCCGACCAACAAACTAACATGCTAACAAAAGCACACCACAAATAACACAAACTGACAAACCACCTTACTAACCGCAACTACAACAACGACACGACAACGATGGCAACTACAACGACAAGATGCAAAGCCCATACAATGCACTTGACGACCAACTCACAACTCAAGGAAAACCACGATACCAACACACAGGTTCACTCTTGAACCGAAACACAACAAGATCGTTACCCTCACTCTAGGTAACACTCCCCTAACTCCCCACACAGGAATTAGCTACTCGCACTCGAACCAACACGATAGGAACGAGGCAACAACACAAACAAGAACACAAGTTCCACTACACCACATTGTCTCAACAACCTCAACAAAACTAGAATACCAACATCCTTGTCACACAACCTTATTACAACCATGCTACGATTCACCAATCGAACATACAACCAAAACCTCCATTACATAGTAGCCCATGAAGAATATCTAAACCTTTCACCTAACACTTCCATTCTGAAACGTCCAATGGTCTCAACACTCCTACATGTTCCCAATGTTCAACCTATGAACTCTTACAAGTCCCACACGTAATTACAAAATGTGCCACCTCACACTTCCGCTGCACACTCTGATTACTCGAAACCATCAAGTCTGCCAATCTCACGTCCAAAGTCCAACTCTTTCTCACCTCTGCCAAAAATCATTGTGCACTTTAATATACCCAACCTCGCACTCTGCATGTTAGCTTACACACCAGACACAAGTCTCTGAACTGCTCAAATAATTCTAACTCCCTGACCATCAAAATAGACATGTATAAAACCTTCGACTTAACTCATCCGGCACAACCTTAGCTTTTCCCGAAGGATAATCCAAGCCACATTCATAACTCGTCACAAATTCTAACCATCCTCATCGTCTCATACTCTATTCCTTCAGACCAAACAAGTACTCTAAACTCTTGCGGTTACCAACCCTTCGAACCTAGAACCATAAAGATGATACCTCCAAATATTCCAACACAATACAACCGCGACCAATTCCAAATCCAGAATAGTATAGATCCTTTTATGAATCCTCAATTGTCGTAAAGCATAAGCCACGACTTTACCCTCTTGCATTAACACACTGACTAAACTCATCAAAGACACATCACAATACCTCACAAACGGTTGAACAGGATCACACAGAATCAAAACTGGAGCCGTAGACCATTTCTACTTTAATCCTCTCAAACTTTCCTCACAATGAACATCCAAAGCAAACGACTCACCCTTTGCAAGTCAACCGAAGTAACGAAAACGCTGACTTGGAAAAACCTTCCATAACCTCCGGTAATAACCAACTAAAGTCCAAAAAGCTTTTAATCTCCTTAACCAACTTCGAAACCTCTCATTGTAGAACTGCATCTACTTTTGATGAATCCACAAAAATACCATCCTCAGAAATAACATATCCAAGAAAACTAACCTTTTCAACCAAAATTCTCACTCGAACAACTTAGCATAAAGCTTCGTCTCTTTTCAATACTTGTAATTCAAATCCCACACACTCTACCTGTTCTTCCTCTGAATTTATAACAGATCCAAACGTTCTCAATCAAAGCTCTTACGAACTTATCCAAATAAATATGGAATATACGATTCCTCTACTCCATAAACATTACAGACGCATTACTAACACCAAACAACATCACTGCACGTTATAATATCCAAACAAACCAAACCTCATCCAAACTTGTCCAGACTCACATACAAGCCTAACCGAGCAAATAACAACCTATTCCGATGATAACAACCATAACCAGTCACATTAAATCGATCAAAGCCTCAACTCACACAATTCACTATCCTTATCAAACGTGCCAAACAATTGTAATTTCACTCCAACTCAATCAAACCATTCCAGTTATCTATCCATGAGAGCGAACGCTTATTCTCAATCGTTACCTTACTCCACTGTCAGTAATCTATACACAAGTCCTTCTCTTAACCGTCCAAATTCCATAAATCCCAACATGTAGCAACAACCAACCAAAAATAACTCTTAAATATTACATCCATACCTAAAGGTTCTCTCAAAATTTTCCATTAGTGCTCTAAAATTCCAAAGACTTCAAACCTCACCAGAACTCTAAGTTTTCCTTTCCAAAGTCTCAATACCATTATACCCATCATGCTTGTTATTCCATTCAATCATCCATCCAGTTTGTTACTAACAATAGTGGAGCTCTCTAAGGCGACACACTTGGTCTCACAAATCCCTTTTCCAGTAAGTCTTCCAACCACTCTTTCCATCTGAGTTTCATGTCCTAAAAGTTCTTCTACGTACTTTGCAGATCCAAACCTCAAATCATCACCTTCGTCCAATTTGAGTTCACACTCTACTCTCTGAGAACAACCATTAACGATACCCAATCGTTTTCTCTCAATGAATTCCCAACTGGACTAACATACAAAAACCTCGAATTCGGCTCACCTTCAGATATTAGAATCTTCATCGACTCAACAAAATAATCTGTAACCATTTCCTTAATTCCAAACAATTTATTTCACCCACTATCAAAGCCGGAAAGACACGCCTATTCCATCCAACATAATTTCCGTCTGCTATCAACAAGAGATTAAGGGTGATCAGTTCCTCAATTTGTCAATAGACAGCCGAAAATCATGATGGGGCATAAACCGTCTTTACCAAACTATAATAGCATTTCTTGCATCCTGTGCGCAAAACTACCTAAGGCACAAATCCTTAGTTGACATAAACCTTACCTCTGCCTTCCTTCCAGAACCGGGAACAACGCTGTCCAAACCACACTTACAATCTTGCAGTCAACGACACACTGAGCCCACGCTCCATAACAGAAGCAACTTGGAGAAGTTCCAGCTTCTCCCCCACTTATCTCAATCTCACACCTGAATACAAAGGATTACCAAAAACCAGAAAGCACTGACAGTGTTTCACACACATATCACGTACTAAGGAACAAACAACAACGACAGTATTTAACTGTCACTCCAACTGACTCAACAACTTGGCCGGACGGACCGACCTGCTCTGATACCACTAATGTAACACCCAAATTCCCATCGCGAATAAATAATACATAAATAAAATCAGAGTAACTAAAAATTTATTTTTCCGACAGAAACAAGGATGCCACATTTTAAAATAAGAATACACACTTCCTGCTCATAAATTTGATACATAGCATAAAATAGGTTACCCTCAATTGAGAAACTTTTCCATATAAAGGTAATACCAAATATATTCAACAATTATATACATAAATAAAATAATCGTTTCCCCGACTCCCGTGCTACGTATCAAAGCAGACACCAAGACCTAAGCAAAGACGAAAATCTAACTCTTCCACTTGCCTCCACGCCTCTAAAGCTGGTAATCTGCACTATGCCATAAAAGCATATTCCAGCAGAAGGGTGAGAAATATTATCATAATAACGTTGCATATAATTATATATCTCAATATATAATACACATATACCACATTCTCACCACAACTTATCACTGTGCATGTATATATACATATAACACCAAGCATATACCATAAATCAAATACACGGCATAACAATCCGTAATTAACGCATCCTTCACATAGGCATATTCATTCATGCTCAAATACATGTATCACCAATACATCTCAATTCATCACCATTCATTCAACATAAACATATATATTCATGTTTATTCATTAATGCACATATACAAAGATGACCAATGCAAATTATAGAGACCGACTCACGACTCTATGCAAATGCAATGCGGGTACCGACTTATTTCATCTGAAGTTCAATTGAATAATTTATTGGAACCATCGCTCGTTACTTAGTGTAACTCCCCGTCGGGCATACGATGTTCACCCATTGCTACCACCTCTCAAAAGGCTTACAATGTTTATGGATTGCTCCCACCTCTCAAAAGGCTTACAATCCGATTGCTCCCACCTCTCAAAAGGCTTACAATCGTTTGTAATCATCGCCCCCACCTCTCAAAAGGCTTACGACGTTACAACAGATTCATCTTAGAACCCCACAATGCAATAAAGCACATCATGATGCTTTACATACAACATGACTCATGGCACTCTTGACATGCATACATATTCACAATATAGTCATGCATTCATCACACACAATCCACAAACATTCACATCAATTGTGCCAAACGGCAACCGAACGTTTTCACAAATAACCAACCAATTCGATTTATGGTTTACCGGAAAAGTCGGTTAAAAGTCGGCTAAAAATAATATTTTTCTTCACCAAATCATAGAACATATTTTTAGCTTCCCATCCATATAAAGAACACCTCAATCGGATAAACAACGCAAAAGATATGGATATTTCAAAATAACGCAAAAACATAAACCGGAGGCCTGACACAACGAAACGTTTCGAAAATACTGTTCCGATTGGACCAGGTTCAGACCTCAAAATCATTTTTCCTAGAAAGAACATCTCATTAGCTTTCCAACGCTTCGAATAGGGGTCAAAACCGACTTACGGTTCAAGAGATATGAATTTCCGAAGTTTTGCCAAAAACCACAAAATGCCCTGCGGGCCGCTACGGATTTCGGCTATTTTACCCGAAAATCCGACCGATTCAATTATTTTCTTCGAAATAAACACATACGCGCAACCACTAAATACATAAGAACAATTTAGAACACATAAACGAAATTTCTACGACGTTCGATTTTCGATTAAATTTCAACCTTTCAAAAACCCGAATTTTCAAACATCACCAAATCGAATAAAAAGTACGCTATACGACGACCTAACCTTCCTCGATACAACTACGTAATTTATTTCGAATTCTAACCGTGAAAACATCGGTTTTTATCGACTTTATTCATTTCGACCTAAAATGAAAAATATATGAAAACGATCCAAAACAACCGAAACGAAACCATACATAATCGTATACAAAGTTAAGATAACGATATTTCACACCCTTACTCGTTCTATTCGAATCCTAACCGTTGATTTTGATGATTTCTAGCATTTTCCCACTTTTCTCCTCTTGTTATTCTTTTCTCTTATTTCTCACTTTTCTCTCTTTTTCTTTTCCTTTCTATCTTTTCTCTCTCCACTTTCTATTTATATAAAATATCTACTACCCAAATGACCAAAATACCCCTCAGCTCAAATATCTCCCAAACGCTCTCAAAATGCGATAAAACATAAACAACGATGAAAAATAATATATTGCCAAATAAAAGTCAAGAATAAAATAATATAATAATAAAATAATCAAATAGACTCGATTAAATAAAACTGACAAAAACTGGGGCGTTACAATTCACCCCCACTTAGACATTTTCGTCCTCGAAAATATAACCGCTACGAACAACTCTGGATACGACTCTCGCATCCGACCAACAAACTAACATGCTAACAAAAGCACACCACGAATAACACAAACTGACAAACCACCTTACTAACCACAACTACAACAACGACACGACAACGATGGCAACTACAACGACAAGATGCAAAGCCCATACAATGCACTTGACGACCAACTCACAACTCAAGGAAAACCACGATACCAACACACAGGTTCACTCTTGAACCGAAACACAACAAGATCGTTACCCTCACTCTAGGTAACACTCCCCTAACTCCCCACACAGGAATTAGCTACTCGCACTCGAACCAACACGATAGGAACGAGGCAACAACACAAACAAGAACACAAGTTCCACTACACCACATTGTCTCAACAACCTCAACAAAACTAGAATACCAACATCCTTGTCACACAACCTTATTACAACCATGCTACGATTCACCAATCGAACATACAACCAAAACCTCCATCTACATAGTAGCCCATGAAGAATATCTAAACCTTTCACCTAACACTTCCATTCTGAAACGTCCAATGGTCTCAACACTCCTACATGTTCCCAATGTTCAACCTATGAACTCTTACAAGTCCCACACGTAATTACAAAATGTGCCACCTCAAACTTCCGCTGCACACTCTGATTACTCGAAACCATCAAGTCTGCCAATCTGACGTCCAAAGTCTAACTCTTTCTCACCTCTGCCAAAAATCACTGTGCACTTTAATATACCCAACCTCGCACTCTGCATGTTAGCTTACACACCAGACACAAGTCTCTGAACTGCTCAAATAATTCTAACTCCCTGACCATCAAAATAGACATGTATAAAACCTTCGACTTAACTCATCCGGCACAACCTTAGCTTTTCCCGAAAGATAATCCAAGCCACATTCATAACTCGTCACAAATTCTAACCATCCTCATCGTCTCATACTCTATTCCTTCAGACCAAACAAGTACTCTAAACTCTTGCGGTTACCAACCCTTCGAACCTAGAACCATAAAGATGATACCTCCAAATATTCCAACACAATACAACCGCGACCAATTCCAAATCCAGAATAGTATAGATCCTTTTATGAATCCTCAATTGTCGTAAAGCATAAGCCACGACTTTACCCTCTTGCATTAACACACTGACTAAACTCATCAAAGACACATCACAATACCTCACAAACGGTTGAACAGGATCACACAGAATCAAAACTGGAGCCGTAGACCATTTCTACTTTAATCCTCTCAAACTTTCCTCACAATGAACATCCAAAGCAAACGACTCACCCTTTGCAAGTCAACCGAAGTAACGAAAACGCTGACTTGGAAAAACCTTCCATAACCTCCGGTAATAACCAACTAAAGTCCAAAAAGCTTTTAATCTCCTTAACCAACTTCGAAACCTCTCATTGTAGAACTGCATCTACTTTTGATGAATCCACAAAAATACCATCCTCAGAAATAACATATCCAAGAAAACTAACCTTTTCAACCAAAATTCTCACTCGAACAACTTAGCATAAAGCTTCGTCTCTTTTCAATACTTGTAATTCAAATCCCACACACTCTACCTGTTCTTCCTCTGAATTTATAACAGATCCAAACGTTCTCAATCAAAGCCCTTACGAACTTATCCAAATAAATATGGAATATACGATTCCTCTACTACACAAACATTACAGACGCATTACTAACACCAAACAACATCACTGCACGTTATAATATCCAAACAAACCAAACCTCATCCAAACTTGTCCAGACTCACATACAAGCCTAACCGAGCAAATAACAACCTATTCCGATGATAACAACCATAACCAGTCACATTAAATCGATCAAAGCCTCAACTCACACAATTCACTATCCTTATCAAACGTGCCAAACAATTGTAATTTCACTCCAACTCAATCAAACCACTCCAGTTATCTATCCATGAGAGCGAACGCTTATTCTCAATCGTTACCTTACTCCACTGTCAGTAATCCATACACAAGTCCTTCTCTTAACCGTCCAAATTCCATAAATCCCAACATGTAGCAACAACCAACCAAAAAGAACTTTTAAATATTACATCCATACCTAAAGGTTCTCTCAAAATTTTCCATTAGTGCTCTAAAATTCCAAAGACTTCAAACCTCACCAGAACTCTAAGTTTTCCTTTCCAAAGTCTCAATACCATTATACCCATCATGCTTGTTATTTCATTCAATCATCCATCCAGTTTGTTACTAACAATACTGGAGCTCTCTAAGGCGACACACTTGGTCTCACAAATCCCTTTTCCAGTAAGTCTTCCAACCACTCTTTCCATCTGAGTTTCACGTCTTAAAAGTTCTTCTACGTACTTTGCAGATCCAAAACTCAAATCATCACCTTCGTCCAATTTGAGTTCACACTCTACTCTCTGAGAACAACCATTAACGATACCCAATCGTTTTCTCTCAATGACTTCCCAACTGGACTAACATACAAAAACCTCGAATTCGGCTCACCTTCAGATATTAGAATCTTCATTGACTCAATAAAACAATCTGTAACCATTTCCTTAATTCCAAACAATTTATTTCACCCAATATCAAAGCCGGAAAGACACGCCTATTCCAGCCAACATAATTTTCGTCTGCTATCAACAAGAGATTAAGGGTGATTAGTTCCTCAATTTGTCAATAGACAGCCGACAATCATGATGGGGCATAAACCGTCTTTACCAAACTATAATAGCATTTCTTGCATCCTGTGCGCAAAACTACCTAAGGCACAAATCCTTAGTTGACATAAACCTTACCTCTGCCTTCCTTCCAGAACCGGGAACAACGCTGTCCAAACCACACTTACAATCTTGCAGTCAACGACACACTGAGCCCACGCTCCACAACAGAAGTAACTTGGAGAAGTTCCAGCTTCTCCCCCACTTATCTAAATCTCACACCTGAAGACAAAGGATTACCAAAAACCAGAAAGCACTGACAGTGTTTCACACACATATCACGTACTAAGGAACAAACAACAACGACAGTATTTAACTGTCACTCCAACTGACTCAACAACTTGGTCGGACGGACCGACCTGCTCTGATACCACTAATGTAACACCCAAATTCCCATCGCGAATAAATAATACATAAATAAAATCAGAGTAACTAAAAATTTATTTTTCCGACAGAAACAAGGATGTCACATTTTAAAATAAGAATACACACTCCCTGCTCATAAATTTGATACATAGCATAAAATAGGTTACCCTCAATTGGGAAACTTTTCCATATAAAGGTAATGCCAAATATATTCAACAATTATATACATAAATAAAATAATCGTTTCCCCGACTCCCGTGCTATGTATCAGAGCAGACACCAAGACCTAAGCAAAGACGAAAATCTAACTCTTCCACTTGCCTCCACGCCTCTAAAGCTGGCAATCTCCACTATGCCATAAAAGCATATTCCAGCAGAAGGGTGAGAAATATTATCATAATAACGTTGCATATAATTATATATCTCAACATATAATACACATATACCACATTCTCACCACAACTTATCACTGTGCATGTATATATACATATAATACAAAGCATATACCATAAATCAAATACACGGCATAACAATCCGTAATTAACGTATCCTTCACATAGGCATATTCATTCATGCTCAAATACATGTATCACCAATACATCTCAATTTATCACCACTCATTTAACATAAACACATATATTCATATTTATTCATCAATGCACATATACAAAGATGACCAGTGCAAATTATAGACACCGACTCACGACTCTATGCAAATGCAATGCGGTACTGACTCATTTCATCTCAAGTTCAATTGAAGAATTTATTGGAACCACCGCTCGTTACTTAGTGTAACTCCCCGTCGGGCATACGATGTTCACCCATTGCTACCACCTCTCAAAAGGCTTACAATGTTTATGGATTGCTCCCACCTCTCAAAAGGCTTACAATCCGATTGCTCCCACCTCTCAAAAGGCTTACAATCGTTTGTAATCATCGCCCCCACCTCTCAAAAGGCTTACGACGTTACAACGGATTCATCTTAGAATCCCACAATGCAAGAAAGCACATCATGATGCTTCACATACAACATGACTCATGGCACTCTTGACATGCATACATATTCACAATATAGTCATGCATTCATCACACACAATCCACAAACATTCACATCAATTGTGCCAAACGGCAACCGAACGTTTTCACAAATAACCAAACAATTCGATTTATGGTTTACCGGAAAAGTCGGTTAAAAGTCGGCTAAAAATAATATTTTTCTTCACCAAATCATAGAACATATTTTTAGCTTCCCATCCATATAAAGAACACCTCAATCGGATAAACAACGCAAAAGATATGGATATTTCAAAATAACGCAAAAACATAAACCGGAGGCCGGACACAACGAAACGTTTCGAAAATACTGTTCCGATTGGACCAGGTTCAGACCTCAAAACCATTTTTCCTAGAAAGAACATCTCATTAGCTTTCCAACGCTTCGAACGGGGGTCAAAACCGACTTACGGTTCAAGAGATATGAATTTCCGAAGTTTTGCCAAAAACCACAAAATGCCCTGCGGGCCGCTACGGATTTCGGCTATTCTGCCCGAAAATCCGACCGATTCAATTATTTTCTTCGAAACAAACACATACGCGCAACCACCAAATACATAAGAACAATTTAGAACACATAAACGAAATTTCTACGACGTTCGATTTTCGATTAAATTTCAACCTTTCAAAAACACGAATTTTCAAACATCACCAAATCGAATAAAAAGTACGCTATACGACGACCTAACCTTCCTCGATACAACTACGTAATTTATTTCGAATTCTAACCGTGAAAACATCGGTTTTTATCGACTTTATTCATTTCGACCTAAAATGAAAAATATATGAAAACGATCCAAAACAACCGAAACGAAACCATACATAATCGTATACAAAGTTAAGATAACGATATTTCACACCTTTACCCGTTCGATTCGAATCCTAACCGTCGTTGATTTTGATGATTTCTAGCATTTTCCCACTTTTCTCCTCTTGTTCTTCTTTTCTCTTATTTCTCACTTTTCTCTCTTTTTCTTTTCCTTTCTATCTTTTCTCTCTCCACTTTCTATTTATATAAAATATCTACTACCCAAATGACCAAAATACCCCTCAGCTCAAATATCTCCCAAACGCTCTCAAAATGCGATAAAACATAAACAACGATGAAAAATAATATATTGCCAAATAAAAGTCAAGAATAAAATAATATAATAATAAAATAATCAAATAGACTCGATTAAATAAAACTGACAAAAACTGGGGCGTTACAATTCTCCCCCACTTAGACATTTTCGTCCTCGAAAATATAACCGCTACGAACAACTCCGGATACGACTCTCGCATCCGACCAACAAACTAACATGCTAACAAAAGCACACCACGAATAACACAAACTGACAAACCACCTTACTAACCGCAACTACAACAGCGACACGACAACGATGGCAACTACAACGACAAGATGCAAAGCCCATACAATGCACTTGACGACCAACTCACAACTCAAGGAAAACCACGATACCAACACACAGGTTCACTCTTGAACCGAAACACAACAAGATCGTTACCCTCACTCTAGGTAACACTCCCCTAACTCCCCACACAGGAATTAGCTACTCGCACTCGAACCAACACGATAGGAACGAGGCAACAACACAAACAAGAACACGAGTTCCACTACACCACATTGTCTCAACAACCTCAACAAAACTAGAATACCAACATCCTTGTCACACAACCTTATTACAACCATGCTACGATTCACCAATCGAACATACAACCAAAACCTCCATCTACATAGTAGCCCATGAAGAATATCTAAACCTTTCACCTAACACTTCCATTCTGAAACGTCCAATGGTCTCAACACTCCTACATGTTCCCAATGTTCAACCTATGAATTCTTACAAGTCCCACACGTAATTACAAAATGTGCCACCTCACACTTCCGCTGCACACTCTGATTACTCGAAACCATCAAGTCTGCCAATCTCACGTCCAAAGTCTAACTCTTTCTCACCTCTGCCAAAAATCACTGTGCACTTTAATATACCCAACCTCGCACTCTGCATGTTAGCTTACACACCAGACACAAGTCTCTGAACTGCTCAAATAATTCTAACTCCCTGACCATCAATATAGACATGTATAAAACCTTCGACTTAACTCATCCGGCACAACCTTAGCTTTTCCCGAAGGATAATCCAAGCCACATTCATAACTCGTCACAAATTCTAACCATCCTCATCGTCTCATACTCTATTCCTTCAGACCAAACAAGTACTCTAAACTCTTGCGGTTACCAACCCTTCGAACCTAGAACCATAAAGATGATACCTCCAAATATTCCAACACAATACAACCGCGACCAATTCCAAATCCAGAATAGTATAGATCCTTTTATGAATCCTCAATTGTCGTAAAGCATAAGCCATGACTTTACCCTCTTGCATTAACACACTGACTAAACTCATCAAAGACACATCACAATACCTCACAAACGGTTGAACAGGATCACACAGAATCAAAACTGGAGCCGTAGACCATTTCTACTTTAATCCTCTCAAACTTTCCTCACAATGAACATCCAAAGCAAACGACTCACCCTTTGCAAGTCAACCGAAGTAACGAAAACGCTGACTTGGAAAAACCTTCCATAACCTCCGGTAATAACCAACTAAAGTCCAAAAAGCTTTTAATCTGCTTAACCAACTTCAAAACCTCTCATTGTAGAACTACATCTACTTTTGATGAATCCACAAAAATACCATCCTCAGAAATAACATATCCAAGAAAACTAACCTTTTCAACCAAAATTCTCACTCGAACAACTTAGCATAAAGCTTCGTCTCTTTTCAATACTTGTAATTCAAATCCCACACACTCTACCTGTTCTTCCTCTGAATTTATAACAGATCCAAACGTTCTCAATCAAAGCCCTTACGAACTTATCCAAATAAATATGGAAGATACGATTCCTCTACTCCACAAACATTACAGACGCATTACTAACACCAAACAACATCACTGCACGTTATAATATCCAAACAAACCAAACCTCATCCAAACTTGTCCAGACTCACATACAAGCCTAACCGAGCAAATAACAACCTATTCCGATGATAACAACCATAACCAGTCACATTAAATCGATCAAAGCCTCAACTCACACAATTCACTATCCTTATCAAACGTGCCAAACAATTGTAATTTCACTCCAACTCAATCAAACCATTCCAGTTATCTATCCATGAGAGCGAACGCTTATTCTCAATCGTTACCTTACTCCACTGTCAGTAATCCATACACAAGTCCTTCTCTTAACCGTCCAAATTCCATAAATCCCAACATGTAGCAACAACCAACCAAAAAGAACTCTTAAATATTACATCCATACCTAAAGGTTCTCTCAAAATTTTCCATTAGTGCTCTAAAATTCCAAAGACTTCAAACCTCACCAGAACTCTAAGTTTTCCTTTCCAAAGTCTCAATACCATTATACCCATCATGCTTGTTATTCCATTCAATCATCCATCCAGTTTGTTACTAACAATACTGGAGCTCTCTAAGGCGACACACTTGGTCTCACAAATCCCTTTTCCAGTAAGTCTTCCAACCATTCTTTCCATCTGAGTTTCACGTCCTAAAAGTTCTTCTACGTACTTAGCCTATCCAAACCTCAAATCATCACCTTCGTCCAATTTGAGTTCACACTCTACTCTCTGAGAACAACCATTAACGATACCCAATCGTTTTCTCTCAATGACTTCCCAACATACAAAAACCTCGAATTCGGCTCACCTTCAGATATTAGAATCTTCATCGACTCAACAAAACAATCTGTAACCATTTCCTTAATTCCAAACAATTTATTTCACCCACTATCAAAGCCGGAAAGACACGCCTATTCCATCCAACATAATTTTCGTCTGCTATCAACAAGAGATTAAGGGTGATCAGTTCCTCAATTTGTCAATAGACAGCCGACAATCATGATGGGGCATAAACCGTCTTTACCAAATTATAATAGCATTTCTTGCATCCTGTGCGCAAAACTACCTAAGGCACAAATCCTTAGTTGACATAAACCTTACCTCTGCCTTCCTTCCAGAACCGGGAACAACGCTGTCCAAACCACACTTACAATCTTGCAGTCAACGACACACTGAGCCCACGCTCCACAACAGAAGCAACTTGGAGAAGTTCCAGCTTCTCCCCCACTTATCTCAATGTCACACCTGAAGACAAAGGATTACCAAAAACCAGAAAGCACTGACAGTGTTTCACACACATATCACGTACTAAGGAACAAACAACAACGACAGTATTTAACTGTCACTCCAACTGACTCAACAACTTGGCCGGACGGACCGACCTGCTCTGATACCACTAATGTAACACCCCAATTCCCATCGCGAATAAATAATACATAAATAAAATCAGAGTAACTAAAAATTTATTTTTCTGACAGAAACAAGGATGTCACATTTTGAAATAAGAATACACACTCCCTGCTCATAAATTTGATACATAGCATAAAATAGGTTACCCTCAATTGGGAAACTTTTCCATATAAAGGTAATGCCAAATATATTCAACAATTATATACATAAATAAAATAATCGTTTCCCCGACTCCCGTGCTATGTATCAGAGCAGACACCAAGACCTAAGCAAAGACGAAAATCTAACTCTTCCACTTGCCTCCAAGCCTCTAAAGCTGGCAATCTGCACTATGCCATAAAAGCATATTCCAGCTGAAGGGTGAGAAATATTATCATAATAACGTTGCATATAATTATATATCTCAACATATATTACACATATACCACATTCTCACGACAACTTATCACTGTGCATGTATATATACATATAACACCAAGCATATGCCATAAATCAAATACACGGCATAACAATCCGTAATTAACGCATCCTTCACATAGGCATATTCATTCATGCTCAAATACATGTAGCACCAATACATCTCAATTTATCACCATTCATTCAACATAAACACATATATTCATATTTATTCAACAATGCACATATACAAAGATGACCAATGCAAATTATAGAGACCGACTCACGACTCTATGCAAATGCAATGCGGTACTGACTCATTTCATCTCAAGTTTAATTGAAGAATTTATTGGAATCATCGCTCGTTACTTAGTGTAACTCCCCGTCGGGCATACGATGTTCACCCATTGCTACCACCTCTCAAAAGGCTTACAATGTTTATGGATTGCTCCCACCTCTCAAAAGGCTTACAATCTGATTGCTCCCACCTCTCAAAAGGCTTACAATCGTTTGTAATCATCGCCCCCACCTCACAAAAGGCTTACGACGTTACAACGGATTCATCTTAGAACCCCACAATGCAAGAAAGCACATCATGATGCTTCACATACAACATGACTCATGGCACTCTTGACATGCATACATATTCACAATATAGTCATGCATTCATCACACACAATCCACAAACATTCACATCAATTGTGTCAAACGGCAACCGAACGTTTTCACAAATAACCAAACAATTCGATTTATGGTTTACCGGAAAAGTCGGTTAAAAGTCGGCTAAAAATAATATTTTTCTTCACCAAATCATAGAACATATTTTTAGCTTCCCATCCATATAAAGAACACCTCAATCGGATAAACAACGCAAAAGATATGGATATTTCAAAATAACGCAAAAACATAAACCGGAGGCCGGACACAACGAAACGTTTCGAAAATACTGTTCCGATTGGACCAGGTTCAGACCTCAAAACCATTTTTCCTAGAAAGAACATCTCATTAGCTTTCCAACGCTTCGAACGGAGGTCAAAACCGACTTACGGTTCAAGAGATATGAATTTCCGAAGTTTTGCCAAAAACCACAAAATGCCCTGCGGGCCGCTACGGATTTCGGCTATTTTGCCCGAAAATCCGACCGATTCAATTATTTTCTTCGAAACAAACACATACGCGCAACCACCAAATACATAAGAACAATTTAGAACACATAAACGAAATTTCTACGACGTTCGATTTTCGATTAAATTTCAACCTTTCAAAAACACGAATTTTCAAACATCACCAAATCGAATAAAAAGTACGCTATACGACGACCTAACCTTCCTCGATACAACTACGTAATTTATTTCGAATCTTAACCGTAAAAACATCGGTTTTTATCGACTTTATTCATTTCGACCTAAAATGAAAAATATATGAAAACGATCCAAAACAACCGAAACGAAACCATACATAATCGTATACAAAGTTAAGATAACGATATTTCACACCTTTACCCGTTCGATTCGAATCCTAACCGTCGTTGATTTTGATGATTTCTAGCATTTTCCCACTTTTCTCTTCTTGTTCTTCTTTTCTCTTATTTCTCACTTTTCTCTCTTTTTCTTTTCCTTTCTATCTTTTCTCTCTCCACTTTCTATTTATATAAAATATCTACTACCCAAATGACCAAAATACCCCTCAGTTCAAATATCTCCCAAACGATCTCAAAATGCGATAAAACATAAACAACGATGAAAAATAATATATTGCCAAATAAAAGTCAAGAATAAAATAATATAATAATAAAATAATCAAATAGACTCGATTAAATAAAACTGACAAAAACTGGGGCGTTACAATTCTCCCCCACTTAGACATTTTCGTCCTCGAAAATATAACCGCTACGAACAACTCCGGATACGACTCTCGCATCCGACCAACAAACTAACATGCTAACAAAAGCACACCACGAATAACACAAACTGACAAACCACCTTACTAACCGCAACTACAACAACGACACGACAACGATGGCAACTACAACGACAAGATGCAAAGCCCATACAATGCACTTGACGACCAACTCACAACTCAAGGAAAACCACGATACCAACACACAGGTTCACTCTTGAACCGAAACACAACAAGATCGTTACCCTCACTCTAGGTAACACTCCCCTAACTCCCCACACAGGAATTAGCTACTCGCACTCGAACCAACACGATAGGAACGAGGCAACAACACAAACAAGAACACAAGTTGCACTACACCACATTGTCTCAACAACCTCAACAAAAATAGAATACCAACATCCTTGTCACACAACGTTATTACAACCATGCTACGATTCACCAATCGAACATACAACCAAAACCTCCATCTACATAGTAGCCCATGAAGAATATCTAAACCTTTCACCTAACACTTGCATTCTGAAACGTCCAATGGTCTCAACACTCCTACATGTTCCCAATGTTCAACCTATGAACTCTTACAAGTCCCACACGTAATTACAAAATGTGCCACCTCACACTTCCGCTGCACACTCTGATTACTCGAAACCATCAAGTCTGCCAATCTCACGTCCAAAGTCGAACTCTTTCTCACCTCTGCCAAAAATCACTGTGCACTTTAATATACCCAACCTCGCACTCTGCATGTTAGCTTACACACCAGACACAAGTCTCTGAACTGCTCAAATAATTCTAACTCCCTGACCATCAATATAGACATGTATAAAACCTTCGACTTAACTCATCCGGCACAACCTTAGCTTTTCCCGAAGGATAATCCAAGCCACATTCATAACTCATCACAAATTCTAACCATCCTCATCGTCTCATACTCTATTCCTTATGACCAAACAAGTACTCTAAACTCTTGCGGTTACCAACCCTTCGAACCTAGAACCATAAAGATGATACCTCCAAATATTCCAACACAATACAACCGCGACCAATTCCAAATCCAGAATAGTATAGATCCTTTTATGAATCCTCAATTGTCGTAAAGCATAAGCCACGACTTTACCCTCTTGCATTAACACACTGACTAAACTCATCAAAGACACATCACAATATCTCACAAACGGTTGAACAGGATCACACAGAATCAAAACTGGAGCCGTAGACCATTTCTACTTTAATCCTCTCAAACTTTCCTCACAATGAACATCCAAAGCAAACGACTCACCCTTTGCAAGTCAACCGAAGTAACGAAAACGCTGACTTGGAAAAACCTTCCATAACCTCCGGTAATAACCAACTAAAGTCCAAAAAGCTTTTAATCTCCTTAACCAACTTCAAAACCTCTCATTGTAGAACTGCATCTACTTTTGATGAATCCACAAAAATACCATCCTCAGAAATAACATATCCAAGAAAACTAACCTTTTCAACCAAAATTCTCACTCGAACAACTTAGCATAAAGCTTCGTCTCTTTTCAATACTTGTAATTCAAATCCCACACACTCTACCTGTTCTTCCTCTGAATTTATAACAGATCCAAACGTTCTCAATCAAAGCCCTTACGAACTTATCCAAATAAATATGGAAGATACGATTCCTCTACTCTACAAACATTATAGACGCATTACTAACACCAAACTACATCACTGCACGTTATAATATCCAAACAAACCAAACCTCATCCAAACTTGTCCAGACTCACATACAAGCCTAACCGAGCAAATAACAACCTATTCCGATGATAACAACCATAACCAGTCACATTAAATCGATCAAAGCCTCAACTCACACAATTCACTATCCTTATCAAACGTGCCAAACAATTGTAATTTCACTCCAACTCAATCAAACCATTCCAGTTATCTATCCATGAGAGCGAACGCTTATTCTCAATCGTTAGCTTACTCCACTGTCAGTAATCCATACACAAGTCCTTCTCTTAACCGTCCAAATTCCATAAATCCCAACATGTAGCAACAACCAACCAAAAAGAACTCTTAAATATTACATCCATACCTAAAGGTTCTCTCAAAATTTTCCATTAGTGCTCTAAAATTCCAAAGACTTCAAACCTCACCAGAACTCTAAGTTTTCCTTTCCAAAGTCTCAATACCATTATACCCATCATGCTTGTTATTCCATTCAATCATCCATCCAGTTTGTTACTAACAATACTGGAGCTCTCTAAGGCGACACACTTGGTCTCACAAATCCCTTTTCCAGTAAGTCTTCCAACCACTCTTTCCATCTGAGTTTCATGTCCTAAAAGTTCTTCTACGTACTTTGCAGATCCAAACCTCAAATCATCACCTTCGTCCAATTTGAGTTCACACTCTACTCTCTGAGAACAACCATTAACGATACCCAATCGTTTTCTCTCAATGACTTCCCAACATACAAACACCTCGAATTCGGCTCACCTTCAGATATTAGAATCTTCATCGACTCAACAAAACAATCTGTAACCATTTCCTTAATTCCAAACAATTTATTTCACCCACTATCAAAGCCGGAAAGACACGCCTATTCCATCCAACATAATTTCCGTCTGCTATCAATAAGAGATTAAGGGTGATCAGTTCCTCAATTTGTCAATAGACAGCCGACAATCATGATGGGGCATAAACCGTCTTTACCAAACTATAATAGCATTTCTTGCATCCTATGCGCAAAACTACCTAAGGCACAAATCCTTAGTTGACATAAACCTTACCTCTGCCTTCCTTCCAGAACCGGGAACAACGCTGTCCAAACCACACTTACAATCTTGCAGTCAACGACACACCGAGCCCACGCTCCACAACAGAAGCAACTTGGAGAAGTTCCAGCTTCTCCCCCACTTATCTCAATCTCACACCTGAAGACAAAGGATTACCAAAAACCAGAAAGCACTGACAGTGTTTCACACACATATCACGTACTAAGGAACAAACAACAACGACAGTATTTAACTGTCACTCCAACTGACTCAACAACTTGGCCGGACGGACCGACCTGCTCTGATACCACTAATGTAACACCCCAATTCCCATCACGAATAAATAATACATAAATAAAATCAGAGTAACTAAAAATTTATTTTTCTGACAGAAACAAGGATGCCACATTTTAAAATAAGAATACACACTCCCTGCTCATAAATTTGATACATAGCATAAAATAGGTTACCCTCAATTGGGAAACTTTTCCATATAAAGGTAATACCAAATATATTCAACAATTATATACATAAATAAAATAATCGTTTCCCCGACTCCCGTGCTACGTATCAGAGCAGACACCAAGACCTAAGCAAAGATGAAAATCTAACTCTTCCACTTGCCTCCACGCCTCTAAAGCTAGCAATCTGCACTATGCCATAAAAGCATATTCCAGCAGAAGGGTGAGAAATATTATCATAATAACGTTGCATATAATTATATATCTCAACATATAATACACATATACCACATTCTCACTACAACTTATCACTGTGCATGTATATATACATATAACACCAAGCATATACCATAAATCAAATACACGGCATAACAATCCGTAATTAACGCATCATTCACATAGGCATATTCATTCATGCTTAAATACATGTATCACCAATACATCTCAATTCATCACCATTCATTCAACATAAACACATATATTCATGTTCATTCATCAATGCACATATACAAAGATGACCAATGCAAATTATAGAGACCGACTCACGACTCTATGCAAATGCAATGCGGTACCGACTCATTTCATCTCAAATTCAATTGAAGAACTTATTGGAACCATCGCTCGTTACTTAGTGTAACTCTCCGTCGGGCATACGATGTTCACCCATTGCTACCACCTCTCAAAAGGCTTACAATGTTTATGGATTGCTCCCACCTCTCAAAAGGCTTACAATCCGATTGCTCCCACCTCTCAAAAGGCTTACAATCATTTGTAATCATCGCCCCCACCTCTCAAAAGGCTTACGACGTTACAACGGATTCATCTTAGAACCCCACAATGCAAGAAAACACATCATGATGCTTCACATACAACATGACTCATGGCACTCTTGACATGCATACATATTCACAATATAGTTATGCATTCATCACACACAATCCACAAACATTCACAT
The DNA here is from genome assembly GCA_022829125.1 of Lathyrus tuberosus. Taxonomy (NCBI): domain Eukaryota; kingdom Viridiplantae; phylum Streptophyta; class Magnoliopsida; order Fabales; family Fabaceae; genus Lathyrus; species Lathyrus tuberosus. Next base: position 5,369,692 of record JALAZF010000278.1, on the reverse strand, counting down.
CAATTGTGCCAAACGGAAACCGAACGTTTTCACAAATAACCAAACAATTCGATTTATGGTTTATCGGAAAAGTAGGTTAAAAGTCGGCTAAAAATAATATTTTTCTTCACCAAATCATAGAACATATTTTTAGCTTCACATCCATATAAAGAACACCTCAATCGGATAAACAACGCAAAATATATGGATATTTCAAAATAACGCAAAAACATAAACCGGAGGCCAGACACAACGAAACGTTTCAAAAATACTGTTCCGATTGGACCAGGTTCAGACCTCAAAACCATTTTTCCTAGAAAGAACATCTCATTAGCTTTCCAACGCTTCTAACGGGGGTCAAAACCGACTTACGGTTCAAGAGATATGAATTTTCGAAGTTTTGCCAAAAACCACAAAATGCCCTGTGGGCCGCTACGGATTTCGGCTATTTTGCCCGAAAATCCGACCGATTCAATTATTTTCTTCGAAACAAACACATACGCGCAACCACCAAATACATAAGAACAATTTAGAACACATAAACGAAATTTCTACGACGTTCGATTTTCGATTAAATTTCAACCTTTCAAAAACCCGAATTTTCAAACATCACCAAATCGAATAAAAAGTACGCTATACGACGACCTAACCTACCTCGATACAACTACGTAATTTATTTCGAATTCTAACCGTGAAAACATCGATTTTTATCGACTTTATTCATTTCGATCTAAAATGAAAAATATATGAAAACGATCCAAAACAACCGAAACGAAACCATACATAATCGTATACAAAGTTAAGATAACGATATTTCACACCCTTACCCGTTCGATTCGAATCCTAACCGTTGATTTTGATGATTTCTAGCATTTTCCCACTTTTCTCCTCTTGTTCTTCTTTTCTCTTATTTCTCACTTTTCTCTCTTTTTCTTTTCCTTTCTATCTTTTCTCTCTCCACTTTCTATTTATATAAAATATCTACTACCCAAATGACCAAAATACCCCTCAGCTCAAATATCTCCCAAACGCTCTCAAAATGCGATAAAACATAAACAACGATGAATAATAATATATTGCCAAATAAAAGTCAAGAATAAAATAATATAATAATAAAATAATCAAATAGACTCGATTAAATAAAACTGACAAAAACTGGGGCGTTACAATTCTCCCCCACTTAGACATTTTCGTCCTCGAAAATATAACCGCTGCGAACAACTCCGGATACGACTCTCGCATCCGACCAACAAACTAACATGCTAACAAAAGCACACCACGAATAACACAAACTGACAAACCACCTTACTAACCGCAACTACAACAACGACACGACAACGATGGCAACTACAACGACAAGATGCAAAGCCCATACAATGCACTTGACGACCAACTCACAACTCAAGGAAAACCACGATACCAACACACAGGTTCACTCTTGAACCGAAACACAACAAGATCGTTACCCTCACTCTAGGTAACACTCCCCTAACTCCCCACACAGGAATTAGCTACTCCCACTCGAACCAACACGATAGGAACGAGGCAACAACACAAACAAGAACACAAGTTCCACTACACCACATTGTCTCAACAACCTCAACAAAACTAGAATACCAACATCCTTGTCACACAACCTTATTACAACCATGCTACGATTCACCAATCGAACATACAACCAAAACCTCCATCTACATAGTAGCCCATGAAGAATATCTAAACCTTTCACCTAACACTTCCATTCTGAAACGTCCACTGGTCTCAACACTCCTACATGTTCCCAATGTTCAACCTATGAACTCTTACAAGTCCCACACGTAATTACAAAATGTGCCACCTCACACTTCCGCTGCACACTCTGATTACTCGAAACCATCAAGTCTGCCAATCTCACGTCCAAAGTCTAACTCTTTCTCACCTCTACCAAAAATCACTGTGCACTTTAATATACCCAACCTCGCACTCTGCATGTTAGCTTACACACCAGACACAAGTCTCTGAACTGCTCAAATAATTCTAACTCCCTGACCATTAAAATAGACATGTATAAAACCTTCGACTTAACTCATCCGGCACAACTTTAGCTTTTCCCGAAGGATAATCCAAGCCACATTCATAACTCGTCACAAATTCTAACCATCCTCATCGTCTCATACTCTATTCCTTCAGACCAAACAAGTACTCTAAACTCTTGCGGTTACCAACCCTTCGAACCTAGAACCATAAAGATGATACCTCCAAATATTCCAACACAATACAACCGCGACCAATTCCAAATCGAGAATAGTATAGATCCTTTTATGAATCCTCAATTGTCGGAAAACATAAGCCACGACTTTACCCTCTTGCATTAACACACTGGCTAAACTCATCAAAGACACATCACAATACCTCACAAACTGTTGAACATGATCACACAGAATCAAAACTGGAGCCGTAGACCATTTCTACTTTAATCCTCTCAAACTTTCCTCACAATGAACATCCAAAGCAAACGACTCACCCTTTGCAAGTCAACCGAAGTAACGAAAACGCTGACTTGGAAAAACCTTCCATAACCTCCGGTAATAACCAACTAAAGTCCAAAAAGCTTTTAATCTCCTTAACCAACTTCGAAACCTCTCATTGTAGAACTGCATCTACTTTTGATGAATCCACAAAAATACCATCCTCAGAAATAACATATCCAAGAAAACTAACCTTTTCAACCAAAATTCTCACTCGAACAACTTAGCATAAAGCTTCGTCTCTTTTCAATACTTGTAATTCAAATCCCACACACTCTACCTGTTCTTCCTCTGAATTTATAACAGATCCAAACGTTCTCAATCAAAGCCCTTACGAACTTATCCAAATAAATATGGAATATACGATTCCTCTACTCCACAAACATTACAGACGCATTACTAACACCAAACAACATCACTGCACGTTATAATATTCAAACAAACCAAACCTCATCCAAACTTGTCCAGACTCACATACAAGCCTAACCGAGCAAATAACAACCTATTCCGATGATAACAACCATAACCAGTCACATTAAATCGATCAAAGCCTCAACTCACACAATTCACTATCCTTATCAAACGTGCCAAACAATTGTAATTTCACTCCAACTCAATCAAACCATTCCAGTTATCTATCCATGAGAGCAAACGCTTATTCTCAATCGTTACCTTACTCCACTGTCAGTAATCCATACACAAGTCCTTCTCTTAACCGTCCAAATTCCATAAATCCCAACATGTAGCAACAACCAACCAAAGAGAACTCTTAAATATTACATCCATACCTAAAGGTTCTCTCAAAATTTTCCATTAGTGCTCTAAAATTCCAAAGACTTCAAACCTCACCAGAACTCTAAGTTTTCCTTTCCAAAGTCTCAATACCATTATACCCATCATGCTTGTTATTCCATTCAATCATCCATCCAGTTTGTTACTAACAATACTGGAGCTCTCTAAGGCGACACACTTGGTCTCACAAATCCCTTTTCCAGTAAGTCTTCCAACCACTCTTTCCATCTGAGTTTCACGTCCTAAAAGTTCTTCTACGTACTTAGCATATCCAAACCTCAAATCATCACCTTCGTCCAATTTGAGTTCACACTCTACTCTCTGAGAACAACCATTAACGATACCCAATCGTTTTCTCTCAATGATTTCCCAACTGGACCAACATACAAAAACCTCGAATTCGGCTCACCTTCAGATATTAGAATCTTCATCGACTCAACAAAACAATCTGTAACCATTTCCTTAATTCCAAACAATTTATTTCACCCACTATCAAAGCCGGAAAGACACGCCTATTCCATCCAACATAATTTCCGTCTGCTATCAACAAGAGATTAAGGGTGATCAGTTCCTCAATTTGTCAATAGACAGCCGACAATCATGATGGGTCATAAACCGTCTTTACCAAACTATAATAACATTTCTTGTATCCTGTGCGCAAAACTACCTAAGGCACAAATCCTTAGTTGACATAAACCTTACCTCTGCCTTCCTTCCAAAACCGGGAACAATGCTGTCCAAACCACACTTACAATCTTGCAGTCAACGACACACTGAGCCCACGCTCCACAACAGAAGCAACTTGGAGAAGTTCCAGCTTTTCCCCCACTTATCTCAATCTCACACCTGAAGACAAAGGATTGCCAAAAACCAGAAAGCACTGACAGTGTTTCACACACATATCACGTACTAAGGAACAAACAACAACGACAGTATTTAACTGTCACTCCAACTGACTCAACAACTTGGCCGGACAGACCAACCTGCTCTGATACCACTAATGTAACACCCCAATTCCCATCGCGAATAAATAATACATAAATAAAATCAGAGTAACTAAAAATTTATTTTTTCGACAGAAACAAGGATGCCACATTTTAAAATAAGAATACACACTCCCTGCTCATAAATTTGATACATAGCATAAAATAGGTTACCCTCAATTGGGAAACTTTTCCATATAAAGGTAATACCAAATATATTCAACAATTATATACATAAATAAAATAATCGTTTCCCCGAATCTCGTGCTACGTATCAGAGCAGACACCAAGACCTAAGCAAAGACGAAAATCTAACTCTTCCACTTGCCTCCACGCCTCTAAAGCTGGCAATCTGCACTATGCCATAAAAGCATATTCCAGCAGAAGGGTGAGAAATATTATTATAATAACGTTGCATATAATTATATATCTCAACATATAATACACATATACCACATTCTCACCACAACTTATCACTGTGCATGTATATATACATATAACACCAAGCATATAACATAAATCAAATACACGGCATAACAATCCGTAATTAACGCATCCTTCACATAGGCATATTCATTCATGCTCAAATACATGTATCACCAATACATCTCAATTCATCACCATTCATTCAACATAAACACATATATTCATGTTCATTCATCAATGCACATATACAAAGATGACCAATGCAAATTATAGAGACCGACTCACGACTCTATGCAAATGCAATGCGGTACCGACTCATTTCATCTCAAGTTCAATTGAAGAACTTATTGAAACCATCGCTCGTTACTTAGTGTAACTCCCCGTCGGGCATACGATGTTCACCCATTGCTACCACCTCTCAAAAGGCTTACAATGTTTATGGATTGCCCCCACCTCTCAAAAGGCTTACCATCCGATTGCTCCCACCTCTCAAAAGGCTTACAATCGTTTGTAATCATCGCCCCCACCTCTCAAAAGGCTTACGACGTTACAACGGATTCATCTTAGAACCCCACAATGCAAGAAAGCACATCATGATGCTTCACATATAACATGACTCATGGCACTCTTGACATGCATACATATTCACAATATAGTCATGCATTCATCACACACAATCCACAAACATTCACATCAATTGTGCCAAACGGCAACCGAACGTTTTCACAAATAACCAAACAATTCGATTTACGGTTTACCGGAAAAGTCGGTTAAAAGTCGGCTAAAAATAATATTTTTCTTCACCAAATCATATAACATATTTTTAGCTTCTCATCCATATAAAGAACACCTCAATCGGATAAACAACGCAAAAGATATGGATATTTCAAAATAACGCAAAAACATAAACCGGAGGCCGGACACAACGAAACGTTTCTAAAAATACTGTTCCGATTGGACCAGGTTCAGACCTCAAAACCATTTTTCCTAGAAAGAACATCTCATTAGCTTTCCAACGCTTCGAACGGGGGTCAAAACCGACTTACGGTTCAAGAGATATGAATTTCCGAAGTTTTGCCAAAAACCACAAAATGCCCTGCGGGCCGCTACGGATTTCGGCTATTTTGCCCGAAAATCCGACCGATTCAATTATTTTCTTCGAAACAAACACATACGCGCAACCACCAAATACATAAGAACAATTTAGAACACATAAACGAAATTTCTACGACGTTCGATTTTCGATTAAATTTCAACCTTTCAAAAACCCGAATTTTCAAACATCACCAAATCGAATAAAAAGTACGCTATACGACGACCTAACCTTCCTCGATACAACTACGTAATTTATTTCGAATTCTAACCGTGAAAATATCGGTTTTTATCGACTTTATTCATTTCGACCTAAAATGAAAAATATATGAAAACGATCCAAAACAACCGAAACGAAACCATACATAATCGTATACAAAGTTAAGATAACGATATTTCACACCCTTACCCGTTCGATTCGAATCCTAACCGTTGATTTTGATGATTTCTAGCATTTTCCCACTTTTCTCCTCTTGTTCTTCTTTTCTCTTCTTTCTCACTTTTCTCTCTTTTTCTTTTCCTTTCTATCTTTTCTCTCTCCACTTTCTATTTATATAAAATATCTACTACCCAAATGACCAAAATACCCCTCAGCTCAAATATCTCTCAAACGCTCTCAAAATGCGATAAAACATAAACAACGATGAAAAATAATATATTGCTAAATAAAAGTCAAGAATAAAATAATATAATAATAAAATAATCAAATAGACTCGATTAAATAAAACTGACAAAAACTGGGGCGTTATAGTAGGGTTCTTGTACTAAGCCCAAGAGGAGGCGGGGTTGCTTTTAGGAAGTCCGTGGGTCCTTGTACGATACCCAAGAGGAGGCCGATGCTTTTTAGGAAGCCGATGGGTCCCCATACCCCGAGAAATTCAAGGCAAGCTATTCACGAGGAATAGATCAAGTCAGGAAAGTTCGAGAATTTGGAAGAAACTCAAAGATGCCATTCACGGAGAATACATTCATCTCTGAGAATAGAGTTTCTTGATAATTCCTAATGAGGACAGCCGAAGAGAAGACTGTATCTGGTGATCCTATTGGGGATCTAGTTGTCTATTTCTATGAATAAACGAAACGGCGTCACCTAGTTCTAGACGTAGTTACCGGGGAAACTCGAAATATCTATACTATTATTACACAGTTGATATGAGTTTATGAAAAAAGACTTACAGTGAAACAGCCCCACAATACAGTTATATGTATATGAAAGCGGTAAATGAAAGCAATAACCACTTACTCGGTTGTAGAGCTTCCATGTTGTTTGGTTAGTTATTCAACAAAGAAAGATTGAAAACAACAGTATATTCAAAATCAAAGGAGAAAGTGCTTTGAAAAAGAAAGATTTGGGGCTTACAGCTCAAGGAGAGGCCCAGGGTTTTATCAGTGAGCGCACTGTTTGAATTTGTACAGAGGGACTTATACAAGTGACTGAGGCCCAAAATGTTTTCTGTACAAGGGGATGGGTCTTACACTCTCTCAAGAGGCCCAAAAAGTTTTAAGAAAGGAAATGGGTCTTACTACTCGAGGGTAGGCCCAATTGACTTTTCCGTTTGAAATGGAGATCGCGCCGAGGTTTTCTTTTAACACGGAGGGGCTTATACAATAAGTGAGACCCAAAATTTTGGTTAAAAGGGGGTTGGGTCTTACACTCTATTAGAGGCCCAAAAGTTTTGAATGGGTCTTATAGCTCGAGGAGAGGCCCAAAAGGTTATTTTTCAAAAGGCGACGATCGCGCCGTTTATTTTTTACGGTATCGGGACTTATACAATGCACTGAGGCCCAAAAATGATTTGGTCAAAAAAGGATTGGGTCTTACACTCTATTAGAGGTCCAAAATGTTTTGAAATTGATTTATGAGGGTTGAATTAATCCAAAAACCCTAATTTGTTTTCAAAAATGTATTTAATTGAATAAAAATTCAATTAAAATGATCAAAATTGTTTAACATGTGAAAAACAAATTGTGATCTTGGATTAATGCTTCAAAAATTAAGTATTGACCTACAAAATAATTAGAAAGCATTAAAAGATGCAAAATCAATGTGGAAAAAATATTTAAAATGTCAAAAATAATTAAAATATTAATTCTTTGCAAAAATATCAATTATATGAAATAAATAATATTTTTGGGATTTTTTGGGAAAATAAAATATTTTAACATTTTTGTGAATTATTAAAAAAAGAATCAACTCAAAATCATTAAAACTCAGAGAGAAATTAATTTTTGAATCAATTAAAGAAAAATCACAAAATTCAAATATTTGAAAATTCAAAAAAGGCGCCAAGAACAGCTGAAGAACACGCGCGTGTTCTGGGTTTGGCTGATTTGCATTTTCTATCCAATCTCCCTGAATACTTGATTATAACATGCAATCCACATATCACTATGCTCGTCTCAACCTCACGATCATGTCAATGTCCATTAATTTCATTTAAATTAAACAAATAACAAGAAATCATGAAAAATCCTCAAGAACCCTAATTTCTGCATGAAGGCTAGGATTTTTGATACACGATTCAAACAATGCAATTAATTGAGGGAAAACATTCCATGCATGATTATGAACATATGGCCAAATTATTGTGCGAGGAAATATGCATAGATTGAGAGATGACCAAGTGTATGTTTACCTCTAGGCCGTGACAGCAAGTGCAATGTGATTTTTGATTTGGAGGTGTTACAGATGAGTGGTGATGATCTGAACAGCTTCCTTACACCCTATGGAGTGTGTTTGAATGCCTGGACTTGATTGAAAATGGCTGGAACGATTTGTGGTACCTCAGCTGCAACTTGATTGAAAGTTTGAGCAACCAGCTGGTGATTTTGTGAAATCTGTGTTCTAGATGTTATGTGAGTGTTTGGATCACTTCTATATGATGTATGTGAGGTGTGTGAGTGATTGGTTTGATTGGAAAGGCTCTCAAACTCAAAACCCGATAGCTACCTTGCTAAGAAAGGCATTTTTGCCAAGAGAAAGAGATTTTGAGGAAAGCATCTGTTAGATGGCTTTGGTGTACTCAAACTGATCACAATTGAGCTCTATTTATAGTAGAGCAAGTTTGTTTTGCAAGGAATAGTGAATGGCAACTGGTAAGTAGGTTGGGCCAATGTTGGCAAATGAAAATCCAAGTCTCCTCTAGCCATTGACTAGAGGTTAGGGCACAGAGCTTTGGTTCCCTTGGTCTTGGATAAGTCTTGACTGATTTCAGATGAGAATGGCTCAGTCCATGCCACCTTGATGCTTCCATTGAATGCTTCAATCCAAATTTGTAGTCTTGTCCCTATTTTGGCCATTCTAGGTTCAACATGCTATTTCTTGTTCCATGGACTTTGGAGGCTTGGCCCAGTGATTGTCCCCTTTAGATTCAATCCTCTGAGGTGTCCAAGTGGATAGGAGCATTTGAATTTGGCTGATTTTGGCAAATCGAGCAAAATTGCAAATTCTGCCTTGCCTTTGACAGATCTCATGGTGTAAGTTGAATTTGGTAATGTTCTTGACCATTTTGGAAAGCCCTTACATGATACAACAACTGTTTGAACATGTTTGGTTTTGATCTCTTTTGAATCCAAGTGAAAAATCCACCTACATTTGGCAAAAAGTGAAGGCAGATTCTGACTTAGTGAAAATTTCACTAAGTGTTGGAAAAAGTGACATTTTCACTTTTCAGCCATTTTGATCACTCCATAACTCCAAATCCTTAATGAATTGGACTTAGGTCTAGTTGAAGTTTTTGTAGAGGGTAATGAGGGCTACAAATCCATCTTTGGATGAGAAAAAATGGCTTTGTGGTTTAGGAGTTATGATCCTTCAAAGTTGGTGCCCTTGTCACTTTATTTTTTAACTTAGAAAATTTTCTAAGTTTTTATGGTTACCCCTTTTACAAGTTATCCAACTTTTCTTGATTTTTCTTGATGAATGATGATTCAAATCATACATTAACATCATTTTAGGGTTAAAAAACCATTTTGGTGAAAAATCTCAAAAAGTCAAAGTTGACTTTTGTGCACAGTTGACTTTTTATCAAATGAATTCCAAACTGTGCAATTCTTCAGGAAATCATGTCCTTGACCTAAATCAAACTTGATGGACATGTTCCATGGGTGTCATAGGGCATGTTGAATCATCTCTTAGGGCTTGGGAGCATGTCCTGGTCAAAAGTCAAAGTTACAGTTGACTTTTCCCTTAAAATCCTAATTGTTGTGCAGATGAAATTGAGACTTGTTGCTCAAGCTTCTTGGATTAATCCATTGTTCCAAATGGATCAATATAGTTCATTAGAGACCCTCAAACCCTCTCTTGAGGTCTTGGTTCATAATTTGTCCCAAAAGTCGACTTAGGGGTGAATTAGGTCAAGAAACCCTAATTCCTGATTTTTGATGAATGCATCCCCTGAGGCAAAATTGACTTGATGATTGGGTCCATGAGGTTCCATGGAGTATATTAGGTTATGTTTTGGATCATTGGCTCATGCCCAGATGAAATTTTTCATCTGGAGGCCCTGGTCGACCAAAACCCTAATTTGGTGACACTGGCGATCTTGAAGCTTGATCCACCTAGAAGGGAGCATCCTTGTGCTTAATCCTTGAAGTGGGAGTCCTTTTGATCCATTGTGGATACTTGAGAGGCTAGACAAGTTGAAGATCATGTCATTCCTTGATTGATCCTTTGTCTAAGGCTCTGAGAGGGCTTGAAACCCTAATTTTGACTGTAGTGGATGCTCACCCATCTTTGGGGAGACTGATGAGGTATGATGGTTCCTCCATATTGTGATGATGATTTTCACAATGATGGGACATCTTAGTGGTCAAAATTTGGGGTATAACAGATGCCCCTATTTAATCTTCTTGGACCCGAAGGTGTGAATGACGAAGGTATTCGGGCATTCGAGGTGCAAGAGGATTAAATATCGGAATACCCGAAATTTTGATGGTGGTTATGAATGGTAGCCTACGCATTCATCTTTTTTAGCTAAGCAATGATGCTCAAAAAAGGTAAACTTCCCCTCGATCCTGGTCTTTAGCCAAGGAACTGGTCTCAGTTTTCTTTTGTCAACCTCCCTCCCGTTCCTGGTTTCCTACCAAGGAACTGGTCTCAGTTGCTGATTTAAACTTCCCCTCGATCCTGGTTTCCCACCAAGGAACTAGTCTTAGTTTCTGATTTAAACTTCCCCTCGATCCTAGTTTCCCACCAAGGAACTGGTCTCAGTTTCTTTTGTCAATAAACTTTACTGACAAGGAACGCTATTTGTAGCGGATTTCCCTCAAACTTCTCGCCGAATTTTCCTGGGGAGATGCCATATGAAGGAAACAATTTTGATGTCAGACTTGCTGGGGAACCCATCTGTCTGAATTGTAGAGGTGTACAAACTTCTCTGTTGGAGACGCCATTTGTCGACTCTACTAGGGAAAGCAGGTTTCTTGAGAGACTGCTATTGCTTGGGGATAATACATCATACTTTTCTTCGAGATCTTCTCAGAGAAATGCCATATGATGCGATCCAATTTTGAGGTGCCGATGACCTTTTCATCGGTGGGTTTTTCGGAGCGTGGCAGCTGTACTGCCAAATCTCCGATTTAGGAGGCTTTCTCTCGGGATTTTCTTTAATCCGGGAAAACAAGGATATCATCTTTAATGGCGAAGAGTGATGTTAACTGAGGGCTCTCTGGTCTTTCAGAGGTTCAAGTTATCAAAGTGGTCGAGGACCCCACTTCAATCCAGAAATAAAACTGGAGGAGAGAGAATGTTCAGACGCAGCGTTTCCTGACGAGGCAAGAACTGACGACTCGATTGAGAGAACTTCTATCACTAGGGGACAAGACCGACTAGAGTGATAGTGATGCAATATGAAATGTGAATGCAAATCAATAATGCATGATGTGTGTATGTTTATGCTGACAAAACTGACGCGACATACAAACTGACAGGTGAACACGACTGGATACTCGGCCATCGCGGGGCGAAGAAGTACCGTTGGTTCAGAATAGCAATTCCGCCTTGCTTAGGAGAGATAGTCCCTGTTGGGAGCTATGTTGATCGGGCTTAGGAGATAAGAACTCGGCCGAGGTGTGTCAGACGATACAAGGTCTCTGACACAGTTGATCCCTTCCTTCAGGCGTACTAGGCCTAGAAGGAGTACTTTGATTATGCACTTTGAAGTTCGCTTACTTCTGAAGAAGCGGTTGATGTTCCTTTGATGTTCAACAGTCAAAAGAAATTGCCGACTTTATTTTAAAAGCATAAAAAGTTTTTATAGATAAATTCATTTTTGCTTTATTTCAAGAATCGTTAATCATGTTAACAACGTCGTTCTGTAAAGCTAAAACAAATAAGAATTACAAACAAAAGCACAAGGGCTCAAATTTTATTGATGAGATGGAGATCAGCCAAACGTATGATTCCAAAGAGTATATACAAAGTTAGAAAATGGTAATTTACAGGGAGAAGGGCTACGTTGAAACATAACAACCACTATCCTTCTACCAACTTTGAATTCGGGGCATCCTGAGCTTCTGTCAAAGATGACCTTGACTGGAGTTTTCCTCCGATGGATGGTGTAACTGCTGCTGCTGAGAGACTTGCCTCTGTTGAACATAGTTACTTGCCATTATCCCTAATTTTTTCCTGGATTGTACTTTGATGTTTCCAATCCACCGGGATAATTTTTTTCATGTCTCTAACTTTTGCCTGGACCGCCCTTTCGGGTTTTCAATCCACCGAGACGTTTTTTTTTTTAGTTTAGGCGAAGTATTTCTTGACTACATCAACATTTGTGGGGTAGGAAAATTCCTCTCCGTCCATGGTTGCAAGTCTCAAGGCGTCGCCTGAGAAAGCTTTCGTGACCACATAGGGGCCATCATAATTCGGAGTCCACTTGCCCCGAGAGTCAGTGAGAAATGATTGTATCTTCTCGAGCACGAGGTCTCCTTTTCTGAAAACACGAGGTCGAACCTTTTTGTCGAACGCCCTCTTCATTCTCTGTTGATACAACTGACAGTGGCATAGTGCCGTTATTCTCTTTTCTTCGATCAGATTCAGTTCGTCGTGTCGGCTTTGACACCATTCAGCTTCGGTGAGCTTAGCTTCCATCAATACCCGGATTGGCGGGATCTCTACTTCTATGGGGAACACTGCTTCCATGCCATACACTAGAGAGAAAGGGGTAGCCCCTGTTGAAGTGCGGACAGATGTGCGAAACCGTGAAGAGCAAAGGGTAGCATTTCGTGCCAGTCTTTGTAGGTTACGACCATCTTTTGAACGATCTTCTTGATGTTCTTATTGGCCGCTTCTACCGCTCCGTTCATCTTGGGTCGGTAGGGAGATGAGTTATGGTGTTCGATCTTGAACTCAGCACACAACTCTTTCATCATCTTGTTGTTCAAGTTAGATCTATTATCAGTAATGATCTCGCTTGGAACACCATAACGGCAGATGATATTGTTTTTGATAAATCGGACCACCACTTACCGGGTTACATTGGCGAATGACGCTGCTTCGACCCACTTGGTGAAATAGTCAATGGCTACCAGGATGAACCGATGTCCGTTTGAAGCCTTAGGTTTAATCATGCCGATCATGTCGATTCCCCATATGGAAAATGGCCATGGGGAAGAAAGGACTTTGAGATGTAATGGCGGTACATGAATTTTGTCGGAGTATATCTGACACTTGTGACACCTCCTCATGTACTTGTAGCAGTAGGATTCCATTGTCAACCAGTAGTACCCTGCTCTCAGAATTTTTCTCGCCATTGTATGTTCGTCGGCATGAGTGCCAAAGGATCCTTCATAAATTTCTTTCATAAGCATGTCTGCTTCTGGTCTATCGACGCATCGGAGCAAGACCATGTCAAAATTCCTCTTATAAAGAGTGTCACCGCTCAGGAAGAAGTTTCTAGCCCATCTTCTGAGGGTTTTTCTATCCTTCCTTAGTGCCCCAGGTGGGTACTCTTGTTTCTGAAGGAAGCATTTGATATCGTGATACCAAGGTCTGTCGTCTATGACTGCTTCAATCGTGAAGATGTAAGTGGGCCGCTCAAGGAGTATTATGTCGATCTTAGGTAGGTCATTCCTCTGACCTACACTATTCATGGAAGAGATAGTGGCTAATGCATCAGCCATGTGATTCTCATCACGAGGGATGTGATGAAACTCGACTCTGTTGAAGAAGGGTAACAACCTTCTTGCATAATCTTTGTAAGGAATCAATCCTGATTGGTATGTGTTCCAATCTCCTTTTATCTGATCGATAACCAAGGTTGAATCGCCGTATACGTCCAAGTTTTTGATCCTTAAATCAATCGCTTCTTCGAGACCCATAATACAAGCTTCGTATTCGGCCTCGTTGTTCGTACACTTGAACGTAAGTCTAGCAGTGAAAGGAATGTGGGTACCCTGAGGGGTAACAATGATTTCCCCAATTCCGTTTCCGTAATAATTAACTACTCCGTCAAAGATAAGTCCTCATTGGGAACCTGGTTCTGGCCCTTCACTGGGTAACGGTTCATCGCAATCTTTCATTTTTAGATACATGACATCTTCGTCTGGGAAGTCAAACCCGATTGGTTCTTGATCGTCAATCGGTTGATGAGCCAAATGATCGGCTAAAATACTCCCTTTAACGACTTTTTGAGCGTGGTACTCTATGTCATATTCTGATAACAACATCTGCCAACGGGCAATTCTTCCCGTGAGAGCAGGCTTTTCGAAAACGTACTTGATTGGATCCATTTCGGAGACCAACCAAGTAGTATGACAAATCATGTATTGGCGAAGATGTTTGGCTGCCCAAGCCAAATCGCAACAAGTTTTCTCAAGCATCGTGTACCGAGTTTCGCAGTCGGTAAATTTCTTGCTCAAATAGTAGATGGCAGACTCTTTCCTTTTGGTTTCGTCTTGTTGGCCAAGTACACATCCCATTGAGTCCTCTAGGACTGTGAGGTAAATGATCAGTGGTCTTCCTTCCACTAGAGGTGATAGAATCGGCGGATTCAACAGGTATTCCTTAATACTGTCGAAGGCGGTTTGGCAATCTTCTGACCAAACGCAATCCTGGTTCTTTTTCAATAATTTGAAAATCGGCGCACATGTGGCGATCATAAGGAATATGAATCTGGAGATGTAGTTCAAACGTCCCAGGAATCCTCTGACTTGTTTTTCAATTTTCGGAGAAGGCATTTCTCGAATGGCCATGACCTTGTCAGGATCAACCTCAATTCCTTTCTGGCTGACGATGAACCCTAGTAGTTTCCCTGAACCGACATCGAAGGTGCACTTGTTTGGATTCAAGCAGAGCTTGAATTTTCTTAGACGTTCGAACAATTTTGACAGATGTTCAACGTGCTCACTCTCTGTTTTTGATTTTGCAATCATATCATCGACATACACTTCGATTTCTTTGTGTATCATGTCATGAAACAGAGTAGTCATGGCCCTTTGATAGGTTGCCCCGGCGTTCTTCAAACCGAACGGCATTACCTTGTAGCAAAAGGTACCCCATGGGGTAATGAACGAAGTTTTCTCCATGTCTTTCGGCGCCATTTTGATCTGATTATAGCTCGAGAATCCATCCATGAAGGAGAAGACTTTGAACTTTGTTGTACTGTCTACCAGCATGTCAATGTGTGGTAAAGGAAAGTTGTCCTTTGGACTAGCCTTGTTCAGATCTCTGTAATCAACACACATTCTGACCTTTCCGTCCTTTTTGGGAACGGGTACGATGTTGGCTAACCATTGAGGATATTCAGATGTAGCGAGGAAACCCGCATTGATCTATTTATGCACCTCCTCTTTGATTTTTATGGCCATGTCCGGGTGAGTCCGTCTCAACTGCTTTACTGGCGGACATTCCGATCTCAACGGTAAGTGATGTTCCACGATGCTGGTATCCAACCCTGGCATGTCCTGATAGGACCAAGCGAATACATTGGGGAATTCTTTGAGAAGATTTATCAAACTCTCTTTGGCAGTTGGACTGAGCAGTGCCCCAATCCTGATTTCTTTTCTCTCTTGCTCTGAACCCAAGTTTACCGTTTCCAACGGCTCTTTGTGAGGTTCAATAGACCTTTCCTCTTGTCTGAGTAGTCGGGAGATCTCTTCTGGAATTTCGTTGTCAACTTCTTCTTCAGCCCCAAATACCAGGAACCCAAAGTCGGGAGAAGGCATCGGATCGTATGTTTCAACGGGGTTTAAAACAAGCAATCTGCATGACGTGATGATTCGTTTTTAGAAGAGATAGAGAATATGCAAGTGTGTGCAGTGTTTTATTTTACTGCTTGTTTTTATTATTGATTTGTTTTTTAGGATTACCATTTTCTGAAAAACAAAAAGAGAAAACAGCAATTAATGCGAAAATTACATAACGACGTTATTTTATTAATGAACAAGTCGATTCTTGAAACTACAGCCCTATAAAACAAAACTCTGTCGCTTTGGGCGAAGCGAAGAGGGATATTTACAGAAAGCGAGCCCTATCAAAACATCCGTTTCATCTGGGCAGGGTGAAAGGCTAAAGATGGCAATTACTTTGACTGGTGACCGATCTTCAGAACCTCGACAGCAACCCATTGGCGGCGAACTCCTCGGTGAATCACAAAGTCTGGCACCTTCCTTGATTTGTCTTCAGAAATGACCCTGATTTCTGGTGGAGCAGGATCATTGGAATCTGTCTCCCAGGAAGAATTGTCGTAGGAGAATTCCTCTGTTGCATTTTGCATAGTATTTGTGCTCTCAGCTGTATCTCCCCATCCAGTAGGCTGGATGTCTTCGAGCCTGATACGAGAGCTTTCAGGAGCGGTGTATTTGACCATATAGTCGTATTTTCCACTTGGTTGTCCCAAGGTGTCCCACACTTCTTTCGAACTGGAGGAGTCATCTCTCTCGATGACGTTGACCTTGGGAAAAGCATAGTTGATGAATTCTAGTCCTGCAAACGTTGCAAATTCATCTTCATGTTGAGTAGTTTCTGAATGACCTGAGTGTTGATCCCATGACATGGTGGGGACACGGGTATTCTGTTCAATGACGGTCAGCTGATTTTCATTACTCGGCTGACTTTCTTGCCCTAAGTTTCCTGGGTAAGGTTGCCACATTGGCAGACCATCCATTGGGCCATAGTAATTGTGGTCAAAATTGTCTTTCATCGGAGTGTCCTCCTCTAATGAATTTGGCGGAGCACAGCATCCTTCCAGATCACAATCTCCATATATCATTTCGACGTCTGACCGTGGTATAAATCTCGGACTTTCTGTGGGAAAGCAAAAAGGCGTAGGCACCTCTTCCTAAGACATATAACCGTCCTTGTTAAGGTAGGACTTCCATTCTTCATCTGTGTCAGAGGGATCTTCCTCATTGATAGCATGTACTGCTTGAGACACTGAGTGAAGGAAACCTCCACTATGGAAGAAATTTTTAAGGGGATGAAGACTTTCATCGTTGGCGGCTGTCTGGGTACAGGTTGTAGAAAAACCAAGACCCTTCTTTGTTGTATTGCTAGTAGGAATGATAAGTTGTCCCCATCCTGTTGTATCGGTACTCTCGACCGCTTTGATAGCATCGTTGTATGAAGAAATGGAAGTTCCTCCTCTGAACTGATTGTTCTCGCTCATCGACAGTGCTTGGAACTGCGTTCCAATAACCTCCTCGGGTTCTATACCAGTAGATGATGACAAGTTGCTTACAAGCAAGGCTTGTTCCCCACAAACTGTGACAAGTTGATCGTTCTTGATGAACTTTAGCTTTTGGTGGAGGGTTGAAGTAACCGCTCCAGCCTGATGTATCCAAGGTCTTCCTAATAAACAACTGTATGTTGCCCGGATGTCCATGACCTGGAAAGTAACTTGGAAAGTGTGAGGACCAATAGTTATGGGAATATCAACTTCGCCGATAACCGTTTTTCTGGATCCGTCGAATGCTTTGACGACAACCTCACTGACTCTCATCGGAGGGCCTTTGAATGATAATTGCATCAAAGTGGACTTCGGCATAACATTCAGGGCTGACCCTATGTCTACCAGTACGCTGGCTAAAGCATCGTCCTGGCAGTTAACTGTGATATTGAGCGCCATGTTATGACGGCGACCCTCTTCGGGTAATTCCTCATCACTAAATCCCAAATTATTGCAGGAAGTGATGTTAGAGACAATGCTATCGAACTGTCTGATTGTTACATCCTGTTCCACAAAGGCTTGCTCCAAGACTTTCTGTAGAGACTCCCTGTGGGCTTCTGAACTGAGTAACAGCGATAATACCGAGATCTTTGAAGGAGTCTGTAATAGTTGATCAACAATGTTGTACTCACTCCTTTGGATGAGCTTCAGCATCTCATCATTGTTTTTCGAAAGGTCGGGATTACTGGATTGACCGACTGGTGGATCAGGAGTTTCAGACTGAAGTTCCTTTTCCTTGTTAAGTTCTCCAACTCCTCGGTTGAAGATTCTACCACTCCGTGTTACACGACTGATGTCTGCAATATTCACGACGGAGGGTAATGGAATTTCCTTTCCATTTTCAATTATCGTTGCGCCGTATTTGTAAGGGATAGCCTTAGCTGATTCATACGGTAGTGGTCCCGGTAGATAGATGATTATGGGAACCTTCTGATTTTTCTGACCATCATAAGTGATCTCGATTCGTTCCCGGTTGGGAACTTTAGATTCGTCAAGTAGAGGGATAACGGCAAAAACATCCCTGGTCCTGTGATGACCAGAGATCATGACAACATCCTCAACTTGCTCGGCAAGGTAGTTCGGCGTCCAGTTGATGGGTCTAGAACCCAGATATGGACGAATCTCTCCATGATCCACCTGACCCTGAAGAGCTGCTCTCACAAGGTAGCACCCTTGGTTACTTTCCGAACAGACGCCGCAGCGTTCATAGTTGTGTGGTGGCACCTGGCCACGCCCACTTTGAATACAATGTAACCTAGCTTCCACTGATCGGACATCCTGACTCTGACGCCGAGTAGGGTTTCTGTTACTGATACTAATCCGCTGAGTATCTTCATCCATATAAATTGGCATCCACCAGTGATTTAACAAGTGCTGAAGTGCCTCCTGGACAAGGGTACAACCTCGATTGTTTTTGCAACCCGCTTTACAGCTTTGACAGTCATGTGATATTAAGAATCTGAGTCGGACCTGTTCAGCATGTAACTCTACCAGGTTGGTATTCATCACGCGAATATCGAAGATCTGAACCATGTTGATCTGATAAGGGTTCCTATCATGGTAGTCTTGGATCCATCCAAGATCCATCTGACGCTGGAGGGCCTCCTGTATGAAAGAGCATCCCTGTTTGTTTACCGAGCAAGTCAGACAGGAACTGTAATCGTGTCGCGGCAGATTATAATACTGGCTTTGCCATGGGTGCATCGCCACCAAGTTGACATTCATTGCACGGATATCGTTGTTCTGAATGATGTTGGAATTCGTGTAGACCATGTTAACTCCACGAACTCGGTGCTCTTAGATCCATCCGATATCCATTTGTTCCTGTAGAGCTGCTTGCACTACAGAACATCCTTGGTTATCTTTAGAGCAGATATCACATTGATGATAGTTATGAGGTGGCACATGGCCATATCCACTCTGTCTACAATGGCATCTTGACCAGATTGGTTTTCAACAAGAGTACATCGTGAATTTGATAGACATCGTTAGTCTCTCCTTCTATCAAATTGACTGCAGCCTTCTCGTGTTGAGGCAGCGGATTTGTGAGAACATTAGGATTCGTATCCTTGAAGGATAAGACCCCGCTCCTAACAAGTTTTTGCACGTCGGACTTGAAATTGAGGCAAGTCTCTATGTTATGCCCTGAACCTCCTTGATGGTAAGGGCAAGTTTGATCCACCTTAAACCAAAAAGGAGGATTTTCCGGTACTGTAAGAGGAGATTTAGTCTGAATGTGCCCCTTAGCCAGTAGTAATGGAAACAGCTCTGCGTACGACACGGGTATAGGATCAAATCCTGGTGGCCGTGTTGTACGGTTGTTGTTATATGGAGGATGAGCCTGCTAAAGAGGCTGTTGTGTCCTTTGTTGGTCAGGCTGGTTCTGCGCAACCTGAGGTTGATACGAAGGAATAGACGCAGGGTTGATAGCAGGAGTCACAGCTGCTACCGGTTGATAACGTCGCCTTTGCTTTCCGAGAGAGATATTCCCAATATCTTGCTCTTTTTTCTTAGGGAGAGCACTACCGTATTTTTTAGTACCGCTCGTCGATCCAGTGTCTTTTACCAAACGCCCTTCTCGGACGGCTTCCTCAAGACGTACGCCCATGCCGACCATTTTGGTGAAGTCACTGGGCGCACTGGCAACCATTCGGTCATAGTAAAATGAGCTTAAGGTCTTTAAGAAGATCTTTGTCATCTCCTTTTCCTCAAGAGGTGGACAAATTTGAGCGGCAATTTCACGCCACCTTTGAGCATACTCCTTAAAGGTTTCCTTGTCCTTTTGCGACATAGATCTGAGTTGATCTCTGTCGGGTGCCATGTCCAAATTGTATTTGTATTGTTGGACGAAGGCAGTGCCAAGATCTCTGAAAGTACTGATCGTGGCACGGTTTAAACCCATGTACCATTTGAGTGCGGCACCGGTTAAACTATCCTGGAAGTAGTGAATCAGTAGGTACTAATTCTCCGTCTGGGCTGACATTCGCCGAGCGTACATCACCAGATGGCTCTGAGGGCAAGAGTTACCCTTGTACTTTTCAAAGTCGGGCACTTGGAATTTGTGCGGGACTTTCACATTTGGGACCAGACAAAGGTTTGCGGCGTCCTTTCCAAATAGATCCTGACTGCGAATGGCTTGCAGCTCCTTCTGCATTTCCAAGAACTGCTCCTGGAATTCCTCCATTCTGTCAAACATAGTTTCCTTCTTACCAGAAGGTGTCTGTGGAATCTGCCCTTCCGGGACAGTGTGCACCACAGGGGGTGGTACCGTAACTACGGTAGTGAGTCTTGGCGTCTCCCGAAGTTTGTAACCTTCAGGAGTCTTCAGTATGCCCCTGGCATCTTCGCTTTCCCGAAGTTTGTAACCTTCAGGCCCAGCGGCTTCTATTGTGATTCCCTGATCCTCAGTGATCGGCGGAACATATCCTTCCGGGATATAGTTAACAGGCATGCCCCAGGGACGATCTTTCGGCATCTGATACCTAGGATCATACTTCTCCACTATGGGCGTTGAGGTGATCTCTGAGATCACAGTTCGTTGTAGCTGAGCTTCTGCCATGGCTTGCATGTCGTTACGAAGCTTTCTCATATCCTCTCTCAGAGCGTCGATCTCTTCTTTCAATTCTCTGTTTTCTTCCTCAAGATCATCCATCTTTTTCTGATGATTGGCCCGAGTGTTATACGAATGAGACAGTTTGACTCTAGAACCGAGACACAAACGTGAGATTCGTAGGTAAGAAGAATACGCGATGTGAGAATGATGAATGCAATGATTATATTAATTGTTTAAGGTTTAATCAAAATAAACTTCGACAATTAGATTGCAAATATCAAACGGTGGGGAAAAACCTTTTTATTGAATTCAAAAGATTACAGAAACGGAAATACAGTAGATTACAAAGTGCAGAAACAGAAACCTAAGCTAATGGGTCCCGAGTCCTCTCTGAAGAGAAATCGGGTGCTGATTCTGGTATCTTCCTTTTCTTTGACCGGGGCTCTTGGGCCGTTGTGGGTTGTCATTCCTTTGCCAAGTGAAAGGAGCGAGCAAATTCCTTTGGTCATCTTGATTCTCTACAGCATGCTGCTCCAAAATTTCAATCAGAGCATCTTTTTCTTTCAGTAATTGTTGTATTTTGATGCACTCTACGTCGAGGGTGCGATACTTGTTCTTCCAAGACCTTCTCTCCCGTTGAACTTTGTTGAGAGTAACTTGAAGCTTTTCAGTTTCCGTCATGAAGTACATGACAGATTCCCTTGGCGGAAGAATTCCGTAACGAGGATAAGGCATCTTTAGCTTGAGAGCTCTAGTTTGTACCCAATGGAGATAAGGCTCCATCGAGACACAGTCCAGTTTTCCTAGAGACTCTCATCCTTTCTTATGAACGTGTTTCCAAGCGTGCACTATTTCCATCTTTAGTGCTCTGTCGTTTTCTCCTTCCTTGAAGAAAAGACCTTCCAGATGAACACCCAGTGGGATGTGCCTCATCGGGTATCCAAATTGACGGCGAACTAACACCAGATGGTAGTTGATTCCTCCTTTAGTTCCTATGAGGGGTACGTTGGGGAAGTTTCCACAACGGTCAATGATTCTGATTCCCTCATAAATCCTATTGCACCAATCTATATCAGAGTTGGTAAGAGACATGATCTTCTGCGACCAACGTAAGGCACTCTTACAATCCCAAAAAGTAGCAGACTTGGGCAAGTGAGAGATAAACCATTTGTAAAGCAGAGGTACACAGCATGTGATCTCCCCTCCGCTGTACAAATTTCCCAAGTGTACATAATGATACGCATCTGCGAGCAAAGTCGGCACAGGGTTTCCAATGAGAAAAACCTTAATAGCGTTGATATTGACGAAATTATTAATGTTGGGAAACAAAAATAACCTGTAGGTGAGCAAGACAAAGATGCTTTCAAAAGCAGACACGTTTCCTATACTGGCAAAATACAGGGCTTTCTTTGTCAAGAACTGGGCTGGAAAACCTTGGATGCCACCCTTAGTGGTTATGTGAGTCCTGACCTCAGACTCGTCCAAATGAATTGCTCTTGCAATGGTCTGATTCTTTGGAATTTCTTCCAGTCCAGAAAATGGAGCTTGATCTGTGATATGTAGATCAATCAGATGAGAATACTCCTCCAGCGTTGGTGCTAGCTGGTAATCCGGGAATGTGAAACAGTGATAAACTGGATCATAAAACTGAATGAGCGCATCCATGATTCCCTCAATCACATGGACTCTTAACAGCGGTAGCAAACCTCCGTGTTTGGTGTAACACCCCCTTTCTATACCCCCAAATAATCAAATAATCATTTAGGTACATATTAAAATTTTCGTCAGAGTATAATTATAACATGGCATAAAAGAGGCATGTCACATCATACACAATTATACAACATACAACACCTGCTCAAAACATTGATATGCAACAGTGGGGTAACTTTGCAACAGAGGAACTTTGTCCGTACACCCACATTTCAATATTTAGAATAAAAGCGGAAAATCTAAACATTGAACCACATTCAAACATATATACAGAGATATATACTTCACCAAGTATTATTCACCAACATAATTCATGTTTACATCAACATTTATCCATAAGATACATGTACAAATGTATCACAAAAGAATAATATACATCCTAGCTACTCGGTGCTACATATCAGAGCCAACCGACCAAAAGAATGAAGACACGCTCCACAAAAAGACCTCCAGCATACCTACTCTGCAATGCCTCATAAAGCATTATAAAACAGCAGAAGGGTGAGAAATATTATCATAATAACAATGCCTAGAATTATATATATATATCTTAGCATAAAATTACACATATCCCACATTCTCACCACAATTCACCCAAACTCACCCGTATACATCACAATGCATATATATATATATCAACCAAGCATATTCATCATGCATAATTTCATGATTCCCAATCATTCCACATAAACATACACAACTATGTTTACTCAACAACACATCATTATAAAGA
This sequence comes from Lathyrus tuberosus, assembly GCA_022829125.1. Taxonomy (NCBI): domain Eukaryota; kingdom Viridiplantae; phylum Streptophyta; class Magnoliopsida; order Fabales; family Fabaceae; genus Lathyrus; species Lathyrus tuberosus. Next base: position 5,346,245 of record JALAZF010000278.1, on the reverse strand, counting down.
TGATAAATGCAAATCATAGAGACCGACTCACGACTCTATGCAAATGCAATGCGGTACCGACTCAATCATCTCAAGTTCACTCAGGAACTTCTGCTGGAACCATCGCTCGTTACCAAAGTAACTCCCCGTCGGGCCTACGATGTTCACCCATTGCTCACACCCCACATGGGCACACAATGTTTATGGATCGCTCACACCCCACCTGGGCACACGACCCGATCGCTCACACCCCACGTGCGGGCACACGATCCGATTGCTCACACCTCACCCAGGAACACAATCCGATTGCTCACACCTCACATAGGCACACAATCGTTCGTAACCATCGCTCACACCTCACATAGGCACACGATGTTACCACGGATTCTCATTAGAATCGCTCAACACAAGAATGTATTTCATGATGCCTCACATGCAAAATGACACAAAACATTCTTGAAATGCATACATATTCACAATATATTCATGCATTCATCTCATACAATCACATACAATCTATATACATTCACATCAATGCACTATTGTATGATTCACGTTCAAATACACCATCAAAACGGTAAAAGTCGCTAAATAGCACTATTCCCGACTTTCCGACATAATAAAATCGGCCAACAGTTTCCACACCATCATAATCATAAATTACAGCTCAATAGCTTTCCAACGATATAAAGAACGCCTAAATCGGAGTTACGGTTCGAAAATTATGAATTTTGTAAAAAAAAGAAATTATTTTTCAAAAACAGAACAACCGCCCGGCGAAGCATGCTCACCGCCCGGCGAAACGTGCTTCGCCTCTGCTTCGCCCGACGAAGCACAGGCGACGCCAAATCCCCAAAATAATTCAAAGAGGCAGAAGCTTGGCACCTCTGCGCCTCTCGAACCGCCCGGCGAAAAGGATGCATCGCCCGGCGCTCAGGACCTTTCACCCGGCGCTCAGCACCAGAAGCAAAAAAATTCTGCTGCGTGAACACTGTTCCACACCTCCAATTTTTCCCATTTTCTTCCCCAAATCATTTCCAACAGCAAAACAATTACTAGCAGTGGTTCATACACACATATAGATCATACAACACAATTTATATCGATTTCTATCCGCAAAAACATCGATTTCTACCATTTTCTACACAAATGGGTTTAGTTCCAAAACTCATGAAAATCAACAAAATCAACAATACAATCATACATAATCATACACATTGAAGATAACAACATTTCACACCCTTACCCGGATTCCAACTTGCTATGTGATTGATCTTGATGAATTTTCCTAGTTTTCCTCTTTTCCTCTTCTTTTCTCTTCCTCCTCTTTCTTTCTCTTCTTCTTTTCTCTAATTCCCTTTTCTTACTATTTTTCCTTTCTATCTCTTTTCTTTCTATTTCTTTCTTTTCTATTTCTTTCTCTCATTTTCCAAACAATCAATTAATTCATTTTTCTCACCGATTCTAATTCCACTTAATTTCTAATTTATCATTAATTGAGAAAAGTCTAAAATACTCTCCATTCTAATTTCCCCAAAAACTCTCAAAACGGTAAAATAACATTTAACACACCAAATTCACAATTAAAATAATTTATCATCCAATTAAAATAAAAGACTCCACATAATTGGGAAATAATCAAAATCGGGGCGTTACAACTCTCCCCCACTTTAGAAATTTTCGTCCTCGAAAATAATACCTGATTCAAACAACTCCGGATACGACTCTCGCATCCTACTCACTAGCTCCCAAGTCATATCGCCTTCCGCAGCGCCTCCCCACGCTACTTTCACAAGCGCAATATCCTTGCCTCTTAGCTTCTTAACTTCACGATCCAGAATCCTAATCGGTAAAGCTTCAACCGTAAGATTATCTCTCACTTCAACCTCGTCCATAGGAATAACATGTGACGGATCCGGAACATACTTCCGAAGTTGCGAAACATGGAATACATCATGCAAATTGGAAAGATTCGGAGGCAACGCCACACGGTAAGCCACAACACCAACTCGTGCAGAAATCTGATACGGACCAATAAAACGAGAAGTCAACTTCTTCGATTTTAAAGCACGACCCACACCCGTAATCGGCGTAACTCTCAAAAACACATGGTCGCCCTCTTGAAACTCAAGATCTTTTCTCCTCTTGTCATGATAACTCTTTTGTCTACTCTGAGAAGCTTTCATCTTCTCACGGATAAACTTCACTTTCTCCGTCGTTTGTTGTACCATCTCCGGTCCAACTATCGCCCTCTCACCTGTTTCATGCCAACACAAATGTGTTCGACATCTCCGACCATATAAAGCCTCAAATGGTGCCATACCTATACTTGAATGAAAACTGTTATTGTAAGTGAATTCAATCAACGCCAAATAACTATCCAAAGCACCACCTTGCTCGAGCACACAAGCACGCAACAAATCCTCCAACGATTGAATTGTCCTCTCGGTTTAACCATCCGTTTGCGGATGATAAGCCGAACTCAATCTTAGCTTAGAACCCAAAGCCTTTTGTAAACTCTCCCAAAACCTCGATGTGAATCTAGGATCTCTATCCAATACAATACTCTTAGGAACTCCATGTAGTTTCACAACCACCAGAACATAAATCTCGGCTAACCTCTCCAAAGGATAACTAATATCAATTGGAATGAAGTGAGCAGATTTAGTAAGCCTATCAACAATTACCCAAATAGCATTATGACCTCTTTGCGTATTCGGCAATCCCGTAACAAAATCCATCGATATACTATCCCATTTCCACTCCGGAATGTCCAACGGTTGCATCAATCCACTAGGCTTTTGATGTTCTACCTTCGACTTTTGACAAGTTAAGCACGCATATACAAATTGAGCCACATCTCTCTTTAACCCGGACCACCAAAAGATTTTCTTCAAATCTTGATACATTTTATTCGCTCCCGGATGAATACTTAAGTTACTTCGGTGTCCTTCTTCCAATATCATCTTTTTCAACTCCGCATCATCGGGAATACAGATACGACCACGAAATCTCAAAACTCCAAAGTTATCAACCTTGAAATCCTCATTTTCATTCATTATCAAATCAACAAACTTCAAGTCCAACTTTTGCTTTTCACCTACCGTTGCAAGAAAATCATTCGTAACATGTAGCATACCAAGTTTCACACTTCTCGGCGTCATTTCACAAATTAAACTCAAGTCTCTAAAATTCTCCAAAAGTTCCCATTCTCTCGCCATCAATGCGGACATATGTAACGACTTCCGACTCAAAGTATCGGCCACCACGTTTGCCTTACCCGGATGGTAATTCAAACCAAAATCATAATCCTTCAAAAGCTCCAACCACCTTCTTTGTCTCATGTTCAATTCTTTTTGATCAAATAAATATTTCAAGCTCTTGTGATCACTAAAAACTTCAAATCTTGCACCATAAAGATAGTGTCTCCAAATTTTCAAAACAAACACCACGGCCGCCAACTCCAAGTCATGCGTAGGATAATTCTTTTCATGTACTCTCAATTGTCTTGAAGCATACGCCACAACTTTTCCATCTTGCATCAAAACACCACCTAAACCAACCAATGAAGCATCACAATACACAACAAATGGTTCTGTAGGATTTGGCAAAATCAAGATCGGAGCCGTTGTCAATCTTCTTTTTAACTCATTGAAACTCTCTTCACAATGGATATCCCAAATGAAAGTCTTTTCCTTACAAGTCAATTGCGTTAACGGAAGTGCCAACTTTGAAAATCCCTCAATAAACCTCCGATAATAACCCGGCAATCCTAAAAAGCTTCGAATCTCCGTAACCGATCTAGGAGCCTCCCATTGCGTCACCGCATCAATCTTGGATGGATCAACACTAATACCACTACCGGAAATAACATGTCCAAGGAAACTTACTTCCGATAACCAAAACTCACATTTTCATAACTTAGCATACAATCGTTTCTCTTTCAAAATTTGTAACACAGTCCTCAAATGCTCTTCATGCTCCTCTTGAGACTTAGAGTAAATTAAAATATCATCGATGAACACAACCACAAAACGATCCAACTGTTCATGAAAAATACGATTCATGTATTCCATAAACACACCCGGCGCGTTAGAAACCCCGAATGGCATCACGGAATATTCGTAATGGCCATACCGTGTCCTAAAGGCCGTCTTTTGAATATCCTCTTCTTTCACACGAATCTGGTGATATCCCGATCTCAAATCAATCTTGCTAAAAACACGCGCACCAACCAATTGGTCCATCAAATCATCGATCCTTGGAAGCGGATACTTGTTCTTAATTGTCACCTTGTTCAATTGTCGATAATCAATGCACAACCGCATACTTCCATCCTTTTTCTTTACCAAAAATACCGGAGCACCCCACGGAGAAACACTTGGTCTTACAAATCTCTTGTCCAACAAGTCATTCAATTGCCTCTTTAATTCTACCAACTCCGATGCCGACATACGATACGGTGCCATCGAAATCGGTCTCGTACCCGGAACTAGATCAATGGAAAACTCAACTTCTCTCTCCGGCGGTACATCCTTAATATCCTCAGGAAACACCTCAGGAAAATCACAAACAACAGGAAACACATCAAGTGACACTTGACCATCCACAGACAATGATGCAAACAACCCGAACAATTGAGCTTCGTCCGCTAAAAGTTTCTTCAATTCTTTAGTGGATAGGACACTCTCATCTTCATCATCTTCCAAAGAAGGAAACCTTACTAACTTGTGATAGCAATCTATATGAACTCGATTAAATCGCAACCAGTTCATACCCAAGATTACGTCTAAACCTTCCAACGACAAACACACTAAATCCATCTCGAAGTCTTTACCATAAATGGTCAAAGGACAACTCACACAAACCAAAGAAGTAGTTACTGACCCCATCGCTGGAGTATCAATAACCATCTTACCATCCATCACAGACAACACAAGATTCAAACGCTTCGCGCACTCAGACGAAACAAACGAATGAGTCGCTCCCGTATCAATAATAGCAACTAAAGGCGTACTATTAATAAAGCATGTACCTTTAATCAAACGGTCTGCACTAGTAGTTTGAGTCCCCGCTAATGCAAACACCTTTTCGCCCGCTTGAGCTTGTTTCGGCTTAGTACACTTAGTACTAATGTGACCAACTTCTCCACAATTATAGCACTTCACCATATTCCTTCTATAATCTGTAGCAGCATGCCCAAGGCCTCCACAGTTAGAGCATTTCAACACAGTCTTCCCATACTCAAAAGATTTATGACCTAATTCGCCACACTTATAACACTTAATGGGACCGAAACCTCCTCCTCCAGATCTCTTCTCAAAGTTTCCCCTATGCTTGCCCTTATCAACATGTGTCACATAAGGTTCACTTCTAACTTGTTGTTTTCCCCTCCTCTCATTCAAACTTTTGTAATGTGTAGAACGAGCCCTGCTATCTTCCTCGAAGATTCTACAACATTCCGTCAAATCCGAAAACCTGCTTATCCTTTGATATGCCACAGCCTGTTTAATCTCAGGACGCAAACCATTCTCATATTTAATACACTTTGAGAACTCAGCAGTGATTGCAGCATAGTGAGGATGGAATTAAACCAACTCCACGAACTTAGCAGTATAGTCCACCACGGACATACTACCTTGTTTCAATTCAAGGAACTCTATCTCCTTCTTCCCTTTCACACTTTCAGGGTAATACTTCCTTAAAAACTCAGTACGAAATAAATCCCAAGTTACCTCTTCATCATCCACCTCAAGAATTTGACGCATACCGACCCACCAATCGTCGGCTTCCTCCTTCAGCATGTGAGACCCAAGCCTCACTTTATTCTCTTCCTCACAGTCCATGACTCTGAAGATCCTTTCAATCTCTTTCAACCAAAGTTGAGCACCATCGGGATCAAATCTTCCTTTGAAAACCGGTGGTTGATTCTTTCTGAACTCGTCGTTAGCATTCACATTCGGCGCACCTTGCACCGCCCTAGCCATTGCTTCCAAAGCAGCAGCCATCGCATTGTCGTTTCTACCAGCCATATTCTAATCATTCCCCAAAAATAACAACATGGTTAAACAACAATTCAAACAAAATAACAACAAGACAGACACAACTGACTCAACTCTGGCTCTGATACCACTTAATGTAACACCCCTTTTCTATACCCCCAAATAATCAAATAATCATTTAGGTACATATTAAAATTTTCGTCAGAGTATAATTATAACATGGCATAAAAGAGGCATGTCACATCATACACAATTATACAACATACAACACCTGCTCAATACATTGATATGCAACAGTGGGGTAAATTTGCAACAGAGGAACTTTGTCCGTACACCCACATTTCAATATTTAGAATAAAAGCGGAAAATCTAAACATTGAACCACATTCAAACATATATACAGAGATATATACTTCACCAAGTATTATTCACCAACATAATTCATGTTTACATCAACATTTATCCACAAGATACATGTACAAATGTATCACAAAAGAATAATATACATCCTAGCTACCCGGTGCTACATATCAGAGCCAACCGACCAAAAGAATGAAGACACGCTCCACAAAAAGACCTCCAGCATACCTACTCTGCAATGCCTCATAGAGCATTATAAAACAGCAGAAGGGTGAGAAATATTATCATAATAACAATGCCTAGAATTATATATATATATATATATATCTTAGCATAAAATTACACATATCCCACATTCTCACCACAATTCACCCAAACTCACCCGTATACATCACAATGCATATATATATATCAACCAAGCATATTCATCATGCATAATTTCATGATTCCCAATCATTCCACATAAACATACACAACTATGTTTACTCAACAACACATCATTATAAAGATGATAAATGCAAATCATAGAGACCGACTCACGACTCTATGCAAATGCAATGCGGTACCGACTCAATCATCTCAAGTTCACTCAGGAACTTCTGCTGGAACCATCGCTCGTTACCAAAGTAACTCCCCGTCGGGCCTACGATGTTCACCCATTGCTCACACCCCACATGGGCACACAATGTTTATGGATCGCTCATACCCCACCTGGGCACACGACCCGATCGCTCACACCCCACGTGCGGGCACACGATCTGATTGCTCACACCTCACCTAGGCACACAATCCGATTGCTCACACCTCACATAGGCACACAATCGTTCGTAACCATCGCTCACACCTCACATAGGCACACAATGTTACCACGGATTCTCATTAGAATCGCTCAACACAAGAATGTATTTCATGATGCCTCACATGCAAAATGACACAAAACATTCTTGAAATGCATACATATTCACAATATATTCATGCATTCATCTCATACAATCACATACAATCTATATACATTCACATCAATGCACTATTGTATGATTCACGTTCAAATACACCATCAAAACGGTAAAAGTCGCTAAATAGCACTATTCCCGAATTTCTGACATAATAAAATCGGCCAACAGTTTCCACACCATCATAATCATAAATTACAGCTCAATAGCTTTCCAACGATATAAAGAACACCTAAATCGGAGTTACGGTTCGAAAATTATGAATTTTGTAAAAAAAAGAAATTATTTTTCAAAAACAGAACAACCGCCCGGCGAAGCATGCTCACCGCCCGGCGAAACGTGCTTCGCCTCTGCTTCGCCCGGCGAAGCACAGGCGACACCAAATCCCCAAAATAATTCAAAGAGGCAGAAGCTTGGCACCTCTGCGCCTCCCGAACCGCCTGGCGAAAAGGATGCATCGCCCGGCGCTCAGGACCTTTCGCCCGGCGCTCAGCACCAGAAGCAGAAAAATTCTGCTGCGTGAACACTGTTCCACACCTCCAATTTTTCCCATTTTCTTCCCCAAATCATTTCCAACAGCAAAACAATTACTAGCAGTGGTTCATACACACATATAGATCATACAACACAATTTATATCGATTTCTATCCGCGAAAACATCGATTTCTACCATTTTCTACACAAATGGGTTTAGTTCCAAAACTCATGAAAATCAACAAAATCAACAATACAATCATACATAATCATACACATTGAAGATAACAACATTTCACACCCTTACCCGGATTCCAACTTGCTATGTGATTGATCTTGATGAATTTTCCTAGTTTTCCTCTTTTCCTCTTCTTTTCTCTTCCTCCTCTTTCTTTCTCTTCTTCTTTTCTCTAATTCCCTTTTCTTACTATTTTTCCTTTCTATCTCTTTTCTTTCTATTTCTTTCTTTTCTATTTCTTTCTCTCATTTTCCAAACAATCAATTAATTCATTTTTCTCACCGATTCTAATTCCACTTAATTTCTAATTTATCATTAATTGAGAAAAGTCTAAAATACTCTCCATTCTAATTTCCCCAAAAACTCTCAAAACGGTAAAATAACATTTAACACACCAAATTCACAATTAAAATAATTTATCATCCAATTAAAATAAAAGACTCCACATAATTGGGAAATAATCAAAATCGGGGCGTTACATTTGGCTCTGAAAGCCTCTGGGTTAGTGATCATCCTCGCTAACCTTCTCAAATCCTCTAGTTTTGGAACCTTGAAGGTGTACGTATGAGTTCTCCTTCTACCGAAATCCATTAGTGCAATCCCTTTCTCTGATATTTGCAATTACAGTCTTAGTTTAATTTGAAAAACAGAGAGACTAGAAGAGAAGATTTTTTGAATGTTTTAATGTTTTTTAAATGAATGCATGAATGCAGCACATAAAAACATAGAAAAAACATGGGGTCAAAGGGTCGTTGTCATGAAGTCAAGGCTCTACCCATCCCCAAAGGTTTATACTAGGGTGATTTTTGTACCTGTACTCATTATCATCAGCTCCTTCCAGGAAAGCAAAACAACAAGCGGATCGCCAGCGAGTTGTAGAGCGATCTTAGAGTAAGTGCCATTTACCGAGAATAGATCACCAGCCTCAAATGAGGGTAGTATCGCGTAACAACTATTTCCAATAGTTTCCGCACTACGAAAGGGTTTGGCTCCTCAGCTTCTCAAACTTAACAACCGGCCCATTGTCTAGGTGAGAGAATGGGTTGCGTTGGTCAGCCTCCACTGAGGTTGATGGTCGACCCCGTCGCCATCACTTATCTTAAGTGTATACTCAATCTTTCCACATACGGCATCACCCGCATTCCCATTAGCAGAAAAATAAACATGTATAGCAATTAGGAAAAGCAGTATATATATTTGTCCTAAAACATCCTAGACCTTTTAAAGCTATGAATCCTAAGTTCCTGACAGAAATGGGTTCCCCGGCGGAAGCCCCAATCTGTGGTATTCACACAAGAGGTGAAAAGAAAGACCGTGCCTAGATCTAACTTTGAACGGCCCCACGGTGGGTGCCATTTTTCTGTAGCGAGCTATTTTGGACGCGGTTCTTAAGCGCTGGTCGCTCTCTGCGGTTGAGTTTACTACAGGTCGATTCATTTTTTATCCTATTAAAGCTGATGAAGGAAGGGAAATAGATGTCTCCAATTAACCCTGCTTGCATACTGAGTTTAAACAGTGGTCTGTTAGGTTACGGATGCGATCAATGTGGTGGGGCCTTTCTTGTGTTATTTTGACATAATGGTTTCTGGCGGGGAACAAGGATTAGGATGTTAGGAATGATGCTTTTTGATGAGAGTATGGGATTTTGGGTTTTTGTTTAGTGTGCTCGCTAAGTTTTTTCTTTCAATCTTATGCCTACGTATTCCCGCTTACCGAAACAGGGAAATCAGAGCGTTCGTAGTTCCTCCTATTCTATGGGAGGAAATGGGTGTTTTGGTGTCTTGTTCAAAGCCCAAGACATGAAGCGAAAGGTGATTTGTATCTTGTTCAAAGCCCAAGATATGAAGCTGAAAAGTCTATTTGTATCTTGTTCAAAGCCCAAGATATGAAGCTAAAAGGTCTCAACTTTAGAGAGAATTTGTCATCTCTAAAGAAGGGTTTGTCTGTCACAACTGTTGGGTGACTGGTTATAAAGGAGAATTACTTTAACCGGGATTTGTGAATCCGGCAATGCCATAATTTCCTTTATAGGGATTTTAACCTGAAGGAGAAGACTTTAACTCAGTGTAGAGCAATGATATCTTTCCTTAGGAATTTCTCATGCTAAAAGAGGGACAGTGGCATGGATATAGATGATCCAGAGGCTTGCTGCTTACAGCGATTAGATGAAAGGTAAGGAGTTGTTGATGTTTGTATACCGTGAACGAGGCACAGCTTTGCTGCTAAAAGGTTAATTGGATTAACCAGTGGTTTTCTTATATAAAGCCTAAGAGGAGGCTAATATGTGTCTCGTATAAAGCCCGAGAGAGAGGCTAAAAGGTTTTTGACTCAATGAGGGAATCTTTTGGTATCTCGTATAAAGCCCGAGATGGAGGCTAAAATTCGTTTGGCTCAGTAAGAACCTTTTTGTATCTCGTATAAAGCCCGAGATAGAGGCGAAAGGGTGATTGACTCAACGAGGGAGTCTCTTATGTGTCTCGTACAAAGCCCGAGAGAGAGGCTAAACGTTGTTTGACTCCGCTGGGGAGGATCATTGTACAAAGCCCAAGAGGAGGCTGTGGTTACTGTTTCAGTTAAGTGACAGGTCCAGTATACTGATTTTAAAAGAGAAAATCAGTTCTTATATGAGCAATGTTGTACTCAAGGATTTGATCCAAGGATCCAGGTTATTCCTGTTCTTTAAGGAAGCGGGAAATCCAAAGGGTATTGAGACTGTCCGAGTCTGCGGGTTTCCTTCCTATTTAACGAAGGGGTCACTTGAGAATGTCTTGGAGACTCAAGGGTCTTAGACTGTCCAAGTCTAGAGTGTCATCTTTTGTACTATGCTTTGAGAAGCAGTAGTAGACTCTATGAAAGGACTTTTCTATGAAGATGACTAAGTTCTGTTCCTATACCTCTAGGAGGTCGTCGGGACAATTTGTACGAAGCCCAAGAGGAGGCTGGAAGCTTTTAAGAAGCCGATCGGTCCTTGTACTAAGCCCAAGAGGAGGCTATCATTCCCGGAGGAAGAGATCATTATACGAAGCCTAAGAGGAGGCTGTGAATACTTCTAAGAAGCCGTAGGGTCCTTGTACTAAGCCCAAGAGGAGGCGGGGTTGCTTTTAGGAAGCCTGTGGGTCCTTGTACGATGCCCAAGAGGAGGCCGATGCTTTTTAGGAAGCCGATGAGTCCCCAAACCCCGAGAAATTCAAGGCAAGCTGTTCACGAGGAATAGATCAAGTCAGGAAAGTTCGAGAATTTGGAAGAAACTCAAAGATGCCATTCACGGAGAATACATTCATCTCTGGGAATAGAGTTTCTTGATAATTCCTAATGAGGACAGCCGAAGAGAAGACTGTATCTGGTGATCCTATTGGGGATCTAGTTGTCTATTTCTACGAATAAACGAAATGGCGTCACCTAGTTCTAGACGTAGTTTCCGGGGAAACTCGAAATATCTATACTATTATTACACAGTTGATATGAGTTTATGAAAAAAGACTTACAGTGAAACAGCCCCACAATACAGTTATATGTATATGAAAGCGGTAAATGAAAGCAATAACCACTTACTCAGTTGTAGATCTTCCATGCTGTTTGGTTAGTTGTTCAACAAAGAAAGATTGAAAACAACAGTATATTCAAAATCAAAGGAGAAAGTGCTTTGAAAAAGAAAGATTTGGGGCTTACAGCTCAAGGAGAGGCCCAGGGTTTTATCAGTGAGCGCACTGTTTGAATTTGTACAGAGGGACTTATACAAGTGACTGAGGCCCAAAATGTTTTCTGTACAAGGGGATGGGTCTTACACTCTCTCAAGAGGCCCAAAAAGTTTTAAGAAAGGAAATGGATCTTACTACTCGAGGGTAGGCCCAATTGACTTTTCCGTTTGAAATGGCGATCGCGCCGAGGTTTTCTTTTAACGCGGAGGGGCTTATACAATAAGTGAGGCCCAAAATGTTTGGTTAAAAGGGGGGTTGGGTCTTACACTCTATTAGAGGCCCAAAAGTTTTGAATGGGTCTTATAGCTCGAGGAGAGGCCCAAAAGGTTATTTTTCAAAAGGCGACAATCGCGCCGTTTGTTTTTTACGGTATCGGGACTTATACAATGCACTGAGGCCCAAAAGCGATTTGGTCAAAAAAGGATTGGGTCTTACACTCTATTAGAGGCCCAAAATGTTTTGAAAATTATTTATGAGGGTTGAATTAATCCAAAAACCCTAATTTGTTTTCAAAAATGTATTTAATTGAATAAAAATTCAATTAAAATGATCAAAATTGTTTAACATGTGAAAAACAAATTGTGATCTTGGATTAATGCTTCAAAAATTAAGTATTGACCTATAAAATAATTAGAAAGCATTAAAAGTTGCAAAATCAATGTGGAAAAAATATTTAAAATGTCAAAAACAATTAAAATATTAATTCTTTGTAAAAATATCAATTATATGAAATAAATAATAATTTTAGGATTTTTTGGGAAAATAAAATATTTTAACATTTTTGTGAATTATTAAAAAAAGAATCAACTCAAAATCATTAAAACTCAGAGAGAAATTAATTTTTGAATCAATTAAAAAAAAATCACAAAATTCAAATATTTGAAAATTCAAAAAAGGCGCCAAGAACAGCTGAAGAACACGTGCGTGTTCTGGGTTTGGCTGATTTTCATTTTCTATCCAATCTCCCTGAATACTTGATTATAACATGCAATCCACATATCACTATGCTCGTCTCAACCTCACGATCATGTCTATATCCATTAATTTCATTTAAATTAAACATATAGCAAGAAATCATGAAAAATCCTCAAGAACCCTAATTTCTGCATGAAGGCTAGGATTTTTTATACACGATTCAAATAATGCAATTAATTGAGGGAAAACATTCCATGCATGATTATGAACATATGGCCAAATTATTGTGCGAGGAAATATGCATAGATTGAGAGATGACCAAGTGTATGCTTACCTCTAGGCCGTGACAGCAAGTGCAATGTGATTTTTGATTTGGAGGTGTTACAGATGAGTGGTGATGATCTGAACAGCTTCCTTACACCCTATGGAGTGTGTTTGAATGCCTGGACTTGATTGAAAATGGCTGGAACGATTTGTGGTACCTCAGCTGCAACTTGATTGAAAGTTTGAGCAACCAGCTGGTGATTTTGTGAAATCTGTGTTCCAGATGTTATGTGAGTGTTTGGATCACTTCTATATGATGTATGTGAGGTGTGTGAGTGATTGGTTTGATTGGAAAAGCTCTCAAACTCAAAACCCGATAGCTACCTTGCTAAGAAAGGTATTTTTGCCAAGAGAAAGAGATTTTGAGGAAAGCATCTGTTAGATGGCTTTGGTGTACTCAAACTGATCACAATTGAGCTCTATTTATAGTAGAACAAGTTTGTTTTGCAAGGAATAGTGAATGGCAACTGGTAAGTAGGTTTGGCCAATGTTGGCAAATGAAAATCCAAGTCTCCTCTAGCCATTGACTAGAGGTTAGGGCACAGAGCTTTGGTTCCCTTGGTCTTGGATAAGTCTTGACTGATTTCGGATGAGAATGGCTCAGTCCATGCCACCTTGATGCTTCCATTGAATGCTTCAATCCAAATTTGGAGTCTTGTCCCTATTTTGGCCATTCTAGGTTCAACATGCTATTTCTTGTTCCATGGACTTTGGAGGCTTGGCTCAGTGATTGTCCCCTTTAGATTCAATCCTCTGAGGTGTCCAAGTGGATAGGAGCATTTGAATTTGGCTGATTTTGGCAAATCGAGCAAAATTGCAAATTCTTCCTTGCCTTTGACAGATTTCAGCAAGGCAACTTGCCAATGTCATATCTCATGGTGTAAGTTGAATTCGGTAATGTTCTTGACCAATTTGGAAAGCCCTTACATGATACAACAACTGTTTGAACATGTTTGGTTTTGATCTCTTTTGAATCCAAGTGAAAAATCCCCCTACATTTGGCAAAAAGTGAAGGCAGATTCTGACTTAGTGAAAATTTCACTAAGTGTTGGAAAAAGTGACATTTTCACTTTTCAGCCATTTTGATCACTCCATAACTCCAAATCCTTAATGAATTGGACTTAGGTCTAGTTGAAGTTTTTGTAGAGGGTAATGAGGGCTACAAATCCATCTTTGGATGAGAAAAAATGGCTTTGTGGTTTAGGAGTTATGATCCTTCAAAGTTGGTGCCCTTGTCACTTTATTTTTTAACTTAGAAAATTTTCTAAGTTTTTATGGTTACCCCTTTTACAAGTTATCCAACTTTTCTTGATTTTTCTTGATGAATGATGATTCAAATCATACATTAACATCATTTTAGGGTTAAAAAACCATTTTGGTGAAAAATCTCAAAAAGTCAAAGTTGACTTTTGTGCACAGTTGACTTTTTATCAGATGAATTCCAAACTGTGCAATTCTTCAGGAAATCATGTCCTTGACCTAAATCAAACTTGATGGACATGTTCCATGGGTGTCATAGGACATATTGAATCATGTCTTAGGGCTTGGGAGCATGTCCTGGTCAAAAGTCAAAGTTACAGTTGACTTTTCCCTTAAAACCCTAATTGTTGTGCAGATGAAATTGAGACTTGTTGCTCAAGCTTCTTGGATTAATCCATTGTTCCAAATGGATCAATATAGTTCATTAGAGACCCTCAAACCCTCTCTTGAGGTCTTGGTTCATGATTTGTCCCAAAAGTCAACTTAGAGGTGAATTAGGTCAAGAAACCCTAATTCCTGATTTTTTATGAATGCATCCCCTGAGGCAAAATTGACTTGATGATTGGGTCCATGAGGTTCCATGGAGTATATTAGGTTATGTTTTGGATCATTGGCTCATGCCCAGATGAAATTTTTCATCTGGAGGCCCTGGTCGACCAAAACCCTAATTTGGTGACACTGGCGATCTTGAAGCTTGATCCACCTAGAAGGGAGCATCCTTGTGCTTAATCCTTGAAGTGGGAGTCCTTTTGATCCATTGTGGATACTTGAGAGGCTAGACAAGTTAAAGATCATGTCATTCCTTGATTGATCCTTTGTCTAAGGCTCTGAGAGGGCTTGAAACCCTAATTTTGACTGTAGTGGATGCTCACCCATCTTTGGGGAGACTGATGAGGTATGGTGGTTCCTCCATATTGTGATGATGATTTTCACAATGATGGGACATCTTAGTGGTCAAAATTTGGGGTATGACAGGATCCTTATTGGATGTCTGCATCTGAGTTGGGAGAAATGAAAAACAATTGGAAGAGTTGCTTGGGATGAAGTTGTCGACTAAGTGTTTCTCTGTGGGGTGCTCCTGTGTTGTCGGTGAAGAAGAAAGATGGTACTATGAGATTGTATGTGGATTATAGATAGTTGAGTAAAGTGACGATTAAGAATAAGTATCCACTTCTGAGGATTGATGATTTGATGGATCAATTGGTGGACGCTTGTGTTTTAGCAAGATTGATTTGAGGTCTGGTTATCATCAGATTCGTGTTAAGCCTGATGATATTCCGAAGACAGCTTTCAGGATGAGGTGTGGTGACTATGAGTATACTGTGATGTCGTTTGGTGTATCTAATGCACCTGGTGTTCATGAAGTATATGAATCAGATTTTTCATGAGTATTTGGATAAGTTTGTGGTGGTTTTTATTGACGATATTCTGATGTACTCTAAGCCTGAAGAAGAGCATATTGAGCATTTAAGGACTGTGTTGCAGGTGTTGAAAGAGAAGAAGTTGTATGTGGAAGTGTCGAAGTGTGAGTCCTGGTTGAAGGAAGTGAATTTTCTTGGCCATGTGATTTCGAGTGGTGGAATTGCTGTAGATCCTTCTAAGATTGATGTGGTGTTGCAGTGGGAGACTCCGAAGTCTGCTACTGAGATATAAAGTTTTCTGAGATTGGCGGGTTATTACCGCAAGTTTATCGAGGGCTTTTCTAAGTTGGCATTACCTTTGACTCAGTTGACTCGAAAGGGTCAAGCTTTTGTGTGGGATATAGCTTGTGAGGAGAGTTTTGTAGAATTAAAGAAGAGATTAACGACCGCTCTAGTGTTGATTTTGCCTAATCCGAGTGAATCTTTTGTGGTGTATTGTGATGCGTCGAAGATGGGTCTTGGTAGAGTGCTAATGCAGAATGGTCAAGTTGTTGCCTATGCTTCGAGACAATTGCGAGTTCATGAGAGGAATTATCCTACACATGACTTGGAATTGGCCGCTGTGGTGTTTGTGTTGAAGATTTGGAGACATTATATGTTTGGCTCTAAGTTTGAAGTGTTAAGTGATCATAAAAGTCTGAAGTACTTATTTGATTAGAAAGAACTGAATATGAGGCAGAGAAGGTGGTTAGAGCTGTTGAAGGATTTCTATTTTGATTTGAGTTATCATCCGGGCAAAGCAAATGTAGTGGTTGATGCATTGAGCAGGAAGTCATTGCATATGTCGATGCTTAAGGTGAAAGAATTGGAATTAATTGAGCAATTCAGAGATTTGAGTTTGGTATGTGAAGAGACTCCTGACAGTGTGAAGTTGGGAATGTTGAAGTTGACTAGTGGTATTCTGGAAGAGATCAGAGTGGGACAATAATCTGACTTGAAGTTAAGGGACCAGTTGACTTTGATCAACCAAGGTAACGAAGGAGAATTTTGAATTGGCGAGACTGGTGTGATGATGTTCAGAGACAGGGTGTGTGTTCCAGATGTCCCAGATATTAAGAAGAGCATTCTTGAGAAAGGACATCGAAGTAGGTTGAGTATTCATCCCGGTGCTACGAAGATGTACCAGGATTTGAAGAAGCTGTTTTGGTGGTCAGGTATGAAGAAGGATATTGCGGAGTTTGTTTATACGTGTTTGACTTGTCAGAAGTTGAAGATTGAGCATCAGAAGCCTTTAGGTATGATGCGGCCGTTGAACACTCCAGAATGGAAGTGGGATAACATTTCCATGGATTTTATGTCGGGATTGCCGAGGACTGCTAAGGGAAATAATTCCATTTGGGTGATTGTGGATAGGTTAACTAAATCGGCTCATTTCTTGCCGATGAATATTAATCATTCTATGCAGAAGTTAGCCGAGATGTACATTGAGGAGGTTGTGAAGTTTTATGGGATACCTTCGAGCATTGTGTCGGATTAAATCCAAGATTTACATCTAGGTTCTGGAAGAGTTTGCAAGATACTTTGGGTACTAAGCTAAGGATGAGTTCTGCCTATCATCCGCAGACGGACAGACAGATAGAAAAGACTATCCAATCCTTAGAGGATTTGCTGAGAGCTTGTGTGTTGGATCACGGAGGATCTTGGGATAGCCATTTACCATTGATTAAGTTCACGTGCAATAATAGTTTTCATGCTAGTATTGTGATGACGTTGTATGAAGCTTTGTATAGGAGAAGGTGTAGGACTCCTTTGTGTTGGTATGAGCCGGGAGAGAGTGTTGTACTCGGACCTGAGATTGTGCAAAAGACGACCGAGAAGATTAAGATGATCCAAGAAAGGATGAGAGCGTCGCAGAGTCGCCAGAAGAGCTATCATGATAAGAGAAGGAAGACACTTGAATTCCAAGAGGGAGATCACGTATTTTTTAGGGTGACGTCAGTGACTGGTGTGGGTCGAGCTTTGAAGTCTAGGAAGCTCACTCCACGTTTTATTGGTCCATATCAAATCTCGCAGAGGATAGGAGAGGTAGCCTATCGAGTTGTTTTACCGCCGTCACTTGCAAATTTGCGTGATGTGTTCCATGTGTCTCAGTTGAGGAAGTACATTCCGGATCCGTCGCATGTGATTCAGATGGATGATGTACAAGTGAGGGAGAACCTAACAGTGGGACATTTACCTGTGCGGATTGACGGTCGAGAGATAAAGCAACTGTGGGGTAAAGACATAACTTTGGTGAAGGTGTTATGGGGCAGACCAGCTGGCGAAAGTTGGACTTGGGAACGTGAAGATCAGATGAGGGAGTCGTATCCGACTCTATTTCTTTGAGGTAGTTTTTTAGGGCGAAAATTCTTTAAGTGGGGGAGATTTGTAACACCCCAAATTTGTAAGAATATTTATTTAATTTAGTTAAATATAATATTTGCAATTTTTGGCGAATTCTGGTGTTTTGGGCATTGTGTGGAATTTTGTGGAGTTTTGGTTATTTAATTAAATAATAGTATATAATATGGAATATATTAGTATTATTATTAATTTAAATAATATTAGAGGAATTAAGGGTAAGGTGGACTTTTGAGGAGGATTAGTGAGGGTATTAAGGGGAAATCCCATTTTAAAAGCCCAAGGGTTTAACAAAAAGGAATTAGAAAGGAATAGGATTTTTTTGGTTGGAACTTGAAAATAAGGAGAAAGTGCAGAGCTCTGAGGAAAAGGAAAATGGCGAGGATTCGTGAAGGCTTCCAAAGAATCAGTAGAGAAAACTCCGGAACGACAATCTAAGGTATGGGGAGATTTTGAGTTAGGATAGTGGAATTAACCGACCTAATAGTCGTAGGTTTTATGCCTTTGATTGCCTTGATGCTTTAGGACTGTTTTGGGAGTGTTTTGGGGTGAATTGAGGTTGGGATCGTAAGGGTTTTTGGGGCTGGGATGCTACTGGTACGTAGCAGCGATTTCCTGAAATCGCAGGTTCGCAAAGCGAATGTTTCCTTCGCAAGGCGAACACTCGCGCCAGGTTCGCAAAACGAACAGCACAGTGAATGCGCGATGATTTTGTTGGTGAATACTGGGATGAATTCTGAAGTGTGATTTCCAGCTCGCAAAGCGAATGTCTCAGCGAGTGGATTCGCAAAGCGAATGAGGGTGGCGAGCGAGATATAGAATGGGAACTCTCTGGTTTTTGTGTGGGATTTTGGGGTTCGCTGGATGCTCGCAATGCGAACAACCTAGCGAATAGGTTCGCACGGCAAACTCTGCAGCGAACAACTGTTGTTCGTGAAAATTGTTTCATGATGCTGTGTTATCTTGATGTTTTGATGCTGTGATTTTTCTGATGATTTACCATGATGTAATTGATGATCATGTGATGATGATTTCGTGATGTTTTGATGAAATATTTGATGATATGAATTACCGTGATGTATATTGATGATTATGAGCTGTTTATATATGATGTTTGATGGTTAGGTGATGATATGAATTACCATGAGTGTATTGATGATTATGAGTTGTTTATACCTGGTGTTTGATGATTAAATACTGATGTGAATTACCATGAGCTATATTGATGATTATAAGATGATGATGCATGATGTTTTGATGAATAAATGACGATATGACGAATATGACATTTTGATGAATGATGATGCACGCAATGACTTTATTGATGATGATGATTATGAAGTTGTGTATCATGCATTCATAGCATTTCAGTTATGATGTTAGACTTCGGTCTATTGTGGCTTCCATCCCATTGTGAGGATGTGAGGTGGTTTTTGACGTGCTCCGGTTCTTGTGTGGAACCGATCCTAATGACGAGGATCTTTGGAGGGTGATGGCCTAAGTGTCCATCAACTGTGACGATTGGTACCACATGCATGAGTCTAGTTGTGCATTGCATTTATGTGGCATTTGTTGATATTTATGATGTTGTGTTTTGATATTTGCCTTGTGATGACTCTGATGATGTTGTATATGATGATGACGCCATTTTATGCATATCTTGTTTTTATATTGATTATAATAAATTGTGATTACTCACCCTGCCTGTTTGAATGTTGCCTCCACGTGGGTAACGTGCAGGTGATCAGGATTAGTCGTGGATGCTTCGAGGAACTTTTGAAGTATTATTTGCTTTTGGTCGATCTATAGGGTCTTGCTCTGATAGTGTAACATCGGGTTGGGTTGTTGAGTCGAACCATGTTGAGTTTTATTTGGCTGTTATTTTGTTGTTATTTTGATGATTATGGTTTTGTTTCAAAAACCCTTTGGTGGGATTTTGTGGTTATGGTGGATCTGCTTCCCTTTGAGGCATTTTTGAGTTATTTTGAGGAAAACCCGTTGTTTATGAAGCAACTTTTGTTGATTTGATTTTATTGAGAAATTTGCACCCTTTGAGGTGATGCTGATTTATTTAATGATTTTGTGTTTAATCCGCTGCGATATTTGTCGGGTAGAAAAGGGTGTTACATTAGTGGTATCAGAGCAGGTCGGTCCGTCCAGCCAGGTTGTCTAATGTTGTCTAGTCCCTAGTGTGCGACATGTGTGTGAAAACACTGTCGATGCTTGTTTTGTTTTCCATTTGCAGGTTGGGAATGAAACAAGTGGGGGAGAAGATGGTGATTCTCCAATATGCTTCAAGTGTGGGGCGATGGCTAAGAGTGGTGTTGGATGCTACAATAGTTTGACGGGATCGTGTTGGATGGGATAGATGTGTCATGCGAGCTTAAGTGGTGTGCGCAGCAAATTGTTTGGAGTTAAGCCAAGTGCTTACAAATGGTTTTGATGAGTCTATGCAGGATGGTGTTGAGATGTTTATGTTGAGGGTAAATTTGAGTACTAGTGAAGGTGAAGAAATGGGTGTTTTGCCTGGTGTTTGTGAAATTTCAGAAGTGTTTCCTGATGACGTAAGTGATTGGCCTCCAGAGCGTGAGGTAGAGGTTGTGGCGAATTTGATACCAGGTATGAGTCAGGTGTCAATGGCTTCTTATCGGATGCCTGCATCTGAGTTGGGAGAAATGAAGAAACAATTGGAAGATTTGCTTGGGATGAAGTTGTCGACTAAGTGCTTCTCTGTGGGGTGCTCTTGTGTTGTCGGTGAAGAAGAAAGATGGTACTATGAGATTGTGTGTGGATTATAGATAGTTGAATAAAGTGACGATCAAGAATAAGTATCTATTTCTGAGGATTGATGATTTGATGGATCAATTGGTGGACGCTTGTGTTTTAGCAAGATTGATTTGAGGTCTGGTTATCATCAGATTCGTTTTAAGCCTGATGATATTCCGAAGACAGCTTTCAGGACGAGGTGTGGTGACTATGAGTATACTACGATGTCGTTTGGTGTATCTAATGCACCTGGTGTTCATGAAGTATATGAATCAGATTTTTCATGAGTATTTGGATAAGTTTGTGGTGGTTTTTATTGATGATATTCTGATATACTCTAAGCCTGAAGAAGAGCATGTTGAGTATTTTAGGACTGTGTTGCAGGTGTTAAAAGAGATGAAGTTGTATGTGGAACTGTCGAAGTGTGAGTCCTGGTTGAAGGAAGTGAGTTTTCTTGGCTATGTGATTTCGAGTGGTGGAATTACTGTAGATTCTTTTAAGATTGATGTGGTGTAGTAGTGGGAGACTCCGAAGTCTGCTACTGAGATACGAAGTTTTCTGAGATTGGCGGGCTATTACCGCAAGTTTATCGAGGGTTTTTCTAAGTTGGCATTACCTTTGACTCAGTTGACTCGAAAGGGTCAAGCTTTTGTGTGGGATGTAGCTTGTGAGGAGAGTTTCGTAGAATTAAAGAAGAGATTAACGACCGCTCCAGTGTTGATTTTTCCTAATCCGAGTGAATCTTTTGTGGTGTATTGTGATGCGTCGAAGATGGGTCTTGGTGGAGTGCTGATGCAGAATGGTCAAGTTGTTGCCTATGCTTCGAGACAATTGCGAGTTCATGAGAGGAATTATCCTACACATGACTTGGAATTGGCCGCTGTGGTGTTTGTGTTGAAGATTTGGAGACATTATATGTTTGGCTCTAAGTTTGAAGTGTTAAGTGGTCATAAAAGTCTGAAGTACTTATTTGATCAGAAAGAACTGAATATGAGGCAGAGAATGTGGTTAGAGCTGTTGAAGGATTTTGATTTTGATTTGAGTTATCATCCGGGCAAAGCAAATGTAGTGGTTGATGCATTGAGCAGGAAGTCATTGCATATGTCGATGCTTATGGTGAAAGAATTGGAATTAATTGAGCAATTCAGAGATTTGAGTTTGGTATGTGAAGAGACTCCTGACAGTGTGAAGTTGGGAATGTTGAAGTTGACTAGTGGTATTCTGGAAGAGATCAGAGTGGGACAACAATCTGACTTGAAGTTAGGGGACCAGTTGACTTTGATCAACCAAGGTAACGGAGGAGAATTCCGAATTGGCGAGACTGGTGTGATGATGTTCAGAGACAGGGTGTATGTTCCAGATGTCCCAGATATTAAGAAGAGCATTCTTGAGGAAGGACATTGAAGTAGGTTGAGTATTCATCCCGGTGCTACGAAGATGTACCAGGATTTGAAGAAGCTATTTTGGTGTTCAAGTATGAAGAAGGATATTACGGAGTTTGTTTATACGTGTTTGACTTGTCAGAAGTCGAAGATTGAGCATCAGAAGCCTTTAGGTATGATGCGGCCGTTGAACACTCCAGAATGGAAGTGGGATAGCATTTCCATGGATTTTATGTCGGGATTGCCGAGGACTGCTATGGGAAATGATTTCATTAGGGTGATTGTGGATAGATTAACTAAATCGGCTCATTTCTTGCCGATGAAGATTAATCATTCTATGCAGAAGTTAGCCGAGATATACATTGAGGGGATTGTGAAGTTACATGGGATACCTTCGAGCATTGTGTCGGATTAAATCCAAGATTTACATCTAGGTTCTGGAAGAGTTTGCAAGATGCTTTGGGTACTAAGCTGAGGATGAGTTATGCCTATCATCCGCAGACGGACGGACAGACAGAACGGACTATCCAATCCTTAGAGGATTTGCTGAGAGCTTGTGTGTTGGATCACGGAGGATCTTGGGATAGCCATTTACCGTTGATTGAGTTCACGTACAATAATAGTTTTCATGCTAGTATTGGGATGATGTTGTATGAAGCTTTGTATGGGAGAAGGTGTAGGACTCCTTTGTGTTGGTATGAGTCAGGTGAGAGTGTTGTACTCGGACCTGAGATTGTGCAAAAGACGACCGAGAATATTAAGATGATCCAAGAAAGGATGAGAGCGTCGCAGAGTCGCCAGAAGAGCTATCATGATAAGAGAAGGAAGACACTTGAATTCCAAGAGGGAGATCACGTGTTTTTGAGGGCGACGTCAGTGATTGGTGTGGGTCGAGCATTGAAGTCTTGGAAACTCACTCCACGTTTTATTGGTCCATATCAAATCTCGCAGAGGATATGAGAGGTAGCCTATCGAGTTACTTTACCGCCGTCACTTGCGAATTTGCGTGATGTGTTCCATGTGTCTCAGTTGAGGAAGTACATTCCGGATCTGTCGCATGTGATTCAGATGGATGATGTACAAGTGAGGGAGAACCTAACAGTGGGACCTTTACCTGTGCGGATTGACGGTCGAGAGATGAAGCAACTGCGGGGTAAAGACATAACTTTGGTGAAGGTGTTATGGGGCGGACCAGCTGGCGAAAGTTGGACTTGGGAACGTGAAGATCAGATGAGGGAGTCGTATCCGACTCTATTTCTTTGAGGTAGTTTTCGAGGGCAAAAATTCTTTAAGTGGGGGAGAGTTGTAACACCCCAAATTTGTAAGAATATTTATTTAATTTATTTAAATATAATATTTGCAATTTTTGGCGAATTCTGGTGTTTTGGGCATTGTGTGGAATTTTGTGGAGTTTTGATTATTTAATTATATAATAGTATATAATATGGAATATATTAGTATTATTATTAATTTAAATAATATTAGAGGAATTAAGGGTAAGATGGACTTTTGAGGAGGATTAGTGAGGGTATTAAGGGGAAAGCCCATTTTAGAAGCCCAAGGGTTTAACAAAAAGGAATTGGAAAGGAATAGGATTTTTTTTTTGGAACGTGAAAATAAGGAGAAAGTGCAGAGCTCTGAGGAAAAGGAAAATGGCGAGGATTCGTGAAGGCTTCCAAAGAATCAGTAGAGAAAACTCTGGAACGACAATCTAAGGTATGGGGAGTATTGCATTTCATTGCTTTCAATATAGGAAGTGGTGTGTTTAAAGTGAATTTTGGGGTTTTTGGGGATTTTGAAGGGTTTATGAGTTATTGATGATTTAGAGGTATTTCTGAGGATTGATGATGGATTATTAAGGGTTGAATTAATACGGGTAAAAATAAGCCTTCGAGGCAAAACCTTCTTAGATGATATGTGGGATCTTGTATGAGAAAGGAATTATGGGGTTTATGGGAACCTTGAGAGTTTGTGAAGGTTTAGGTGATTTTGAGTTAAGATAGTGGAATTAACCGACCTAATAGTCGTAGGTTTTATGCCTTTGATTGCCTTGATGCTTTAGGACTGTTTTGGGAGTGTTTTAGGGTGAATTGAGGTTGGGATCGTAAGGGTTTTTGGGGCTGGGGTGCTACTGGTACGTAGCAGCGATTTCCTAAAATTGCAGGTTCGCAAAGCGAACGTTTCCTTCGCAAGGCGAACACTAGCCCCAGGTTCGCAAAGCGAGCAGCGCAGCGAATGCGCGATGATTTTGTTGGTGAATACTGGGATGAATTCTGAAGTGTGATTTCTAGCTCGCAAAGCGAATGTCCCAGCAAGTGGATTCACAAAGCAAATGAGGGTGGCAAGCGAGATATAGAATGGGAACTCTCTGGTTTTTGTGTGGGATTTTAGGGTTCGCTGGATGCTCGCAAAGCGAACAACCTAGCGAAGAGGTTCGCACGACGAACTCTGCAGCGAACAACTGTTGTTCGCGAAAATTGTTTCATGATGCTGTGTTATCTTGATGTTTTGATGCTGTGATTTTTCTAATGATTTACCATGATGTAATTGATGATCATGTGATGATGATTTCGTGATGTTTTGATGAAATATTTGATGATATGAATTACCGTCATGTATATTGATGATTATGAGCTGTTTATATATGATGTTTGATGGTTAGGTGATGATATGAATTACCATGAGTGTATTGATGATTATGAGCTATTTATACCTGGTGTTTGATGATTAAATACTGATGTGAATTACCATAAGCTATATTGATGATTATAAGATGATGATGCATGATGTTTTGATGAATAAATGACGATATGACGAATATGAGATTTTGATGAATGATGATGCACGTAATGACTTAATTGATGATGATGATTATGACGTTGTGCATCATGCATTCATAGCATTTCAGTGATGATGTTAGATTTCGATCTATTATGGCTTCCATCCCATTGTGAGGATGTGAGGTAGTTTTTTATGTGCTCCGGTTCTTGTGTGGAACCGATCCTAATGACGAGGATCTTTTGAGGGTGATGGCCTAAGTGTCCATCGATTGTGACGATTGGTACCACATGTATGAGTCTGGTTGTGCATTGCATTTATGTGGCATTTGTTGATATTTATGATGTTGTGTTTTGATGTTTGCCTTGTGATGACTCTGATGATGTTTTAAATGTCTCTGATTTCAGTTTGTTCTTCAAATTCTTGTTCTTTTTCTTTAAATCCTCATACATAACCTTCAGATAGCCCACAGCTTTCAACTCTGACTTCATAATGCTCTCATCGTCATTTCCATCTCTTTCTCCCACGTCTTCATCCCATATGAATAAATTACATGTTTCATCGCTCCTCCAAAATGGACATCTCCAAAAAATTCTTCCTTTATTTTTTCCCTTCTTGCATTGATACGAAACCATACGACCATCACAACCACAAAAATTTCCAGATCGAGATTTTACACTGGAAGAAGACGTAGAAACACCTTTGGATGATTTTGTCTTCAAATGTGACATTGCAACACCTTAAAGTAGAACACTTTCTTGTTGTTGTTTTCTTCTTCTCGACAATGGTGACAGCGTTGGTGTTAGGGTTGTTTCGTCTTGTTTCTTTTTTCAATGGATAAATTGATATATACTTAGTGTTTAAAATACATAACAGTTTGTAACAACGGTTTTAAGAAAAAGCCGTCGTGATATCATTATTATTTTTTAGTTAAATATTAATAAAACTTAAAAAGGGAGCATTTACGTCAAAGGGATAAACTATTTGAGGGCGATGAGGTTCGAACCCATGATAGCTAGATTGTATCACCACGGTTTTCATAACAACCGTTATTATACCCTTGAGATTTCTAATTAAAATAATGCGCGCGCATCCAGTACGCACTATAAGAACGGTGTATAGGATGCCGTTGAAAACCTCGCGTTGTTGTTTGGGCGTTTTGTAGTAGTGTAAAACATTCAATTGAGGAGTTTTAGGAGAAGTCTTTTCATGTGCAATACCATGATGCTTGCAATAGGAATCAAATGGTTCACACTACTCTCCACATTTATCTGAACGAACACATTTCAGCTTCTTGTCTGTCTGCCTCTCAACCAAAGCATGGAATTCTTTGAACTTTTCCAAAACTTGGTCTTTTGTCTTCTAGGCATAAACCCATAGTTTCCTGGAGCAATCATCAATAAAGGTAACAAAATAAAGTGCACCACTAAAGGATTTTACCTTTAATGGACCACAAACATCAGAATGTACCAATTGAAGCAACTTTGACTTTCTTGAAGGAGGATGTCTCTTGAAAGATACTCTAGTCTGTTTACCAGCCATGCAATGAGAACACTTCTCCAAATCTACATTCTTTAATCCAGGAAGAACATCCTTTTTGGCCAAAACATTCAGCTCCTTTTCACTAATATGACTAAGTCTTCGGTGCCACAAAGATGATTCCATGTCGATAGTATTCACACTGTCCCTAGTAACCAAAGCATTTTTCCAATACAATTTAGAAAGCTTTTCCCCTTTAGCCACAACCAAGTTACTTTTGATGAGTTTCCACTTTCCAGAACCAAATTGATTATCATAACCACAATCATCTAGCATATGCACTGAGATCAAATTAAAGTGGACATCTAGAGCATGTTTGACACCTCTAAGCAACAATTGCATTCCCATGTTGGTTTGCAAGCAAACATCACCAACACCAATTACCTTAGATACACAATCATTACCCATCCTCAATACTCCAAAATCACAAGAATTATAAGATGTGAAGAAATCCTTCCTTTGTGTAACATGCAATGTAGCACCACTGTCAATTATCCACATGCTCTCGTCTGATACAAGATTAACAGACTCATGATCACGAAGAATAACAAGATCATCACTAGTATCAGTAGTAACACGATCATCATCATGATCTTCATGGTCTCTTTGTTTAGACTTACCCTTATTGCCTTTGTTATCTCTTTTTCACTGACAGCAATACTTTTGTATGTGTCATGTTTTGTGACAATAATGACACTCCAGATTCTTGTATCGCGGCTTGGACTTGCTTCTGATATTGTCTATACCACCTTTCGGTTCTTTTTATGACTTTTTCCCCTATTTTTAGTGACAAGTACCTCGGGTTGAGATGAAGAACCTTGTGCCTTCCTTCTCATCTCCTCATTAAGAATACCACCCTTAGCCGTTTCCAAAGAAACAACACCTCTAGGAGCAGAACTTGTGATAGAAACCCGAAATGTCTCCCAAGACTCTAGTAAAGATAGCAATAGAAATAGTCCCAAAATTTCATCATCAAATTTGATACTCATTCCTGACATCTGATCAAGGAGGCCTTGAAGTTCACTCAAGTGATCTGAAATAGAAGTCCCCTCTTTATTCTTCAAACTTATGAAGCTATTCAATAAGAACAATTTATCATTCCCTGATTTAGAGGCATACAAGGACTGTATCTTCTCCCGCAAAGTTTTTTCATTTGTCTCATTAGCAATATGATTATAAACATTATCTTCTACATATTGTCGAATAAAACCACATACCTGTTGATGTTGAAACTCCCATTCTTCATCAGACACAGAATCCGGCTTTGCAGAACTAAAAACCGGTAAATGCAATTTCTTCACAAATAGTAAGTCTTTCATCTTGCCCTTCCATAAATGATAATTAGAACTATTCAACAATACCATCTTCATCTTTGAATTTAACTCCATTCAAACCAGAAAAATAACCCTAAACCAAGAGCTCTGATGCCACTCTGACTGGAAATTAAGACACAATAATAGACCAATACACAGTGGATATAAAACTGCCCTAAACTTGTAGGAACCTTGAGGATCAAAAATAAATATAAGACGACAAATCGAACAAAATAAAGGCACAAAAGACACCGATATCTTTAACGTGGAAAACCCATCAATATGAGAGTAAAAGCCACGAGTCGTCCATACCAAAGAAATAAATCCACTATAATTAATTAAGGGTACAAGAGAGTCTTAAAGTGATTCACAAACTAGTGCTAACAACCACAAATCACAAAGCAAACTAGCTTACAAATAAGAATAAAAAAGCTGGAAAATTTTCCCAAAATTGCAGCTTCACTGCGAATCAAATAACTTCCACCTCAGATGTTGTAATGAAATTTTGAACGGTCAAAAGTTAGATATATGTGTTACGAACCTGCCCACCAAACTTGAGCTCGGTCCAACGATTAATGAATCGGGAATCATCGATTTAGTGAGACTGGTTGCAGAAAAACGATAATGAGTTTCTCTCTTCTTTTCTCTTTTTTTGAATCCTTATTTTTCTCTATCTCTCTCAACCCTAAATTGATCCTCTACACTTAAATAAGTGAGACAAATGGGCTATTCATATTTGGGTCTTACTCCACATAGGAAGGGAGCCCAAACCCAACATATATATATATATATATATTGTTCCGGACTGACCCAATGACTAGACATGGCCCAATCCGCTTATGCTCCCAGAACGGCCCAATTTCCTAAGTCCAACCAATTTTGGGTAGCATTTACCTTTCTGCCCCTATACCGGGCAAGGCTGGTTGGATGACCCCAAGGGTCAGCTGTCCCTCCTTGGTAGTTCCTGCCCGTCACGCACGGTTCCACCATCCAGAAACAGTCACGACGCCCGTGTCCGTAACTGCGCCTCTGCCCGCGGCAACGGCTAGTTTCGGACGCCTCTGCCCGTCCCAACGGCTAGTTTCTGGCAGTTACTTATTCTTT
Source organism: Lathyrus tuberosus (assembly GCA_022829125.1). Lineage (NCBI taxonomy): Eukaryota > Viridiplantae > Streptophyta > Magnoliopsida > Fabales > Fabaceae > Lathyrus > Lathyrus tuberosus. The sequence continues at coordinate 5,317,399 of JALAZF010000278.1, read as the reverse complement.
GAGAAATGGTTATCTCGTCCCGAAAATAGGGACCAATGGTCAAGCGCTGGGGACACTATAAAAACCCTCTCATTTGAGAGGGTCAGGTATTCTAAATCATCCTACGAAACACATACTTTGTACTTTCCTTTCTTTCTCCCAATTTTTACTTTAGCATCGGAGTGTCTTGCAGATACACTCCCTCCTCATCTTTCACGCCCAGCATCGCAGACATCATCTATGGCCCACTTCAGGTTCTGATCAACCGTCAAGATCAGTGGCGCCGTCTGTGGGAACTTCTGTTATCCCCGTCTTTCTTCCACCGTAGATTCAAGACCAAAACAGCAGTTTCCAAGAATCCGATCATGGCAAGCTAAGATCACGTCAACGATGCTCGTAACTCCAATTTTCTCCCCGTTAGCAAGACTGATGCTGACAGAGCTGCACCGTTTCTTGGGGGTAATGCTCATCAGCTGAGAGATGGAGCCACCGCGTCTTCCTTGAAGCCCTCAACAAAACCAACCTCCTAATCCTCCAACAGAATGCGAGGATTCGAGTCCTAGAAGAGTCAAACTAGCCAAGATCCCCTCCGCCGAGGAAAGAGCGCCGAAGATTCTGGAGTCCACCTCCCCGACGGGAAAGAGACCGTCGGGCACCACCTGAGCCAGAGTCCCAGGCCATCAGAAAGTGGGACAACATCTCCCCATGGAGCCAGTACTCCCCGGGAACAAAGAGGACTTGAAAGGACAAGCATTCGCCTCCGCCCAGATCCAAGGGCCGAGCACGAACCCCATCTCCCCGCAGAGATCACCGTCCTATTCTTGAACGAAGTACCCACTCCTCGTCATGGTCTAGTAGCAGCAGCGACGACGAGCCTCGCGGCCCGTTGTTTCAGGAAATCATGTCCATGCGCCTGCCAAAGGGGCTAGAGAAATCACCGTCTCTGGGAACGTACGACGGTACAACGGATCCTGACGAGCACATCGATGCATTACTCGACTATCGTGGCATCCAAGGCGCCATCAAATGTAGATTGTTCCCTACTGTAACACCCTAATATTTTCCCTCTTATTTATACCCAATAAGTGGCTTATGCCTCACACCTCATACGCATTTAGGTCATGAACATTACACATGCATCATTGGTTTCCTCAAGGAATGGTATCAAGGGTGTCACCATCACTGATTGTGCAAAGCAAAGAGAAGGTATATGTGCAAACACTTAAGCCACCAAGGCTTCTCATACTTCAAGGCATCTTACATGGTTCAACATTTCCTCAAGAGGTTGAGATTCACAAAAGATTTGAAGAAAATCCCACTCTCCTAGCTGTTGATCCTCAATTAGGGTTTTGGTCATCTGAGCCTACAACACCCTCATGGGAAAGGATCTTGGGTCTTTAACAACATCTCATCACATTTATCATCTTGGTTTAAGAGGATCTCCATTATCTCCAGAAGAATTAGGGTTCTGATCATCAGTCAATATCTCTCATCATCCAATGCCAAAATTAAGGTTTTGACCAAAATCAGTTTATTTCGGATTTTTGGGGCAAGACATGATCCCATGGCTTTCTATGTGTTTTCAAGCATCTAAGATTGGAATATGGAGCATCATTGTATTTCACAAGAGTTTCAATTGGCCAGATGATTGAAAATCAGACAGATTGGGAATAAAGTCAACTGACCAAGGAAAAGTCAACTCCTGACTTTTTGAGGTCAAAATCATGATCCTCATGTCAAATATGGTCAATGGGTGGAATTTGATCAAGAGAGGTCCAAAGAGTCAAGAAAAATCAAAAGTTGTGAAAGATTCCATTTTGGGAAATTAGGGTGCTTAAAGAAACTTTCCATTTTGGGAAAGTTCTTTCCCTTTTTCAGCCCACTTCATGGCCATTTTTCTCCATGCTACAAGCTTTATTTCAAGTTTCCTCAAACACGAAAGTTGTAGTATGATCTCTCACATTTCCAACCATATAAAGAATGCCTCATTTGGATGTCTAGATCAAAAGTTATGATTGTTGGAAAATGAGATATTCAAGTTGTTCAACTAGCCAAAACACTTAGAAAAATTCATGATACTTTGCTGCTCGTGGTATATCATCTTCAAGTCAAGTTTTCATTATGATTCAAACCTCAAATCCACTCATCTTCAACATGGAAGTTGTAGTATCGAAGGTGCCCTTCAAAATGAGCACAAGAATCACTCCATTTGAATCAAGATTCAATGAGATCTACCCTTCTAAAGATCCAAAAAACCACCCTTGTTGGAATTGCATGAACTCATGTCAAGAACTTTTTCATGGCAGCCCTTGGATTCCCATCTTCCACATCATTTTTCACCATGAAGAAGGACTCATTTCCATTTGCATTGAGCACTAAAATTGTTCTACAAAAGCTCATCTTTCTATAGAATCCAAAACCTCATGAATTGGTGTCTTGAATTAGGAGATATGTTGGTTCAAATATTGTATCATGATTATGTCTTATACCATGCAAACCATGCAACTTCATTTCCCTTCATTATAATTCAAACCAAAACCTCTTACAAACCCTTGCCATGCATGTTATATCATGTGCTCACCATTTCCATTTAAAAGCCATGCAATATCATAACTTACATGTCCCATACCAAAACATACCATGCATGAGAAAAGTGAAAATTAATAAACAAATTTGTTGTTTCTCTATACCAGCATGTCATTACAATCCATTATCATCTTCTCATCATAACATGACCATAACATCATCATCGTGCACCCACTAAGTAACTCAACCCGTGTGCATGACAAACACCCTCTTTTTTCATTTTTTTCATAACCTTCTTTTAACCAAAGTTCCAACCATCAACCAAACTCATTAACCATGATTAAATCCCTTTAACCAAATGAATATAAGTAACTAACTCCTAAACAATTCAGTTAGGGAATCATTGTGCACAAAATCAGATCCAAAAAAGTGAGAGAAAACTCCATTGAAGCAAAATCTTGAAGGTTGTGAATCCAAGCCACCATTGGAGCTTTTCTCATTCTTCCTTCACCATCTTCATCTCCACAACAAGACCTCCCTTCTGTATGCATTTTTTGGGAGCTGTAACCACCACCATTGCACCACACGGATTCACCATTTTTTTTCCATTCTTGAAGTTTCAGAAAGATTCAAGCAATATTAGGCATTTATTTTGCCCTAGCTTTGTTGATTAAAAGACTTGCACGAAGTTATCGGGTTTCTTGTACGTGAACAAGACTTATTCAAGTTTGAGGTCATAACTTGTTCTCTTTCAATTTTTTGTGCGTTGAATGTATGGGAATTTCAAGCATGTATTTATAATCTACGATTTGTGGGCATCATTTTTGGCTTTTATTTCATGCAATTTGGTGAAGATTTGATTTAGTTTGATGGGGTTAAAGTTTGTTGCTTTCACCTTGTGTTCTAGCGTTTTTCTTCTGCCATGGAGGATGAATGTACCTTGTTTTGCATGAGGGAGGAGGAAGACGACCACGTGTCGTCTCCTCACAGGGCATGGCTGGCTTTTTGTCTCATTCTCATTTAAAATGGTATTGACCGATTGATATGTTAGGCGTGTGGATAGTGTTACGTTTTAGTTTTCATGTATGTTGCTGGAAATAATAGGAAATGATAATAATTGATACCATGGAGAAATAATCCCAGCCATGCGATCTTGATCCCACCTCATTAATGAGACACTCCCCCCATCACGTGTTCCTTCCCACCGTGTCCTTGTTTCTTTTCAGCATTCAAGAGTATAATTTCTTGCGTTTGGACCCATGAAAAATGGCTACAAACACCCTCCTATGCTGGGCCCAACATATCTTTGAACATGTCTTTTACTATCAGCTCACCCCCTCCCTTATTTCCATGAGTTTTGTTTTTCTTTTCATTACACGTTTGAAATTGCAATATTAAAAATAGTTAAAATTTCTTAAAAATTATGGAAAAATTCATGGCTATTCTTGAACATGTTATTTAATTTTTTATGAATTTTAATTCCATTTTTTGTCTGCTTGGATATTTTTATGGGATTTTTGAAAGATATGTGTTCATAATAAGATACCTTGTGGTACAAGCACCAAAAAGTGATCTTCCTCTAATTTTTTGGACCTGATTTTTGGTATACGAATAGCCCTTTGATTTATTAACATGTTGATGTTTGGTTGATACCTTGGCCATGAGTTTTGGAATGCTTTTGAATTTCATTTTTTGAGTTTTGCTTTACATGATCATTCTTGACATGTGCTTAATATTTGCAATTAATTGGGTGCTTTTGGTGCATGATTTGGATCCAATATTTTGTATGTGATCACCTACTGGACTTAACATGACTTGGTTGATTGTTCATAATTTTCAAAGGTCATTTGATATTTTTCACCAATTTTCCAATGTGAACATGTCATGTGTAAACATGCTAGAACTAGGTCAAGTTTAATGCCAATGTGTGAACTCCTTAAAACCAATTTTGAGAGCATGTTTGAGCCTATGTACAATGACATTTTAGGTGAATTTTTTATCCTTAAATATTGATTTTTGATCATGACTTAAATGATTCTTTTTGAGCCCTAAGTTGCTTACTCGATTATGCTTGATGTTTGCTTAGGTGTTTTAGGTTGATGATGTATTTGTGCTATCTTCTTTAGGATATTTTTGTACATCATTCCACATATGGATTAACATGAATCATAACCTGCCCTCATGAATTTTTATAGAACTTCATATGCTTCTAATTGGTATTATGCTTCCATAAGTTTGAACATGAATGGAAAGTTAACTTTGTTGTTTTCACTTGGACTTAGAATGTGCCATGTTTGTACAAAGTTTTTTACATTCAAATGTATCATTCCTCATATCATTTTCCACTGCCCCATGTGTATAAACACTTGAATACTTGACTTGGCTTCCATTTTTGTGACTTTTATAAGTCTTGTTGGCATAGCTTGTAAATAATACATGTTTAGGTGATGGCATGTGACAAAACTTGACACTTTTGCACGCTCCCTTAGGACACTAACTTAGATAAGATAGAATAAGGTTTGCTACTGCCCTTATTAGGATCTCATACCTTTAGTACACTTCTAACTTTGGTTGTTTTTGGATGTTCATCTTAGTATATTCTTAGGACTTTAACATAGCTATAATTGCATGTTTGCACACTTTGCTTTCGACTACTTGATAGTTGAGCTTGGCATGGAGATGGTAAGTTGCATTTGATACTTCACATGCTTGGTTTACACTTACATGATTCCTTTTCATCTCACTTCTTATTCACTTCTCTCTTTTGTGATTGTTTAGAATAATGTTTACTTGCGTTTATTCACATGATCCCTTAGGATTCCTAGCTCGACTTAATTTCTGATTAAGTTTGAGGTAGGAGAGACATTAGGCTAGCAATCCATGTATGCTAACATTAGGTAGAATTTCCTCATAACCTCAACTATAGGGCCACCATTGCATGATAACATTAAGATCTAGTCTCCCTTAGTGTTTTCTTTTCAACTTTGAGTTCTTTCTCCTCTCATCTCAAAACAAAATCAAAAACATTTAATAAATACAACGATTATTGTACGAAATGAGCCTTAAGTACATGGGAAAGGGAGAGTGGGGGGCTTCTCTTCACTTTTCTAGAGTGTTTAGCATGCGTCCCGTCTTGGGTCGATTTGCGACGCATTCGATCCTATGTCATAGACTTTAGTGCAATGCGAATTTCAAACAATAAATCAAAACACTTTCTTATAAAAAACAAAAACAAACACCCGTCTTCCTTCGGGATTCTCTTCTCATCTCCCTCACTCCATTCGTAAAGGATGCGTCATTTTCGTTCTACCGCAAACAGGTAAACGCGTAAGACTCCATACAACGAGCGGCAACACCTAAACTGCTGGAACGCGAACGTTGGCGTCTTCCATTAAAAAACACAAAACAACGAGACCCCGTAGGTCGAACTACGACTGCTCTGACTTCCTCCTTCGCGTTAGATAGAGGATACGTAGGCACAAGACGGCGATGTCTTGGCGAACAACCTTCCCACTATAATTCTGTAGTCCTCCGAACTATGTTGACTCTGACTTTCCCACTCCCGAGGGAATACGAAGGCCTAGGACGGCGATGTCCTACCGAGTCACTTTTTCTTTTCTTTTCCCGTTTTCCTGTTTCTCATTCCTTCCCGTTAGCAGTTGAGCTTCAGATAACCCACACCCTTTGATCGAAACATCGAGCGTGGATCCCATCGAGTACGATGGACCTGAGGGGGTGCTAATACCTTCCTCTCACATAACCGACTCCCGAACCTAGGCTATGGTTGTGATGACCATTCATTTCCCTATGTTGAGGTTTTCTTCGATCGTTTCCTTTCCATGCGTCGAGATAAATAACGTTCGGTGGCGTCTCTTCTGTTCTTTTCCGCCGGTTGACTTTCGTAGATGCGACACCTACCACGCTCAGAAAGGGAGCGATGACCTGGTACAAGAAGTTCCCCGATGAATCCATCACCTCGTGGAGACAGTTGGGGAGAATGTGCTCCAGACACTTCACGGCCTCCTGCCGCCACCCGAAGACCGAAGCCTCCCTTGATGCCATAATTCAAGGGAAAGACGAGCCTCTCTGTGCCTACATCGAGAGGTTCAATAAAGAAGCAGTTTAGGTCTCAATGACCGATGACATGAAGAAGTTATTGCTCGAGCGAGGACTTTGTCCCCATACAGAATTTGCCAAAGCAGTTTGCATTGAAACTCCGCGGACCCTGGACGCCTTCCTCCTCAAGGCGTAAGCATACATCCAGTATGAGGAGAAAGAAGCTGCCATCTCTGCCCGGGACTCACGGTACCAAGAGAATGCCCGAACCTCCAAGCACGATGACCCCTCGACATCTTGTTGGGGAGATAGAAGATGCGAAGACCGCCCCTGGGAGTCCCGGGACAACAAAGGGCCCTCTGGCCGCTTTAATATATATACTCCCCTGACCGTCTCCAGGGAGAAGATCCTCTCCGAATGTGCCAACTCGGAGTTCAAACAAGCAAGGGTCTGATTCCCCAAACAGATACCGACCAAGTCGAATACTGACAAGTCGAAGTATTGTCGGTTCCACAAGAGCCACAGCCATACAACCGACGACTGCATCCACCTGAAGGATGCCATTGAGATACTGATCAGGGAATGGCACCTGAAATAGTTTTCCAAGAAGAAGGAAGCTCCACGGCAGGATGCCCAGGAGTCGAAGAAGGTCGAGGAAGAGGTTCCTTCCTCGGAAGAGACGATCCTTCAGGTCTCCATGAACATATCGCGGCCTGAGGACTTCTACATCAACGAGGGACTCAACGCTCCCCCTTACATCGCTGCGGACAATCCATGGGAAACCTTCCCCACCACCATGGTCATCTCCGGAGGGGGCTTCAACAACGTTACTGTGGGCTCCGTTAAAAGGAAGTTCGAGCATCTTCTCAGCACGAGCTCAAACCGGAGTACCACGCTCGACAAAGTCCGGGGAAAGTCGGTCCCCATCGCCTTCTACCGTGAGGAACTCCTCGGTGGGGCTCCTAACTCAAGCATTCCACTGCTCGTGAGAGCACAAATGGCCAACTTTGACGTTCGCTGAATCCTAGTCGATTAAGGCAACTCGGTCGACATCATGTATTCACATCTGTTTTCCACCCTCTAGCTAGATGAGACGCACCTAACACCTTACATAGGCTCTGACCTGCAAGGCTTCAACAGGTTGGTCACAAAGGGCTGGGGTACGTGGAACTGGTCGTGACTTTCGGATCTGCAGAGACGGCCAGGTCTATTAAAGTTCAGTTCCTAGTTATCGACTGCCCCTCTCTCTATCAGTGCATCTTTGGGCGGCCAACTTTGGCCGAATTAGTGGTCGTACTATCGACCGTGCACCTGAAGATGAAGTACTACACTTCTAAGGGTCTTGTCGCCACTCTGCACAGGGACATCGAAGTAGCAAGGAGATGTTTTGAGGCAGCCACCAAAGGGCTGAACACTATTTCCACCGAGCCGAAGACTTCCTGCAAGTCGGCCCTGCCCAGCAGCTCCGAGGAAGCAAAGGCACTGCCCCACATCGACTCTATCGACCTTGACAGCCACTTCTCCGAGGACGACCAGAAGGAGCAGAAGAGGAATGGAAAGGAGATCTAACCTTGTTCGAGCAACCTTTCAACTTCAACCAGTACCGACGAGAACTCTCATCCGATTCGCCCAATTCCGGATGGCGAGTTCGAACTGGTCCTGCTCGGTGAAGACCCCTAGCGAGGAGTGAAGATCGGGACCGAACTCCCTGACTTAGCGAGGAAACAGCTCAAAGCCTCTCTCCGGGAGAATGTAGAGTTGTTCGCTTGGAGCGCCGAAGAAATGCCCGGCCTAGATCCTGACGTCGCCTGCCACCAGCTCACCATTGACCTCATCTCTACGGCAGTAGCTCAACATAGGCGAAAGCACTCTCCGGAGAAAATGGAGGCTGCCGAACAAGCTATAAAAGACCTCCTTAAGGCAAATTTTATTTTGGAGGCCAAGTACACTACTTGGCTGTCCAATGTTGTACTCGTTAAAAAGTCTAATGGAAAATGGTGCATGTGTGTTGACTATACCGATCTCAATAGGGTCTGCCTAAAGATGCATATCCCCTCCCCAATATAGATAAATTAGTTGATAATTCTGCTGGTTTTGAATTGTTATCGTTCATGGACGCATATTCGGGCTATAATCAAATACCCATGGCGAAAAGCTACAAAAGGTACACAGCTTTTACGACCGAATCAGGCAATTATTACTACAACGTAATGCCCTTCGGCTTGAAAAAAGCTGGCGCTACCTACCAAAGAATGATGAACAAGGTCTTCCGGGGAAAAATCGGGGACATACTCGAAGTCTATATGGACGACATGAAACAAGTGGGGGAGAAGATGGTGCTTCTCCATGATGCTTCAAGTGTAGAGCGATGACTGAGTGTGGTGTTGGACGCTACGATAGTTTGGTAAAGATAATTTATACTGCCTCATGATAGTCGCTTGTTATTGACAAATTGAGGAACTGATCACCCTTAATCTCTTGTTAATAATAGACGGGATCATGTTGGATGGGATAGCGTGTCTTGCGAGCTTAAGTGGTGTGCGCCGTGAATTGTTTAGAGTTAAGCCAAGTGCTTACAGATTGTTTTGATGAGTCGATGCAGGATGGTGCTGAGATGTTTATGTTGAGGGAAACTTTAAGTATTAGTGAAGGTGGAGAAGTTGGTGTTTTGCCTTTTGTTTGTGAAATTTTGAAAGTGTTTCCTGACGACGTAAGTGATTTGCCTCCAGAGCGTGAGGTAGAGGTTACGGCGGATTGGATACCAGGTATGAGTCCGGTGTCAATGGCTCCTTACCGGATGTCTGCATCTAAGTTAGGAGAATTGAAGAAACAATTGGAAGAGTTGCTTAGGATGAAGTTTGTTCGACCGAGAGTTTCTCTGTGGGGTGCTCCTGTGTTGTCGCTGAAGAAGAAAGATGGTACTATGAGATTGTGTGTGGATTATAGACAGTTGAATAAAGTGACGATCAAGAATAAGTATCCGCTCCCGAGAATTGACGATTTGATGGATCAGCTGGTAGGCGCTTGTGTGTTCAGTAAGATTGATTTGAGGTCTGGTTATCATCAGATTCGTCTTAAGCCTGATGATATTCTGAAGACGGCTTTCAGGACGAGGTATGGTAACTATGAATACATTGTGATGTCGTTTGGTGTATCTAATGCACCTGGTGTTCATGGAGTATATGAATCGAATTTTTCATGAGTATTTGGATAAGTTTGTGGTGGTGTTTATCGATGATATCATGATATATTCTAGATCTGAAGAAGAACATGCTGAGCATTTGAGAACTGTGTTGCAAGTATTGAAGGAGAAGAAGTTATATGTAAAGTTGTCCAAGTGTGAGTTTTGGTTGAAGGAAGGGAGTTTTCTTAGCCATGTGATTTCAAGTGGCGGGATTGTTGTTGATCCTTCTAAAATTGATGTTGTGTTATAGTGGGAGACTCCAAAGTCTGCTACCGAGATATGAAGTTTTATGGGATTGGCGGGCTATTACTGCAATTTTATCGAAGGCTTTTCTAAGTTGGCATTAGCTTTGACTCGGTTGACTCGAAAGGGTCAAGCTTTTGTGTGGGATGTAGCTTGCGAAGAGAGTTTTGTGGATTTGAAGAAGAGGTTGACGACCGCTCCAATGATGATTTTGCCTAATCCGAGCGAATCTTTTGTGGTGTATTGTGATGCGTCAAAGATGGGTCTTGGTGGAGTATTGATGCAGAATGGACAAGTTGTTGCCTATGCTTCGAGACATTTGAGAGTTCATGATCCGCTGTAGCGCGCGGATCAAAACGAGTAATTTTTTTTTGAAAACGTAGTATAGCGACAATGACTCGGATCGTCTCACAAGGATTCTTGATCTTATTAACTAACGATAGTAATGATTAATGGGGGGGGTTGGTTTTAGGGTCGAATTATAAAAATAGATTAAAATAAGTGATTATCAAATAAGCTGAAATGGCAATTCTACTAATTTGGGTACCGACTTATCATTGGTTCAATAAACTTCAATTCCCTAAACGCTTTCTATTCCCCTACCGATTACAACACCAATTTACAAGCGAAGTTGACATTATAAGATTGCATTCCTATTTTCCGAATAAAGCAGACAGATAAGCACAATCACGAATTAAGCAAACGTGATTCTAACATACGCGGTCTAACGATTAAGCAACGGTAAACTACGTTAAAACTCAAGGAACATCAATCAATCGATATAAATCAATAGTATTCTATATAACTCAAATTAAGCAAACAAGGCATATAGATTAATATTAAAAAGGGAAAAAAAAATGGATTAAAGATTAAAAAACCTCAAAGTATGGAATCTGTAACAGCAGAATTTTGCCTTCGAAATTAGTTCTCCATTTGATCGTACAAACTCAAATTATTTTCTCGTGAATAGTCTGTCCCCTCAACCGTAGCGGTTGCTAGGTAAAATAAAAAAAAAATCGGTTTACAACCCAACTGGGTCAAATACATAACCCCGGCCCAAAACAAATGACCCAAAACAAATTATATCTAATGCTGCAACTTCAACGACTTTTTCAGGTCTGCTACAGTCCGATTCAGCTCTGACTTCTTCATGAAAGTCGTAGCTCTCTGTCTTAGCTTTCCATAGACTGGTAGAACGTCTCAAGCCGATTCCCTTAGCTCCAGTTATAATCATTTTAGTGCAGACTGCTAATGCTGAAAATAAAGTGCGAAAATCAAATAAGTGCAAAAATAAACTAATTTATAAAAACACATTAAAATAGAAAAATAACCAAAGTAAAGTATGGAAATGCATAAGTATAAACATAGTGGAATGTGCATCAAAATTCACTGATCAAATTCCCCCACACTTAAACTTTTGCACTCCGAGCAAAATTAAAAATTCAAAACAGAAAAACTTCAAAACAAAAACGAAACAGAGCATGCAACCTCTAATTCAAAACATCAAGAGTATGACATCAGTGAGTAATTCTTTTGTGACATTCAAAGTGGACATGAAAAACAGATTATCAAAATATACACCACAAGCATTAAGATCCTCACAAGATAAACTGTTTACACTCAATTCTCAAGTGTTTAGGTCAATGTTTACACTCAAAGCACAACATGAGAGTTAGTACTACCATAAGCTTGAAAAGACTCTAACATTCACAATTTAAATACATCGCACACAAAGATCAAAAGGACTTTTATTAAGGTTGTAACTTGGCCAAGGGTAGGGTGAGATACATCCTAAGGGGGTACTAGGCTAAAGTTCAAAGAGTTCAAAGAAAATTGAAAGAATTGCGGGAGTTGAACTATAGCATACATCAATTGCTTTCAAACAACAACCTCACAACTTATTTCTCTTCTCTTTTTTTTTCCGGAAGGATTATGTAATGAAATCCTTCTCTATATTTTTTTTTTCAATTTTTTTTTCTTTTTCTTTTTCTTTTTTTTTTCTTTTTCTGCCAACATTTGAAATAGCACAACAACATCACAAAAATGAAGTTCAACCCCACAACTCCATACAAGACTCCTTCAACCTTTGATTAAGGTGATAATTTTGTTTTTCACTTTTCGGCTTGTAATGAGTTAATCACAAAAAATGATAAATAGGCTCAAAGGGGTTTCAAACAAGGGATAATATTTTTCAAGGTTGGCTTTTTGGCTAAGTGGTTGAAAATAAAACAAAAACAAGTTGCCTTTATCATATCAATGTGCACAAGTAAATAAAAAGCTTCAACAGAGTCAATTCAAATTCTAGAGACTAACAAACATGAGTGAAACACACAAGAAAGAAAAGGAATGGATGTTTTTATGCATTATCCATTTTTAGGCTCAAATTCTCACAAGGTTAGTGATCTACCACTAGTGATGTACAATTTAGAATTTAGTCATACATACATATTAAGAATGCACAAAAAGAATCAATCACATCACACCACAAGTCTTTCGTCAAAGAACATAGAGAAAACTCACAGTTGTAACAAAATAACCAACGAAAAAGCATGCAATTTTAATTTTTTTTTTTAAGAAAAAGAATCAAACAAAAACAAAGAAAACAAAACGAAAACAAATGGTTCCCTCCCCCACACTTAAAACAGACATTGTCCTCAATGAAAGGAACTCAATTATAAAGTAAGAGTGAGAGAAAGGAAATAACACACCCGAGGAATCAAGTCGGATAGGTGATCACATAAGCAGCATTTCCTAAAGAGATATCTTTTACGCTTTCCTCTTCCATCAATGTGGGGCTCTCTTTTATGCGGTGAAATTTGAAGTTATTATCAGAGCTCCTGCTTTCTCTTTGTATTCCAGGATCAAAAATTGATCCTAGAAAAGTGGAAGTGTGGTCCATCCAATTAAATCGCTTTTGGGGATGCCTAAACTCAAGAACGCTAATCAAGGTTCATCCAATGCCCTTCTTATGTTCCTGCAATGATTTCTCTTCCTCCACAAATTCAAATAAATTATTAGGAGGTGGTTTCAGCTCTAAGGAGGGTGATTGTTCAATGGATGGTGAGGTTGGGGCAGCCGTGATGTCAAGAGCTTTAGCTACATAAACAACTTCATCTATAACTTCATCTACATGAAAAACATCACCCTGCAAGGTAGCATTAATCTTAGGACAAACAGAGCAAATGTTAGTATCAGTATAGTCATCACATGAGTAACTATCATCAAAATCGGACAATGATGGAAAATCAGCTGCAAACAAATCAATACAAGTATCATCAACCAACTCAGAAATTAACTCAATATGAAAAACAGAATGCTCTTCTTCATCAATCTTCTTACTTTTCAGTACTCTATGTGGGAAAGGTATCTTAGGTACATACTCTTTTTCTTTTTCCTCAACAACAACAGAAGGCTCAGGTTCAGGTGTGACCTCAACAACTTTCTCATTTTTTTCTGGGGCAGAATCTGTAACTTTTTCGGATCGCAAGAATATTGCACTCACATTAGAACCTTTAGGATTCACCACAGTTTGAGCAAGTAGTTGGTTTGATCCCTGAGCTTGTTATATGGCATTCATTGAAGTGGAAAGTTGTTCAATTTGTGTCTGCAAGGCCTGAATACTAGAATTTGTTCGTTGCTGAAACTGGAGCTCATTTACAGCCAATTGCTTGACAAGGTCCTCTAATGAAGGTCCGGAAGGTGCAGCAGTGGTTACTTGTGGAGGGTTTTGTGGTGGTGGTGGTAATGGTAACATCAATTGTTGTTTCGCTAAAGAAATAAGCCCATCAAGTCTGGTTTCTAGAGCATTGTTGTAAGAAGAAACCTGAATCTCATTCACACCTTTTGTTTGGACATAATTGTTTCTAGTTGTAAACTGCTGGGAGTAGAGTGACATATTCTCAATCAAGGCCTTGGCAGCAGTTGGGGTCTTATCAAAAAGTGCTCCACCACTAGCAGCATCTAAAATGTTTCTATCCATTGGTAGCAATCCCTCATAGAAATACTGGATAAGCAATTGTTTGGTAATCTGGTGGGGGCAACTAGACATTAACTGCATAAATCTTCCCTAATATTCATCCAATGATTCATTGTCGAGCTGTCTAATACCACATATATCTTTTCTAATTGATGCAGCTCTGGAGGCAGGAAAGTATCTCTCTAGGAAGACTTTCTTCAAATCATTCCAGGTTGTGACAAAATTTGGCTCAAGATAGTAAAACCAATCTTTGGCAGCACCTTGTAGTGAAAACGGGAATGCTTTGAGCTTGATATGATCCTCTGCAATTCCTTCAGGTCTCAAAGGTGTAAAGCACATGACATAGAATTCCTTCATATGCCTATGCGGGTCCTCACCTGCAAGATCATAAAACCTTGGCAACAAGCGTATTAAACCAGACTTCAATTCGAAAGGTACAGTAACAGCAGGATATTTAATACATAAAGCATTATAGTTCACATCAGGGGCAGCAAGTTCTCTAAGCGTTCTTTGGTTAGACATATTAAATTTAATAGGAAAAAAAAATTAACAAAGAATGAGAAAATACATAACCAATTCAGCAATTCAACAAATACAGAAATACCAACAATGTCCCTATTGAGAAAAATAATGGAAAAATAGAAAAGCGAATAAAATAAAATCTAAAAATTATGAAAATATAACTAAAAATCAAATAAAATCAGAATGAGTCTGTACAAAAAATTTCAGATTTTTTTGAAAATATGAAAATAGAAAATAAATCAAATAAAATAGAAAAATAACGAATTTGCGATTTTCAGGGTCAAAATCTTTTAGAATTTAATTCTAAATGAGTAATGTTCGTCGATTTTTTTCTGATTTTCTGGAAAAAAATCGGAGCAAATCGAAACAGTAGCTTTCAAACTTACCTGTTAGGCTGGATCACTTATCACTGCACTGCAACCCTGAAAATCAACAAGCAAAACCAAAAAACAAAAAACAAGAAACTCTAACAAAACACTAAACTAAAATCTTAAAATTGGCTAAAATCAACAAGAATCTCCGGCAACGGCGCCAATTTGATCCGCTGTCGCGCGCGGATCAAAACGAGTAATTTTTTTTTAAAAACGTAGTATAGCGACAATGACTCGGATCGTCTCACAAGGATTCTTGATCTTATTAACTAACGATAGTAACGATTAATGGAGGGGTTGGTTTTAGGGTCGAATTATAAAAACAGATTAAAATAAGTGATTATCAAATAAGCTGAAACGACAATTCTACTAATTCGGGTACCGACTTATCATTGGTTCAATAAACTTCAATCCCCTAAACGCTTTCTATTCCCCTACCGATTACAACACCAATTTACAAGCGAAGTTGACATTATAAGATTGCATTCCTATTTTCCGAATAAAGCAGACGGATAAGCATAATCACGAATTAAGCAAACGTGATTCTAACATACGCGGTCTAACGATTAAGCAACGGTAAACTACGCTAAAACTCAAGGAACATCAATCAATCGATATAAATCAATAGTATTCTATATAACTCAAATTAAGCAAACAAGGCATATAGATTAATATTAAAAAGGGAAAAGAAAATGGATTAAAGATTAAAAAACCTCAAAGTATGGAATCCGTAACAGCAGAATTTTGCCTTCGAAATTAGTTCTCCATTCGATCGTACAAACTCAAATTATTTTCTCGTGAATAGTCTATCCCCTCAACCGTAGCGGCTGCTAGGTAAAATAGAAAAAATAAAAATTCGGTTTACAACCCAACTGGGTCAAATACATAACCCCGACCCAAAACAAATGACCCAAAACAAATTATATCTAATGCTGCAACTTCAACGACTTTTTCAGGTCTGCTACAGTCCGATTCAGCTTCTGACTTCTTCATGAAAGTCGTAGCTCTATGTCTTAGCTTTCCATCGACTAGTAGAACGTCTCAAGCCGATTCTCGTAGCTCTAGTTATGATCATTTTAGTGCAGACTGCTAATGCTGAAAATAAAGTGCGAAAATCAAATAAGTGGAAAAATAAACTAATTTATAAAAACACATTAAAATAGAAAAATAACCAAAGTAAAGTATGGAAATGCATAAGTATAAACATAGTGGAATGTGCATCAAAATTCACTTATCAGTTCACGAAAGGAATTATCCTACGCATGACTTAGAGTTAGCCGCTGTGGTGGTTAATTTGAAGATTTGGAGACTTATCTTTTTGGCTCGAAAGTTGAAGTGTTCAGTGATCATAAGAATCTGAAGTACTTGTTCGATCAGAAAGAATTGAATATGAGGCACAGAATGTGGTTGGAATTACTGAAGGATTATGACTTTGATTTGAGTTATCATCCGGGCAAAGCAAATGTAGTGGCCGACGCGTTGAGCAGAAAGTCATTGCATATGTTGATGCTTATAGTGAGAGAATTGGAATTAATCAAACAGTTTCGAGATTTGAGTTTGGTGTGTGAAAAGACTCCTGACAGTGTGAAGTTAGGAATGTTGAAGCTGACAAGTGGTATTTTAGAGGAAATCAGAGTGGGTCAACAAGTGGATTTAAAGTTGTTGGACCAATTGACGTTAATTAGACTTTGGTCTATTGACGATTATAGGACTTTGGTCCAGCGGGTTAGACTTTGGTCTATTGTGGCTTCAATCCCATTGTGTGGATGTGAGGTATTTTGACGTGCTCTGGTTCTTGTGTGGAATCGATCTTATTGACGGGGATCTTTAGAGGGTGATGGCCTAGTGTCCATCGACTTTGATGAATTGGTACCAAATGCATGAGTCTTGTTGTGCATTGCATTTATGTGGCATCTTGATGTTATTTATGATGTTGTGACTTTTGATGCTTTTTGATGACCCTGATGATGTTGTATATGATAATGATGCCATTTTATGCATATCCTATTTTTATATTGATTATAATGAATTGTGATTACTCACCCTGCCTGTTTGAATGTTGCCTCCACGTGGGTAACGTGCAGATGATCAGGCTTAGCGGTGGATGCCTTCGAGGACTTTTTGGAGTTTTTAGTGCTTTGGTCGACGTAGAGGGTCTTGCTCTGATAGTGTAACATCGGGTTAGGTCTTTGAGTCGAAACATGTTATGTTGACATTTTTTTGTTAGTTAATTATTATGGTTTTTATTTTAAAACCTTTTGATTTTGGATTATTGTGGTTATGGTGGTTCCGCTACTAATTTTGATGGCTTTTGAATATTTTGAGGAAAACCCGTGTTTACAGAGCAAATGTTTTATTTTGAGTTTATTGAGAAAATGTGCACCCTTCTGAGGTGATTTTTACTCTGATAATTTGTGTATTTTTCCGTGTATATTTGTGGGGTAGAAAAGGGTGTTACAACTACCGTCTGACCCCAAGGAGGCCAGAGTAGTCAAGCGCAGATCCTTCTCCTACGTCTTGGTCAAAAATAAGCTCTACATGTGAGGGTTCTCCATCCCTCTACTCAAATGTGTCGATGAAGAGATGGTCGCCCACGTCCTGCGCGAGATCCACGAGGGGATCAACGCCCAGCACCTCGGGGGAAGATCCCTCGCCAAGAAAGCTCTACGAGCAGGATATTACTGGTCAACCATGCAGCATGATGCCAAAGAGCATGTGAAGAAATGCGACAAATGCTAATGACATGGGGACATGCATTTGGCACCGCCCAATGAACTCAAAGCAATGTCCTTCCTGTGGCCCTTCGCATGGAGGGGCCTAGATATCCTGGAACCATTCATCGTGGGGTCTAATCAGAATAAGTACATGATAGTGGGTGTGGAATACTTACTAAGTGAATAGAAGTAGAGGCTCTGGCCAAAATAACGGCCCACAACATACTCCGCTTCTACAAATGGAACATCCTTGCCCGCTTCAGCGTCCCCCAAGCAATCGTCATCGACAACAGGACGCAGTTCACAGACAAGAAGTTTCAGGAGTTCGTCGCCCAACTGGGCACCAAGAAGCACTTTGCGTCCTTCGAACATCCCAAGAATAACGGGCAAGCCGAAGCAGCGAACAGGATAATCCTACGAGGCCTCAAACGAAGGCTAGACGAAACAAAGAAACAATGGGTCGATGAGCTGTACAGCGTACTCTGGGCCTACCGTACGATGCCCCACTGTTCGACCGGGGAAACCCCTTTCCGTCTAGCATACGCAACTGAGGCGGTGATCCCCATTAAGATACACGTGCCCTTCAAGCAGACTGAATCCCCCCTGGACGAGGAGATAAATAACGAGGCATTAAAAGAGGAGCTCGATCTCGTCGAATAGGTCCGGTCAGGGGAAGCTCTCCGCGAAGCCTCACTAAAACAAAAAATCGCAATTAGGCACAACGCCAAGGTTATATGACGGAATTCCAAGTAGGAAGTCTCGTCCTAAGAAGGAATCACAAAGATTCCCGAGAAGGAAAACTCGCCGCAAACTGGGAATGACCCTATTGTGTTCGAGCAAAAAAAGAGAATAGGGCCTATTACCTAGAACAACTCAACGGGGAAGAACTTGCTCGACCATGGAATGCCAAAAATCTAAAACAATATTATAGCTAAGGCCTAATTATCGGCATGCTTCCGTCCACCAGACGAGCAAAACGCGCCAACCAGAAAGTGTGCGCCCAGGTACAAGCGCCGCACTACGAAACAAATCAAGGCAGGCTTTTGCTCCAGAATGAGCAGAACCCATGCCCGACAGCGGTTCCTCGACCGAGCCCGCCGTCGTCCAAGTGCTATGACACGCAAAACACCCAGCTCGTGATGGGAAGTTCACGCCGCGAACTCATGCCTCAAACGCGACCTGAGCTCCGCTCTCATGCCCGGAAGCTACCCAGGTCGTTCGACCAGTCCCCCTTACTGCCAAACACATCTAAGTCGATCAAGTCCCAAAACAACAAATCATTCAAAGTTACCCTTATGACAGGCACACACGCGTATCGAGCAAAATTTAACACTTAGCAAAAATAAAGAAAAGTAAAGCCATAAGCAAAAACAAATCATACAAAACCGACCACATCGGTCGGGGATAAATATTACAAAAAAAGGCCACGAGGACCACGAGTATATCGGTTACATCAACAAGGGGCCATGCCCCGTACAAAAAATAAATTTACATAAATACGGCACGCAGGCCGAAGATACAATGAAGAAGAAATCACTCGTCCATGTGCTGAAGCTCGTCGCGGATAGTTTGTGAATGCTCCTCGCCGATCTGAAGAAACTCGGGGATGACGATTTTTCCGTCCTCAACGCTATAGAGGAACCCATACCCCTTGGTGGATAATTCGACCCCAGGGTTCAAGATCCTCAGTTGCGCCACGGCGTTGTTGAAGGAGTCCTCAACGATGACTTCGCAACCATCCTCTGCTCGGTTGATGCGTGCAACCAACTGAGCCCAAGTCTTCAATTTCTTCACCTCCTCGTACTCGTCCTCAGTAGGAGCAGCAACACTCCTCAGTTGCTGGACTAGATCTTCCGCAGCTTTCTTCTTAGTGGCAAGGATGTCTTTCTCCCCGCTGATTTTGGTCAGTGCATCCTGGGACTTTTCCAACGCCTCTTCGACGGCCCTGGCCTGCTCCTCCCTGGACTTCTTCAACTTCTCCTCCAGATCCGCAATAGTGGCATGGGCCTTCTTCGGCTCAGAGTCCTGGCGGGAACCCTTCTCAGTGTAGACCACTGCCATTTCGAGAACCCTAATCAGGGCAGAAGCGTACTGAGCCAGCATTTCCCTTTTACTCGGGCGATCCATCTCCTCGAGCTTCAGGGACTCCATTCGAGGAATCGCCAAGGAAGAGCCTTCGAAGAACCTTCTGTTGTGGAGGCACGGAGGCAGCTTGAACCTACTCTTATCCCCTTCCTTGATGAGGTCCACCAGCTCGCCAGTCTGTGTACGCTTGGGCCTCGAGTTTACGGGCACTGGGGACGTGTGGAAGGCTAGAGGAGTAGACGAGGAGGTCCCCGACCCCGTTTATGGAGAAGGCCCTCGCTGGCTGAGCCGGCTCTTCCCGATTGTGATGCCACATTTTCCCTTCACCTGGGCATTCTTCATCGTCCGCTCATGTGCAGAAGTCATTTTACCTACAAAATATAACGAGCATATTAGCAAAAAGAAAGGACAACAATCCAAGCAATCTAAGAAATAAAAGCTACCCAGCAAGGCTAGGGCATCATCCTGAGTGCGCCACTCGAGGAGCTCCTTTGTATTGATAAAGCGGCTCTCCACCTTGAGCCCTCCATCTTCCTCGTAGATTGGTTCCCCCCTCTTAGTCACGCACTGAGCAAGGGTAAAACTGCTGACAAAGCCCACCAACTTCGCATAGCCGGCCTTGTCATTCTCGTTCAGCATGTCGGGGGTGGCAGTGTAACCATCTGCTCCCATGGTGAATGATCCCCGCTCCAGCAGAAGGGGAACCTCAACAACCTCTGCCCCACTATCTTGCCATCCTCGTCGATGATATCCTCCCCGTTCTCATCCGTCGAGACCTCCCAGACGAACGTGGAGTCAATGGCCCTCATCGACACAGTCTCAATAATATAGTACCTCTCCTTAAAAGTCCTAATGGACTCATAAAAGAGTTTAAACAACTTCCTCCCCTGCTTCAGGGAGACCCGGCCTAACTTCCTCCCCGAGACTTGTCACTGGAGGTGGAAGACTGTAAAGAACAGAGGGAGGGTAACTCCTATCTCCAGGAAGTTGCTCATCAATTCAAATGCCCGAATAAAGGCAATAGAGTTGGGGTGTAGCTGCGAAGGGGCCAAATCTAAATGCACGAAGACTGACCTCTGAAAATTAGTAAAGTACAACCTCAGGCATATCTCATTGAAAACATATTCATACATCAGGAATCTCTCCCCGAAGTCCGAGCAGATACGGTCGTCTTCTCCGGGGAAATGGACCTTCCACTCCCCCTCAGCCCCCACCATCGTGAAAGCATCTCTGGTGTACGAGGCAAAGACGGAGGCATGCTCGGCAGGTTCTGCGACAGACCACTCTTCCGCGGTAGTCCTCAAGGGAGGGGTCTCGTCAGCATCGCGGGGAGTAGAGGTGTCTTCGGTATCACTATCTTCTGAGGAGATCTCCTCGGATAAATCTCTAAGAATTTCATCCTCAGTTTCGCGGGCCATCTCTTTTACCTGAAAAGCAGAGGACAAAAGTGAACTCGATGATAAAATCAGATCCACCCTTCCACCGCTAGTCAAGTGAAAGGGAAGACGATGTCCCCGACCTAAGCCCTACTCAAATGGCATAGCTATAGCGCGAGGAGATGCACATAGCAATCCCTCTGACACACATGGGGAGATCCTCCCCAGTTCGCTACCCAGAATATCAGTTGAAGGTCTGCCGAAAAACTCATGAATCCGCCGGAAAACTCATGAGTACACTGGAAAATTCATAGTCTCCGCCGACGACATATGCTCCCGTCGTTGCAATAACGTCAGAATCAACCTAAATGCCTAAGTTCCTAAGGGTCCGGCGACCCCAGCGGCGGCAGAAAATGGCCAAACCACCGCCTGCCACCAACAGCCACCAGAAACTGCTCCTACACTATCTAATTCCACCTCAACCGCATGCATTCTAAGGAAACTGAAAATAGAAAAACATATAACAGAGATCATTTCAAGCAACTTACGTGGTCAAGGAAAAGGTTAGGGGTCGGAGAAATCTGATCGGTACTTGTACGGTGGCTGGACGGTGGTTAGACGGCGGTTGGACGGCGGCGAACGGCAGAATGCAGAGCAAGGGAGCAAAGAAGAGAGAGAAGCGAAAAGTGCAAATGATCAGCTTCTCCCTCTATTTATAGACAATCTGTGAGCACGTGCACGAACACACGCTGCTAGGGGCATCATCATGACCCTAGCCTAGCCATCATGTTGCCTTAAATGCAGCACATGGCTCGAGGCACACGTGGCATTTCACCTCTTTAGATCACATCAACCGTTGGGCTCCCCATATGTCGGGCATGCCAAACAACGTTACATGTCCCGCGGGCACAAACTCCCTCGGGCACCGTAAGACAGCCTCATCTCGTCGACAGGCGACGATCATTTCTGGACCTCCCCGGGACTGCGAACTACCCTTAAGTCATCACTTCCATGCTCATGAGCAACGACTTGGGGAGCTCCTGTCTGGACTGGCCCAATGACTAGGCATGGCCCAATCCGCTTCTGCTCCCAGAACGGCTTAATTGCCTAAGTCCAACCAATTTAGGGCAACATTTACCTTTCTGCCCCTCTACTGGGCAAGACTGGTCGGATGACCCCAAGGGTCAGCTGCCCCTCCTTGGTAGTTCCTGCCCGTCACGCACGGTTCCACCATCCAGAAACACTTACAACGTCCGTGCCCGCAACTGCGCGTCTGCCTGTGGCAACTGCTAGTTTTGGGCACCTCTGCCCGTCCCAACGGCTAGTTTCTGGCAGTTACCTATTCTTTGGAAAACGATTATCTCGCCCCGAAAATAGGGACTAATGGCCAAGCGTTGGGGGCACTATAAAAACCCTCTCATTTGAGAGGGTCAGGTATTCTAAATCATCCTACGAAACACATACTTTGTACTTGCCTTTCTTTCTCCCGATCCTTACTTTAGCATCGGAGTGCCTTGCAGGTACATCTCCTCTTCATCTTTCACACCCAACATCGCAGACGTCATCTCTGACCCACTTCAGATTCTGATCACCTGTCAAGATTATATATATATATATATATATATATTAGTCAGTTAACATGTGCGTTGCACAAATGTGTAATTATTAGATTAATATTTATGATAAAATTGACTAAAAAAATATTTTATTTATAATTTATCATAACTTAAAAAAAAAAAAAACTTAAATTGAACATCTTTTATGGCTGGTTTTGTAAAGAATAAATTTTGTTTGTTTTTATTAAATCTGCTTGAGTTTGAGATGGTTTTGGTCAATTTTCCCTCTCTTTTTGTGCACTGCTTCCTTTTTTTTATATATCATTTCTATTAAAAAAATCCTTCACATTTTTTCATACTACAGTTAAAAAGATAAAAAAAAAAAAGAATATAATTAAAATAAATAGTTAAATACTATTGTAAAAAAATTAAATTAAAATAAATAATTAAATACTATTGTAAAAAAATTAAATTAAAATTTTTTATACTTTTTCCTCTAGGGATCACCTTCAAAAAGAACTTAATCTTCAAATATAAAAATTAAAAGTAAGAGAATAGGATGAAAAAAAAAGAATAAGATGAGAGAAGTCAAAAAAACAGAATCAAACAATAAATATAAAAAAGTAATAAAATATAAAAATTAAACAGCATATTTGAAAAATATTTTAATTCTGTATACAATTATTTCATTCATGATATGTTTATACATGTTAACATCAATAAAAAATCATAAATAAAAAAATAAAATCAAATTAAAAAATAAAAATTATTCGTTTATATCTTAATAAATTGAATATACTATATTTTGTATTTGGTAAGAAAAATGATGTTGGTGGTGGCTAGGTAAAAAAGTCAATCATAATTTCATTTGTAATTATTATGAATGGTGTAATTATTTTTGGATGTATATCTAGAGCAAGGTTGTTAAAATCGCGATTTAAAATTTAAACACTTAGATTTTACGTTTGCAAGTCGTCATTTGGTGTTAAATCACAGGTAAAATCCTATACTGGAACGATTTAACACGATTTAAATCTCTATGAAAACTGTAAAATCTTTGGATTTTACTATTTGACTTGATTTTACCTTTTTTTTTATTGAAATTTAAAAAAATTCAGCCTAATAAAACTTTTCCCACTTTATTATTTTATTCCCTTTAAATAATTTTTTTTTCATTAGACATTAGACTTTTCACTTACTAGAGCAATGAAAATTAAGAATTTTTAAACTTTAAAGTCACTTCACTTGTACGACGCTGGACTGAAACTTCAACGACAATATTCTGTGAGTTTTATTCTTTGATCGGTAAGTATCTAAAAAGTGAGTCTTTTCATAAATAAAAAACAGAAAAATGTTATGTTACTATGTTATTATGTGATTGTATGTAACTTTGGTTTGTTACTGTGTTTCTAGTTTTGCTACTCTGTATCTTTGGATGCTAGTATGGTTAGTAATCTAAGTGATTGTTACAGTGTTTTGCTATTTTAATTATTTTAATATACCAACTTAATAGACGTTGATTTGATTTATTGTGTATATTTTTGATAAATTAGCTTTAGTATCTTACTCTTTTAGTTAAAATTTATTATTTAAATTTAATTATGTTTATTATTTAAATTTAAATTTAATATTATTTTAACATGAAGTAAACTCTACGATTTTACGTTTCGATTTTATTTAGGCAAAATGCGTCAAAGTAAAAATTCGGTTTTGACAACCTTGATCTAGAGCCTTAGTGATGGTTATAACATGGTAGTCTTGGTTGTAAGTGAATTAAAAAAAATTTCTTGAAGTTAAAATTTGAAAAATGATTTTGAAAATGGTAAAATTATAGAAACAACTTTACCTCAACATTGATCAGACGATTACCATTTGTTACATGATAAAAGCTAATATTTCCACTCTTTGATTTCTCTAAAAATGAAAAAAATAACGAGTAGAAAACAAACTAACAAAAATAATATTACTGAATATAGAAAATGAGAAGGAAAAAAGAAAAGAATAATCCTATTTAAATTGAAGAAGAAAGAGAAAATAACCATTTATATAGATGAATAACATGTAAATCAAAATTTGTTCAAAAAAGAAAAAAACATGTAAATCAAAATTTATTCTTTTTTATTTCTTAAATAGCGTGAGAACACAATATATTTATAAGAATAATCTTGTAAAGTGTTGCATTGCAAGAGTTGGTTTTATTATTTGTAGTGAGTTAGTGGTTTAGTGGCTTTTAAATCCTTGTATATGAGTTAGTTTTATCATTTGTTAATGGGTTAATGGCTTTTAATTTGAGTTAGTTTTTAATTATTTGTTAGTGAGTTAATGTTTTTTTTAATTTGAGTTAGTTTTTAAGTGAATAACAATACTTGTGAGTATTTTTTATTAAATAATTATTAATTATAATAATGAGTAATTATTTTCTTATTTATCATTTTATTATTATTTTAATATTTTCTTATTTATCATTTAATTTAAAACATTTTTCTTATTGTCTTGGGAGAGACTATTAATGTTGTAAAAATTATTGTCACAACAAATAAGGGGAGATGAAGATCATCCACATACTTTTTAAACATGTCTATAAAATGGAGAGAAATGTAATGAGAAAATTAAAATGGAAGGTTAGAGAAATGATATGAGTAGAGAGAGGTTGTTTGAATATAAGCAGAGTGATAAGTGAAAAAAAAAAAAAAAGCAATGAAGTTTTCTTTGAATGCCCTATTTATATGGAATTTATAGAAATGGTACGTGGCACTATTTAAGTATGTTTTATTATTAATAATTAACAATTAATTAATAAATTAATTAAAAAAACTTTTTTGGCAGGAAGTCTTGGACTAAGACATTTTATAGAAAGTGTTTTTTATTTTTCAATTAATATATAAATATTTGTTTTATTGTATAAAAAATAGCAATTAATACATAAATTAAAACCTATAAAAATATTTTTCAGATTAATATCTAACTTGAATGATACATTTATTTCTATTTCTATTAAATGACAATAAATATTTATATTTTAATTATAAAATAACAAATACTATTGATAAAATTAAATTAAATAAAAATTCTATAAAAATAATTTAATCAGTTATCATTATTCTTAAGATGGAACACATATTTTATATATTAAATTATTTTTATATTTTTTAACATAAAATAATTTTATCAATTGTGTTTTTTATTTTATAATTAAAATATAATAATTATTTATTATATTATAAAAACAATTAACATCATAATTAAAACCTTCATATATTTTATATTAATTCAAAAAATATTTTTTAGATTAATATATAACTATATTGATGGTTTTAACAAATGTATTATGAGATTAATTGGAATATACTGTCAGTGTAAAATTACTATACACTGTCATCCAATTAAAATTAGTTATTTTGACACATATTTATGGAATTAAAAAAATAATAATAAATTATAAATAAATCATTTTAATAATCACTTCTTCCATGTTTCTCTCTTTTCATGTGTCAAAATAATTAATTCTAATTGGATGATAGTGTAAAGTAGTTTGTATTCCAATTAATCTCATGTATTATTTGGTTTTTTATACAACAATAATAAATATTTGTATATTAATTAAAAAATAAAAAACACTTACGATAAAAACAATATAATAAATTATCATAATTCCTAAAATGTAACAAATATATTTATTCTTAAAATATAATGTGAATTAAATTTTTATATATACTACATATGTTATAATAAAAGAAGACTATGAAAAGAGAAATTAATTTAATCAGTTAATTTCAATAAATCTAAGATTATTAATTAAGATTAATCGTTCTCATTTTTTTATGATAATCAAGTGTCTTCATTGATTAATAATGATCGGAGTTATCATCGCCCTCCTATTATCCTTGTTTTAAATGGAAATCCCCGTATAGGCGACATAATAGTTTTTTTTTTAAT
Organism: Lathyrus tuberosus; assembly: GCA_022829125.1. Lineage (NCBI taxonomy): Eukaryota > Viridiplantae > Streptophyta > Magnoliopsida > Fabales > Fabaceae > Lathyrus > Lathyrus tuberosus. The sequence continues at coordinate 5,290,875 of JALAZF010000278.1, read as the reverse complement.
CTCAAAATCAAATAACACCTTAAAAAAGAAAAAAAAAACATAGTTTGTTCATTAATTAGAAATTAAATATAAAAAAATTCAATATTCTAGTTCTTATATTAATCATTAAACCAAAAATAAAAAGACGGTTTCATAAAAATAACCCTTTGAAACGAAGTAGTCTAACCTAATTTCATGTGTTTTCGTGTAAGTTACAAAATAAAAATATAAATTCAATAAAATTTTGTGCAATTCTTTTACAATTTAATAAGATTTGATTTTGCTCTGATTATGTGTGATTTTGTGCAACTTAATAAAAATTTTGTATAATTTTATACAATTTAATTAGATTTAATGAGTTTAAAATTGAATGTCACTTGTTTATTTATTTTGGTGTTTTGAATTGAAGTTGAGTTAAGTTTTCAAATTTGCGTCATATTAACCGGTTGTCCTGAAGGCACTGATTAATTAATAGTAATTCTTAATAGAGATTAATTACTAGCAAAAAGTTTTACACTGTCAATACATCACCATATTTTGTTTGGGTTACTTTACAGATTATTAAATTAAAAGTCAAACTTCTCTTTACATCCAACGGTTATAATTAACTGACAGTGTAAAATCTTTTTACACTGTCAGTATATTTCAATTAAATCCTTCTTAATAATGAAAAAGAAAATTTGTTATGTTAAGTTCATTCAATATGCATAATATTTTTAAAAAAATTTGATTATTTTTATTTATAATCCATTAAATACATATATTTAAAAAAATATGACTTTTTAATCTTAAATAATGCTCAACTTACCATTTAAATATTTCAACCAGTGGTCCGGGACACTCGTTAGCATTTCTCTTCAAATTTTATTTGTACAGTAATGAGGTTTTCAAATATTTTTTTAGAGGAAATGAAATATTTTACACTGTCAATCCATCACTATCATATATCCTATTATGGGCCAGTTTATTTTAGCTTTAAAAAAATGAATTTTTTCTTTGTGTTTTTGAAAATAGATTCTACAAAAATATTTTTCAAATATTACAAATATTTTTTAAGTTGTTTTTTATAAATTAAAAGACTAATTTTGATATTCTATAACATTAATATACATTATTGAAATTCAAAACATAGTCAAAATCATAATTTTTTTAAAAAGTCATATTTCAAAAATGATTTTTATGAAAATCTATTTGAAATAGCTTCAAAATTAAGTTATTTTTTTGAAATTTTGATATCCAAAAAAAATTTCGATAAAATGATGAAATACCTAAAATAACATTTTAAGAATAACTATTCAAACCAAATTTTCATTTGAAGCTTTTATGAAAAGTTTATTTGTAAATTTTTTTTTCACAAAATTATGTTACACTATAAAATTCATTTTTAAAAAAAGCCAAAATAAACGGGTCCATGTCATACCGTAAATTTTAAGTTAATTGTATTGATAAATTCCTTTTAGATAACAAAATTATTTTACATTGTGCAATTAAACTCAATTTTTTAATACAACTTATAAAATTTTCCATATATATTACATTAAATTTAACATTTTACCGTACTTTTAAAATATTAATAAAAAAGTACAGATTATAATTTGAATACCAAAAATCAATTCAAAATAATTCACATTAAATTAAATCAGATAATTTTATTTTTCAAATTAAAGTTAAAATAGTCCCTTTAAATATACCAATTTTAATGTTTAATCCCTATAAAAATTTTGATCAAATTTAAATCTCTCTAAATTTTTAATTGCCAATTTTGGATGACATGTTATTATTAAGACATTCAAATTCAAATATCAAGTTAATAATTTAGTTATTTAATATTAGGGCTGGCAATGAATCAAACTAACTCGAAAATAGTTCGAAATTCGATTCGAAAATTAAATCGTTGAACTAGGTTCATGAACCAAATGAGCTGAATATGAACTAAAATCTAAGTTCGTTAACTAAATGATCTGAACTTGAACTATACATAGTTCGACTCGTTAGGTTCATGAGTCAATTCGATTATATATGAGATATATTATATTGTCTTTAAGAGTAGGTTTAAAGATTTGTTCTAAATCTTAGTCTCATATTTTCTTTTAATCTAACGGTTTTAATTGATAATTTATATTCTCAAGTGAGTAAAATATTTCTACGAATAATTATACAAATAAAATTAACATCGTATAAATTCCAATCTTATAACTTTTATTTTATTTCTATATTTTTTATTTTAAAAAATATTAATTTAAAATGTCAAATATATATATAAAAAATATACTTTAAAAAATTACTTTTAAGTCTGTGAAATAAGTGAGTTGAACCTAACAAGATAAACCTAACGAGTTGAACCGAGATATTCGTGAACTTCTAACAAGTCGAGTTTGACCTGAAAAAAAAGTTCGTGATGAACTCGAACTCGAACTCGGCCAATTCTTAATGAGTCGAGTTTGAGCTGAAAAAAAAGTTCGAGATGAACTCGAACTCGAACTCGAACTCGGCTAATTCTTAACGAGTCGAACTGAGCTAAGGCGAGTTCGACTCGACTCGACTCATTTCCAGTCCTATTTAATATTTATTTTAACAGTTTAATTTTAATTTGAATTATAGATAAATTAATAAAAATTGAAAACTAAATAATTAAATATTAAAATAATAATATTGTTTTAAGGTCTTATAAATGACAATAAATTGAGGTATTATGGTCTTATTAATGTCTTGTAAATAACAATAATTTTGATATGAAGTTTCTGTGTCCCGGAATCAAAAAGTTTTGAATATTTTTCAGGTTAAGAGTTTTGAGTAGGGTTTTGTGTGATCATGGCATTCACAGAATGTTATGGAATGTGGGAAGCTGAGGAGTCGTGTTATTCACGTAACTGGGAACCGATGATTCTGTCTGAAACTGAATACTGCCCAGAAGTTGTTCGACAATATGTTTTTGATTCTTCTCACAACAGGAAGGCTTTGAAGGAAAAAGTATGGAAGCATCTTGGATATCTTGGATGGGAAATTGACCGGTGTGGTCGTCATCTCAGGTACAAGCCGCCCCGTGGAAACTTGTGTCGCAAGAAATTTTACTTTTCGCTTATTGAGATCTGTAAAGCTGTGCAAATGGAATCTAGGGTGGAGTCTTCTTCTGTTGCTGTTGCAAAGCCATATTGTTGTCCTCAAGCCATTGTTGAATACCATAAACATGCACTCGACATGAGTTTGAGTGATAAAAGAAAACTTATTTCGAAAATAAGAAAGCATCTCGTGCAAGTAGGATGGGTTTTAACTGATCCACCCCGCGAAAACAGAAGAAGGGGTGTGTTGTATACTTCTCCGCAAAAGCGGAAATTTTTCTCACTGAACACCGTATGTAAATTCCTAATTGAGGAAAGTGTTGAAAGATCGTCTATTTCTGGCATTCAACCTTTAAATGCCTCCTCGGCTGTTAACGAAGAAAGTGATGATCAGGGAAGTATTCGAAAATCACCTATGTATGGCATTCAACCTTTTGTTAGTGATGAAAGTGTTGATTGGGTACCAAGTGATGATGACTTATCAAGTAAAGCATCGCATTTGCTTTCTTGTGAGACCGAGTCATGCACTATAGACAGGGTTGCTACAAAAAGATCAAAGCATAAACGCTGTGAATCAAGACCTCTAGCAGTGGTGCCTTCTTCTGTTGCAGTGGCAGGTGAACAAGCTACTCCTTCTGCGGCGTATTGTCCTCAACCCATTGTTGAATACCACAAACATGCACTCGACCCGAATTGGCCTGGTAAAAGAAAACTTATTTCAAAAATAAGAAATCATCTCGTCAAAGAAGGATGGGTTTTAACTGACCCACCCCCCGAAAACAGAAGAAGGGGTGTGTTATATACTTCTCCGCAAAAGCGGAAATTTACCTCAATGAACATGGTATGCAAATTCCTAATTGAGGAAAGTATTAGAAGATCGTCTATTTCTGGCATTGAACCTTTAAATGCCTCAATTGTTAATGAAGAAAGTGTTGATCAGGAAAGTATTCAAGAATCACCTATGTGTGGCATTCAACCTTTTGTTAGTGATGAAAGTGTTGATCGGGTACCAAGTGATGATGACTTACTAAAGCGAAAACGCGATGAATCAAGTCTAAGGATGCGATCAAATAAAAGAGTGCGGAAATTTTTTGTCCCTTCTCTATCACATCAGAAAGCTCTGAATGTTGTTTCTTGGTTGATAGACAGCAACGTGGTGTTATCAAGGTCTAAGGTTTGTTACGTAGCAAAAAGACAGCGTGTCATGGCTTCTGGTCGATTAACTCACAATGGAATCAAGTGTAAATGTTGTCATAAAATATACAGTCTTATTTCCTTCGAATTTCATGTCATTGGTAGTAATACCACCAGACCAAGTGCTAGTATCTTTCTGGATGATGGTAGGTCGCTCTTACAGTGCCAGATACAAATAATGCAAGATCATGTGTCAAGGGTGGCTATGGTAAAATCACAGACTCATTTGTGTCAGAGTGAAAACGACTACATTTGTTCCGTTTGCCGCGATGGGGGCGAACTTCTTTTGTGTGATCGATGTCCGTCTTCATTTCATAAGACGTGTCTTGGTCTTGAGGTAGGTTAACCATTTTCATTCTAGTTCATGATATATTTAGTATTCTCGTATTTACTTCAGTTTAATTCTTCCACACCAATAATTGGACTTTGTTTTTCCTGTATAGGATGTCCCTGATGGTGACTGGTTTTGTCCATCATGTCTTTGTGGGATTTGCGGCCAAAGGAAATTCAATGGGGGCGGTGAGGATGGACATTTCCTTAAATGCATTCAGTGTGAACATAATTGTAAGTATGTGTTAGAGCTGGTATCGAAATGAATAGAATATACTGATACATATAATACATTTGCCTACACATTTCATCCAAACCTAGATATCTTTTGACTTTTATGTGTATTTATGTGCATCTGTTAATCAACACTACTATACTTACCATGTCATCTTTATGAATTTAATGTAGATCATGTTGCATGCCTGATAAATAGAGATACATTAAAGTCCAGAAGTTATGTGGAAAGCCGGTTCTGTGGAAAAGACTGTGAAAAGGTATATATTCAATGCATCGCCTTATTTATTGGAAAGTTTTAGCCATGTTTTTGTAGAAATTTGGTAATATATCTGCTTGTTTGAAATAAAATTATATTTATCGTTGATAATTCGGTATATGTGATTTTAGTCAATGCTTGCACTTGAAATCTAATGGAATTAATGAGGATTGATTTCGGCGAAATTACATGTTATGACTTGGCAATAGCAAGTGCAATTAAGTTTAATGCCATACAAAACTTTTGTTATGTCTATTTTTCGCAGTTATATGAAGGCCTTCAAAGAATGTTGGGAGAGCCAGTTTCAGTGGGCATGGGCGATATAACGTGGACATTGGTGAAGAGTATCGACTCTGAGAGTTGTGATATTGATAGTAGTAAAAGTGGATTAATGGCAGAAAGTTACAGCAAACTCAATGTTGCTCTTTCTGTGATGCATGAATGTTTTGAGCCCCTAAAGGAACCCTCCTCTGGCAGAGATCTGGTGGAAGATGTTATATTCAGCCGATGGTCAGTGATTCTTATCCATGAAAATATGTTCACGATGTTTTATTAGAATACATTTTATATTTTGTTGTGTTATTGATATTGGTAGAGACCTAAGTTGTGTGAATTATTGTTTTACCTCTTGTCATGTATCTGATATCTGTACATGTGAGTTTTTCAGGTCAGAACTTAATCGAATGAATTTCCAGGGTTTCTATACTGTACTTCTAGAGAAAGATGAAGAGCTGGTCAGTGTGGCAACTTTTAGGTGAGTATAGGATTTGTTTCCATAATAAACTAGGCTCTGTTTGACAGAATGATTATATTTCTTTTCGAGTTGCTGTTTTTTAATGGTTTGTGTTATGGTCATCTTGATTTACTATTTTAACTTTTTAGGGTCTTTGGAGATAAGGTGGCTGAAGTACCTCTTGTTGGTACCAGATTTAAATATCGTCGACATGGAATGTGCCGCATCTTAATGGATGAACTGGAAAAGGTAACGAACAAGGAACTCATTTCCCTTTTTTCCTTCTCTATCATTTGAAGCCCTCTTTTCATTTTTATCTTCATAAAGTGTTTTGTATTTTGGCTGTAACACATAGGACTGTTCAAAGGAAACCACTGAGCCAAACTGCCGAACCCAACCAAAATAAACCATGTAGAACTTATGAACCTATGAAGCACACACACCTCTAGGATCAGGTGTGTCGCACTGTGTCGCTTGCAACGCAACACGCATCGGTCTCCGACACTTGTATGACACATGTATAACACCTCTAGGATTAGATACTATCATATATGTAGAGTGTCCTATACTTTTTACATTAGTGACATGTCCGTGTCAGAGTTTGTGTTTCATAGTATAGAACTACTGAGAACTAAGAAAACACTAGGAATCCAATGTCGGTGGTGCACAAACATACATATATGGAAGTTCAGCACAGTTTACATTAAAAAAGGTAAACCACTATTGCTACTTTGACACTATTATAAAACTAATTACTGATTGTATTCTACAATTTTGTATTCACCGTCAAAGATACACAGATTCACATAATTTTTTAACTTGTATTTCTTTCCCTAGAAACTCATGCAATTAGGAGTGGAGCAGCTTGTTTTGCCTGCTGTTCCCAGTGTGGTCGATACGTGGACCGGTCCTTTTGGCTTTTCAAAGATGACAGAACTTGAGAGGTCAAAATTTCTGGACTATACATTCCTAGATTTTCCGGGTACCATCATGTGCCAGAAGTTCTTGACAAAGACGCAGTCTCCAGATTCAGTTTGGCCAATTGGTATGTAATTTGTAATCTATAGGATACAAGTAAATAAGTTTGTGTCTTGCTAAGGAGAATACATTTACAACTTCAATGTTTCTCTATGCAGATTTCCAACAAAAACTCGGTGCTATCTCCGAAAGCAGTAGTGCTAATAAGTCTCCAGTGTCTGAAGTTTACCAAGCAGGAGAGATAGTTATAAAAGAAACGTCGGATACACCAATGTTGGAGTATGTCTCACCTCTGTCTATTTAATCTGCAATTGACAACACTAGGATCATAAGATTCTACCAAAATAATTACTTAGAATCCGGATAGGGTAGCAGCATGATTGTATCTAACGAACCTGATATTTTTTTGCAGTGCTTTTGAAAGAGATAATGATAATGTATCTAACGAACTTGTCTGTGTCACCATGGTACTTCCATCTTGTTCCCCGCCATTGTCATTCTACGAAATAACAATATTTTGTATTAAGAGTTAGAATTTGAATAAACTGTTATTTTTTTACAATTTGCTCGCGTACTCATTTCTTGATAATTTAATTGGATTATAGGCAGAGCATTCAGTTCTTGAGGATCAACAATATTGCCAGAATGGAACCTCCACTGTACAAGGCTCTTGTGAAAAATGGAAGAATGTCTTGAAATATTGTAGAAGGAAAGTGAAAAGGTAGCACGAGTAGAATTATGATACTTGTGAGTAAAAGGGAAACACAATATTTTGTGGGGAATAATTGAAGTGTTGATCACATGGTGGGGAATAATTGAAAGTGAAAAGGTGATCACATTATCTTCATTTATAACCTCTTTCTTCTTTGGTACAAAGTATACATGGTGTATAAGTAGGAGATTTTGCATGCCTTTATAATTTGAGGTAGTTTTGAGTTGGCTGGATGAAGCAAGTTGTTTATAACCCAACCATGTTTTCTTTTCATATTAAGGCAATTCATTAATCAGAATGAAACAGGGGCCAAATACAAAGCATCATCATCTACTTGGGGGATATAACCCAACCAAATCTTGGAACCTAATCTATTGCCAATACCAACCTATGGTGGTATTAAAAACTAATATCACATATATTGTATTTTAAAATATAATAATTTAAAATTATTTATAATACTAATAAATTACATCAAAATTAATTTGTTTGATAAAATTCATAAAATATTAATTTTATACATCCCACCAACATAATCAATAATTTTTAGATTAATGTCATTTTTATTTGGATTATGTATATTTTAATAGCTCTCAATTGAAAAATAGATCTTATAATACAACTATATGATAAATAATTATCAGACGAGCAAATAATTGATAAATATAAAATAAATTACATTTTTACTATTGAATAGAAATAAAATAAATTTTATAATAAATAGTTAATGTAAATAACTAAGGTTTTGTTTGATAATATCATATGTTGAGTTTGTAGTTTGTGTCTTATAATTTATCATTTGCACTTTAAATTTTACTTTTGCTATTTCAATTTTTAAAAAATTAAATATTAATTAATCTAATTTTTTAATATTGTTTTATATTTATAAATTAGTTCATCTGCTAATTTTATGAAACACTACAAATTCATTTAAGTAATTTATTTGTTATCAAATAACTTGAGTTTTTTTATCCAAGAAATTAGGGGTGTGCAAAAAAACTTATTCACAAGAACCAAATTTAAAAATATAGTGCATCAATTTCAAAAGCTCATATTATTTGGTTTAAAAACTAGTCTAAATTCATTTTATTAAAACCATAAAAAACTAATGTCCACTTTTTAAAATCAATACATAAATGGTTTGATTGGGATCAGCAGACCCGACACACAAAGCATAATGCGTGACCTTTTGTTTGGACGGCACTATGAACATCGACAATTCTATTGAAACTGCAACTATGGGAACTCTCGATCGAGTCTTATCTTAGACACTGACTTAAAGCACCCGCTAATATGTAATTGGTTTTCATCGTATACTTTACTGTCATAATCAAAATCAAACTTACCATGACCAAAAGATGGTGGATAAACAAATAATTTCCAATTTTTTAAAGATTTTTTTCAGTTCAACTGCTCTATTCTACCATAGACAGCTGACAATAATATTCAGAATATAAAAACAAATATTAAAAATAATATATTTTATTTGGTTAAAAATGGAAATGGTTATTAATTTCAAAAATGATTGGATGGAGTTAAGAATAAGTTGTTGAATTGAGAATTAAGTTTTAGTCAAAAACAAATTTGAGAGAAATTTGGTTTTAAAACTGGTCCAAACAAAAACTAGTTTTTTTATGCAAATCGGTTATTAACCAAACTGATCCAAATATAAATCGGTTTTAGAAAAATAAATCAATTTTGTTAAAATGGTTTTAAAAACCAAACTAATCCATATATTTGGTTTCAATTTTGTCTAAAATAATATAACTACGATTTATTAAAATATAATGGGTTTACATCATGAGTTACAATTTGAGAGCTATAAACTAGTTTATATTTTTTTTATATATAAGAGAACCTAATTAAAATAGGATGTGTGTTTCACAAAGTATCTTTTTTTCTTAAATATTAAACATCTTTTTGAATTTGTAACAAGGTTCCGAATGATACTGAGACAATACTTTGTTCGATAACAATGAGCTCGGGAAAGCAAAGGATATATACTTTATTAAAATTATTGTCTTCATTTAGGGGAAAGGTCAAAGGTTATTCTTTCGAAGAAGGTGGCAAACTAATCTTTTGGCAATATATGTTCTCACAGTACACAAGACAAACATATTTATAAAATTTGGTCTAAATTCTTACTAAATACTCCTCAGAATCATATTATATAAAGAAAATGGTCAAAAATATTTATAGTATTTGGTCTAAATTCTTACTAAATATAAATTTGGTTTGACAAACATTTGTTTATATAAATAATTATTTTTCCTATAAAAATATAAAAACTATAAATATTTAATAAATTTTGAAAATTAATTTTCTTATAATATTATTATTAATATGTAATGAGTCTTTTGTTATAATTGGATTAATTGTTGTTTAGTTTATTTATTTTATTATATATTTTCGTTGTAAACTTAATTTTAATAAGTTATGTTATTCCTACTATTGTAATTTAAAGCTCGTTCACTTATCCCTATTTTGGTATTCCTATCGTTAACATGATGACTATAATTTATCGTGATCCTTTTTCAACTAGTTGTTTCTGCTATTGAGTTTCAAAAATTTAGGAATGTGTTCATTTTGATTTTGATGATTGATTCTATTGAATAAAATGAAGGTGAGAAATAATGGGTTGTCATGAGGGAAAAGCATATGCATTAGGTTAAACACTCACCTAAAGGTCAAAAACTCACCGTACAAGCAAGAAAGACACCACATATTCACCAAAAACCTTAAGGTGATAGGTGTATGAGTCATCTTATAAAGTGTTCAACATTCACTCTTCTAAGCAATGTGGGACTTAGAACTCACACTTGTTTCTCCACATAACTCACACTTGTTTCCCAACAATCTTTCCCTCAAGTGTGAGTCAACCCACTATGCTCCCCTCAAGAGGAAGCTCTTTCATCCACATGCTTGTATCGTCGTTGAAAGACACCTTTATCTCTTCATGGGCACTTCAACGAAACATGTCGCTTGACCACCATGTTAGGAAGACTTTCAACACAAGGAGTCAGTCCATTACTCGAGCCATCGACTATGATACCACTGATGGGTCATCATGAGAGGGAAGCATACACATTGGTTCAAACACTCACCTAAAGATCAAAGAATCACACAAACAAGTGAGAGAGACACCACATATTCACCAAAAACCTTAAGGTGATAGATGTATGAGTCCTCTTACTTATAAAGTGCTTAATTTTCACTCTTCTAAGTAATGTGAGACTTAGAACTCACATTTGTTTCTCCACATAACTCACACTTGTTTCCCAACATGAAAAACCCAAGAAATAGGGTTGAATTTTGTTAACTTTTTCTTTCTTTTCTGAAAATATATTATCAGATTTTGAACACAAAGTCTAGAATCTGAATCAAAGTTAATTGTTTAGCAGCGGATAAGAACAGTTCAGAGGAAGAAGGGAAAGAAAGACAGACACAAACAATTATCCTGGTTCCTCCCATAAATTGATAGAAGTTCTGTCCCTTTGCACTTCCAAGGGATTTTCACTATAATCACAACTGATTACAATTTGTTCTAGCATACAAGCAAGAGACTTCCAAATGCTCAAATACACAAGAGACTTCTAATGCACAAACACACAAGTAAGAGACTTCAGTTGCTCAAGAACACAAGCAAGATACTTTTTAAACTCTAACTAACAGTTAAGAGATTTTGAACAACTATAGTTGATATAAAATCAGAGAGTAAACAAAATATGTAACGCTTCAGACTGCTTTGAAGAGTACTGACTGACCCCACATATCAACACATATCTTTTCAGCATGCTTTGTCCTCACTCACACACTTTCTGAGAAACTTCCCAGAAGGTCACCCATCCCAAAATTGCTCCAAGTAAAACACGCTTAACTGTGGTGTTCTTATGGAACGTGTTACCGAAAAAAGATGCATCTTGTTGGTATAGGTAGTACCAATTAATCCTTATAAACCTTCCTCTAACCATGTTGTCCCATACCTGCACACCCTCAGGATCCCTCTCATTCCGATGTGAATTCAGTTTTTCCCTAGAAGCTGCTAGAAGTGTCTGATACTATTTGTAACGCTTCAGACTACTTTCAGGATTACCGACTGACCCCACAAACCAACACAGATCTTTTCAGCATGCTTTATCCTCACTCAGACACTTTCTGAGAAACTTCCCAGAAGGCCACCATCCCAAAATTGCTCCAAGACAAGCACGCTTAACTGTGGAGTTCTTGTGGAACGGTCTACTGAAAGAAGATGCATCTTGTTGGTACATGTAGTCTCAATTAATCTTTATAAGCCTTCTTTTAACTATGCAGTCCCACACCTGCACAACCTCAAGATCCCTCTCATTCTGATGTGAATTTGGTTTTTCCCTATAAGCTTCTAGGAGTGTCTCATTGACATACCTCGTGCACCGACAACCACTTTCTCGCCCACGGGTGTTACATGTAATCATTCACCGCCCTCTTCGGCCTCGGGTGTTACAATATACAACATAGAAAAACTCTAAGACTTAAGAATTTCTAAAATATACAAATGTTAAGATATTGTAAGTTAAACTTGTGCTTTTTATTGATAGAGCAATAACTCTTTTATTGTCAATGATTCTTTTTTAATCTTCAAGTCTTCAGCTCCTTATATAAAAATAAATAAAAGAGTCGTTGAAGAGCACAAGAGAGTCTTTGAGAAGCTTGATTCAAAGACGTTTAAATGTTTCTCGATATGGTTAATACCGTTGAAAGCTCATTTGAAATCTCTTTGCTATACGAGGAATTATACGTTGTATCCCAACTCTTTTCTCTTCTATAGATTTTTGCTTAAGTCTTCATGTGATCAGAAGAAGATAAAATGTCCTCAGACTCCTACCAACGTCTTCTTAATTCTTGTGCTTAACTGACTTCAGAGTCTTCAGGTTCTGTTCCTTCAGAGTCTGAGTCTTCAGAGGTTGAATTTCTTCAGAATTGACTTTAATCAGAGTCAGATTCTTCAGAGTTTGATCTTCAACTTTTGATCTTTTAAAATCTGGATATTTAGCTTCCCTTTAAATATCCATTCTTAGTACTAGTACTAAGTTCTATTTAGAAATTTTAGTCTATGGTCCTGCACATTTGAACATTTGTTAGTATACCCTATTATTCTTTAAATACTTTGTTATCATCAAAACCTTAGAGACATAGTGCAAACCAATTTTGTTCCAACAATTTTCCCTTTTTTTATGATGACAAAGACAAGTATTTAATAACAATGGTTGTTAATTTAATTAACTAGTTAACTTAAGGGTCTGAGGTTTGTAAGCGCCCCCCCCCCCCCCCCCCCCCCCCCCCCCCGAGTCTAATAGTCCAAAATGTGAGGTTTGTAAGCTCCCCCTAAGTTCTATCCAGATTAATTAAATTGATCTTAAAAGTATAGTGAAATAGTCTTCAGAATTTAAGAAAAAATAATTATTAACAATCATATTCAGACGCTTAAATACTTATATATCTACTCCCCATTTTTTCATCAACAAAAAGAATAAAGAATAAAGCATGCACAAAAAAAGATACTAAAGAAAAATATAATTAAAACAAAGGAGTTGTCATATTTCATAAAAAAATTTTTAAAAAAATTGCAATAAAGGACAATAAAGGGTACTAAGCCTAAATTCTAAGGTATTTTCTTCAAAATATCCATAATGACTTTGATGTCAGGCCCCATAGCATATTTCTTGACAACCGTAGACTGCAGTTGAGTATCCATTTTGTCTTTCTTAGTAGGTATTGAAGCTAGTTTCTCCTCTAATTGCTCATGCCTCTGACTAGTAAAAGTAACTGTTTTAGACGTGAAAGACTTTAGATTATGCAGAACAGAGTCCATAGAGGTTCTGAGAGTATCCCACTCAGCAACCAATTCTTGTATCCTATCATAGAAAATAGTTTTAAACTCTTCCATTTAGGTTTGGATATTTGGTAGAGGGTTTATATTGCAAGTTTATAGAAGGGGTGAAAGGATAGATGGGGTTATTTCTTTTGAGAAAGAAACAGTTGTTGTGCCAGAACCTAACACATTATCTTGATTAAATGGTTGAAATTAAGGGCCAGGTTGTGTTTCTGGTACAGTTTGGTCTTGTGGGGCTTCTCGTTAGGGTTGGTCTTCTAGTTGAGGGGATCATGGGTCAGAGATTTTAAGTTATGGCTGATGTTGAACAAGATTTTGTTGAGGTTCTGGGTCAGATGGTGTGGTTTCAAGGGGTGTGGCTTGAATTAGTGAGACATCCGTAGTTTCAAATTCTAATACTTCAGAACTAGAACTTGATTTTGACTTGGGAACAAGGATAAGGGATTCAAACATGTTGTTTATTGCACTGGGTTGGTCAGGATATAAGTAAAGTACCAGTTGGTTTTGTTCAGTAGTGAAATCACTAGCTAGGTGGCTTGTTAGTTCCTCTAAGATAGATTTTCTAGTAACAGTTTCTTGTCTATTAAAGTTTAGGAGCAACTGACTAATGGTATGAGAATCTGATTCATCAACATCAGATCCAGAGGTGAGTTTGGGAGAGGGCATGATAAGACATATAGATAAAGTATTTTCATGTTTAGGAGAGGGTGTATGTTCTTAGGAATATTGTGCTAATTGATGAGGGGGCAGTGTTTTGGTTTCAGTTTGAAGATTGGAAGAATTTAAAATATTATATGAGATAAGATCAGATATCATACATGTGGTTATAGTTTCTGCAACATCTAAAGATTCTGCACCAGTTGTAGCTTCAGCAGGGATGTCTTCTTCCACAACAGCTTCAAGATCTTGAGTCTTTATCTCCTTCCTTCAAATAACTTTAGTTGTAGCCTCTACTTGAAAAGCTCATTCCATCAGAACCTCAACCTCTAAAGGATTTTCCATAGCTTTATCCATCAAGGTAAATGTTATAAGCTTTGCTCCTTTTACAGCAGATTCTTTCATCAGGTCCTGAGCTAACTTCTTTATTTCCTTTGTCTTCTTGACCAAAGGTGAATTATCTTCCTATTCCTCTTCTACTTCTACTTCTTCTTCTTCTTCTTCTTACTATTATTATTATTATTATTATTTTATTTTTTTTATTCTTCTTCTTCTTCTAAAGGAATAATCATCTTCCTTACTTTCTTTGCAGAAGCAAGTTGGACAGAAGAAGAACTTGTCTTCTAAGGTGTCTTCCTAGTGGCTCCACTTCTAGTATTGGTAGACATCAAGATAGCAGAAGAGGCCACTTCCTTTACTTCCTTCTGAATATATGCAGAAGCCTTTTTCTTGGGTGGCTTCTGAGTCTCTTTCTGAGCTTCAGAAGCAACAACTTTCCTCTTCCTTAAAGGCTTGTAGACATTTGCATGAGCGTCTGAAATGCCATCCATAGTCATAAGGACATCAGTTTCTTCTTTAGTTGTCTTGTTATACTCTAGAATCACCTTTGGATTGTCCATCTTGGGAATAAAGGGAAAATCCTCAATGTAAGAAGTCTTGCCACTTCTGATGCTAAAACATGCTTCAGACTTCACCACACCCTTCTTCTTGAGTATATTCATATTACCAATAACATCACCTGAGAGAATGTTACCATATGCTTCTTCCAGATCCTAAGTGGCTGAAACTTCCTTCAAAGCATCAATCAGTATACTCTTATGGAACAATTCGGATAAAAGTCTGGCACAAGGAACATTCTTCTTGTTATGCTTCAAAGAAGTGCATCCATACTTGAACTTCAAAATGTTCTTTTAGAGGGCACCCAGTTACCTCAAAATATTTGAAATCAATAATATGTTCCACAATCAACTTGAGTTATTCTTCTCCAATCTTCGTTGTTTTGGGCTTGAAATAGAATCATTTTCAGAATCGACAGATAATGTAGCTTGTTGAGAAGTGGGTGTAGATGCCATTTCAATGGAGTTTTATGGTTCTAAAAGGGTTTAGTAAAGACTGGGTTGTTTTTCAGAGAAGTCTTTAGAACGAAATTGTGGGTTGTGTAGTGTGTGAAAGATTAAACGTTTAAGTATTTTGAGTGAAACGAGACGGGATATACAAAATAAATTCATCATTATCCAACATTTATTACCCAGTAGCTAATATCCACGTTAGAAAACTTTTCAAATACACGTCATTTAAGTGAGACATAGATCACTAAGAACATAAAAAGGTTTTCCACTTAAATGCTATCAGAGGCAAATAATCCTATTTTTAGCATCAGAGGCTGATATGTTTCAAAGGCTACTATTCATCAGAGGCTGAGTCAGACTCTGACCATAGTGACTTCTGAACATTAACCGACTATGATCCTACATTCAAAAGTAATCACTATTTTTTTACAAAATACATGTTCATTTTTTTAATAAAATCAAATCTTTCGATAACTAAAGGTTTAGTAAATATATCGGCCCATTGATGATTAATATCAATCAATTGTATAGCTTCTGACATACTTTTGTGCTACTTTCCTCTTTTCTCAAAGGGTTAAATATATAATACCCCCCTGCAATGTTAGCGATTTTTCATTTTAGCCCCTGGTAAAGTTTTTTTTTTAAAAACCCCCTCATCTTATTTAGATTCCCTCACTTAGCCCCCTGGCTGCCACATGGCAGCAAAGATTCCTTTCTCTTTGCTTGCGTGGTAGCCAGGTGGCATTTTTAATATTATTTTATTATTATTATTATTATTATTTTTTTTTTTTTTTAATTTTTTTTAATTTTTTTTAATTTTTTTTACTTTTTTGTTTTATTTTGTTTTATTTGTTTTATTTGTTTTTATTATAATTTTTATAATTTTTTTTTCTTTTTTTTTATTTCTTTTTCGTTTTTATTTATATATTTTTTATTTTTTTATTTTTTTTTATTTTTCGTTTTTGGACCTAATTTTTATTTTTAATTCTATTTTAAACAAATTTTTATTTTAAAAATTACACTAGTGCAGAAAAGACTTTTTACATCGGGCGAAAAACACATTTTACATCGGTTCTGGGTCCGATGTAAAGCCAAGCGATGTAGTAAATCAAAGACATTTTACATCGGGCCATAGTCCGATGTGAAAAATACATCTACTACATCGGTTGACTATTAAGTCTGATGTGAAATACATCTACTACATCGGTTGACTATTAAGTCCGATGTAAAATGTATGTTTTTACATCGGTTGCCTTTCTGGCCCGATGTAAAATGTATGTTTTTACATCGGTTGCCTTTCTGGCCCGATGTAAAATGTTTTTTTTACATCGGTTTCCTTTTTGGCCCGATGTAAAATGTATGCTATCTTTCTTAAAATGTATGTTTTTACATCGGTTGCAAGGCGAAAAAGAAATAAAAAAAAAAGAAAATAAATTATAAAAATTATAATAAAAACAAATAAAACAAATAAAACAAAAAATAAAACAAAATAAAAAAAAAATTTAAAAAAATTTAAAAAATAAATAAAAAAATAAATAAAAAAATAAATAAATAATAATAAAAAATAATAATAATAATAATAATAATATTAAAAATGCCACCTGGCTGCCACGCAAGCAAAGAGAAAGGAATCTTTGCTGCCATGTGGCAGCCGGGGGGCTAAGTGAGGAAATCTGGATATTAAGAGGGGGTGTTTAAAAAAAAAATTTACAGGGGCTAAAATGAGAATTCGCTAACATTGCAGGGGGTTTTGTATATTTAACCCTTTCTCAAATTGCAGGTTGGACGCATTAGTGTAGTCATGATTTTGCAGTCCTCTAGCTTAAACTTATTCAGAAGCTCCTTTGTGCATTTTGACTGATGAACATAGACTCCATCCTTGCATTGGTTGATTTGAATTCCAAGGGAAAAATTCAACTCTCCCATCATACTCATTTCAAACTCGGCCTTCACTGACTCATAAAACTCTTTGCAAATAATAACATTTGTATTACCAAAAATAATATTATCAGCATACACTTGGACAAATAAGATGTCAGTTTCATAGTATTTCTGAATAGTGTAGTGTCAACTTGCTCTTTTTTAAAACCATTTTCTAATAGAAAATTAATCACTCTCTCATACCAAGCTTTGGGAGCTTGCTTGAGGCCATAAAGTGATTTCTTAAGTTTGAAAACATGATTTGGGTGGACCAATATTTTAAAAATCGGACCGGTGATCGAACCGGTGAAACTTGCGGTTTAAGGTTCAATTGGTTAAACCGGTTAAACCTACGGTCGAACCGTTTATTAATTAAACTAATCATATGAAAATAAACTTCATAGATATGTCACACATAATTATATGTTCACAACTTAATAAAATAAATATTTCAAAAATCCATTATAAATTTAATACAACAATGTCGATAATACATAATATAGCATAGTTCTATACTTCATTTCAAACATCATTTAAGAATATTTTGATCAAACTAAATAATTACAATAAAATAAATTAAACTAATTCAAATCAGAATTAAAATAATAGAATATAATAACTAAAATAAAGTTTAAATAATTAAGAATACCTAAATTAAACAAGATAGAATACCAATATACTTCATTAAACAACAAAAAATTGAATTTGAGTTGAACTACAACAAACAAGTCTTAATTGACAACAACAAACAATATTAACTTGAACGACAATCAATATTTAGTTGGACATCGTGAATATGTTTGAAAGAGACAAAATGGAATGTGGTTGAAAGAAAAACTATAATGGAGTGACAAAACTTAGAAAGTTGTATGGTCGTAAAAAACACACAGAATTCTTTTTTGTAATTGGGGAATGTATGTTAAGTTTTGATTTTAACATATTAATTTTTTTTAAATTTAAAAAAATAGTCAATTTGATGTATTTTTTTGAACCAGACGGTTTTACAAAACCGGCTCTGGTTCTTTGCTTCGAATGGTTTTGGATGGTTCAATCAGATTTTCTGGTTTTACTCTGGGTTTGACCCTTTAATGGTTTTGAAAGGTTGATCCAATCGGATTCATCTCCGGTTCCCGGTCCAACCGATTGAATCGACAGGCTCAGTCCAGTTTTTAAAACATTGGGGTGGACTGAATCCTCAAACCTAAATGGTTGTTTAATATTCACTTCTTAAAAAATGAGACCATTTAAAAATTCACTCTTAACATCCATTTGATATAAAATGATATTAAAATTATTAGCATAAGAGATGAGTAATTTGATTGCCTATAACCTTGCAACAAGTGCAAAGTGTAATACCCCAAAATTTGCCCTCTCTTTTCTTCATATCTTTTAGCATGAGCTTTCATTGCATTGCATTGCATTCAAGCATAGAAAAATGAAGCATCAAGCATTTAGCATTGCATCTTGCATAAGGGCATGGGATCAGGTGATTCTCTAAAGTGTTGACCATCCAAATCTAAAGAAGAAGACCAAGTGTTTCTCACAAGCCTCAAGGATCTTATATCATGCATCATCTCCATTTGATCTCACAATTCATGGGAAGAGGAGAATTCACCAAGAAGATTGGACAATGCATGATCTCCTACACAAGACATTCAAAAATTAGGATCTGACCCCAAATGGGCAAGCTCTTTGAGTTTTTAGCATCTCAAAAGGGCATATCTCATCATTGTTGAGAGGATACACATCATATTCAGAGGAATTTGGATTTGGAGGATGTGTTATTTCCTCCTAACCAGAGGGTGCCAAAATTAGGGTTTGACCTAAAATCAGTTTATTTCTGATTTTTTTGGGCAAGACTTGATCTCATGGTATTACTTATGTTCTTAAGTGTTCATGGATGGAATCTTGGTCATTGGTTCTTTGGGGAAGATGTTCAATGGATCAGTTACTTGTGAAATAAGCAAAAGTCAACAGTTCAAAAGGAAAGTCAACCATGGGTTTGCAAAGGTTCAAATCATGATTCTCAAGTCCATATACCTTTATTTGGTCAAGGAATGGCATGGATGGCATCATTCATCAAAAATCAAGAGTTTGTGCAAAAGTTACTAAATTTGGAAAATGACCTACAATGAGAACTTTCCATTTTTGGCAATTTTTTCCACCACATTCAACTTGACTTTTCATCTTCAAGGAAGCTCCAAATGATTTTTCCTCCAACATGAAAGTTGAAGATCTTTCTCTCCCATTTCCAAAAAGTACTAGATGGTTTCCATACCATTTGTAGAACTCAAGTTATGGTCAAAAGATGGCAAGGTGTTTTTAAGGGTTCTCACATGCATCACTTTTTCCACCTTTGGCATTTTGGTCCAAAATGAGTTGCAAGGGCTTCTAATGACTCAAGTAAAATTATCACACTCAAGTACACATCATTTGGCACAAGGTTGGCTTTTGAATCAAGTTATTTCATGCCATGTTTCTCATTATTTTCACAAAGTTCAAAAATGCAATTTGATTCAAATCTCATAAACCAAGCAAGTACAAGGCCCAAATTCAACTCAGAAGTGATCCATAAGTAAATTGGAGGTGAATTATGCTGATTACAAGGTCTTATCACGTGTGGATTGGTGGTGGTGGTACAAAATGCAAATTTGCAATTTCATCCAAATCTCATTAACCAAGGTTCTAATCACTTGCTAATCCTAATCAGTGAACTAATGAAGAGTATATAAGCTAACTCATGCCTCCAAAACTAGGTCATGCATTCATTTTGGGTCAGAATCCATTTTTCACTCTCCACCTTCTCATTTTCGATTCTCCCTCTCCACAAGGTTTTCTTGAGAAATTCTTTCATATTCTTGATCAGTGAAGAGAATAGAGCAAGAATCAACTGCTATTTTAAGCTCATACTGAGGATTTCACCAAGTTCCATTCAAGAGGATTCAAACTTAAATCTCAAGATCTAGCACGATTTGAAGCTCTAGTTGCATTTATTTTGCATATAGAGGTTCCAAGGAGTAGATCTGCAGTTTTTGGAGGGATTTCTTGGTGTATTTTAAGCTCTTCAAGGTTCAGGTTAGTGTAATTTTCACCATCATAGAACTCAAATTTTAAGTGTGCATAATGATCTGTGAACTTCACTGAGCATGATGATCTATTTTATTTTGATTTTAGACGTGCAACATGTGTGTATTGTGGATTTAAAGTTTTGGATCTAAAAATGTTTTCATTCGATTTGTATTGTGTGTTCGTTATCTGATGAAATGGATTGGATATTTGAGTTCCTTGTGTTTTTCTAGTCAAAATGATGTGCACATATGCAATTTCTGGAGAAATTTTGGTTGCAGTCCACCGGAGAGGGTGACCGGAGCCCTAGCTCCGGCGACTGGTAAGTTTCCGGCCGGTGGAAGGTTTTTGTGAGGAAGACATAATCTCACCCGTCCGTTCATTTGATCCGTTGGTTCTTAGTGTGCCACGTTTCATTATTTTCTGATTTTATTTTAATGGTTGCGTGTGTGTTAGTCCATGTTTGTTAACGTGTGCCTCACTTCCTGGCCTTTGATCTGAGTTAATATTTGTTTGTTTGATTTAATCTTACGCGTTGATTTGATCATGTGGTTGAGGTGGTGACAGCACATTAAAATGTGCATGTGCTTGTCACATGAATTTGTATGGTGTTTTGACTGATTGTGTGTGCGCGTGGATATGTGGATTATGGTGCTTGGTGATCTGAACCGTTGATCATGATTGCTTTTGGGTATGTTGACTAAATGGTGAGCGTGAGATTAATCCATTGGCATTTATTGGATCTGAGATTGACTGAAGTCCATTGTTCTCCATTTGACTTTCGCTGGTGGGTTGATTGTTTGGGCTTTACTATTTGAACCCCCTCCTTTGGGCCTTTTATCATTTCCAACGTGTTATTGTTACTGATGGCACCCCCCTTTGTTTATTTCACTTGATTTATTTTATTTTCATTTTTTGTTTTGCATTTTAACTTTTAAAATCATTTTAATGCATCTAAAAATCATAAAAAAATTCATGAAGCTTCTTTTTAGTTTTATAAAATTTTTCCATATTTTATTTTCTTAATTTTATTTTATTTTGGCATCTGAATTAATTAATTGCTTAATTTTCTTTTTGAATTGTTTCACTTGCACACTTTAACTTGTAAAATTTCTTTCTCATCATCTATACATCATTTTAAACTCATTCTTTTTGCATTGTTTCATAAACTTTCTGAATTGCATAAAAACATTTTTGTTTCATTTTTTAAAACTTTTCCATATTGCATTTTGGTCCTTCTCTTTTGCATATTGAACCATGGTGCTTACTTGATCCTTGCTTAATTGTTTGAATGGCTTAACTTGTGAATTTTTGTGAGATCTTTTAGCATGTGATTGTCTTCTGATCTATATCATTTGATTTTAAATTTCATAATTTTTGAATGTCATATGATGCATGTTTGCTTATTTGTGCTTAAGTGACTCATGCATGATCATCTATTGACCTTTCTTTACACAAGTTGACTTTCCATGCTTAATTGATTGAGTTCCTTTGTGTTTATTTGAATGAGCTTTTGATATGATGTTTACCTCTGGTTGAGGTCCTTTGAGACTAATTTTTACACTTTGTGGATCATGTTTGAATCATGTTTGAGTATGCCTAAGTGTTAGAACTTTGTCCTCTTTTTTTAGTTTGCTTTGGTGCATGTTTTGAAGTTGTTGATTGATGTTTGAACTTGTATTACTTGAGTTTGGTTTTGATATGATATTGATGCATATGCTACTGCCTCTTGAGTTCTATACTTGGTTTTCATGTTATTTGATCATAGTTGAATGCATTTGCTTTGAATTGTATGATGAATGTCATTACCTTTCCTTTTGTGAACTTCTTTGGATCATAATGCTTCATGAATTGTTGATGATAGTATGATATTGGTTCTGACTTGTCTTCATCTTCATCTTACCTTTCTCATTTCATTTTTTCATGAAGTCCATGTATGCTTAATTGTGCATTTCATGCAAGTATGCTTGCATTCTTTCATGTTTATCTTTGCATGCTTACTTGGATTGTTTTGCATTGTTTCTTTGAAACATGTTGATTGATTTGAGTTGGACATTTATGATATGATGTGCTTGCTGCCACTTATTGTATCTCATTTCTTTTTTTCTTCTTCTCTTTTCTTCTCTTTCACTCTTTCTCATCCCATGGATCTCAAGACTTGTTCAAGTCTTGGATTCTTTCCCTTTAGAGCTACCTAGTCCAACTTAATTTTTAATTAAGCTTGGAGTAGGATTAGCATTAGGTTTTAGGTAGTCTTTTCTCCTAAACCTCACTAGCCATAGGACATCCATGCATGATAACATTAGGACTCTTAGTCTCCCTTTAGAGTTTCCTTTGCGTTTTCTCTCTTCTCATCTTCAAACAAAAGTAAAAAATACTTAATAAAGGCAAAACAAACATTGTATTTAGGCCTTTCATGTAAGAATAAGATAGTGAGGGATCTTCTCTCATTTTCTTAGAATGTTTAGCGTGCGTCCCATCTCGGGTCGTTATGCGAGGCATTCGATCTTACATGAGGGACTTAAATACAATGTGCGTTACAAAACACAAAACAATCAAAACACTTCTTTCTAAAAGACAAAAACAAACAATAACATCTTTCCTTCGGGAATTCTCTTCTCATCTCATTCATTCTCAGCGTACGAACGTGCTCCTACTCGTTCTCTTGCAAGATGGTAACGCACTCGGACCAGCGAGCCTGCAACACCTGAGCTAGAACATTAGTTGTTCCCTAAAAACACAAACAAAGCGACCCTCGTTGAGGGGAACTACGTCGCTCTGATTCTCATGCTCCCGATGAGATACGTAGACAGTGGAGTAGGGCCCATTCGAGCACTTCTTTTATTTTCCCTACATTTGTTTCTTGTTCTCTTTCCTTTCTTTCTTCCTCTTTCCCGTTCCCTTTCCTTTCCAGTAGCAGCAGAGCTCCAGTTTCCTACACCCTTTGATCGAGACAAGCAAGCGTGGATCCCATCGGGTACGATGGACGTGAGGGGGTGCTAATACCTTCCTCTCACGTAACCGACTCCCGAACCCAGTTCTCTTGGTCGTAAGACCATGCTCTTTCCTTTCCCCCAGGTTTATGCGGGGTTTCCTTTCCCTCTCTTGGGATAAATACACATTGCTGGCGACTCTGTTTCGGTGCCACTTTCGCGTTTGTACTAGGATGGAAATCCCGGGAGCGACACAAAGGTTTCAGAGAAATCTATACCTTCTAGCTGAGTGTAGCCTTGAGCTACAAGTCTAGTTTTATTTCTTACCACTTCTCCTTGGTCATTAAGCTTGTTTCAGAATACCCATTTTGTTCTAATGATGTTATTCTAATGAGGTTTTGGTACCAGATCCTAAACATCATTCGTTTGAAGTTGGTTCAGCTCTTCTTGCATTGCCACAATCCAACCATCATCAAATAAGGCTTCATCAACAAAAGTATGTTCAATCATAGAGATAATTCCTAGCATTTAGTGTTATTCTCTAAACGTAAATCTTGTCTTTAGAGGACTATTTTTGTTTCCCATGATTTGCTCTTCTGGATGTGAAGACTTATACTTGAAAGTTTTTCTGGATTGAGTTTCTTCTTGTGAGGCATCATAAGATTCTTTAGAATTTGCTTCCTCTAGATGAGCTTTAGAAGTTGGATTAGCTTCTGGACCACCAGCTTCTAGACAATCAGCTTCTGAAGGTTTGGTTTCTTCTGAACCACCAGCTTCTAAAGTGTCTTCAAATACATGAAAATCTAGAAAAAAAATTCAACTATCTCTAACATTTTATTTCAAGGCTCTTTGTCATCAAATTTAATGTGTATTGACTCTTTGACCATTTTGGTTTCATAGTTATATGCCTTATATACCTTTGAGCGTTTAGATTATCCTAAGAAGTACCCTTCTGAGCTTTGCCATCAAATTTCTTTAGATAAACTTCATTGATTAAGATGTAACATGTACGTTCAAACCGATGAAAATAAGAAATGTTTGGTTTTCTTCCTTTAAAAATCTCATATGAAGTTTTGTTCAGAATTGATCTAATATAGATTTTATTTTGAACATAACATGATGTGCTTACAGCTTCTACCCACAAGTACTAAGGTAAATTATTTTCATGGATTATGGTTTTAGCTATTTCTTGTAAATATATGTTCTTTCTCTCTACAACTCCATTTTCCTGTGGATTTCTAAGAGAAGAAAACTCACGGATAATCCCATGTTTTTCACAAAATATTTCAAATGGCTCATTTTCAAATTCTCCCCCATGATCACTTTTGACTTTTAAAACCTTAGATTGTTTTTCATTTTGTACTTGTATGCAGAAGATGTTGAACACATTATATGATTCATCTTTAGTTATGAGGAATTTTACCCAAGTCCATCTGTTGTACTCATCAACTATGACTAATCCATATTTCTTCCCATTAATTGATGCAATACCAACTGGACCAAATAAATCAATGTGAAGTCGTTCTAAGGGTCTGGAGGTAGAAGCAATGTTCTTATATTTGAAAGATTTTTTATTAATTTTTCCTACTTGGCATGCTCCACAGAGAGCACCAGAGTGATGATTAAGTTCTGACAATCCTTTAATAAGTTTTAACTTGCTAAGTTTAGAGATTAATCTCCAAATAGCATGACCTAACCTTCTGTGCCAGAGCCACTTTTCATCACTCGCTGATAGAAGGCAAAGTACCTTCTGATCATCCAATTCAAAGAAATTAATTTTATAAACATTGCATTTTCTCCTACCTTTGAACACTATAGACTTGTCAAACTCATTCATGAATATACATTTGTTCTTATTAAACATAACTTTATAACCACTATCACAAAATTGACTAATGCTCAGAAGGTTATGTTTTAGTCCATCTACTAACCAAACATTATTTATAGAGATAGATGAATTGCCAATAGTGCACGTGCCAATTATCTTTCCTTTATGATTTCCTCAAAATCCCACAGCTTCTCCCTCTTTTAGAGTTAGGGTTTGGAACATATGTTTATCTCTTGTCATATGTCGTGAGAAGCCACTGTCCAGGTACCAATACTGTTGGTTTGCTTCTCCCTTAAAACATATATGTTGCAAAAACAATTTCAGATTTAGGTACCCATAATCTTATGGGTCCTTTGGGATTAGTTTTAACAAGCTTCTTCTCATTTTGCACCATAGATTTCATATAGTAAGGCTTAAGATCATTCAAGACTTTTGGTTTAAAAGTTTGATGTCTTAAATAAGTATTAGCCTTTGGTTATTAACCTTTCAGAACCTTAGACTCTTATGTCTTAGGTTCTGGTTTCTTTAAAACCTTTAACTTTAGAGTTTTGGTTACGGTATCTTCAGAACCTTTGACTCTATAGTATTAGGTTCTGATTAGTTCAGAACCTTTACTTTGTCACCAGTAGATACAAAATAGGAATCTAGCCTTTTCCGAGCAGAGCTTGAAGAAGAAGGTTATATTGGTTTAATCAAGGATCTAGACATTGGATTAAAAGTTTTTTGAGAATAACCAAGACCTTATCCTTTGATTTACACCATAAATCATGGATGCAAGTTTTGTCCTGTTAAAGCCATTTATGATAAACTCATGAAGAGCCATTTCACACTCATCAAGAGGTTTATCAAACATTTCTTTTACTATAGCAATATGATCTCTTTCTAAAGCTTCATTTTTATTTTGCGAAGATTTTAATTCATCTTTCAATAAATCGTATTTCTTTTTCAAGATTTTCACATGTCTGGCTTTTTCTTAACAATGACCCATAAGGTATTGAATGAAAGTAATCAAATCAGAATGAGATAGTTTAGAAAATACCTCATCTTCTTCTTAAGAATCTGATAAAATCTAAGTCAGATTTTGTGTCTGAAGATGTAACAACCATCAGAGCTATATTGGTTTCTTCCTCATCTTTATCAGATTCATCTTCTTTGTCAAGTTCATCCCATATTGTCATGAGACTTTTTTTGAACTTGTTTTTGAAGTTGTCATTCTGATAGCCTCCTTTCTTTGATTTGTTCTTTTTCAACTCTGGACAGTCAGCAATGAAGTGACAAGGCTTCTTGCAATTGAAGCTTCCTTTCTAGATTTCTTTCTTTTATCAGGAGCTTTATCCTCTAAAGCCACTACTTCTGCCAGAGAACCTTTTATTCTTTTTATCCAGAAACTATAATATATTTACTATAAAAGCCATTTTTTCATCATCAGAATCTTCTTCAGAAGTTCTTGCATGAGCAGCCTCTTTAGGTTCCTAGATTTTAGAAGACTTGACAAGTTGAGCAACATATTTCAAAGCAAGAGACTTTGATTTCTTGGCAGGTTCATCTCCATTTAGCTCTATCTCATGACTTTGGAGATTTCTTATCAGGCTTTCAAGACTTATAGTGTTTAAGTATTTGGCTTCCTGAATGGTTGTCACCTTTAGTCTGTATCTGTCAAGAAGACTCCTAAGAATCTTATTAACATGATCATAAGTTATATAGCTCTTGTTCAGAACTTGAAGTCCAGATACAAGAACTTGAAACCTTGAGAATATGGTTTCAATGTCTTCATTTTCCTTCATTCTGAATAGTTCATACTGTTGGATCAAGAGGTTAGCCTTTGCTTATTTTACTTGCTGATTTCCTTCATATGTAGCATATAAGGATTCAAAGATTATTTTAGCAGCAAATTTTTCAATAATCTTGATGTACTCGAGATGAGGTAGAGCATCTACAAAAATGCCTCTAACTCTGTGATGTTTCCTATAAGTCTTTTGAGCAGGTGTGAGACTTTTTCTATCAGTTACTATTCCTACTCCATTAATTGGAATATTATGCCATCTTCAAAAATATACCACAACTCATCATCAAGACCTATGATGTGAGTGTACATCTTGCTCTTCCACTACTCAAACTCAGTAGAATCTCCACTGAAGGTTGGAGGTTTATAAATATAGTTGTTCTTTTCAGATGTACTTTAATCATAGCTTACAATAGTGTTTCTAGGATCAAAGGTTCTAGATTCATCATTCATGTTTTTCTCTTAGGATTTTTTCTAAACCATGGTTAAATGTTAAAGGTAGAGACCATGTTTTGATGCCAATTAAAGGTGAGAAAAACACAAGAAGGGGGTTGAATTGTGTTAGCTTTTTCTTTCTGTTTGAAAATATCTTATCAGTTTCTAAAGGTAAAGCGTATAATTTGAATCATAGTTTAGAGAGAGAAGGTAAAGAAAGAGAGACACAATTATTTATCCTGGTTCCTCCCATAAATCGAGCGTAGTCCAGTCCCCTTGCACTTTCAAGAGATTTTCACAATAATCACAACTGATTAGAATCTGCTCATGCATACAAGCAAGAAACTTCCAAATGCTCAAACACACAAGTAAGAGACTTCTAATGCTCTAACACACAAGCAAGATACTTCATTTGCTTAAGCACGCAAATAAGAGACTTCTTAAACTCTAACTAATAATTAAGAGATTGTGAACAACTACACATGATATACAATCAGAGGTGCAGACAAAATACAACACATAAAGACTCTAAAGCTTAAGAATTTCTAATTTCATTGTGTGTATTCTGCTTATTTAGAAGCATTTTGTAAACACAATTTTGCTTATCTTAACCTCTGGTTTATTTCCTTGAGAGACTAAGTTTAGTCAGAGTTCTCAAGAAATCATTGATAATTAGTCTTTGAGTTGTATTTCCTTATGAGACTAAGTTTTAGTCAGAATTCTCAAGAAGTCATTTACGATTAGTCTTTGAGTTGTTTCCCTTGAGAAACTAGGTTATAGTCAAAATTCTCAATAAGTCTTTAACAGTTTATCTTTGAGGTTGTAATCAGTTTGTTTATTTGATTAAGTCCTTATTGAAAAGGCAAAATCACTCAGGCGGGTGGAGCAGAAGTAGCTTTGTTAACAGGGAACCGGGATAAAATACTTGAGTTATTTAGGTTTATCTTTATCGTTGTTGTTTGTGTTATTAAACTGCAAAACGTTTTAATACTAGAAACCCAATTCAACCCCCTTCCCCCACTTTCTTATGTTTCTTTCACCTTCAATGCCAAGACTTGAAGCTTTAGAGTATGAAAGAGAAAAAATGTGAAAGCTTGTCTGAACATGTCCGTATGAGTGATCAATATATTATAAAGACACGAGGGCATTTTTGGAAACATTATGGCTAAATCACACTAAAAACCTTGAGAAGCCTCTCATTTTTCAAATTATATCACCAGAAAATGTTTTTGTGGCCTAGCTAGTTAGTTAGGAAATGTTCAATTGATTAGGGGACTTTTTCTAATTCTTTAATCGATTAGAACTTTGGCCTAATCGATTAGATGATGGATAATTGAGTTTATAATTAATTATGACATTCTTTTAATGATCGATAACAACTCTATGTATAAACCTTCCATTTTGGGCCACAACAATCAATTATTTGCATTGCCTAATCGATTAGGTCATTAATTTAACCCATAGATTGTTTCCAAATTTATACCACACCTTAGACAAATAATAAAGAGCTTTTCCACCACTTTTTAACATCCAGAAAATGGGAAAATTTTTCACTTTTCATTTCTCTCACCACCTATCTAAATCTTTTATATTACATATTTTCTCCATAATGCTTTGAGAGGGCTCTTGAGTTAAATTCTGGGTGATGCCAAAATTGTAAATTTACCACGAGTAAATTTTTTTGAGCAAATAATTCTTCATTAGGAAGTTGTTATTTTGGTTGGTAGATAAACCATTTAAAAAGATTTTGTTTTTATTTTGGGGATTAGTCTAAGTCTCCATTTGGTTCTTGAGCTCTGCCATTGAAAAAAATCTCTTTTGGATCGTGAAGATCAGCCAATAAAAATCTCCACAACGATTCTTGATCTTATCCCGGTTAAAATCTATATCAGTTTGAGATCTGCCTGGTGCAAAATCTCTCTTGGGTTCTTAGTTCAGACTAGTGTAAAATGCAGTAGGTTTGAGCTCATCCCGGTATAAACCTTAGTTCGATTAAGAGAATAGCCAACTCAAAACTCCGTCTTGGTTTGTGACCATCCTATGTAAAACCCTGATTCAATTCGGAGGATATCTAACTCAAAACTTCATCTTAGTTCAGGATCATCCTGTGCAAAATCTTTGTTTGGTGTGAAGACAAACCGCTTTAATCCATATTTATTGTTTGATTATAAGTTAGTGTAAAACTTCATTTTCTTATATAACGGTGTTCGTGGGCATAACCTTCTAAAAGCTCTCAAGCATTGTGGATACTCTCAAGATCAAATCTTGGGGACATTGTTAGGTCTTCTTGGCCGAAACTATATAATTCTCTAGTATTATTTCTCTTCTCTTGTCCCTTTATTTTTCAGTTATTTCCTTTGAATTTCCATTGCATTTTCAACTATTTTTTTATAAAATTGTTTTAAACTCTGATTTCTCAAATGATTTATTTTTAAATCAATGTTTTTTATACCTCCACAATTCACCACCTCTTGTGTATGAAGTCATATGTCTAACAAATAAGTGCCTATGCATTTTGCGTATTTTTGAAAAATATCAAAGTACATTTTGTTTCCGTTAGATGTCAGATTGATTGGTCCATAAATGTATGAATACAACAATACAATCTTCACACATTTCCATAGGATTTTCTCAGTTCTCCATTATATTCCTTGTAGGAAAGAGTCATGTTGTTGTTTACCAACAATACAATCTTCACACATTTCCATATGATTATTCATATTAGGTATTCCTTCCACCATCTTATTCTTACTCGATATTTTCAAACCTTTAAAACTTAAATGAACATAAAGCAAATGTCATAACCATGTTGGATCTTGTATTCCTGTGGAGAAACAATTAAGAAACATCATACTAAATGTGCAAAGGGAACACACAATTAACTGTCATTTCAACTTCAACTATTAAGCCTTTCTTTGGTTGATAAATTTAACACCTACTTTGTTAGATGACGATGGTATAACCATTCTCTTGAAGTTGGTCATACTTTTAAAATCTAGAATATAAAAGCACACTAGAAATTGTATGCATAATGTTGCTTTTTGTATGAAATTTAATATCTCATTTTCCTATGACTGACATAAGAGTTGTTACTAAGCTTCAGAGTTTCTTTAAATGCTTAATCCAAATCATAAAAATAAGATTTTTTCCATGCATGTGATTGCTACAACCAAAATCTAAATACCAAGTATTACATGTTGAATTTTTCTTCTTTATATAATCCATAAAAATAATTCTTCTACAATTTTAGAAAATTTTACCTTAGTTTCTTTCTCTTTGGCAAGGCATTCATACTGATAGTCGTTCCTTCATGAGCAACGACTTTCAAGGCTTGCTCATCCACAACATGGTTGGTTATCCTTTGCCCGTGAACTAACAGTAAACTTTGCAACACATCAATTGAAAGACTATCGATGACATTCATTTATTTTATATAACACACTACATATTGAGTGAAGGATTTTCTCAATGACTGCAACATCTTCTAGTTTTTTTTTCATTGATACGCACCCTGTTTGCAATTGACAATGTTTTTGAAAAAATAATCATTGACTGACTTTTATTCCTTCATGTGAAGAATTTCAAACTCTTTGTGAAGAGCTTGAAGTTGTTATTGTTTTACTCGTGTAGTGTCTTGATACTTCTTTTTCATCGAATCTCAAATGTCTTTAGAAACATCCTTCTTTAGGATGGTTTCTTGTACAACACAATTTATCATTTGAAACAAATAATTTTTTTCCTTCAAATATTTCTGTCGCGGTGAGAATTGGATATCAAGCTATTAATTAACTTGAATCACAAATCATAATTCACTACCGAACTTTGATTTATCCAAGGGAAGGGGAAGGGAAAAAGAACGAATAACCCATAAATATGCAATGCCATGCAAAGCAAAAGAGAATCTAAGGTTCGGGGGTTGGTTGTA
The DNA here is from genome assembly GCA_022829125.1 of Lathyrus tuberosus. Classification (NCBI taxonomy): domain Eukaryota; kingdom Viridiplantae; phylum Streptophyta; class Magnoliopsida; order Fabales; family Fabaceae; genus Lathyrus; species Lathyrus tuberosus. The sequence goes on along the minus strand of JALAZF010000278.1, from coordinate 5,259,632 downwards.
CCTAGGGAAGGTGTTAGCATACTAAGTATCTGTAGTACTCTACAGGAACCTCTTGTTTTATTTGTATTATTTGTTATTTGTCTGCTAAAAGGCGAAAAGGTACAGGGGATACCTAAGGTGTTAGTCCTAAGTATGCTCGCCAAAACATCACATCTCGTGCCTACGTATCTTGACGGGAATGGAATCAGAGCATTCGTAGTTCCCCTCAATAGGGGTGAGGAACTCTTGACTGTGGTCAAGGTTCCAAGGGAAGGTAAGTATCTATGGCAAGACACTTACATAGAGTATGGCGACTCTAAACCTAAGGCCAGGTTGAAAGGGAAAGGAAAGAGGAAGTAAATCTCCACGGCAGGACACTTACACAGAGGACAGCGACTCCGATCCTAAAGTTAGGATAAGGAGGGAAAGAAGTGTCTGTGGCAGAACAGACTTGCATGGAGTGTGGCGACTCCAATCCTAAGGCTAGGGAGGTAGTGTTTTTATTAATGTTTCTGAAACAAATTAGAAATATGATTAAAGTGTTTTTGGATTTTTCGATTTGGTAAAGGTTTTAATTTTAAAGGGAAAAATGCTTGATAAAAGATCGAGGTTTGAAAATTGCGTGATGCAAAAGGCAACCGACTTACGAGAGAAGTAGCCACTTGACGTTGGATCAAGGGTTTTGAGAAAAAGTTAGATCGAATCCTAGTCCCTAAGGGTGCTCCTAGTAAACGAAACATCAACCAAAATGAGAGAGAAAGTATTGACACGAGGTTGATGGCGATGCTAAAAAGGCAGTCGACTTACAAATTCGGGTATGGCTTGATATGAATCGAGAATGCTTTGGGTTTGGTTAATGGCGATCGTAGAAACAATCATCAAGAATTAAGAAAAATTGAAATCAAAATTAATCGAGAATTAATAAGAGAATGTTGTTAACGCAAAAATGTGTTCATCGCAACCGGATCAAACTGACACTAATGTCACGCATCATGCACACCAATGTGCAAACAGCGTATCGACGTGATTCAATTCGAATAATCTAAATAAAAAATGGAATCATCAATATATATATATATATATATATATATATATATATATATAAGTAAAAAACGAGACAATCAATATATACATAAGATGCAGTGGATATATTTGTGAAATTAGAACGACAACATGTATATATTATATGAATAAAATAAAAGGACTATATAAGAATCTATCAATATACATAAGATAAACAAATAGGTACCACCAACATATAATGACCAAAAATGCATAAGAAAAGCAAGCATCAAGAGGAATAAAACAAATTAAGAGATCGAAAAATAGATCCGCAGAAATAGTAACACAACTCAATGTTCCGTTTTTTCTTTTTCTCTCCCCCCTTTTCTTTCCTTTCTTTCGGTCCCTTATGATTAGTGTTAGCACATGTATATATAGTGGTATGATAGCCAGATAAAATAAATATTTTTCCAAAACATTGTGTAGATAAGGATACTAAAATAATTAAGACAAAATATTTTTGTGTTTTCATAAATAAGGAAAGAAAGACAAAAGTACTAAAATAAAAGTTTTGTTTTTTTTTATTAGTAGACAAAAATAAAATAAGTTAAATACGATGTCTTTGTGTTTTTTTTTTATAAAAAGAAATATATTAATAAACAAATAAAAAATAAAATGAATTAAATAAATTTAAACTAAATATCTACAATAAATTAAATGATTAAAAATAAAAATAAAATAGTTAAAAAATGACTAAAAGGCCGGGCACTAAAATGCTCGAGAGTAAAATGAATGTACCAAAATTATCAGCGTGAAATAAAATCACTCGAAAAAATACAACATTTTGTCAGGTTTTGAAATTAATTGTAACCGACTTTTAGTTTAACTGACACATCTGTAAATCCAACAAGTTCAAGATGATTGACCTAGAATGACATGCGAAAGTTCAAAGAATTTGAGTTTAAAATTTGGGGCATGACACTTTCCATCTCTGATCTTTCAATGTCTTTTTTTGTGCTTCTGTCAAAGCAGTTTCACTTTCATTGGAAGGTTCCACAAGAGTCCAATACTCTTTAGATCTTAGAAAATTTCCCATTAACATACTCTAATGATCATAGTGACAATCGAAATGTGGAATAACGAGTTCAACAATATTATTGTTTTCATGAGCCATTAATAAATTCTTTTCCATCAACACACTCTAATGATCATAGTGACTATCGAAATTTGGAATAACGAGTTGAACAATATTGTTGTTTTCATAAGCCATTAATAAAATCTTAACGCAACAAGAATGAAAACTGCTGATTTTTCAAATCAAATCAGACCCCAACAGAGAGCTATGATACTAAATATTTCAAACGTAGGATAAATGTCCATTGCAAAACTGAATATAGACATATTAATTTGAAAGAGATTAAATAATACAAAAACAACTAACTAAAACACTAAAGAAATACTAATCTAACATTTTACCACTGTTACTAATTCTCCTAAGAAAAAATAACTGACTTCCTAACAAATATAACCATTCAAGAAGCTAAAACATATAACTACCAACATAGTTGTATGTATTAAGAGAATGATACTTCAATATATATACTAAAACATATAACTATCAACATTGTTGTGTCAAGAGAATGATACTTCAATATACTTTATAATAAAAAAATGTAATTTACACTTTAAGAACATATATTAAAAAACTTAAAATAAAATATTCTTTTAAAAATACCATGCATTCAATTGTTCAAAAGCTTAAACAAAGTTATTTTTAATACCCAATTTTAAATTCTTTAATCTTAAAACACAAGTTAATGAAATCCCAAAAATACTAATATAAAAATATTTAAATATTCTAACATTTAGAAATTTTCATAACCCAACCTAAATACCCTTCTCTTGAGTCAATTCATCTCATTAAAGAATCTTACATCCCCAACATAAAAAGCAAGTGGCTTTTCACCAAAACAAAAAAACCACATCTCACACATTTCATATCATGTGGTAGGCAGACAGATTCATAAACACATTCTCTCCCCTTCTTCCCAATTCCCATCCCACATTCACATTCACATTCACATTCACATTCAACCTCAAAATCTCAACAAAAATATTTATTTTTTTCACAAAATATAAAATAAAAAACTAAACTTTTTTACATATAAATTTCAAAACAGTCCAAATATCCCCTCCCTCTTCAACTCTCTTTCCCTATAACCTTTTGTCTTCAACCCTTTTTCTCTATCACCTTCTCCAATAATGTTAACCCTTTCTTCATTGTTTTATCTTCTTTTTTTCACACTTACCCTTCAATGGCACATAGCTTTTTCAGCTATTCTATACAGTTTGAAACACCACCACAACAATCTTCACCATCAAAGACCAATGATTCATGCTAACCAAACAAACTGTGCATTGTTTGTAGGGACATGGATTCCTGATGACACTTACCCTTTTTACCAATCCTTAAACTGTCCCATGATAGATCCACAGTTCAACTGCAAAATGTTTGGTCGTCCTGATGCTAATTACCTTAAATATAGATGGAGACCACTCAACTGTGAGCTTCCAAGGTAACAAGAGTCATAAAGATAGAATTTTTTGTTGTGTTGTGTTTTGTGTTGTTTGTTTGTTTCCTCTGAATGGTTCTGTAGCTTGTTGTTGTTAGGTTCAACGGTGTTCAGTTTCTGATGGGAATGAAAGGGAAGAGTATTATGTTTGTTGGTGATTCTTTGGGGAGGAATCAATGGGAGTCATTGATTTGTATGATATATACTGCAGTGCCTCAGTCACAAACACAGCTTGTTAGGGGAGAGATACTCTCAACCTTCAGATTCTTGGTGAGTTTTTTTTGTTGAATTGATTATGATTACCCACCTGATATTTCCTTTAAAGTTTCAATTTTTTTAATTGGGGTTTTGTGAATTTTGTTTCAATTTTTGTTCACAAGAAAAAGGAAATTTTGTTAGCCCTCTTTGTTAATCCTCTTTAAAAATCAGGGGGGATTAGGTTATTGTTATTATTGATGAATAGAACAAAGTATCTAGTGGAAAAAAGGTGTTTTTGATGGGGACACAAAAGTGTAGTACTATTAAGTCATTATTTATGTATTGGGCTAGTTGATGCAAACTGGAAGCAAATCAGTGTTCATTCTGTTGATGTATGTATAAAGTAAAGTAGACTTATGTCACATGAAAAGTCACATTTTACAGCTGCAAAAAACAAAGGAAGTTTTTGACTGAGTTTTGATATGGTATGTGCAGGACTATGGTGTGACCATTTCTTTTCATAAAGCTCCTTATCTGGTAGAGATTGATGTGGCTCCAGGGAAGAGAGTTTTGAAGCTTGAGGAGGTAGATGGGAATGGAGATGCATGGAAGGATGCTGATATATTGTCCTTTAACTCTGGACATTGGTGGACACATCAAGGAACTCTTAAAGGGTAGGCAAATACCTTTCGTTAATCCCTTTTATTATAAAAGTTTATTCAACAAAATGTTTACTATTTGGCCAACCCATGCCCCCAGTCGAGGCTAAGGGCATGGCGTGAACATCAAGTTCCGATAGGGCGGAGTAGGGGTGGATCTGCATAGTTAACACTCCAATGCTCAAGTCCGTAAAGGAACGATAGAATAGTTGAGTGTGTGAATGAGAGAATACTTGAAATGACGCGTGTTGTGTTTTATATAAGACAAGCGGTTAAAATTGTCTCCATGAGATCCGGCGCCTCATGTGGGTGACCGCCGGATCAGATCCAGCGGTGGGAAGTGTGTTGGAGGCCAGAATCACGTGTTGTCTGCTAGTGTAAGGTCTCACCAGTTCCGTGCGCCTCTCTATGAGATGCTTGATATTGGGCCTTTCGTTGTGGGCCTTGCGAGTGACCAAAAACACTTACAAAATAGGAAATTTTTGTTTATTTTTCCTTATCTTTTCATCTTTAAAAAATTGAACTTTAAAGTAATTTGATTGTTGGGGTTATGATTAAGTGCAGGTGGGATTATATAGAATTAGGAGGCAAATACTACCAAGATATGGATCGTTTAGAAGCAATGGAAAGAGGTTTGAAAACATGGGCTAATTGGGTGGACACTAATATTGATCAAAGAAGAACCAAAGTGTTCTTTCTTGGAATTTCTCCTACACACACCAAGTAGGGACTCTGACTCTCTCTCTATTGTCTCGACCTGATTTCTCTCTCATAAATTATTGTACTATAACATTATTGTGTCTGTTGAACTGGAAAATCATATCCTAAGCCTAGAAATATCTTTGGTGCTATGATTGGCATTTAAGGGCTTGAGGCCCATTTTCTTGGCCCATTTTCTAAACCTGAATCACATTGATATGCAGCCCAAATGAATGGATCTATGGAACAACAGCAGCAACATCAAAAAATTGCTATGGTGAAACTGCACCAATCAGTGGAACTGGCACATCATACCCTGGTCTATTTCCAGAACAAATGAAGGTTGTAGACATGGTGATTAGAGAAATGAACAACCCTGTTTATCTACTAGACATCACAATGTTATCAGCATTTAGAAAAGATGCACATCCTTCAGTTTATAGTGGTGATTTAAGTCCTCAACAAAGAGCTAACCCTATTTACTCTGATTGCAGTCATTGGTGTCTTCCTGGTTTACCTGATACTTGGAATGAATTGTTCTACACCATATTGTTCTATTAAATTTTTGTACTTTAGTACTAGATGATTTATTAACACAATTATTTATCACTATTTTTTTGATGTTTTTTTTAACTAGGTAATGCATTTATTATTATTATTTTTTGAAAACTTGTATCCTGTCTTGACAAATTCAAATTCAAAGGGATCAATCCTACTGTCCACTAGTCGAGGTCCATTTAAAGTTGGATCAAAACTCTATGGATTGGTTCAACACAAGGATTGTTGGTACTTAACAGTATTTGAACTTGAAACTTAAGAGAAACACACTCTTAGGATCTAAACCTTCACTAACAGACAAACTCTTCGAGTTTAGATGTTTAGATAATGCCTTTATTGAGAGAATGATTGCAATTTGCAACTGTTTCATATGTAAAGATATATTCTAATGAAGTTATGTAAAAACATAATAGTTCTAAGCAGTATTCAAATAGTGAAACTTGCATTCAAATTTAAATAATACACAAACTCAACTCTTTTTAAAAAGCCAAATTACAATATGAAAGTGTTCAAATGACCACATCAATTAAAAGCAAAGACAAGATGTGGATTACACAACATCAAAATACATAAATACAGCTAAAGTAGAAAGCTTTATACATACAAATGTACCTGGATAAAATACATAACAGGCAAACTTTCCATTTGTTATTCTTTTTATTGAATACTAATAGTATAATAATATATCTTGATTTTTTGGGCAAGTAATACTTGCTATGTCTCATACTAGGTTTGAATGGCAACTCCAAGAGGAGAAACTCCTATCTTTGGTATAATTTTCTCTGGCTCTCCACCTTTTGTAACTGGGTTGATTTGGTTTTCATAAGCTGAAACATGCACTCCAAATGCTGCTCTACCAGAAGGATCAAGGTTGTTTGACCAAGAAGCATCCCATTCAATAGCTTTCTCTGTGCTGCATGCAACACTAGGTCCTCCAGGAACTGTAAGCCTTGCCGAGTTCTACAAGAAAAGAAAAACAGATTTGATTAGAGACAGCTCTGTAGTACTGACACCTCTGGAAAAAGGTGTGTCTGTATCAGTGTCGGACACCAACACTTGAGTGAGTTATATACCTGAGGGAAAAACCTTTCAAAGATCATTCTATAGTAATATGCTTCTTTGGTATTTGGAGTGTTGAAAGGAAAGATGTGAGAAGCATTGGACATCATTCTGTCAGTGACCTATAAGAGGATTTCAAGAACCAGTTATTAGCTACATGCTGCATAAGCATAGTTAAAAAAAAATTAATGAAAAAAAGTTGAATTTTTTATTTACATGTTTTGCAGCGTGGTCCTTGATGCCATCAATCCAGCCATATCCAACTCCATCACTGAACTGTTCCTTCTGCCTATATAAAATGTGCTACATGAAATCAAATTTACCAGATGTTAGTTTTCACTAATTATGGACAGAAAGTGTAGCAAATAATGGAAGAGTAGAGCAGAGAATCACCTTAGGCAGATATGGATTCTCTTCATCATCAAAGGCCTTTCTTAGAATCCATTTCTCAATTCTTCCTTCATCATGTTTTATCTGAAAAAAAATGAATTGTAAATTAACCACTTAATAAAATTTACATCTTTAAGTAATGTTTCACTGCAAAATTTTCCTGTTCGTGTATCATACCATTTTAAACTCAGGATCAATGTCCATTGCAACTTTGATAAAGTCCTTGTCCAAAAATGGTACTCTAGCTTCTAGACCCCACGCATATGTTGATTTATTGGCTCTCAAACAATCATATCTATGAAGAGCTTTGATCTGCATTATTATATCAAAACCTTTAACTTCAAGTACTTCATATTTTTTTTCTTTCTAAAATGAGTTATGTAATGTAATTCTATGACCTTGCGGCATGTTTCTTGGTGAAACTCTTCCTTGTTTGGTGCCTTATGGAAATACAAATACCCTCCAAAGATCTCATCAGATCCTTCTCCAGAAATCACCCATTTGACTCCCGATGATTTGATCTTACGAGACATCAGAAACATAGGCGTTGCGGCCCTTATCGTAGTAACATCATATGTTTCTGTGTGATAGATGACATCTTCAATTGCATCTATACCATCCTGTATAGAAAAGTTTGCGACCGTAATTTAGACTTTGACTTCAAATTTGACTGCAAGTTTTCGCAACTTTGAGCCGAAAAGTACTGTTTAAAGTCCATTATATACCTGGATAGTAAACTCAAATTCATGATGGACAGTTCCTAAGAAATCTGCAACCTCTTTTCCAGCCTTTAGGTCAGGTGCACCCTAATCAACACAACAAGACCAAAGATCATAATCCACTAAAATCGATTTTCCGTTCATAAGTTTTTGCATATTATTATACCTTAAGGCCTACACAGAAAGAGTGCAATTTTGCTCCCCACTGCTTAGCAGCTTTTGTACCAGCAAGGTATCTAGCAGTGACAGATGCGACCAACGATGAATCCAAACCTCCCGATAGTAAAACCCCGAAAGGCACATCAGTCATCAACCTCTTTATCACAGCCTGTAATCAATCATCACATCAATCGTATTAATTCTACTGAGTCTAACTCAACCTTACAAAAAGTAAACGGGACCTTACCTTCTCAAACGCGTTCCTCAAAACTAGAGGATCATAAGGTGTTGACGGAATAACATCCTCATTGAACCATGGAGGATTATACCACCGACGAAACTCTCTTTCTTTGCTCGAGTATAAGTGACCAGGCGGAAACACTTCAAAATGTTCACATTCATCATTCAGTCCTTTCAATTCTGATGCAATCCAGACAGAGCCTAAAACAACAAAACAACAAACATGTACCAAACTTGTCACAACTTATTCAAATTCTTTATAGTCATGAAATAGAAGAAATCAACAAATACTATAACAAATTACCATCTAGTCCCCAACCAATGTACAAGGAAGTGACACCTATAGCATCCCTCGCAACTATGAAACTGTTGTCGCGAGTATCCAGCAGAACAAACGAAAATATACCGTCTAACATATCCACAAAATTTTCTCCATACTCCTCGTACTAACAACAAAATTAACAAAATCAATAACAAACAAAAACTCTGATTATGATTGCGCAACCGCAGACTGCGACTGCGCAATAAAAATGAACATGACTATGACTATAACTATGACTAACCAGGTGTGCAATAACATCACAGTCACATTGTGTAAAAAATTTGTGATTAGACAATTGTTTTCTGAGCTCTTCATGATTGTAGATTTCTCCATTCACCTGATTTTTTAATGAGACAATTTATATGTTACCATATAGTACACTATAACATATAGTATGAGAAGTGTAATAATGAAATAAACATTATAGAATATTATGAGGCTTAATTATTATTATTATCATTATTATTACCGTGACAATAATTGATTTGTCTTCATTGAAGAGAGGTTGATCACCAGAAGCAGGATCAACAATGGCTAACCTTTGATGAGCCAAATAGTTATCACCATGTTGGTGGAGCCCACTCCAGTCTGGCCCACGGTGCTTCAATCTGTTACATCATATATCCACAAACATTAATTACTAATAAATAAATCATCAATCAAATTACTTATTAATTATTATATACTCAAATTGGACTTTATACATATGAATGGCCAATTATTACATCTTAACCGGTGGACCCCACATCACAGTTTTTAAATTTTTTATCTTAATATAAGAAAATTATTTAATAATATGTCATAGTTTGTATACTTACCCTGTTAAAGTCATGCATGTTTATCCTAAATTACTACTACTAGTAGCTAAGCATGGGTCCCAACACAAATAGATAATTATATTTTCAACTCTTACATATAATTCTTTAACTTTTAATTTTATTTAAATATTTATATAAAAATATTCATAAAAGAAATTTCAACAATATATCAACTTTTGTTAATATAAATATCTCTTATGTTATATATTTAGCTTAGTTGCTAAAAATACTTATACCGTTTTGAAAACCAAACATAAAAAACTTTGAATAGAAATAGGTATATTTTCTATAAAGCACGGACATCCAACATTATTAATGACAAGGATATCAACAATAATTTTTTCAATGATAAAATATAGATGATCATAAATGTTGGTGTCGGTGGCAGATAAACTTTTCAGAGATATGTATAAGTAAATGATGAGAATAATTGCCTGCGAGAAAGCTCAAGTATGCGAACTCGTTTAGCTTGTGAATCATCAGAGCAACCAAGCACAGCAAGTATGCCACACATTATGAAAATATTTTCTACAACTCTTTTGAAAAGGTTTTGAAGAAACAAAGAAAATGAGAAGAGATTAAAAAAACAAGACACGAAAAACAAGGAGCAAAGAGTGTGGAAGAAACAACACGTAGAATGGTTTCAATTTGATCGAGTTAAGTACTATATCTATCGACGTACACGTATTTATACACCAAAGGTGGGGGCTAAACGGTGTCGTTTGGGTTTTTGAAGAAGTGTTTACCGGGAACCGGGTGGTGCCGGTGACTTTATATTGGGACCACCGCCACGTGCTATGACGTGGTTTGCTATGGGATGTTTTTGTCACGTTATTTAGTTATATGGTGTATATTACTTACTTTTATCATCATTATTGGTGTTGTTGATGTTATTTATTTAATTATTTTATTTGATTCTAGTTTAAGCTTGAGCGGTTTGCTGCTTCTAGTTTATCCATAACTGTTTTGTTTTTGTTTTTGAGTGCTGCGTCAGCTTGTATCCATTTTGAGATATTAATAATAATGATTAAATAGGTGGGAAAATGTTTAGAACGTTATTATTATTATTATTATTGATTGATAAACCAATTCTTAAGTTTCTCATCATATTGACTTTGTTTCCATGAAATAATTCTATCTTAGTATTTCTTGTGCCGATTTACTTAATTAATTTGTCTTATTTTTTCGTATAGAAAATCTAGAAAGCATACCTAAGAAATAATACAAGAGAATGAAGCTCCTCTACAATCATCACACTCAATATAAAAGGTTAAGATGGATTAAGAGTTAAAAACTCTATTAAATTAAACTTGTCATTGTTGTAATGGATATTTACAAGATGAGAGATACTTCTTCTGTTTTTCATTAAAAAATGAGTTTAACCAAAAAATTCATAACAAAATATCAATTTGCAAGGAGATATGACCTCTAACTAATCAGGGCATCACAAATTTATGGCTAGAGAATAAACGCATTGCAAATTTAGCTAGGGAATAAGCCCCTCGCAAATTGCCTTTAAAAAAATTCAGCCTGCTCCACTGCAGACATATATACAAACTAGTGACACAGACATGTCATGTGATTTGCGAGGGGATAAACCCCTAGCTAAAGCACTTGCATTATGCATTTAGTTAACTATTTGTGTCAGACTTTTGAGAGGGATAAGCCCCTAGCAAATTGACTTACATTTTGGAATTAGTGAGGGGTTTAACCCCAAGTTAATGAATATAATATTATTATTAAAATTTATAATTATATTATTTTAATTATATTGTTATAATTATATAATAAATAAATATATATTTTTAAATTTTGTAAATATAATAATTTATAATTAAAAGTGCAATAAAATTAAATATCCATATCCATCATCAAAATAAAAATAATTCATGACAAAAATAAAATAAAATATTTAAATACATATTAAAAGTTTTATATTTCAACAAAATTAATCAACTTCTTCAACCTCCTCCTCATCTTCCTCATCTCTTTCTCCAACACCTTTATTCATATGTGAGGCCATAAATTGTTCAAATTTTTGTGCGCGTTCATTTGCAATCCGCATTACTTCCTCATACTCCGCTGTTTTCCTCCTCAATTCTTCCTCCATCTCTGTTTGTCTTGTTGCTGCTTCGCGTGCTGCCTCGGTCTGCGCCAAGTTTCTCACAGTTTCAAGCATATCAGCGGTTAATATAGGTGGACGTGATGATCCTTTTCCATCATCAAGTCTCATTCTGAAAGTCCTATCACACCGCTTGATTGTTTTGGCATACCCTCCAGCACCATACACCCTCCCATTTTTCCTCTTCCTGCGAGCAACATCATACCAAGTCCGAAAATCTAGACAAGGATCAACATCAACAGGATATCCCTGTGGCGGTGGAGGTAACTCAGGATGCTCAGATAAAAAAATGCAAGTTTTTTTTATCATACTCCTCCTATAAAAAATAAATAAGTTAGATGTTATCATAATTTAAATAAGATAGGTACATAAAAGAAAGAAATCAAATGACTAAATTTTAGAAAAACTTACTTGAGTGTCTTTTGAGCGTTTATCGACAAACTCCCCATTTTTCTTGATATGAGTCTCTAGATGGAACTCATTAAGCATCGGAGTTCAACCTAACTCATCACGCTAATAAAATGAAACATAAGTGAAAAAATAGTTAGTTTTAATATATATTTTAAATGAAAATTTAAGTAAAAACATAAATAAATTTATCAGCCTATGTGCAATTTCAGCAACACTAATACTGCCTGCTGCATAGTTGCAACCACCAACTTCAGATGCCCTGTTTATTTTTGCTGTTTCATATACTTTCTTAAAGATTTCCGAATTCCAATGGTCAATAAGCTGTTTAAATACATCTTTACCTATCCAACAGGGACGTGTTCCTTTTTTTTTCAATTAAGTCGAACACGCCTAAGCGTGTCGAATAATCAGGCAACACATTTCGTATCAAAATTTTCTCTTACTTGATGCTGCTTTGTAAAGTCCCAACAACATTTCTCCTACATTGTTTTATGAATTTAAAAAGATTAAATAATGTATAATCATGAAATAAACTAAATATATAGGAAATTAAAATAATAGTTACTTTTTATACCTGAAATAAACTAAACCAATCTTCCTTCTCTGTTTCGAGAAGTGCTCCATAAGTCGGCCAAAACTTTTTCTACTTTTCTTTAATAACTTTTGGTATACACGATATTGCCTGGTGTGATGGTATACGGCTAAACCGCAAAATCTTGAGTTAGTATTAACATAAAAAAACTCAAATGTAAATTAAAAAAAAAAACATAAAACATAAACACATACCTTCCACCATCGCAGTGAATGACAAATATGCCCTTGTATTTCCTAATTGTTTGGGGCTTTGCATTTCTCAGAATACGCGTCCTCCTTTGCTCCTCTTGAGCACTGTCAGAAGCACTAATATCTCCATGATCATAAGAACTGGTATCTCCATGACCATGAGCACTAGTATCATCCTCATCATCCTGCTCATCATGCGTAGAATGCACGGGTGATGAATATGGCATGATAGATCCACCAGCCTCTATATATGGCATAGAATGTTGCACGGGTGATGAATGTGCCTTCGTATATGGCATAGAATACTGCATGGAAGGCATCGGAAAACTATGTCTGCTCGACTGCATAGAAGGCATCGAAAAATATGTGGGATGCAGGGTGTTGGGATGCATAATAGGTGCATATCCAGGAGGACTAATAAAGGTCGGCGCAGATATCAGTGAGAATGAAGAAAAATCAGGTATGGATAGTAATCCAGTGAAAGATCCACCAGACATGGGTGAAGTCTGCATAGGCGGTGGAGTAGGGTGCACAGGCGGTGGAGTAGGATGCACCTAACTCGAAAGTGGCATAGGAATAAACATAGACGAATCAGAAACCTCTTCTACAATGAACCTTGTGCGGCGAGCCTTACCCTTACCCAGGCCCGACCCTCTTCATGTACAGGAGGTGCTCTTGCACTGGGCCTCACAATTCCAAGGGCCCCATATTTATTATTATTATTATTATTATTATTATTATTATTATTGAATATAAAAAATAATGGAACATTAAATATTGGAAAATAAAATGGTTTCTCTTCTCCTTCTTTCTCTTCTAGAAAACGTGAAACAAGAAAAACAAAAAAAAATTCTGAAATTTTTTTCTCGTGAAACAAAAATGCTGTAACACCGTAACAAAACATTGCATCTCTTACTGTAAATCTGTAACGGAATGTCGCACCACTATAACAAAACATCACACCACTGCCGCACCAGTTTACGACGATGTCGACAGAGATACCGACAATATATAATTTTATCTTTTGTTTATCATTTTTAATTATTAAAATTACATATTTTTTAAATTTAGGCCACTTTTTAAAATTTAAACAGGGCCTCCGAACTAATTAGACCGACCCTGCCCTTACCCTTTTCCCCTTAATATATAATCTATTTTTTAAACAATATTTTCTATAAATATATTACTAAAATCTATTTTTAAAACATTATTTAATATATAATCTGTTTTTTAAAATCTGTTTTATAAATATTTTAATAAATATGCTTTATAATTTGTTTTAAAATCTGTTTTATAAATATATTTAATATATAATCTATTTAAAACATTATTTGATATATAATCTGTTTTCTAAACAATATTTAATATATATTATTATTTTCTCTAAAATATTTAATATATAATCTATTTTTTTTTAACAATATAAACTAAATAATATAAACAACATATACATAAATTTATATACTAAATAATATAAACAAAATATATCTACATTATTTTTTCCAATTTTTTCTAACTAATATTTTTAAAATATTATAATATTAATCTGAAAAATATAAGAAATAAAAATAATATTTTCAAAAATATATTACTAAAAATATATACATAAATTTCGAAATAAATAATAATATATATTTTATTATACCAACATCACACCAAAATCAACATATATAAATATCAATTACACCAAAAATCTTGAGAAAAAAAATTAATGTGTACCTTTTGATGCTCCATTAAACTAGAAGCTCCTTTTAGATGAAATTTGAGACCTGTATATGATCAATTGTATACATGTAACACAGCAAATAAATAAAAAAATTAATTGATAAATCTAATAATACAAAATACATGCAACAAAGAAATTATAATATAACAAAAATATTTACCTAATATTTGTAGAATATTTGAAAGAAAAAAAATTAGACTTTTAATGAAGTTGTGAATGAAACTGTTCTGGACTGGACCAATGGCTAGACGCGGTCCAATCCACTTCTGCTCCAGAGCGGCCCAAATTGCCTAGGTCCAATCCACAAAGGGGCAAAAGTTACCTTTCTGCCCCTCCAACCGAGCAGGAACTGCACCGCTCCTCCCCAGAAACAATGTCCGTTACGCACGGCTCGTCCACTCCCCGAACAGCTATGGGCAGGTGTCCGAAATTGTGCCTATGCCCGACATAACGGCTAGTTTTGGGCATCATGCCCGACATAACGGCTAGTTTGGGTAGTTACCTATTCTTCGAGAAAACGGTTATTTCGCCCCAAAAATAGGACCGTTGGTCACGTACTGGGGGCTCTATATAAACCCTCTTGCTTGAGAGGGTCAGGTATCAAATATTCACCCTGAGAACTCATACTTTGTACTTGCCCCTTTCTCTCTGACCCTTTCTTACTTGAGCGTCGGAGTGCCTTGCAGGTACACCCCCTCCTCCTCTCCATACGACCAGCATCTAGGCGTACTTGGTGGCCCCCCTTCTACAGGATCTGATCCAGCCTTCATGATCAGTGGCGCCGTCTGTGGGAATCATTGTTATCCCCATCTTTCTTTCCCCGGAAACCGAAGATCAAAGCAAATTTCAAAGATCATCATCATGGCCTCTCAAGATCACACCAAGGGTGCTCTCCAAACCGCAGTCATCCCCGTCAACAAGACCGACGTTGACGGCCCATCATCTCTCCTCCGAGATGCCCGCTTTCTGAGGGACGGGGCTACAGCTTCTCTTTCCCCTACCCCTGCTGACCACAACAACGATCAGCCCTCGCTGGACGTCCAGCCCATTCCTGTTCTGCCCAACGCCGACCCAGCCGTGGCAGCCCTCCTGGAGGCGATCAACAAAACCAACACCCTGATCCTGCAGCAGAACGAAAGAATCGGGGCGTTAGAAGAATCAAGCCGTCCAATATCCCCACCTCCGAGGAGGAACCAACGACGATCTTGGAGCCCGCAACCCCGGAGAGATATTGACCGGAGACTGCGCCAAGAACCTGACCCTCGCGCCGCCCGGAAGCGTGACCAGGTTTCCCCGCATGACCAGCGTTCTCCCGGCCACAAGAGGACTCGAAGGAACGAGCAGTCTCCCCCGGTCAAGTCTAAAGGCCGGGCCCATTCACCTTCTCCCCGAAGGAACCGCTCACCTTCTCCTCGAAGGAACCGCTCACCTTCTCCTCGAAGGAACCACTCACCTTCTCCCCGGAGGAACCGCCGCCGCGAGCGTGCCCTTCGGTCCCCGTCATTCACCAGTTCTAGCAGTGACAATGAGCCTCGCGGCCCATTTTCCCAGGAAATCTTGGCTACCCGTCTCCCTAAGGGCCTGGAGAAGCCCCCGTCACTGGGCACGTACGACGGGACTACTGACCCCGACGAACACATTGAGAACATCGATGCGCTATTGGACTACCGTGGCGTACGGGGCGCCATCAAGTGCCGGCTATTTCCTACCACGCTCCGGAAAGGGGCAATGACATGGTACAAGCAGCTGCCCGAAGAGTCCATTACCTCCTGGAGGCAACTGGGCATAATGTTCTCGTGGCATTTCACAGCTTCTCACCGTCACCCCAAGACTGAGGCCTCCCTTGGAGCCATAATCCAAGGAAAGGACGAACCTTTCCACGCATATATCGAGAGGTTCAACAAAGAGGCAGTGCAGGTCCCAACAATGGACAAGATGAAGAAGTTTCTGCTCGAGCAAGGACTCCGTTCGGGCTCCGAGTTTTCTAAAGCCATTGGCCTCACACCTCCGAGGAACCTAGACGCCCTCCTCCTCAAAGCTCAATCACACATTCAGTACGAGGAGAAGGTGGCGGCCAGCAACATCCGAGCATCACGCCATCAGGAGAACGCTCGGGCCTCCAGAGGCGAGGAAGCCTCAACATCTCACCGAGGCGAGCGGAGGCGCGAGGACTGTCCTCGGGACTCCCGCAACAGCAAGGGACCCTCTGGGCGATTCCATGACTATACTCCCCTAACAGTCTCCGGGAGAAGATACTATCCGAATGCGCAAATTCGGAATTCAAGCAAGCAGGGGTCCGCTTTCCCAAACAACTGCCGGCCAGACCCAACGCCGACAAATTAAAATACGGTCATTTCCACAAGAGTCATGGCCACACTACTGAGGAATGCATCCATCTGAAGGATGCTATCGAGATACTGATCAGGGACGGCCATCTGAAATAGTTCGTGAAGAAGAAGGACATTCCTTGGCCTGACGCCCAGGAGTCCAAGAGAATAGAGGAAGAGGTACCCTCATTGGAAGACGCCAACATCTAGGTCGCTATGTCCATATCGCGACCAGAGGACTTCTACATCCCGTACAAACTCAGCGCCCCTGCTTATCTTACAGCCCACAGCCCGTGGGAGACGTTCCCTCCGCCAAGGTTATCTCTGGCGGGGGCTTCAACAAAGTCACGGTGGGCTCCGTGAAACGAAAGTTCGAGCATCTGATCAACACAAGCTCCAATAAGGTGACCACAGTCGATCAGGCCCAGAAGGGCTCTATCCCCATCTCCTTCTACCGGGAAGAGCTCCTCGAGGGATCCCCGAACTCGAGCATACCTTTGCTCGTCAGAGCCCGAATGGCGAACTTCGACGTTCGCAGAATCCTCATCGACCAGGGCAGCTCGGTCGACATTATGTATTCCCAGCTGTTTTCAACACTTCAGCTGGACGAATCACACCTTACCCCCTACGTGGGGTCTAACTTGTAGGGATTCAACGGATCAGTGACCAAGCTATGGGGATACGTCGAACTGATCGTAACCTTTGGATCAGCTGAGACGACCAGATCCGTCAAGGTGTAATTTCTGGTGATCGACTGCCCGTCACTTTACCAGTGCATATTCAGAAGGCCAACTCTGGCCGAGTTGGTAGTCGTGCCTTCAACAGCCCACCTCAAGATAAAGTATTACACTTCAAAAGGGATGGTCGCCACACTCCACGGTGACATCGAAGCTGCACGGTGGTGTTTTGAAGCAGCCACAAAGAGGCTCAACGCCATCACATCCAAGCCAAAGGGGTCAAGCAAGCCAGCCTTACGCAGCAGCTCCGAGGAAGCCAAGCCTCTGCCCAGGTCGACTCCATCGACCTCGACAGCCGCTTCCCCGAAGAAGACCAACAGGAGGACCGAGCAGCTTCAGCCAACCCGTCTACATCGTCCAACAACAGCTCCAATCCGATGCGCCAAATCCCGAATGGCAACTTTGAGATCATTTTGTTAGGCGACGACCCTCCACGAGGAGTGAAGATTGGAGCATACCTGCCCGACATTACGAGGAAGCAGCTCAAAGCATGCCTCCATGAGAACGCCGACCTCTTCGCCTAGAGCGCCGCCGAGATGCCCGGCTTGGACCCGTCTGTCGCCTGCCACCAACTGACGATTGACCCGGCCGTCATGGCCGTAGCACAACGTAGGAGAAAGCAGTCTCTGGAAAAAATGGAGGCTACAGAAAAAGCTGTAAAGGACCTCTTCGAGGCCAAATTTATTTCAGAAGCCAAGTACACCACTTGGTTGTCCAACGTTGTACTAGTGAAAAAATCTAATGGAAAATGGCGAATGTGCATTGATTACACCGATCTTAACAAGGCATGCCCGAAGGATGCCTATCCCCTCCCCAATATTGATAAACTTGTTGATAATTCTGCCGGTTTTAAACTTTTATCTTTCATGGACGCCTACTCAGGCTATAATCAAATTCCAATGGCGATGGCCGACAAAAAATACACGGCCTTAATGACCTGAAGAACGCCGAAGCGACCTATCAAAGAATGATGAACAAGGTCTTCCAGGGAGAGATAGGCGACATGCTCAAAGTCTACATGGACGACATGATCGTAAAATCCCACGAGGAAACCGATCACACTGCCCATTTAAGGAAGGTCTTCGAACAGGCCAGAAAATACAAAATGCATTTCAACCCGGAGAAGTGCATGTTCGGTGTCCGGGCAGGGAAGTTCCCCGACTTCTATCTAACATAACGGGGAATCGAGGCCAATCCCGATAAATGTCGAGCATTCTCCGCATTTCCAACGCCCAAGTCAAAGAAATCCATCCAGTCCCTCAACGGGATGCTCGCGTCACTATCTCGTTTCGTGGCCAAATCTGCCCAGCACGCCCTACCATTCTTCAAACTCCTCCGTAAGGAGGCAGCGTTCGAGTGGACCGAGGAATGTGACAAGGCTCTTCTTCATCTGAAGCGGGCACTCTCAGAGCCACCAGCCCTCTCTCGCCTGGACAATGGCGAAACCCTGTACCTATACCTCACCGTAGCAACCGAAGCAATAAGCGCTGCTCTCATTCGCGAGACACCTGACGGACAGAAGCCTATATACTTCACGAGCAAAGCACTGCAATGACCAGAGTTAAGGTACCAACAGATAGAGAAAGTGGCTCTGGCACTCATCAACGCAGCCAGAAGACTAAGAAACTACTTCCTGGACCACACGATCGTGATTCGAATAGATCAACCCATAAAGAAGCTGCTGGGACGGCTAGACATAGCCGGTCGAATGCTCAAATGGTCGCTTGAACTATCCGAATTTGACATCCAATATGAGAGCAGGAAAGCCCTCAAGGCCCAAGCTCTGGCCGACTTCATCGTAGAAACGACGTTCGCAGACTTCCCCGCGAGAGAAGCACACAAATGGACCATTTTCATGGACGGCGCCTCCATCTCGGCAGGAAGCGGTGCGGGCATCATACTAGAAAGCAACGAAGGAATCATCATTGAAGTATCGCTCACCCTGTCCTTCCCAACCTCTAACAACCAGGCTGAGTACGAAGCCATCCTAGCTGGGTTACGTCTAGCTGAGGACTTGGGCGCAGAAGAAGTCATTATTTGCACAGATTCACAACTCGTGGCCCTTCAGGTCCGAGGAGAATATCAAGCCAAAACTGACAACCTGACCGAATACTTAGCTCTGGTCAAAAAGGAAATGGAGAAGTTCGCAACAGTAGAAGTGAAACATGTTCCCCGCGAACATAACGGGCGAGCAGACGCTCAATCTAAACTAACCGGCACAAAGAAGAAAGGCGGAAATAAATCCGTCATACAGGAAGTACTTCCTCGACCCAGTATCGAGAAGGCCTCCCCGACCCTCAACGTACAGGTGATCGGCAACAACAACTGCTGGATGACCCCTGTTTACAACTATCTCGCTAAAGACGAACTTCCGTCCGACCCAAAAGAGGCCAACGTAGTTAGGCGAAGAGCTTGCTCCTACGTCCTGGTCAAAAATAAACTCTACAGGTGGGGATTCTCCATTCCACTGCTTAAGTGTGTCGAGGAAGAAATGGTTGCACACATCCTGCGTGAAATCCACGAGGGAATCAACGCCCAACACCTGGGTGGAAGGTTACTTTCCCGGAAGGCCCTCCGAGCGGGATATTACTGGCCGACCATGCAGCACGACGCTAAAGAACATGTGAAGAAATGCGATAAATGCCAACGGCACGGGGACATGCACCTGGCTCCACCTAACGAGCTCAAGGCAATGTCCTCCCCGTGGCCATTTGCATGGTAGGGCCTAAACATCCTAGGACCCTTCGTAGTAGGATCCAATCAGAACAAATACCTAATAGTGGACGTTGACTACTTCACGAAATGGATAGAAGCAGAGGCTCTAGCCAAAATAACTGCCCTCAACATACTGCGTTTCTACAAACGAAACATCCTTGCGCGTTTCGGCATTCCCCAAGCGATAGTGACGGACAATGGGACACAATTCACGGACAGGAAGTTTCAAGACTTCGTCGCCCAACTGGGCACGAAGCAGCACTTCGCATTCGTTGATCACCCCCAAACAAATGGGCAGGCTGAAGCAGCTAACCGAGTCATCCTTCGAGGCCTCAAACGAAGGCTGGACGAAACAAAGAAGTATTGGGTCGAGGAACTGCACAGCGTATTGAGGGCATACCACACAACTCCACACTCTACAACCGGGGAAACACCTTTCCGTCTAGCATACGGGACCGAGGCCGTAATTTCCTTTGAAGTTCATGTACCCTCCAGGCGGACAGAGTCGTCCCTAGACGAGGAGATGAACGATGAATTATTAAGAGAAGAACTCGACCTCGTCGAGGAAATCCGAACCGGGGCAGCCCTCCGCGAAGCCTCACTAAAACAAAAAATTACCATCAGGCACAACACCAAGGTGATATGACGAGAGTTCAACGAGGGAAGCCTTGTTCTAAGAAGAAACCACAAAGGCTCTCGCGAGGGGAAACTAGCCGCCAACAGGGAAGCACCCTATCGTGTCCGAGCAAAAACGGAGAATGGGGCCTATTACCTAGAATATCTCAATGGGGAAGAACTTGCTCGACCATGGAACGCCGAAAAGCTAAAACGATACTATAGCTAAGGCCCTAATTCTCGGTTCGACCCGTCACGGTGAACGTCAGCTACCGACCACTATGCACGCCTAGGTACAAGCATCGCATACCAACAAACAGAACCCCGCTCAGTAACGAGCCGAGTAACTGCTTGACGGTGGTCCTGGATCGAGCATCGTCGTAGTCAAAGTTCCATGACTAGCAGAACCCCAGCTCGCGATGGGACGTTCACGCTGCGAACTCAGGCCTCAAATGCGACCTGAGCTCCGCATCCCCGCCAGGACATTCCCCGGCCGTTCGACCATTACCCCTCACTGCCGAACACATCTACAACGAGCAATCCCCTAAAACTTCACATAAGGCAAATACTCCCTATCACGGGCAAACATACATTCACAACAAGCATGAGTGCAACACTTAGCAGAAAATAAAAGCAAGTAAAACCATGCAAATAACAGAACCGGTCACCAAGACCGGGCATATAATTTAAACATAATAAGTGGCCACTAGGACCACGACTGTGCTGGATTACATAAAACGGGGGACATGCCCCCCAAATAGATTATAACAATTACACAGCACGCAGGCCGGACAAATTACAACAACAAAAAGACAAACCCTTCACGCGTCCATCTGATCGGCAGGCTCAGGCTGAGGCCCCTGGCTCTCCGCGGGCGGATCCTCAACATTTCCTTCAAGAAGGGCGTCGGGCATAACGATCCGGCCATCCTTAGCATGCGCCAGATAATGGGTACCCTCGACATAACGATCACGGTGTTTCTGAAGGATTCGTCCGTGACGACAATACTGTCATCCTCGGCCATCAGCATGCGAGCGACCAGCTCGGACCTTGTCCTTAATTCCTTCACATCTTCAGGCTCATCTTCACCCGGAGCGTTAACCGCCCTCAGCTGCTGGACCAACTCCTCGGCCGCCTTCTTCTCCGCAGCCAGCATAGAATTCTCTTTCTTCAGCCTGGCCACCTCCTCTTCAGCCTTCTTCTGAGGATCATCTGTGCCCTTGACCTCTTCTTTAAGGGACGCCATGATTGCCTGGGCAGCATTAAGTTCGGACTCAGTTGCAGAGTCCCCTTCAGCATAAACGATTGCCATCTCCAGCATTCTAACCAAAGCTGAAGCATCTTGAGCCACCAACGCCCTCTTGCTCGGGCGATCCATGCTTTCCAAACGAAGAGATTCTGCCCGAGGCACGACCAAAGAGTTCCCCTTAAATAATCTCATATCAAGGATACAAGGAGGAAGCTCAAACTTCCCTTTCTCCGGTACCCGGGTGAGATCCACAGCGTCAGTAACCCTTGGCCACTTGGATCGTCTGGTCAAAGGCAGGGGAGATCCCCGGGGAGCGAGAGTAGGAGAAGAAGGCCCCGCAGCAGACTGAACCGGAGTGGGAGCATGCGCACCAGCGAATCGAGACCTCAGAGGAACCGCTCTGGCCTTGTTCCTCGCAAGAGCATTCTTCACAACCGGCTAATGGGCCTGAGGCATCTCACCTGCATAAACAAAAATCAAACACGTTAGTTACGAGGAAAAGAAATAATGCGAGCAAATCTAAAATAACTAAGACTACCAAGCAGCTTCTCGACTTCTGCAGGAGTCTTGCACTCCAGGAGTGCCTTGGTGTTAATAAACCGGTACTCAACCCTCTGACTGCCGTCCTCCTCGAAGACCAGGTTACCCTTGTTCGTCCAGCATTCCGCAAGCTGGAAGGAATTAACATACTTCACCAATTCCTCGTACGCCACGACATCCTGCCCGTGTAGCTCGTGCAGTTGGAGAACGTAGTCACCGGGCCTCTTGGTGAAATGGTCAGGTGCCCAATAGATGGGGAACTTGTAGATTCTCTACCCAATAAATTTCCCCATCTCGTCGCGCAGGTCATTTCCATCCTCATCAACCTCGATCTCCCAGACATATGCATTATCCTGGGAAGCTTAGGACACGGGCTCGATAACATAGTATCGTTCCTTAAACGTCTGTATCGACTCCGAAAATGGTTTAAAAAATTTGCGAGGCTGCTTCAAAGAGACCCAACCATACTGCCTCCCCGACAACTACCTTTGAAGATGGAAGATGGTGAAAAACAGATAAAGAGTTACCCCTATGGCGAGGTACTCGCACACCAGCTCGAACGCCCGGATGAAGGCCAACGAGTTAGGGTGCAGTTGCGTGGGGGCCAACTTCAAGTGCACGAACACCGACTGTTGAAAATCGGTGAATGGCAACCTCAGACCCAGCTCCTTAAAGGCGTATTCATACATCGCAAAGCGGTCCCTGTAATTCGTGCAGACCCGGTCATCCTCAGAGGGAAAGTGCACCTTCCACTCCCCCTCTGGCCCAACCTCCGTAAAGACGTCCCCCAAGTACTTTGCAAAAGTAGACACATGTTCAGCAGGTTCGGCCACCTCCCATTCCTCCACGGAACCCTCGACGACGTCCTCGTCCATATCTTCTAACTCCTCTTCCTCCCCGATCCCACTGGGGGTACTCGAAGCCGTCGAACTGCTACTATTCGAAGAACTTGTTTCTTCCTCGGACGAATCTAAGATAATATCCCCATCTGGCCCCATCGCCATATCGATCACCTGAAAAGTAGAGAAAAAAGTGAATTCGACAATAAATCAAATCCACCCTTCCACCGCTAGTCAAGTGAAAGGGCGCGCAGAGGGTTGAGGACAACGTCCCCGGCCTATGCCCTAACATAAGAAGAAAAACTGAAACCTCCCCAAGCCAGGAGCTTCCCCACACTCATACCCAGATTCCGTTTGAACCTTTGACAGAAACCGCAAAGCTTAACTGGAATCTAGGAATATTCGACCGGAAAATTCATCACCCACTCAGAAGATAAACAATCACGACGGTTACACATGCATCGCCGTCGCAACGAAGCCGTGAACCGCCCTCCTCACCAAAACATACTAACACATCCAACGACATGTCAGAAGTAGAAAAAAGGAACGACCACCATCCACCACCAACAATCACCGGAAACTAGCCTTTTTCGTCCTCTAAACCTAGCCCTAACCACAGGAAATCTACCATTGACCACCAAAAAGAGTTAAAACAAGCACAGAATCAGAAACTTACTTGATTTAAGAAGATAAAAGGTGGTTGCTCGAAGCTTGGTGCAGTGGTCGGAGTAGCAGACGACGGTGACGGGCAAACGCTCTGAAGAAGACGAAGGAAAGCGAGAGTGAAAAGTCCAAAATGAGATGGATTTCCCCCTTTTATACAGAGGGGCGCGTGCAGTGGACACGCTCGTAGGTCATGATGGCTATTAACTAGCCATCATTGCCTAATAACTGCTACACGGAGCTCTAGGCACACGTGGCGCCCCAACATTTCCAATTCTGACTAACCATTAGTCTCCCCGGACGACAGGCAACACGGTCACGGTCATGAATGCCACGGACACCAGGGGTCATGAACACCACCAGTCGCGGGCGCCCCGATGCGGACTACCTCATCATCAAACGACGACTTCACGCTAGCTCCCCAGAGCAACGAGCTGTCCTTAAGTCATCACTCCCATGCTCGGGAGCAACGACTTGGGGGGCTTCTGTTCTGGACTGGACCAATGGCTAGACGTGACCCAATCCACTCCTGCTCTAGAGCGGCCCAAATTGCCTAGGTCCAATCCACAAAGGGACAAAAGTTACCTTTCTGCCCCTCCAACCGGGCAGAAACTGAACCGCTCCTCCCTGGAAACAATGTCCGTTACGCACGATTCGTCCACTCCCTGAACAGCTATGGGCAGGTGTCTGAAACTGTGCCTATGCCCGACATAACGACTAGTTTTGGGCATCATGCCCGACTTAACGGCTAGTTTGGGTAGTTACCTATTCTTCGAGAAAATGGTTATTTCGCCTAAAAAATAGGACCGTTGGCCACGCGCTGGGGGCTATATATAAACCCTCTCGCTTGAGAGGGTCAGGTATCAAATATTCACCCTGAGAACTTATACTTTGTACTTGCCCCTTTCTCTCTGACCCTTTCTTACTTGAGCGTCGGAGTGCCTTGCAGGTACACCCCCTCCTCCTCTCCATATGACCAGCATCCCAGGCGTACTTGGTGGCCCCCCTTCTACAGGATCTAATCCAGCCTTCACGATCAAAAACATACAGAAGGGTGGAAGAAGAAGGGTGGAAGAAGACACAATAGCAACAGAAAGAAAAAATTGATAGGGATATCAGTGTATGGAATGAGACATATTTGGGCTTTTAATAGGTGCCATTTGCGAGAGGGAACCTCAAGCGTATGCTAACGAACATATTTAGCGACGGGCCACCCCTAGCAAAATATTGACGTGTCAGATGTGTAATTGCATGTGGGGCACATGGACACAATTAGCGACGGGCTACCCCACACACTAAATGAGGATCACATTAGCGAGGGGCTGCCCCTGGCCAATAATAACGTGTTCCAGTCCTCTTTTTGTCACATAACAGCAGGAATAAATGCTTTTCAGTTTGATTTGACTAAAGCATTTACATTGGTGAGGGAAAGCCCCTTGCAAAAGGCATATCATAAATTGGTGAGGGGTATACCCCTCGCAAATTGTAAGCATTGTCAGCCTATTTAGACGCTGACCCCTATCAAATGCAAGTTTCAAAATTCAAAAAATTTTCCCTCCTTCTTTGCGAGGGGTATCCCCTAGGAATTGTTTTATATTTTTTTTGCTTTCTATTTTATGTATTGCAAGGGATTTAACCCCAAGCAACTTAATTTTTTTAGTGAGGGGTTTTACCCCTAACCAATGCCCTAGCTAATATCAGCTTTTCTTGCAGTGGTCGTTTTTTATTTTTCCATGCATATTAAGAAATATAATAATTATGTTATGGAAAAGAGAAATTATGAAGGGTTTTACAAAATTGTCTTTTATTAATGATATTAAATAGACAAATTTACATAATTGAAATGCGAGAGAATAATAAATATTTAAGGGTATAATATGAAAAATAACATTAATAATTCATTAATATTATAAAACGACTTATATTGTGGTACACAATATTTTCCTAAAACGACTTATAATAAAAAACGAAAGTAGTACAACAATTGACTCCTTCATAAATATGTCTAATCTCATACTTTTAATTTGATTCATGACGTATTGCAGTTCAAGAAGAAAGGGAAGTAAATTTAAATTACAAGTCTTTTAAGAGATTATCATATTAACCGCAACAAATGAATTTCTCTCGAAAAACAAGGAATAGAAACCCAAATTACTTGTCATTTTTAAACTATGGACTGTATCCTAGAGCTTGATAGAAATAGAGGTAAATTGATCAAGATTACAATAAAAATGACTAACATAAATTCTTTTAGAGTCTTTAATGATGCCCCAAAAGTTGAATGTTTTGTACCATAGAAGCTACAACTATCGATATTGAGTTTGAAAAAAATAGTAGAGATAAACTTCCATTTCACAGTAATTTCATGTTTCCTTAAAGATTGACGAAGGAATATATGATGACGAACATAATGTAGATAGCTCTGAAGTTTACTAAAAAATTGTTCTGATCAAGGTAAGTCTTAGAGAAAACTAACTGGTTTTTATGTTAGCACAACAATACACCATGATACTTAAGAGTAGGCTAATTCCATTAATTAGTCCTAGTTGAAAAACACTTAAAGATAAATTTTTACCCACTGAATAATTCAAGACTTAAAAAAAAAAACTTGATTATCGTCATTCATAGTAATAAATTTATTTCATAAATTCGTAACAACGACACAATCTCTAAGGACATGCATAATGGTCTCAAGGGCATGCATTGCCTCAACCTTTCCTTTCAACATTATTTAGAAGTTTTCCATGGAGAACTTTCAAAGAAAAGTTTAATTTATAGTAGGACCTTTCAATTTTCATATGAATTCGAAATTTGGAGAAGGATTTAAATTAGAAAAATTAATCGATAAAATTTGATATGTTGATTTTATAGAAAAATATCCAAATAATTTTAATTTTTTAGATGTAAAAGTCCTCATTACCATGAGTAGAAGACTTGATATTAACAGTTTTGAAGCAAATATGAGGAGGAAAAACCTACTTAATTGAATTCCCATTTCAACCTTCTAAAGAAGTACACTTACTGACTATATACTCACTCAGTTCCTTTTTAAGTGTCATTTTTTTAATTTTTTACACATATCAAGAAAGCTAATCAATATTGTTACTTTTCATACAATATTTTTTTTACCTATAATACCCCTAATTATTTATTACATTCATTTTACTTTTTTTCACTCTATAATAATTATTTAGGGGCAATTTTGACAAAGTTACATTTAATACTACTTTGAACTTTGTAAGTGACAATTAAAAAAAAACAAAAAAATTATCCAAAAGTGACACTTAAAATTATAACATAATGATTGTTATGAATTATCAAAAACATACCATCAAATGCCAATCACTTGCTACACCCCATCATATGTGTGAAAGTTTGAATCCATAACGAAAGGAATAACTAAATTACCAGAGTTATACTTAGCTCGAATGATTTTGAGCCAAAGAGCATATGTTTCAATCATCTAGTATCAATCCAAATTGATCGTGTAACTTATGTTAACACTACTTAGATTACGAAATTTGAGACCATCCTTCTTTTTTGGAGTAAAACTATTTTTCAAAAGATTAAATGGAATTTTCTTACATTAGAAGTAGGTATTTTAATAAAAAAAATAGGATTTAGGGGTGGAAGATTTAATATTAGCAATTTTGAAGAAGATGTGAGGGGGAAGGACCTCCTTAATTAAATTCTAATTCCATCATTCTTAAAATGAAAAATCACTAACGGTATAATTACGAGAGTATGAAGTGTTGGACAAGTGACTCTAAACACGAGAGAGAGAGAGAGAGAGAGAGAGAGAGAGAGAGAGAGAGATAGAGAGAGAGAGAGAGAGAGAGAGAGAGATTGTGGAGGCTGAAAAATAATGTCCAATTGTAAACATCCTGATTTATAGAAACGTTTAAAAACAACTTTATAGATCAAGTAAAGAATAGTCAACAGAGTAATAAAAAAAATGAAAATAAAAAAGAAGAGATGGAAATGCAGTAGAATAAATAAAATGAAATATAAAGAGATAAGGGAAGAGAGAAATGCACCAATAATTCATATAGCTTTAGACTAACGACTTGACCTACTCCTGTTTCCAAGAATTTCTTCTTGAGAGTTTCCACTATATCAGATGTGAGCTTTTCATAGATAGTGCCCATAAACCTTCTTACAACCAAACATGAGAGATTTTACACTGGCTAATCCAAACCAAGCGAGATATTTTATGCTGGAATAATCTCATAATCAAACATAACTTTTACACTAGGCTTAACTCAGGAACCAAACATAATTTTTCACGACTTAACTCAAAAACCAAATGATAAGTTTTAATTGAATGAACTCGCAAACCAAACAAATATTCTACCTAGATAATCTCAATATCCAAGCAAAGCTTTTAACTGATTTACCTCAAGAACCAAACAATGATTTCTTTCAAAGATATTAAACAAAAGACAAACCCTTTGGGTAACTTACAAAATTCCCCCAACAGTAGAATAATAAAACCTTAATGATATTTTTTCAATCTCAAAGCACTAAGGTAATTTTAAAGAAATGAAATGGAGAGAGTATAAGGTGAGAAAATATATAGAAATACATTTTCTAGCGTATTTTAAAATGAGGAGAAACCCTCTATTTATAGGAGAAAATTTGGCTCAAAAAATAAAAATATTCATATGCATTATAATGAATCTAACCGATTAAGGCATATGGTTAATCCCTTAGAAGTTACAAAAATACAACGACCCTTATTTTAAAAAAGGAAATCGTACAATAGTTATGTGTCTTAATTGATCATGACTATTGTTAGTCAACTAAGAAGACCTTTTCCTTGATCTTATCGATTGGATTAAGTCCATATTTGATTAGGCAATGTAAAAATGCTTCCTAAATAGTTAGGAACACTCTTGGTCAATTCTGGATACACCTTGATGATTCCTTTATAGGTTTTAAGGTGTTTTAGAAAAAGAGAGATGTTAAAAATTGTGTGTGTGTGTGTGTGTGTGTGTGTGTGTGTGTGTTACCTTAGTAATTTGGGAATTACTCTTATATCTTTATAATACATTGGTCACTAAGACACAATCCATCGAGTTTTCACACTTCCTCGTTTTCAAAATTAATTTGCGAAAGGAAGGTTTGTTGCGAAAATGTGAAAATTATACTATTTAAATACTAATCAAGTTAATACAGATCGTTTCACAAATATCCAAGATGAATATGATGAAACAGTTGGTATGAATTGATTCAATTGTGTAATTCACAAGAAGTGTTTAAACAATGATTCAAAAATGGAGTTCTAATGTCAATTTGTTTCACACAAACTTAATCACCAATCTAGCTTAATAAGTTATCCAATTCCAACAAAACCTAATGCTTACATAAAAATCACTATCAATGGGAAAACGATAACTATGATGGAATCGGAATACCTAAGCATGTAAGTACTACAAAATTAAATATAAGTGTGTGTGTGTGTATGTGTGTGTGTGTGTGTGTGTGTTTGTATGTGTTTGTGTGTGTGTGTGTGTGTGTGTGTGTGAGAGAGAGAGATAGAGATAGATAGATAGATAGATAAATAGATAGATAGATAGATAGATAAATAGATAGATAGATAGATAGATAGATAGATAGATAGATAGAGAGAGAGAGAGAGAGAGAGAGAGAGAGAGAGAGATTATAGTGCTTTGGCGTTCATCCTCGATTTTCCTACACGCACTTTTCAATGGTTTCCCATTGGAAGCTGCGTAGTTCCTTGTTATTGATAAATATTTCCAAGAGTTAATGCAACCACCAATCCACAATACAACTTAGAAAATTAATCTCTTATTTGGATCATGACTTGTATACAGCACATAGTTGAACTCTTCAATGTAATCTTTACTCGAGTTACGTTTCTTGAATCTTCCAATATCACCAATCTGCTCCAAGCCTTCGTGTGTAGCAATCAACTCCTTGATCCTAATGATTCCTTGAGCGATAAATTGTCCTAAGATTTGAGAAGAACCCCTTCTTATTCGTAGCCTTCCACATTATCACTACTAAGGCAATTCTAAAGAGAAGAACCAACTTCTTTTCAATTGAATTTTTCACCACCATTGACAATCACCTCAATCTTGCCAACAACCTAAAAACTCAACAAGATCTCTAAGAATGATTAGTTTCAAGTATGCGCATCCTTAAATCAATTACAAATCTCTCGTTATCAAGATCTAAACCAAATTGAAGTTGAATATGCAAGAATTTTGTTGTAAGGCTTTGAACACTAAAAAAAACAGGAAATTGATTTTTCACTAAAATCACACTGAAAATTATGATCAGAATGATAGATATTATATGAGAAATGATGACAAAAAGGTTTTATATGTACTTGAGATTAAGCACAGAAAATGGTTGAAAAAGTCAGTTAGATTCGAATGAAGAGAAATATTTGATTTGAAGTGGAATAAAAGGAAAACAGAAATTTTAAAATATGTCAGTTTATTCAAATCATAGGAAAATGTGATTTGAATCATGAGCCATGTGATTCGAATCATGAACAAAAAATGATTCGGATCAAATGCAATAGCCCTAATTGGAAAATGTTGAAAAAATGTGTGATTCAGATCATGTTCAAAATTTGATTCAAATTAAATCAAACAGAAGTGGACATCAGGAAATTGATTCGAATCATGTGCAAAAATTGATTAGAATCAAACAGTCCAATGTTGCTTTTGTCCAATTTGATTTGAATCATAAAATGTGTTGGAAATCCATCATTCGAATCAAATACATAAAATTTCAAATTTCCATGGTTTTAAAAACATTTTGAGATTTTACTTTAAATCAAAATCAAATTAAAAACATAAAATGTTTTCATTCCACTTACTCATGCAATTGATAAAAAAAAACATCATGATAAAGATCAAATCTAACCAAATGTTTATTCATGCTTGATGACAACCCGTCATTGCATCTAATTAGTCGAAGAATCGGGGAAAAACGAGCGGAAGATGAGCCAAAATGATGAAGAAATACCCAGAAATGAGTGAAAAATATCCAAGTATGGAAGAATGGGACTTAGTGAAAATTATGGTGCAAAAGGGTGATTTTCCATGCAACTACTGGAATAATCACACACACCATAACGTGTCATCGCGTGCGCGATAAAGGCGACAAAGATGCATCGCGAGCGATGCTTATAAAATACGTGCGATGGTTGCTTTTTCTGGGCTTTTCTGACATGTTCTGACAGCTTTATAAGGAAATTTTCTGCTTTTTGATAAAGGTTATGAAAATTGGAGTCTAGAGCACGAATTTAGGAGCATAAAAGGAGATTTTTAGGCATTTGATGATAAACCTTATTCAATCGTGTTGGCATTATATGTTGGTTTGACTTTGTATGTGTAATTCCCCAATTTATTTTAGATAATTTTTGTAAATAATTATGTGATTGTGTGTGTGTTGTTTGTGATTTGTGGTGCTAGAGGGACACTTAGGTGAAGGATAGTAACCTTAGAAATGTTGAATTTAAGGTATTGGAGGTATTTGAGTAAAATGGTAGAGATTTGAGGGAGGTAAGAGTAAAGCTAATTAATTAATATTAGTTAATATTTATTTGATTAAATAATATTAGGTGGACATTATTTAATATAAATATTTAGTGGAATTATTATTATTTTAGTTAGTTGGAATAAAATAGTAATTAGAAATTATATTATAAATAAAATATTAAAATAAGGGAAAAGGGAGAATAGAGTAGAAACTGTCAGATACATGATTTAAGAAAAGGAAGAGAAGGAGAAAAGTGTTAGGGCATAGGAAGAATAACCTCCATTAGAGAACTTGTAAGCTCATCATCTAAGGTAAGGGTGGGAGTTACTTTTGTATAGGGTTTACATGATAAATGTGGGCAGGGATTTTGATTGTTCTTGTCTTAATTTTCTCCTAATGCCATGAACTTTGTAATTGTATGATCATACTATGTTGTTGTGTGTTGAGTTGAATTGTGTGATAATGCAATTATGTGATGTGTTTGATGATTTGGATGTTGTTGGAATGTTGTTAATGATGTATGTGAATAGGAATTGGAATGTATAACATGATTATATGCATTATATGAGACTAGGGGTTTTTGGATGTATTAAAAAGTGATTTTTGTGTAAAAAAAACACAGAAAAATGCTTCTGCTACAGGTGTAACTGGTTACATGCTTTGGTGTAACCGGTTACATTGTTGAAAAATGGAGTTTCTGGGAAATTTTGAGTGGGTGTAACCGGTTACCAGAATTGGTGTAACCGCTTACTCTGTGAAACAGAAGTGTAGTATGTGTGTTTTTGAGGGGTGTCCAATTGAGGTGTCGTTCGAAGCGTTGGGAAGCTAGCACAATGAACTTTCTTTTAGAAATAGTACCGGTACCTGAAATTAATTTAAATGTTGCGTGATGGTGTTGGATGATGTGGGGGTTGTGTGTTTTAGTTTGAAACATGTAGTATGTAATGTTATCGCATGCTATATTATTATATTGATGTTGCTGAATGTTTATAGCATGTGTATGGTGTGTGGTGGCCAACATTGGCGTTGTACATTGATTAATGGTGAACATCATTGTACATATTTTGTTGCAAGTATCGTATGAATCATGTATCATGGTTTTTGGACGATGGTCCATTTTTGGTGAGCCTCAATCCTATGGTGGGGATTGGGTGCGAGTAGTTAATTCCTATGGGGATGGAATTAGTGAAGCGTTACCTATGGTGATGGTAACGATTTTGGTGTGCTCTGATCCTAGGTGGGGATTGGAGCGAGTGAACCTGAGAGTTCACAATTTTGGTACCATATGTATTGAATCCTGAGTTGAGTCTCTTTGCATTTGCATTCATGTTGTATCATGTTGTGTGGATTGTTTGGAGTGTGTGTTGTGGAATGGATGATTATGCATATGTTGTTGGTGTGCTTACATATTATTATGCTTTGCTTTATGTATTGTGATTCTCACCCCTTCTGTTTGAATTATGCCTTTACATGGGCACCGTGCAGATAATCCGCAGTAGAGGCTTGGATGTGAGTGGAAGAGAGTGCTCTTCGTTTTCCTTTGTCGAGTCGGCGTCTGCTCTAATATGTAACACTGGGGGTTAAACGATTTTGTGTCTATTTATGTTTTGTGGATATTTTTGTGTATCTCCTAAGTTTGATGTCTCTTATAATTACTACATTTTCTAATTATGTTTCTAAACATTAAAATAGTCATTTGTTGATGTTTCCACTACTATTAAAGATTGAAGTTCTGACTTATTTTAATAATAATTATTATTATTTTTAAATTCCTTATGTGTTACATGTCCTATAGTATGAGCAGGTTTATGTTGAAGGGTAGCATCCTAATTGTGTAAATGTTTAAATTACTCTGATTTTTATTATAATTTACGCAGGAAAAATTAGGGTGTTACAGTATGAATCCTTTGAATTATAACTTTATTTAGTTGTTGCTTATGCTTAATTATTTTTATTTGAGATACTCTGTTAATATGTTGTTAGACACATAGGGATTCCTGACCCATAGCCTATGTGTTGTACCTAGGGCAACTGTTCTACTTACGATAGTAGAATAGGGATAGGAGAGCCCAAGTAGTGGCATAAGGAATTAATGGTATGTACATCGCCTAACACTGCTTATACTGGAGGACTAGGAATAGAAAGCTCTGAGTAGTTGCTAGTGAGTTATTTCTTGGGGGACTAACTATAATGGTTTTGTTAATTTGCCGCGAGATTATAAGGATAAGACTATTCATACTAGGCATCATCATCATACATCAACAAGAGAGGATAAAGGGATTCTAAAACACAATCTGACCGCTTTCGAGACATTATTTTCTCATTTATTTACCTTTTGTATTGAGACTTGCAAAACCCTTATTTTTACTATTTTACTTTAAATTGCACAAATCATTTTCTTATTCGAACACAGTCCTTATGGGTTCGATCTTTTTATTACTGCTACATTATCAACACACTTGCCGAGAAGTCATCAATGATAAAAAACAAATATTTTCAAACTTAATTTCGAGAAGTTCAATCATGAAGGAGATTCGACAATCGAAAGTAAATTAAAGATGAAGGCGATAAGACAAGCAACAAAATAACCACATATAAGTGCTCCCCCTGAATGAGTTAGGGACATGTAACTACACACTACTCCATCGGTAATGGACAATCGCATCTGCCTTAATGCATGAGTCCCTATTCTGGTCGATTCATTAATGGTTCCATCTTCTTCAAGGTCAAAGAAAACACACACCAAAATTTTCATAATCAAAACACCATATGGAAACCACAAAATCCTCTTTCTACGACATTTCTTCATGTGAAAGATCTCCATACTTATCCAATTTGTTTTTAACTTAATTTATAGTGTAACACCTGAGGTCGAAGAGGGTGAAAAGTGGATGTGATACTCTAGGTCGAATAGAGAGAGATTGGTCACCGAATTCACATTGAAATGAGAGGGATCTTGAGGTTGTACAGGGATGAGACTGTATGGTTGAAGGAAGGCTTATAAAGATTGATTGGTACTACCTATACCAACAAGATGCATCTTCTTTTAGGTAGCCTAAAAAATAATAACTCCATAGTTAAAGAGGCTTGACTTGGAGTAGTATTTGAATGGGTGAGCTTCTGAGAATTTTCCCAAAAAGCTTGTGAGTAAGGATAAAACATGCTGAAAAGACTCATGTTGGTTTGTGGGGTCAGCCGATAATACTGAAAGTCGTCTGGGGAATTACAAATGGTATCAGAGACAGACCTCTTTCAGCATGATGTGGATCGAGGATGAACCAAGCGGAAGATGGTGGGCATGTAACACCCGAGGCCGAAGAGGTCGGAGAGTGGATGTAATACTCAAGGCCGAAGAGGGTAGAGAGTGGTCACCGAATTCACGTCGGAATGAGAGGGATCCTTAGGTTGTGCAGGAAATGAGACTTTATGGTTGATGGAAGGCTTTTAAGGATTGATCGGTGCTACCTATAGCAACAAGATGCATAATCTTTTCGGTAGCCTAACAAATAAGAACTCCATAGTTAAGAAGGATTGACTTGAAGTAGTATTTAGATGGGTGACCTTCTAGAAAGTTTCCCCAAAAGCGTGTGAGTGAGGACAAAACATAATGAAAAGACCTGTGTTGGTTTGTAAAGTCAAACGATAATCCTGAAAGCAGTCTGGGGTGGTACAGATGGTATCAGAGCCAGACCTCTCCCGATATGATGTAATTCAGGGACAAACCAAGCGGAAGATGGTGGGTATGTAACACCCGAGGCTGAAAAGGGTGGATAGTGGATGTAATACTCGTGGCCAAAGAGGGCAGAGAGTGGTTTCCTAATTCACATTAGAATGAGAAGGATCCCTGGGCTGGACAGGGTGGGATTGCAAGGTTGAAGAAAGGCTTATAAGGATTAATTGGTACTACCTATACTAATAAGATGCATCTTCTTTTCGGTATCCTAACAAATAAGAACTCTATAGTTAAGGAGGTTTGACTTAGAGTAGTATTTGCATGGGTGACCTTCTGGGAAGTTTCCCGAAAAGCGTACGTGACTGAGAACAAAACATGCTGAAAAGACCCGTGTTAGTTTGTGGGGCCAATCGATAATCCTGAAAGTATTTTGGGGCGTTACATCTAGCACTCAAGTTAAATCCAAATCAGTCTTTGAAACTTGCCCAAGATCTTGCTTCCTTGGGATGAGGATATATGTTAACACATAGTGAATGAGACGAATGTCTGGCTGGGTACATAAAGCTCACAATCAAAGGAGTGAGAATTCCATTATCTAGATCAGACAGTAAAGAAAAAGAAACATTAATAGAATTATACTCATCACATGTTTCGAAATCTTTTGGCTTGTACAGAGATCCGATACATTAAATATCACAAATTTAGGTGAATTCTTCTAGAGTCTAAGAGATAACAAGCTTATAAACCTATGAAGTGTGTATCCTATCTTTGTAGAATAGGTTAGATTAGAACATCTTCACCAAAGTTGGGAACATATCCTCTGGGGAACTACTAATGAAGTCCTTTAGTGTGGCTTGAATAAAATCGTTGAATAATTGACAACCTTCAAAGAACCCAAGATCCAAATAATAGGTTGGGAGAAGACTATTGGATGTAAAATCCCGGTTCAAATTCTTCTTTTGTTGTTGTGTTGAAAACTCATTTGATAAATATGCCGAAACAACGAAGCTTATATAGGATCTTACTTCTTGGTGCCATTTAGTGAAGATGGATGATAAAACTCAAGAAGCCCTAAAAAATTAAGTTGCATGTCTTTGATACATTAAGAGCGAGACCTATGAGTGGTTTTGAGGCAATTGAGGCAATTGAGACCAAGGCTGAAGTAACAAACCATTGTCTTGCTATGCATAGACACGAGCTTAGGGGGCAACTGTTATAGGTCAGCCATAGCAACCCCAACCAACCACCCTTAAGGAATTGCAATACCTCTAAAATATTCTTAGCACATGAGGACTCTCCACTTTATGACAAAAAGGATCTAAACTGCAAGTGCATCCAACGACTATGCGCAACTTACTCCTAAGAAATAGTGAGTTCATTAGAGAGTTTGTTATTCTTTCTACTATATATAGAGAATATGTCAAGTTCAGGTAACAAGTTTCAAATTCAATTTCAATTCACTCTTCTTCCTCATATACTAACTTGAGAATTGGAGTGCCAACATGCTAGGTCATCCCCCTGTCCACCGTGTCGAAAGCTCAAGTCCACCATCACAAACGATCCTCACTCCATTTCTTGTTCTTGAACGAAACAATATTGTTGATTTTCAATATTTCTAAATCTTTTGACATGAGATTTGGTGATAAATTTCTCAAAGAACTACTACCAAAAAAACTTTCAAAGAGTTCCACACCCATCATTAAAGTTTTCTTCTGGTGGAACCTTTAAACTCATGTTGTGCACAACTTTTCTTAATTTAAGATTTAAGCTCTTGAAGTTGTAAAGTATACTTGCAAAATAAATTTGGTTTTCAACTTTGGTACCCAAATCTTTTTGGGTCCATCTGTGTTAGTGTTTTAAAGAGGCCTATGCAATTTCGAATAATAGAAGGCTCCTAAACAAACAAGCTTATTACAATACTTGCATTTAAACACACGACAATTAGATTTATTTCTATCATGGTAAATGGAAATGAAAGACTTATTAGTTTTATACCATAAAGCAGATTTATCATAGGAAGTTATTTGAATGGATATAATTAAGTATATGTTCACTTTATGTTGAATGCTAAACATGCTTTAATTTGATCCATATTTATTGGCATTTTTCATCTCATTAGTTATGTTTTGTTGGATTTATTCCATATTTTCATGTTATTGTTCAATTATGTTGCAAATACCTTTGGTTGCTTTGATTTGTGTGTTATTGTGCAAGAATTAGGCATAAAACATCAAAGTGTAAGACACAAGTAAATGGACAAGAAAGCCAAAGAAAATGTGAAGAATTCAACATGTTTATTGGGCGAACAACCAACGAGTAACAACAACGAATGTTTGCTGGGCGAACTTCTGGTGAACTCCCAGCGAACCATCTCAGAATAATGGCTGTAAGAAAAGGGCACTAAGTTTGCTGTGCGAACTTGAAAGCGAATGTTCGTTGTGCGAGGTTGCAACGAAGCCCCAGTGAACCATTCCAGATTTGAGGCAGTAACTAAAATACCATAAGTGTGTGAACTTGTAGAGAAGAAGCTCGCTGGGCGAACACACACCAAACTTTGTAAATTCCTTAGGGGCGGTTTAACTGTTCAAAGGCACTTCAAGTGACATAAAGTAGTGCTCGCTGGGCGAACTTGGAAGACTTTAGTTGTACTATATAAGTAATTTTCACACTTTTTGGGGATCATAACCCCCATTTTCACATAGAAACTTCATTTTTCAGCATTTCTTCACCAAAGAGTGAGATTTTACAAATAGAAGCTGGATTCACATGCGAGTTCGATTCTTTAACGTGGATGTTCATTTATCTTCTCTCAAGACTTGTAAAGCAAGCTACCATGGTTATGGGTAGCTAATTTCCTTTGTATCAAAGGTAGATGTAGTCTACCTTAGCTTTATGTATTTCTTTTGATTGTCCTTGTATGTGAACAAGTGATGATTAATATATGATGAATATTTTTGTTCTTACTGATCCATTCTTGTTTTGTAAAACTCTAGATATAGATTTTATAGAACTTAAACTAAAATATTCATCTATTGATTTATAGATTAGAGAGATCGGTCTATGGTTGATATTTCCTTTGTATTGAACTTAAAGCTTACTATATTGGTTGTTATACGGAGAGATCGTGTAGCGATGAATATGGTATTTCTCACGACGCCGCTCTAGAGATAGACGGTGTTGAGAGAATACGTGATGATATTAATCGGATCCGATTTCACATGCAAGATTAAGAGAATACGTATAAGTTAGGGTAGATGAAAACTACTTTTGATATACGTTGTTAATCAAACACTTTAGAATTTATCAGCTTTGCTACTAAAAACGTGACAATTTATGAAAAAAAC
The DNA here is from genome assembly GCA_022829125.1 of Lathyrus tuberosus. Taxonomy (NCBI): domain Eukaryota; kingdom Viridiplantae; phylum Streptophyta; class Magnoliopsida; order Fabales; family Fabaceae; genus Lathyrus; species Lathyrus tuberosus. The sequence goes on along the minus strand of JALAZF010000278.1, from coordinate 5,220,995 downwards.
TTTGAAAACCCTTTTTCTTGAAATAGTAAATTATTGAAAGGCAAACATCAGATATCAGGACAATCCATGTGGAGACGATAACAAAACCCCCCCTTTAACTTACAAATTTCGAACACTTTACCCTTAGTGAATTTTCCTAGAGTTTCATGAAATTTATCCACTTCATTTTTTCAAAGAATCATAGGTTTCAAATTTTTCTAATTTAAAATATTGATTTTTTTATATAAGATATTTCTTCCCCAGAGTTTTATTATTATTTAAAAAAAAAATCAATATAACATTTAAAATCTACGATGATTCTTTTTAATTGTTCATTTTCTTTAGTGATATTGACACTTAACTTAAAATTTTGCTTATAATTTATAGTTATTCCCTCAACGTCGTTGTCTTCTTTTGTAGTTTTGAAGCAAATATGTGAGTCTTCATCAGATTCCTTTGTTATTATTTTAGAGGATACTTCATAAGAATCTTCAGTCGTGTTATTGGGTATATATTTAAATACGTCTTTGCATGAATATCTACTTGAGTCTCTTGAGGTTTCTCCCATTTATTCTTCTTCTTTAAGAGATGCTTGATATATGAGTTTCTATTTTTTTTTACGGATATTGACTCTTCAAAACTTATTCCAGACGTTGATTCTTCAGAGGATCGTTCATCCACTATGATAGTTTTTTCAAATGAAACATTCGGTGTTGATTCTTCAATCCTTTCTTCAAGTATTATTTTTGAATATGATGAAGATGATAAATATTCTTCAGACGTTCTTAACTCTTCTTTTTTTCGAAGCTGAATTACTTATTTGAGATTCAATATGATTTCGTCCTTATTGGATTGTTCTTAAAATTCAACACAAGCTTTTCTATCATTCGTATCAAGTGTTTGATACCAATTCTAAAGTTTGATATATTTTCTAGAAACACATTTCTAAAACAACTTCCAAAGATTTTAATGTTTAAGAACCCTATGTCAAGATGATCTTTATTTTTACTTGGTGACTCATCTTCTTGGATATGTATGTTTATTCCCTCTTGTTTGATCTTGGGAAAATTTCCATGAATATTTTCACCAGTGTCTCATACTTCCTTGGCTGAATTACAATTAAAAATAGAAAGGCACTCTCTAGTTCTTAGAGCACTCATCATCAAGTATTTAGATTTAAAATAAAGTTTGACTTTATCTTATCATCTTCGGTCCAAAGATTATATGTTTTATCAATTACTTTATAATGTATACAATAAGTAGGAATAAACGGATCACTGATAACAAAATTATACATTTCAAAATCATTTCCTTCAACAAAAAATTTTATTTTTAATTTCCATAAGTAAAGTCTTTCACCGTGTGGTGGTGTATTTATGAACACACCTTTGGTAAAAGCAGAAGAAATGTTTGCAGTCATCATTCCACCTCCTAAGATTATTGGTCTTATATTAGGAGTTAGACTCTGATGCCACTTGTTGGAAAAGTGACTCCAAATACGAGAGAGGGGGGGGGGGGGGGGGGGGGGGGGGGGGTTGAATTGTGGAGGTTGAAAAACGATGTTCAATTATAAAAATCTTGTTTTATTAAAACATTTAAAAACAATTTTATAGATCAATCAAAGAATAGGCAACAAAATAATTAAAAGAATGAAAATCAGAGAGAATATATGGAAATGTATAGGAAATAAATAAAGAACTGAAATGAAAAAAGATAAAAGAAAACAAAAATGCACCAATGATTTATATAGGTTCGGCCTAACCACTTGTAGTACTTCTATCCCGCCAAAATTTATTCTTGAGAGTTTCCATTATATTAGATGTGAGCTTTTCACAAGTTGTGTCCACAAACCTTTTTACAACCAGACAAGATTTTTACGCTATTTAATCCCTAAACCAAATGAGAAATTTAATACCATAATACTCTAAGAACCAAGAAGAGCTTTTACACTAGACTTAGCTCAGGAACCAAACCGAATTTTTGACGGCTAAAATCAATAACCAAATGAGAGCTTTTTACGGACTAAGCTCACGAACAAAAAAAAAAAGATTTTACTTAGGTAATCTCAAGAACCAAAAAGATATCTTAATTGGTTTAGCTTAAGAACCAAACAAAAACTTCTTTTAAAGATATTACACAAGATACAAAACTTTTTTAGTAACTTACAAAATTCCCACAACACCAAAACAATAACAACCTCACTAATATTTTTCACTTTCAAAACATTGATGCAATTTCGTGCAAAACAAAGAAATGAAATGGAGAGAGTAGAAAGTGAGAAACTATATAGAAATATGTTTTCTGGTGTATTTTGAAAGTGGTAAAACTCATCTATTTATAGGAGAAAAATTTTGCTTAAAAAGGAAATAAATCCATGAGCTTTTTAGTGCGTCTAATCGATTAAGGCATGGGGTTAATCAATTACAAGTTCCAAAAATACAACAACCCTAATTTCAAAAAAAGTAAACCCTACAATGATTAACTCTCTTAAATGACTAGGAATATTCTAAATTGATTAGGAGCCTATTTTCTTGTCTTAGTCGATTAGGAAATGTATAAATGCTTCCTAAATGATTAGGAACACTCTTGGTCAATTCCACATGCACCTTGATGGTTCCTTAGTGCATGAAATATACCAAAAGTAAGTCTTTGGGTTTAGCTATAGAATATGTAAATGTTGATCAAATAATTAGGATAAATAGAAATAGTAATGGAAGTGTCAATCATACCCTAAATCTTATTTCTTCTACCGACTAACCTTCCTCATCTTGGACGATGTAGAATGAGGTGCTCATGAGAGTTTAGATGTATATTTGAAATTGTGCATAAAAAATACTTTGAGAATCTCTTTGTAGTATTTAATTCATTTATGAAAGTTTCTTTTTTGTCTGATGGTTGTTTAGACTAGGTAATTGTGGGGTTCACTTATTACACATTTTAAGTTTAAAGGCTTTGAGAGTTTCGAGTTGTCACCCTTTTAAGATATCTCCTATGATATTGTTAAGATGATTCTCTTTTGAGGTTATCCATTCCTCGGTTAGATATTGATGAGGTTGTTGTTCTTCATCATTTATGTCTTTATCTTCTAATAAGTTTTTTCCTATAATACAAGCATAATCACTAACTTTTATTTCTACAACAGTTTTAGGATTAGTTTCATCAAAGGCAATGTGGACAAATTCTTCTAATGTCATGGTCCTTTTGTTATAAATTTGAAAAGAATTATTAGAAGTGGAATAACCAATAAGTAAACCTTCATCATCTTTTGCATCAAATTTATTAAGATTATCCTTCCCATTATTTAGAACAAAACATTTACATCCAAATACATGATGGTGAAAGATATTGGTTTCCTTCCTTTATAAATTGCATAGGGCATGAGTTTTAGAATAGGTATTTTCAAGACTTTGTTCATGATATAACATGGAATTCTTACCACACTAGCCTATAAATATTTAGGAATATTAGTTTCACTGAGAATCGTCCTTGCTAGATCTTCAAGAGGTCCTTTTTTCCTTTCCACAACTTCATTTTTTTGTGGAGTTCATGGAGTAGAAAAAGTGGGCTTATTACCGTTTTATTTGAAAAAAATTTCAAAATCCTAATTTTGAAATTCACCTCCATGATCGCTTCGGATTGATGAAATGTTAAGACCTTTATTCGTGTGGGATAATTTTAGCTAAATTTGAAAGGCACCAAGAGTCAAGAACAAGATGACATGAAAACCTTATAATCAAGAAGGAAACAAAGAAGTAAAGGATATAAGTCTCTTAGGAATCCTAGAAATAGATAAAATGTTACCCAACCAAAGCTTTATATTGAATTTTTCACTAACAAGAGAGATCAACCCTTGAACCAGCCACCAAACGAGACCATATAAACATAGGAAACACCATTACTAAAAGTATATAGTATGTAGTAGAGAGCGGGAGAGAGAGAGAGAGAGAGAGAGAGAGAGAGAGAGAGAGAGATCTGCTTACTTATGACCTCATAATAAACCTCACTCAAGGACGTTAGAACAAACCACGACTCGACTTCGTCATCCATGACTTCCGCGGGGGGGGGGGGGGGGGGGGGGGGGGGGGGAAGTGTTCTGGACCTGGCCTAAGGAAAAAGCCATTTTTCTACAAAACGCTCGCTAGAGGACCCGATAATTGGGAGGTGAGATCCATCTAACGACCCTAAAATTTATCATGAAAAATCAATACCCCCAAAATGACTTAGAGGGTTTGGGGCCTATGGAATGATCACGTCCTAATATTTATTAGATTAAACCTGAAAAAGCTTCTAAAAATCATCAAATATGACGAACATAGTCAGTAACGTCAGTCCATTGATGTTAGGATAATGACGCCATTCCTTTAGAGAAATTATCCACATATGTTTAGTATCGCATAACCTTCAAATGAACCTGCCCTAAAAGAATATTTGATAAAAGTTGGTTGAGTCTTAGAGACCGCCATATCATACTGTCATAAATCTTCTGACACTTTTACTATGAGACACATGTAACAAACAAAATGTTTTAGGTCCTTTAAAAATCCTATAACCCTACTATAAAAGGAGATGATACATCAATCTTATGTACACATTATTCTTATCTAAAATCTCACACTTGCGGTCGTTACTAACTTGGTCATTGAAGTTTTTGCATATACTACCCTCTTTTTTGTTACCATAATAGAGTAGAAATTTCCATTAAAATGCATCATCAGATCATAGTTCACTCGTATCACATGAATCAGAAAAGTTCATTTTTGGATCGGTAACTATGAGTTTTTAAAACCTGATTATAGTTTACAAAGAGGAACACTTTAAGATTACAAGTGAGTTTTATATAAAAAATTGTAGTATTCTTTATAAAAACTTATAGTGTGTTTGGATGAAGCATTTTAATGAGGAAAAGTAATTTTTTGAGGGAATTTAAAATGATTTGACCAAAATCCATTGTTTGGATAAAAAAATAAGGAGAATTGTTAGAATGATGTAAATTTATGAAGTATTTTATTCAAGTTTAATTTAAGGAATTTCAAATGACACCAAAAAGTAAGAAATTTGAAATTACTCTTTCACTCTATATCATGCAATTTTAAATTGTTTATTATTAATTTTTCAAAATTTGCAAGATAGTCCTCATATTTTATGAAAAATTTAAATTCACCCCTAAAATTTTCTATAAATTGCAAATAAGTCCTTAAATTTTTTCAAATTTTACAAATTAGTCCCTTCAAATCATCAAAAATTATAAATTGGTGCCTATTTTCTATATTTTAAATTTGGCTCAAAAGTTTTAAAATTTATGAAAATGGCCCTAAAAATTTAATAATAAATCATTTTAATACTCCATTCGAACAAAAGAATTTAAAAATGAATGGATTTTAATTGAACCATTTAAGTGCTTAAAATTTTGAATTCCTTGAAATTTTTCAATTACCTCATCCAAACACACTTTAGAGTGTGTTTGGATGAAACATTTTAACAAGGGAAAGTAATTTCTTGAGGGAATTTAAATGACTTGACCAAAATCTATTGTTTGAATAAAAAATATAGATAATTGTTAAAATTATGTAAATTTATGAAGTATTTTATTCATGTTAAATTTAAGGAATTTCAAATGATCTATTACCTCATCCAAACACACTCTTAATGATCGAAAAACAAACTATTACACCCTCTGGACACTATTATAAGAAAATTTGACTTTTTTTGGGCATATTTGACCATTAATGTGTATATATATATATATATATATATATATATATATATATATATATATATATATATATATATATATATATATATATATATATATATATATATACATATATATGTGAACTAGATACATTAACAGTGGGTAACATGGTTAAGATGTTACGGGATCCCTTGCCAAGCATGGAATTTCTCCTTCTTCGAAGTCCTTGCCAAAACAATGGGTAGTTACGTTTGTGCATATGAGAATACCCTCAAGGGTGAATGTATGGATGTAGCCAGATTTATGGTGAAGACTCATTGCATTGTGGTCATCAATGAAACTTTCAAAATTCTGATAAATGGTGTGGTTTTCAACATTAAAATGTGTGAAAACTTTCATGGTCCTCTACGTATTGTTTTGAATAAGAATAGAAATCCTGTTATGCATGGTTCCTCTTCTTCGAAGTCTGAGTCTATCTGGAGCCATCACGATGGTGAGGAAGAAGGACTTGAAGACAAGGTTTTCACAAGAGTGGATGTTGACGCTAGCTCTGTTCCGGCGAAGTTAACGACGGAGGAAAAATTGGCTTTGGTTTTCGGATCGTCTAAGGATTTTAAAAATTCAGTAGCTTTGTCAGAGCAGGAGGTAGCTGAATCTACTGGTAGGCCCTACGAAGCGGTTGAAGCAGTTGAGGCAGCCAAAATTCACCTTTCTGCTAAAAAGTCGCTCGTTGCTAGGAATGGGTCAGAGGATTTTGTAGCTGAGGCTGACTTATCTCTTCCCTTAGTGGTCCCCTCTTTTAAGGTTGCTTCAGCATCCAAGGAAGTTGTTATTAAGAAGGTATCTCAGAAAAAGGTAAAATTGAAAAGGATTTCTGAGGTAATTAGGCCGTTGACTCGGAAGCCCAATTCCAAAAAGAAGTCTTCGAGGAAGGTGGACTGGGTTGTTGCGAAAAGATTAGAGTTAATGGAGGATCCGATTGAGCAATTTTCCCAACCCTCTTTCTTTGAGGTTTTAGGAAAAATCCCTAATTCCTCTCTAAATTCTGAAAATCAGCCGGCTTCTCTCATCAGGTTAGATGATTCTGACAATTTCTCAGCTGGTGCCATTCTTTGTTGTAATCAAACCTCAGATTCCGATATGAGGTGTTACAATCAGAAATTCTGGAATAACATAGAATCTAAGGTGGGAGACAAAATTTGGGGGGCGATCTCTGACTTAGGGGTCAAGAAGGGAGAGTTTGCGAGGTCAAACTCTACTGATATTCTAAGACAAATTGAAGAGATGGAAGCGGAGGACAGGAGCCATTTCATGGGTCAGAAGGAGATAACCATTCCTTTCCAATGATTATTAGATCTTTAAACATCAGAGGGGGTGGATCTTTTTCTAAGAGAAGAAGAATTAACCACATCATATCCAAAGGTAAGGCTGACATATTTTTTATACAAGAATATAAAAATTAGTAATGTGGAGGAATCTTTCATTAGAAGCTTGTGGAGTCAAGGTGAGGTGGGTTGGTCGTTTTCTGGCTCGAATGGTCAATCAGGTGGCTTAATTACTCTCTGGAACGAGGACACTATCAAAGCAATAGGGTCCTTCAGAGGAGTTGGATTTATGGATGTTAAGATCCTATGGAACAAAGAGGTTTTCTACGTTATCAATGTCTACTCAGGCTGTGGTTTAAGAGCCAAGAGAAAGCTTTGGGGAGACTTAATCAGGTTGAAATCTATTCTTTCAGATGGGTTTGGATTTTGGGCAGTGATTTCAACGCTACGGTTGCAGTTTCTGAAAGAAAGGGTAAATCCTGTTCAGCCAGATCTTCTGAAATGAGAGAGTTTGAGAATTTTTTCGCTGATTTAGGGGTGGTTGATCTTCCCATTGCTGGGAGAAAGTTCACTTGGTACAACGGAGACGGTAATTCAATGAGTCGCCTTGACATATTTTTGATTGAAGACGTGATCATTCAGAAGTGGGATATGGTGGATCAAAACATAGGTAACAGGGATATTTCGGACCATTGTCCGATTTGGGTGAAGATCAAATCTATAAACTAGGGACTCAAACCTTTCAAAAGCAACGACTGCTGATTCGATCACCCTGCTTTTTTCAATTTTGTGGAGAAGAAATGGAATTCTCTGAAGATAGTGGGAAGAAGTGACTTTGTCGTAAAAGAAAAATTCAGGATTCTGAAAAACAAAATAAAAGTTTGGAGGGATCAAACTTTTGGTTGGTTTGATCTTAAATTGGAAGAGGATATTGAAGAGCTGAACAAAGCTGATTTGATGCTTTCTTCTGCTGGTAATATCAAGATTGAGGAGATTGTCGCAGTTAGAGTTGAGAAATGCAAATCCTTTTGGAGAAAGCTACACATTAAGGATAATATGCTACTCCAAAAATCTTGATACTATCATCAGTGGATACTATCATCAGTGGCTAAAGGTTGTGGATACTAATTCTAGATATTATCATCAGTGGATAAGAGGCAGGTAAAGAAGGAAGTATATTGGTAGGGTTGAAACTTCTCAGGGGATTGTTGATTCGGTGGAGGGAGTGAAGGCAGAGGTTCTGAGGTATTTCAAATCTGCTTATTCAGAACCTGAGTTTCTCAAACCAGTTCTTGAAGAATGTATTTTTAGTAGATTGTCTGATGAAGATGCTTCATTCTTAGAGACGCCGTTCTCTGAAGAGGAAATCAGGTCTGTGGTCTGGAGCTGCGATGACTTTAAAAGCCCTGGTCCAGACGGATATAATCTTAACTTTATCAAAAAGTGTTGGAGTTTCTTGAAGGCTGATATCATCCGCTTTGTCCAGGATTTCTTTGATTCTGCTTATCTCCCTAAAGCTATGACGTCAGCTTTTTTAACTCTCGTTCCAAAAGTTGATAATCCTCTGAAACTTGGAGACTTTAAGCCCATCTGTTTAGTAGGCAGCCTTTACAAGATCATTGCAAAACTTCTTGCTTTGAGATTGAAAATAGTGATAGGCAAAGTTATATCTCCTTGCCAGTCTGCATTTGTTCCTGATATAAACCTTTTGGAAGGGGTGGTTATTGCAAACGAAATAGTGGATATGGCTACAAGAGACAACAAGGATTGTATCCTATTTAAAGTTGATTTTGCCAAAGCTTATGACTGTGTAAGCTGGAACTTCCTTCGTTTCATGTTAGAGAAATTGGGTTTTGGGATCAGATGGAGAAAATGGATGGAAGCCACCATCTTTAAAAGTCACCTTTCTATCCTTGTTAACGGTAGTCCTACCCTAGACTTCGAAGCTGAAAGAGGTCTCCGCCAGGGGGATCCTTTAGCTCCTTTCCTCTTCTTGATTGTTGTCGAGGGACTTAAAGGGATGATGTCTAATGCTGTAGCGAACGGAAGTTTCAAGGGCTTCAGAGTGGGCGTTGGTGTGTCTGTCGAGATGATCCAATATGCTGACGATACTCTCATCTTAGGTAAGGGATCCTGGAGTAATTTATGGAGTATCAAAACCATTTAAGAGGTTTTGAGTTGATCTCGGGGTTGAAGGTCAATTTAAATAAAAGTAGATTAATTGGTTTGAATGTCAGCCCTCACTTCCTTCTTGCTGCATCCTCTTTTTTATCCTGCAAGTTAGAAAATGCCAATTTCTCTTTCCTAGGTATTCCTATTGGTTTCAACCCTAGAAGGATTATTGGATGGAACCCTATTGTGGATAAAATCAAGAGGAAGTTGCACACTTGGAAGGCAAAATATCTTTCTATGGCTGGAAGGATCTTTCTTGTCAATTCAGTTCTCTCGAGCCTGCCGACTTTTTGGTTTTCTTTCTATAAGGCGCCTAAGTCAGTTTTAAAGAGAATTGATTCTATCAGAAGTAAATTTCTTTGGGGAGGAGTGGAGGAAAATGATAAAATTCATTGGATCAATTGGGAGATTTGTTGTTCTCCGAAGGCCAAAGGAGGTCTTGGTATTAGAAGAATGGAAGAGTTTAACTTGGCATTATTAGCAAAATGGAAGTGGTGGATCGTTGCAGACAAAACAGCTCTTTGGAAGGACTTTTTGAAAGCTAGATATGGTGCAATTCAACATCATGTCCTTGCAGACAATCTAACCTCAACTGCTTCTTCATCCCAATGGTGGAAAGACCTAATCAGCAGCGGGAAGTTTCTTTCTAACAATGGTTTCTGTTTTGCTGATAAAGTTCAATTTCAAATGGGTCATAGATCATTTATCCCCTTTTGGACAGCGAAATGGTTGAAAGGGACGATTTTAGCAAATCAATTCGAGGATCTTTATTCTCTCAGTACGGAGAAGGACACGTATGTTTACGACATGGGCTTTGCAGGATTAGAAGGATGGATTTGGAACAACCTTGGTTTGTCTAACTCAGTTCTGCAGCATAACATTGAAAGAATTTCTGAACTAAAGAGCTCTATTGGAGAAAACGCTCATGTTATGGGTAAGAGGGACGCTGCTATTTGGAAGGATCAGGCTGAAGAAAATTTCAGTGTTAAGGAAGCTTACAATTTGATGTTAGAAAACTCTTTGGACTTGCATCTCACTTCTCCTAATCATTCTTCTAACTCTATAACATTCGAAACATTATGGAAACTTAAAGCATCCTCTAAACTGATTTGTTTTGGCTTGAGAGTTCTTTGGAGGAGAGTTGCTGTGAAAACAGAGCTGATTAAGAGAGGTATCACCTTGAATCCTACGTGTGTTTTCTGTAACATTCAAGACGAAGATGTGCAGCACGTGTGCTTCGCTTGCGATCCTATCTTGGCTGTCTGGGAAAGAATTGGAGACTGGTGTGGTTTTGGAAGTTTTTATGAAGGTAACATTGTTGATTTCTTTTTGGACTGGTGTGGTTTGGGTAGTTCTAGAGAAGGGAATTTGAAGTTGGGAGTCATTTGGCTCATTACGGTTTGGAGCATCTGGTTATGTAAAAACTCTATTATTTTCGAAAACAGAGCTTTCAACTTGGATAATCTTTGTTGGAATATCAAGATTAACGCTTGGAAGTGGTTAAGGGTGGGTGATATTTGCTACCCCAACTCTGATTTTTTAGCATTCTGTATGGACCCTTTAAGAGGTTAGTTTGATTAGAGTTGGTAGGAAATCTCACTATTGTATCTGTATTTGACTGTGTGCTTCTGGTTTTGAACACATTTTATGTTCTTTCTTTATAAAATTGGCTTTAAGAAAAAAAACATTCAAATGTACTAAAAAAATAAAAGTTGCTTATAATAGTGACCAGATGATGTACTTACCTATTAATTGATTAAAAATTGGAGTAAATCTATTAGATTATAGCAGCATGTTCAGACGAATGTGCGTGGTGATGAAAATCAGAAATTTTATCGGGTTGTTGTGGCTAGCCGTTTGTTGGTCCATTTGGACCAGAAGGAATTAGGGATGGCAAAAATATACATACCCGCGGATATCTGTGGATAAAATCCGTCACGGATATGGGGCGGATAACTTAATGGATATCCACGAATAAAATAAATAGATATTTAAATATCCGTTTGTTAATGGATATGGATATGGGTTATATGATATCCGTACCCGCGGATATCCATATTCATTAATAAATTATAAAAATCATTTAAATATCGTTAGTTTATTATACCTTATCTTTTCATCTTCTAAAATAAATAGTCTTATTATATTTCTTTCTTTTTTAAAATTTTCTTTGAAGAAAACCTTTCACATTTCATTCAAATTCTATTAGCCATTTCATATTTAAACTCTTCAATACTTTATACCTCACTTCAATAATTTCACAGTCCAACCAACTAGTGTTGTCATTCCTTTATCGAACAAATGTCTCTCTGCCTACTCCTCTGTCGTTCGCTCTTCCATCATAACTCACAATCACAATATCTTTTATTTGTTTGGTTGAAATGACATGTATGAATTTTATGTTTGGATCTAATTATATTTTGGTGAATAAGAAGAAAATTAATGTGATGAAATTTTATTGTTAAATTAAGAGCGAATTGTATGGATGTTATATGATAATAATTTTTTGTGTCTTTAAAAGAAGTTAAAAGTATATTTTTTAAAAATAATTTTCATAAAAAAATATTATCCATAGATATCTGTAAATATCCACGGATACCGTAAAACCCGCGGATTACCCGCTTAACAAATATTCACATAGATATGGGATAGATATGGATATCATATTTATCTAACGAGATAGATACGAATATCATAGTATCCGTCCTCATGAATATTCATTTACATCTCTAGAAGAAATCATGTCCTTTTTAAGGGTGAGATCAAAGGAGTTTATGTTGCTTTCGGGAGTGCATAATTGTTGGCATGGAAATTGTTCCTCTCGTCCTTTAGAGGTGATGGTTTTTGTTCTTGCTCCTGGGAGATTTGAAATGTCAATTCCTTAAATTGTCTTATTAGTAACTTTGCTTTATAATTGTTTGGGTTGAGGATTTTTTTTGACGTAAACAAATTTAATGCATTTTATTTAATAATTGTCTTTCAATACAAGAAAGAATTAAATTAAATATACTATGTCAAAATTAAAAATATAATTTAATAAATATAATAAGATTGATGATCTTTTGTACTCGTGTTTTAGTATATCGATTTGGCATATAAAAATATTGATGAAAAGATTTTAACTATGAAGAATTATATTAAGTTTAGCAAGTTACTTACAAATGATAATTATACATGTACAAAAAATCCATTACAAACTAGAAAAACATTATATTATTGTGGATAAATTGATGGATCGATAAAAATAAAAGTCAATATCAATGGTTGCATATTTTCAACAAAACTACGTGGCGGTAACTTGTGTGATATATGATTCCTACGCGTTATCGACGTGGATATGATTAATGAATGTTAACGACTTCTTATTTCAAAGTTTTTTATTTATATTTTAATCATAAACTTCTCATTGTAAAATGTTATTTTTAATTTTTTTTTTTAATATTTGAAAGTTGACACAACCCAACATAAGACTTTTCTTCGATGTAACTTAAGGATGTTGAAATCTAAACTAATTAAAAATCATAAATCAATTCAAAATACTAAAAATTTAAAAAAAATTATCTAAAAATTGATGTAAATCAAGTTAAATCGCATACAAAATTTTAATATTTATTTATTTAATTTAAATATTATATATTATATTAATTTATTATTTATTAACATTTGATTTTTTTTAGTACTATTGTTGTTATTTTATAATATTAATTGTGAAAGATTTTATTTTGAGTCTAATATGATCTTTGTAAAAGTTTATTTCGTCTATTAACCTGTTTTAAAGGTTATTTTGTAAAAATTTTATATCCAACTTTTTGAGATTAATAATTTCTTTAAAGTTTATACATTTTTTCCCAACATACTTAAAGTATAAACATGAGTTATACCCATTATAAAATGATAAACCCCAATTATAAATTTTATACATGCATAGAGAAGTACTAGAACTATATGCCTAATAGCAATAAATATCTCAGACTTAGGTAAGTTTGTTTTAGTTTTAAAAAATATTTTTTTTTGTATTTTTAAAAATAATTTTTATACAATGTTATTTAAAATATTAAAAAAACTTAATTCTTTTTTTATCATTTAAAAGATTAGTTTTGAAATCTTATAATATAAATAAATATAGTCAAATCACAATTTTTAAAATAATATGTATCTATTTTTTTTAAATTATTTGAAAAAGTTTCAAATTTAAGTAATTTTTTAAAATTTTGATAAGCAAAAAACGTTATAACAAAAAAATGAAATACCTAAAATTATATGTTAAGAATAATTAATTAAACAAAATTTTTATTTGAAATTTTTTTCAAAAAATTATGTGTAAATATTTTGTAACAAAAATATAACACTGTAAAATCATTTTTGAAAAAGTTAACACAAACGGATCCTTACATCAATAATTATATTTAAATCGTAAAAACTAATTGTTATATATAAATAAATAAATATAATATATAAAATTAATAAGCCTTAGTCCGATCTATTTAATAGATTTAATAGAATTTTTTTTATAAGCCTTAGTCCGATCTATTTAAATTAATAAGTTTTTTCAAATGTTTGAGTTTGATATTTTTATGAAATGAATTAGACTGAACTGAACGTCAAGTAGGTTGAATCATAATCTCCATACGGGAAGTGTAATGACTAATGTTTAAAAACTAGATTGATCATTAAAATAGTGAGAATACTGAGTCATTGAGTTATTGGTCGAACCACTTAATCACTAGTCAAACTGCATGATTAAATTGGATTAATTCGGTTGAATAAATCAGTCTATCTAACAAAACTATATAATTATTAAACTGATCAAATAAGATGATTCAGTCTAAAAAAATCACAACACCTACAAAATTTCAAAATTCTAAAAAATCATAATTTCACATTATCATTCTTTAAATTCAACTTCTAAATATAGTCATCACACACCATAAAATAATACAAAATACAAATCCTAATAAATTTTAAACAAAGTCTAATTGCAACATAAATTATATAACAAAATTAGTCCAGTGTGTCTAATAAATTTAATTACAAAGAGGAAAAATTGTTTCAAATAAATTTTGAATAAAGTCTATTTATATTTTAATTTTGTTTAAATTATGAAAACAACGTCATTTTGTCTGGAAAAAACAACTATTTAACTTGTCGATTTTCCAAAAAATACCGGTTCATCGATTTTTACCAGTTTTTGGCCTATTCTGACCAATTCTTACTAATTCAATAATTTACCTTATTCAATAATTAAATCAGACTGATACCCCTTCAATTTTCTATTTAACTAACCGGTACGGTTCGGTTTTTAAAACACTAATCTGATGTATTTTCACCCCTAATAATCACATGAGCTTGAGTCCCTCTTTCTTTGTAAGACGTACCATATCATATATTTTTAAATGCGTCCTTTGAATTTTTTACATAAATAACGCAGTTTTTCAAATTTATTCCGCAAATAACCCACTTTCTCAAGTAATTCATAAAGTAACCGACTTTCAAATAAATAAAAAATTGAAACGTAGTGTGTTGTCAGATGAATTGACGACAACCTTTAACATATCATATATTTTTAAATGCGTCCTTTGAATTTTTTACATAAATAACCCAGTTTTCAAATTTATTCCGCAAATAACCTACTTTCTCAAGTAATTCATAAAGTAATCGACTTTCAAACAAAAAAAATTGAAACGTAGTGTTAGATGAATTGGCGACAACCTTTAAAAAGTAAGATGAAGAGATAACACCAATTCTATAGGCCTAGCCAATTCAATTGACGTCTGAGTTTAAAGATGAAGAGATAACGCCAATTCATCTGGCGTCTGTGTTGAAGAGCTAAGTGCTGACACTAATTCATCTTCTTCCTATGTGTTGGATGCTTTTGTAAGTATAAATAGATGTGTTTTCTACCATTTACTCCTCACCTCTTCTCATTTTTTTCTTAATCTTTTCTTCAATATGATATTAAAAGAAATGAGTATGTTTGTTTTTTGAGAACCAAGTCTCCGATAGAGATTAATGATAATGAAAGAATAAGAAGTATCGAGAGACTTATTTTGTACATCAGCATTATGATCTGTCGAAACCTTCAGCACTTGGACTTCTCCACGCTCGATTACCCCTCTGACGAAATGCAGCCTCACATCAATGTGCTTGGTTCGCTCATGATAAGCTGAATTCTTCGACAGGTGTATTGCACTTTGACTATCACATTTAACAGTGATAACTGGACCTTGAAGTTTCAACTCCTTTGCAAAACCTTCAAGCCACAATGCTTCCTTCACAGCTTCAGTTAAAGCAATATATTCCGCTTCAGTGGTTGACAAGGCAACCACCTTCTAAAGTGTTGTTTTCCAACTGATTGTTGTTCCAAACATAGTGAACACATATCCATTAATAGATTTTCTGGAATCCATACAACCTGCATAATCAGAGTTGACATATCCTTTGATTGCTGCTTTACTATCTTCACCTAAGGCTCCACCATAAATTAGAACTCTATTCAGAGACCCATTTATGTACCTTAGAATCCACTTCAATGCTTGCCAGTGAGCCTTTCCAGGATTCGACATGTACCTGCTTACAAGACTTACTGCATATGCTATGTCGGATCTAGAACAGACCATAGCATACATCAAAGAACCCACTATATTAGCATATGGAATGCTATTCATATAAGCTCTTTCAACATCAGTACTGGGACACTGATCTATACTCAGCTTGAATTGAGGGTTTGTCGGAGTCACAACAGGCTTTGAATTCGACATACCATACTTTTTGAGAATCTTCCGTAGGTATGCCTCTTGAGATAAGCATAATTTCGACTGCTCTCTATCTCTTCGGATGTCAACCCCAAGAATCCTGGACGCAGCTCCCAGATCCTTCATTTCGAACTCCTTATTGAGTTCAGCCTTCACCCTCCTTACCTCTTCGACTTTGTTTCTTGCTATTAGAATATCATCCACATAAAGTAACAAAATAACAAATGAATTACCAGGTCGAAATCTGAAGTAAACACGGTGGTCGAACTGACTTCTGATGAAACTTATGTGTGCCATGAACTTGTCGAATCTCCTATTCTACTGTCGAGGAGATTGTTTCAGTCCATATAAAGATCTCTTCAGCTTGAACACATAATCTTCCTTCCCCTTTTCGACATACCCTTTAGGTTGCCTCATCAAGATTGTTTCATCTAGATCACCATACAAGAACACAGTCTTCACATCCATCTGTTCCAGTTCAAGGTCAAACTGTGCCACCGTGGCAAGCAATATTCGAATGGACTCGTGCTTCACAACAGACGAGAACACATCATTAAAGTCGACCATTTCTTTCTGAGTGAACCCCCTAGCAACCAGCCTTGCCTCGTATCTCTTCGACGCCACTCCTTCGATTCCTTCCTTGACTTTGAAAATCCATTTACACCTGACTAACCTAGCTCCAGCAGGTTTCTTGATCAGTTTCCATATGTTGTTGTCATGAAGAGATTGCATCTCATCATCCATGGCCTTCAGCCATTCAGTCTTCTTTCAACTCCTCATAACTTCCTTATAGTCTCTAGGTTCTTCGTCGAGAACCTCGCTTGCAGAGATTAAGGCATAAGCTATAAGATCTGCATACCCAAGTCTCTGAGGTGGCTTGATGACTTTCCTCGACCTATCTCTTGCTAGCAGGTAGTCATTATCAGTCTCCTCATCTTCGACAACATCTTCTGCTTCTTCTTCGACTTCATCTAGGGTACGTAATTCAGCATCAACATGCTCCACCTCAACAGGAATCTCTCCCTGTTCCAGCTCTTCGTCAGCATCATTAGTTTTCTTGAAAGCCATCTCAGTTTCATTGAATACTACATCTCGACTGGTGATACACCTCCTGTGACCTGGCTCTAGGCACCATAGCCTATAAGCTTTGACTCCTTCAGGGTATCCCATAAACATGCATTTCAGAGCTCTAGGTTCGACCTTGTCTTGCCTAATATGAGCATAGGCCACACAACCAAATACTCTCAGTCTGTCGAGACTAGGTGGATATCCCGACCAAACTTCTTCAGGTGTCTTCATTCCCAAGGCAGTCGAGGGTCATCTATTTATCAGATAAGCTGCAGTCGAAACAGCCTCCGCCCAAAACACCTTCTTCAATCCAGCACTAACCAACATGCATTTAACTCTTTCAAGGATTGTTCGATTAAATCTCTCAGCCAAGCCATTTTGTTGAGGAGTACCTGCTACAGTCTTATGCTTTACAATCCCAAACTCAACACAGTAACTGTCGAATGCTTTGTTGCAGAACTCAAGGCCATTGTCGGTTCTCAACCTCTTAACCTTTCTGCCAGTGTAAGTTTCGACCAGAACCTTCCAACTTTTGAAATTATCAAAAGTTTCATCCTTCGTCTTCTGAATGAATACTCATAACTTTCTGGAATAGTCATCCACGATGGATAAAAAATACCTTGCACCTGAGTGTGAAGGATTTCTTGCAGGCCCCCAAAGATCAGCATGAATGTAATCTAGGGATCCATGTGTTCTTTGCTTACCTTTGTTAAACTTCGCCCTACAGGATTTACCAAATACACAAGATTCACAAAACTCCAACTTTTCGACTTTGTCACCACCTAGCAGGTTCTGCTTCCCCAATTCGACCAGGCCTCTTTCGCTGACATGGCCCAATCTCGTGTGCCATAATTCTGTCTTCGACACAGGTTTCGTGGATGCAACATTTGTCGAACCACTTACAACCTCAGCCTCAAGGGTATACAAGCCTTGTTTTTTCACGCCTCTCAAGACTTCCTTCGACCACTTCATGACTCTTAGGATACTTTCCTCTCCTTGGAAAACATATCCCTTCCTGTCGAATTCACCAAGATAAATTAAGTTTCTCTTCAAATCAGGTACATACCTGACTTCAGTCAATAACCTTATTGACTCATCATGGAGCTTGAATCCTACAGATCTAATACCTGTAATTTTTCAGGATTTGTTGTTTCCCAGCAGCACCGATCCACCATCTTGATCACATAGCTCTTCAATAATTCTCTGTTTGGAGTCATGTGCTAAGTGCAACCTGAATCCATAATCCACTCTTTTCTTGAGTCGCCGCTTGAAACTACAATGACATCAGATAAGTCGAAGTCATCTTGAACAATGACTGCATTGTCATTATCCTTACCTCCATGATCTTTCAGGCGTTCAGGGCACACCTTTCTTGTATGACCGTCCTTCTTACAATGGTAGCATCAAAAACCAGATGCTTCGCCACTATAAGACTTCTGCTGACTTTTACCTTTCTTCTTGTCGAACTTTCTATCCTTTCGCAAGAACTTTTCCTTAACGGCCAAAACTTCACCAACCGTCGAAGGTTTATGCTCCTTTCGTTCGTTCAGGTCCTTAGAATACAAGGCTGATTGAACTTCTTCAAAGCTCAGGGACTCTCTTCCATACAAGAGAGTTTCTTTGAAGTGAGCATGTGTTTTTGGCAAAGCACACAACAACAACAGTGCTTGATCTTCGTCATCGATCTTCACATCAATATTTTCAAGATCAAGAATCAGCTTGTTGAACATATCCAACTGCTCAGCCAAAGGTTTGTCTTCACTCATCTTGAACGAATACAAAGCTTGCTTCAGGTATAGTTGATTCACCAGAGATTTGGTCATGTATAAGCTTTCAAGCTTCACCCATAACCCTGATGTCGTCGTCTCCTTTGATACCTGTCGAAGAACCTTATCACCAAGGCTCAACAATATTTCGCTGTGTGCTTTCTCTATCATGGTAGTCTTTTTTTTTTTCATTAACGCATCGTCCATGGCTGCCATTCCCTTCAACGCTTCCAAATAACCCTGCTGAACCAGTAGGGCTTTCATCTTCAAGCGCCACAGACCGAAATCGTTCACTCCGGTGAACTTTTCAATCTCATACTTTGTTGAAGACATCTTCTCCACGCTCACCACACCAATTTGTTGTGAATAATGATGCCTTGAAACAAAATATAAATGGTTTCTTTATGATCAAGAAACACATAAGGGTTAGGGTTAACGGAAAAACAAGGGAAAAAAACAACAAGGATTGGTTATAAACTGTTATTCTTTCCTTTCTCCTTAAAATAAGGATTACAAGTATACAAGAATAACAAACTAACCTCTCTCACCCTTATTAGGTTTTGTCACACTTCAAAATGAGAGACTAGTATGCTATTTATAATAAAACCTTGCACACTAAACTAATGGGCCTTTAACAAATTACCCATTACAAGCTAACTTAGGGTACAATCTAATTTAAACAATTGGATCCTTAACACAAGGCCCAATTTAACATGCTAACAAGCCTAGCAATATTGACTAATACATGTTAGAACAAATTTCGACTACAACATGCATGCATTATTCCGACAACAGCATGCGAACTGACTTCGACCTCATGCTCTACTAGAGTTCGATCCAATATCTCACAGCGGATGAAAATGATAATATCCAGTGTATGTGGGTGCGAGTTAAAGATGACGATCGCGTTAGTAATATAATGTCGACATCAAATAATATTGTTCTGTTGTTGTAATCTCTTTGATATGTTATGGCCTTAAGTCTTTTTATTTGTTGTTTGTGTTGTTGGTTTTAGACGTGTTTATGTTCATGTCTTATTGTTTTAGGGGTGTTTACATTCCCGTTTTATGAGTGTTTATGTTTATGTTTTTGTTTTGTTGTTATTGTTTGTGCCAATTCAATTGACGCAAAATCTTACATTTTAAAAGTTGTCAGTCAATTCATCTAACATCACAATCTTTCAATTTTTTTAAAAAGTGAATTACTTTAAAAATTATTTGAAAAAGTGATTTATTTGAAAAATAAATTTAAAAAATTGAGTTATTTTATTTACATACAAAAATTCTCAAGGACATCAAATCCTCGTACATATTTATCTATCTATTAATTTATATATTACATCCAATCATTTGTGACTTTAATTTTAAAATTTTAATTATTTAATAATTTTGTGTGCTTGTATTTTTCATTTTTGAAAACTCTTACTACTATTTTGTAGAATACAAGTACATGTGTAGGATAATTTAAAATAAATTAAATACAAAAAAGTCTAAGATATCATTATGCCCACCTTCAAATAATTGAGCCTCGTTTTCTACCCAAGCTCCAAATTTCTAGCTACTGTACTTCAAAAGGGATATACTGGAATATACTCCTTCCGTCTCATAAAAAATGTCTTATTTGAGCAATGCGCGGTTTTTAAGAAAATGATTAGATGTGTTAGTTATAGTGAAAAAGTTAATGTCATTTACTAAAATACCCCTATTAAATGTAGTTGATAAAGTAGTTGAATAAAGTGAAATTCAATGAATAGGGATATAGTAGTGGAAAAATAATAATAATTACAACATTGATAATGTAAATGGACAATTATTTTGAGACAAATAAAAAGTACAAATGAGACACTTTTTATGAGACGGAGGGAATAATTTGTTTTGAAAATAGTTTCATTGGAGAATGTAAATATATGTACACGCTTGAGAAATTGATAAGTATCCTTACGAAGTCGGTTCAATGGATGTAGACAGTTTTTGGGAACTAGAAATTCCTACAAAACGGAGTATCACACATGCAGTGCCTAGTGTACCATATTTTCAAGTTTTTTTAATATTTAAAAAACCATTAACTTTTGTGTATTTTAATATGTTATCTACAATTTAATAATTTTTTGTACTATTATGATCTCAAATAAAATAGTACTAGTAATAAATTACCTTTCTCTTCCAAATGAAAAAAATTTAGAGTTTTTAATTTTTTTTAAATGGTACTATTATAGTAAAAGAATGATCCATAATTGAGTTGTTCCCATTGTCTTGTTTAGCCCACATCCCATTCAATCAATCAACCTTTTGACTATTCAATGTATATTTGCCGCGTCTCAACATGTGGAAGTGGATAAGATTAATTTTTGTCTTATACTTGCGTTGCAATGAAAAGTTATGTTAATATTTGTCTTATAAAAATAGGAGAATTTTGTTTGTTTGGGTGTGAAATTCCACGTAGAGTTGTGGGAGAAAACAGAAAAAAGAACGACTTTTTTTATATTTTAAATAACTATGTTTTTAAAACAAAATTTTAAAATTAATATATTTTTAAAAGAATATTAAAATAATTATATTTCAAATAAAAAAAATCGTCTCTAAGAGAAAGCGTCACAGACAATGGCGCTTGCATTCTTATTTTGAACTAAAGTGCCATAGAATGACACATACATTCATGTTATGCTACTGTCTATTGCGCATGCATGCATTCTCTAAGAACATGTGCTATAGTAAGTGGCTAATGTATTGTTTTGAGTTTTTTTTATTATAATTATTTTAACAATAAAATAACATTAAATAAAATGGAAAAAATAATTTATAATATTATTTTAGCAAATAGAATTACATAACAATTGAATTGAAATTTAATTATCCGCTCAATCATAATGCCCACTGGTTCCACACCCTGTCGCATTTGCTTGCCTTCGAGGTCTCATACGATTTCTCTGAGGTGTTTGGGGTCTCCTAATATTCGCCTGAGGCGAAAATGGTTGGTGCGAGAGTCCTGACATATCTAACAAATTTTCAATCATATCTCCCTAATAGTCGGCTCTGCCATAATCGAGTACGGTGTCCATGTAGTTGTAGTTGGATCGTGTTGGTTGGGTTACGCGTGGGCGGACTGGTTGGTTGAATTGAGAAATTGAATTATTTTGGAAACGAAGCAGCGATTCTTGTGGTGTTTGAAATGCATGTGTTGGTTGGGTGCTTTGGCGATGTGATGTTTAGGTGCTTTGGTGGTGTGATGTTTGAGGTGCTTTGATTGTGTGATGTTTGGGTGTATATTGGTTGGGTGCTACGGTGGGATGTGGTGGAATCATATGCATCATCGGGGCTATTGTAAGATGTGGTGGCGGCATATGGTTGTTGGTGGTATGGGTCATGTTCTTGATTTTGTGTTTGGGTGTGTGGCATGAATTGGTTGCAAGGTTGGGTGTATGTGGGTTCGTAATCATGTTCGATTGGTTGTTGGGTGTATCTGGTATTGTGATGTTGCGAGGTTGGTTGTTGGGTTTGGGTGGGTTGACATTGTTGTTGGGTTTGGTAATGGTGTGGGGTTGGTTGCTGGGCGTATAATGACAAAGCTCATTGGCGTGGGTTGATCAAATGCCTCGATCAGACACAAATTGAGTCGTTGTAACTGACCTATGCCAATTTATATAATTTTGAGTTGGTCTAGCATCATGGATGATAGGTTCGTTTATGATTCATTTATGTCGTTGCTTCCATTAACGACACATCTCCGCAGTGAACTCTCTCTAATTGGAATAATTATATCGGGCATTGACTCTTAGTTGATGCCATTGCCCCAAACACGTACTACAGTTTGACACGGTCACTCTGGTGCATATCCATAATAGTGAACCTGATGATTAGTGTTTTTGCAATCCAAACTGCAGCATCCTTGGGGTTAACCTCCTAGTTGAGACCCAGATACGACCTCTAGATAAATTGTATAGGAAAAATACAGATTAGAAGATTTGTAAGTTAGCAATACTAAAACTAAATTAACGAGATGATGAGTTGTTTAGTTGTAATACATCGTCTGGTCCAAGGTGATCTATAAGATTTCGATAGACCGTTATAGCGTGTTTGAAACATTTGTTGTAGTTCATCCCTAGAACAAACCACTTAAACCGAAAAGAGTGAAAATAAATCATTTACTGTTAGTTGTAGTATAAACTAAGCAAGTGGAAATAATGAGATAAACTTACTGTATTTTGCTGCGTAGGGGAATGCGAAGTTGTTCTTGTTGACGGGGGCGAGTGACGACATTCTCGACCAACCTCACGCTTGGAGCAAAAATGTGCAAGAATAAAACGAACAAGTACCATTTTGTGCATTTTTACACGAAGAACTATATAGATGGGACAAAACAGTTGAACCTCAACTATATGTTCCTATTTTATTTATGTTTCTTAATAAAGGCAAATACATAATATTTACCGTGTTACCAGTAGTTTCAGGAAATTAAAAATTACCAAATAGTAACATAATATAACACCGAGTTTTAATTATTTTTTCATCCTCTGTCGATTCTTCAATTAATATCATATTTGAATAATGTTGTTTAAGATACTTTAAATTAATACCTTTTCCCCTTGTTGTGTCTTCAAACAAATGGGCATCCAAAAGTTATTCACATATTGCATTATATTGGTTAACTCTACCATTAACAGCCCTGCCTTTGATAGGTAGACCCAACAACATGTACACGTCCTTTAGAGTAACGGTACATTCACCGAACGGAAGGTGAAATGTGTATGTCTCGGGTCTTGATAAGTGCAAATTGTAACTATTTTTGTATATAAGTTTTGTTGCACTTATCGATACTTTTTGTTAAAAACGTTCGAATAAACCCCGTTTCGTTTGTAAATACGTTTACTTTATGTTATAGTGTATATATTGCGTTATCGTGTAAATATCATTGAGTTTAATTGATTTACATTTATTTTTGCAGGTATTCAATCAAGGATATATTGCCATTCTTGTATAGAGCATTGAATAAGCTTTCCAACACTTCGAACCGGGCAAAAAACGGAGTTACGGTTCAAAAGTTATGACCAAAACAGTGCTGAATTTTTGCTGTCTACTGTCAGCTGCGCCTCTGCTCCGCCGGGCGAAGCAGCGCCAGGCGGTCCATTGCAGGGCCGGGCACTCCAAAAGTGTGGAAAACTTATAGAATAAGCCGCCTTACTGCGCCGGGTGACCCAGAATACCGCCAGGCGAAACTGGACGGACAGAAACACCATTAAAGGGCCAAAAACACAATTTTTAGAGGATGGTTGGGTAATATTTGTTCCCAATGCATCAAACTTTCATTTTCCAGTAGGATTAGCTAGAAAACAACATGGAAGCTTGCATACGGATGAACCGGGGTGGATTTCTCATCGATCGACTTTGACAACCCGTGAGATGTTTGGTTTATTTCTCGTCTTCTTTGTGTTTTTCTTCTTTGTTGGGTTGTTGTATATGTATTTACTTTGAACTCATGTATATTTTTCGCCCATGGCGTTTTATAAAATCTGCTTTACAAATCTTTATCGGTGATTTTCCTTGATTTTTGCTTTATGCTCGGGGTTTGAGTTGTGTTAGAGATAAACAACGCAAACTTTGATTAAGGATGGTTGTCTGTTAGTTTCTGGATGTTAGAGATAGATTTAGAGCTAACAATCTTCAATAGGTGTCGAAGCTTAATGCCTCCGTATCTTGAGTTGGGTGGGAGAGTGCCGACGATGGTAACACGGTTGTTCTCTCAGCTCAGTGTGTCAGAGATGAACACTGTTGTGAGCGATGCTGGGTGATATTGAGGAGTATTATAGGTTGAGTATAACTGGTCGGTAAGTTTAAGTTTGTGAGGAGTCGATTATGTGCATGCCGAATAAGTTTCTTCTCTCTGAAGAATGATTTCTTTTTATTTTAATGTTTACTTTTCTGCATTTACTTTAAACCAATTTAATCCAAACTCATAAACGCGAGAGATTGTCGAACAACATTCTTTCCCTCGAACCGATCTCTGTGGACACGACATAAATCCCAGAGGGAATTCTTCCGAAAATAATATTTTTGCTTGCCGCTTTACCGCTCCAACAAAATGGCGCCGTTGCCGGGGATTGGTTTTGATATTGAATCGCATTGTGATAGTTTATTTGTTTTTGAGTTTTGTAGATATCGTATATATTGTATATTTTCACTTGTTATACTGATACATGTAGATTAACGTTTGTTTAAGCGTTTGGTTAGGACACTTGCTTTTAGTTTGCGCGGTGAGGCATCACTATGGCATGAAGGAAGAAAGTTACTAGCTAAGCACAGTAAAAGCGTTGAGCTTACGACGTAAAACAAGCATGTTTTCTTTTGTTTTTTGTTTGTTTCCACTACTACGAAAAACCCATTTAGCAACGGTTGGGAATGACATATAATGACGCGGGCGAAGGCGTTGTTATGTAGATTGTTGTTGTAAGTTCGCTGTTTCTACAACGGTTTGGAAACCGTTGTTGTATTCTGGAAGTGCGCGTTATATTGCAATGGTTATGTATTTCAACCGTTGTAATATAAATTAACTATCACAACGGTTATTAGTATCAACCTTGTCATATATATTAACTATCACAACGGTTATGTGTCTCAACCGTTGTGGAATGTACCCTTAGTTTATTAAATACAAATGTATATTACTTGTTTTACCATCCACCTAATTAAAGAAATATAACCATTAAAATTGGTAAAGAACTATATAATCTGAAAATTAAACTGTTCTTGAAAACCAACTTAGACACACCACTGTTTTCCGAATTGCATCCATTTCATTTGGCACATATTATGTTCCTTAACATAAAATTTATGGTTCAATGGTCGGTTTCCTTCAATCCATCGATATCTTTTATTATGGTTTACCTCATCATCGCCAAAAATCATCGCGATTTTATCATCATAACAATCATGATCTTAACAACCACGATGATTAGTGACGACGATGAGGTAAACTATAAGAAAAGATATCAATGAATTGAAGCAAACGGACCATTGGACCATAAATTTTATGTTAAGGAACATTAAATGTGCTGAATGAAATGGATGCAATTCGGAAAACATTGACATGATAAAGGTTGGTTTTCAAATACATCCTAATTTTCAGATTATAGGTTTCTATATCAATTTAACTGATTGCATTTTCAATAAAAGGACAGTGAAACAAACAATATACATAGTATATAATAAACTAAATTTCATATACAATATCAGAATGAATTCATATATATGTACCTTATCAGAATGAATTCATATGTATGTACCACCATCATCATCACCATGTGAAACAAACCCTAAGAAGTGGGAAGCAATGAAGAAAATTAGTTAGTATTCAATTTAACTATATACAATATACATAGTATATATATAATAAACTAATGTTCTATATCAATTTAACTGATTGCATTTTTAATAAAAGGATAATGAAACAAACAATATACATAGTATATAATAAACTAAATTTTATATACAATATAAGAATGAATTCATATATATGTACCTTATCAGAATGAATTCATATATATATATATATATATGTACCACCATCATCATCACCATATGAAACAAACCCTAAAAAGTGGGAAGCAATGAAGAAAATTAGTTAGTATTCAAAACAAAACAACCAAAAGTTGAAACAAAATTCTAAGAAGTGGGACTGTACCATTACAATGAAGTTCACCTTGCTTGTGAAGCATTGAAGTCGAATCTGCACAAAATGAGAACAATCAACAAAAACAACATGAAGCAAACGAGATAATGGGAACTATCTAACAAAAAGATTGAAGTAGAAGACTACTTTATTTTCGATAAACAATATGTACATTACGCTTGCTACCGCCAACATCATCACCATGTTCATCTAGTTTTAGATTCTGCAAGAAGAAATACAAGGAGGAAGAAGCTTAAATCAAAAGCTTCATACTTCTTGTATTTCTTTTCGCGGATTCTATAAAAAGATGAAGTTTGCTGCCAAAAATGGGTGCTAAGGTTTCGCTGTGAAGGAAACGACGCTACTGTAAAAAATAGGAAGTTAATTCCCTTATATAGGTAAATATTTCACAACGGTTTTCTAAAATAACCGTAATGATAAGTATATATATTATTTTAATAATATCACAACGGTTAGTTATATTAACCGTAGCGATAACCCTTCTAATTGGTACAAGGTTCGACACCAGACAATAACATTTTTCTATAATTACGTAAAATAGAAAAATGTTGTTGCCTGGAGTCGAACCTTGTACCAAGTATAAGGGGTATCGCTACGGTTATTATTACTAACCGTTGTAATATTATAACCCTTGCTCTTCCCGGAGTAGAGAACACTCTGGCTATAATGATTTAAAATTTTCTCCTTTTTTCAAAAAATATCGTTCGAGAATATCAACCATTTACAAGTTATCATCATTGCAAGCATTAAACTATCAGACTTTTCATCTTCAACCTCATCTATAAATAGACAACTTTACATTTCTTCATAATATATTCTTCGTAACAATGAGTTCTACAAATGAGAATGCTAGAATCACCAATGAGGAACGTCAGGCGCCAATAGAGGAGGTCCAACCAGCGGCCAGGGATGCCTTAAGGGTGAGGAAGGATAAGAAGAAGAAGAAGAAGAAGAAGTTGAAGAAGAAAAAGATAAAGAAGAAAAGGAGAACAGTTTATTATGATTCCGATGAGGGGAGTGAGGAGAGATGTCTGGATTATGAAGATGCATTTGCAGCAATGGGCTCTGACATTGAATAATATATGTAATATGATTATCAATGTACTCTTCTTAATGGAGTCTTAATAAAATTTTATTTTATATATGCTCATCTCTTACAGTTTTATTTTTAAAGTTATATATACTATTCTCTTGCACTTAAAAACACTAACAAAAGAAATAAAATATATGTTTAAAAGAAAAACAATGATGAATTTTGAGTTTTGAGGTTAAATCCCCATAACACTAACAAAAGAAATAAAATATATGTTTAAAATACAAAAACATGACAAAAAATATAGTTGCTGGGAATCGAAGCTTGTTACATGTATTAAAACAGTGTTTTAATACAACCGTGTTTAAAATGTAAAAATATGGAAAAAAATGTAGTAGCTGGGAATCAAAGCTTGTTACACAGCTTGTATTACAACGGTTCTTTAGTACAATCGTCGTTAAATATGACGTTATAAATTTTTTAACGTATTACAACGTTGGGATACGAATCCGTGGTAAACCTGGCGTCGTTAAATGGGGTTTTCATAGTAGTGTTCGTTATTACTTTTTCATTTTTACTTAGGTAGTGTGGTGAGCATTCATTAAACAAGTTGTACTCGGATTGTTCGTAAAATTCTCAAATCTTCACTTTACAACTTGTTTAATCCATTTTCACTCGGTCTTTTTAATGTTTTTGTTTGTTGTTTGGACTCCAATTTTGGTCTGACTATTTGAAGTCGCATGAGGTGTTTGTCCATTTTTTATCGTTTTAACTTGCGAATGTGTGGTAATGATAGTGTTTAAAGTTTGGTACGCGTCCAAGGTATGTGTTTATCGCTTTCTAGACTTTAGCATATTCATGATACTTAGACTTTTTACAACTTCTATGCCATTCATTCTTTTGTATACTTGTTCATTTGTGAATCACTTTAGTTCCCACCCTTTTTGTAAGGAAACCTTCTATTGTTCATATATGCACGGAGTACCAACATTCTTGTTTTAACTAGATTTTATTATGCTTAATCTTTTATTTGTGTTGATTATATGAAAGCATGAAAATGATCAAGGCATTTTGTTTTATTTTGAGCACAACTACCTAGCCGAATAGTCAATTCACCTTGTGAGTGTGTGATCATTTGTAACCCCTTTAAGCCTTTGGTCATTATCCATGTTGTTTGAGTTTGATGCTTATCTATGAGTGTCAAATTTACTTTTTGTATGGATTTTGATTGATTATTTTTTCTTGAACCCTCAACTTTGTGTTATTGTATGAATTTTTACCTTGCCTTAGAAAGTAGGGAGTATTCACATGATGATGTGGTTGAATTCAAGTTGGGGAGAGAATGATTTTTTACTCATTGGTTGGTTTCTATGAGGTTGAAAAAGAAAAAAAAAATAGAAAGAATTGAAAAAGAAAAGAAAAGAAAAGAAAAATGTGAAAAAGAAAGAAAAAGAAAATCCTTGAGAAAGGAAACAAAAAGAGTATAATAATTGTGCTAAATAAGTATTGTGTTTTGTGTAACACTTGGAATTTTGGAAGACGTTTGATTGAAATTTTGGTGTTTGAAACTTTGTGAGTTGATCACTCCCTTAGGTTTAGGCAAGTTTTTGTTTTGATTAGCTTGAGGAATTACCCCTTGTTTGTTTACCCGACCACGCTACAACCTTGAAAGCCCTTTTGATTCTTGCTTTTATGTTTTCAATATGAGTTTTTGGATGAATGCATAATTTAGTCTTTTGTTTGCAAGATTGTTGTGTGAGTGAAAAGTCCCTAATTTAGTGTTTTTCATCTACCAATGATTATTTTTGCTAGGTGTGATTCGCGGTTGAACTTGTGTTGTTTTAGAATTTTGGCATGACTTTTGTATTTAGCATTTGTTTCGTGATTATGTTATCGTTGTAGTTTACTGGTAAGTATTTACTTTGTGTGTACCATTTTCGATTAAACCATTGCATTTGTTTTTGTTTGTCAAAACTTGTTGTTGCGTGATTTCTTGGATTTCGCTTTTGTTCCTTTAGATGTTGGCTTTGTTTGAGGACAAACAATTATGTAAGTTGGGCAGAGTTTGATAAGTTCAAATTGTAGCTATTTTTGTATATAATTTTTATTGCACTTATCGATACTTTTTGTTAAAAACGTTTGAATAAACCCTGCTTCGTTTGTAAATACGTTTACTTTATGTTATAGTGTATATATTGTGTTGTCGTGTAAATATCATTGAGTTTAATTGATTTCCATTTATTTTTGCAGGTATTCAATCTATGATATCTTGCCATTGTTGTATAGAGCATTGAATAAGCTTTCCAACGCTTCGAACCAGACAAAAAACGGAGTTACGGTTCAAAAGTTATGGCCAAAACAGTGCTGGATTTTTGCTGTCTACTGTCAGCTGCGCCTCTGCTCCGCCGGGAGAAGCAGCGCTGGGCGGTCCATTGTAGGGTCGGGCACTCCAAAAGTGTGTAAAACTGACAGAATAAGCCGCCTTACTGCGCCGGGCGACCCAGAATACCGCCGGGCGAAACTGGACGGACATAAACACCATTAAAAGGCCAAAAACACAATTTTTAGAGGATGGTTGAGTAATATTTGTTCCCAATGCATCAAACTTTCATTTTTCAGTAGGATTAGCTAGAAAACAACATGGAAACTTGCATACGGATGAACCGGGGTAGATTTCTCATCGATCGGCTTTGACAATCCGTGAGATATTTGGTTTATTTCTCGTCTTCTTTGTGTTTTTCTTCTTTGTTGGGTTGTTGTATATGTATTTACTTTGAACTCATGTATATTTGTCTCCCATGGCATTGTATAAAATCTGCTTTACAAATCTTTATCGGTGATTGTCCTTGATTTTTGCTTTATGCTTGGGGTTTGAGTTGTGTTAGAGATAAACATCGCAAACTTTGATTAGGGATGATTGTCTGTTAGTTTCTGGATGCTAGAGATAGATTTAGAGCTAACAATCTTCAATAGGTGTCGAAGCTTAATGCCTCCGTATCTTGAGTCGGGTGTGAGAGTGCCGACGATGGTAACACGGTTGTTCTCTCAGCTCAGTGTGTCAGAGATGAACACTGTTGTGAGCGATGTTGGGTGATATTGAGGAGTATTGTAGGTTGAGTATAACTGGTTGTCGCATCTGCGAAAATAAACCGGCGGAAAAGACAGAAGAGTCGCCACCGAACGTTATTTATCCCGATGCAGGGAAAGAAAACGATCGAAGAAAACCTCAACAAAGGGAAAGGAATGGTCGTCGCATCCATAGCCTGGGTTCGGGGATCGGTTACGTGAGAGGAAGGTATTAGCACCCCCTCGCGTCCATCGTACTCGATGGGATCCACGCTTGTTGTTATCGATCAAAGGGTGTAGGTTATCTGAAGCTCAATTTCTAACTGGAAACGAAAAAGAACGGGAAACGGAGAAACGGGGGGAAAAAGAAAAGAAGTGACTCGATAGGACATCACCGTCCTAGGCCTACGTATTCCCTCGGGAGCGGGAAAGTCAGAGTCAACGTAGTTCGGGACTACGGGTTTGTGGGGGAAGTTTGCTCGCCAATACATTGCGTCTCGTGCCTACGTATCCTCAATCTGACGCGAAGGAGGAAGTCAGAGCAGTCATAGTTCGACCTAATAGGGTCTTGTTGTTTTGTGTTTTTTAGTGGAAGACGCCAACGTTCGCGTTCCAGCAGTTTAGGTGTTGTCGCTCGCTGCATGGAGTCTTACGCGTTTACCTGTTTGTGGTAGAGCGGAAATGACGTATCCTTTATGAAAGGAGTGAGGGAGATGAGAAGAGAATCCCGAAGGAAGACGAGTGTTTGTTTTTGTCTTTTAGAAGAAAGTGTTTTGATTGATTGTGTTTGTAACTCATATTGCACTAAAGTTTATGACATAAGAGCGAATGCGTCACATGGTCGCCCCCAATGGGACGTATGTTAAACACTCTAGAAAGGTGAAGGGAGACCCTCCGTATTCCATTTCCCATGTACTTAAGGCTCATGGCGTACAATACTTGTTGCCTTTATTACATGTTTTTGTTTTTGTTTTGAGATGAGAGAAGAGAGACTCAAAGTTGAAAGAAAAAACAACTAAGGGGAGACCAATTATATTCCTAATGTTATCATGCATTGATGGCCTTATGGTTTAGTTAAGAAAAGGAAATCTACCTAATAGACAAGGAGGGATTGCACTATCTAATGCTTATCTTACCTTACCTTAATAAAAAATTAAGGTTAAGCTAAGATCCCAAAGGGGTGTGAAAGAGTTATTCAAACAAGCATTATATCACACAATCCGCAAGTGAAAAAAAGTAAGAGAAAGTAAAAGAGAAAGAGATGAAGGAGGAGTGAGTACTTATGTACTCAAGTGCCTTACCTTGCAAGCAACCTAAGCAATATTGATTAAAGAATGTAAAGCATAAGCATTAGCTACTAATTGATTAGAAAAATTAAGCATGCAACTCCTAAACTAAGACTAGTTAGTTTGTATTGATGTTTAAGGTAACATACATGAGCAAGCAAAGTAAAGTGAATCCTAATGGTTAGGTATCCTATACAAGTCAGTAGGTAAGGGTAAGTAACTTCTATTTAGGTTAACATGTCAAAAGAAGTCAAACTACATCTAACTATGTGCTAAAACATCACACAATTGCCTATGGTTCACAAACTAATTAAGATGAGTGCTTAAGAGCTATGTAAGTGAATTATAACATGAGTTTACATCTAGGTCAGAAGTGTGTAACATGGAAGAATGGATGCAAATGTCATTTGATTAGTGTAGGAACCATGTATTAAGGTATTCTCAAGGATTAGGCAAGTTAAGTGGAAAAGTAATCAACTAGTATGCATCTTATGATTCAAGTTTAAGTAAAAGACAAGCAAGGATGGATGTATGCTATAGCAAATTTCAAAGTAAGAAATGATGTCATGTTAAATATGCCTTAAACAACTTTCAATTAGCATTGGGAGTTCATAACATTTCAAGTTTAGAAGCTAGAGTGAAGCAAACACCAAACAATGTCATTTAAGTTCTTAGAAATTAGCATACTTGTAACACAAGCAAAAGAGAAACATGAAAGGAATATACACATGTTTAATGGGTCAAGGTCAGTACCTAATTACCTCTAGTAGGTCCTATCTAAATCCTAAAAGAGTTAGAAGAATAAGGGACACACAAAGATTGGACAACTAAGCAAACAATGTTCAATTAGAAAGTGCAAAACAAGTTTATGTTCCATGAGGTATGAAATGAAATTAGAGGCTATTATGCTTCATGAAAGTAGATGTGTACATTATAGGTCATGTATGATACGGAGAAATGCAAGTTAGAAGCATCATGTTAAGGCATACTACACAAACACACAAGTAGACACAAGTTTATCATTAATGCAACATGTACAAGTCATGCAACTTTGAAAGAGTAAGATGAGATTAAAAGTCAAGTGGGGATGATAAATGGTGTTCAAGGTCAGTAAGCATGTCATATTTCAATTAACTTCTATGTTTCAAAAGAGTTAGTGAAGGGCTGTCATTAAAAGAACCACAAAGGAAGTGCAAACCACAAGACAAATTCAAGTTCAAATCAAACAATGCACAAGTCAAACAATATGCATCAATTAATGCCCTATAATTGAGTTCTAAAGGCATATAATCTCTATCATACATGTCCACAAGTGTCTCAACAAGTTAGCAATGAATGACATAGAGATAATCACAAAACCCTAATGCATAGTCTTGAACCAACACACATGAACAAGAGTGCATTTAAACAATCCAAGAGAACATGATTAAAGGCTTTAAAAATTAGAGAAAAACAAGCAAGTTGATGTGAGACTAGTAGCCAAACATGACCTAAAAGATGAGACCAAAACTCCTTTTTTATGATGCTTAAACAAAGCCTAAACAATTCTCTATGGTCAATTAACAATCATGTACAAAATGGTGTCAAAAATGTAATCAAAATTAGTATAAAAAATTCAGAAAAAATGCATAAGATTCTCCAATGTGTGCAAAATACATGTACTAAAGGGCATGCAAAAAATCGACTCCTAACTAGCTACAAAAATCAAATATGCAGCAAGTATTACAAAATATCATCATGTGAATACACTTTAAAGAAAATTCGATAGAAAAACAAAACAGACCAAAATGGAAAATAAAATCATCAAAATTAAATGACATGCTTAAGATCAGCCATGAATTTATTTAGGATTTTTGAGTAATCACAAGTATTTTTAAAATTAGCGTTTTGGATCATGTATGAAAAAAGAAATTAAAAAAGACAAGAACTAAATCCAGGGGGTGCAACATTAGTAACTCCCAGTTCACACTTACTTGGGCCAAACAGAAGGGGGTACGAAAAGCATTGAAAACAAAGCCCAACGCGCGTGGGTTTGGTGGCTCATGATATGGGGATTAGTCAAAATTATGACTGCATCTAGGACGTTGGACCAATCTCACGCGTGTTGATCAAATGATTATGCAAATCCTAAGGCTCGTGGCTGAAGCACACAGTAACACGCATGGACTTACGCACACCAAGCTTTTTCATCATTAATTCACAATTATCAGAAATTAAAATAAAAGAAAAAAAGAAAAAGAACAATCACGTGAGAGGGAGGTGGTACTTTTAATGCACTGGCATCAAGCCAGCCATTGGATCAAAATAAACGCATGGCCCAGATTAAGACATGGGAGCGGTTGGATTCCGTTAGGGTTTGAACCAGGTGGTGGCTGGAGAAGATTCCGGTCGTCTTCTCCGGTGGGACATCCACTGTGCCTGAGGGAAACAACCCAGAAATTCAAGATGTGACCATGGATGGACTCGTCTTGCTGCGCAGAACTCAAATATGCCATAAAAAATCCATATCATGCACACACAGAGAGGATCGAAGGAAACATTTTGGATCTAAAAACTGAAACATTCACAAGTAGCCTTAGAATCTAACCAAAAACATTGCCTCAGGTAGGAGGACTTCAGATGCAACTACATGGTGCCCTAATTCATCTCATACAGTCTAGAATGATGCACCAAAGTTCCAGAAGATTACCTGGTCCGAGATGTAGTTCTATGCTCCAAGTAATCTGAAAACTTCACTGCACAACTTTGTAATCTACAATGGAGGCAAAATAAATGCCTTTAACCACTTGAATCTTGCTAAAACCTTAAGTTGATGATGAACTGGAATGAAACCGCAGAAGCTTCAATGGTGACTTCAGTTGGAAAAGGATGCATACAGAAGCAAGAATACCTTGTAGAGATGAAGATAGTGAAGGAATTTTGGGAAAATCTTCCAAATTGAGAGAGATTCGAAGGCTTCAATGTGTGGGTGCAAAGATGAATTTTCCTGTTTTGGGTGAGAATGAACGTAACTGAATTAGTTAGAGTGGAAAATGGATTTTATATGGCTGGTTGAAGCACGGTTAAGGAGTTAATCATGATTACAAGTTTGGTTAAGGATGGTTAAAAAAATGTACATGGTAAAGAGGTTGTGTGAACACGGGTTGGAGAGAGTTAATGAGTGTGCATGGTATGCTATGGTGGGATGCTTTATGATGAGGTGATGATGTAGCGAGGATATAGTTAAGATGATGCAGCATGTACAACTTGCTCAATAAGCATTTTTATTCTCTCTCCTTTGATGCATATATGGTAAGAGTGGGAGGTGTGCATGGGATGTAAGGCTGTGCATGGTTATATGTAGTAATTGGAGGTGACATGAGGTGTTTGGTGTTGTTTCATACGCATGATGAAGAGTAGTGGCAAGGATTCTTTGGCTGAATTAGTTATGTGGTGTAGAGGATGTATGGTAGTTGTTATAGATCCTCATGATGAATGGTGATGAGCATTAATCATAGTACATCAGCTCGGACTTGTTTTTTTGAAGTTTACTCTTTATTTTCAAAGTTAACATACGAAGTAAGTGGTTAGCATGCATGCAAGAAATATAAGCTTTTGTGTGGCCATTTGGGGTAAGTATTATGCGCATGACTTGAGATATGATGATGGCATATGCACATGATGAGAGTGTGTGATAACAATGCAACAAGTTTCTTTGAATTTTAAGGGCACACATGACATGATATGAACACTTGGAGAACCATCCATGGTGATGACTTTGAAGCAACATAACTTACTGAGTATTGAATCAATTTGGGAGATTTTTGAATCTTTGGATAGAGGGCACTTAATAGCACAAATCTCATGTTAAAAGCAAGTGGAATTGGAGTTTTAATCATGGTGAAAAATGATGATAAACCCATGCAATTGTAACTTAGATCCTTGGGCAGGCCAGGCCCCTCCATGCGCGCAGGCTGCCTAGGCTCATGGTGGCAAATTTTGGACATTGCGTAGCCATGACTTTTCCTCAACATAACTTGAGATGTGATTGTTAAAATGAGAAACTCCCAACATCAAAGTTGTAGAGGGCAACGAGATGAACAATTTTCACGTTGAACACTTTTCCAAATAACACTTGCATCATGTAGAAAATTAACCATGAACATGCATCCTGCACGCACACCAAGTGTTTGACACAAGTCCTTGGCCTGGCACGCCCATGGGCTAGTCATGCTGGCCAATTAACAACCTTGAGTGCTCATTTTCAAATCCCCATATCTTTCTCAATCTTGATCCAATTGATGAGTTCTTGGTATGCTTTTGAAGAGGGGAATGTGTACTACAACATAGCCTTTGAAAAATCTTAATTTGGACTTTGCATCTTAGTGAAAATGGCCTCGGAAGTCAGCTACTTGAAACTTGAAACTTACCATAAATGGAAAGTCCTAAAAAGAAATTCCCAAAAATAGCAATTTTCCATAAATGGCAACCTTTCACATTACCTTGATTCTTGATGATTCCTTTGACCTTTCATGATCAAATTTTGTCCATTGCCCACTTTTGACATGATGAAAATGAATTTGACCCCAAAAAGTCAAGAGTTGACTTTTTTTGTTGATCAGTTGACTTTAAATCCCAATTTTCTTGATTTTCAATCACTCCTCCGATTGAAACCCTTATGAAAGCAATTGATGGCTCAAATTTCATTCATAGACATTTGTGAACATGTGGAACATCATATAATCAAGTTTTGTCCAAAAACCAAAAATAAACTGACTTATATGCAAAACCCTAATTTGGTCCCTAAAAGTCTGGAGAAAATGATGGCTCTTCAAAACTCAAATTCCTCTATCTGTGATGTGGATTGCCTCAAACCAAGATGATTCATGTGATGAGATGATGTCAAAGACCCAAGAGTCCTACTCATGGAGGTGTCTCAAGCTCAGAATAGTCAAAACCCTAGTTAATGACCAACCATCATGAAAGTGCAATCCTCTTTCATCCTCCTGCCAATTTGTGACATGGTGGACTATATGAAATGTCTTTGAAGTATAGTGAGCTTTGGTGGATTGATGAATCAGTGTCTCATTGTCCTTGCCTTGCAAAATATAAAGATGGTGACACCCTTGATACCATGCTTTATGGAAGCCAATGATGCATATGCAAATGTTCATGTCCTAAATGCAAATGAAGTGTGAAGCATAAGCCACTAAGTGGGTATAAATAAGAGGGCAAATTTTGAGGTGTTATAGCTGCCCCTATTCAATCAACTGTGGACCTGAAGGGATGAGAGCAACGACTTTCAGACATTCTAGGTAAATAGGGATTGAATACCAACAGAATCTGAAAATTTGCACTCTGGGGAGAATAAACTAGGGTAGAAGATCTGGTGATTGTAGAGGACCCTACTGGGGATAACAAGGAATATGTGAGGTTGGAAAATATGTTATGGGGAAGACACGACATAGACCGGTGTCTAAAATCACAAGGTAAGATGAGTATCGAAAGATGATGCTCACTAGTATCAAAAAAGGAAGATGATGCAGACACGAACACATGTATTGGGTCAACGACACTTACCGGCATCAAAAGATAATGCTATCCGGCATCAAAAGGAGGATGATACAGACAGGTACACGTGTGCTGGATCGACGACACTTACCGGCATCGAAAGGGGATGATACAGACACGAACATGTGTACTGACTAAACGACACTTACCGACATCGAAATATGATGCTATCCAGCATCAAAGGGAAGGAATGAAATGACGACGCTTTCCGGCATCGAAAGATGATGCTATCCGGCATCAAAGGAGAAATGAAATGATGACACTTTTCGGCAATGAAAGATGATGCTATCCGGCATCAAAGGAGGAATGAAATGACGACACTTTCCGGCATCGAAAGATGATGTTATCCGGCATCAAGGGAAAAATGAAATGACGACACTTTCCGGCATCGAAAGATGATGCTATCCGGCATCAAAGGAGGAATGAAATGACGACACTTTTCGGCATCGAAAGATGATGCTATCCGGCATCAAAGGAGGAATGAAATGGCGACATTTTCCGGCATCGAAAGATGATGCTATCCGGCATCAAAGGAGGAATGAAATGATGACACTTTCCGGCATCGAAAGATGATGCTATCCGGCATCAAATAAGGAATAAAATGTCGACACTTTCCGGCATCGAAAGATGATGCTATCTGGCATCAAAGGAGGAATGAAATGATGACACTTTCTGGCATCAGAAGATGAATGAAGATAACGACACTTACCGGCATCGAAAGATGATGTTATCCGACATCAAAGGAGGAATGAAATGACGACACTTTCCGGCATCGGAAGATGAATGAAGATAATGACACTTACCGGCATCGAGAGATGATACTATCCGGTATCAAAGGAGGAATGAAATGACGACACTTTCCGGCATTGAAAGATGAATGAAGATAACGATACTTACCGGCATCGAGAGATGATACTATCTGGCATCAAAAGAAAGATAAAAACAACGACACTTTCCGGCATCGAATGATGAATTGAGATGACGACACTTTCTGGCATCGAAAGAGATGATACTATCCAGTATCAAAGGAGGAACGAAATGATGACACTTTTCGGCATCGAAAGATGAATGAAGATAACGATACTTACCGGCATCGAGATATGATGCTATCCGACATCAAAAGAAAGATAGAAACAACGACACTTTCCGGCATCGAATGATGAATTGAGATGACGACACTTTCTGGCATCGAAAGAGGATACTTTTCGGTATCAAAAGAAAGTTCAGACACAAATG
Organism: Lathyrus tuberosus; assembly: GCA_022829125.1. Taxonomy (NCBI): domain Eukaryota; kingdom Viridiplantae; phylum Streptophyta; class Magnoliopsida; order Fabales; family Fabaceae; genus Lathyrus; species Lathyrus tuberosus. The sequence continues at coordinate 5,182,387 of JALAZF010000278.1, read as the reverse complement.
AGTGTACTGAAGAGACGAAACTTACCGGTATCGAAAGATGATACTTTCCGGTATCAAAAGAAAATTCAGACACGAATGAGTGTACTGAAGAGACGACACTTACCGGTATTGAAAGATGATACTTTTCGGTATTAAAAGAAAGTTCAGACACAAATGAGTGTACTGAAGAGACTACACTTACCGGTATCGAAAGATGATACTTTTCGGTATCAAAAGAAAGTTCAGACACGAATGAGTGTACTGAAGAGACGAAACTTACCGGTATCAAAAGATGATACTTTCTGGTATCAAAAGAAAGTTCAGACACGAATGAGTGTACTGAAGAGACGACACTTACCGGTATCGAAAGATGATACTTTCCGGTATCAAAAGAAAGTCCAGACACGAATGAGTGTACTGAAGAGACGACACTTACTGGTATCGAAAGATGATACTTTCTGGTATCAAAAGGAAGTTCAGACACGAATGAGTGTACTGAAGAGACGACACTTACCGGTATCGAAAGATGATATTTTTCGATATCAAAAGGAAGTGATGGTATACTGGCATCCTAGTCAGACAACTCTGCTAGGGGACAAAGACAAAAAAAGGGGAGAGGGACCGATCTACTACCCTAGGGATTGATTAAGGTGCCTGCGGGGGTTACAGTTACATCATTCGACTGGGGATAAAAGAGATTTGAACAAACAACTCTGCGGGGTAATACCTGTATGATGAACAAGTTTATTCGCAACTTCACCGGGGATATAATATGACTAGTCCCTCTGGATTAAACCACTTTCTGTTGGGGAACCGTCTGGCAGCAAGAATATCCAAACCTGGCTTATGCTTCAAATGCATATGTTTGAATTTTTCTATGGCGTAATGCTCCATACGAAATGGAAATGCTATGCGTTTTGAGGATGCAATGGTTACTACATGCATGATGCAAAGGGGATCCTCCGCAAAATAAATGCTGAGGATATGAAGGCAACTCCACTGGGGATGACAAACTGAATTGTCCTCAAGGTCACAAACCGTGCTGATGAGGACAAATTAGACAACCTTCCCGATCCAAGCCTCTGCTGAAGATGAAACCTGAAGAGAACTTCCACTCCATTGGGGATTAAGAATGGCAACTAATGATGATGATGGAACCGGAAAATATGATACGGAAAAGGCGGCTATAACCATTGGACTTGGAATCTGTCGGGGATGATAATTAGAAACTCTGCTAAGGACGTGATCACTGATCCGATCTTCTGACTTTCTGTGGGGAACAGATCAACAACCCGGCTGGGAGGAATGTTGATACATCTGGGCTCTGAAGTGCGGATAACGATGACTTTACTGGGAAGACATCACCTGAACCAGTCTTGCTTGAGGAGAGCCTATAACCGTAGGACTCCGCTGGGGAAATGACAAGCTTCTAACCTGACTGCTGAGGAACTGAGATCAAACCGGCCTCTGCTGAGGAAGAAAATACTTCCTGACTTGATGAGAAAATTATATCAGTACTCTGTAGGGAGAGAAATGAGTCTCTTGCTGTGGATGTTGACCTGCCTGGAGAGTCAACCAACCATCCCTACCCTGTCTAGGTTTGAACTCTTACTGGAGAAAAGATAAATCCATCTCTGGTTGGGGAAACCAAACCTCTGGGCTCTTGCTGGGGTGGATAATGAGGACATAACCTCTACTGAAGATGATACAAGCTTGGTTGTTTCTGCTGAGGAGACATTCATTCTCATATCTGAACCATTTTACTAGTGCTGTGAGAAGGGAAAATGGTCTTTGACTTGCACACTGACCATTGAGTACGGATACACATACCCGCAAACACAAAAAGATACACACATATGTCCCAGGGTATTACATGGTTTGAATTTACCACCCAAGGACACTCAACATTCAAAGCAATTTTAAATGTTTTCACGCATGTTCGTGTGGAGCTTCATTGTTTTCAAATGCAATGTTTATCAAGAATTTGGACGTTCTTTGCAAACAAAACAGTAAAAATGAAAACAAAAAGAAAGTTGCTTGAATGAAAATCAATTTTATTGATTGAATAACCTATAAATAGGCGTTTACATCAGGAAACAATTCCTAGAAAGAGGTAATTGCATAAAAGGAAAAGAAAAGAAACTACACTAATGGCAATGTAAAGATGAATTCCCATTGAGTTTCAATGCTGCTATGACTCGTATGTCTTCAAGACGCTCCAAACACTCTGCTTTCTGAGAATTGCGATTGAATTGATTCCTACCCTTGGAGATTCCCAGTTGTTGAAACGAGATGATGTATAGACTACTCAGATCGCGGCCTTTCGCTTTAATCCCTAACTTTTTCCTGGATCGCCCTTTATGGGTTTTCAATCCACCGGGATACCCATTTTTGCCTAAGTTTCCTTTTCAGGTTTTCAACTTAGCGGGTTTACTCATTTTTTCTTTTATATATCCCTAATTTTTGCCCGACCCTTTTTCTTTTTTCATGGTTCGCCGGGATGCCCCATTTTTGCCCAGACTTATTCTTTTTGCTGTCCAGCGGGTCTCTTTTATGTGAAGTATTTTTTAACTGCGTCTGAGTTCACAGGGGACGTAAAGTCTTCACCGTCCATAGTTGAAAGCATTAAGGCTCCGCCAGAAAAGGCCTTCTTCACAACATATGGACCTTCATAATTCGGGGTCCATTTGCCCCTGTGATCTGTCTGTGGAGAAAGAATCCGTTTCAGCACCAAATCACCAGCCTGGAAACAACGAGGAAGCACTTTCTGATCAAATGCTTTCTTCATCCTCCTCTGATACAACTGCCTGTGGCATACAACTGCCATTCTTCTTTCTTCAATGAGGCTTAGCTCGTTGAATCTTGTTCGGACCCATTCAGCTTCGTCTAGCTTCACATCCCTCATAACCCTCAGAGAAGGAATCTCAACTTCAACTGGCAAGACTGCTTCCATACCATACACAAGTGAGAACGGAGTTGTCCCGGTTGACGTACACACTGAAGTACGATACCCATGCAAAGCGAAGGGCAACATCTCGTGCCAATCTTTGTACGTGACAACCATCTTTTGCATAATCTTCTTGATGTTTTTGTTGGCTGCTTCGATGGCACCGTTCATCTTTGTACGATACATAGAAGAATTGTGATGTTCAATCTTAAAGCTCTGGCACAGCTCTTGCATCATCTTATTATTGAGGTTAGAACCATTATCAGTGATGATTCTTTCAGGGACCCCATAACGACAAATGATCTCTTTCTTAATAAACCGGGCAACCACCTATTTAGTGACGTTTGCAAATGAAGCTGCCTCCACCCACTTGGTGAAATAATCGATGGCAACTAGAATGAAGCGGTGCCCATTGGAAGCAGTGGGCTCGATCTTGCCAATCATATCAATGCCCCACATAGCAAAGGGCAACGGAGAAGTCATAACATTCAACAGATTCGGAGGCACATGCACTTTGTCAGCATAAATCTGGCATTTGTGGCACTTTCAAGCGTATTTGAAACAATCAGATTCCATGGTCATCCAGTAGTAACCAACCCTCAATAACTTCCTGGCCATAGCATGTCCATTGCATGGGTACCAAAGGAACCTTCGTGCATTTCTTGCATTAACATGTCTGCATCGTGTCTATCCACGCATCTGAGCAGAACCATGTCGAAGTTTCGCTTGTACAAAATGTCATCCTTGTTTAAGAAGAAACTGCCAGCCAGTCTCCTCAGAGTCTTCTTATCATTGTTAGATGCCCCAGCCGAGTACTCTTGACTTTTCAGAAAGCACTTGATATCATGATACCAAGGTTTATCGTTCAGAACTGTCTCGGATGCAAACACATACGCATGCCTATCAAGGTGCGTCACATCAATTTTGGGCACATGGTTCCACCAATTCACTTTGATCATGGAGGATAACGTTGCCAGAGCGTCTGCCATATGATTTTTGTCACGAAGTATATGATGAAGCTTCACAGTATTGAAAAAGGTCAACAACCTCCTCGTATAGTCTCTGTATGGGATCAAATTGGGCTGATGAGTATTCCAATCTCCGTTGACCTGATTGATCACCAGAGCGGTATCTCTAAATATGTCAAGCGTTTTAATCCTCAGATCAATAGCCTCTTCAATACCCATAATGCAAGCTTCATACTCAGCTTCATTGTTGGTGCATTCAAATGTCAGTTTGGGGTTAAAGGTATATAAGAACCTTTCGGAGTGATAATAACTTCCCCAACTCCACTACCATTCATATTAACGGCCCCATCGAACATCAAACACCATTTAGAATCAGGATCTGGTCCTTCATCAACTAACGGTTCTCCGCAGTCCTTCATTTTCAGATACATGATGTCTTCATCAGGGAATTCAAATTTCATCGGCTGATAATCATCGAGTGACTGCTGAGCAAGATAGTCAGACAGGACACTACCCTTGATGGCTTTTTGGGAAGTATACTGAATGTCATATTCTGTCAGGACCATTTGCCAACGAGCAACCCTTCCGGTGAGAGCTGGCTTCTCAAATATGTACTTGACTGGATCCATCTTAGATATTAGCAGAGTTGTGTGAGTCAGCATGTATTGTCTCAAACGCTTAGCAGCCTATGCAAGTGCACATCATGTCTTCTCAAGCATTGAGTATCTTGACTCGCAATCATTAAATTTCTTGCCTAGGTAGTAGATGGTGTGCCTTTCCTACCTGTCTAGTCGTGTTGACCGAGTACACAACCCATAGAATTTTCAAATACTGTCAAATACATTATCAGTGGTCTCCCTGGAACTGGAGGCATAAGGATCGGAGGTTGTTGAAGATACTCTTTTATCTTTTCAAATGCCCTCTAGCAGTCATCATTCCACCTGACAACCTGATCTTTTCTTAGCAGCTTAAAGATTGGTTCACAAGTGGCCGTAAGATGAGAGATGAATCTAGCGATGTAGTTCAACCTCCCTAAGAAACCACAAACCTGTTTTTCTGTTCTAGGCTCAGGCATCTCTTGAATCGATTTTACTTTGGCTGGATCAACCTCGATCCCTCTTTCACTGACGATAAAGCCCAATAATTTGCCAGACCGCACCCCGAAGGTGCATTTATTCGGATTCAGCCTCAATTTGAATTTTCTTAACCGTTCAAAGAGTTTCTACAAATTCACCAAGTGTTCCTCTTCGGTCTGTGACTTTGCGATCATGTCATCAACGTAGACTTCAATCTCCTTATGAATTATATCATGAAAGAGAGTCACCATTGCGCGTTGATAGGTTGCCCCTGCATTCTTTAAACTGAAGGGTATTACTTTATAACAGAATGTTCCCCATGGGGTAATGAATGTTGTTTTCTCTATGTCTTCCGGTGCCATCTTAATCTGATTGTAGTCGGAGAAGCCATCAATGAAAGAAAATACCGAGAAATGAGCTGTATTGTCAACCAAAACATCAATGTGAGGTAATGGGAAGTCATCTTTCGGACTTGCTCGATTTAGATCATGGTAATCAACACACATCCGGACCTTGCCATCCTTCTTAGGTACCGGCACGATATTTGTAACCCATGGCGGATAACTGGTAACAGCTAAGAAACCTGCATCCAACTGCTTCTGGACTTCTTCCTTGATCTTGATTGCCATTTCTGGTTTCCTTCTTCTAAGATTCTGCTTGACGGGAGAGCAACCCTCTTTGAGAGGCAGCCTGTGCACGACAATATCGGTGTCAAGCCCTGACATATCTTGATACGACCAAGCGAAGATGTCTACGTATTCATGCAACATTTCAATCAACCCCTTCTTTACATTCTCATTTAAGGCAGCCCTAATCTTGACTTCCTTCTTGGCGTCTTCGGTTCCCAGATTAATAATTTCCAGTGCTTCCTCATGTGGTTGAATGTCTCTTTCCTCCTGTTTCAACATCCTGGCTAATTCCTCAGGAAGTTAACAATCTTCTTCACCATCCTCTTCGGCTTGGTAAATCGGATTGTCAAAGTCATAATAAGCCATAGCAGAATCGTTATCAATGGAATTCGATGAAATGCATCTGCATGAATGATGATTCACGCTTTATTTTAGAATGAATGCAAGAAAATATCATTGCCATTTATTATTAAAAATAAAGAGAGAAAGACAGGGAGCACAATATTTGAATGCAAAAGAACATCTTTTATTGATGATAAAATTGAATGTTTAACAACGTAATCCCTACAAAGAATCTCTACGCCCTGGGCGAGGCGCAAGATTTAACATGAAAACAAGAAATATTACTCTTTGCGAAGAGTGACTTGAATGAAGCTTTCAGACGACCAATTGTGAAGGTCTTGTCCCGGGACAGCTGGGCGTGTCCAATTTCCGATGTCGCAGTCACTGTCTCCGTCTTCATCGCTCAGTGTGAAAACCTGGCCAGGATTAATAACTCTAGCACTAGAGAATGTGATCGGTCCCTGACGGCCTTGAAACTTCGGTCCTCTGTAACCAATCCCGAACCTGTTTTCTTTGAGAGGCGCTTCAATCACCTGGCCCCAACCTCCGGAGTTACCAGATTGCACGACAGCTTGGGCTTGCTTGTAAGAGGCAATAGAAACTTCTGGCTTCTTTTCTGACGAAGGAGAGACCCCTTGTATATTCACTGTTTCAAATGCTTGACATAACATTTCATGGATTTCACCATCCATCTCAATATACTTGAATGAAGAAAGGTGACTCACAAAAATGTCTTCCTCACTGCAGACAGTGACCACTTGTCCATCTACTACAAATTTAACCTTCTGATGGAGAGTTAATGACACAGCTCCGGCGTCATGAATCCACGGGCTCCCTAACAAACAGCTATACGCGGGCTGAATTTCCATTACGTAGAAGGTAGTGTTAAAAATATGAGGTCCCACCTTTATTGGTAATTCCACTTCTCCAAAAACCGACCGCTTTGATCCATCAATTGCCCGAACTACCAAGTCGCTCGGCCTGAGCACCACTCCTTCAACGTCCAGCTTAATAAGTGCCTTTTTAGGAAGCACATTAAGTGAGGATCCGGTGTCTACCAACACATGAGATAGAACTGCTCCTTTGCATTCCATAGAAATATGGAGTGCTTTATTGTGGTTTCTGCCCTCCGAAGTTAGATTAAAATCAGTGAAACCCAGCCCAGGCTGGCATTAACATTGGAAACTACCCCTTCGAGTTGGTTGACGGAGATTTTTTAAGGCACGTACGCCGCATTCAGGATCTTCAACAAGGCATTGCGGTGTGCTTCAGAACACAACACCAGAGACAAAATAGATATCTTTGATGGAGTTTGGTGGAGGTGATCTACAATCTTGTAGTCACTTTTTCTGATGATCTTTATAAATTCTTCAACATCCTTTTCAAAAGAAGTACCAGGCTCAGCCCTCTGCACAGGCTCTTCGCTCACTACTTGCTTGCCTTTGGCCTTTGCCAAGGCATCTGCATTATCACCTCGAAGAGTTTGCAGCGCGAATAACCTGCCGCTTCTAGTGAAACCACCAACTCCTACATTATACACCTTCTGATCAACTGCATACGGGATATCAACTTCTTGCTTTTGACCATTGTAGTATACCTCAGCACCATAGTGCCATGGGATTGCTTTTTCACTTTCAAATGGAATTGGTCCGGGCACCGTGATGGTAACCGGAGCTTGCCTTGCAGGCACTGGAATCTGTACCAGAGTAAACGGGATGGTAATAGTTGAAACATCGTCATCAACACTAGCAACTTGACTGAATTGTAAACAACCCTTATTCATCAAATTCTGAATATAACCCCTTAACATATCACAACCATTCTCAAGAACCAAACAATCTGAACAGTCCGCATCACAACTCAGGAATACACCTCCCTTCAACAGATGATCTTTCACCACTAGCAATGATGTCTTAACAGCCCCTACATCAGATACCAGCATCCAACCATCGTCTTCTTCAACAGCGTTTACAGTTGCCCCACCATGAGTAGGCATCAAATTTTGAATGACGTTTGGAGTGGCAGGAGGAGCAAAATTAATAGCTTTGGAATCTATCAAATACTGAACTTTATGTTGGAAGGCTCTGCATCTTTCGATGGTATGCCCAGGGCCACCTGAGTGAAAGTCACATCGGGCATTTGCATCGTACCCCACTGGGAGCTTTGCCGGAGGAGGACCCATAGCATGGGGTTCTACTAGATTTAACTTGAGCAGCTGCTGGAACAACACAACATATGACATTGGTATGGGATCAAAGTGTCTATTAACTGGTCTCTGCCTCTGTTGGTAGGCCTGCCTTGGGGCCTGTTGTTGTTGTTGATTCTGTTGTTGTGTAGCAACGAGAATGGTTATAGCAGCGGTCTGGTGGTATGGAGCCTGATAGCCTCTATTTATGTTTCCCTGAGAAGACGCGACATTGGTCTCCCCCTCACGTTTTTTATGACACCAACAAAAGGTTTCTTCACACCAGAAGTTGAACCCATACTCTCTTGAATTTTACCCATCTTAAGCAGATTCTCAATCCTTTCACCAGCAACCACAATATCTGAAAACCCAGATGATGTATTCCCTGCGAGACGATCCAAAAACGTACCTTGTAGTGTCCCAATGAACATATCATACATTCCTTGTTCGAGCAATGGTGGTTGCACTCGAGCAGCCAACTCACGCCACCGCTGGGCGTATTCCTTGAAGCTCTCCTTACTTTTCCGTGTCATACTTTGTAGTTGAGTGCGGTTAGGAGCCATATCAATATTGTATTGATATTGCTTCAGAAATGCTTCACCTAGATCCTTCCAATTCCTCACACTGGCTCTCTCCAACTTCATGTACCATTCGAGAGACGCACCAGACAGTCTGTCTTGAAAGAAATACATCCACAGCTTTTCATCAGTAGTATAAGCAGAAATTTTCCTGAAGTAGGCTTGCAGGTGTGTTTTAGGGCATAAATTGTTGTTGTACTTATCAAAAGTTGGAGCCTTTAACTTGGGGGGGATTCTCACTCCTTGAACCAATCCCATATCAGCTACATCAATGTGTAGACTGTTATGACATTCTATAGCTCTGACTTTCTCAGCAAGCAGCTCATACCTTCGGTCTCCTCCATCATTGTTACAGCCCATATCAACGTTCATCAAAGAGAACTGGTCATAGTTATTATCCTCCACATGAGGAACAGGAATAGGAATGGGGATGGTACCCCCAGCAGCCTGTCCCACAGGGATACCACCGTTAGCTCCACCAATCAGACCACCTACGTTAGCTCCGCTAATCGGCCCACCTGCGTTAGCTCCCCCAACGGGAACACCACCTCCGCCCGGAGGGTTGACTTAGTTGTTAACTTCTGGAGTCTCGACCTCAGGCCTTTGCACCATCGCCCTCAATTCTTGTTGACTTTGGGCTACCCCTTGCATTAGGTCTATGAACTGGTTCATGCGAGTCCGCATTTCAGTCATCTCAGCCTGCAATTGTTCCATAGCACGGTGAATGTATGAATCAACAATTCTGCCTGTAAATCACATAAGGTTAGGAAATCCAAAGATAAATACCTGTCATGCAAAAAATGATATGTTTGAACGTATGCAAATGACATGTTTTAATATTCACAGGGATATCCCTCCTTGATTCCGGTTTCAGCCGAGTGACCGACATATTGTTGAGAGGATATTATTGAGAAGAAAATGATGTGATAGTGTGCCGTGTGAATTTGTGTTGAGAAAATAGCGACGTGCGAGTGCGCTGCGGAGATACCACTGTGAATACAACATGACGAGAATACCGAAGTGCAAGTGTGCTGTGAACACATCATTATACAAACATTGCCAAGAATACATTTCTGAATAAACCGCCTGTATCATATTAAGGAAAAGCAACCACGTGCTGAAGCGTCATACAATGAGGTCATATACTCGAAATACATCAAAATGGTGATTCCATCAATAGGCCTGATGATAACCACGGTACATCAACAGAAAATTGCATTAGGAAAAAAAGGAAACTATCAATCATGAAACTTCAAATATTTCAACTTCTCACTGGAATGTTTGATTTCTTCGAAGAGTATTTTAGTACTCTGATGACTTGGTCTTTCAATCAGTTCCTTGATCAGGATATCTCTCTTTTTAAGAGCTTCAGTTAATGAATCCATGTGCATCAAGAGAGCCTCATCATTACTCACCTCCTTAGGCCTCTTCACACCAGGTTGAATTTTGAGTCCATCCACCTCTACCTTGACACCTTCGAGTTCCCCCTTGGTAAATTCTAATTCGGCTCTGACATTCTTCAACTGCTCTTGACTCTCGCCAAAGTCTCTGCGGTATCTTCTTCGCTGCTCGTGTGCTCTTTGAAGCTCATCCTCTTTGGTCTTTAATTGCTCTTTCAGTTCCGCATTCTCGATTCTAACTTCCTCCCACACCTGCTGAAGTTTAGTGAGCTTGGCTTTTGCCTCGACCAAGGATTGTTTAGTCTGCTTGAGATTCTGAGCAGAGGCTTCAGCAGCCATGCTAGCTTTCTGATAATGTCGGGCTCTGTCGGCAAAATCTTTTTCCTTCTCTGTTAGGGTCTTCATTGCATCTTGGGCTTTCCGTTCCAATCCCCCTGTTGGTATGTAAAGCGTCTTGAAGTCTGCTGCTCAAATCATAATTCTCCACTCGAAGCTCTCTCACCAGAACTTGCAATTTATTGAACTCTTCAAAGGCCACCGTGGTAGGTTGTTCCGGGATCGCTGGATACAGAGGTGGCTCCCTAGAGAAAGGCAAAAGCGCTTTTTCCACTCTTTTATGTATCAATTCATCATAGGGGGAAAGGTCCTGTTGTCGCTCTTCCCAAAATAAACCTTTCCTTTTTTATGAAGCTCTTCCCAGGCGCTTGCAGCTCCCTTTAACAACTCTTGATTACCCTCACCACTTACAAACAGAGATTTCTGGACATCATGCTCCTTTGGCGGTGCTTTCAAAGCATACCCGAATTGTCTAGCAGCAAGGATGGGATTGTAATTAATCCCACCCTTCCTGCTAATTAGGGGCACATTCGGGAAATTGCCGCAACTGGTGATAATCTCATTTCCCAACAAATCCCGGTTGAGCCAAACCAGATTAGGTGCTCTGAGACCCATCAACCTTTTGGGCCAGTCCTGCGTCCCTTGAGTATCCACAAATTCCCCAGTTTTAGGAAGACGATCAACAAACCACTTATAGAAGATCGGTGCACAACAATATATGGGTCCTCCCCTCCTCTTCTCATTCTTATAGTGCACCGAATGATACAAGTCACCGAGAAAAGTAGGCACTGGATTTTTCATGACGAATATACGGACTGCATACATATCTAGGAAGTCCTTCACATCCGGGAATAAAACTGTCCCATATACATATAAAGCCAAGATTGCGTTAAAACTGACCAACATCTAGCCTTAGCTTATATAGCAGCTTGATCCATTAAGAATTTCATGTGGAACCCCTTACATCCTCCTTTTCTAGCAATGTTACCTTCAAGAAAAGACTTATCCAAATGTAAACCAGCGGAGACTTTTTCCAGATCAGGAATTTCTTCGGAAGGATAAAAAGGAGCCTCCTCTTTGATAGATACACCCAAGATAAGAGCGAATTCTTCCAATGTCGGTGCCAGAAGATAATCAGGTAATAGGAAACACCATAGAGAAGGGTCATAGAACTACACTAGAGTGTGCAGAGCCCTATACTCGTACTTAGTGATGTTACAGGCAAAATTCAGAATTCTTCCATATTCTTATATGAAGTCTGCTAACACCCTAGGCTCTGCCATAGCCACCACCTTGTGAAGAGAATCCAAAATAAGCTGAGGGAACTTGTACAATATGAGATCCTTCATATTTTCAGTATTCATCTTTGATAGTCTTCAGAAACCGGAATCAAATATGGGATATGACCATGCAAATAAACAAAACATGTTAGGATGCAGGATAATGATGTTTATGCATACATGGTACTAAGGCAACAACAAAACTCTGCACTGTTGTTGTACTATTGACTAAATAAGGCCCATATTCCCTCGGATTAGAATAACCAGAAAACCAGAAATCCAGAATAACGGTTTGCTCAGCATATCAAGATGTCAAGATAATAAGTCCATACTGATAAGAAATCCAGAATACCGGGTAGGATGAAGGTCAAAGTTACCTGCAAACCTGTAAACACCCAGCCCCTCTCACATGTGGGTTCTAGAAAAACTGAGGATCCTCAGCTTCACGGGATCTCAGGTCGAGAAATAATGATACGGTCACCATTTCTGGTTTGGCATCATCATCAATCGAGGAGGCCTCAACTGATTCTCCTAAAAAGGTTAACCTATGGCGAGTTCTCAGCTTCGGGTCCTCGGATCAAGAAGCATAATGGGTTTGCCATTTCTGGTCTCTCATTATTGCCCCTTGGGAGGAGTGCCTCAACTGAGTCCTCGGGGAATGGTCACCAGAGTCAACAACTCTCTAGGTTATGTTCTGGCATCTGCATCAATGTGCAGGAAAGAACATTACCAACAAAAACCTCGCCCGGATGTGGAATTTTCATGTATACTAAGTCTGGATGAATGCCACACAAGTCACACTACTTTCCACGCTAATCCTAGGTGTACGATCAAGCCTGAGTATTGGGCTTATCTCTCATGGAACCAACCCACCCAACGGCACAACAACAACAACACAGAATATGATATATAGCAACAGTAAATGTAAAGCAAGTAAATGCAAAAAAATAGTAAACATGCAATAATGCCATAAATAAAGCGAGTAAAATAAACAGATAAACACCCTAAAATCAAAAACAAATGAGCGCTAGGATTAACTCGCTTAGGGAACCAGAGATTCTGGGTTCAATCCCCAGCAGAGTCGCCAGCTGTCGCATCTGCGAAAATCAACCGGCAGAAAAGACAGAAGAGTCACAACCAAACATTATTTATCCCGACGCAGGGAAAGGAAACGATCGAAGAAAACCTCAACAAAGAGAAATGAATGATCGTCGCAACCATATCCTGGGTTCAAGAATCGGTTACGTGAGAGGAAGGTATTAGCACCCCCTCGCGTCCATCATACTCGATGGGATCCACGCTTGTTGTTATCGATCAAAGGGTGTAGGTTATCTAAAGCTCAACTGCTAACTGGAAACGGAAAAGAACGGGAAACGGAGAAACGGGGGAAAAAAAGAAGTGACTCGATAGGACATCGCCGTCCTAGGACTACGTATTCCCTCGGGAGCGGGAAAGTCAGAGTCAACGTAGTTTGGGACTACGGGTTTGTGGGGGAAGTTTGCTCGCCAAGACATCGCGTCTCGTGCCTACGTATCCTCAATTTGAAGCGAAGGAGGAAGTCAGAGCAGTCGTAGTTCGACCTAATAGGGTCTTGTTATTTTGTGCTTTTTAGTGGAAGACGCCAACGTTCGCGTTCTAGCAGTCTAGGTGTTGCCGCTCGCTGCATGGAGTCTTACGCTATTACCTGTTTGTGGTAGAACGGAAATGACGTATCCTTTACGAAAGGAGTGAGGGAGATGAGAAGAGAATCCCGAAGGAAGACGAGTGTTTGTTTTTGTCTTTTAGAAGAAAGTGTTTTGATTGATTGTATTTGTAACTCATATTGCACAAAAGTTTATGACATAGGAGCGAATGCGTCGCATGGTCGCCTCCATTGGGACGTATGCTAAACACTCTAGAAAGGTGAAAGGAGACCCTCCGCCTTCCATTTCCCATGTACTTAAGGCTCATGGCGTACAATAATTGTTGCCTTTATTACATGTTTTTGTTTTTGTTTTGATATGAGAGAAGAGAGACTCAAAGTTGAAAGAAAAAGCAACTAAGGGGAGACTAATTATATTCCTAATGTTATCATGCATTGATGGCCTTATGGTTGAGTTAAGAAAAGGAAATCTACCTAATAAACAAGGAGGGATTGCACTATCTAATGCTTATCTTACCATACCTTAATCAAAAATTAAGGTTAAGCTAAGATCCCAAAGGGGTGTGAAAGAGTTATTCAAACAAGCATTATATCACACAATCCGCAAGTGAAAAAAGTAAGAGAAAGTAAAAGAGAAAGAGATGAAAGAGGAGTGAGTACTTATGTACTCAAGTGCCTTACCTTGCAAGCAACCTAAGCAACATTGATTAAAGAATGTAAATCATAAGCATTAGCTACTAATTGATTAAAAAAGTTAAGCATGCAACTCCTAAACTAAGACTAGTTAGTTTGTATTGATGTTTAAGGTAACATACATGAGTAAACAAAGTAAAGTGAATCCTAATAGTTAGGTATCCTATACAAGTCAGTAGGTAAGGGTAAGTAACTTCTATTTAGGTTAACATGTCAAAATAAGTCAAACTACATCTAACTATGTGCTAAAACATCACACAATTGCCTATGGTTCAAAAACTAATTAAGATGAGTGCTTAAGAGCTATGTAAGTGAATTATAACATGAGTTTACATCTAGGTCAGAAGTGTGTAAAATGGAAGAATGGATGCAAATGTCATTTGATTAGTGTAGGAACCATGTATTAAGGTATTCTCAATGATTAGGCAAGTTAAGTGCAAAAGTAATCAACTAGTATGCATCATATGATTCAAGTTTAAATAAAAGATAAGCAAGGATGGATGTATGCTATGGCAAAGTTCAAAGTCAGAAATCATGTAATGTTACAGATGCCTTAAACAACTTTCAATTAGCATTGAGAGTTCATAACATTTCAAGTTTAGAAGCTAGATTGAAGCAAACACCAAACAATGTCATTTAAGTTCTTAGAAATTAGCATACTTGTAACACAAGCAAAAGAGAAACATGAAAGGGGTATACACATGTTGGATGGTTCAAGGTCAGTACCTAATGACCTCTAGTAGGTCCTATCTAAATCCTAAAAGAGTTAGAAGAATAAGGGACACACAAAGATTTGACAACTAAGCAAACACTGTTCAATTAGAAAGTGCAAAACAAGTTTATGTTCCATGAGGTATGAAATGCAATTAGAGGCTATTATGCTTCATGAAAGTAGATGTGTACATTATAGGTCATGTATGATGTGGAGAAATGCAAGTTAGAAGCATCATGTTAAGGCATACTACACAAACACACAAGTATACACAAGTTTATGCATTAATGCAACATGTACAAGTCATGCAACTTTGAAAGAGTAAGATGAGATTAGAAGTCAAGTGGGGATGATAAATGGTGTTCAAGGTCAGTAAGCATGTCATATTTCAATTAACTTCTCTGTCTCAAAAGAGTTAGTGAAGGGATGTCATTAAAAGAACCACAAAGGAAGTGCAAACCACAAGACAAATTCAAGTTCAAATCAAACAATGCACAAATGAAACAATATACATCAATTAATACCCTATAATTGAGTTCTAAGGGAATATAATATCTATCATACATGTCCACAAGTGTCTCAACAAGTTAGCAATGAATGGCATAGAGATAATCACAAAACCCTAATGCATAGTCTTGAACCAACACACATGAACAAGAGTGCATTTAAACAATCCAAGAGAACATGATTAAAGGCTCTAAAAATTAGAGAATAACAAGAAAGTTGAGTGAGATCAGTAACCAAACATGACCTAAAAGATGAGACAAAAACTCCTTTTTATGACGCTTAAACAAAGCCTAAACAATTCTCTATGGTCAATTAACAATCATGTACAAAATGGTGTCAAAAATGTAATCAAAAGTAGTATAAAAAATCCAGAAAAAATGCATAAGATTCTCCAATGTGTGCATAATACATGTACTAAAGGGCATGCAAAAAATCGACTCCTAACTAGCTACAAAAAATCAACTATGTAGCAAGTATTACAAAGTATGATCATGTGAATACACTTTAAAGAAAATTCGATAAAAAAAACAAAAAGACCAAAATGGAAAATAAAATCACCAAAATTAAATGACATGCTAAAGACCAGCCATGAATTTATTTAGGATTTTTGAGTAATCACAAGTATTTTTAAAACTAGCGTTTTGGATCATGTATGAAAAAAGAAATTAAAAAAGACAAGAACTAAATCAAGGGGGTGCAACATTAGTAACTCCTAGTTCACACTTACTTGGGCCAAACAGAAGGGGGGGGGGGGGGGGGGGGGGGGGCGAAAAGCATTGAAAACAAAGACCAACGCGCGTGGGTTTGGTGGCTCATGATATGGGGATTAGTCAAAATTCTGACTGCATCTGGGACGTTGGACCAATTTCTCGCGTGTTGATCAAATGATTATGCAAATCCTAAGGCTCATGGCTGAAGCACACAGTAACATGCATGGACTCACACACACCAAGCTTTTTCATCATTAATTAACAATTATCAGAAATTAAAATAAAAGAACAAAAGAAAGAGAACAATCACGTGAGAGGGAGGTGGTACTTTTAATGCGCTGGCATCAAGCCAGCCATTGGATCAAAATAAACACATGGCCCGGATTAAGACATGGGAGCAGTCGGATTCCGTTAGGGTTTGAACCAGGTGGTGGTCGGAGAAGATTCTGGTCGTCTTCTCCGGTGGGACATCCACCGTGCCTGAGGGAAACAACCCAGAAATTGAAGATGTGACCATGGATGGACTCGTCTTGCTGCGCAGAACTCAAATATGCCATCAAAAAATCCATATCATGCATACACAGAGAGGATCGAAGGAAAACATTTTGGATCTAAAAACTGAAACATTCACAAGTAGCCTTAGAATCAAACCAAAAACATTGCCTCAGGTATGAGGACTTCAGATGCAACTACATAGTGCCCTAATTCATCTCATACAGTCTAGAATGATGCACCAAAGTTCTAGAAGATTACCTGGTCCGAGATGTAGGTCTATGCTCCAAGTAACCCGAAAACTTCACTGCACAACCTTGTAATCTACAATGGAGGCAAAATAAATACCTTTAACCACTTGAATCTTGCTAAAACCTTAAGTTGATGATGAACTGGAATGAAACCGCAGAAGCTTCAATGGTGACTTCAGTTGGAAAAGGATGCATACAGAAGCAAGAACACCTTGTAGAGATAAAGATAGTGAAGGAATTTTGGGAAAATCTTCCAAATTGAGAGAGATTCGAAGGCTTCAATGTGTGGGTGCAAAGGTGATTTTTTTTGCTTTGGGTGAGAATGAACGTAACTGAATTAGTTAGAGTGGAAAATGGATTTTATATGGCTGGTGAAAGCACGGTTAACGAGTTAATCATGATTACAAGTTTGGTTAAGGATGGTTAAAAAAATGCACATGGTAAAGAGAGGTTGTGTGAACACGGGTTGGAGAGAGTTAATGAGTGTGCATGGTATGCTATGGTTGGATGCTTTATGACGAGGTGATGATGTAGTGAGGCTATGGTTAAGATGATGCAACATGTACAACTTGCTAAATAAGCATTTTTATTCTCTCTCCTTTGATGCATATATGGTAAGAGTGGGAGGTGTGCATCGGATGTAAGGTTGTGCATGGTTATATGTAGTAATTGGAGGTGACATGAGGTGTGTGGTGTTGTTTCATACGCATGATGAAGAGTAGTGGCAAGGATTCTTTGGCTGAATTGGTAATGTGGTGTAGAGGATGTATGGTAGTTGTTATAGATCCTCATGATGAATGGTGATGAGCATTAATCATAGTACATCAGCTAGAACTTGTTTTTTTGAAGGTTACTCTTTCTTTTCAAAGTTAACATACGAAGTAAGTGGTTAGCATGCATGCATGAAATATAAGCTTTTGTGTGGCCATTTGGGGTAAGTATTATACGCATGACTTGAGATATGATGATGGCATATGCACATGATGAGAGTGTGTGATAACAATGCAGCAAGTTTCTTTGAATTTTGAGGGCACACATGACATGATATGAACACTTGGAGAACCATCCATGGTGATGACTTTGAAGCAACACAACTTATTGAGTATTGAATCAATTTGGGAGATTTTTGAATCTTTGGATAGAGGGCACTTAATAGCACAAATCTCATGTTAAAAGCAAATGGAATTGGAGTTTTAATCATGGTGAAAAATGATGATAAACCCATGCAATTGTAACTTAGATCCTTGGGCAGGCCAGGCCCCTCCATGCGCGCAGGCTACCTAGGCTCATTGTCGCAAATTTTTGACATTGCGTAGCCATGACTTTTCCTCAACATAACTTGAGATGTGATTGTTAAAATGAGAAACTCCCAACATCAAAGTTGTAGAGGGCAACGAGATGAACAATTTTCACGTTGAACACTTTTCCAAATAACACTTGCATCATGTAGAAAATTAACCATGAAAATGCATCCTGCACGCACACCAAGTGTTTGACACAAGTCCTTGGCCTGGCACGCCCATGGGCTAGTCATGCTGGCCAATTGACAACCTTGAGTGCTCATTTTCAAATCCCCATATCTTTCTCAATCTTGACCCAATTGATGAGTTCTTGCAATGCTTTTGAAGAGGGGAATGTGTACTACAACATAGCCTTTGAAAAATCTTAATTTGGACTTTGCATCTTAGTGAAAATGGCCTTGGAAGTCAGCTACTTGAAACTTGAAGCTTACCATAAATGGAAAATCCTAAAAAG
This sequence comes from Lathyrus tuberosus, assembly GCA_022829125.1. NCBI lineage: Eukaryota > Viridiplantae > Streptophyta > Magnoliopsida > Fabales > Fabaceae > Lathyrus > Lathyrus tuberosus. The sequence goes on along the minus strand of JALAZF010000278.1, from coordinate 5,163,905 downwards.
AAATTCCCAAAAATAGCAATTTTCCATAAATGGCAACCTTTCACATTACCTTAATTCTTGATGATTCCTTTGACCTTTCATTATAAAATTTTGTCCATTGCCCACTTTTGACATGATGAAAATGAATTTGACCCCAAAAAGTCAAGAGTTGACTTTTTCGTTGATCAGTTGACTTTAAATCCCAATTTCCTTGATTTTCAATCACTCCTCCAATTGAAACCCTTATGAAAGCAATTGATGGCTCAAATTTCATTCATAGACACTTGTGAACATGTGGAACATCATATAATCAAGTTTTGTCCAAAAACCAGAAATAAACTGACTTTTATGCAAAACCCTAATTTGGTCCCCAAAAGTCTGGAGAAAATGATGGCTCTTCAAAACTCAAATTCCTCTATCTGTGATGTGGATTGCCTCAAACCAAGATGATTCATGTGATGAGATGATGTCAAAGAACCAAGAGTCCTACTCATGGAGGTGTCTCAAGCTCAGAATAGTCAAAACCCTAGTTAATGACCAACCATCATGAAAGTTCAATCCCCTTTCATCCTCCTGCCAATTGGTGACATGGTGGACTATATGAGATGTCTTTGAAGTATGGTGAGCCTTGGTGGATTGATGAATCAGTGCCTCATACTCCTTGCCTTGCAAAATATAAAGATGGTCACACCCTTGATACCATTCTTTATGGAAGCTAATGATTCATATGCAAATGTTCATGTCCTAAATGCAAATGAAATGTGAAGCATAAGCCACTAAGTGGGTATAAATACGAGGGCAAATTTTGAGGTGTTACACTGGTCGGTAAGTTTAAGTTTGTGAGGAGTCGATTATGTGCATGTCGGATAAGTTTCTTCTCTCTGAAGAATGATTTCTTTTTATTTTAATGTTTACTTTTCTGCATTTACTTTAAACCAATTTAATCCAAACTCATAAACGCGAGAGATTGTTGAACGACATTCTTTCCCTTGAACCGCTCTCTGTGCACACGACATAAATCCCGGAGGGAATTCTTCCAAAAATAATATTTTTTCTTGCCGCTTTACCACTCTAACAGGTCTCCATCTTTCTACCAAAGCGAGGGTAAATTTGTAATCAACAGAGTATGAGACTATGTTGAGTAAATGACCAAAATCGGCTACTCATAAATATGGTTCTATCAATTCGTCATGTGGGGAATATTCATGTATACGACATCGAAATTTCTTTGGATCCTAAAAAATAATTACAAAGGAAAAGTATTAACGATAAGTTTAGTAATACATTCGAAATAATGACTTACAAGCTTCGTAGCGTTGTTGATAGTTCCTCTATGTGTCTCACCCATGGTTAATAGAGCCATATTTTGGAATGATTTTGTGTGTTTGTTACTGATAAAGTGTATATGTTGATTGTTTTTATGGAAATGAGGAAAAATATAGCCATATTTATAGAGTAAGAAAGCATTCACGTGAAATTTTTTTGAATGCATCCTACCACTAGTGTGCCATAGCCTGTGGCACATGGGCTTATTTTTGTACACATTCGCCAGTCAAAGTGGCATGTCATAGGACCATGCATGCAGTGTAGGGTAGAAGAATGACAGGCTAGGGATGCTAGTAATGAAATACTGCCAATCACGTGACAAGCCATTGCATATGGCGCCTTTGTGAAGAACATAAAGCATGCACCATTGCCTATGGTGCATGGGTTCATTTTTTGCCATGTTATTTGAAACCTATATAAGTGCATGCATATTCCTTTTAGAACCAACTCATACTGCATTATCACCACCAATACACTAAAAGTCACTACATTTCACAAAATGGATCCTTCACCATAATACATGATCAATGCTCACATTAATGGTGTGACATTTGAATGTGACTTATCCGATTTTAATTTTTGTAATACCGATGTTACTCGGTTTACAATAAATAGATGATCAAAGTTTTCACATTTGAAAGAGAGAATATAAAAGAAGTTGCAATGTGGTCCAGTGGCACAAATCATTTATAAAAATCCAGTCATTTTTGCCAACAACCAAGTCAAGTTTTTTCAGCTAAAGGTCTGAGATGATAAAGATGTTCAAAATATGTGTCTCAGTCATGAACATTCCGGGTTCAAGGATATTGAGTTGTATATTTTACTACAACAAAATCAGTTGTCTCATATCGTTAACCTGTCACATGTTTTTTGCGAACCTGACGACGAAGAACAAGCCAAAGTCGATGTTGTTGATGAGGAAGAAAAAGAAGAAGAGATATTGGTTGATCATATGGTGAACAATGACATTGTTGACCACAAGCAAGAGCTGTTACCTTTGGGCCATGTGTATTTTCCGCCTCAACACATGACAAGCTCGAACTTGGGTGCAGACAAACCATCATCATATATATTTTACAATCCGTATATGCAGGCGGAAGGATCTTTAAAAGTGGGAGACAAGTTTCTCACAAAAGAAAATTATGTGAGAGCTATAAAAAAGTATCACATGGAAATCTCAGCTAATTATACTGTCGATCGTACTAATGTGACGAGGTATAAGATTGTATGTCGTAATGTGCTCTGCATGTTTCGGATGATAGAATCTTACTGGAAGAGGAGTGATTCTTGGGAGATAGGTTCTATGGGTCTAACTCACACTTGCATAATCACCAATCTAATGGAGGATCATCGCAAACTCAACTGTCAGTTAATATGCGATGAAATTTTTTCTTTCATTAGCAAGGATCCGTCATTGAAGGCAAGTACTATAATCTCGTATATTGTTACATGATACAATTATACTCCCTCGTACAAGAAAGCATGATAGCTAGGACTAAGGCGGTCGAACGAGTATTCAGAAATTGAGAGGATTCGTACAAAGAACTTCCATAATATCTGGTGGCACTTAAGCCTTATGCTCCGGGGATTGTTGCATTTTTGGAGACCCTGACGACATATACCCCAAACAGGACTTGTGTTTGTGAAAATAGAATATTCCACCGACTCTTCTGGGTGTATGAACCATGCATCAAAGGTTTTGCATTATGCAAACCTATTATATAAATTGATGGAAGATGGTTGTAAAGGAAATATAAAGGAAATCTAATCATGGCAGTGACACAATATGGTAATAAAAACATTTTTCCAATTGCCTTCCCTCTGGTTGAAGGGGAGACTACTTGGGGATGAAGGTGTTTTCTCAAAAATCTCCGATTACACATTGGTCCACAACCTAACTTACGCTTGATTTCATAAAGATATCCATCTATTTAGAGTGCTTATAAAAACCTTAATAATGGCTGACAAGATCCTCCTTCTACACATGTCTATTGTATTAGAAACATCGCTCAAAATTTCATGCAGGAGATCAAAGACAATAAGCTTTGGGAGAAGGTTGTGAATGCAGGGTATGCATTAACAGAACCTTTCTTCAAAGCGAACAGACATGTGGTCACAATGTTTGACCGTTGTAAAGGTTGATTCAGTGTAGATGAGGCAATAGAACACAATAAAGGGAGGCCAATGGGATACTATTGAGTCAATCTAGATAGAGTTTGGTGCGATTGCGGAAAGTTCCAACTGTATGCTTTTCTCCTATGTCATAGCGGCATGTTCAAAGACTCGTCAGGCCATTTCCAACTTACTATCTGCCATTTACAAAGTTATAAACTTATGCAAATTGTACAACAATAGCTTTCCGGTGCTAGCAAAGGAGGATTATTGGCTTGCATATCAGGGGGAGATAAATTGGCACAATGAAAATATGCGAAGAAAGAAAAAAGGGTTGCCCTAACAACACATGTATTCAAACCGAAATGGATACGACAAATAAAATGGTGAAATTGTGTAGTTCATGTCGTCAGCACGGACAGAATCATACAAATTGTCCCAATGTTGGAGCAAACACCACAACATAATTCAATAATCCACTTTTAGTCCTGAATTTTATATGAAATTTATTTTATGTAACCATTTTATTTGATATTGAAAACAACGTTCCTTTCATTAAGATCACAACATTCAGTTACAACAATTTAAGCAATAACTAAACAACATGTCTATGCGATTACAACCATCAGGATAATTTCCTCTGAACTATGCATCATAATACGACAACCATTGTCAGTTTTAACTGACTCCTAGATACAACTTTCTTCATTGTTGTTGTACACCGTCATAAGCCTTTGAATTCTTCTGATCTTTTCACCGTATCCAATGTCTTAATCTAACCAACAAATCAAGCTCATTTGAAGATGCTCGAAAGTATCAGTGTTTTAGAGTCGTACCTTCATCGGAGGCTTTACTACCGAATAAATCAAATTGACATTTCTATTGATGATATAAGACGAAATTTTGAAGAAAAGAATTAGAAGATGGGTGGAAAATGGTGAGGAGGGAATGGACTATATATAAAAAAAATCCAAAACAACACAATAGCCATTGGCTATGGTGCATGCTCCTAGAAGATGCATGCATGCGCCATATGTAGTGGCATGACATGAATGCATGTGCCATACTCTATGACGCCTTAGTTCAAAATAAAAATGTATGTGTCACTGCCTGTGGCGCTTCTTCTTGGGGGTGATTTTTTTTTTTGAAACTTGGTTACTTTGGTATTTTTTTATCTTCTGAAAATATGGTTATTTTAATTTTTTTTTTTAAACATGGTTATTTAAAAAAAATTAAAAAAAAAAGCAGATCGACAATTTTATTACAAGTACTCGATAAACGAAACACATAATGGTCCGTAAGATCATTACTATCTTTTATGATAAGTGTTTTATTTAAGAATGGATGGTTTTTTAAAAAAAAATATTAATTTTAATAAAATTTAATATTATTTATTAAAATATTTTTATTAATTATAATAATAGAGTAGTTGAATATAGTAAAATTTAATAAATATAAATATAATAATAAAATAAATAAGTATTGTGAAAAAAATATCTATTTTGAAACAGGAAAAATATACAAATTTAATTTATGAGATAGATAAAGTACTAAATTAATAATGGTTTGGACGAAATAACTTTGTTATCCTAATAAAAAGAGCTTATTTTAAAATGAATATTTATTTTAAGTACGAGATAGTAGGAAGAAAAAGAAATAGAAGGTATATATATATATGGATATTTCTTTGTAACAATAAATTTAGTTTTGATTAGTTGTAAAGAGAATGAGATTATTAAGAGAGAGATAGAGAGGAAGGAGAGAAATGCTGAGAAAAAGAGATGACAGGATCAAAAAATTTAGTTGTACGTTATGAGAATGTTTATAATTTTTATGTATACAAAATTATAATTGAGAAAAATTGCAAATTTTCCGTATAAAAATTATAAATGAGAGAGGTCGTAATTATCTTCTCGTAAAAATTACAATTGTATGAAAGAATATGTAGTTTTGTCTTTGTAAAAATGATCGATTGAGTAATAAAATATTCGTGTTATGATATTATTGATGTAGTTATTAAAGTGTAGAACCACGATAAATTTGAGAGTTTTTTTTTTGTTTCTTTTACATCTTTTGTGGGTGTGCTTTCATATGTTTTGATATCATTTCTGGTAGAGCCGTCCAAATGGCCTAGTCCATATCGGGTGACCTAAAAATCCCGATAAAACATAGACCTCGGGCTTTAAAATTAAAGGCCAAATTTTTTTAAGAGCTTTTTTATTTATCCCGACCTTGAAAAGTCAACAACCCATTAGGGGTAGTCCGTACGAGCAACAAGTAGTCAGTTTGGTATGTATAACTAAAATTTTTAAAAAATATAAGGACTGAGATAATTTTACTTGACCTTAGGAAGAATAGTTCATAGGTCACAAACCAAGGCAATTGCACCAATGTTGGACGAGTGCCCAAAAGCGTGTCGCAGACTGCCAAACCAATTACTTACCCTAGGCTCCAAAAGCTAGTCATCGCATCGGGCCTGGGCCTAGTCACTTGACTAAACCATGTTCTTCCTCTAATATAACTAATGGGGTACATGGTGCGTATAAAAACAATCAAGGAATGAGGAATAGTTTCTTCTCCACGATCATAGGAAGGACCCAATCTCCCTAATTGCTCACCCTCAACAGAATAAGGAAATTGTCTCTCTCATGATTCAAGGGAAAACAAATCCTTGATTTTCCACATTTCTAGGAGCATTTATAAATATCTTTGTCTTAGGATTGGGGAAAAAATATCCAATCTCTATGGAGAAACTATATATATAACTTCTCATAACCCTATGTGAGCTAGCTTTGAAATACATTCAAACATTCTAAACACTCAGAAAACCCTACACTGTTCAGGGTTATCCCCCATTCTACTTTTTTAGCAAGTACATTCGTGCCCATCGTGGGGCCTTGATAAAATAGACCTAGACCAACCTCGTAATCAACGACCAACTAATTACCCACATCCATAATCCCTTCCAATATGGTGACATGCGAGTAGCCACGCTTGCCGCCAGTAGCTTCAGTGGTGACCATGAGGCCAAAACAGAGATGCACCCCACTATGGATAATTTGGGTCGCCACAACCAACTTTAGAGCATAACGTCCTTAGCCTCCAACAACTCAAGCAAGAGAGAAATCCCACTGAGGAGATAGAAATTTTGGATCCCTAACCTATATCGGGTGAAATTTGGGGAGCCCCCATACTGGAAAGTTTCAAGCCGCCTTCACTCAAAACATTTGATGGAATAATCGATCCTTAAGAGCACGCTGCCTCCATTAACACGTAAATGATGATCATCAGAGCCTTAGACTCTTTGAAGTGTAAACTCGTCTCTGGAACCTTCAGTGACACTGCACTGAGTTGGAAAACAAACCTATTGTGATTATCAATCACTAATTATTAGGACTTGGTGAAGAAGTAGGTCCATCAGTTTTCTATGAGCAGACACAGGAAGGTGTCTACAATTTGTTTGTTATATGATCTCTAGGGATTTTTTGAATATTTAAGAGAATATCTCGCCCAATTTAATGAGGCGGCTATTAAATTCATCAACCTAAACCAGGAGATATTTGTAGGATATTCCCAAAATGGACTAAGGGTCGGACGTTTTAATGAATCCCTCTCCCAAAAACTAGTCGCTTCCATGTTGATGGTCGTGACTCGTGTCAAATGTTACATAAAGAGGAAGGATAGCAAAAATTAGGAGAAAAAACTATGGACGCTATAGAGCGGTCATCTGGAATTTCTGATTCATCACAACAGCAATGCAAGAGCCATTATACCTTGAATGTAGGGACTAAATGACTTTCAAGCAAAGTCAGAGGCTTACAGAGAACTTCACGCCCTGTATACTCACATTAAACAAATATGCCACGAAGTTCACCATACCCACGAGGCTATCGAATGATTGAACTTCAATGAAGTATCCTTTCCGTCCACAAGGCTATTGAATGTCAGAACTTCAATGAAGTATCTTTGCTGCCCACGAGGCTATTGAATAATTGAATAGATTGAAATTGGTAAAGTTTTTTTATTGAATAACCTAATGACTAAAATTATTATATTTATTAGATTAGTAAATGTTCATTTTTAATAAATATTTTTGTATTTAAAATACATATCATCTCTTCTAGTTTAATTAAAGGTCGCGATGAAAAATTATTAAATTGTATTGAGTAAGAATTTTATCATCTAACACCATCTATTATGATCCTTCTATTGGAATAATATAGAAGTATAAAAAAAATTTAGGGAGAGTATTGGAATAATATAAGTGTTCCGGACTGGACCAATGGCTAGACATGGCCCAATCCACTTCTGCTTCCAGAACGACCCAATTGCCTAAGTCCAGCTGGTGCGGGGCATCATTTACCTTTCTGCCCCTCTACCGGGCACAGATGGACAGATGAACCTCAAGGTCATTTGCTCCTCCCCGGCATTCCTGCCCGTTATGCACAACTCCTTCATCCAAGAACAATCATGACGCCTATGCCCGGAACTACGCCTTTGCCCGTGGCAACAACTAGTTTTGGGCATCTCTGCCCGTCATAACGGCTAGTTTTTGGCAGTTACCTATTCTTCAAGAAACAGTTATTCTGCCCCGAAAATAGGGACCGTTGGCCACGCGTTGGGGGCATTATAAAAACCCTCTCATTTGAGAGGGTCAGATATTCAAAATCATCCTAAGAAACTCATACTTTTGTACTCGCCTTTCTCTCTCTCTCCCGATTCTTACTTTAGCATCGGAGTGCCTTGCAGGTACACCCCCTCCTCGTCTCACACACCCAACATCGCAGACGTTCCTCTTGGCCCACTTCAAGTTCTGATCAGCCTTCGCGATCAGTGGCGCCATCTGTGGGAACCTTGTTATCCCCGTCTTAACATCCATCTCAGATTCAAAGACCAAAACAAACTCTCTGTCCAAGATTACGATCATGGCTTGCCAAGATCACGTCCAAGATTCTCGCAATCCTTCTTTTCTCCCCGTCAACAAACCTGATGTTGACGAATCTACATCCTTCCTCGGAGGAGACGCCCGTCGTATGAGAGACGGAGCTACTGCGTCTCCGTCCCCCACTCGTACTGATCGTGTTGACGACCAGCCCTCGTTGGCCCTCCAACCCGTTCCAGCTCCATCCAACGCCGACCCAATTGTGGTGGCCCTCCTTGAAGCAATCAACAAGACCAAACTCTTGATCCTCCAATAAAACAAGAGGATTGGGGCATTGGAAGAGTCTGCTCGACCAAGATCCCCTCAGCCGAGGAAAGATCGACGACAATCCAAAAGTCCACATCCCCAGCGGGAAGTTGATCGTCGGGTACGCCAGGAACTAGAGTCCCATACCGTCCGGAAGCGGGACCACATTTCCCCACGAAAACAGTATTCCCCTGGCAACAAGAGAACCCGGAGAGATCAACGTTCACCCCCAGTCAGATCGAAGGGTCGGGCACGAACACCATCACCCCTTAGAAGTCGCCGCCATGTCCTCGAACGAAGTATCCGCTTCCCTTCCTGGACCAGTTCCAGCAGCGACGATGAGCCCCATAGCCCATTGTCTCAGGAGATCCTGGCTACGTACCTCCCTAAAGGCTTGGAGAAACCACCATCTTTGGGGTCTTACGACGGAACAACAGACCCAAATGAGCACATCAAAAACATCGATGCGCTGCTAGACTATCGTGGCGTCCGGGGCGCCATCAAATGTCGTCTTTCCCCTACCACACTCCGGAAAGGGCAATGACCTGAAACAAACAACTTCCCGAGGAGTCCAATACCTTATGGAAGCAGCTGGGAAGAGTGTTTTCTAGAAACTTTACGGCATCACGCCGCCATCCAAAGACCGAAGCCTCCCTTGAGGCCATAATTCAAGGGAAGGATGAGCCTCTCCGAGCATATATTGAGATGTTTAATAAAGAAGCGGTGCAAGTCCCCACTGAAATTCTGGAATATGCAGACATCAGATGTCCTAACACTTATCAAGACATTGTGCTACATAGACATTTAAACACAGAGGCGCAACAGCAGACTGATACCTTGATATCAGAACTGCAGGATCATAGATGTTACGACATCTGATCCAACATGTTAATCAAGAACAACAACAAAACTGTAAATCGCAGAATGCTAAATAAGACAGTATGTGTTAGCCCAGTTCGGTGCAATTCACCTACTCTGGGGGATACTAATCCAGGAAGAAGACTTCACTATTTTGTAGTATTACCCTAAAGCAAAACTCCCCCGTTTACAACTTTATTCTAATCGCTACCCTTAATGAACATCTTTACCAAAGTTAAACTCCATCATTTACAACTCTGATATGAGAGACCTACTCACTTCCTTAATCACAACCTGTGTTGTCTCTGTCTTATGCCAATTCAGAGTCTCTGTCATGTCTTCTTGACCAACAAGTTATCTTGGACTTGCTTCAAAGCTTCGTCCATGAACGATAAACAAACCATTACCTAAAGGCTTCTAGTTCTATCCCTGTACCAATGCCTTCCACTCAGCATCCCATGCTACAGAGGGAGACTTACAACTCCTAAGAGAGCCAACGACTCTCAAACCCTAAACCCTTGTTTTCCAAAAGAGAACTAGGTTACAAAGTTACAAGTGATACAAAAGTATATTCGGTACTTCCAAAAACCCTAGGTCTAAGTCTTCTTATATAGTCTTCTGTTGGGATTTCTATCTTTGATCCTGTGATTCCTTGATCCGCTCCTTAATTCTTGCAACAGATTAAAACCTGCTAACACAGTAAGTCAGCCAGGATGTCGAGTCTTCAAGTTGGGACATCTTCTTCGACATGTTTTTCTTCTGCAAATTCTTCATTTATATCATTAGTATGTTTTAGCAAAATTTAGTCAAACACCAGGAGCTTTCAATCTCCTCCTTTTGACGAATTTTGGCTAAAACATCTTCTTCTGCATTCTGCAATCAGTAAGACTCCTTCATCTTGAGAATTGATTGGAGCTAAGGTCTGAGAGAGTCTCCCTTCAATATATTCCCCCTCATTTCAAGAGAGGTCCAGAAAGAAAGTCTGAGAGGGTTGAGAACCAGAAGAATCCTCCAGAAAAGAAACAACAGTTGTAAACTTCGTAACACTGAGAACATAGATTGCGTAACTCAAGTCACAAGACACAACCTGCTTCACAACTCAGATCACAAGACACAAAGGGGATCATGATGTTAAGATGTCAGAACAACTTAACCAACATATCCCAGAAGACTCCTCCAGAAAACCATTCTCCCCTTTTTTAGCCAAAACTTGGCAAAAGTGACCAAGACAACTCCAAACCCAGACGCAACTCACCCAGATTAAAAGAACCATCAGACACCAATCCAAAGAGAGTATTGAGCCAAAAGAAGTCCAAGGCTATCCTATTTATAGCTGAGCAGTTTCCTTAGAGAGTAACGAACCACAGAAAATAACGCCGATCAATTCAAAGGAACACTAATCTAAGGAAATAACTCCACCAAAAGTGCACCGACCAAGACTGCTTTGACTATTTCTTCTTTTAAGAATACCGTCCAAAGAACTTATTACATGCAAACGTGTTTTATAACAAGGTCCTGACATCATGTCAGACATTGTCTCTTCTCTACTAGCTTGCCTTCAGACCTGACAAAGACATCAAATATTGGCTTTTCAAACAGAAACTCACAAAATCATCTTCTTCCTTCCATAATCCAGAAATAATATCATTGATGATGAACTTTCAGTGATTCTGAATTCAGTCAGCAGAGAAAAATAAATCATCCCAGACTAAACCAATGATTCTTAGGCATCTATCAAGAATCATAGAACTTGCACTGCCAAGTCCCCCTACTTGCAATAGTACATCAATGTCAAGACATCCTTCTTGACATCCAATCCTCCCATGATGGAAACATAGTTATAGTTTGCTTGATGCACAATACAAACTGGAAACAGAACTGCACCCCTGCAGTAATATATCTTAGATCAAGGAGCAACTCCCCCTATCTAAGATAACCAGTGCTCCTCCAATGAACACTATGCTGATGAATGGAAAACATAAGACGCATCTTCATGTCTTCGAGAGCGCACCCTCTGTCCAACCTACCTGCTGAACACAATCATCAACTCCACTTATTGCTTCTTCTGACAAGAACCAATAATCACTCACACATGAACACCATCATGATACCCGTGAGGACATATTAGGATCACCATCCTAAAATAACAAACTCTTGGTTTGAGATCAAAGCTCCATTGATCCCTCTCGTCCAGAAACTATCCATACACCACATGAATTCCTTCTAAATTCTCACGTATATACCTCCTTGTTCCCTGAGATACAACCCAATTAATCTAGAATGATCCACATTCCTCAAAGAGACGCACAGGGCCCCTTAGTTTGTTATAACGATGTCAGATATCATATACATGCTCCAGAACTTCTCAGCTTGCCAAGCTGATCCACTACTAGCATGACTTGTAGCAAGGGGCAGTATCCCTTCACAAGATTTTCCAGTGACCTTAGCAAGGCCAACAACTGAGATAGATACCCCATAATCCAAGACAGACATTCCTTCATCATTCTTCCGTACGATAACCTGGAATGCTTTTGATTTTCCTGGTGAATATCCACTTCTGAACGCATCAGAATCCAGACCTTCATGCAAACAACCCGTAATCCACTCCAGTCTTACCAAAACCCTTACATCAGACTTCCAAGACAACTCTTCTACTCCATCATTCTTCCATATGACAAGGTAGATACTTCTTAGACACGATGCAAGTAACCAGTTCCTCACAAAACTTGAAATCCTCCTCCAAGGATAACTAAACCAAAAAATGTTCTAACATCAGTTATGACATCCTTCAGACATCATAGACACCAATCAACATAGTTCTAGATATGCTCCACCACTGGACTTACTATCTGCATAGTAATCCAAACTGAAGATCTTTACACAACACTGCGCCACCAGTTTGAACAAAGAGAACTTCAGAAACCCAGAGAGAAGTAAACTCTCATCAACCAAAAGAGGTAATCTTCCATAACCTGAGAACTTCTTCCACGAGCTCCAAGAAAGAACCAATACCTCCTCATTATTTTTCAACCAACTACCCTTCTGCCCAAGAGTAATCAGTTCCAAGCATCCTACTTGAATGCACACTATGAAACCAATCAAATGCCACCTTTTGATTGATATCACTCTTCTTCAGAACTCCCACAAGATACACTAATCCACAAATGAAATCTGATCTCCAAGTTACATGAACTATTTGCCCCATTGCAAGACATCTTGGATCCACCAAGCCTTTAGACATGTAACATCTTCCCATCCACAGCTCCCGCAAAACTGCATGAGATAAACCTTTTTGAAGCATCCATAACTTCCATTCTCCTGTAGATCACCTTATCTTAAGCTGATGGGCCACATCACCAACTGAGATTCTAATGTTAAGCTAGATGTCAGAACATTCTGATATGACATCCAACTGCTGAATTCAGCTCCTCCTTCTGCCACTTAGAAAAACCTCATCCCTATTACAAAACAAGAGTTCCATGCTCTCATAGACTTGATTCAGAAACCAAGTTTGAGTAGACAACCTCCGTCCTACTTTTAAACTCCAAAGACTTCACACCTGCCACGTCTGAATCTTCAGATGAAAAAGTAGTCCTAGACTACACCATAGCCATACCAAAGAATGCCACTTTCCTTAATAGAGCAGTCTGTAGAAAGTCAGAGATAACTGCCACTTAACTTTGACTTCCAAGAAGAGCAAGATCCCATGCTCCAAAGTACCTAGATCAGAAATAAACTGATCCAAGCTGTGCCGTCACCAGCACTCCAACCCTCCTAGATAAGAAATTAACGGATCCAAGAAGTAACCATCAAGATTATGATGTCTTCATCTTCATCTTCAACAACATCAAAGTCCAGACCAGTTTCTTGCCAGGAAACTCTCCAGAGAACACATGCTTCTGTCACACCAGACTGAAGCAGATTCTTAGGTAACCACCTAAGATCAAAACAGATGCTAAAGCGTAGGTAGTACCCTTCCCATGATTCTGTACAAACTCTGATGGTGAGATGTTCCAACATCTTGTTGAATATCAACAATCTTGACTTTCAAGAATAATCAATTAAATACTTGTGAACTCCACAAATAGCAATTGATCTTAAATCCTTGTCCAATAACCCTTCTTCATTGTTGTAGCTAAGCTCCACCAGATCATTTCATGAACACTTATCAAGTATTCAATCTTTTGTAAGTATCTTCTTTGACAAACAGTGTTGAGATACCAAGGCTGCCACCCTTGACTCAAGTAACTAAGATTCTCTCTGAACGAACCTTATTTACCTCAACCATTCTGAAAACTCCAATCAGATTAGATCCACCCTTAGGGTTAAGAGAGATGAATCCTTCCTTGCTATTTTGGATGGTGAAAATAAATCACCTCCACTTTCTTCAGATTGTGTTTCATAGAAACACCTTCTAGTCAGATGAATAACTATAAGACTCCAGATGCAGGACTGAGATGCCTTTATGAGTGGACTTGAGATAACTCTTAAGTATCTTTGACAACCTAGTCGCTCAACAATTTATCAAACTCCCAGAGCAAGAACTTGATAAACCTAAACTCAACTCCTCTCCTCTTCAACTAACTTCACACTGTATCATGGAACAAAGCTTCCAAGTACCAAGTCACCATACCAGATATCTTCCAATAACTCCCTTCATTCCATCGCTCCCAATTTTGGAATAAAAGAATGCAGATATCTTCACATATAGAGGCCGACGATTGAGATCTTCCACCATTTGTCTTCAGTGACAACTCCAGAATCCCATAATTCTAGAGCTCTTCCATCAGAAACACATGCAGCGGAACCACCAAGGAACAAATCCTGCTTGCCCTAATAAGATGTCAGAACATCTTACAAGACACCCCAACAAGAGAACTAGCCACTTCTCCTGTAGTTGTTGTAGAACCTCCTCAGCAACAAGAACAACCTCTGGGTTGTTACCTTCAATCCAGAACATCCATCCCATCCATTAATACCCTTGAGTATGTCTGAGTTGATTGATTTGATCTTCAAAACTCCCCCTTGTTTAAACGCCAAAAAGTATCTCCCAAAGATCTCATCCAGAACCAGACAGGATGCCGGCTCTAATACCAATTGAAATTCTGGCATATGCAGACAACAGATGTCCTAACACATGTCAAGACATTGTGTTACATAGACATTTAAACACAGAGGCACAACAGCAGACTGATACCTTGAATATCAAAACTGGAGGATCATAGATGTTACGACATCTGATCCAACATGTTAATCAAGAATAATAACAAAACTGTAAGTCACAGAATGTTAAATAAGACAGTATGTGTTAACCCAGTTCGGTGCAATTCACCAACTTTGGGGGATACCAATCTAGGAAGAAGAATTCACTATCTTGTAGTATTACCCTAAAGCTAAACTCCCTCATTTACAACTTTATTCTAATCGCTACCCTTAATGAACATCTTTACCAAAGTTAAACTCCATCGTTTACAACTCTGATATGAGAGACCTACCCACTTCCTTAATCACAACCTGTGATGTCTCTGTCTTATTCCAATTCAGAGTCTCTGTCATGTCTTCTTGACCAACACGTTATCTTGGACTTGCTTCAAACCTTCGTCCAAGAACGATACACAAACCATTACCTAAAGGATTCTAGTTCTATCCCTGTACCAATGCCTTCCACTCTGCATCCCATGCTACAGAGGGAGACTTACAACTCCTAAGAGAGCCAACGACTCTTAAACCCTAAACCCTTGTTTTCCAAAAGAGAACTAGGTTATAAAGTTACAAGTGATACAAAAGTACATTCAGTACTTCCAAAAACCCTAGGTCTAAGTCTTCTTATATAGTCTTCTGTTGGGATTTCTATATTTGATCATGTGATTCCTTGATCCGCTCCTTAATTCTTGCAACAGATTAAAACCTGCTAACACAGTAAGTCAGCCAGGATGTCGAGTCTTCAAGCTGGGACATCTTCTTCGACATGTTTTTCTTCTGCAGATTCTTCATTTATATCATTAGTATGTTTTAGCAAAATTTAGTCAAACACCAGGAGCTTTCACCCACCACCAATGACATGAAGAAATTTCTGCTCGAAAGAGGACTTCGCCCCCATTCAGAATTTTCTAAAGCTGTTGGCCTTGCACCTCCAAGGAGCCTGGGCGCCTTCCTCCTCAAGGTGCAGGTGTATATTCAATACTAGGAAAAAGAGGCGGCCAGCTTCGCCCGGGCGTCACGCCATTAAGAAAATGCCTGGGCCTCCAAAGGCGACAAACCCTCAATATCCCGTCGAGGGGAGAGAAGACGCGAAGATCGTCCCTGGGAATCTCGGGACAACAAAGGGCCCTCCGGCCTCTTCCACGATTACACTCCCCTGACTGTCTCCAGGGAGAAGATTCTATCTGAATGTGCTAACTTGGAGTTTAAACAAGCGGGGGTTCGATTCCCCAAGCAGGTACCGACCAAGCCGAACTCCGATAAGTCGAAATACTGCCGTTTCCACGAGAGTCACGACCACACAACTGAAGACTGCATCCACCTAAAGGATGCAATAGAAATACTGATCAGGGACGACCACCTGAAGTAGTTTACAAAGAAGAAGGATGCTCCCCGACAAGACGCCCAAGAGTCAAAAAAAGTCGAGGAAGAGGTGCCTTCCTCAGAAGAGACCAAGCTCCAAGTCGCCATGAGTATATCACGATCAGAGGACTTCTATGTTCCCGAGGAGCTCAGCGCTCCCGCATATTTCGTAGCCCATTGCTCATGGGAAACTTTCCCCTTTGCAATGGTCATCTCCGGAAGGGGCTTCAACAAAGTTACCGTGGGCTCCGTGAAGAGGAAGTTCGAGCACTTACTCAACATGAGCTTGAACAAGGTTACTACACTCGACAAGGCCCAGAAGGGATCAGTTCCCATCTCTTTCTACCGGGAAGAGCTCCTCGGAGGGGCCCTGAACTCAAGTATTCTGCTGCTCGTAAGAGCCCATATGGCAAATTTTGATGTTCGCAGGATCTTAGTCGACCAAGGTAGCTCGGTCGACATTATGTACTCTAAGCTGTTCTCAACCCTCTAGCTGGATGAATCGCACCTCACTCCCTACGTGGGTTCTGGCCTATAGGGTTTCAACGGGTCAGTCACGAAACCCTGGGGGTATGTCGAGTTGACCGTGACATTTGGATCTGCAGAGACGGCCAAATCTATTAAGGTTTAGTTCCTGGTAATTGCTTGCCTGTCTCTCTATCAGTGCATATTCGGGCGGCCAACCTTAGCCGAATTGGTGCCCGTGCCATCAATTGTCCATCTCAAAATAAAGTACTACACTTCGAAGGGTTTGGTCGACACCTTACACGGGGACATCGAGGCTGCACGGAGATGCTTCGAAGCGGCCACCAAGGGACTCAACACCATCGCTGCTAAGCCAAAGACATCCAATAAGCCAGCCTTGCCCAGCAGCTCAGAGGAAGCCAAGTCACTGCCACGCGTCGACTCCATTGACCTCGACAGCCTCTTCTCTGAAGATGATCAGAAGGAGGACCAGGCTTGCCCGAGCAGCTCATCCGCCTCGACCAGCATCAGCAACAGCTCCCATCCGATGCACCCGATTCTGGATGGCGAGTTCGAACTCGTCCTGCTCGGTGATGATCCTTAGCGAGGAGTTAAGATAGGGACCAGCCTCCCCGACATTGCGAGGAAACAACTCAAAGCTTGCCTCCGAGAAAACGCAGACTTGTTCTCCTGGAGTGTCGTAGAAATGCCCGGCTTAGATCCTGTTGTCGCCTGCCATCAACTCACAATTGACCCTGCCGTCAAAGCACTAGCACAACGTATGAGAAAGCAGTCTTCGGAGAAAACGGAGGTTGCAGAACAAGCTGTAAAAGACCTCTTCGAGGCAAACTTTATTTAGGAAGCCAAGTACACCACTTGGCTGTCCAACATTGTACTCGTCAAAAAATCTAATGGAAAGTGGTGCGTATGTGTGTTGATTATACTGATCTCTATAAGGCATGCCCAAAAAATGCCTACCCCTCCCCAATATTGATAAACTTGTTAATAACTCTGCCGGTTTTAAACTATTTTCATTCATGGATGCCTATTCGGGCTACAATCAAATACCACTGGCGAAAAGTGATAAAAAATACACGGCCTTCATGACCGAGTCGGGAAATTATTACTACAACGTAATGCCATTCGGCTTGAAGAACGCCGATGCGACCTACCAAAGGATGATGAACAAGGTCTTCCGGGGAGAAATCGGCGACATGCTCGAAGTCTATATGAACGATATGATCATGAAATCCCACGAGGAAACCGATCACATGACCCATTTAAGAAAGGTATTCGAACAGGCCAAGAAATACCGGATGCATTTTAACTCAGAGAAATGCACGTTCGGGGTATGGGCGGGCAAGTTCCTCGGCTTCTATTTGACAGAACGAGGAATCGATGCCAACCCCGATAAGTGTAGGGCATTCTCTGAATTTCCAACACCTAACTCAAAGAAGTCCATCCAATCCCCTAACGGGATGCTCACTTCTCTGTCTCGTTTCGTGGCCAAGTCTGCCCAGCATGCCCTGCCCTTCTTCAAACTCCTCCGCAAGGAGGCAACGTTTGAATGGACGGAGGAATGCATCCAGGCTCTCCTCCATCTAAAACGAGCACTGTCAGAACCGCCAGTTCTCTCTCGGCCAGATAAAGGCAAAACTTTGTACCTGTATCTTGCCATAGCAACCGAGACCGTTAGCGCCACCCTCATCCGTGAAACGCCAGACAAGCAAAAGCCTATATACTTCACAAGCAAAGCATTGCAGGGACCAGAGCTGAGATACCAGAAAATAGAGAAGGTAGCCCTGGCCCTCATTAACGCTGCGAGAAGACTGAGGCACTACTTCGTGGCCCACACGATCATGGTCCGAACAGATCAACCCGTGAAGCAACTGCTAGGATGACCAGATATGGCCGGTAGAATGCTCAAATGGTCATTGGAGCTATCCGAGTTCAACATTCAGTATGAAAGCAGAAAGGCCCTCAAGTCCCAAGCATTGTCCGATTTCCTCGCAGAGATGACGTTCACAGATTCCCCCACCTGCGGGGCGTGCAAGTGGACCATCTTCGTTGACAGAGCATCCAGCTCGGTAGGAAGCGGGGCAGGTATCATCTTGGAGAAAGACGATGGAATCATCGTCGAGGTATCACTCACTTTATCTTTCCCCACATCCAATAACCAAGCTGAGTACGAAGCTTTCCTCGCCGGTCTGTGCTTGGCCGAAGACCTATGAGCAGAAGAAGTCGTCATCTACACAGATTCGCAACTCGTGGCCCTTCAAGTTTGAGGAGAATACCAGGCCAAAAACGACAACCTATCCAAATACTTGTCCCTGGTCAAAGCAAAAATGACAAAGTTCGCTACATTAGAAATAAAACATGTTCCCCGCGAACATAACGTCAAAGCAGACATATTGTCTAAACTGGAGAGCATGAAGAAAAAGGGCGGAAACAAGTCCGTTATCTAGGAGGTGCTTTCTCGACCCAACATCGAGAAGACACCCACGATCCTCGATGTGCAAGTCATCGGCGACAACAACTGTTGGATTACCCCTGTTTATAACTACCTCACTAGGGACGAACTTCCGTCAGACCCCAAAGAGGCTAGCACAGTCAGACGCAGAGCCAGCTCATACGTCCTGGTCGAAGAAAAGCTCTACAGGCGAGGGTTCTCCATCCCTTTGCTCAAATACGTCGAGGAAGAGATGGTCACCCACGTCTTGCGCGAGATCCACGAAGGAATCAACGCCCAATATCTCGGGGGGAAGATCCCTCGCCAAAAAGACCTTCGAGCAGGGTACTACTGGCCAACCATGCATCAGGATGCAAAAGAGCACGTGAAGAAATACGACAAATGCCAACGACACGGGGACATGCACCTAGCTCCGCCTAACGAGCTTAAAGCTATGTCCTCCCCGTGGCCATTCACATAGTAGGGCTTGGACATCCTGGGGCCATTCGTAGTAGGGTTAAACTAGAACAAGTACTTGATAGTAGGCGTTGACTACTTCACAAAGTGGATAGAAGCAGAGGCTTTGGCCAAAATAACGGCCCTCAACATACTTCATTTCTACAAGCGGAACATCCTTGCACGTTTTGGCATTCCCCAAGCAATAGTCACAGAAAATGGGACGTTGTTCACGGATAGGAAGTTCCAGGATTTCGTCGCTCAACTGGGCACGAAATAACACTTCGCATCCTTCGAACACCCCCAGACTAACGCACAAGCCGAAGCAGCAAATCAGATAATCCTATGAGGCCTCAAGAGGAGGCTAGACGAAACGAAGAAAGCTTGGGTCGAAGAGTTGCACATCGTCCTATGGGCGTACCGAACAACTCCCCACTCTTCAACCAGGGAAACTCCTTTTCGCCTTGCCTACGGGACTGAGGCAATGATCCCCATCGAGATACACGTACCATCCAGGCGTACTAAATCACCCTTAGACGAGGAAACAAACAACAAGGCACTAAGGGAAGAGCTCGCCCTCGTCGATGAGGTCCGGTCAGGAGCAGCTCTCCACGAAGCCTCATTAAAGCAGAAAATCACAATCAGGCATAACACCAAAGTGATACGGCGAGAATTCTAAGTGGGCAGCCTTGTCTTGAGAAGGAACCACAAGGACTCTCAGGAAGGCAAACTCGCCACTAACTGTGAAGGACCCTATCGCGTCCGAGCAAAGACGGAGAATGGGGCCTACTACCTAGAACACCTCAACAGGGAAGAACTTGCTCGACCATGAAATGCCGAAAAGCTAAAACAATACTATAACTAAGGCCCTAATTATTGGTTTGCTTCGTCAAAGCAACGAACATAACATCCCGACTACGATGCGCGCCCAGGTACAAGCGTCGCATACCAGCCAAGGCAGGACCTTGCTCAGAATCGAGCTGAGTCTTGGCTCGACGGCGGTTCCTCAACCGAGCCCGCCGTCGTCAAAGTACCATGATATGCAGAACACCCAGCTCGCGATGGGAGGTTCACGCCGCGAACTCAGGCTTCAAACGCGATCTGAGCTCCGCTATCATGCCCGAAATTTTCGTCAGGTTGTTCGACCAGTCCCCGTCACTACCGAACACATCTAAGTCGAGCAATTCCCTAAAGCAATAAACGAATCAAAGTCATCCCTATTACGGGCACAAACACAAATGAGCGGCTTCTCCATCTATTTATAGGCAGTCTGAAGGCATGTGCACGAGCACGCATGGCTAGGGGCATCATCATGACCCTAACTTAGCCATCATGTCGCATTTAATGCTGCACAAGGCTCGAGGCACACATGACGTCACGTCCTTTCAGAATACCTCAACCGTTGGCCTCCCCGTACGCCTGGCAGACCGAACAACGCTACATATCCCGCGGGCACTGGAACCCCCGGGCATCCAAGGACAATTCCATCTCGTCGACAAACGACGACCCCTTTAGAGTTCCCCCGGGTTACGAGCTATCCTTAAGTCATCACTCCTATGCTCAGGAGTAACGACTTGGGGGGCTCCTGTTCCAGACTAGACCAGTGGCTAGGCATGGCCCAATCCACTTATGCTTCCAAAACGGCCCAATTGCCTAAGTCCATCTGGTGCGGGGCAGCATTTACCTTTCTGCCCCTCTACTAGGCACATATGGACAGATGAACCTCAAGGTCATTTGCTCCTCCCTGGCATTCCTGCCCATTACGCACGACTCATCATCCAAGAACAGTCATGACGCTTGTGCCCGGAACTACGCCTTTGCCCGTGGCAACGGTTAGTTTTGGGCATCTCTGCCCGTCATAACGGCTAGTTTTTGGCAGTTACCTATTCTTCAGGAAACAGTTATTCCGCCCCGAAAATAGGGACCGTTGGCCACGCGCTGGGGCATTATAAAAACCCTCTAATTTGAGAGGGCCAGGTATTCAAAATCATCCTAAGAAACTCATACTTTTGTACTTTCCTTTCTCTCTCCCGATTCTTACTTTAGCATCGGAGTGCCTTGCAGGTACACCCCCTCCTCATCTCACACACCCAGCATCGCAGACGTTCCTCTTGCCCCACTTCAAGTTCTGATCAGCCTTCGCGATCAATAAGCAAGTGTGAAAGGCCCTTGTGGATAAAATGCCCTTGAAAAAAGGTGTCAACGGCAGTACAAGTATAAAAAAAGGGGGAGCATTGTGGAATCACACTTGAGGGAGAGTATTTGAATAATATGAGTAAGTGGGGAAATAGTCCCACATTAGATAGGAATGTGGTAACTTGAACATTTATAAGTGAGAGAATCCACTCACCTATCACCTTAAGGTTTTAGGTGGACAAATGATGTGTCTCTCACAAAGATGCCTAGTCCTACACTATGTATCAATGCTCCCTAGTGAACTCCCCCCAACAAATGGTATCATGAGCCTTTGGTTCGAGAAAGAGATCAGCTTACTTGTATCGAAATGCCCAATGCCTTTGAAAGGCCCTTGAAAAAGGTGTCAACGGTGAAAGACCCTTGAAAAAGGTGTCAACGGTGGTACAAGTACATAGTCCTATACTATGTATCAATGCTCCCTAGTGAATTCCCTAAACACCTTCAAACTCAAAGAATTAATGTTTGCAGATAATTACCGATTTCTATCGAAAAAAATGATGATTAATAAATTACTTTCTCACTAATGTTAAGTTAGTAAAATGATAGAGATGGTGGATAGTGATATTATTTAGTTAGTAAGTTAAAGTATTAATAAATCGCACACCCTTAACCGGTTTTAAGTATTCTTATTGATGACAGATAACTCAACTATACAAAACTAGAGTATGAAGACTCAAATGTTAATGAACTTTACGACACTCAAGACTCATTAAAATTTTGGCTTTTAGACATTCCTAAGGGATAATTTCTATGTAAGTTATATCAAACGCAGTGTTATTCATTAAAATAATACACATTGTTTTAGTTTATAATAACTTCCATGTTTTGTTTAAATATAGAAACCGTTTTAAATGATTGATACATGTTTGGTATTTTGTGTTGATGACCAAAGCAAAAAGAAACTAAAACAAACTCCATGCATGTCCTTATCCATATAAATCAATATCCATGGTTAAGAAAACAATGTCGTTCATTTGCATCAAAAAATATTTGTGACTTTTAGAGGTTATAAAGAGATCTTAACTTATTTTAGTGACAATGAAGTTAGTTCACACCCCTTTTAAGCATAGTTTATGACTTTTGGTATCTCCGTAGGTCGTTTTTATGTTATTTTCTTTCGTTATTCCCTAATCCACATAAGTGAACTTGATTGATGATGACTTTATATAAAGAACTAGTATTGTTTTGTTTAATGTGTTTGTATGTATTCATTAATGCTAAAAAATTCTTTAACTTGGTCGAAGTAGTGTTTATAGTTTGATGGCATACGTATGTGATTGCCACTTTTCAAGTTGTTTAATAAAGTAAACTACTACTGTAAAAGAAAAGAAAAACAATGTAAATTACCTACTAATATTCCAAAAGCATTTGGATTAGATAGTAAATTATAGGCTCAAATAGTCTTGTGATCTCGGTACGTTAATGCGTTTTTCAATTTAGTTTCTGTATTTTTTTGTTTAAGTCCTTATATCTCACTTTTGTACATGTGTGACAATGCTAGTGTGGCATGTATTCCTATGTGGCAGGTTTTTATTTTGTTTTTCCATTTTTTAATAGTCACTGGTTTATTTCATTGCACCAAGTTTATATAGTATTACATAAATAAAATATTTACTATTTAATATTTCTTGGTTTTATTAAGGCAAAATATCATTTTGATCATTTAACTATACTTCGGGGTTCATTTTTGTCTCTTAACTTTAAAAAGGTTCATATTGGTCTCATAACTCTTCAAAATATTTCATATTAGTCCTTTTTGTCTAATTAATGACGAATTTAATGACCGGTTTTTTAATTTTTCCATCGCTAATAAGACAAAAAGGATTAATATGGAACGTTTTGAAGAGTTAAGGAATCAATATAGACCTTTTTAAAGTTAAGTGACCAAAATGTACCCGAGATATATGTAGCGAGCGATTTTGGACGCGGTTCTTAAGCGCTGGTCGCTCTTTGCGGTTGAGTTTTAACTACAGGTCGATTCATTTTTTATCCTATTGTGAGCTGATGAAGGAAGGGAAATAGATGTCTCTAATTAACCCTACTTTGCATACTGAGTTTAAACAGCGGTCTGTTAGGTTACGAATGCTATCAATGTGGTGGGGCCTTTGTATCGGTTATTTGTATTTCGCCAATACTGTTTTCTCTCTGGGATTTCTTGTGTTTATTTTTGACAGACAGGTTTCTGACGGGGAACAAGGATTAGGATGTTAGGACTGATGCTTTTTGATAGATACATGAGAGTATGGGATTTTGGGTTTTTGTTTAGTGTGCTCGCTAAGATTTTTCTTGCAATCTTATGCCTACGTATTCCCGTTTACCGAAACAGGGAAATCAGAGCGTTCGTAGTTCCTCCTATTCTATGGGAGGAAATGGGTGTTTTTGGTGTCTTGTTCAAAGCCCAAGACGTGAAGCGAAAGGTGGTTTGTATCTTGTTCAAAGCCCAAGATGTGAAGCTGAAAATGTTGACCTTAGAGAGAATTTGTCATCTCTAAAGAAAGGTTTGTCTGTTACGACTGTTTATAAAGGAGAATTACTTTAACCGGGATGTGTGAATCCGGCAATGCCATAATTTCCTTTATATGGGATTTTTAACCTGAAGGAGAAGACTTTAACTCAGTGTAGAGCAATGCTATATTTCCTTAGGAATTTCTCATACTAAAAGAGGGACAGTGGCATGGATGTAGATGATCCAGAGGCTTGCCGCTTACAGCAGTTAGATGGAGGGGAAGGAGTTGTTGATGTTTGTGTACTGTGAACGAGGCACAACTTTGATGCTAAAAGGTTGATTGGCTCAACCAGTGGTTTTCTTATACAAAGCCTAAGAGGAGACTATTATGTATCTCGTACAAAGCCCGAGAGAGAGGCTAAAAGGTTTTGACTCAACGAGGGAATCTTTTGGTATCTCGTATAAAGCCCGAGATGGAGGCTATTTGACTCAACAAGAGAGTTTTTTGTATCTCGTACGAAGCCCGAGATGGAGGCGAAAGGGTGATCGACTCAACGAGGGAGTCTCTTATGTGTCTCGTACAAAGCCCGAGAAAGAGGCTAAACGTTGTTAACTCCGCTGGGGAGGATCATTATACAAAGCCTAAGAGGAGGCTAACTTCAGTGGAGAAGGATCATTATACAAAGCCTAAGAGGAGGCTAAGGTTACTGTCTCAGTTGAGTGACAGGTCCAGTAGACTGATTGTTAAAGAGAAAATCAGTTCTTATATGAGCAACACTGTACTCGAGGATTTGATTCGAGGATCCGGGTTATTCCTGTTTTTTAAGGAAGTGGGAAATCCGAAGGGTATTGAGACTGTCCGAGTCTGCGGGTTTTCTTCCTAATTAACGAAGGGGTCACTTGAGAATGTCTTTGAGACTCAAGGAGATTAGACTGTCCAAGTCTAGAGTTTCATCCTTTGTACCATGCTTTGCGAAATAGTAGTAGACTCTATGAAAGGACTGTTCTATGTAGATGATTAAGTTCTGTTCCTATACCTCTAGGAGGTCGTCGGGACAGTTTGTATGAAGCCCAAGAGGAGGCTGGAAACTTTTAAGAAGCCGACGGGTCCTTGTACGATGCCCAAGAGGAGGTTATCATTCCCGGAGGAAGAGATCATTATACGAAGCCTAAGAGGAGGCTGTGAATACTTCTAAGAAGCCGTAGGGTCCTTGTACTAAGCCCAAGAGGAGGCCGGGTCGCTTTTAGGAAGCCTGTGGGTCCTTGTACGATGCCCAAGAGGAGGCCGATACTTTTAAGAAGCCCGTGGGTCCCCAAACCCCGAGAAATTCAAGGCAAGCTATTCACAAGGAATAGATCAAGTCAGGAAAGTTCGAGAATTTGGAAGAAACTCAAGAGATGCCATTCACGGAGAAAAGATCATCTCTGGGGAGTAAAGTTTCTTGACAAGTGCTTTTAAGAAGCCTGTGGGTCCCCAAACCCCGAGAAGTTCAAGACATGCCATTCACCGAGAATGGATCAAGCCAGGAAAGTCCGAGAATTTGGAAGAAACTCAAGAGATGCAATTCACGGAGAAGAGATCATCTCTGGGGAGTAGAGTTTCTTTGACAACTTCTATGAGTGACAGTCTATGAAAGGGTTCACCGAGAATGCTGCCTTTCATGTCTCCATATTGTTTAACCCCAAGAGGAGGGAAGACTGTGTCTGGTAATTCTATGGGGATCTAGTTTTGACTATTTCTACGAATAAATGAAACGGCGTCACCTAGTTCTAGACGTAGTGGCCGGGAAAACTCTAAATATCTATACTATTATTACATAGTTGATATGAGTTTATGAAAGAAGACTTACAGTGAAACAGCCCCACAATACAGTTATATGTATATGAAAGCGGTAAATGAAAGCAATAACCACTTACTCGGTTGTAGAGCTTACATGTTGTTTGGTTAGTTGTTCAACAAAGAAAGATTGAAAACAACAGTATATTTCAAAATCAAAGGAGAAAGTGTTTTGAAAAAGAAAGATTTGGGGCTTACAGCTCAAGAAGAGACCCAAGGTTTTATCAGTGAGCGCACTGTTTGAATTTGTACAGAGGGACTTATACAAGTGACTGTGGCCCAAAAATTGTTTTCTGTACAAAGGGATGGGTCTTACAGTCTCTCAAGAGGCCCAAAAAGTTTTAAAGAAAAAGAGTGGGGCTTATAACATGAGGGTAGGCCCAGATGATTTTTCCGTTTGAAATGGCGATCGCGCCGAGATTTTCTTTTAACGCAGAAGGACTTATACAATAAGTGAGGCCCAAAATGTTTTGGTTAAAAGGGGATTGGGTCTTACACTCTATTTAGAGGCCCAAAAGTTTTGAATGGGTCTTATAGCTCAAGGAGAGGCCCAAAAGGTTATTTTTCAAAAGGCGACGATCCCGCCGTTTGTTTTTGACGGTATCAGGACTTATACAATACACTGAGGCCCAAAAATGATTTGGTCAAAAAAGGATTGAGTCTTACACTCTATTAGAGGCCCAAAGTGTTTTGAAAATGTTTTATGAGGGTTGAATTAATCCAAAAACCCTAATTTATTTTCAAAAATGTATTTAATTGAATAAAAATTCAATTAAAATGATTAATATTGTTTAACATAGGAAAAACAAATTGTGATCTTGGATTAATGTTTCAAAAATTAAGTATTGTCCTACAAAATAATTAGAAAGCATTAAAAGTTGCAAAATCAAGGTGGAAAAAATATTTTAAATGTCAAAAACAATTAAAACATTAATTCTTTGCAAAAATATCAATTATATAAAATAAATAATATTTTTGGGATTTTTTGGGAAAATAAAATATTTTAACATTTTTGTGAATTATTAAAAAAATAATCAACTCAAAATCATTAAAACTCAGAGAGAAATTAATTTTTGAATCAATTAAATAAAATCACAAAATTCAAATATTTGAATTTGTGAAAAATGGCGCCAAGAACAGCTGAAGAACACGCGCGTGTTTCAGCTTGACCCAAATTTGCATTTTCTCTCCAATCTCACTGAATACTTAATCATATCATGTAATCCACATACCAATCAACTCGTTTCAACCTCACGATCATGTCTATGGTATTTAATTTCATTTAAATTAAACATATAACAAGAAATCATGAAAAATCCTCAAGAACCCTAATTTCTGCATGAAGGCTAGGATTTTTGATACACGATTCAAACAAAGCAATTACTTGAGGGGAAACATTCCATGCATGATTATGAACATTTGTCAAAAGTATTGTGCGAGGAAATATGCATAGATTGAGAGATGACCAAGTTTAGGCTTACCTCTAGGTCGTGACAGCAAGAGCAAATTGATTTCTGAGTAAGAAGTGTTAAAGATTAATTGTGATGATCTGAACAGCTCCCCTACACCCTATGGAGTGTGTTTGAATGCTTGGACTTGAGTGAGAATGGCTGGATCACTTCATGGCATCTCAACTGCACTTTGGTTAAAACCTTGAGCAATTGACTGGTGATTCTGAGAAATCAGTGTTTCAGTTGTTGTTTAAGTGTTTAATCAGCTCATATGTGATGTATATGAGGTGTGTGTATGATTGGTTTGAGTGGAATTGCCCTCTAGCTCAAAACCCGATAGTGACTTGCCTTAGAATGCAAAATTGGAGTGAAAGAAGAGATTTTGAGGAAAGCATCTGTTTGATGGCTTTGGTGTACTCAAACTGATCACAATTGAGCTCTATTTATAGTAGAGCAAGTTTGTTTTGGGATCCACAGTGAATGGCAACTGCAGCAGGTGTTTGTTCAATGTTGGCCAATGGAAATCCAAGTCTCCTCTAGCCATTGACTAGAGGTTAGGGCACAGGGTTGTGGTTCCCTTGGTCTTGGATAAGTCTTGACTGAATTCAGTTGCAAATGGCTCAGTCCATGCCACCTTGATGCTTCCATTGAATGCTCCAATCCAAAATTGGAGTCTTGTCCCTATTTTGGCCATTCTAGGTTCAACATGCTATTTCTTGTTCCAAAAACTTTGGAGGCTTGGCTCAGTGATTGTCCCCTTTAGATTCAATCCTCAGAGGTGTCCAAGTGGATAGGAGCATTTGGATTTGGCTGATTTTGGCAAATCGAGCAAAAATGCAAATTCTGCCTTGCCTTGGCAGATTTCAGCAAGGCAACTTTCCAATGTCATATCTCATGACTCAAATTGAATTTGGTAATGTTCTTGGTCATTTTGGAAAGCCCTTACATGATACAACAACTGTTTGAACATATTTGGTTTTGATCTCTTTTGAATCCAAGTGAAAAATCCCCCTACATTTGGCAAAAAGTAGGGTAAACTCTGACTTAGTGAAATTTTCACTAAGTGTTGGAACAAAGTGACTTTTCTTGATTTTGATCACTCCATAACTCAAAATCCATAAGGAGTTGGAATTAGGTCTAGTTGAAGTTTTTGTAGAGGGCAATGAGATCTACAAATCAAGCCTTGGATGGGAGAAAATGGCTTTGTGGTTTAGGAGTTATGACCCTCCAAAGTTAGTACCCTAGCCACTTTACTTTTAACTTAGAAAATTTTCTAAGTTTTTTATGGTTACCCCTTTTACAAGTTACCCAACTTTTCTTGATTTTTCTTGATGAATGATGATTCAAATCATACATTAACATCATTTTAGGGTTAAAAATCCATTTTGGTGAAAAATCTCAAAAAGTCAAAGTTGACTTTTGTGCACAGTTGACTTTTTATCAGATGAATTCCAAACTGTGCAATTCTTCATGAAATCATGTCCTTGACCTAAATCAAACTTGATGGAAATGTTCCATGGGTGTCATAGGGTATATTGATGCATGTCATAGGGCTTGGGAGCATGTCCTGGTCAAAAGTCAAAGTTACAGTTGACTTTTTCCTTAAAACCCTAACTGTGGTGCTGATGAAATTGAGACTTGTTGCTCAAGCTTCTTGGAATAACCCATTGTTGAAAATGGATCAATGTAGTGCATTAGAGACCCTCAAACCCTATCTTGAGGTCTTGGCTCATGATTTGCCCAAAAAGTCAACTTAGGGGTGAATTAGGTCAAGAAACCCTAATTCTTGATTTTTGATGAATGCATCCCCTGAGGCAAAATTGACTTGATGATTGGGTCCATGAGGTTCCATGGAGTATATTAGGTTAGGTTTTGGATCATTGCCTTGTGCCCAGATGAAAAATTTCCATCTGGAGGCCCTGGTCGACCAAAACCCTAATTTGGTGACACTGTCGATCTTGAGACTTAATCCACCTAGAAGGGAGCAGCCTTGTGCTTAATCCTTGAAGTGGAAGTCCTTTTGATCCATTGTGGATGTTTGAGAGGTTAGAGAAGTTGAAGATCATGTCATTCCTTGATTAACCCTTTGTTTAAGCATTCAGAGAGGGCTTGAAACCCTAATTTTGATTGTAGTGAATGCTCACCCATCTTTGGGGAGACTGATGAAGTATGATGGTTCCTCCATATTGTGATGATGATTTTCACAATGATGGGAAATCTTAGTAGTCAAAATTTGGGGTATGACAGATGCCCCTATTTAATCTTCTTGGACACGAAGGTGTGAATGACGAAGGTATTCGGGCATTCGGGGTGCAAGAGGATTAAATATCGGAATACCCGGAATTTTGATGGTGGTTATGAATGGTAGCTTATGCATTCATCTTCTTTAGCTAAGCAATGATGCTTAGAAAAGGTAAACTTCCCCTCGATCCTGGTCCTCAGCCAAGGAACTGGTCTCAGTTTCTAAAATAAACTTCCCCTCGATCCTGGTTTGCTACCAAGGAACTGGTCTTGGTTTCTGATGTAAACTTCCCCTCGATCCTGGTTTCCTACCAAGGAACTGGTCTTAGTTTCTTATGTAAACTTCCCC
Source organism: Lathyrus tuberosus (assembly GCA_022829125.1). Classification (NCBI taxonomy): domain Eukaryota; kingdom Viridiplantae; phylum Streptophyta; class Magnoliopsida; order Fabales; family Fabaceae; genus Lathyrus; species Lathyrus tuberosus. Next base: position 5,133,988 of record JALAZF010000278.1, on the reverse strand, counting down.
TTGATCCTGGTTTCCTACCGAGGAACTGGTCTTAGTTTCTTTCGTCAATAAACTTTACTGGCAAGGGACGCTATTCGTAGCGGCTTTCCTTCAAACTTCTCGCCGAATTTTCTTGGGGAGATGCCATTTGAGTGGAGAAAGTTTCGATGTCAGACTTGCTGGGGAACCCAGTCGTCTGAGTTGTAGAGGTGTACAAACTTCTCTGTTGGAGATGCCATTTGTTGACTCTACTCGGGGAATGTGAGTCCCTTGAGAGACTGCATTCGTTTGGGGTCTTTACATCATAATTTTCTCGGAGATCTTCTCGGAGAAATGCCATATGATGAGATCCAATTTTGAGGTGCCGATGACCTTTTCATCAGTGGGTTTTTCGGGGAAAAACTGTCGTACTGCCGGATCTTCGATTTAGGAGGCTTTCTCTCGGGATTTTCTTTAATCCGAGAAAGCAAGGATATCATCTTCAATGGCGAAGAGTGATGTTAATTGAGAGCTCTCTGGTCTTTCAGAGGTTCAAGTTATCAAAGTGGTCGAGGATCCCACTTCAATCCAGAAATAAAACTGGAGGAGAGAGAATGATCAGACGTAACACTTCCTGACGAGGAAAGGGCTGACAACTCGATTGAGAGGACTTTTATCACTAGGGGACAAGGCCGACTAGAGTGATAGTGATGCAATATGACTGTGAATGTAAATCAATAATGCATAATGTATGTATGTTTATGCTGACAAAACTGACGCGACATACAAGCTGACAGGTGAACACGACTGGATACTCGGCCATCGCGGGGCGAAGAAGTACCGTTGGTTCAGGACAGCAATTCTGCCTTGCATAGGAGAGATAGTCCCTGTTGGGAGCTAAGTTGGTCGGGCTTAGGAGATAAGAACTCGGCCGAGGCGTGTCAGACGAAACAAGGTCTCTGACACAGTCGATCCCTTCATTTAGGCGTACTGGGTTAGAAGGAGTACTTTGATTCTGCACTTTGACGTTCGATTACTTCTGGAGAAGCGGCCGATGTTCTTCTGATGTTCAACAATCAAAAGAAATTGTCGTCTTTAATTTAAAAGCAGAAAAAGTTTTAACAAGTAAATTCATTTTTGTTTTATTTCAAGAATCGTTAATCATATTAACAACGTCGTTCTGTAAAGCTAAAACAAATAAGAATTACAAACAAAAGCACAAAGGCTTAAATTTTATTGATAAGATGGAGATCAGCCAAACGCGTGATTCCAAAGAGTATTTACAAAGTTAGAAAATGCTAATTCACAGGGAAAAGGGCTACATTGAAACATAACAACCACTATCCTTCTACCAACTTTGAATTCGGGACATCCTGAGCTTCTGTCGAAGATGACCTTGACTGGAGTTTTCTGGCGGATGATGTAACTGCTGCTGCTGAGGGACCTGCCTCTGTTGAACATAGTTACTTGCCATTATCCCTAATTTTTGCCTGGATTGTACTATGAGATTTCCAATCCATCGGGATGATTTTTTTTTCATGTCTCTAACTTTTGCCTGGACCGCCCTTTCGGGTTTTCAATCCACCGAGTCGTTTTTATTTTTTAGTTTAGGCGAAGTATTTCTTGACTACATCAACATTTGTGGGGTAGGAAAATTCCTCTCCGTCCATGGTTGCAAGTCTCAAGGCGCCGCCTGAGAAAGCTTTCGTGACCACATAGGGGCCATCATAATTCGGAGTCCATTTACCTCGCGAATCAGTGAGAAATGATTGTATCTTCTTGAGCACAAGGTCTCCTTTCCTGAATACGCGAGGTTGGACCTTTTTGTCGAACGCCTTCTTCATCCTTTGCTGATACAACTGACCATGGCATAGTGCCATGATTCTCATTTCTACAATCAGATTAAGCTCGTCGTGTCGGCTTTGACACCATTCAGCTTCGGTGAGCTTAGCTTCCATCAATACTCGGATTGACGGGATCTCTACTTCTATGGGGAGCACTGCTTCCATGCCATACACTAGAGAGAAAGGGGTTGCCCCTGTTGAAGTACGGACAGATGTTCGATAACCGTGAAGAGCAAAGGGTAGCATCTCGTGCCAGTCTTTGTAGGTTACAACCATCTTTTGAACGATCTTCTTGATGTTCTTATTGGCCGCCTCTACCGCTCCATTCATCTTGGGTCGGTAGGGAGATGAGTTATGATGTTCAATCTTGAACTCTGCACATAACTCTTTCATCATCTTGTTGTTCAAGTTAGATCCATTATCAGTAATGATCTGGCTCGGAACATGTTAGAAGAGTAATAGTGTGGGTTTTTGTTATCGTATCCACAGGGATTATTTGATATTTTGATGCGTGCCGTTCAATAGTTGTGCTATTATAAGTTCAACAGTTTCAAAAGATTCTCAATTGTTTTTATCATTCACTTGTAGCAAAGATTAATTTGTCACAGAGATTTTGTAAAAGGTTTTATAAAAGCATGTTAAGGTTAGGTTTCGCTAATCCTTTCCATGTATAAACGATTAATCAAGCATATGAACTCGGTTTCCGACCAATATAACCGCGTATCCTCCCGACTAAGTTTATGTCTAAAGCGATGTCGTGAGTTTCATTGTTTAGACCGTTAGATGATGTCTCACGCTAACAATCTAAGCAACGATCATTAAGATCGATATAATGCGAATAGCAAATCCCAAATCTATGTCTAGAGTTTGGTTTTTAAGAGATGAAATTGTTAGGTCAAGATTTGTGGAATCTATGTCTAGAGTAAAACAAATCAAACATGGATCATTAAGAGAAAACAACATCATCTATATTGATCAAATACTTTGTTCATATACAATAGATCAAAAGCAATACATAAAAACAGAATCAACTACATCTAACCTCAACATAGAGTGTTTAGCTACACATACTCATGTAGCTTGGATAACAAGTAAAGAGAGGAGATGAATAAGCATCCACGACGAATAATCGAGAATGGATGCAAAATCAGCTTCTCCAAGTGAAAATACAAGCTTCAATGGTTCCCAGACTGAAAACTATGATTTTGGATCAAAATGAACAAAAGATCCCTAACACAAAAAGTGAAATTCTATTTATACACTTCTGAAATCTGTACTATTCGCACTGCGAGCAGATCATTCGCACTGGAATGAGGAAAAATTGGCACCTTAAGTGCCTGAGACTTAAACCGCCCCAAGCTGAAATCGTAGGTTCGCACTGCGAACCCTTCATTCGCACTACGAATCATTCGCTAGCTTCATTCGCACTGCGAATAAACTAGCGAGCCAAAATTCTAAAAACTGGAACTCTCTGCCTCTCTTCGCCAGCACCTTCGCACTGCAAACCAACCAGCGAACCTTCGCTGGACCCTCACCAGGAGTTCGCAGTGCGAACACATGCAATTTGCAAAACTGGAACTCACTGCCTCCATTCGCTGGCGCCTTCGCTGGTCCTTCGCAGTGCGAACCTTCGCTGGGCCTTCGCCAGATTGTTCGCACTGCGAACACCCTGTTGCAGCTAAAACTCAGTAGAACATGCATTGGTTCCATGTGTTCACGATTTTGCTCCTTTCATGCCTATACCTGCACATTAACACACAAATTACAAGCTCCACACATATATTCCAATGTAAACATAACAACTCCATTTACCGCTTAAATTCACACTATACCGTTAGAAAGAAATGAAAAATGCCAAAAATTCCATACAAATATATAACACGTTTGACATCTAACAAACTCTCCCCAACTAACTCTTTGTTTGTCCTCAAGCAAAGTATGCCTCTCACGAGGATTTGCTCGAGCACTCAATTCAACCAAGATGCGAGAAACAGCTCAACTAAACAACGATCACAACAATGCACAATTACACACTTCAAGAATCTGATATGAAAAAGAACTTGCGTCTTAAACAATTTCAAACAATGTTTCAAGAAACAACTAACTCATCCTGCATATGTCACTCTACACTCCTCTTCGAAAAAGGATTGAAGGCAAACGTGCTTACAAGCACGGGACAGTTACACTCAAATGACAAATGATGCAGTACTTAGCAATTCATACCATATCTCAATGATCATAATAGAAATCATGGAAGTAAAAGATCACTAAGGACTTCAAGGTTGTAGTTTGGTCGGGTGAACAAAAAAGGGACATTTCTAATGGCCATTGAAACGAAATTGCCGAAGCAAAAGAACATTCACTATATACATATTCACACAACACACTTCATTTCACCAATTTTTCACTCCACCTTCACAAACTACCGTGCACACTTATTGATTCTATTATTTTTTTGTTCAAGCAAGCTTTTTCTCTTTTGTACAACATATTCACACTCTTTTCTTTACATGCTTGCTTGAAAATTTTTCAAAATTTGGAGTAATGCACCCATCTTCTTTTTATTCTTCCCAACTAATTTTCAACTCAACCTAAAGTGAATGTTCCTTGCTTTCTATGGCAAGGAAGTCAAAGTATACAATTTTCAAAGGTTTCAAGAAGAAAATGTTAGAAACTCATCAAATTCAATGATGAACCAAACTTGCAAATAATGTACATAAAACAAGTTCATCATTCAATTGAGTTCTAAACTGTTTAGGCTCAAAGGGGCTAGCAAATGCTCACTACTCACGGGTGAATTAATATATGGACATGGTTGTCCTCACTTTCAAAAAGTGCCTTGATCACTTCTCCTACTTCCACAAAATCACATGGTCACAAGATAAGGCATGAATTAAAAGTAAAGACAACATTTATCACAATCCTTAGCATATAGTAATACTTTGGAGGCTACTCACTTTAATGGTTTTGATCCTAAAATGACATATGCATTCAAAAGAAGTTGTAACATGAAACAACATTTACAATCGCCCAAGACACAAAGTTCTGAAACATACAAAATTATCGAACTAGGTAACGATGTACCTTGTCGCAACATAATGCTTACGGTACTATCATAGCCCTCACGTCTTGGAGGAATCTCCTTTTAAAACACAAGAGTCTCAAACCTATTTCCCCAAATTCATCTTTAAAAGAAGGAACATCAAAATAACACATATGCACAGTTTAAGAGTTGAACATTCGTCAACTGAAGAATTCAACTCTTACTAACACTTAACAACAAAAAAAAACATACTTAAGTGTTGAGCATTCGTAAACTGAAGAACTCAACACTTAATACTATAATTAAAAACCAACAATTTATTAGTAAAGCGAAACAAAAATTTTTACTGCAAACCATAATCATTACTAATAATAATCATAACGTGCCTGGTGTATAAAACACCTACATAATCCAAAAAATACCACACGAGTACGAGTACATCAATACTAGACTAGTAAAAGCTGAAAAAACAAAATACAAGAAACTTCACTTTGATGACCAAAGGAAGTGTGCAAGTCTAAGATCACAAAAAAAAATCAGTCCTCCTCGGACTCAGTCTCGAGAACATCAGTACCCTGCTCATCCTCAGGCTCAGTCCATAGTACATCCGTCCTTTGCCCATCATCATCATCAAAAATCATAATATCATCGCCATCTCCCCTCTCCTCAGCATCATCATCAGCAACAGGCTCAACAACATCCTCTCCCCAACTGAAAACAGACCTGCCCTCAGGCCATCCAGCATGCGCGAGAAACTGCTCCCTCGACATCATAGTGTGCTGTGTAGAAGGGTCACGGATCTGTAATTGGAGAACCTGCAAAGAATCATGGATATCAGTCATGGCACGCTGCTGAGTGGCCATCCAATCCCAGTTATACTGGCATATCTCCTGCTGAAAAGGATAGAAGCTGTGAGATCCAGACGTATCACCCCCACTTGTGCCTGCCTCAGCACCAGCAGCAGCACCAGAAGATTCAGCTCAAACACCTTTCGGTTTGCAGAATTTGTCGACATATCGATCATCGATAGTCGACGGCACAGTAACTTGACGACGCGAAGGCAAAGTCACTCCAGCTTCAGCACAAAGGGTCATGATCAAACAAGGGAAAGCAAGAGGGGCATTCTTCCTCGAAGCATTCCCTCTTAAACCACTTTCAACGATGGCCCTTATCTCATCAGCAATGATCCTTGCGACGTCAATTTGCACATTTGTAAGGATACTGTGAACCAAGTGTGCAAGAGGAATTGTCACCGTAGAGGAATGTGACTTAGGCATAATATTTGTGACAACTAAAAGTAATACCAACTGAGCCAAGGGCACCATATCCTCACGGTGATAGCAAACAGCCACTCCTGAATGATTAAATTTCACATTTTTACCTGGCCTCAGGAGATCACGAGTCATTGAAGCAATATCTCGATACTGATTAAGAGTCTCATGATACACATCCTCTTCACTAGCATGCAGTGGCAGAGGATCTCCAAGTACTCTGCTAATTGTTCTCCTGTCAAATCTTACATTTTTTCCGCCAACTTTTGTAGTCCAAGTAAACAGATCGCCCTCATCAGGAAGGGCGTTGGCGTAAAATTCTCTAACCATTTCCACGTTATAAGAATCCACAGGAGTAATCAATGTGCCCCACTTTTTAGCATTTAACAAGGCAGCAATGGCACGATAACTACCCTGCTCATTCAGCAGAAACCTTCTCTCAGCAAGGATAATCCTTGTTTCCAGCACTTCATACCTTTGAGCCTGTCTCAGTCCTCTAAAGCGAGTCTCGTCAAATCGGGGTGGTGCTTGTCTCGAAATGGATGCTTTTCTTTTTCTCATCATAGTTTTAGGACCCATCTGCACAAATGACAAATGAATCCACACAAAAACACCAAGACACAACATTAGAATTAAGGACAGACATGCATCAGAATGGACTATCAGAAAATAAAAAATCTGGGCCGCTCGCTAGATCACTCGCACTGCGAAGCCTGGCGAACGCTCGCCCCAGGTTCGCAATGCGAACAAGCCAGCGAATGCACGAAAATTTTGAAAAATTAGTGCAGACCCAGATTTCACTACATAGATGCTTCTACATGTCATCTTAAACCTATTAGAACTAGCAACTATGACATGCACTGAAAAACGAAACACAGAAGTCTACCTCAAATGCTATAAGATTTCTCATGTAAATTATCCAAACAAAATCAAAATAACAGAAATAACATAGAAACGAAATTCAAACCTTGTTTAGAGTTGGCAATTGAGGGAAAAAAACTTAAGAGAGAGGCAGAAACTTGCACGTGAGCGGGGAGAGGATTATGGGTTTTTTTTCTCTTTTTGGTTTATGGTTGAAAGTGAGAGTGAGAGACTAGGGTTTGGTCCCCCCAAGTTCTCAGCCTTTCAACAAGGGTCTTGGGCCTACGTACAGGCCCACCCATCATAAAACCTTCAATTTTAATGATGTGGCAGCAAAACAACCCAGGCAGGTACGCAGACATTCGCAGTGCGAATGGACAGCGAATACTCGCCCCAGCTTCGCAGTGCGAATGGCTGGCGAATGCTCGCCCCAGATTCACATTGCGAATGAGCCAGCGAACAAGACAGTTTTTTTCAAATTACAGGTTTGTCTTGCCGCCACACTTCCAAATGTCCAAAATGTCAAAATGACTAAAAACAGTAAAATAAAGCAAAAATACTTACAATGTTGGGGTGCCTCCCAACAAGCGCTTGTTTAACGTCGGCTAAGCTCGACGGTCCACCGCAATCTCACGGATCACGGAAGGGAACAATGGCGGGATTCCGCTCGAAATCACCTCCAAGGTAGACTTTCAGCCTCTGGCCATTAACTGTCCAATTTTCCTTTGACGTTGTGTCCTCAATTACGATTGCTCCATAGGGTTTGATTTCCACAATCCGAAACGGACCGAACCATTTAGATCTTAATTTTCCGGGAAACAATTTTAATCGAGAATTGAACAATAAGACCAGATGTCGGACCTCAAACTGTTTGATGACAATTTTTCTGTCATGGTAAGACTTTACACGCTCCTTATACAATTTGTTGGAATCGTACGCCTGAAGGCGCAATTCATCCAACTCGTGCAATTGCACTTTTCTTTTTTCGCCACTTAAAGTTGGATCAAAATTCAAAAATTTTAAGGCCCAAAACGCCTTGTGCTCCAACTCTACCGGCAAGTGGCAATTCTTACCATAAACCATTTTAAACGGGGTGAGACCGATCGGAGCCTTAAAAGCAGTCTGATACGCCCACAACGCGTCATCCAATTTGTTCACCCAATCCTTTCTAGAGGCCGAAACAGTTTTCTCTAAAATACGTTTTATTTCACAATTGGATACCTCCGCTTGACCATTAGCTTGCGGATGATATGGTGTAGCAACCTTGTGCTTCACACCATATTGCTCAAGAGCTTTGTCAAGCTGAGTGTTACAGAAGTGCGATCCTCCATCACTTATTAACACTCGAGGTGTACCAAAACGCGCAAAAATATTTCTTTTCAAAAACTTCACCACTGTTTTTCCGTCGGCTTTAGCACATGCTATCGCCTTAACCCACTTGGAAACGTAATCCACAGCGACCAAAATATATTCATTAGAAAATGAAGATGGGAATGGACCGACAAAGTCGATCCCCCAACAGTCAAAAACTTCGATTTCTAACATATTTTGTAATGGCATTTCTTGCCGCTGTGAAATACCGCCGCTTCTCTGGCACTTGTCACAACTAAGGGCATGCGCATGCGCATCTTTGAATAAGGACGGCCAATAAAAGCCCGATTATAGGACTTTAGTGGCCGTTCTCAACCCATTAAAGTGTCCTCCGTAAGGAGAGTTATGACAATGCCACAGAATATTCGTGGCTTCCTTGACTGACACACACCTTCTGAGGAGGTTGTTGACACCAAGTTTAAATAAATAAGGTTCATCCCACACAAAAGACTTGGCGTCAGACAAAAATTTCCGTTTTTGGTGGTGCGTTAGACCGTCCGGTATCAATCCGGTGGCTTTGTGGTTAGCCATGTCGGCGAACCACGGTCTAACTTGCACTCTAAACAGTTTTTCATCTGGAAACTTCTCTTTTACCTCAAATTCATTTTTGGTCACATCAACGTTGATCAGGCGGGATAAGTGATCCGCCACCAAATTCTCGGAACCTCTTTTGTCACGAATTTCAAGATCAAATTCTTGTAACAAAAGGATCCACCGAATCAGCCTCTATTTTGAATCAGGCTTGGTGAGCAGATACCTTATAGCCGAATGGTCTGTGTAAACGATGACATGTGAACCAATCAAATAGGCACAAAATTTCTCCAACGCATACACTATGGCGAACAACTCTTTTTCAGTTGTTGCATAGTTAATTTGAGCCTCGTTTAAAACTTTGCTCGAATAATGTATAGCGTGGAAAACTTTCGTTCTCCTTTGACCCAAAACAGCCCCAACCTCATAATCGCTTGCATCGCACATTAATTCAAAATCCAATTTCCAGTTTGGTGCAACGATTATCGGTGAGGTCGTTAAACTCTTCTTCAAACAATTAAAAGCAAAAAGACAAGACTCGTCAAAGTTGAAAACCTTACCTTGGACAAGCAAGTTGCTCAACGGCTTTGCGACCTTGGCGAAGTCCTTGATAAATCTCCGGTAGAACCCGGCGTGTCCAAGAAAGCTCCTTATACCTTTGACATTCATCGACGGTGGTAATTTCTCGATAACATCCACTTTGGCTTTATCTACTTCAAGGCCCTTTGAAGAAACCTTGTGACCGAGCACAATTCCCTCGTTCACCATAAAGTTGCATTTCTCCCAATTAAGCACCAAGTTAGTTTCCACGCACCGTTCTAACACCGTATCCAAATTTTTCAAGCACAAATCAAACGATTGTCCAAAAACGGAGAAGTCATCCATAAAAACCTCGATAGTCTTTTCGATCAAATCCGAGAAGATAGCTTGCATACACCGCTGAAAAGTCGCCGGTGCATTGCATAATCCAAAAGGCATCCTCCTATAAGCGAAGATTCCAAACGGACATGTAAAAACTGTTTTTTCATGATCATCCGGGTTCACAATAATTTGGTTGTAACCCGAATATCCATCCAAAAAATAGTAAATTTTTTGACCGGAAAGCCTCTCGAGCATTTGATCCATAAAAGGTAGAGGGAAACGATCTTTTCTCGTAGCCTTGTTCAACCTACGGTAGTCGATACACATTCTCCACCCGGTTACGGTCTTTGTTGGTATAAGCTCATTGTTCTCGTTTCGGACCACCGTTAATCCTCCTTTTTTTGGTACCACATGCACGGGACTAACCCACGGGCTGTCGGAAATAGGATAAATCATTCCGGCATCCAACATTTTCACCACTTCCTTCCGGACCACTTCCTTCATGATAGGATTTAAGCGGCATTGAGGTTGAGCAACCGGTTTGAAGTCATCCTCCATAAATATACAGTGCATGCAATACGAAGGGCTTATGCCTTTGAGATCGGACAAAGTCCATCCCATTGCATCCTGATTTTTCTTCAACACCTGAATTAAGCGGCTTTCCTCGTTTTCAGACAAAATACTACTTATGATAACCGGTTTATTACCACCGTCATCGAGAAAAGCATACTTCAAGGTGGAAGGTAACACTTTCAGTTCAAGTTTGGATTGTTCATCATTCACCTCTTTTTTCAGAATTTCCTCTTCATACTCCCACGGTTGCAATTCTTCCAAAGCTTCAAGCTCCAACAAACACTCTTCAAGAGCTTGCTCTTCTTCAACCGAGAATATTTCCAAGGATTCATCCAAAGCTCTTTGAAAAGGATCAATGATATGAATTTGCTTTGTAACTTCCAAACTTGCTTCCTCCGTTACATCGATTCGGAAACAATCACCCTTATCCTTCTTGTGCTTCATGGCATCGTAAAGATTGAAACACACCTCTTCATCTTGGACTCTCACTTTCATGAGACCATCGTCCATGTCAATTGCCATACGGGCAGTTTTCATGAAAGGCCTTCCAAGAATCAAAGGCGCATCCTCATCCACCTCCATTTCAATTACAACGAAGTCGATCGGAAACAAAAATTTGTCCACTTTGACCAACACGTCTTCCGCTACACCGTGCGGACGGGTAGTGGACTTATCGGCGAGTTGCAACGTCATTTGCGTGGACATCAATTCCATGTGGCCTAGCCGTTTCACAATCGAAAATGGTATCAAGTTGATGCTAGACCCCAAATCAATCAACCCATTGCCCACATACATGTTTCCTATCGTAACCGGCAATGTAACTCGTCCCGGATCACATTCTTTCCTCGGGAGAGTACGTTGAATGATGGCACTACAGCTCGCATCTACCATAATCGTCTCTTGGTCCGAATACCTCTTCTTTTTAGTGAGGATATCCTTCATAAATTTTGCATATTTAGGCATTTGCTCCAAAGCCTCGGAAAATGGAATATTAATTTGTAATTGCTTGAAAATATCCATAAACCGAGAATAGTGCCGCGCACTATCTTTCTTTGTAGGAGCATGCGGATATGGTAGATTTTGAATCGGAATATTGTTCACCGGCTCTTTTCCCTTCTTAGTTCTCCTCACTCTTTCTTCACTCTCTATTTTTTTCTCATTCTCATTTTTTTCTTTCTCATTTTTTCCTATCTCATTTTCAACTAACACACCCTCAACATTTTTTTCTACTTCAATTTCCTCACTATCTTTTTCTTTTTCATTTTCAACTACAACCTCCTCCTCCTCTACTACACTCTTACTTACACCCATGTCAATCTCTCTTCCACTTCTTGTGAGAATTGCTTTGCAATCCTTAGGATTCGGAAGCGTATTTGCCGTAAAGGGCCCTTGGTGTTGGTCGGCCAATTGTTTTGATAATTGCCCAACTTGTGTTTCAAGATTCCTTATGGCCGCATCGGTGTTCTTTTGATTTGAAATTGCCATTTGCATAAATTGTGTAAGAGTGTCTTCCATCTTTGTATTTCCAACGGGAGCTTGCGGAGGTTGAGTGTAGTTTTGGTATTATTGACGGTTTGATGGTTCGACTTCTTGCGGTCTCCATTGTTGTTGATAACCTTGGTTAGGCCTTTGTTGGTAACCTTGGTTGGTTTGTTGATACGGAGGTCGGGGTTGGTAACCTTGATTTCCCGCATAATTTGCTTCCTCCACAACGGGATGACAATAACCGGTCGGATGGTCACCTCGACATAATTCACACACTAACACTTGCACATTTTTACTTGAAGATTCCTGCATCTCTTTGAATTGTTGCGGCAGCTTGGACATTTGCTTCATTAACAACTCCACCTGTTGTGATAACAATTTGTTCTGCGCAAGGATATCATCACTTGTTCCTAATTCCAACACTCCCGGAGTTCGTTGAGAAGGTCCACGGTTGTGACTACCTTGATGATCGTTCAAGGCCATTTTATCAATGATAGCTATGGTTTCTGCTGCAGTTTTGCTTAACAAAGAACCACCCGCGGTGGCATCCAACAAGGTTTTGTGTACAAGTTGCAGCCCATTTCTGAATATATGAATTTGTGACAATTCATCAAAACCATGGCCTTTGCACTTTCGTAACATTGATTTGAACCTCTCCCAAGCTTCGTTGAGAGATTAATTTGCTCCTTGTGTGAATATCGCGATGGCGGTCTTCGCTTCCATGAACCGAGTATGAGGGAAAAATCTCTCCAAAAATTTCTCTTCCAAAGCATTCCAATCCGTCATTATGGCAGTTGACTGATCAAGGTACCATTCCTTTGCCTTCCCAATGAGGAAATGCGGGAATAATCTCTTGAACAGAGACTCCTCTTCTGCTTCCGGTGCACCAGTCGCTCCCGCTATTTCATAAAATTTTGTCAAATGGGTGAAAGGATCTTCATGATCCATACCCGTAAATGGACTCTGATATAACAGTTGGAGAATCCCGGTCTTCATTTCAGCATGAAGACCGTTTTGTGCGTGGCGAACGAACTGAGCAGTGTGTCTCGGACTATTTGTGCATGGCCTAGAAGCAGGTGGTGGTGGTGGTGGTGGATCTCCCTCCATAACTGGAAGTATTTGTGGAAATGGTGGTGGTGTAGCAGTACTTTCCTCTTGTTCTCTCCTCTGTTTCGCTAGCTGCCTCCTTCTTCTAGTTCGGCTATTGATTCTACGAGCGGTTCTCTCAATCTCAGGATCGAAAAGAAGTTGGTCCGCTGATAGTTTCCCTCGCATAAACTAAGTCTGCACACTAAACAAACAGATTAACAAGTTCAAGATAAAGTGGTAACAGCTTACAATAACTCAACTATCGCAATGCTTGCAATATCAAATAACAATCCCCGGCAACGGCGCCATTTTATTAGAAGAGTAATAGTGTGGGTTTTTGTTATCGTATCCACAGGGATTGTTTGATATTTTGATGCGTGCCGTTCAATAGTTGTGCTATTATAAGTTCAACAGTTTCAAAAGATTCTCAATTGTTTTTATCATTCACTTGTAGCAAAGATTAATTTGTCACAAAGATTTTGTAAAAGGTTTTATAAAAGCATGTTAAGGTTAGGTTTCGCTAATCCTTTCCATGTATAAACGATTAATCAAGCATATGAACTCGGTTTCCGACCAATATAACCGCGTATCCTCCCGACTAAGTTTATGTCTAAAGCGAAGTCGTGAGTTTTGTTGTTTAGACCGTTAGATGATGTCTCACGCTAACAATCTAAGCAACGATCATTAAGATCAATATAATGCGAATAGCAAATCCCAAATCTATGTCTAGAGTTTGGTTTTTAAGAGATGAAATTGTTAGGTCAAGATTTGTGGAATCTATGTCTAGAGTAAAACAAATCAAACATGGATCATTAAGAGAAAACAACATCATATATATTGATCAAAGACTTTGTTCATATACAATAGATCAAAAGCAATACATAAAAATAGAATAAACTACATCTAACCTCAACATAGAGTGTTTAGCTACACATACTCATGTAGCTTGGATAACAAGTAAAGAGAGGAGATGAATAACCATCCACGACGAATAACCGAGAATGGATGCAAAATCAGCTTCTCCAAGTGAAAATACAAGCTTCAATGGTTCCCAGACTGAAAACTATGATTTTGGATCAAAATGAACAAAAGATCCCTAACACAAAAAGTGAAATTCTATTTATACACTTCTGAAATCTGTACTATTCGCACTGCGAGCAGATCATTCACACTGCGAATGAGGAAAAATTGGCACCTTAAGTGCCTGAGACTTAAACCGCCCCAAGCAGAAATCGTAGGTTCGCACTGCGAACCCTTCATTCGCACTGCGAATCATTCGCTAGCTTCATTCGCACTGCGAATAAACTAGCGAGCCAAAATTCTAAAAACTGGAACTCTCTGCCTCTCTTCGCCAGCACCTTCGCACTGCGAACCAACCAGCGAACCTTCGCTGGACCCTCGCCAGGAGTTCGCAGTGCGAACACATGTAATTTGCAAAACTGGAACTCACTGCCTCCATTCGCTGGCGCCTTCGCTGGTCCTTCGCAGTGCGAACCTTCGCTGGGCCTTCGCCAGATTGTTCGCACTGCGAACACCCTGTTGCAGCTAAAACTCAGTAGAACATGCATTGGTTCCATGTGTTCACGATTTTGCTCCTTTCATGCCTATACCTGCACATTAACACACAAATTACAAGCTCCACACATATATTCCAATGTAAACATAACAACTCCATTTTCCGCTTAAATTCACACTATACCGTTAGAAAGAAATGAAAAATGCCAAAAATTCCATACAAATATATAACACGTTTGACATCTAACAGAACACCATAACGGCAGATGATATTGTTTTTGATAAATTGGACCACTACTTGTCGGGTTACATTGGCAAATGACGTTGCTTCGACCCACTAGGAAAAATAGTCAATGGCTACCTGGATGAACCGATGTCCGTTTGAAGCCTTAGGTTCAATCATGCCAATCATGTCGATTCCCCATATGGAAAATGGCCACGGGGAAGAGAGAACTTTGAGATGCGATGGCGGTACATGAATTTTGTCGGAGTATATCTGACACTTGTGACACCTCCTCATGTACTTGTAGCAGTCAGATTCCATGGTCAACCAGTAGTACCCTGCTCTGAGAATTTTTCTCGCCATTGTGTGTCCGTTGGCATGAGTGCCAAAGGATCCTTCATGAATTTCTTTCATAAGCATGTCTGCTTCTGGTCTGTCGACGCATCGGAGCAAGACCATGTCAAAATTTCTCTTATAGAGTGTATCACCGCTCAGGAAGAAGTTTCCAGCCAATCTTCTGAGGGTTTTCCTGTCTTTTCTGAGTGCCCCAGGTGGGTACTCTTGTTTTTGAAGGAAGCATTTGATATCATGATACCAAGGTTTGTCGTCTATGACTGCTTCAATCGTGAAGATGTAAGCGGGCCGTTCAAGGCGCATTATGTCGATCTTAGGTATGTCATTCCATTGACCTACACTAATCATGGAAGAGAGAGTGGCTAATGCATCAGCCATGTGATTCTCCTCACGAGGGATGTGATGAAACTCGACTTTGTTAAAGAAGGGTAACAACCTTCTTGCATAGTATTTGTAAGGAATCAATCCTGATTGGTATGTGTTCCAATCTCCTTTTATCTGATTGATAACCAGAGCTGAGTCGCCATATACGTCCAAGTTTTTGATCCTTAAATCAATTGCTTCTTCGAGACCCATGATACAAGCTTCGTATTCGGCCTCGTTGTTTGTATATTTGAACGTAAGTCTGGCAGTGAAAGGAATGTGGGTACCCTGAGGGGTAACAATGATTGCCCCAATTCCGTTTCCATAATGATTAACTGCTCCGTCAAAGATTAGTCCCCATTGGGAACCTGGTTCTGGACCTTCACTGGGTAACGGTTCATCGCAATCTTTCATTTTTAGATACATGACATCTTCGTCTGGGAAGTCAAACCCGATTGGTTCTTGATCGTCAATCGGTTGATGAGCCAAATGATCAGCTAAAACACTCCCCTTAACGACTTTCTGAGCGTGGTACTCTATGTCATATTCTGATAACAGCATCTGCCAACGGGCGATTCTTCCCGTGAGAGCAGGCTTTTCTAAGACGTACTTGATTGGATCCATTTCGGAGATTAACCAAGTAGTATGACAAATCATGTATTGGCGAAGACGTTTGGCTGCCCAAGCCAAAGCACAACAAGTTTTCTCGAGCATCGTGTACCGAGTTTCGCAGTCGGTGAATTTCTTGCTCAAATAGTAAATGGCAGACTCTTTCTGTTTGGTTTCGTCTTGTTGGCCAAGTACACATCCCATTGAGTCCTCTAGGACTGTGAGGTAAATGATCAGCGGTCTTCCTTCCGCTGGAGTTGATAGAATCGGAGGATTCAACAGATATTACTTGATACTGTCGAAGGCGGTTTGACAATCTTCTGTCCAAACGCAATCCTGGTTCTTTTTGAGTAATTTGAAAATCGGTGCACATGTGGCGGTCATGAGGAATATGAATCTGGAGATGTAGTTCAAACGTCCCAGGAATCCTCTGACTAGTTTTTAAGTTTTCGGAGAAGGCATTTCTTGAATGGCCTTGACCTTGTCAGGATCAACCTCAATTCCTTTCTGGCTGACGATGAACCCTAGTAATTTCCCCGAACGGACACCGAAGGTGCACTTGTTGGGATTCAAGTGGAGCTTGAATTTTCTTAGACGTTCGAACAATTTTGACAGATGTTCAACGTGCTCACTCTCTGTTTTTTATTTTGCAATCATATCATCAACATACACTTCGATTTCTTTGTGTATCATGTCATGAAAAAGAGTAGTCATGGCCCTTTGATAGGTTGCCCCGACATTCTTCAAACCGAATGGCAATTCCTTGTAACAAAAGGTGCCCCATGGGGTAATGAACGAAGTTTTCTCTATGTCTTTCGGCGCCATTTGGATCTGGTTATAGCCCGAAAATCCATCCATGAAGGAGAAAATTTTGAACTTTGTTGTGCTGTCTACCAGCATGTCAATGTGTGGTAAAGGAAAGTCGTCCTTTGGACTAGCCTTATTTAGATCCCTGTAGTCGACACACATTCTGACCTTTCCATCCTTTTTGGGAACGGGTACGATGTTGGCTAACCATTGAGGATATTCAGATGTGGCGAGGAAACCCGCGTCAATCTGTTTCTGCACCTCCTCTTTGATTTTGATGGCCATGTCCGGATAAGTGCGTCTCCACCTTTGCTTTACTGGCGGACATTCCGATCTCAACGGTAAGTGATGTTCCATGATGCTGGTATCCAACCCTGGCATATCCTGATAGGACCAAGCGAATACATCGGGGAATTCTTTGAGAAGCTTTATCAAACTCTCTTTGGCAGTTGGACTGAGCAGTGCCCCAATCCTGATTTATTTTCTCTCTTTTTCTGAACCTAAGTTTACCGTTTCCAACGGCTCTTTGTGAGGTTCAATGGACCTTTCCTCTTGTCTGAGTAGTCGGGAGATCTCTTCTGGAATTTTGTCGTCATTTTCTTCTTCAGCCTCGAATACCGGGAACTCAAAGTTGGGAGAAGGCATCGGATCGTATGTTTCAACGGGGTTTAAAACAAGCAAGTTGCATGACGTGATGATTCGTGTTTAGAAGAGATAGAGAAAATGCAAGTGTGTGCAGTGTTGTATTTTACTGCTTGTTTTTATTATTGAATTGTTTTTTTAGGATTACCATTTTCTGAAAAAGCAAAAAGAGAAAACAGCAATTAATGCGGAAATTACAGAACAACGTTATTTTATTAATGAACAAGTCGAATCTTGAAACTGCATCCCTATAAAACAAAACTCTGTCGCTTTGGGCTAAGCGAAGAGGGAAAATTTACAGAAAGTGAGCCCTATTAAAACATTCGTTTCACCTGGGCAGGGTGAAAGGTTAAAGATGGCAATTACTTTGACTGATGAACGATCTTCGGAACCTCGACGGCAACCCATTGGCGGTGAACTCCTCGGTGAATCACAAAGTCTGGCACCTTCCATGATTTGTCTTCAGAAATAACGCTGATTTCTGGTGGAGCGGGATCATTGGAATCTGTCTCCCAAGCAGAATTGTCGTAGGAGAATTCCTCTGTTGCATTTTGCATAGCATTTATGCTCTCAGCTGTATCTCCCCATCCAGCTGGCTGGATATCTTCGAGCCTGATACGAGAGCTTTCGGGAGCGGTGTACTTGACCATATAGTTGTATTTTCCACTCGGTTGTCCCAAGGTGTCCCAAACTTCTTTGGAACTGGAGGAGTCATCTCTCTCGATGACGTTGACCTCAGGAGAAGCATAGTTGATGAATTCAAGTCCTACAAACATTGCAAATTCGTCTTCATGTTGAGTAGTTTCTGAATGACCTGAGTGTTGATCCCATGACATGGTGGGGACATAGGTATTCTGTTCAATGATGCTCAGCTGATTTTCATTGTTCGGCTGACTCTCTTGCCCCAAGTTTCCTGGGTAAGGTTGCCACATTGGCAGACCATCCATTGGGCCATAGTAATTGTAGTCAAAGTTGTCTTTCATCAGAGTGTCTTCCTCTAATGAATTTGGCGGAGCACGGCATCCTTCCGGATCACAATCCCCGTATATCATCTCGACATCTGACCTGGGTATAAATCTCGGACTCTGTGCGGGAAAGTAAAATGGCGTAGGCACCTCTTCCTGAGACATATAACCGCCCTCGTTAAGGTAGGACTTCCATTCTTCATCCGTGTCAGAGGGATCTTCCTCATTAATAGCATGTACTGTTTGAGACACCGGGTGAAGAAAACCTCTACTGTGGAAGAAGTTCTGAAGGGGATGAAGACTTTCATCGTTGGCAGCTGTCTGGGTACAGGTTGCAGAAAAACTAAGACCCTTCTTTGTTGCATTGCTAGTAGGAATGACAAGCTGTCCCCATCCTGTTGTATCGGTACTCTCGACCGCTTTGATAACATCTTTGTATGAGGAAATCGAGGTTCCTCCTTTGAACTGATTGTTCTTGCTTACCGACAGTGCTTGGAATTGAGTTCCAATAACCTCCTCGGGTTCTATACCATTAGACGATGACAAGTTGCTTACGAGGAAGGCGTGTTCTCCGCAGACTGTGACAAGTTGATCGTTCTTGACGAACTTTAGCTTTTGGTGGAGGGTCGAAGTGACCGCCCCAGCCTGATGTATCCAAGGTCTTCCTAATAAACAACTGTACGTTGCCCAGATGTCCATGACCTGGAAAGTGACTTGGAAAGTGTGAGGACCGATAGTTATGGGAATATCAACTTCGCCGATAACTGTTTTTCTGGATCCGTCAAACGCTTTGACGACGACCTCGCTGATTCTCATCGGAGGGCCTTTGAATGATAATTGCATCAAAGGGAACTTTGGTATAACATTCAGGGCTGACCCTGTGTCTACCAGTACGCTGGCTAAAGCATCGTCCTGACAGTTAACTGTAATGTTGAGCGCCATGTTATGACGACGACCCTCTTCGGGTAATTCCTCATCAATAAATCCCAAATTATTGCAGGAAGTGATGTTAGAGACAATGCTATCGAACTGTCTGATTGTTACACCCTGTTCCACAAAGGCTTGCTCCAAGACTTTCTGTAGAGCCTCTCTGTAGGCTTATGAACTGAGTAACAGTGATAATACCGAGTTCTTTGAAGGAGTTTGTAACAGTTGATCGACAATGTTGTATTCACTCCTTTGGATGAGCTTCAGCATCTCATCATTATTTTTCGAAAGGTCGGGATTACTGGATTGACCGACTGATGGATCGGGAGATCCTGTCTGAAGTTCCTTTTCCTTGTTAGGTTCTCCAACTCCTCTGTTGAAGATTCTACCGCTCCGTGTTACACGACTGATGTCTGCAATATTCACGACGGAGGGTAATGGAATTTCCTTTCCATTTTCAACTGTCGTTGCGCCGTATTTGTAAGGGATAGCCTTAGCTGACTCATACGGTAGTGGTCCCGGTAGATAGATAACTACAGGAGCCTTCTGATTTTTCTGACCATCATAATTAATCTCGATCCGTTCCCGGTTGGGAACCTTAGATTCGTCAAGTAGAGGGATAATGGCAAAAACATCCCTGGTCCTGTGATGACCAGAGATCGTGACAACATCCTCGACTTGCTCGGCAAGGTAGTTCGGCGTCCAGTTGATGAGTCCAGAACCCGGATATGGACGAATTTCTCCACGATCGACCTGACCCTGAAGAGCTGCTCTCACAAAGTAACACCCTTGGTTACTTTCCGAACAGACGCCGCAATGTTCATAGTTGTGTGGTGGCACCTGGCCATATCCACTCTGTCTACAATGCATCTTGACCAGATTGGTTTTCAACAAGAGTACATCGTGAATTTGATAGACATCGTTAGTCTCTTCTTCTATCAAATTGACAGCAGCCTTCTCATGTTGAGGCAGCGGGTTTGTGAGAACATTAGGATTTGTATCTTTGAAGGATAAGACCCCGCTCCTAACAAGTTTTTACACGTTGGACTTGAAATTGAGACAAGTCTCTATGTTATTCCCCGATCCTCCTTGATGATAAGGGCATGTTTGATCCACCTTAAACCAAAAAGGCAGATTTTCTGGTACTGTAAGAGGAAATTTAATCTGAATGTGCCCCTTAGCCAGTAGTAATGGAAACAGTTCTGCGTACGACACGGGTATAGGATCAAATCCTGGTGGCCGTGTTGTACGGTTGTTGTTGTATAGAGGACGAGCCTGCTGAAGAGGTTGTTGTGTCCTTTGTTGATCAGGTTGGCTCTGCGCAACCTGAGGTTGATACGTAGGAACAGACGCAGGGTTGATAGCAGGAGTCATAGCTGCTACTGGTTGATAACGTCGCCTTTGCTTTTCGATAGAGATATTCCCAATATCCTGCTCTTTTTTCTTAGGGAGAGCACTACCGTATTTTTTAATACCGCTCGTCGATCCAGTGTCTTTTACTAAACGTCCTTCTCGGACGGCTTCCTCAAGACGTACCCCCATGCCAACCATTTCGGTGAAATCACTGGGCGCACTGGCAACCATTCGGTCATAGTAAAATGAGCTTAAGGTCTTTAAGAAAATCTTTGTCATCTCTTTTTCCTCCAGAGGTGGACAAATTTGAGCGCCAATCTCACGCCACCTTTGAGCATACTCCTTAAAGGTTTCCTTGTCCTTTTGTGACATCGATCTGAGTTGATCTCTGTCGGGTGCCATGTCCAAATTGTATTTGTATTGTTGGACGAAGGCAGTGCCAAGATCTCTGAATGTACTGATCGTGGCACGGTTTAAACCCATGTACCATTTGAGTGCGGCACCGGTTAAACTATCCTTAAAGTAGTGAATCAGCAGGTCCTGATTCTCCGTATGAGCTGACATCCGCCGAGCGTACATCACCAGATGGCTTTGAGGGCAAGAGTTACCCTTGTACTTTTCAAAGTCGGGTACTTGAAATTTGTGCGGGACTTTCACATTTGGGACCAAGCAGAGATCTGCGGCGTTCTTTCCAAAGAGATCCTGATCGCGAATGGCTTGCAGTTCCTTCTGCATTTCCAAGAACTGCTCCTGGAATTCCTCCATTCTTTCAAACATAGTTTCCTTCTTACCAGAAGGTGTCCGTGGAATCTGCCCTTCCGGGACAGTGTGCACCACAGGGGGTGGTACCGTGACTACGGTAGTGAGTCTTGGCGTCTCCCGAAGTTTGTAACCTCCAGGAGTCTTCAGTATGCCTCAGGCATCTTCGCTTTCCCGAAGTTTGTAACCTTCAGGCCCAGCGGCTTCTGTTGTGATTCCCTGATCTTCAGTGATCGGCGGAACATATCCTTCCAGGATATAGTTAACAGGCATGCCCCAAGGACGATCTTTCGGTATTTGATACCTAGGATCATACTTCTCCACTATAGGCGTTGACGTGATCTCTGAGATCATAGTTCTTTGTAGCTGAGCTTCTGCCATGGCTTGCATGTCGTTATGAAGCTTTCTCATATCCTCTCTCAGAGCGTCCATCTCATCTTTCAACTCTCTGTTTTCTTCCTCAAGATCATCCATCTTTTTCTGACGATTGGCCCGAGTATTATACGAATGAGACAGTTTGACTCTAGAATCGAGACACAAATGTGAGATTCGTAGGTAAGAAGAATATGCGATGTGAGAATGATGAATGCAATGATTATATTAATTATTTATTTGGTTTAATCAAAATAAACTTCGACAATTAGATTACAAATATCAAACAGTGGGGAAACCCCTTTTTATTGAATTCAAAGGATTACAGAAATGGAAATACAGTAGATTACAAGGTGCAGAAACAGAAACCTAAACTAATGGGTCCGGAGTCCTCTCTGAAGAGAAATCGGGTGCTGATTCTGGTATCTTCTTTTTCTTTGACCGGGGCTCTTGAGCCGTTGTCGGGTTGTCATTCCTTTCCCAAGTGAAAGGAGCGAGCAAATTCCTTTGGTCATCTTGATTCTCTACAGCATGTTGCTCCAAAATTTCGATCAGAGCATCCTTATCTTTCAGTAATTGCTGTATTTTGATGCACTCTACGTTGAGGGTGCGGTACTTGTTCTTCCAAGACCTTCTCTCCTTTTGAACTTTGTTGAGAGTAACCTGAAGCTTTTCAGTTTCCGTCATGAAGTACATGACAGATTCCCTCGGCGGAAGAATTCCATAACGAGGATAAGGCATCTTTAGCTTGAGAGCTCTAGTTTGTACCCAATGGAGGTAAGGCTCCACCGAGACACAGTCTGGTTTTCCCAGAGACTCTCGTCCTTTCTTATGAACATGCTTCCAAGCGTGCACTATTTCCATCTTTAGTGCTCTGTCGTTTTCTCCTACTTTGACGAAAAGACCTTCCAGATGAACACTCCGTGGGACGTGTCTCATCGGGTATCCAAATTGACGATGAACGAGAACTGGATGATAGTTGATTCCTTCCTTAGTTCCTATAAGGGGTACGTTGGGGAAGTTTCCACAACGGTCAATGATCCTGATGCCATCATAGATCCTATTACACCAATCTATATCAGAGTTGGTAAGAGACATGATCTTCTGCGACCAACGTAAGGCACTCTTACAATCCCAAAAAGCAACAGACTTGGGCAAGTGAGAGATAAACCATTTGTAAAGCAGAGGTACACAGGATGTGATCTCCCCTCCGCTGTACAAATTTCCCAAGTGTACAGAATGATACGCATCTGCGAGCAAAGTCGGCATATGTTTTCCAATGAGAAAAACCTTAATGGAGTTGATATCGACGAAATTATTAATGTTGGGAAACAAAAATAACCCGTAGATGAGCAAGACAAAGATGCTTTCAAAAGCAATCACGTTTCCTATACTGGCAAAATACAGGGCCTTCTTTGTCAAGAACTGGGCTGGCAAACCTTGGATGCCACCCTTGGTAGCTAGGTGAGTCCTAACCTCAGACTCGTCCAAATGAATTGCTCTTGCAATGGTATGATTCTTTGGAATTTCTTCCAGTCCAGAAAATGGAGCTCGATCAGTAATATGTAGATCAATCAGATGAGAATACTCCTCCAGCGTTGGTGCGAGCTGCTAATCTGGGAATGTGAAACAGTGATAAATTGGATCATAAAACTGAATGAGCGCATCCATGATTCCCTCAATCACATGGACTCTTAACAGTGGTAGCAAACCTCCATGCTTGGCTCTGAAAGCCTCTGGGTTAGTGATCATCCCCGCTAACCTTCTCAAATCCTCTAGCTTTGGAACCTTGAAGGTATAACTATGAGTTCTCCTTCTACCGAAATCCATTAGCACAATCCTTTTCTCTGATATTTGCAATCACAGTCTTAGTTTAATTTGAAAAACAGAGAGACTAGAAGAGAAGTTTTTTTAATGTTTTAATGTTTTTTAAATGAATGCATGAATGCAGCACACAAAAACATAGAAAAAACATGGGGTCAAAGGGTCGTTGTCATGAAGTCAAGGCTCTACCCATCCCCAAAGGTTTATACTAAGGTGATTTTTGTACCTGTACTCATTATCATCAGCTCCTCCCAGGAAAGCAAAACAACAAGCGGATCGCCAGCGAGTTGTAGAGCGTTCTTAGAGTAAGTGCCATTCACCGAGAATAGATCACCAACCTCAAATGAGGGTAGTATCGCGTAACAACTATTTCTGATAGTTTCTGCACTACAAAATGGTTTGGCTCCTCAGCTTCTCAGACATCACAATCGGCCCATTGTCTAGGTGAGAGAATGGGTTGCATTGGTCAGCCTCCACTGAGGTTGATGGTCGACCTCGTCGCCATCACTTATCTTAAGTGTATACTCAATCTTTCCACATGCGGCATCACACGCATTCCCATTAGCAGAAAAATAAACACGTATAGCAATTAGGAAAAGCAGTATATATATTAGTCCTAAACATCCTAGACCTTTAAAGCTACGAATCCTAAGTTCCTGACAGAAACAGGGTTCCCCGGCGGAAGCCCCAATCTGTGGTTTACACAAGAGGTGAAAAGGAAAAAGAAATCGGGCCCCACGGTGGGCGCCACTTTTCTGTAGCGAGCGATTTTGGACGCGGTTCTTAAGCGCTGGTCGCTCTCTGCGTTTGAGTTTTAACTACAGGTCGATTCATTTTTTATCCTATTGTGAGCTGATGAAGGCAGGGAAATAGATGTCTCCAATTAACCCTGCTTTGCATACTGAGTTTAAACAGCGGTCTGTTAGGTTATGAATGCTATCAATGTGGTGGGGCCTTTGTATCGGTTATTTGTATTTTCGCCAATACTGTTTTCTCTCTGGGATTTCTTGTGTTTATTTTTGACAGACAGGTTTCTGACGGGCAACAAGGATTAGGATGTTAGGACTGATGCTTTTTGATAGATACATGAGAGTATGGGATTTTGGGTTTTTGTTTAGTGTGTTCGCTAAGATTTTTCTTGCAATCTTATGCCTACGTATTCCCGTTTACCGAAACAGGGAAATCAGAGCATTCGTAGTTCCTCCTATTCTATGGGAGGAAATGGGTGGTTTTGGTGTCTTGTTCAAAGCCCAAGACGTGAAGCGAAAGGTGGTTTGTATCTTGTTCAAAGCCCAAGATGTGAAGCTGAAAGTGTTGACCTTAGAGAGAATTTGTCATCTCTAAAGAAGGGTTTGTCTGTTACGACTGTTTATAAAGGAGAATTACTTTAACCGGGATGTGTGAATCCGGCAATGCCATAATTTCCTTTATAGGGGATTTTTAACCTGAAGGAGAAGACTTTAACTCAGTGTAGAGCAATGCTATATTTCCTTAGGAATTTTTCATACTAAAAGAGGGACAATGGCATGGATGTAGATGATCCAGAGGCTTGCCACTTACAGCAGTTAGATGGAGGGGAAGGAGTTGTTGATGTTTGTGTACTATGAACGAGGAACAACTTTGATGCTAAAAGGTTGATTGGCTCAACCAGTGGTTTTCTTATACAAAGCCTAAGAGGAGGCTATTATGTATCTCGTACAAAGCCCGAGAGAGAGGCTAAAAGGTTTTGACTCAACGAGGGAATCTTTTGGTATCTCGTATAAAGCCCGAGATGAAGGCTATTTGACTCAACAAGAGAGTTTTTTGTATCTCGTACGAAGCCCGAGATGGAGGCGAAAGGGTGATCGACTCAATGAGGGAGTCTCTTATGTGTCTCGTACAAAGCCCGAGAAAGAGGCTAAACGTTGTTAACTCCGCTGGGGAGGATCATTATACAAAGCCTAAGAGGAGGCTAACTTCACTGGAGAAGGATCATTATACAAAGCCTAAGAGGAGGCTAAGGTTACTGTCTTAGTTGAGTGACAGGTCCAGTAGACTGATTGTTAAAGAGAAAACCAGTTCTTATATGAGCAACAATGTACTCGAGGATTTGATTCGAGGATCCGGGTTATTCCTATTTTTTAAGGAAGTGGGAAATCCGAAGGGTATTGAGATTGTCTGAGTCTGCGGGTTTTCTTCCTATTTAACAAAGGGGTCACTTGAGAATGTCTTTGAGACTCAAGGAGATTAGACTGTCCAAGTCTAGAGTTTCATCCTTTGTACCATGCTTTGCGAAACAGTAGTAGACTCTATGAAAGGATTGTTCTATGTAGATGATTAAGTTCTGTTCCTATACCTCTAGGAGGTCGTCGAGACAGTTTGTATGAAGCCCAAGAGGAGGCTGGAAACTTTTAAGAAGCCGACGGGTCCTTGTACGATGCCCAAGAGGAGGCTATCATTCCCGGAGGAAGAGATCATTATACGAAGCCTAAGAGGAGGTTGTGAATATTTCTAAGAAGCCGTAGGGTCCTTGTACTAAGCCCAAGAGGAGGCTGGGTCGCTTTTAGGAAGCCTGTGGGTCCTTGTACGATGCCCAAGAGGAGGCCGATGCTTTTAAGAAGCCCGTGGGTCCCCAAACCCTGAGAAATTCAAGGCAAGCTATTCACAAGGAATAGATCAAGTCAGGAAAGTTTGAGAATTTGGAAGAAACTCAAGAGATGTCATTCACGGAGAAAAGATCATCTCTGGGGAGTAGAGTTTCTTGACAAGTGCTTTTAAGAAGCCTGTGGGTCCCCAAACCCCGAGAAGTTCAAGACATGCCATTCACCGAGAATGGATCAAGCCAGGAAAGTCCGAGAATTTGGAAGAAACTCAAGAGATACAATTCACGGAGAAGAGATCATCTCTGGGGAGTAGAGTTTCTTTGACAACTTCTACGAGTGACAGTCTATGAAAGGGTTCACCGAGAATGCTGTCTTTCATGGCTCCATATTGTTTAACCCCAAGAGGAGGGAAGACTGTGTCTGGTAATCCTATGGGGATCTAGTTTTGACTATTTCTACGAATAAACGAAACGGCGTCACCTAGTTCTAGACGTAGTGGCCGGGAAAACTCTAAATATCTATACTTTTATTACACAGTTGATATGAGTTTATGAAAGAAGACTTACAGTGAAACAGCCCCACAATACAGTTATATGTATATGAAAGCGGTAAATGAAAGCAATAACCACTTACTCGGTTGTAGAGCTTCCATGCTGTTTGGTTAGTTGTTCAACAAAGAAAGATTGAAAACAACAGTATATTTCAAAATCAAAGGAGAAAGTGTTTTGAAAAAGAAAGATTTGGGGCTTACAGCTCAAGGAGAGGCCCAAGGTTTTATCAGTGAGCGCACTGTTTAAATTTGTACAGAGGGACTTATACAAGTGACTGTGGCCCAAAAATTGTTTTCTGTACAAAGGGATGGGTCTTACACTCTCAAGAGGCCCAAAAAGTTTTAAAGAAAAAGAGTGGGGCTTATAACACGAGGATAGACCCAGATGATTTTTCCGTTTGAAATGGCGATCGCGCCGAGATTTTCTTTTAACGCAGAGGGACTTATACAATAAGTGAGGCCCAAAATGTTTTGGTTAAAAGGGGATTGGGTCTTACACTCTATTTAGAGGCCCAAAATTTTTGAATGGGTCTTATAGCTCAAGGAGAGGCCCAAAAGGTTATTTTTCAAAAGGCGACAATCGCGCCGTTTGTTTTTTACGGTATCGGGACTTATACAATACACTGAGGCCCAAAAATGATTTGGTCAAAAAAGGATTGGGTCTTACACTCTATTAGAGGCCCAAAGTGGTTTGAAAATGTTTTATGAGGGTTGAATTAATCCAAAAACCCTAATTTATTTTCAAAAATGTATTTAATTGAATAAAAATTCAATTAAAATGATTAAAATTGTTTAACATAGGAAAAACAAATTGTGATCTTGGATTAATGTTTCAAAAATTAAGTATTGTCCTACAAAATAATTATAAAGCATTAAAAGTTGCAAAATCAAGGTGGAAAAAATATTTTAAATGTCAAAAACAATTAAAACATTAATTCTTTGCAAAAATATCAATTATATAAAATAAATAATATTTTTGGGATTTTTTTTGGGAAATTAAAGTATTTTAACATTTTTGTGAATTATTAAAAAAAGAATCAACTCAAAATCATTAAAACTCAGAGAGAAATTAATTTTTGAATCAATTAAATAAAATCACAAAATTCAAATATTTGAATTTGTGAAAAATGGCGCCAAGAACAGCTGAAGAACACGCGCGTGTTTCAGCTTGGCCCAGATTTGCATTTTCTCTCCAATCTCACTGAATACTTAATCATATCATGTAATCCACATACCAATAAACTCGTTTCAACCTCACGTTCATGTCTATGGTATTTAATTTCATTTAAATTAAACATATAACAAGAAATCATGAAAAATCCTCAAGAACCCTAATTTCTGCATGAAGGCCAGGATTTTTGATACACGATTCAAACAAAGCAATTACTTGAGGGGAAACATTCCATGCATGATTATGAACATTTGGCAAAAGTATTGTGCGAGGAAATATGCATAGATTGAGAGATGACCAAGTTTAGGCTTACCTCTAGGTCGTGACAGCAAGAGCAAATTAATTTTTGAGTAAGAAGTGTTACAGATGAATTGTGATGATCTGAACAGCTCCCCTACACCCTATGGAGTGTGTTTGAATGCTTGGACTTGACTGAGAATGACTGGATCACTTCATGGCATCTCAACTGCACTTTGGTTAAAACCTTGAGCAATTGACTGGTGATTCTGAGAAATCAGTGTTTCAGTTGTTGTTTAAGTGTTTGATCAGCTCATATGTGATGTATATGAGGTGTGTGTGTGATTGGTTTGAGTGGAATTGCCCTCTAGCTCAAAACCCGATAGTGACTTGCCTTAGAAGGCAAAATTGGAGTGAAAGAAGAGATTTTGAGGAAAGCATCTGTTTGATGGCTTTGGTGTACTCAAACTGATCACAATTGAGCTCTATTTATAGTAGAGCAAGTTTGTTTTGGGATCCACAGTGAATGGCAACTGCAGCAGGTGTTTGTTCAATGTTGGCCAATGGAAATCCAAGTCTCCTCTAGCCATTGACTAGAGGTTAAGGCACAGGGTTGTGGTTCCCTTGGTCTTGGATAAGTCTTGACTGAATTCAGTTGCAAATGGCTCAGTCCATGCCACCTTGATGCTTCCATTGAATGCTCCAATCCAAAATTGGAGTCTTGTCCCTATTTTGGCCATTCTAGGTTCAACATGCTATTTCTTGTTCCAAAGACTTTGGAGGCTTGGCTCAGTGATTGTCCCCTTTAGATTCAATCCTCAGAGGTGTCCAAGTGGATAGGAGCATTTGGATTTGGATGATTTTGGCAAATCGAGCAAAAATGCAAATTCTGCCTTGCCTTGGCAGATTTCAGCAAGGCAACTTTCCAATGTCATATCTCATGACTCAAATTGAATTTGGTAATGTTCTTGGTCATTTTGGAAAGCCCTTACATGATACAACAACTGTTTGAACATATTTGGTTTTGATCTCTTTTGAATCCAAGTGAAAAATCCCCCTACATTTGGCAAAAAGTAGGGTAAACTCTGACTTAGTGAAATTTTCACTAAGTGTTGGAACATAGTGACTTTTCTTGATTTTGATCACTCCATAACTCAAAATCCATGAGGAGTTGGAATTAGGTCTAGTTGAAGTTTTTGTAGAGGGCAATGAGATATACAAATCAAGCCTTGGATGGGAGAAAATGGCTTTGTGGTTTAGGAGTTATGACCATCAAAAGTTAGTACCCTAGCCACTTTATTTTTAACTTAGAAATTTTCTAAGTTTTTTATGGTTACCCCTTTTACAAGTTACCCAACTTTTCTTGATTTTTCTTGATGAATGATGATTCAAATCATACATTAACATCATTTTAGGGTTAAAAATCCATTTTGGTGAAAAATCTCAAAAAGTCAAAGTTGACTTTTGTGCACAGTTGACTTTTTATCAGATGAATTCCAAACTGTGCAATTCCTCATGAAATTATGTCCTTGACCTAAATCAAACTTGATGGACATGTTCCATGGGTGTCATAGGGTATATTGATGCATGTCATAGGGCTTGGGAGCATGTCCTGGTCAAAAGTCAAAGTTACAGTTGACTTTTTCCTTAAAACCCTAACTGTGGTGCTGATGAAATTGAGACTTGTTGCTTAAGCTTCTTGGATTAATCCATTGTTGCAAATGGATCAATGTAGTGCATTAGATACCCTCAAACCCTCTCTTGAGGTCTTGGCTCATGATTTGCCCTAAAAGTCAACTTAGGGGTGAATTAGGTCAAGAAACCTTAATTCCTGATTTTTGATGAATGCATCCCCTGAGGCAAAATTGACTTGATGATCGGGTCCATGAGGTTCCATGGAGTATATTAGGTTAGGTTTTGGATCATTGCCTTGTGCCCAGATGAAAAATTTCCATCTGGAGGCCCTGGTCGACCAAAACCCTAATTTGGTGACACTGTTGATCTTGAGACTTAATCCACCTAGAAGGGAGCAGCCTTGTGCTTAATCCTTGAAGTGGGAGTCCTTTTGATCCATTGTGGATGTTTGAGAGGTTAGACAAGTTGAAGATCATGTCATTCCTTGATTGACCCTTTGTCTAAGCACTCAGAGAGGGCTTGAAACCCTAATTTTGATTGTAGTGAATGCTCACCCATCTTTGGGGAGACTGATGAAGTATGATGGTTTCTCCATATTGTGATGATGATTTTCACAATGATGGGAAATCTTAGTGGTCAAAATTTGGGGTATGACAATATAGTTAAAGGAAAAAAAATATTTTGCCTTTTATTAATATTTCAACTATTAATTTATCAAATATTTAATGTTTACAATTAATATTGAATATTCTAACTATTAATTTATCAAATATTTAATATTTCAACTATTAATGCTTATATTAATTAGTAAATAATTAATCTTTAAATATTCTTTACTAAAATATTTTAATATTTAATTATTATAATTAAACTACTTTTATTTTACTAATTCAACTATTTTTCTAGTTTAGTCTATAAATTATTTTAATAACTCAACAATTAAAATATTTATATATTAAAATAATATTTAAAGACTAACTATTTTACTAATTAATAAATAGTTCATAAAATATTTTATGAAAATAGTATAGATTAAAATACTTATATATTAAATAGTTCATAAAATATTTATATATTAAATAGTTTATTAAATAAATCAACTATTAATTACTTAGTTTATTAAATAAATATTTTATTTAATGTATAAATAAGTAGTCTATTTAATAGTTCAACTATTTCAATTATTAATTATTTTATTAAATATTTGATTAATATTTAATAATATTGTGCGAAATACTTATTTAAATAGTTGAAATAAGTATTATTTATAATAAGTTTATATTAAATAGTTTATAAAATAGTTTATTAAACAATATTATTTATAATAAGTATTATTTATATATAATACATTAATAATACGTTTATATATTAATATGTAATACATTATAATAAGTATTTCAAATATAAGTGCAGCATTAAAAATATAGATAAGTGTGGTATATATAGCAATATTAAATGTAGTATTTGTAAGTGCAGTATTAGGTGGTAATGAGTGAATATGACTTGATCTCTCTCTTTTTTAGGATCATCTATATAAAGGGAATTTCTATGGTTAGGGTTTATGGCCCTCTGCTCCCTGGACATGGTCTCAACCGTTCCTCTTTATTAAAGAGATTATTGACCAACTACATTTCTGGAGTCAACGAGGACTTTCTCTCATTGAACATCCACGTGGGATGGACCGCAAGGGCGACCCCATTGGATTATGCCTGGACAGCCCAATAGTCAGGCGAGTGTGCCCTAATCTAGGACACTACACACTCCCTCAAGCATGGGGGCTTTTTCGTTAAAGCCCGAAGTGTTTAAAACATCTTACCCTTTTGCGTGTCCCTCGCCCAATTGACGATCCCCATGGACGAGGGTGGTTTTTCTGGACGATATTTTCTTCATGGGCGAGTGAAATAGCAGGTGAATCCCTCAGCTGAAGGCGCGTGCAATGGTAGGCAGGATTATTGATTATGGTCCTCGCCTAGTGAGTCAGCGTCCAGGTGTCCCTCGCTCAATTATTGAAATCCATCTGAGACGTCAACCAATCACGATTAGAACGTGTTCTCTTTCATTTAATGTAATCAATGATGATCTATTTTTGAAATTGCAAACGATAGTGACATGTGTAGGTAGCGTATAGAGTTTTGCAAAATCTTGAGGGATTCAGAGTTCCCTTATAAGAAGGATTTTTCTATTCTGCTTTTACTTTCCGCAACTTTGCTCGAGCCATCCCTTTTTGGACTTTTTAGAGTGAACTCCTACTTTTTCACATATATGATATTTTTTCCCCTCATTTAATTCCACATGCTGGATTCTAGGGGGTTTGTATGATGGAGCACCCTTTGATGTTAGATATAGGATTACTGGCTAGATAGTTCTTTTCTGATGGTTGCGACGACGGTGGTGACTTCTTTTTGTTCTATTGTTTTCTCAGGAATAAAATGTCCTTCTCCTCCACCGTTTCCAAGCGTGCAGGTGACTTCGTCTCCATTTTATCTTCCGAGGAACACATATGTGTCTTCTTGGAGGAAATGGGTGTCTCCCCCTCGGGGGATGATGTCCGGATTATTTTGGAGAATTTTTTATCCTTGGAGAGGGTGACCCTGCCAGTTTCCTCTCATCCTGCCTCGTTATACTTCTAATTTTACCCCCTTTTATCAAAGACATGGGGATCTTTTTTGAAATTTTGGTTATGTAGATACTCGAATGTCCCAACATCAGGTTTGGACATTGATTACTGCATCTTTAATAAGCAAGGATGAATACATCAGCTGCTGTTATGAAGTGCAGCAGCAAAGTCACAAAAGATGTTGAGACATCTTGTTGCGACATCTCAGTCAAGAACACAAACAACAAAACTGTAAATCTGTATAATAGTAAAGAACACAGAATATGTTGACCCTGTTCGGTGCAATTCACCTACTCTGGGGGATACCAATCCAGGATGAAGACTTCATTATCTTGTAGTATTACCCTAAAGCTAAACTCCCCCGTTTACAGCTATATCCTAATCACTACCCTCAATGAATATCTTTACCAAAGCTAAACTCTAACGTTTACAACTCTGATATGAGATACCTACTCACATCCTTCATCACCACCTGTGAAGTTTCTATTATCTGCCAATTAAGAACCCGTCATGATTTCCTTGACCAAGAAGTTATCTTGGACTTGCTTAAAAGCTTCGTCCAAGAACAACCATTGCCTAAAGGCTTCTGGTTGGACCCTGTACCTATGCCTTCTATCCTTCATCCCATACTGCAGAATGGAGACTTCTAACTCCTAAGAGAGCCAACGACTCTCAAACCCTAAACCCTTATTTTACTAAAAGAATAGGTTACAAAGTTACAAGTGATACAAAGCGTACAGTCTATCTTTAAACCCTAGACCTAAGTCTACTATTTATAGTCTTCTGCTGTCTTGGGCTTTCCATCTTCTTGATCCACTCCTGTGATTTATATAAAATAGATTTAAATCAATCTGTTATAATAGTCCAGGATGTCGAGTCTGCATGCTGGGACATCTCATTCGACATCTTATCTTCTGCAGAATTATTCAGTTTGATCTTCATGTTGACGCTTCTTTTTCAGCATTTATGTTTTACCAAAATTTGTCCAAAACACAAGAGCTTTCAATCTCCCCCTTTTTGACAAATTTTGGCTAAAACAACCTTTGCATACAACATCCAGCTCCCCCTCAAGGAAACAACCAAGGAACATTACTACTACTTACTTCTCCCCCTTTTTAGCCATAATATGACAAACCAATCAACTATGCATTAGGGGCAATCAATCAAGCAGACAGTATCAGAACAGCAGAAGCAGCGGCAATTAGACATTATATGCCAGAAACTTCTGTATTGATCAATAACTTCACAATTTTGTGATCACAGTCTGCAGAGAAAAATAAATTCCCCCAGACTCAGCCAATGATTCTTAAGCATCCAATAAGAACCATTCAAGTATGCATTGCCAAGTTTCCCACAACTTGCAGCAACTCTCTAATGTCAAGACATCTTCCTTGACATCTCAGTTTGGTTGACGCACAAATGTAAAGTGGAATTTCCACAATAATGTCAAGCCATCTTGACATCTCAATTTGCTTAACGCACAAATGCAAACTGGAACTTCAACAATAATGTCAAGCCATCTTGACATCTCAGTTTGCTTGACAAACAAATGCAAACTGGAACTTCATCTTAGATCAAGAGGCCTCTCCCCCTGACTAAGGTAACTGGTGCTCCTCCATAGAACACCCAAGCTAATTACTGGAAAACATAAGACGCATCTTCATGTCTTCAAGAGCGCACCCTCTGTTCAACACACCTGCTGAATGCAACCATTAACTCATTATTGTTCCCTCTAACAAGAAACAATAATTACTCACACATGATCAAAGTCATGCATCCCATGAGTACGTGTATACCAACCATAACAAACTCTTGGCTTGAGATCAAAGTCCCATTGATCCCCCTCATTCCACAACCATCTTATACACCACACGAACTCCTCTTGAATTCTCATGTATAGATATCCCGTTGCTTAAGGCACAAACCAA
Source organism: Lathyrus tuberosus (assembly GCA_022829125.1). NCBI lineage: Eukaryota > Viridiplantae > Streptophyta > Magnoliopsida > Fabales > Fabaceae > Lathyrus > Lathyrus tuberosus. The sequence continues at coordinate 5,099,668 of JALAZF010000278.1, read as the reverse complement.
TTGAATTAGAATACTTCACATTCCTCAAAGAGACGCACAAGGCCCCTTAGTTTGTTACCATGATGTCAGCTATCATATGCATGCTCCAGAACTTCACAGCTGCTAAACTGATCCACTACTAGCATGACTTGCTCTAAGGGATCCAATGTCGTATGCAAGATTTTCCACTAACCTCACCCAGCCAGCAATAGAGATAAACCCCGCAATCCAAGACAGTCATTCCTATCATTCTCCCGTATGATAACCTGGAATACTTCTGATTTATGGTAAATCTCCACTTCTAAACGCATTCAAGAAACAAACTTTCATGCAATCAACACATGATCCACTTCAGTCTTCACAAACACTTACATCCTCCTTCCAAGGAACCCTTCTACTCCATCATTCTCCTGGATGATTATGTAGACACTTCTTGGACACGATGCAAGTAACCAGTTCATCACAGAACCTGAAATCCTTCACCAAGGATAACTAACTCAAAGATGTTTTAACATCAGTTAGGACATCCTCCACACATCACAGACACAATACACCATGGTTCTTGATATGCTCCACTACTGGACTTACTATTAGTATAGTAATCCACACTGAAGATCTTCAAACAACACTGAGCCACCAGCTTGAACAAAGAAGACTTCAGGAACCCAGAGAGAAATAAACTCTCAACCACCAAGAAGGTTTGCTTCCATTCTCAACCCAGAACTTCTGCCACAAGCTCCCAGGGAATCAGAACCTTCAACAATTTCAACTAACTACTCTTATACAAAAGTGCAATCAGTTTCAAGCATCCTGCTTGAACGCACATTGTGAAACCAATCAAATGCCACCTTTTGATTGACCTCACTCATCTCCAGAACTCCCACAAGATACCCTGATCTACTAATGAAATTAGATCTTCAAGTCACATGAACTACTTTCCCTATAGCAAGACATCTTGGATCCACCAAGCCTCTTAGTCATGTAACATCTTCTCATCCACAGCTCCCGCAAACTGCATGAGATAGACCTTTTGAAGCATCCATAACTTCCATTCCTGTAGATCACCCTATCTTAAGTTGATGTGCAACTTCACCAACTGAGATTCTGATGTTGAACTAGATGTCAGAACATTTTGATACGACATCTAGTTGTTGAACTCAGCTCTTTCTTCTACCCCTTGAAAGAACCTTCTCCCTTAACAAAACAAGAGTTCCATGCTCTCATAGACTTGATTTACTAACCAAGTTTGAGTAGACAACCTCAATTCTGTTGATTTACAGTTATTACAAACAAGCTCACACCTTGATGAATACCTGCTAGTGCTTCTCCAAAGACTTCAAACCTGCCACTGTCTGAATCTTCATAAGGAATAGTCAGGGACTATACCTCATAGCTTTACCAGGGAATGCCACCTTCCCTTGAGTAGAGCCGTCTTCAAGAAGTTGCTGATATTGCCACCTATCTGAACTCCATGATGAGCATTCAAGAATGCCCCAAGGTACCTGGATCATAAATAAACCAATCCAAGTAGTCATCAAGATTATGATGTCTTCATAGTCTTCATCCCCATCTTCAACAGCATCACCGTCTGGACAAGTTATTCACTGAACTTTCCAGGAAATGATGCTAAGCCAATAATCCCAGGTCAACACCTAGGAGACTTCTGAGCGAATGTAGAACCCCTCCCATGATTCTGCAAGCCTCTGATGAAAAGATGTAAGAACATCTGACAAAACATCCTCAATCTTGAATCACAAGGATAATTAATCTACACAATAGCAATTGATCTTAAATCCTTGTAGTTTAACCCATATCTGATTCCAACACCTTCTAAATATCACCAAGATATTCCTCTTCATGTTGTCTTCTTCTATTTGTGCAAGTTGTTGAGATATCAAGGCTGCCCCCTTGACTCAAGCTCTTAAGATTCTCTCTGAACGAATCCTCATTACCTCAACTGTGTGAACTCATCCTTAGGGTTGGAAAGTTTGAGTTCTTCCTTGCACGTTTTTGTGGATGGTGAAAATAAATCACCTCAACGGTCTTCACTCCTATGCTTCCTAGAAAGCACCTCCTAGTCTGAAGAATAACTAGAAGACTCCAGAACACGACTGAGTTGCCTTGATTGGACTTGATCATCATATCAAGTGTCTTCAACAACTTAGCCAACAAGAAATCATCAAACCCCTAGAGCATGAGTTTGATAATTCATCTTACCCCTTCTCTTCAGTCTGACTTCAGCATACATGATGACGCCACTCAACCATGTACCAAGTCACATAAGACTCAACCATCACAATAACATCCCTCTGCTCCCGACTTTGGAATGCTATGTGTCTTCAAACCGGCTGACATCTACAAGAACAAAACCAGGTAAGGACAGCTACAATCTTCCTTCAATCATAACTCCAGAATCCCATACTTCTAGAGCTCTTCAATCAGAACCATATGCAGCGGAATCGCTAAAGAACAACTTCAACTTGCCCTAGACAAGATGTCAAGACATCTTTCAGGACACTAACCAAGAGAACTAGCCACTCCTCCTATTTGTTGTTGTCGAACCCTTCAGACAATAAAGAACCAGAACATTCCTCTTCAATTATCAGACGATTGAACTACTTCTTCCAACTCTTCTTTGTTTAATCACCTGAAAGTACTCCATGGATCTCATCCCGAAATAGACCAGGATGCCTGCTCTGATACCAATTGAAATTCTGGTTATGCAGATACTCGAATGTCCCAACATCAGGTTTGGACATTGATTACTGCATCTTTAATAAGCAAGGATGAATACATCAGCTGTTGTTATGAAGTGCAACATCAAAGTCACAAAAGATGTCGATACATCTTGTTGCGACATCTCAGTCAAGAACACAAACAACAAAACTGTAAATCTATAGAATAATAAAGAACACATAATATGTTGACCCAGTTTGGTGCAATTCACCTACTCTAGGGGATACCAATCCAGGATGAAGACTTCATTATCTTGTAGTATTACCCTAAAGCTAAACTCCCCTGTTTACAACTTTATCATAATCACTACCCTCAATGAATATCTTTACGAAAGCTATACTCTAACGTTTACAACTCTGATATGAGAGACCTACTCACATCCTTCATCACCACCTGTGAAGTTTCTGTTATCTGCCAATTCAGAACCCGTCATGATTTCCTTGACCAAGAAGTTATCTTGGACTTGCTTAAAAGCTTCGTCCAAGAACAACCATTGCCTAAAGGCTTCTGGTTGGACCCTGTACCTATGCCTTCCAACCTGCATCCCATATTGCAGAATGGAGACTTCTAACTCCTAAGAGAGCCAACGACTCTCAAACCCTAAACCCTTATTTTACTAAAAGAATAGGTTACAAAGTTACAAGTGATACAAAGCGTACAGTCTATCTTTAAACCCTAGACCTAAGTCTACTATTTATAGTCTTCTGCTGTCTTGGGCTTTCCATCTCCTTGATCCACTCCTGCGATTTATATAAAACATATTTAAATTAATTTGTTATAACAGTCCAGGATGTCGAGTCTGCATGCTGGGACATCTCATTCGACATCTTATCTTCTGCAGAATTACTCAGTTTGATCTTCATGTTGACGCTTCTTTTTCAGCATTTATGTTTTACCAAAATTTGTCCAAAACACAAGAGCTTTCATTTTTTCCTCTGTGTACCTTCTCCGTAGAGATCCTTAGGGTGCTTAATGTGGCCCCTTCCCAACTATTCCTGAACAGTTGGAGTTATGTCAGGGCTTTCAAGTTGGTTTGCGAGAAGTTGGACATCAACCATACTGTTGGGGTCTTCTTCTCTTTCTTTGTTACCGAACCGACAAAAGGAAGTTGGATGAATTTCAGCAACCGAAAGGCCCAAGGTATTTTTACCCCTCACTCTAACAACTATAAATATTGGAAAGACAAGTTTGTGTGGGTGAGGGGCCTATAAGATTCCCTTGGTTTGCTGGATTCTGGCGATGTTCCCCTCTTCCCGTTATCTTGGGTGGAGGTTCTGTTAATAGTCATAGATTATGACTGTATATTCTTATCCCTTGAGGAGAGAATGATCGTTTTCTTTTTAGGGCAGTTCGAGGTTATGGACTATCGGAAAGTGATTAAGCTCTGGAGAGAGGGTGGTGGTTATCTTGCTGTCTATATAGGTGGGCGATATTTTCTCTTTCCGCTTGTGGGGCCCCATATCCTTTTCTAACCCATATTTTGTTTATGTAGATCAAATGGCCAAGACCTCAGTCCAAGAGTGCAAAGAAATATGGGAGAGGATCAAATCCTCCAATTCAGGTGTTAATAGTCTAAAGACCCATCCTAGGGGGCTGACCATCCGTGGGCAGAAAAGAGCGGCTGAGACTTTTGCCCCGGTGTCGCTGAAAGCTAAAGCTCAACGTTTAGAGAATGAGACTTCTTCTATTGTAGGACAGGTGGCAGAGCCCACTAGCGGCGCAAATCTTACGCCCTGGTTGAGAGATTTAAACCCTGACTTGCTTCGTTTCAAAAGCTCACATCTCCTATATTTTAAAGAGCTCCCTACAGAGTACTAGACGCTATGTTTAGAAACTCCTTCAGCTCTCAAGAATATGAAAGATACCTTTCTATTAAGGGCGTTGAAACTTCAGGTTGTTGAACAAGGACAGTATGATAGGGATGCGAATGAACTAGAGGCGAGGCTCCAGGAGCAAACAAAATCCTACATAAAAAGTCAGCAGTTGCTGCAGTTCCTCTGGCAGGATGAGGAGAAGTGGGAGAAAAGGTTGGAGGATACACATGCTAAAACCAGGGAGTTCTCCATCGTGAAAACATCTCTGCAGGACTCCTTGGATGCGACTCTCCTCCGTGAAGAAGGTTTGGAAAAGGAAATCTCGGATTTAATTGATGAACTATTGTCGGTTGTTGTGGTATCCTTTGAGCGAGGCAAGGAGCAAGTCCTCTTCTTATACCCTGGTCCCAATTTGAGCCTTTTGGATTATTTCAAGGTTGTGAAAGGCGAGGTGCTAGTGGATAAGATGGCGATGACCTTCCCTGAACTTGAGCCTCTCCCATCACAAGAGGAAGGCGTGGTCAGAGAGGGAGACGAGCATGGGAGTCTTTAGACGGAGCCTACTGTTATGGAGAAGAAAGTCCACGAAGATTGATACTTCGACCTTTGTGGGTTTTTGTCTTTCGTTGTATTTACTTTTGACCCCTTCAAGGGCTTTTGTAATTGTATAGAACATTGGCTCCCCTCAAGGGGCATCTTAATATTTACTTTTTAATGTTTAACTGCTCTTGTCGTTCTTTTCCTTAAATGTCTTGTGGTTATGGTCGCCCCCTTTGATGGCAAGGATCTATCCTTACGAGATTTAGTGGACATCATTGTCTCTCCTTAGGGGAAAGGATCCACCTTGGTGGATCCAACAAATATAATTGCCTCTATGGATGCTAAGGATCCACCCTTGTGGGATCCAACAAATATAATTGCCTCTTTGGGCGGCAAGGATCCACCCTTGGGGGATCCAACAAATATAATTGCCTCTATGGGCGGCAAGGATCCACCATTAAGGGGTCCAGAAAATATAATTTCCTCTATGGTTGGCAAGGATCCATCCTTGGGGGATCCAGCAAATATAATTTCCTCTATGGGTGGCAAGGATCCACCCTTGGGGGATCCAGAAAATATAATTGCTTCTATGGGCGACAAGGATCCACCCTTGGGGGATCTAGAAAATATAATTGCCTTTATGGATGGAAAGAATCTACCCTTGGGGGATCCAACAAATATAATTTCCTTTATGGGCGGAAAGGATCCACTCTCGGGGGATCTAGCAAATATAAGTGCCTTTATGGTCGGCAAGGATCCACCATTGGGGGGATCCAACAAATATATTTGCCTCTATAGGTAGCAAGGATCCATCCATGAGGGGGATCCAGCAAATATAATTTTCTCTATGGGCGGCAAGGATCAACCCTTTGGGGATCCAACAAATATAATTACCTCTATGGGCGGAGAGGAACCACCCTTTAGGGGATCTAACAAATATAATTGCCTCTATGGGCTGAAAGGATCCACCCTTGGGGATCCAACAAATATAATTGCCTTTATGGGCATTATAGATCCATCCTTGGGGGATCTAACAAATATAATTAGTGTGTTCCTAATGGAGCTGGACTTCCTACGTAGATATGGCATAACAAAATAAACATAGATAAAACACGGGGTGCCTCATTAAAAACCCACGCCCCTCGGGAGGTGTAGAGGGAAATATAAGTGCCTTTATGGGAGAGTTTAAATAATCACCTATAAAATTGTCAGCTAAGTAAAATAACAAAAGATAAAGCAACACATGAATAACAGAAATAGGATGTCAGTGCAACAAATTCGAGGACAAGGGATCTCCTCTTGCTCTTAAGCTTCTTTGCCTACGCCAACTTCTTTGCGCAAAGTAACCCTAAAGATGGCCTTTTTTCCCTTATGCTTGGAGGGTGTGGTCCCCTTAATTTGAGGCTTTCAACATAGCATTTCCAAGCAATTTTCTTATCTCCTTGAACCACTCCAACTCGGACATTAGGGAGCGGGTATTTCATGCATAAATAAAGGGTAGATAAAATGGTTCCCAGTGGGTTAAAGGTTGGTCACCCAATAATCATTTTATATGAGAAAGGGGTATCAATGACTAAGTACTCAACCTTTATTTCCTTGGCATGGTCTTATTCTCCGAACGTGATCCTTAGGGTGAGGTAGCATTTCACCTATACCTATTCTCCCGAGAATCCCACCAGTGATCCTAGGAAAGGCTTCAGATCCTCGGGGTCAAGGAGCAATCTCTCGAAGGCGTTCCAATATAGTATATAAGCGGAGCTTCCATGATCGACGAGGAACCTTTTGATCTCCCATTCTTTGTATTTGATTGCGATGACCATGGGATCATTGTTCTGAGGATAGAAGTCAGACTCATCTTCTTCTCAGACTTCCTACAACTTCTGGCTTGTGATCTCGGGGAGACTGTCTATACTCAAGAGTTGATGGCATACCTTTTGCGGGAAGAGCTGGTCTCTCCACCTTTGGCAAATCCTCCAGATATGGTGTTGAAAGTGTGATACACCACTTGCTCGCCTTTTCCCCAAGATGATCTTTCGGCCTTGCCCGACCCTAGGCTTCTAGTGTTTTCTCGTTCCTGCGGGTTGTTTCGTTCTGCCTGGTTGGAGGGGACACCCTTTACGTATTTCTTGAGGTGGCCCTCCTGTATCAGCTTTTCTATTTCCTTCTTTAACTAGTAGTAGTCATCAATGTGATGTGCTTTGACCTTATGGAGTTTATACCATCTTTCAGGCTCGGATCTCATTATCTTGGATCTGAGGGTAGGTGGTTGTCATACCTCATTTTTTCCATTTGATCATTTCATCCATTTATCATATGCATAGCCTTTTTTTTTTTTTTTGTTTAACCTATTTACTTCTTACCATATCATTAATATTCTCTTTTTTTTTTTGGCATTTTTTAGAAGTCATATGACACTTTAAAGAAAAGTCAACAAAATTTAACTACACAATTATTTATTCTATACCATATTTTAAACCAATTTGAATTTGCATTTATATTTGAGTCTCATTCGTAAACAAATATCACAATTAAATTTAATTTGTTTTTCATCATACCGTAAACAAATTTTCATTCAAATCATAAACCATGCATACTTTTATTTCTTATAAAGTCCAAAAAAATCAAGTTTATTTCCTTCACATATCATCATAGAATATCATCATCTTAATACCATGTTACAATTCATGCTTTCGTTCCCATGATCATTGTCTCATCATCAGGCCATCATGCCATGCTCCATTACCATGTTCATTGGACCTACAAAACTATGTTTCATCATAAAATCCAATATGATATGAACATAATCATAAACATAAGCATGCTAACATGATAATCAAGCATTGTGGTGACAAAATTTTGCATTAAATCATCACTAATCCATGTCATAACATGCATACATGCATCAAAGTTCAACATGGGACCACATGGTTTTCATAAACCAAAACCACTACATAAACCACTTCAAACAAACACAAAACCATAATCAACTGCAATCTCATTTTAGCATGAAATTAACTTCAACAAACACACTTAGATACAATGCTAACCCTTGATTCAACACTTTTTCACATGGATCACTAATTGGTGCAATCCTACCCATTCTTCATTTTAAATTTTCACATTCTAACTCCCTCAAAAACTCATCCTCACATTTGAATTCATTCACATTCATTTTAGCCTATTTAAACAACACCATATCACCACACAAAAAAAGAAAAAAAAAAGAGTAAAAAGGATAGCATATTCACTACTTGAATTTTGCTTAAAAATGGAAAATAATTGAAGAATTTGAAAGAGGATAAGGAGAGGATTGAAGAGTGATTTAGATCACATTGATTGGTGCCTGTTCGGAGCTTCATCGGAGGGTGACCGAAATTTACAAACTCGCCGAAAAACTCATCGGTGTTCTTCGTGTTCTTGAGGTTTTTCGCGTGGGTAAGCTTTGATTATTTCTTTTTACTTGATTTCTTGACATAAACTTGTTGCTGCACTTAGTATGTTGCATATCCTTTAATCATTTGTGCAAAATAGCTTGAAACGTGAATTTCCGGAAAATTGGTGTTCTTAAGAATCCCATTGTAAATGGTTAATTTTTGAAAAATTTTATTGTCGTTTGTTGATTTTTGGGCATGCCATTTTGTTTGTGAGATCAAGTAGATAAATTTTCATTATTCATTTGTATGATTTCGAGAAAATTTGAGACAATTACATATGTATTAAATAGACTAGTAGTGTGTTTTTTTGAAAAATTATTTTTTTAATGCGGCAAAATATATTAAAAAAGAAAAGGTGATACAAAAAGAGAGGGGGGGACAAAACCAAAATCCTCTCAAGACCTGACGAACCTAAAGAAGGGAAAATGAAGCGTATTCTTTACGAAATCAGCCCTAGTACACAAAGGGATAGAGGAGAAATGAGAAGTATTAGTCAATGATAAACCTAAGTTAGCAAGGGTATCTGTACATCTATTCCCTTCTCTAAAAGTATGAGAGACAACAAAATTTCACTTAGAAACTAAATTAATATAGTTAATCCAACGGATTCTGATCAACCAAGGGACACAATACAGTGGAGAGAAAGCTTTAACCACTGTCGTCGAGTCCGATTCCAACTAAACATTACTCCAATTATTCTCATTAGCGAATTCAATTGCTAAAATAACACCCAAGAATTCGGCAATGAGAGAATTGGAGACATCAAGAAAGAAGGCAAACACTCCCTAAAATGAATCATTATGATTTTTGGCAAGACCCCCACAAACCAAAATACCTAAAGGGGAGATAGAAGCACCATCACAGTTCAACTTAACCCAACCCCCGGGGGGCTGCCATATGACCTCTACAATACTAGGAGCACGTAGAGGCTAGATAGTAACCTTAAACCTCTTAAGAATACCAAAGTCATGCAAACTCGGATGAGAACTGTAACGCTCGGTTATTTAATTAAATATCTTCGTATTATTTGTTTGATTTGTGTTGGTTGTCGAAAATATTGTGTTGAGTTGCTATGTCGGTTTTAGTTGAATTAATTTAATTGATTTAAGTTGTAGAAATAATATAGTGTTAATATATTAGAATTATAAGAGAATATTGGGCTTATTTAGATGGTGAGTGTAGTAGTAATAATGGGGGGTAGAAAGTTGGCCCAAATGAAAGTTAATAGAATAATAGTGTTATTATATTTGACATTAAGAAATAATGAGGAATTAGAAGTTGCAGTAAGAACGTGGAAGTTGCAGAGAAAGAGAAAATAAGGTTTTGGGAGGAGAACGTGGAAGTTACAGAGAAGAGGAAAAGAGGCAAAGCTGGGTCGATTAGAGATTTAGAGCAACCTTCAATCCAAGGTAAGGGTGGGGTTCTGACTCTATAATGGGGTATTTGATGAATGATATGTGGGGTTGGGTTTGTAGAATTACCTATGTTTGTGTTGTAATGGCCATCGTGGATATTGAAATACGTTTGCTATTGATGAATTGGTTGTAGGAAAATTAGTCTATGCTGCCTTAAGGTATAATTTTATTGTGTTTCTGTTGTACTGTGATGGGTGAATTTGGAACTGTTCTGGAATCTGAGGAGAGGTTTGTGAATTGGGGAGAAGTGGACGAAATACACTGAGACGAAGGGAATTGGGGGATATGGCGACCGTGATAGAGGGCGTGACGAGCGTCACGTAGGTTGTGTGCGAGTGACGACCGTCACACATGTGACGAGGGCCAGGGTGTGGTGACGAGCGTCACACGGGCCTGCTATGTGACGCTTTCTGGTTCCGTTCTGTTCATTCTGTCTGCTATGGTTTCAGTTGGTGCTGTCCCATTTTAATTTTAGTTTGAGAAGTTGGTATATAAGTCAGTAGTACTGGACAAAGGATTGATAATGGAATTAATTAACCGATTCTCAGTCGAAAACTACCGAACAATGACGTGATTGCTTGTAGTATACTTTAGTTGGCATAGAGTATGTTATAGTTGCCGTGATATTGTTGTTGGGAATTATAAAGTTGCAGGTGTGAAATATGTTGCATTGCCTCTAATTACTGGCAAGAATTAAGTTGCGGGCCTATGGCCAATGTTGATTTGTTGTTGTGTTGATATATAACTATCATTGTTGCTATTCTGACATTCATGTTGAGTCGCATTGCATCGCATATCAAGTTGGAGCTGATGCTCGGTAAGTTGGCCTGGATTGGGAAATTAAGTTGAAGGCTTATGCCTTGTTGACGCCTCTATTAATTGGCAGATTTTTAAGTTTGGAGTTCTGCTCCAATGGTACCACATGCATGTGCATATTATAAGTCGTATTCCATGTTGCATAAATTGTTGTTGTGTTGTTGATTAATGTTGATGGTAATGTTATGAAGTGGTGACTTTATCATATACCCGAGTATATTGTTTGATATCTCACCCCTTCTGTGTTTGGTGATGGTTTATACACCATCCTGCAGGTAATCCAGAGTGAAGGCTGTCTACCTTCATTAGTTAGAGTCGGTGTCGTCGCTCTGATATGTAACACTCGGGGGATGAACGCATGTTTCCTTTATTGTTGATTTTAGTATTGTTGCTGAATTTTAAGTTGTTTTCATTAAAGACTTTTTATTTTGAAGTTGTTTTAAGTGGACAAAGATGGTATGTCATTAAAGTTGAATTTTTGTGAATCCGCTGCGTAGTAATGACAGTTGGTTTTATTTTTAAAGACTGAGCAAGTTGTTATCGGTTCATCCAAAATTATGTGTTATGTATCTGTTTTCCAGGTGATTAATTGTCGTTGTTTAAGTAGAAAGTGTAACATTCCATATGTACATTGAAACTTTGTAACTCTGATTTTATATTATTCGATGGGTAGAAATGGGGTGTTACAAGAACCAACTAAAATTTTATCATTTACTGTGTTTTGGAATTCCTGCTACTACTGTTCATTTGCTTAACAAAAGTGATGATGATGTATGAGGCTGACATAATTCTACCAATTTTTTTCTTCTTTTTTTTTTCCTTTTTGTTTAAAAAAAATTATTACTTTTATTTTATATAATTAATTGATTGATTATATAATTAATTATCTTTTGTTTTATATAATTAATTAAATTTATTTTAATTGATTAATTTTGTTAATTAATTTTTAATTAATTTAATTAATTAATTAAATTTATTTTAATTTATTAATTTTATTTATTGATTATTAATTAACTTAATTAATTGATTACAATTATTTTAATTGATGAATTTTATTAATTGATTTTTAATTAGCCTGATTAATTGACTAATTTCATTTTAATTGAGTAATTTAGTTAATTGATTTTTAATTATCTTGATTAATTGATTAATTTCATTTGGGCTAAATACACAACTCCCCCTGCAATATTAGCGAGTTCTCATTTTAGCCCCTGGTAAAGTTTTTTTTTAAAAACCCCCTCATATTAGTTAGATTCCCTTACAAAACCCCCCAGAGGCCAAGTGGCAAAGAAGATTTCGTTTTGACCATCAGAATCTGCCCATGTTGGCATTTTGGATTAAATTTTCATGGATGACTGGGTATATATTTTTGCGTTTACAAATACCCCCTTGAAATTGTTAGGGTTTGTCTCCCCTTTATCTATCTTCTTCGTCCGCCGTCGTTGTGTACATGGGTGGTAGCAGGTCGTCATCGTCTGGGAGAAATTTTGGAAAGAGTTTGCCAAGATGTGGTTGCAACGATACGATGAAGATGTTTGTATCAAACATAGTTGAAAAGCCTAGCAGAAAATTCTGGAAATGTCGAAATTCTTTGGTTAGTTGATATTCATCTTGTTAAATCCATGTTTTAATTCGATTTGTTAATCACTGCGTAGGTCTTAATCATCAGTTTGATTTAATTTGTAGAATGGTTGCGATTTGTTTGTGTGGGACGATTTTGTTAATGATTTTGCAAGATGTTGTGATTGTGAAAGCACAAAGGGTTATTTGAGAGAATTTGCAAAGGAGATTGCTCAGGAAATTGAAGGCAGAGTTTTGAATATGTATGGTGCAGATGGAAGCATTATCAAGACAGAAAAATTGAAAAGAAAGATTCGAATGGAAAAGAGGAAAAATTTATGGATGTCGATTGTACTTGGTCTGTCATGGTTGATCTTTGTTGTATTGTTTATGTCCATGTAATAAAGTCTGTTTTGATTTAGTTGTTTAGGTTGGTTGGAATTGATACATAGTACTTGGCCTGTCATAGTACTTGTTTAGGTTTGTCTGTCATAGAAGTTGTTTAGGTTGGTCTGTCATAGTAGTAGTTTAGGTTGGACTGGCATAGTAGTTGTTTAAGTTGGTCTGTTAGAGGAATGTCTGTCATGGTTGTAATAAACTCAGTTTAGATTTAGGTGTTTAATGTTACAGTTTGATGTAAGTTGAATTGTGGTTATAAATGAAAGCTTTTGTTATTGTTATGTAGCAATGTAAATTGAATTGTTCTTATCAATGAAAACATTTGTTATGTATCACTGTTAAAGTTTGATTTAAGTTGAATTGTTTGTTATCAATGTAAGTTGTATGTTACAGAAATTACTTCCAATGTAAAACAAAACAGTTACACTAAATTCTGCAATTCTTGTTGCACACTTGGAAATTCTTCAAAAGTAATTTGTTTGATACATAAAGAAAGCACACTTGGTGCATATATCTGGTACTTCATTGTTACATAGTACAAAATGAGACAGTACAAAATGACACATACTACTTAGGACTTCATTGGCAAAGGCAACAAAATGACAACAAATTAAAATTGGAAATACAAGACATAACACTCAGTCTCTCTTTTTCTTGGACTTCTATGTCTTCATAGACCTAGTCTGCAATCCAAGGGAAGACTCTTTTGAACTTGATTTGGCCTTACTGTTTGGTAGTGTGATTGGTTGTTCACTAGATCCATCTCATACAATTGGTTTTTTGAACCAAGATAGTTTGATCCTTTCACTTTGCCTTCTCCTTGTAATGACTGGTTTCTTTCCTTTCTTTTTTTTAAGTGAATCAACAATACACGATCTAGTTTGACTCATAACAGTTGGTGGTTAGGGCTGATTCATAGGCACTTCAACAGTTGGGGCGGCATCAGAAACATCACTAGTTAGGGCAACAGTTTGAGTCATATCAGTAGCAGATCCTTGTGTATTATCAGCAGTATTTCCTTGCCCACCATCATTAGCATCTGCATTATCAGCTTGTGCATTGGCTCCTTGTGCATTATCAGCAGCAGGTTTGTCCTTTTTAACTTTCCTCTACACATCAAGGATAACACACAAGTCAATGAGCTATTATTGAATTATACACAATAAGTAAAGTAAAGTAAAGTAATACACAATAAGTACCTTTCTTTTAAGTGCATTGGAGTCCTATGAGGAGGCCTTGTAAGTCAATGCATTGTGACCAAACTTGTCACATTTGGTGCACTTATATGCCACACTTGTTCTTCTCTTCCTTGCACCCTCATCTCCAACTTCTCTTATCCTTACCTTCCTAGGTCTACCTGGGCCAGTTTTATAGGATGGTGGTAGGGGTTCCTCCATTTCAACTTCTGGCCACATATCCTGACCATTGATTGGACTAACAGAAAAACCATAGCATAGGAAAACCTTTGTCTTGTATAACATTCATCCATAAATTCTTCAGGGTTTTTCTTCCTATAGCTCAAGGCAGCTACAGCATGCCTACATGGTATTCCCATTAATTCTCAAAAGTTACAACTACAGGATTTTTTGGCAATATCAACAATAAACTCTTGATTATTGAAACTATGTGTGACTTGAAATTGTTCAGCTATTGACCATGTTGGCACCCAATGTCCACTATTGAAAACTTCATTGTCCAACCTCTTTCTAGGTATAGGCATCACTCTATGTGGCCAGTTATCAAGTTTAGTAGCAGATGTAGCTAACCTATTCATGAGGTATTTTCTTATCCACTCACACATAGTCAGTATTGGTTTGTCCCTAGCAACTAGGATAGTAGCATTAAAAGACTCTGAGATATTATTCATCAAAATATCACATTTAGGGTAAAAAGTGAAGGCATACTTACACCAGATTTTAGTTGGGACTACCATCAACCATTCCCAAGCATTTTGACCTACTTTCTTCAACCCATTCATCTTTAATTAGGACCCAGGCCTGATAATATGTTGCCTTAGCAGCTCCCATCATCAAGTCTCTAATCAATGATCCACCACCAAACCTTTTCTTGAAATTGGCATAAAGATGCCTAAGACACAACCTGTGCTCAATCCTATCAAGCATTTCCTCAAATACAGCCACAAGTCCCTGAAACATAACACCAATTATGTACACATTAATTACAGAAACAATATTAAATACATAAGAACAAGGAAGTAAATACATCCACATGTACCTTTTGTTGATTAGATATAAACACATATCTTCTATCCTGGCCAATAACCTCAATCAGTAGTTGAAGGAACCATCTCCAACTCTCCTTTGTCTCATTTTCAACCACACCAAATGCCAAAGGGAAGTATTGATCATTAGCATCCTGTTGTACCCCAAATTTTACCCCCAGATTCTGATCATTTCATATCATTTTAAGTCGGTCTCTGTTTTTTGCATTTTAGTAAACATCTCATTAATCATGCATTTTCTTCTTCATGTCATTTTGATTTAAATTATTTATTATTTTTGCATTTTTAGTTAGATATTTATTTTAAATTTGTTTAGAATTTTTGTAGTTAATTTCGATTTGGTTTATCTCTTTTACATAGTTTATAGTTAACTTAGTCTATTTCCAATTATTATTAATTTTTAACTTTAACTTATTTTTAACTTTAGTTTAGCTCTTACTCTTTGATTTTAGTTTAACTTTAATTAGATTAATTTTAATACATTTTTAGTTATACTCAAATTTTAATTTTAATTTTTAATTTTGATTTAGATTCAGATTCAATTTAAGTTTATATTCTAATTTTATAAAAATCACAAAAATGGTCATTAAGCCTTCACCAAGTCTTTGTTGTCACTACACCCTTTCACGCATGGCACCATGCGCCTTTGACCATCATCCGAGCACGCCAAAACCCAACATCCTGCTTCATGCTACATCACTTTCATCAACAAGTCTCAACTTTCTACTACCCCCACAACATAACAAAGAAAAAAACTCTGCTGAACATGACACCAACGTAAACCTGCTATGAACCGTGACAATAACATGACCATGTACCATCTGCTACCACTGCTACCTGGCCTTTGACAACAACTTCACAAGTTGTACCCCTGCAACAACACTCCAAATTTCATCAGCCAAAACCTGTCAACAAAAAGAGTGATCTGATCCTTTCCAAAAAAACAGAAGAGTGGTTTGAATTTGTTTTTAAAATAGGAGACCAAATGAAAGATAAAAGGGGGAGGAACCAATAGCCAGAACAACAAAGAAAGGAGGAAAGTTAAAACCAAACCTTCATTATTTTTCCACCTTCAAGACTCACAATCTCCACCATACAGCCACATACAGCAACTAAAAATCTATCTCATCTTTGGATCACTTCTCGGTGAGAATCAGCCATAACGCACTCCTCTTTTCACTGAAACAATATCACCAATCTGCACAAACTTCCCCACCTCACACCAAATCCTCTTCATTCTCAACAACCTATACCCACCACCACAAACCTACAATTCTTCCAATAGACCCTTCAAATTTCAACCTTGAACAACCTCCGTAGATCCCACAGCGCGGACTTCCCCGCAAAAACAACATAACTCCATTTCTGCAAATCGCCCTTCATAAAACTAACCTCTGTAATCACTTTCATTCCATCAACTAACCACCATTCACAAACCGGTTCACAAACTATTCATCCTCAACCGTTAAAAAACCAGAAAAATCACCCAAAACAGAAACCACTAAACAACATCCGCCTCACTCACCATCATCGTTTCATCCTCCTTCAACTCCAACAAACCCAGAAACTCTTTTTCTTTGCAATCCCCAAATCATCAACCACCTCATTCTGCTACCCACTATTACACCATGCATACACCGCGACTCCGACAACCATCCTCGTTTTTTTCCTCTGCCACGTACCTCGCCTCCTTCTTCAACTATAAATCAATCACCAAAACCACAAATCAAACCTTCTTCCAACTCCCCATAGGACCACCTCACCTCCCGCTATCCCATTTCGGCCCACCAAACGACAACCAAGAACACACCCATCACCGCCACCATTTTTGCTTCAAAAAAAAATAGGAACCGAGAAGAAAAAGAGAGAGAATCGGAGACGGAATGAAACACCAAACGAGGTCAAGGACATAAACCTGCTGAAAGCGGCAGAATCGACGGAAGTTAGATCGTGAGAAGGTAGAGATTAAAGCGGATCCTCAGAGAGATCGAGTAAGAGCTAAGAAGGATTTGCGGAGAAAGACGCGGCGCCATTGGAGAAACAAAGATCCACCGCGATTGGAGCAGAGAAAGCGAGACGAGACGTCGAGGAGCGATCCGCCGTAATTGAGGAGGATCAACGAACCTGAGAGGCGAGAGAGCTTGAATCGTAAGGAGGTTGGAAACAGTTTTTGATTCACTTTGTTTTTCATCTTGGTTTCAGAATATGGTAGTAACTTTTGTTGTTTCTGATGATGGTTTGGCCGTGCTTAGTCTTTTCCACCTTGACCTTGATTAAAACTAATTAAACAACCTTAATGTTGTTGTTCCTTAAACAAAGACAGCCCATGACATTATTGGGCTTTACGGCCCGTTTTCTTGGCACCACCATTTCATTGCTAATGCACAACCTGTTTTAGTTTTTTTTTTTTTGTTATTTTGTTTAGGTTTAGTTTAATATTAAGATTAATATTTTAAATGTTAGAATTAGTAACTTATTTTTAGGATTTGTTTTATAACTTTTTTTATTAGTAATTTTAAGATTAATATTATAATTTCATATTAGTAAGTTTTAATTTTAACATAAATTTTAATTTAGGATTTTGTTAATTATTTCTTTCAACTTTTATTAAACTTTTCTTTTGTTAAAAATCTTTGTTAATAATATTTTGCTAAAAAGAAATTTCTTGATAATATTTTTTATAAATACTTCATTAGATATTTTGCTAATTATTTTTAAACATTATTTTATTTTCTCATCACATTTTGGGTCATCACTTTGTTTAGATTTTATTTCTTGATTCACCTTTCATTTCTACTTGGACTTTCTTTTCAATTTTGTTTTAGGGCCGATGATATATAAAAAAAATCTTGATTGGTTGATTTATTTCAAATCACCAAAAATCTTGATAAATATGAGGCCATATTTCATTTTCTATTTTTTTGGTCAATGAAAGTCGAATATCATAGATTATCGATTTCTCGATTAAATTTTGATTAAGACGAGACCATTTCGATTTCCATTTTATGAACAATTTTTATTAACTCGAACGAAAAAGAGTTGTCAAGATCTAGCATCTTGGCACAACTCTTTGAACAATTGACTTGCATCAAATGTTCGTTGTCCGATAAATAACTTTAAGTCTCGACTTGGACAAATAAGAGCCGTCAAGATCTAGCATCATGGCACAACTCTTCGAACAATTGATTTTCGTCAAGTGTTCGTCGTCCATCAAATAATTTTCATTATCATCTCGAAAGAAAAGGACTGTTGGAATCTAGCATTCTAGCACAACCCTCGAATGATTGGTCCTAAGCCTTGCGCATTGGGGTAGCTGTTCATTCTCCTCTTTCGCCTTCAAAACAATTTTCATATCAACTTGGACAAATAAGGACCGTTAAGATCTAACATCTTGACATAACCCTTTTGAGCTTTTTATCATCAAAAGCTTGTTGTCCGTCAAATATTTTTTTATTTCAACTTGGATGAATAAGAGCCGTCGAGATCTAGCATCTTAGCGCAACTCTTGAAAGATTGAGTTCTATCAAGCGTTCACTGTCCATTAAATTTTTTTTATACCAATCTTGAATGAAAAGGACTGTTAGAGTCTAGCACTCTGGCATAACCCTTTGGCATTCTTACGGCATATTCAAGCCACTTTTTAAGCCACTAGCTTTTCCAAGAGATACCCATTAATCTCTTGTGATTTTTAACCCTTCCTTTAATATTTCATAAGAGATAACCATTAATCTCTTCTCCTAAACAACCAATCCTCACAAGCTTTGCTTTCAAGATTTTTACCCGTAGCCCCGAACTACGAAGGCTCTGAGTTCCTCATTGCACTATGAGGATACGTAGGCACGAGATTGTGAAGTCTTGTCGAGCCCCCTAGTAATAAAAACCCTTAGGTTTCCCCTTTAAAAAATCCTAAAAAACATTTCTCTCTCTTTCCTCAAGTAGAAGATTAGAAACAAACCTTAAGCTAACACTCATTCAATCCTAACTAAATGGTTCCCGTTGAGTACAACGGATGTGAGGGGTGCAAATATCTTCCCCTTGCGTAACCGACTCCCGAACTCAGACATTGGTTGCGATGACCATATTCTTATCCTTTCTTTTAGGGGTTTTATTCGATATTTTCCCTTTCCTTCTATGGAATAAATAAAGATCGGTGGCGACTCTGTTAAGTTCATCCCGCGGGCGTGCAATTGCGCTTCGCGAGGTCGTTCTCATTTTTCGAGGTACGACAGATGGCGACTCTGCTGGGGACTTTCCCATCCCTAAGTGAGTCAAGCCTAGTTTAGTTAGGTTTTCATATGTGTGTTTAGCTTTTGTTTCTCTTCCTTATTTGATTATATGTTTTATTGCTTTTGCTTTATTGCTTTTTCATATATATCTCTGTATATCCATGTGTGGGCTTTGGGTATCTGATATCTTGAATAAAGCTCTACACCCGAGTTTTGGAAAAAGCAGAGAGAAAACATAAAGTTAGATTTGGTAGTTAGTAGTGTTAGACTACGAGGGCAAGCTCCTTGTAGCAACTAACATGAAGGCTCCTCTAGAGTAGACCTGTTTGTAGATCTCGTTATAAAAACAGCTAGCCTGTTGCATAACGTTGATCCATGAAGGGTCCATGACTTTAGGTCCCCCATTTAGAACCAGTGCTATTTTGGTGGTTGCGTAATATTGGACTTCAAGGACATCTCCTTGCTCCAACCAATATGAAAACCCCGATCAGAATAGACCTTTTCGTCACTCTCGTTGTAAAATGGCCAGCCTGTTGCATAATGTTGATACGACTAAGGTCCGTGACTCTGAAACCTTATCAAAAACCTAGAAAATATCCCGTGAGTGGGTTTATGGGTAGATAATCTAGAACTATCTGTTATAGGGAGACCTACCTAATAGGATGTTCTGATTTATTCGGGTTATCTCAGATCCTAACCACCTTACATTGCATTTTCTTTCTGCATCCTGTGCTGCATTGCATTGCATATCATTTGCATCTTTGCATGTTTCATTGCATACGTCTGTTCGTCCAGTTACTCATCTCCAGCTGTCTCTATATTCCAGAGTTTGTCTGTGAGTCGTCAAGCTGATTCCTCGACACCGATACTGGACTAGAGCTAACTACAGACGCAAGATGTCAGAGCAAGAGGCGCACAATGATGAGGTCTGAATGGAGATCGATGACCTTAAGTCGAGCATGACTAAACTCACTGAGATGCTCCAAGTTTTGATTGCTTGGGGAGAGCAACCCCAAAGGACTGTCATCCAGGAAGTTTCAAGCGCTGATCCTCCACTAGTTCAGATGCCACCTTCAACTTGGCCAGAGTTTGGTTTGCCACTCAACTACTCTCCACCGATTGCATCTACTGCTATGGTTGGTCAGACTGCTATGCCTGTCTTTCAAGCTCCTGTTTTCACCGAGCCCAGACCTGTGGTACATGCTGTTCCACAGACTGTTCGAGCTCCTTTCGAGAATCCCCTCTATGAGTACAATGCTGCCAGTGTTCAAGGTGAAGACCGTGAAGACTTTGTTGAACCTGAAGTTGTCCGAGAGCAGTTTTAGAGCATAGAGAAAAGACTCAAAACCGTTGAGGGTACTGATTTCTTTAATGTGGATGCAGACAATATGTGCTTAGTATCATACCTTGTTATACCTGCTAAGTTAACAACTCCAGATTTTGTGAAGTACAAGGGTCACTCTTGCCCAAGAGCTCATTTGGTCATGTATCTTCGTAGGATGACTGCTCACACCAAGAATCAGAAGTTGCTTATCCACTATTTTCAAGACAGCTTGAGTGGAGCATTACTCAAATGGTACATGGGTCTCGAGCAAAACTCTATCCATAGCTTTCAAGACCTCACAAATGCCTTCATGAAGCAGTATAAGTATAACCTCGACATGGCTCCTGATCGCCGTCAACTGCAAAACATGTCTCAGAATGATAAAGAGTCTTTCAAGGAGTATGCTCAGCGCTGGAGAGAGTTGGCTTCCCAGGTTGAACCTCCTTTGGCTGAGAAAGAGCTAACCAGAATGTTCATGGATACCCTGTCCCCATTCTATTTGGAGAAGATGGTTGGAAGTGTTTCCTCCAATTTCACTGATTTGGTTACTATTGGCCAAAGATTAGAGGAAGGTCTTAAGAAGGGAAAAATATCCAAGGCTGTTGAATCTTCCAATGCTGTGAAGAAATCCTATGGTAACTTTTAGAAGAGAAAGGAAGATCATACTAACGCTGTCATGGTTGAAACAAGAAGACCTCGTCCCCGACCTCAGTATGTTGTTCACCCTACTATTGCTGCTGTCACTCCTGCATTCACTGCTCCACGACCAGCTAAAGCTCCCCAACGTCCGGCTGTTGGACAAAACCAGTACCGTAATAGGGGTCAATTTGATCTTATTCCCATGACTTACACTGAACTTTATCCTGGTTTGGTTCAACAAGGTTTGATTACCACAAGGCCTTTGCCTCCTCCTCCAAATCCTCTTCCAGTCGGCTATAGGGCTGATCTTCATTGTGAATACCATCAAGGTGGTGCAGGCCATAACTTGGAAAGTTGCTTTGCATTGAAGGCTAGAGTACAAGAGCTGATGAGAAACAAAATCCTCTCCTTTAAGGACAATCCCAATGTTCAGAGCAATCCTCTGTCAGAGCAAGTGAAGCTTCAGTCGACTTCAGCTCAGCTACTTTCCAAAGACAGGACAACTCATACTTGTAGTTGAATAGCCATTAGACCTTATTTCTTATTGTTTGCATTTTCCTTTATTTTGTACTAGCTGTTTGCTTCCAAATTATGTTTATACTTTCATGTTAATGGAATGAGCATTGTAACTTTTGATTCAATTCATTTGTGTTTGCTATTTACTTCTAATTGCTTCCTCTTTCATGAAAAAAAAATTTCTCGTCCATTTTCTGTTGATTATGCAAAGATTAGAGGGAGGATGATGAAAATGTTATACCCATAATTGCTGTTGGTATGCTTTCAAATCAAAACTTTGCTGACGATGTAAGGCATTGTTTCAACTCCCAAACACCGGAGAAATAAGGAAGTTAACCCCTCTTTGACCCCTTCGAGCCTTGAAGTAGGAGTTTCCTTTCTTTACAAATAAAGACCCTTAAATCTCAACCTTGGGGCAGGGTAGTTCTTAGTTAACTTGATTGTCCATTCAAATACAAGAGCTTTATGCGAGACGCCTTTCAACAAAAGGGTGCATTCACAAATTTTCCTTCGCACACAGCAGGCAAGTGTCGAAGATGTCTTTCAAGTCAAACACCGATGATGGTTCACTGTAATCCTTAAGCCAGACAGTCACTAAAAAAAAAAAAAAGAAAGAAAAGTTTGTAGTACAGCCAAAGGAGGAAATCTTTAAATCCTTTATCCTAAAAGTCCTCAATGGCAAACAATTTTGTAAGGAAGTAGTGACCGCCAACACAAAGTCTCTTAACTTCTGGACCATCATCATTACCATCATCAGTGTAATTCCTAACCTATGAGAATTTGAGTACAGAGTCTGAGTTAACTGAGCATAGGACTGAAGTTCATCACGTAGATTGGGTGGGTCACAAATAAACTTTGAGCCTTTATCCTTTGTTTCTTAAACCGTGAACCATGCCACATTATAACCCTCAAAAGACCTAACTGAAGCAAGGTTATTTTGAAAGCATATTACAACAAGGTTGCGTAAATTGACTCCAAAAGATCTTTGCAGATCATTTGTTTTGGCATTACAACTTTTGCTTAAACCTCTCACTTTTGATGTCTTGAACCACCGTGTTCTGACCAATGACTCCTATGTTTTTGCATCTTTCCAAAAATGATTTTGATTTCAAAAGTTGCATGAACTTTGCATTTACTATGTTTGTATGAATACCTTTGTTTGCAAACTAGCTTTCTTCTCAAGGAATTTTCAAACAGTTGAGAAACTTGTTCGGTGATCCAATCAGAGGCAAGTCCTTTCCGAATCCTGTTGAAGAATCGGTTCAATATTTGTTGTTCAGTGCAAGTCCTTCTCAGAATTGGTTTATACAGAAGATTTTTCAAGACTCATACTGGGGCAAGCTTTCAAAGTGCACAGTAAAGCAGTTATTTCCATAATCAATCAAGCTGAAGCAATGATCAGCTCATCTACAATAATCAGCTAGTCTGGGGCAGTTTACCTGAAGAATCCCCATGCAACTTTTTATCCCTCCTACAAGGATCATCAACTTGATACAGTTTACCAGTGTGGCAATGATGTGTTCAACAGTAGCATCTCTAGTCCCCAAGCAGAATGACAGTAATCCCCGTTTTGAGGAATCAGTCTTCTAATCTTGTCTTCTTTCCACCAAAGAGTCGTGTTGTGTCGTCAGCATCGACATCTGCATTTGCATTTGATCATATATCATCTGCATAATTTATACCATATGCATAGCATGAGTGTTTCATCCTCATTTGCATTTCTCCCGAGGTCGTGTCGTTATCCACGTCTTACCTTACCAAAACGTTACTTGTCATTTCATTCAGTGGCATTCCTGAATGTTGTCATTATCTTGCGCATCTAATATTGTTGATAGATGTTGGTCTTCTCTCATTCCAGTGCTATTCCTGGATCTTTATATTCTTTCACTCCAGTGTCATTCCTGGATGTCCGTCTCTTGTGATCTCCAGTGCCATTCCTGGATATATTGTTCCTCTTGTTTCTCCCAGTGCTATTCCTGAAAGTTTTGCCTCTCTTTTGTAATCCTCATCAAATTTGCTTGATATCTTTTAGTGTTATTCCTGAAGGTCTTATCTGTTCATTCAGTGTCATTCCTGGATGAGCTTTCTCCTTTGCATTCAGTGTCATTCCTGGATGTCTTTCTCACTATCATTTGATGTCATTTTTGAATATAGTGATTTGCCTTTACTTTCAGTGCCATTCCTGAAAGTTCTTTCCCCTTATCCAATGCTTTCTTGGGTATATCTTCATTCATTCAATGTTGTCTTGAATACTGTGGTTCCTTTTGTCCAAGGCTTTCTTAGATTTCTATCATGTTCACTTTTATCTAAAGCCATTATTAGATATTGTGAGTTATACCTTTCATTCAAAGCCATTATTGGATGACTGGTGCCCTTTTGTCCAGCGCTTTCTTGGATCCTTACTTGGTTCACTTTATCTAAAGCCATTATTAGATATTGTGATTTATACCTCTCATTCAAAGCCATTATTGGATGTCTGGTTTTTCATCATCCGATGCCTATCCGGATGTGTCTCTCTTTCTGATGTTTTTCAGATTGAGCCTTTGTTCACTTTGATCTAAAGCCATTATTAGATATTGTGAGTCATACCTTTCATTCAAAGCCATTATTGGGTGACTGTTTTCTTTGCATTCAATGCCATTCTTGAATGCAGTCTCTGTTCACATTCATCTGATGCCATTCTCAGCTATTATGATTTGTACCTTCCATTCAAAGCCATTATTGAATGCCTGGTGTCCTTTTATTCAATGCCATATAGTCTTGTTTGCTCACCTTTATCTAAAGCCATTATTAGATATTGTGACTTGTACCTTTCATTCAAAGCCATTATTGGATGTCTGGTTTCTTTTACCATCTGACGTTTTTCCGGATGTGTCGTTCTCTTTTGGCTTTTCTCGAAGATCCCGTTTGAACTCTTCAGTACGAGAAAATCCCAGAAAATCTTTTGCTGATGTCTATCCTTTCGTTTCAAATTGATCCCCAGTGGAGATCGTGTCTTTTTTCTGGCTCCATGCCCAGTAAGAGTATCTTCTATTTTCCCCAGTGCCAGTCGGTCACGCTTGAACCAGTTGTTCTATCATTTTAAATTTCCCCAGTTTTGTTTCAGCCTCCCCAGTGTTGTTGTCATCCCCAGTGAGTGATTGCTCATTGTGTGGACTTTGTCACTGTCTGCTTTCTTTTTGTCTGCATTTAGCATTCCATCATTTGCATCATATTAGAGTTCATTGCATGTCAGTACATTTGAGGGAAAAATTTCTGGTTATCTATATTTAAATACCTTTCACCAGGATTTCATGAAGATCTATCATCACTCATGTCATCTGGTGAAGATATTTAAATAGGGGCAACTGTTGTACCCCAAATTTTACCCTCAGATTCTGATCATTTCATATCATTTTAAGTCGGTCTCTGTTTTTTGCATTTTAGTAAACATCTCATTAATCATGCATTTTCTTCTTCATGTCATTTTGATTTAAATTATTTATTATTTTTGCATTTTTAGTTAGATATTTATTTTAAATTTTTTTAGAATTTTTGTAGTTAATTTCGATTTAGTTTATCTCTTTTACATAGTTTATAGTTAACTTAGTCTATTTCCAATTATTATTAATTTTTAACTTTAACTTATTTTTAACTTTAGTTTAGCTCTTACTCTTTGATTTTAGTTTAATTTTAATACATTTTTAGTTATAGTCAAATTTTAATTTTAATTTTTAATTTTGATTTAGATTCAGATTCAATTTAAGTTTATATTCTAATTTTATAAAAATCACAAAAATGGTCATTAAGCCTTCACCAAGTCTTTGATGTCACTACACCCTTTCACGCATGGCACCCTGCGCCTTAGACCATCATCCGAACACGCCAAAACCCAACATCCTGCTTCATGCTACATAACTTTCATCAACAAGTCTCAACTTCCTACTACCACCACAACATAACAAAGAAAAAAAACTCTGCTGAACATGGCACCAACGTAAACCTGCTATGAACCGTGACAATAACATGACCCTGTACCATCTGCTACCACTGCTACCTGGCCTTTGACAACAACTTCACAAGTTGTACCCCTGCAATAACACTCCAAATTTCATCAGCCAAAACCTGTCAACAAAAAGAGTGATCTGATCCTTTCCAAAAAAACAGAAGAGTGGTGTGAATTTGTTTTTAAAATAGGAGACCAAATGAAAGATAAAAGGGGGAGGAACCAATAGCCAGAACAACAAAGAAAGGAGGAAAGTTAGAACCAAACCTTCATTATTTTTCCACCTTCAAGACTCACAATCTACACCATACAGCCACATACAACAACTAAAAATCTATCTCATCTTTGGATCACTTCTCGGTGAGAATCAGCCATAACGCACTCCTCTTTCACTGAAACAATATCAGCAATCTGCACAAACTTCCCCACCTCACACCAAATCCTCTTCATTCTCAACAACCTATACCCACCACCACAAACCTGCAATTCTTCCAATAGACCCTTCAAATTTCAACCTTGAACAACCTCCGCAGATCCCACAGCGCGGACTTCTCCGCAAAAACAACATAACTCCATTAAAGTCACCACTACCCGGTCTTCCTCCTTCACCTTCTGCAAATCGCCCTTCATAAAACTCACCTCTGATACCACTTTCATTCCATCAACTAACCACCATACACAAACCGGTTCACAAACTATTCATCCTCAACCGTTAAAAAACCAGAAAAATCATCCAAAACAGAAACCACTAAACAACATCCGCCTCACTCACCATCATCGTTTCATCCTCCTTCAACTCCAACCAAACCATAAACTCTTTTTCTTTGCAATCCCCAAATCATCAACCACCTCATTCTGTTACCCACTATTACACCACGCATACACCGCGACTCTGACAACCGTCATCGTTTTTTTCCTCTGCCACGTACCTCGCCTCCTTCTTCAACTCTAAATCAATCACCAAAACCACAAATCAAACCTTCTTCCAACTCCCCATAGGACCACCTCGCCTCCTGCTATCCCATTTCGGCCCACCAAACGACAACCAAGAACACACCCATCACCGCCACCATTTTTGCTTCAAAAAAAATAGGAACCGAGAAGAAAAAGAGAGAGAATCGGAGACGGAGTGAAACACCAAACGATGTCAAGGACATAAAGCTGTTGAAAGCGGCGGAATCGACGGAAGTTAGATCATGAGAAGGTAGAGATTGAAGCGGATCCTCAGAGAGATCGAGTAAGAGCTAAGAAGGATTTGTGGAGAAAGACGCGGCGCCATCGGAGAAACAAAGATCCACCGCGATTGGAGCAGAGAAAGCGAGACGAGACGTCGAGGAGCGATCCGCCGTGATTGAGGAGGATCAACGAACCTAAGAGGCGAGAGAGCTTGAATCGCAAGGAGGTTGGAAACAGTTTTTGATTCACTTTGTTTTTCATCTTGGTTTCAAAATATGGTAGTAACTTTTGTTGTTTCTGATGATGGTTTGGCCGTGCTTAGTCTTTTCCACCTTGACCTTGATTAAAACTAATTAAACAAACTTAATGTTGTTGTTCCTTAAACAAAGACAGCCCATGACATTATTGGGCTTTACGGCCCGTTTTCTTAGCACCACCATTTCATTGCTAATGCACAACCTGTTTTAGTTTTTTTTTGTTATTTTGTTTAGGTTTAGTTTAATATTAAGATTAATATTTTAAATGTTAGAATTAGTAACTTATTTTTAGGATTTGTTTTATAACTTTTTTTATTAGTAATTTTAAGATTAATATTATAATTTCAGATTAGTAAGTTTTAATTTTAACATAAATTTTAATTTAGGATTTTGTTAATTATTTCTTTCAACTTTTATTAAACTTTTCTTTTGTTAAAAATCTTTGTTAATAATATTTTGCTAAAAAGAAATTTCTTGATAATATTTTTTGTAAATACTTCATTAGATATTTTGCTAATTATTTTTTAAACATTATTTTATTTTCTCATCACATTTTGGGTCATCACTTTGTTTAGATTTTATTTCTTGATTCACCTTTCATTTCTACTTGGACTTTCTTTTCAATTTTGTTTTAGGGCCGATGATATATAAAAAAAATCTTGATTGGTTGATTTATTTCAAATCACTAAAAATCTTGATAAATATGAGGCCATATTTCATTTTCTATTTCTTTGGTCAATGAAAGTCGAATATCATAGATTATCGATTTCTCGATTAAATTTTGATTAAGACGAGACCATTTCGATTTCCATTTTATGAACAATTTTTATTAACTCGGACGAAAAAGAGTCGTCAAGATCTAGCATCTTGGCACAACTCTTTGAAAAATTGACTTGCATCAAATGTTCGTTGTCCAATAAATAACTTTAAGTCTCGACTTGGACGAATAAGAGCCGTCAAGATCTAGCATCTGGCACAACTCTTCGAACAATTGATTTTCGTCAAGTGTTCGTCGTCCATCAAATAATTTTCAATATCATCTCGAAAGAAAAGCACTGTTGGAATCTAGCATTCTAGCACAACCCTCGAATGATTGGTCCTAAGCCTTGCGCATTGGGGTAGCTGTTCATTCTCCTCTTTCGTCTTCAAACAATTTTCATATCAACTTGGGCAAATAAGGACCGTTATGATCTAGCATCTTGACATAACCCTTTTGAGCTTTTTATCATCAAAAGCTTGTTGTCCGTCAAATATTTTTTTATTTCAACTTGGATGAATAAGAGCCGTCGAGATCTAGCATCTTGGCGCAACTCTTAAACGATTGAGTTCTATCAAGCGTTCACTGTCCATTAAACTTTTTTTATACCAATCTTGAATGAAAAGGACTGTTAGAGTCTAGCACTCTGGCATAAGCCTTTGGCATTCTTACGGCATATTCAAACCACTTTTTAAGCCACTAGCTTTTCCAAGAGATAGCCATTAATCTTTTGTGATTTTTAACCCTTCCTTTAATATTTCATAAGAGATAACCATTAATCTCTTCTCCTAAACAACCAATCCTCACAAGCTTTGCTTTCAAGCTTTTCACCTGTAGCCCCGAACTACGAAGGCTCTGAGTTCCTCATTGCACTATGAGGATACGTAGGCACGAGATTGTGAAGTCTTGTCGAGCCCCTTAGTAATAAAAACCCTTAGGTTTCCCCTTTAAAAAATCCTAAAAAACATTTCTCTCTCTTTCCTCAAGTAGAAGATTAGAAACAACCCTTAAGCTAACACTCATTCAATCCTAACTAAATGGTTCCTGTTGAGTACAACGGACGTGAGGGGTGCTAATATCTTCCCCTTGCGTAACCGACTCCCGAACTCAGACATTGGTTGTGATGACCATATTCTTATCCTTTCTTTTAGGGGTTTTATTCGATATTTTCCCTTTCCTTCTATGGAATAAATAAAGATCGGTGGCGACTCTGTTAAGTCCATCCCGCGGGCGTGCGATTGCGCTTCGCGAGGTCGTTCTCATTTTTTGAGGTACGACACATCCCTACCCACAACAATTAGTAATTGGCTACCATATTTGGTCTTCAAGTGACATCCATCCACCCCTACAAAGGGTCTGCAACCATTTATAAAGCCTTTCTTACAACCATCAAAACAAAAATAGAATGATCCAAACCTTGGTTGTATGGATGGATGAGGTCTTTCGACATTAATCTTGACTGTGTTGCTTGGATTTACCCTTCTTAACTCTGCTGCATACCTCCAAATACATGCATACTGATTATCAGTATCACCTTTTATTATCTTCTTTGCAATCAACTTAGCCCTCCATGCTCTTGCAACACTGATTCCCACAGAAAAGCTTTGCCTTATATCTTGCATGATGTCTCTTATCCTAACTGTGTCACTTGTTTGCATCCTCTTTACCACATGCTTAGCCACCCACTTTGAAGTTGCAGATTTGTTCAAAACCCTAGCACATGTGTGGGTGTCATTGAGTGTTTTTATAGCAAAAGTGTGTTTGTGGCCCACCTTAGAGCATAAGACTAAAAACCCACATTTAGCCTTACACTAAACCCGTACCCTATAGCTCTCATTTTTCACAAAACATATTTCCCTCCCATTGAGCACTGACCACTCACAAATTGCATCCCTAAAGTCAGCAAGTGAATTAAATTCCATGCCCCACTTGAACTTATAGTCCTTGTTGAGGTGCTCTTTCCTAAATCTTTCGTACTTGGGCCTTTCATCATCACATGAATCATCTGGATCATAACTATTCAATTCATCACTGTAGTAATCATCTTGGTCCATTTTCTTTTTGTGCCTAACATTAGGCCCACCAAAACTTGTATCAAGACTGCTTTTATCTACTTGTATGGGCACTGGCACATCAATTACTTCAAAGCCATCAACTAGACCAGTTGCTCTCTCATTTTCACTGTCTTTTAACCTTTCAACATCCTCATCTTCTATATCATCGCTCATCTTCTCATTAACACACCTAGGTTCAATATCCTCAGAATCCATTATTTCTGGACAATGTTCCACAAATATCTCACCATTAACTTCCATTGCACTGAAGTATGTAGCTAAGTCGTATGCATCATCATCTCTTCTAATTATAATAAATCCCTCTTGAATGTCTAACACTTTTGTCCATAACCTAAATGAACCTTCCTTATACCCCCACCCACTCAACAGCTTGACAATGCTATCCATTGTCCAGTTCCCAACAAGCAAACCATTTACAGTCGAATCAACCCCCCCTCTGTAAATAATTTCATCCGGCTTAACCCTAACAAATTCACCCCCATGGTGAAAAGTAACATCAAAAGGTTTGAACTCCTGTGACATAATCATTACCAATATATAGAAACAACATTCAAAAGTTTACCAATATCAAAAACCACATATCAAAAACCCTAACATTCCCATCAAGATTTCAAAATCATTCAGAAACAAAAAAAACCCTAACCATATCTTTTAACCGTGAAGAAGTTTACCAATATACATACCTGACTCATTGCGACCCTCGATTAAGGAAATGAATTCGTGGACAACCTTCTTCGTCTTCGTGTATCTAAGTTCTTCGCAGATGTTCCTCCGTCGCATCAAAACCCTAACTATTACAAGGGGGTGAAACACAAAAATATATACCCAGTCATCATGAAAATTTAATCCAAAATGCCACCATGGACACATTCTGATGGTCAAAATGGAATCTACCATGCCACTTGGACTCTGGGGGGTTTTCTGAGGGAATCTAACTAAGATGAGGGGGTGTTTAAAAAAAACTTTTACAGGGGCTAAAGTGAGAACTCGCTAACTTTGTAGGGGGGTTTGTATATTTAAATCATTTCATTTTAATTGATTAATTTTGTTAATTGATTAATTAAATAACTTGACCACATAAAATCAACCTTTCAAAAATCAAATTAGATACTTGATCAACATAAAGTTGATTTTCAAAATATATCACCACTTCTTCATAATCAAACCATTCTTTCATTTAGAGAGCAATTCAATACTTGGTCAATACCAAGTATTTTCCTCATAATCAAACCATTTTCATAATTCTTTCGGCAACGCACATAAAAAACCTTTACGAAACATCAAGCTCTTTTTTCAAACAAAATCAAAATGACTAGCTCATACGTTGACCATTTTCAACAATGGCAGAAGAAAAAGGCTACCTGGGTGTAAGGTCCAGTCATAGTCCCGAGTGTTAGACCCAATCCTTAATAGCTAGCAAGTCCAAACGCTTGTCATCCGCCCAAAATACAAATGCGTCTTCTTTTCGCAATAAATTGAAATAAAAAGACTACCTGGGTGTAATGTCCAGTCATAGTCCCAAACACTAAGTCCAAGCCGTAATAGCTTACAAACCCGAGTGTTTGTCTTTCTCTCAAAACACTCGTAAATATTTCAAACTATTTCATAACAAAATGGATTAAAACAATTAGGTATAATGTCCAATAATAGTCCCGAGTATTAGACCCAAGCCGTAATAGCTTGCAAATTATAAATACTCGTCATCCAAACCCTAAAACAAACACTCAACTAATCGAACTTATCTTTTTTTTCTTGCCCAAACACAAACCCTTTTAAATCATTGAGTCTTTTTCCGCCCAAGCGCGACTAAATTAATTTTTTAAATTAAAGTCAACCAACAAACAAAGTTCTTTCAATTCCGAACTACGAAACTTTAAGTTCCTCATTGTACCCAACGATACGTAGGAGCGAGACCCGCAATCTCGTCAAACACTCTGATAAAAAAAATTTGCGACCCCTTTTCTTATCTCTTTACACTTTTTGACCACTCGAAAAAAACAATTAACATAAGTTAACATTCAATCGCACATTTAGCTAAAATGTTTTTGTTAAATACAATGGATGTGAAGGGTGCTAATACATTCCCATTACGTAATCGACTCCCAAACCTGAATTTGGTTGCGACGACCATTTTCAATTTATTTTAAGGGTTTTATCGATATTTTCCCTTTCCTTCTTTAGAATAAATAAAGTTTGATAGCAACTCTGTTAAATCATTTTCCATGAATGCGCGAGAAATTCAAGCCTAATTTTGTTTGATTTACGATGTTTTTTAGCCTTGTTCATTCTCTTTCTTCTATCTTTTGTCTTTTTTATATCTTATGTGTTACTTTCTTATGATCTTGTATATGTGGAATGGTTCCCATGAGCTATTGATATGGATACTCTGATTGCTTCAAAACACTGTGGGAAAAACTCTCTACCCGAGTCTAGAGGAAAAATATAAGATAGGGCAGTGGTTGCGTAATACGGGCCCGCGAAATATATTTCTCATTAGGGCTGGCACGAGAACCGCACTTAAAGTAGATCCTTTTAAGAGTGTTGTTGCCAAGCAAGTAATTTGCCGCAAGCTTCAATGTTTTCATTAGGATCCGTGATTCTAAGGACCTTTGTAGAACATTGAACCCTTTAGCTTGCTATGAATGATGGTTGCGTAGTATGAGTCTGGAGATGTATTTGTCGTGGGGTTGATACAAGAACCTCACTCAAAATAGATTCCCTCAAAGGAATTGATGTCTGACAAGTAATTTTCCATAAGCGAAAAACATTCTTGGTGAATACATGACTCTGGGAACCATGTCTAGAACCCCCAAAGTCGATGGTTGCATAGTATGGGTCTGCGAGATGTATTTATCGTAGGGTAGATACGAGAACCTCACCTAGAAGATATTCTCTCGAAGGAATTGACGCTTGGCAAGTAAGTTGCTGTAAGCGGCAATTATTCTTGTGGATCCTATGACTCTAGGAACCTTTGCAAACCCTAGATCATGCTTGGTGAGAATCCTTCAAAAAAAAAGCAATCAGATTCGTTCATGCTTCAGACCTATGAAACCATGTTACAAAAACAAACATGCATAACATGGCATTGCATGTTATTCTAGAATAATAATCTTAATGAAATTAGCATTATTTTTTAATCAATGATATCATGCTCACTCACTTTTTTTTTTCCTTTTCTTCTTAAAAGCAAAAAACAATATCAATACTTCTCCAGTACACTTTCCTTTATCAAATTTTTGTTTAAGCAAATATTGGAGGGAGAATGAAAAACGCAAAATACCCAGATTACTAACAGTATGCTTTCAGATAAAATCTTGCCGATTATGTATAAACATTGTTTCATATGAGCTTTTTAAAGGAAAAAAGCCAAGCATTTCTTATTTTCATCAGTTTGGATGTACATGTTACATCTTGAAAAATAAAGGCTAAATAAAGAAATTTGATGCCAAAGCTCAAAAGGGTATCTTCTTAGGATACTCTGAACGCTCAAAGGCATACAAGGTGTATAACTCTGAAACCAAAATGGTTGAAGGGTCAATACACATCAAATTCGATGACAAAGATCCTGATAATAAAATTTCAGAGCTAGTTAAAAGTTTTTCAGATTTTCATGTATCTAAAAACACTCTAGAAGTTGAGGGTCCAGAAGCTGGTAGTCTAGAATTTGTTAGTCTGGAAGTTGGTGGTCCATAAACTAATCCAACTTGTGAATCTCATCTAGAAGAAGCAAGCTCTGAAGAAGCTCATGATGTCTCACTAGAAGTAACTCAACCCAGAAAGACTTTCAAATACAACTCTTCACATCTAGAAGAGAAAATCATTGGAAACAAAAAATATCCTCTAAACACAAGATCTGCATTCAAATAAGAACACTCAACTCTAGGAATTATCTCCATGATTGAAGCTACTTCTATTGATGAAGCATTATCTGATGATGGTTGGATTATAGCAATGCAAGAAAAGTTGAATCAGTTTCAAAGAAATGATGTTTAGGATACGGTACCCGAACCTCATCAGAAGAACATCATTGGAACAAAATGGGTATTCAGAAACAAGGTTAATGAGAAAGGAAAAGTGGTCAGAAATAAAGCTAGACTTGTAGCCCAAGTCTACAACCAGCAAGAAGGTATAGATTTATCTGAAACGTTTTCACTGTTGCAAGGTTATAGGCAATCAGATTACTTCTCTCTTATGCTATTAATCATAATACCATTTTATATCAAATGGATATCAAGATTGATTTTTTTAAATGGTGTCATTTCTAAAGAAGTGTATGTCAAACAACCACCTGGGTTTGAGGATTCAGTCCACCTAGATCATGTGTTCAAACTTAAGAAATCACTATATGGTCTCAAACATTCTCCCAGAGCTTGGTATGCGAGTCTGAGTAATTTTCTATTAGAAAATGGTTTTCAAAAAGTGCAAGTTGACACTAAACTACTCAGAAAGACTTTGAAAATGACATCTCGATTGTCCAAGTGTATGTTGATGATATTATTTTTGGTTCCAATAATGCTACCCTTTGCAAAGCATTTTTTGAGTCAATGCAGGCTGAGTTTGAAATAAGTATGATGGGAGAGCTGAAGTTTTTCCTTTGAATTTAAATCAACTAATGCAAGGATGAAGTCAATGTTCATCAATCAAAATATATAAAGGAGATTTTGAATAAATTCAAGCTAGATGACTGCAAGATCATGACTACACAAATGCATCCAACCTGCAACCTAAGCAAAGAGGAAAGTAGCACAAAAGTATGTAAGAAGTTGTACATATGTATGATTGGCTCTTTACTTTACCTAACAGCTTCTAGGCCATATATTTTATTCAGTGTATGTTTGTGTGCAAGATTCAGCCAGATCCTAGAGAAACTCACTTAACTGCTATTAGGAGAATTTTAGGTATCTAAAGGGAACTACTAATCTAGGACTACTTTATAAAAATTCCCTAGGCTACAAGCTAGTTGGATTCTGTGATGCTGGCTATGCCAGGGATAGAATTGAGAGAAAATCCACCCGTGGAAACTGTTAATTCATAGGTGAAAACCTAATATCCTGGGCTAGTAAAAGACAAGCAACTATTGCTTTGTCTAGAGCAGAAGCAGAATACATCTCAGCAGCTAAGTATTGCACACAACTGCTTTGGATGAAACATCAATGATAAGATTATCAAATAAGTAGAAGCAGAATTCCAATTTTCTGTGATAATATTGTTGCTATCTGTTTGACAAAAAATCATATTCAACATTCAAGAACCAAACACATTGAAATTAAACATCATTTTATCAAAGATTATGTTTAAAGAGGTGTAACAGATATACAATTCGTTGATCTTAATCATCAATGAGCTGATATATTTACCAAACCTTTAGCTATTGAAAGATTTGATTTTATTAAAAAGAATAGAACATGCATTTTGTAAAATAATAGTGCTTGCTCTTGAATGAGGGATCAGAGTCTAATGATGATTAGAAGACACTATAATTAGAGTCTGTCTTAGCCTCTAATGAATAGTATCCTCTTAAGCATCTCAGTCTCTAATGCTCATAATCTGATTATTTTCCTCTGATAGCATTTAAGTGGAAAACCTTTTTATCTTCCTTATGATAGTTGTCCCACTTAAATGACACGTGTTTGAAAAGTTTTCTATGGTGGAAATTAGCTAGTGTGTAACAACTTTTAGGTAATTATGAAATTATTTGGAATACCATGTCTAGCGCCCATTTGTCATTAATTATTGTCTTAATCAAAACAAAAACCAAATTTCACTCAAAACACTTAATCATTTCAGCTTTCACGCATTTC
Organism: Lathyrus tuberosus; assembly: GCA_022829125.1. Taxonomy (NCBI): domain Eukaryota; kingdom Viridiplantae; phylum Streptophyta; class Magnoliopsida; order Fabales; family Fabaceae; genus Lathyrus; species Lathyrus tuberosus. The sequence goes on along the minus strand of JALAZF010000278.1, from coordinate 5,063,977 downwards.
TCACATTCCACAACTCACACTTTCATTCTAAAGCCTTCTTAGAAAAAACAACCCATTTTTCTCACAAATCCCTTTTGAACCCTAAAAAACTCCATTTTCAATGGCATCTACATCTTCTTCTCAACAAGTTCCTTTAGCTGTAGAAACTGGAAAGGGATTCCATTTTAAGCCCAAAAAGATGAATATCAAAGAAAACGATCTTAAGTTGATTGTGGAACAGATCGTTGATTTTAAATCTTTTGAGGTAAATGGGTATCCTCTAAAAGAACACTTTAACGTTTAGCGTTGGATGTATTTATTTGATATACTTGATGGTCCAATCTATCCCTATTTGGTTAAAGATTTATGGGTTAGGGCTGAGGTATATGATGAAATTGTTAAGTCTCTCGAAGGAAGAGGGAAGATTGCAGCATATGAAGCGAATAGAAGGAAGTCATGAGTTGATATGGGTCTGAAAGAGTTTAAAGAAGTCAAAATTAGATTAGGTGTGATGGGTGTTGATGTTACCATCACTCAAAGGGTTATTGCTAAGTTGATATATGTTGCTAACGAAGTAAGATGTGTCCTTAACACTAAAGATGTAAGTAGATATTCCAGTATGATCAAGTCAGGCTTATTTAATAAGTCTGATGACTTTGGAAAAGTAAAGGACATGAATATTCCCTACAAACTTATGTTCAAAATTCTTATTGGCTGCCTGATCCCTAGAGAAGGAAGTTCTGATCATATCTCCTGGAATCATAAGCACTTCATTTGGTTCCTGGTTAATCGTGAGAGGTTAAACTTGTTCGCCTACATCTTAAACCATCTGTGTGATCCCATCAAGGAAAGTCAAAAGCATAACAAGAAGAATGTTCCTTATGCCATACTCTTATCTGAACTATTCCATCAGAGTATACTAATTGATGCTCTGAAGAAAGTTTCTACCACTCAGGATATGGTGAATTCTGAAGCAAGTATTTGCATTAAAAGTGGCAGGATCACTTATATTGATGATTTTCCGTGTATTTCCAAGTTAGACAACCTTGAAGTGATTCATAAATGTATTAAAATAACAAAATAAGTTATTGGAATAGCTCTGACTTTGCATGACATTCCAGAAGCTCCTGAAAATGCTTACAAACCTTTAAGGAAGAGGAAGTATTCTGCTTCTGAAACTCAAAAGGAGGTTTATGAAGGAATCAGCTGTGGAAGGAGCAAAGCTGATATCATCTGCCCCAAGGGATAAAGCTCTGGAAAATCCTTTTGAAGCTAATGATCTGGAAAATCCTTTTGAAGGATGCAGAGGGAACTGTTAGTGCTTCAGAATCTTAGGTTCTTGAAGCAGCTATAGAAGAAGACATCCCTGCTAAAGTTTCAGTTGTTGTAGAAGCTTCAGATGCTGCAGAAACTACAACCACATGTATAAATTATGATTCTATATCAGATAATGTTTTAAATTCTTCCACTCCTCAAACTGAAACCAAAACACCAACCCCTCATAATTCACCAACCCAATCCTCTGAAATATTCTTATCAATTACAAATCACTTAACTCTGATTCAGATTCCAAACCTTGTGTTCTGAATGTGATAAAAGTTTTTCAGAAAAAAAAGAAAAGCAAACACAATTCAACCCCCCTTCTTGTGTTTTCTCACCTTCACACAACACATGGAAGAGAGAAATATTTGACTTTCTTCCTTTGTATAAATCATAAGGCATGTGTTTTCTACATCTGTTTAAAAGTACTTAGGAAGGTTAGTCTCATTGAACATCGTCCTCACTAGCTCTTCAAGAGGTGTATTTTTCTATTCCACTATCCCATTTTGTTGGAATAATAGCAAGTATACTATTTTTGCCAATTGTAGTTAAAAGGGGTTTTATCCCCAGTATCGATCTCAAGGGTTGCGTTGTAAATATAAGTTTGGATAATGATTCAATTAAACAAAAAGACAATAGGGGTTTTGAAAATTATAATAATGATAAAATAAGCAGAATGATAAAATTGACTTTTAACAGATATAAGAGAGCATGCCAGGGTAAGGTGTATGAATTGCTTTGCACTAAACTAAATCCTTATTCAAGGAGACAATGCTTTAAACTAACGTTTACCGAATCCTAAGAATGTTTTTCCCTAATTCCTTATCCAGAAAAACCTTTGGTATTCATCCTATACCCTAATTCCTTAGCAGTTTAGTATGAATATCAAGCTTTGTATTTTTACCAAGATTATCATGGTTACTACAGAGTATCCCTATTCCTAGGCGATTTCTACTGTAATATTATTATGCAAAAAACATTAAGTTGGTTTATTCGACCTAAACCTTAACCGTAAATCAAATTCCATTGGTCAGATAGAAAAAGCCTTAAGAACTTTGCACAATAAAATAGATTAATAAAAAGAACTTATCTCATAGAATAAAGGAAAACAGAATCAATACAATAGCAATTCAGGGACACCCCATAGCATTGGGGGATTTAGCCGCTCATAATATTCAAAGAGATCACAACAGATAAATTAGACATTACAAGATAAATGGATGGCTTTGATCTTCAATTGCGAATGCTCATGAAAATCTCCGGTCTCCGAATCCCTTAAAAGCTCCAATTATGATCGTAAAATTCTTTCATATTCCAAAAGTCGCTTTTCTCTTTCCAAACAGTAGCCTAAATAGTCACAGATCACGTAATTGCACTAGGAAATGCCCAAAATACCCTCCGGAATCACTTAACACAAAAAGCCACAAATATCAAAAGATGTAGCGCCTTGACCAACACGGACCGTGTCAGCTGACATGGGCGGCCGTGTTGGCCCCCTGCCTCACTGCATAAAATCCACTTGTCCCAGGCTTGCTGACACGGGTTGTATCAGCTGACACGGGCGGCCGTGTCAGCTCCTTGGTGTCCTCAAATATTTCATTTTCTTGATGCTAGCCTGACATGGCCCATTTCAGGTGACACGGGTGGCCGTGTCAGCCCCCTGCTATCCTTCCAACATCTTCTTCCAATCTCCGAAACCTTCATTTTCTTCGCACACATCCTTTGGGATTTGTATCTGGACCTGAAACCATAGAAACTACCCAACAAACGCGTAAAATGCCACTAAATCGGCATAAAACTCTAACTCATAATATGCTATAATGAAACTGTAAAATTTGGAATTAATTCAAAAAAAACAATAAAAGAAACTAACAGAGTGTTACCGATTTCTTGAATTTATGCCGAATAAATGAATGAAACCTCACAGAAATGGTGACCGATCACAACCCCAAACTCAGCTCATTGCTTGTCCTCAAGTAATGTTCTAGACAGCAAAACGGTCACCCCCAAATTCCAAACAATCATTTTACCCCAATTCAACTGATATCTTTCGTAAACATCCTTTCACTTTCCCAATCAAGTTTCCTGCGTCCCGATTCGAACATTCAACGACACTTCCACATCAAAGTATCTCTATACCTGTCAACTTTTCACACTCTCATCAAATCTCTCTGGGTTAAATAATTTACACTCAACAGTCAGAGCATGCTAAATCAACTCATAAATTTGAATATCATCTATCTTTATCTCACACATACACAATACACACTTTTTGAGGACTTTAAAGGTTGTAATGAGGCTTAGGGTCAAGGTGGGATAAACAAACAAAAAGGGAGAACAAATGGTTTATGGCTCAAATTTAGTGTCGTCATTCTAATCTCTGTGTTTTTTTTCACTTCTTACAATTAAGGGTATCAAACACCGTTATGCCAGGATTTTTAGTTTTTTGCTCACATTTTTCTTTTGAGCTTGCTTTGCAAGTTTCAAACTATATCATCCTATAGGTAAGTTCTTTATACACTTTTCATCTTTATACCCTTTTCATCTTTGCAAGTCTCATGAGAGTCGTAACCCCAAACTCAGAATTTTTCATAGATTAAAAATTGACAACACCTAAATGAGCAGGGTACGTGAGTGTTTGGCTTATGGTTTAATTATGCGGTAAATAGATAAACAAAAGGTGAAAGGCTCAAGTTGGGTTAAATGAAGGATAACATAAAGGGATGGTTGGAAAGGCTCGGGGTTAAAAGAAACAATTGCCTTTATGTATACGTGTGAAATTCCAATAGACAAATACGCAAACTAAGAGTGATGAAGTCATACCTGCAGAACTCTCATGATGATGATGTGTTTGGCCTTTTATGATTCTCACCATGTCTGGTATAGCTTACAGGTTTTGAAATACCTCTAGTGTGGTGCACCTTCCTTTCTGTCTCGGGTGTACAGTACTCCAATCTTCGGCCAGTGTCCGCAGGTCACGTCCAATAATCTACTTCAGCAGTGTTCACTTTCGGGGGTTTCTTGGGGAGCAAGTCGTGGCTGCATCTTTTCATCCACGAACTACACGTTTCATCATTCATCCGGCAAAAACACCCTCAATCTGTAACACGCACAACACAAACACACTAATCAAAGTTAAACACCAATAGTAAAAATAAACAGTAAAAGAATGCAATGCAGAATTGAAAATACTAAAAACAATAACCCCCCACCCCCTCCCACACTTGAACCAAACATTGACCTCAATGTTTTAGGACAAGATAAGAGGGGAACTCACAGAGCCTCACTGAGGAGGAAGAAATTGCAACATTAACTATTGCATCAACTGGTGCATCTTATCCATCACCGCTCCCTGATGAGCCTACTCTACCCCTTGGCGTGACTGCTCCGCTCGGAGGTCACCCAACTTAGTTCGTACCCACGACCACGGGTCTTGGGTCATAGATGATAACCCTCCACTGGTTTGGGTTGGCATTTCTGGAGGAAGCACAAACTGCTCATGGTCCTGAGTACCCTCATCCTGCTGGTCACCTGCATCAAAATCTTCAAACTCGTCCTCGTCCTCAGAGACGGTATAAGCATACAACCAATTATCACAATTTTCAATAGAAATCTTCTCCGGGTTAGGGAGAGCTATAACAAATTTATGATGATTCAACACAGAATAAAATTTAGCTCCAACTTCATCTTACCCACCACTGGGGTTTCAGTATCCAAGATAGGGCCATATTCAAAATTCCTAGCTATCTGGGTAATCATACCCCTAACAAAAATACCTCATTGGACCGCTCGACCCACTCGTCCCAGATAGTCGGCCACAAAAGTGGAAACATTCACCGATATCTTTTTAGTCATAACATATAGGAAAAACAGTTCCCTCTTAGTGGCCACGCCAGTGCTATCACCCCTGCCAAATAAAGTATACGCAAGCCCCTTTGGGCATGTCTGAAGCAATGGTTCTGGATGCCCGAGGCTTTTGCCGCTTTCGCGATATACTCGAGCCTACCTGTAATGGCAGTCCAGAAAGTGCCATCATCAAACTCATTCAGAACAGCTATGGGGCCAGTAGTCGGGAGTCGGGGAATATTTCCAAACTCCTCCAAAGTCAAAGAATGATCGCCATTAAAAATACGAAACTCTAACGTACCGTAATATTCACGAGAGGTACCTGTCCAATGTTTTTGCAATTGAAATTCCACAGTACTCAAAAATTCCAACGTGATGCACTCGTAAGTGGGAGTTTCGAATTGCATAAATTCCAGCATCTCTAAAAATGGAACATTCGGTGCACTTCTACCATTAATCCTAGCTCAGAAAGAGTGGTATTGCACATATACCTGGTAGGGGTGATCCTCCATTTGACATGACTAGAATATCGTCATTCTTGTGCCGGCGCGGAGAAAATTATGTCATGGGGATTAGGAGTATGGCTGCTTCATTTCCTTGTTCCGGTTGCTTCCGTAGCAGGCTGTTTTCCTTTAACAAGTCTTCGTGGGGGCATTTTGGTACCTGAAAAATTACACGAAAATAAAATACGACGTTAGTAGAAAAAGTTGCCGGAATGTTGTAGGCAACGGAGAATGGAACACTTTTTGTGAAGGAAGTTTTTGTTTTAAGGTGGTAAAGTGGGGAAAGATTGATGCTTTTGTTGGTGAGGGTTATGGAGGTTTGAGAGGATTAAGGAGAAGATGAATAATGAGAGAGAAAAAGTGAAAATCTAATGGTTAATGATGGTTAATGAGTGGGGAGTGGTGTTTAAGTGAATGGGGCCCACAAGGAACACAGGCTACAAGAAATTGAAAAAAAAAATTCGCTCTCCTGAAACGGGCCATGTCCGGTGACACGGTCGGCCATGTCAAGCCCTTGCCTCCTCTTCAAAATCTCAAATTTTCACCACCATACTTCAGTAGAGCTGACACGGGCGGCCGTGTCAGCCTACTGTACCTTAATTTTTTTTTACTTTCCAAGCACTTCCTGACACGGCTCGTGTCCGGTGACAGGGTGCCCGTGTCAGGCCCCTATTTTTCAATTTTTTCGCCATTTCTTCGGGTTTTCTCCTTCTTTCTCCGACACATGGTATTCTATTGATAGCTGATGAAATATCTAATGATTTGAGATGCCTTCGCTCTCATGTGAAAGACTCTGAGCGTTATTTACATAAAACCTAAAACAAAACAAAAACAAAAGAAACGATTAGTGATAAAACGTGTGGGTTACCTCCTATGAAGCGCTTCGTTTAATGTCGCATGGCTCGACGGTCGTCCATCTTATCCTGCAAGATGAACAACATCTATTTGACCACTCTCCTGTCCTTGGTAATAGGGCTTCAACCTCTGCCCATTCACTTTAAAAGTGTCCCCGTTTGCTTGATTTTTTAATTCGATTGCTCCATGGGGAAACACCTTGTGAACAATAAACGGTCCCGACCATTTAGACCTCAACTTTCCAGGGAACAACTTCAACCTGGAATTATATAACAGAACCAATTTTCCTTCCCAAAATTCCTTCTTTTGGATCCTTCGATCATGCCATTTTTTAGTTTGATCTTTGTAAACCTTGGCATTCTCGTACGCTCGATTCTGCAATTCTTCTAACTCATGGAGTTGAAGAATTCGGGAACCTCCCGCTTTGGAAAGATCCAAATTAAGGAATTTCGATGCCCACAAAGCTTTGTGGTCAAGCTCTAAAGGTATATGACAAGCTTTTCCATACACGAGTTGATAGGGAGACCTACCTATGGGTGTCTTGAAAGCAGTTATGTAAGCCCACAGCGCATCATCCAACTTGGTTACCCAATCCTTTCGAGATGAACTCACAGTATTTTCTAGGATCTGTTTAAGTTGACGATTCGACACCTCTACTTGGCCACTAGTTTGAGGGTGGTTAGGGGTAGCAATTCTATGCTTCATATTATACTTCCGGAGTAGCTTCTCCATGAGATGATTTAGGAAATGCGTTTCTTCATTACTTATTAGAGCTCTTGGCACTCCAAACCTTGGAAAGATATTTTCCTCCAGAAATTTGACTACCACTTTCACATCATTATTTGGCAAGGCAACGACTTCTACCCATTTAGAGACATAATTCACTGCCACTAGAATGTAACTTTTTCCAAATGATGGTGGGAATGGGCCCATGAAGTCTATCCCCCAAACATCAAACAACTCGACTTCAAACATGGAATTTTGAGGCATCTGATTTCTCTTTGAAATATTGTCTGTTTGCTGACATCTGTCGCACTTCTTGACTATCTCTTGGGCATCTTTGAACAGTGATGGTCAATATAACCCTGACTGGAGGACTTTTTCTGCGGTTCTAACGCCACTAAAGTGTCCTCCATAGTCTGAGTCATGACATGCTTTAAGAACATCCCTCTGTTCCTCCTCAGGAACACACCTTCGAACCAACCCATCTAAACCTCGTTTGTATAAGAATGGGTCATCCCATAAATAGAACCTGCAATCATGCAAAAACTTATGTTTCCTATTAGAGTCAAAATCATCAGGGATAACGCCGCCTACCAAATAGTTCGCATAGTCTGCGAACCATGGAACACCAATAACAGCGAGGATGTGTTCATTAGCAAACTCATACTTTATTGGGAATTTGTCCTCTGTTTCTTCAATTGGTGACATTCAAGATAGGTGATCTGCAACAGTATTTTCACACCATCTCTTGTCATAAATCTCGACATCAAACTCCTGCAGGAGCAATATCCATCTTAGTAGTCTTGGCTTAAAATCCTACTTAGCAAACAAATACTTTAAAGCAGCATGGTCAGTATAAACAATGACTTTAGAACCCAACAGATATTACCTGAATTTATCAAAGGCATAAACTAATGCTAACAACTCCTTTTCAGTAGTTGCGTAATTCATCTGTGCAGGGTTCAAAATAACATGTAATAAATTGTCTCTTCGTTATCCTAAAACTGCCCCCACTGCAATATCGCTCGCATCACACATGATCTCAAATGGTAAAGACCAATCAGGGGCAATAACAATTGGTGCCGACACTAGTTTATTCTTTAGTGTCTCAAATGCATCGACACACTCTTTATCAAACACAAAAGCCTTATCCTTAACCAAAAGAGTAGTTAGAGGTTTGGCTATCTTAGAAAAGTATCTTATGAGCCTGCGGTAAAAACCCGCATGTCCTAAGAAACTTCGTATACATTTTTCATTTACCGGGGGTGGAAGCTTTGATATCACATCAATTTTTGCTTGGTCCACTCCTATACCCTTGTGGGAAATTAAGACTATTCCTTCGCGCACCATGAAGTGGCACTTCTCCCAATTGAGAATCAAGTTGGTTTTCTGGCATCTTTCTAAAACAAGAGAGAGGTTAGTTAAACAATTATCAAAAGAAGAACCAAAAACAGAAAAATTGTCCATGAACACTTCCATATGCTTTTCAAGCATGTCCGCAAAAATGGATGTCATGCATCTTTGGAATGTAGCGGGCGCATTGCACAACCCAAATGGCATTCTTTTGTAAGCAAAAACACCATAAGGGCATATGAATGTCGTCTTCTCTTGATCTTCTGAAGCAACTGCTATTTGATTATAACCGGAGTAACCATCAAGGAAACAATAGAATTCGTGACCCACCATCCTTTCCAACATTTGATCAATGAATGACAACAGAAAGTGGTCTTTTCTCAATGCTAAGTTTAACCTCCTGTAGTCAATACACACTCGCCAACTTGTAACCGTCCTTGTAGGGATGAGCTCATTCTTCTCATTCATGATCACGGTGGTTCCCCCTTTCTTAGGAACAACATGCACTGGACTAACCCATGAGCTGTCATACATCGAATAGATAAGCCCTGCATCTAACAACTTCACCACTTCTTTTCGAACTACTTCCTTCATGGCGGGGTTAAGTCTTAGTTGGGGTTGGACAACCGATTTATGATCATCTTCCATGAGAATCTTATGCATGCAAACCGTAGGACTGATACCTTTTAAATCCTCAATTGCCCATCCAATAGCATTTTTGTATTTTTTTAGAACTTGGATGAGCTTGTCCTCTTGAACACTCTTGAGATGAGTTTATGATAGTCGGCCATTTACCTTCGGTGTCGAGGAAGATATATTTGAGATTTTCAGGGAGTTGTTTCAACTCCGTCCCTTTCTTAGTCTCCTTATTCTCTTTCGATAACTGAGGTTGCCTTAGATCTTCCCACCGGTGTGGTCTAGATCCTTTCCCTGGAGGTTGCGCTTCCATCACAGCTAACACTTCTGATTCTTTGTTGTCAACTTTATGGTCACTTTAAAAAATGGACAAACTCAACACTCTCTCCAAAGGTAAATGTGGAGAATTTAGAGGATTCTCATGCGAAATCAATTGATCTGTCACCTCTATGGTGTGAATAGTGTTAACATCATCTTTGTATTTCATGGTGTTTCGAACATCGATTTTCAATTCCTCATCATAGACTTTCAACGTCATAGTACCCTCCTCTATATCTATCAAACACCTTCTGGTCTCCAAAAAGGGTCTTCCAAGAATGCGAGGAATCTCCTCATCTTCCGGCATATCTAGAATTACAAAATCCATCAGGAACACGAACTTATCAATCTTCACAAGGACATCTTCAACAACACCGTAAGGTTTCTTTACAGAATGATCAGCAAATTGAAGTGTCATCCTAGTATCCTGCACCATTCCTATTCCCAATTTTCTTATAGATGGATAACAGCATGAGACTCACACTTGCTCCCAAATCAATAAGAGCTTCAAGAACTTTTGCTCAACACTTTTCTCTTTCACCACCAGTGTAGGTACAATCACTTCCTCATCAACAACTTTATTTTCTTTAATCTCCAAATCGACTTCAAGCAATTGGTCTTCATTTTCATAATTTTCCTCAGGAGCTTCAAGAACTTTACCGCTTCTGGTCATCACAGAACTAACATTCTGATGATCTCTTGGATTTGTTACGGTAACACTCGGAAGAGCACCTGGTGCTTGAACATTGGTAAGTTGTTGTGCTATCTGACTCATTTGTACTTAAAGATTTTTTATGGAAGCTGAGGTGTTCCTTTGATTATTTCTCATTTCCTCTTAGAATTGAGAACTCTGAGCATCCATCTTTTCAATGGCCATCTCCTAATATGCCTTCTTTGGTGCTTGTTGTTGGTAGGGTTGTTGTGGTTGTTGTTGGAAATTCCCTTGTTGATCCTTCCACGAGAAGTAGGGATGATTCCTCCAACCCGGATCATAAGTCTGAGAATAGGGATTATTTCGCCTTAGATACTTAATCTCCTCAATTTGTTGTGCGGTCGCAACACAATGTGCAGTAAAATGCAGTCCATTACAAATATCACAATTAACTGCTTGAACCGATTAAACTTGGGCAACAGTCTGAGTGTTTACATTCATTGCCTTCAATCTTCTTTCTACCTCGGCAGTAATCTGATCTTCCATTTTTACCACCTGGTCTGCCAGCTTTAAGTCAATGATCCTTTCTGGTTTACTCATAGTACGATCATACAGCTCCAAATGCTCATTTGCTGCTATAGCTTCTATAATCTTCTTTATACCAGTGGTTGTTGTAAAGTTTGACGAACCACCAGCAGCTGCATTAATTAATTTCTTTGTCTTCATTCTCAACCCATTCACAAACATCTGTATTTGTTCGGTAGGATCCATATTGTGAGTTGGGCAAGCTACCAATAACCTGTTGAACCTTTTATATGCATCCCCAAGTGATTCTCCCTCTTTCTGCTTAAAATTCACTATGTCGTAACGCTTGCGGATGTAAACAGAAGCAGGGAAATACTCATTCAAGAATGTTGTTTCCATTTCATCCCAAGTAGTTATACTTCCCGCAGGTAGGGAGTAAAACCACACTTCAGCATCTTCCGCTAAGGTGAATGGGAACATCCTTAGCTTCTTTGCTTCTTCTGAGTGCCCCTCGATCTTCAAGGTTGTACCCATTGTAAGAAACCGTTGCAAATGTTTGTTTGAATCTTCATTTATTTTTCCGGTGAACGGTCTCTTTTCGAGCTGCCTTATCGTAGTCGGGTGCAACTGAAAGTGTGGTACATTGACCGGTTGATTCACTATGGTCAACCGCCCAATTGGAGCATTAGCTCCACCATAATCACCCAGAAGTCTCTCTGCTGGTTGATTTCCAGCCATGATTACAATTTTTGGTTGTGTCTCTGTGTCTGTATCAGCTCTTGAGTCAGAATTCTCAAAATGAACAAACATTTCTTCCTCTTTTTCCGGTTCTGAAATTACCGGTTATGAACCTGACGCTGCCAGTCTTTCTCTTTTAGCCTTTCGGAGTCTCGCGCGCAACGATCTTTCTGGTTCTACGTCAAAAAAAAATTCAGCTGAGGGCTTTCCTCGCATACACAAATTAGACAATTATCAGTAATAATCCAAAACTTATAAAATAAAAAAAATTAAAAATAACAAAAATAAAATTTTAGTCACAGAGTGAAAAAATTCCAATTGAATAATAATAAAAAACTTATATTTTGGCAGTCCCCGGCAATGGCGTCAAAAACTTGATCGGAAAAATAGCAAGTGTAGTATTTTTGCCAAATTTAGTTAAAAGGGGTTTTATCCCCAGTATCGATCTCAAGGAATGCGTTGTAAATATAAGTTCGGATAATGATTCAATTAAACAAAAAGACAATAGGGGTTTTGAATTTGTTTTGAAAATTATAATAATGATAAAATAAGCAGAATGATAAAATTGACTTTTAACAGATATAAGAGAGCATGCCAGGGTAAGGTGTATGAATTGCTTTGCACTAACCTAAATCCTTATTCAAGGAGACAATACTTTAAACTAACGTTTACCGAATCCTAAGAATGTTTTTCCCTAATTCTTTAGCCAGAAAAATCTTTGGTATTCATCCTATACCCTAATTTCTTAGCAGTTTAGGATGAATATCAAGCTTTGTATTTTTACCAAGATAATCACGGTTACTACAGAGTATCCCTATTCCTAGGCAATTTCTACTGTAATGTTATTATGCAAAAAGCGTTAAGTTGGTTTATCCGACTTAAACCTTAACCGTAAATCAAATTCCATTGGTCAGATAGAAAAAGCCTTAAGAACTTTGCACAATAAAATAGATTAATAAAAAGCACTTATCTCATAGAATAAAGGAAAACAAAATCAATACAATAGCAATTCAGGGACACCCCCTAGCATTGGGCGGTTTAGCCGCTCATAATATTCAAAGAGATTACAACAGATAAATTAGACATTACAAGATAAATGGATGGCTTTGATCTTCAATTGCGAACGCTCATGAAAATCTCCGTTCTCTGAATCCCTTGAAAGCTCCAATTCTGATCGTAAAATTCTTCAGTATTCCAAAAGTCGCTTTTCACTTTCCAAACAGTAGCCTAAATAGTCACAGATCACATAACAGCACTAGGAAATGGCCAAAATACCCTCCGGAATCACTTAGCACAAAAGCCACAAAAATCAGAAGATGTAGTGTAACGCCCCGATTTTTGTTAGATTTATTTAATTGAGTCGATTTAATTATATTTGTTTTTATATTATTTTAGTCTTGGTTTTTATTTGGTAAATATGTTATGTTTATCGTTATTATGTTTTATCGCGTTTTGGGAGCGTTTGCGAGAAAATTGAGTGTAGGGGTATTTTGGTCATTTTGCTTGGTTAGATAATACTACCTCCGTTCCTTTTTTATAAGAGACAACTCACTTTTTAGGTTCATTGAATAATCAATGTATCTAGTCTATAAACTGACCAAATACATTAATTATTCAATGAACCTAAAAAGTGAATTGTCTCTTATAAAAAGGAACGGAGGTAGTATTGTTTTTCTTAAAATAAAAACATAGAGATTAGAAAGAGAGAAAAAGAAGCTTTAGAAAAATAGAGAGAAAGAGAAGTGAGAAAAGAAGAAAAAAAAGAGGAAAACTTAAAGCTTAAGAAATCGATTCAACCAACACTTCAAACTACAATTAATCGGGTAAGGGTACGAAACTAGGTTATTATATGCTTGTGTATGAATATGTATGTGTGTGTTTGAATGTTTACTTGTTTTTCATAGCTTTTCAATTCTAGGTTGAAATGAGAAAAATGAATAGAAATCGATGTTTTCACGGTTGAAATGCGGTATAAATGCATGGAAATACTTGTTGTTATGATTGGAATATGTTTTGGTTGCTATGTTATGGTTTGGTAGTGTTTTGATGGAAGAAATATTGAATTTTGGGGAACAACAGCGCTGCTGGGATTTTGGGTTCTTCAGGGTTCGCCTAGCGAACCTGGGGCGAAGCCCAGCGAACAGCTTACGAGGGTTCGCCTAGCGAACCTGGCCGTGAAGGTCAGCGAATGTTCGCCAACGACGTTCGCCTAGCGAACTTTAGGTCGTTTCAGTTCTGTTTTGTGTTTTGTTCTCGCGAGGAGCTTCGCCTAGCGAACGCTCGCTGGGAGGTTCGCCTAGCGAACCCTGGAGCGAACGTGACAGATTTTTCTATCTTGTATCCTTCATAACTTTTGATTCGTAACTCGGAATGAGGCACGGTCGGATGCGTTGGAAAGCTAATGAGATGTTATTTCTTATAAAAATGGTTTTGAGATTAGTGGCCGATTGAATTGTGTCGGGAATTTGGAAACGTGTCGTTTTGTTGACTTTTACCGTTGTAATTGTGTGCGATTGATGTGTTATCATGAGATATGCTTTTGATATATAACGTATAACTTGTGTGTTGTTATCTGATGTGAATATATATGATGAGAGGTTGTGATGATGGTTAGTGGTCTTATGGAAAAATAAATGCATTGTTTCGGGTTAAACTTCAATGCATGATTATTAATGTTGAGATGGTTCACATGGTTATATATGTATATGCATTTGATTGTCATGAGTCATTAGTATGCCATGCATCATGAATATGCACCATGTGATGTCGTGTGCCCTTGTGGGGTGTGAGCGACGAAATAATTCCAGAGGGAATCTGCTGTAACGATCGTGTGCCTTATACAAAGTGGACCTAAAGCGACGTTATAGACGATCGTGTGCCTTATACAAAGAGGGCCTAAAGCGATCAAATCGTGTGCCTTATACAAAGAGGACCTAAAGCGATCCATAAACGTCGTGAGCCTTATACAAAGAGGACCTAAAGCAACGGGGAACATCGTTTTCCCGACGGGGAGTTACACTAAGTAACAAGCGATGATTTCAATAATTCCTGAGTGAATTAATGATGATGAGAATGATGGATGGAATGGTACCGCATGCGTAGAGTCGTTGTGTCGGTCTCTGTGCATTTGCATAAGTCATGAATGGATTGATTATGTGTGGGAAATTGTGAATGGGATTGATGAGTTGATATACATTGGTGATAAATGTATTGAGCATGATTGATATGTCTTTGTGATGGATGCATGAATTATGACTTGTTTTGTTTTGTATTTGAATTATGGTATACGTTGTGGTGAGAATGTTTTTGCATGCATATCTTATGTTATTACATAATTGTATGCAATTATATTATAATTATGTTTCTCACCCTTCTGTTGTTTTGAATGCTCTATGAGGCATTGCAGATTAGATGCTGGAGGTCTTTTTGTGAAGATTATGTCTTCATTCTTTTGTCGGTCGGCTCTGATATGTAGCACCGGGTAGTCGGGGAGATAGTTATGTGATTATGTGTATATATATCTTTTTGGATTTTACATGTATGACTCTGTATATGACAGACAAACTTCTATGTTTATATAGGAGATTTCAGTTGCAGATTTTCCGCTTTTATTCTGTATTTGAATTGTGGGTGTTAGGAACTGAGTTCCTCTGTTTATGTTGCTACCTGAATGTTGCATATCTATATGAGCAGGTTATTATAATTCATTACTTTGATGTGACGCTCCTGTCTATGCCATGAATGTTTTAATTATACTCTAATCTTTTGTTATCGCTTTAATTACTCGGGGTATAGATTGGGGGTGTCACATTAAGTGGTATCAGAGCCAGTTCGTGTCGGTCATTTTGACCAAGTTGTTTGTTGTGCGACAATTGTGTTCTGTCGAGTTGATTGTTTAACTATAATTACTGTTATTGGATATGAACAGAATATGGCTTGTATAAATGATGCTGCTCTTGCTGCTGCTATGCAAGCTATGGCTCAGGCTGTGCGGAATACACCTTATTCTGGTGGGAATGATGAGTTCAGGAAGAACAAACCGCCTATCTTCAAAGGAAGATATGATCCTGATGGTGCTCAGATTTGGCTTAAGGAGATTAAAAGAATCTTTCGAGTGATGGACTATGCTGAGGAACAGAAGGTGAGACTGGGTACTCACATGTTAAAGGAGGAGGATGATGATTGGTGGGTTAGTACGCGTCATGTGTGGGAAGCTACAGGTGAAGTTGTCACTTGGGCTTTGTTTAGCAGTGAGTTTTTGAGGAAGTATTTTCCTGAAGATGTTAGAGGAAAGAAAGAAATAGAGTTCTTGGAGTTGAAACAGGGTAACATGTCTGTTACTGATTACACTGCTAAGTTTGTGGAGCTCGTTCAGTTTTATCCACATTATGCTGAAGCAACTGCGGAGTTTTCCAAATGTGTGAAGTTTGAGAACGGGTTGCGTCCCGAGATCAAACAGGCAATTGGTTATCAATGAATTAGGAGGTTTTCAGATTTGATGGATTGTTGTAGAATTTATAAGGAGGATAGCAAAGCTCGTTCTACTCATTATAAGAGTGTGAACGAAAGGAAAGGAAAGCAACTGTTTCGTGGTGGTCCTTATGTGGCACCCGCTGACAAGGGAAAGCAAAGGGCTAATTTTGATAAAAGGCCAAGTGGGGGAGGTATGTATAATCCTCCGAGATTTTTTAAGTGTGGTCACTTAAGACATCGTCAGTTTGAATGTAGAAAGGATATGAGGAAGTGTTCCAATTGCGGAGGTATAGGACATGTAGCAGCTGATTGCAAGAGGAATGTGGTGAAGTGTTTCAACTGTGGTGAATCTGGTCATATTAGTACGAGGTGTCCGAAACCAAAGCAAGCTCAAGCTGGAGGAAAAGTATTTGCATTGGCAGGAACTCAGCCTACTAGTGCAGACCGTCTGACCAGAGGTACTTGTTTTATTAATAGTACGCCTTTAGTTGCTATTATTGATACCGGAGCGACTCATTCATTTATTTCATCTGAGTGTGTGCGGCGTTTGAATCTTTTGTTGTCGTCGATGGGTATCGATACTCCAGCATTGGGGTCGGTAACTACTTCTCTGGTTTGTTTAAGTTGTTCTTTGACCATTTATGGTAAGGATTTTTCTATGGATTTGGTGTGTCTGCCGTTGGAGGGTTTGGACGTAGTTCTGGGAATGAATTGGTTGCAGTTCAATCGAGTTCATATCGATTGTTATCATAAGTTGGTAAAATTTCCTTCTCTTGAAGAAGACGAGGAATCGAGTTTCTTATCTACCAAAGAGTTGAAGAAACTTTTGGCGGATGAAGCTCAGTTGTTCGGGTTGTTTGCATCATTGACTGTGGATAGTCAAGTTGCAATTGATGTGTTTCCAGTCGTGTGTGATTTTTCGGAGGTGTTTCCGGAGGATATTTCTGATGTTCCGCCAGAAAGAGAGGTGGAGTTTTCTATAGATCTAGTGCCTGGTACTAGACCTGTATCTATGGCACCATATCATATGTCGGCATCCGAGTTTGTTGAGTTGAAGAAGCAGTTGACTGAATTGTTAGAAAAGAGGTTTGTGAGGCCGAGTGTATAGCCTTGGGGTGCTCCAGTTTTATTGGTGAAGAAGAAAGATGGAAGTATGCGATTGTGTATTGATTATCGACAGCTGAATAAGGTGACGATTAAGAATAAGTATCCTCTTCCGAGAATTGATGATTTGATGGACCAGTTGGTAGGTGCGTGTGTGTTTAGTAAAATTAATTTGAGGTCAGGTTATCATCAGATTAGAGTGAAGGATGAAGATATTCAGAAGAAGGCTTTTAGGACACGATACAGACATTACGAATATTCCGTGATGCCGTTCGGGGTTTCTAATGTGCCGAGAGTGTTTATGGAGTATATGAATCGCATATTCCATGAGAATTTGAATCAATTTGTTGTTGTGTTTATTGATGACATCTTGATTTATTCTAAGTCTCGGGAGGAACATGCGGAACATTTGCGTATTGTATTGCAAATTTTGAAGGGAAAGAAACTTTATGCCAAGTTGTCCAAGTGAGTTCTGGTTGTCAGAAGTGAGTTTTCTTGGGCATGTGATTTCAGGTAATGGTATTGCTGTGGATCCATCCAAAGTAGATGCAGTTCTACAATGGGAGGCTCCTAGATCTGTTACTGAAATTAGAAGCTTTTTGGGTTTAGCTGGATATTATCGAAGATTCATTGAAGGCTTTTCCATTCCATTGACCCAGCTGACTTGTAAAGGTAAAGCATTTATTTGGGATATTCAGTGTGAGGAGAGTTTTAGTGAGCTAAAGAGAAGATTGGCTACAGCTCCGATTTTGATCTTACCGAATCCTAGTGAACCGTTTATGGTGTATTGCGATGCGTCTTTGATTGGTTTA
Organism: Lathyrus tuberosus; assembly: GCA_022829125.1. Lineage (NCBI taxonomy): Eukaryota > Viridiplantae > Streptophyta > Magnoliopsida > Fabales > Fabaceae > Lathyrus > Lathyrus tuberosus. The sequence continues at coordinate 5,046,140 of JALAZF010000278.1, read as the reverse complement.
GGTGGAGTGTTGATGCAAGAAGGTAAGGTTGTGGCTTATGCTTCGAGACAATTGAGGGTTCATGAGAAGAATTATCCTACTCATGATTTGGAATTAGATGCGGTGGTTTTTTGATTGAAAATTTGGAGACATTATCTCTACGGTGCAAGATTTGAAGTCTTTAGTGATCATAAGAGTTTAAAATACTTGTTTGATCAGAAAGAGTTGAATATGAGGCAACGGAGATGGTTGGAATTTTTGAAGGACTACGATTTTAGCTTGAATTACCATCCTGGTAAAGCTAATGTGGTAGCCGATGCGTTAAGCCGGAAATCTTTGCATATGTCTGCTTTGATGGTTAAAGAGTGGGAACTTTTGGAAGAATTTAGAGATTTGAGTTTGGTGTGTGAATTGACATCTGATAGCGTGAGGCTTGGTATGTTAAAGGTCACTAATGATCTTCTGTTGATCGTTAGCGAGAAACAGAGGCTGGATGTGAAATTTGTTGATTTGATGACGGTTGGAGATAAAGGTGTGAATGGTGACTTTAAAGTGGATGATCAGGGTGTTTTGAGATTCCGTGGTAGAATTTGTATTCCTGATGATCCAAAATTGAAAAAGATGATTTTAGAGGAAAGACGCCGGAGTAGTTTGAGTATACATCCGGGAGCTAATAAAATGTATCAAGATTTGAAGAAGATCTTTTGGTGGTCCGGATTGAAGAGTGATGTGGCTCAGTTTGTTTATGCGTGTTTGACGTGTCAGAAGTCAAAGGTAGAACATCAGAAGCCTAGTGGATTATTGCAACCATTGGATATTCCCGAGTGGAAATGGGACAGCATTTCTATGGATTTTGTGACAGGGTTGCCGAATACTCAGAGGGGACATAATGCCATTTGGGTGATTGTGGATAGGCTGACTAAATCGGCGCATTTAATTTCAATTGACATTAGTTTTTCTTTGGAAAGGTTGGCTGATATTTATATCCGTGTGATTGTGAGATTACATGGTGTTCCGTTGTGTATTGTTTCAGATCGAGATCCGAGGTTTACTTAGAGATTTTGGGAAAGTTTGCAAAAGGCGTTAGATTCCAAGTTGAGATTGAGTTCTGCTTATCATCCTTAGACGGATGGTCATACCGAGAGAACTATTTAGTCAATGGAAGATTTGCTGAGAGCTTGTGTTCTTGAGCAAGGTGGTGCTTGGGATAGTTATCTTTCGTTGGTTGAGTTCACGTATAACAACAGTTTCCATTCGAGTATTGGAATGGTACATTTTTAAGCGTTGTATGGAAGAAGATGTCGAACACCTTTGTGTTGGCATGAATCTGGTGAGAGTTTAGTGGTTGGACCGGAGTTAGTTCAACAAACTACATAAAAGGTGAAACTTATTCGTGAGAAGATGAAGGCTTCTCAGAGTAGGCAGAAGAGTTATCATGCTCGAAGGAGGAAAGATCTTGAGTTTCGAGATGGCGATCATGTATTTTTTAGAGTTACACCGGTGACGGGTGTTGGACGTGCATTGAAGTCGAAGAAACTTACTTCTCGGTTTATTGGTCCTTATCAGATATCTGCGAGAGTGGGTGTTGTGGCTTATCGGGTGGCGTTGCCACCGAATCTTTCAAATTTACATGATGTGTTCCATGTTTCACAGCTTCGGAAGTATGTTCCGGATCCATCGCATGTGATTTCGATGGATGAGGTTGAGGTAAGGGAGAACCTTACGGTTGAGGTATTACCGATGAGGGTTTTGGATCGCGAGTTGAAGCGGTTAAGAGGCAAAGATATTACGCTTGTGAATGTAGTGTGGGGAGGCGCTGCTGAGGGCAATTTGACTTGGGAGTTGGAGAGTTGGATGCGGGAATCATATCCGGAGTTGTTCGTCTCAGGTAATATTTTCAAGGACGAAAATTTCTAAGTGGGGGAGAGTTGTAACGCCCCGGTTTTTGTTAGATTTATTTAATTGAGTCGATTTAATTATTTTTGTTTTTATATTATTTTAGTCTTGGTTTTTATTTGGTAAATATGTTATGTTTATCGTTATTATGTTTTATCGCGTTTTGGGAGCGTTTGCGAGAAAATTGAGTGTAGGGGTATTTTGGTCATTTTGCTTAGTTAGATATTATTTTTTTTTCTTAAAATAGAAACATAGAGATTAGAAAGAGAGAAAAAGAAGCTTGAGAAAAATAGAGAGAAAGAGAAGTGAGAAGAGAAGAAAAAAAAAGAGGAAAACTTAAAGCTTAAGAAATCGATTCAACCGACACTTCAAAGCACGATTAATCGGGTAAGGGTGCCAAACTCGGTTATTATATGCTTGTGTATGAATATGTATGTGTGTGTTTGAATGTTTACTTGTTTTTCATAGTTTTTCAATTCTAGGTTGAAATGAGAAAAATGAATAGAAATCAATGTTTTCACGGTTGAAATGCGATATAAATGCATGGGAATACTTGTTGTTATGATTGGAATATGTTTTGGTTGCTATGTTATGGTTTGGTAGTGTTTTGATGGAAGAAATATTGAATTTGGGGGAACAACAGCGCTCCTGGGATTTTGGGTTCTTCAGGGTTCGCCTAGCAAACTTGGGGCGAAGCCCAGCGAACAGCTTACGAGGGTTCGCCTAGCGAACCTGGCCGCGAAGGTCAGCGAATGTTCGCCAACGACGTTCGCCTAGCGAAATTTAGGTAGTTTCAGTTCTGTTTTGTGTTTTGTTCTCACGAGGAGCTTCGCCTAGCAAAGGCGGAAGCGAACGCTCGCTGGGAGGTTCGCCTAGCGAACCCTGGAGCGAACGTGACAGATTTTTTTATCTTGTATCCTTCATAACTTTTGATTCGTAACTCGGATTGAGGCACGGTCGGATGCGTTGGAAAGCTAATGAGATGTTCTTTCTTATAAAAATAGTTTTGAGATTAGCGGCCGATTTAATTGTGTCGGAAATTTGGAAACGTGTTGTTTTGTCGACTTTTACCGTCGTAATTGTGTGCGATTGATGTGTTATCATGCGATATGCTTTTGATATATAACGTATAGCTTGTGTGCTGTTATATGATGTGAATATATATGATGAGAGGTTGTGATGATGGTTCGTGGTCTTATGGAAAAATAAATGCATTGTTTCGGGTTAAACTTCAATGCATGATTATTGATGTTGAGATGGTTCACATGGTTATATATGTATATGCATTTGATTGTCATGAGTCATTAGTATGCCGTGCATCATGAATATGCACCATGTGATGTCGTGTGCCCTTGTGGGGTGTGAGCAATGAAACGATTCCAGAGGGAATCTGCTGTAACGATCATGTGCCTTATACAAAGAGGACCTAAAGCGACGTTATAGACGATCGTGTGCCTTATACAAAGAGGACCTAAAGCGATCGGATCGTGTGCCTTATACATAAAGGACCTAAAGTGATCCATAAACGTCGTGAGCCTTATACAAAGAGGACCTAAAACGACGGGGAACATCGTTTGCCCGACGGGGAGTTACACTAAGTAACAAGCGATGATTCCAATAATTCCTGAGTGAATTAATGATGATGAGAATGATGGATGGAATGGTACCGCATGCGTAGAGTCGTTGTGTCGGTCTCTGTGCATTTGCATAAGTCATGAATGGATTGATTATGTGTGGGAAATTGTGAATGGGATTGATGAGTTGATATACATTGGTGATAAATGTATTGAGCATGATTGATATGCCTTTGTGATGGATGCATGAATTATGACTTGTTTTGTTTTGTATTTGAATTATGGTATACGTTGTGGTGAGAATGTTTTTGCATGTGTATCTTATGTTATTACATAATTGTATGCAATTATATTATAATTGTGTTTCTCACCCTTCTGCTGTTTTGAATGCTCTATGAGGCATTGCAGATTAGATGCTGGAGGTCTTTTTGTGAAGATTATGTCTTCATTCTTTTGTCGGTCGACTCTGATATGTAGCACCGGGTAGTCGGGGAGATCGTTATGTGATTATGTGTATATATATCTTTTTGGATTTTACATGTACGACTCTGTATATGACAGATAAACTTCTATGTTTATATAGGAGAATTCAGTTGCAGATTTTTCGTTTTTATTATGTATCTGAATTATGGGCGTTAGGAACTGAGTTCCTCTGTTTATATTGCTACCTGAATGTTGCATATCTATATGAGCAGGTTGTTATAATTCATTACTTTGATGTGACGCTCCCGTCTATGCCATGAATGTTTTAACTATACTCTGATCTTTTGTTATCACTTTAATTACTCGGGGTATAGATTGGGGGTGTCACATGTAGCGCCTTGGCCAACACGGGCCGTGTCAGCTGACACGGGCGGCCGTGTTGGCCCCCTGCCTCGCTGCATAAAATTCACTTGTCCCAGGCTTGCTGACACGGGTCGTGTCAGCTGACACGGGCGGCCGTGTCAGCTCCCTGGTGTCCTCAAATCTTTCATTTTCTTGATTCTAGCCTGACACGGCCTATGTTAGGTGACACGGCCCGTAAACCTTCTTTTTCTTCCAACATCTTCTTCCAATCTCCGGAACCTTCATTTTCTTCGCACACATCCTTTTGGATTTGTATTTGGACCTGAAACCATAGCAAACGCGTAAAATGCCACTAAATCGACATAAAACTCTAACTCATAATATGCTATAATGAAACTGTAAAAGTTGAAATTAATTCAAAAAAACAATAAAAAAAACTAACAGAGTGTTACCGATTTCTTGAATTTATGTCGAATAAATGAATGAAATCTCATAGAAATGGTGACCAATCAGGGGAGTTTGTGGAGCATAAAAAGTATGTTCAATTCCATTCTCTCTATAATAGTTCTTGAAATCTACATTTTAAAATTCACCTCCACGATCACTTGTGATAGATGCAATATTTAAGCTTTTCTCGTTCGAGATAAACTTGGCGTATTTTTGAAAGACACCAAATACGTCTCTTTTATAAGATAAGAAAATCGTCCATGTATCTAAGAGTAATCATTTACATCTACAAGGGTATAGTAATTCCCGCCAAAACTCATGGTTTTGGATGGGCAAAAAAAATCCATATTCAACAATTGTAAAGACATATTTGTAGTGACAATATTTTTATATTTAAATTAGGCATTTACTTGTTTACCCTTTAGACGTGCATCAAATAACCCATGTTTTTTCAAATGCAAGTTTAGAAAATTGATTACTAAATCCCCGTGGACTAGGACTAACTTGTTCAGTCTCTTATGGCATAAGGAAGATTCATTATCATCTACTTAATATAAATCTAAGGTTGTCATGATGACAACCCTAGACAAAACCTAGCTCTGTGCTGACGTGTCACTTTGATAGCAACTATAGCTACAACCCTAATTCTATTTTTTTATGCAGTTACTTTATAAATTTCTAAACTTAAATATAATAATATAATTTTTTAAAAAGTATTTTTCATTAACTTTTGTTATTTTACATAATAAAAATAAATATAATGTCTTTATAAAATCTTAACTAAAAAAAGTGTTCATTTAAAAAATAATTTACTTATTTAAATATAAAAATGAACAAAGTGTTCTTATAAAATATTAGATAAAAAAATATTCCTATAAAAAATATTTTATTTATTTATATATAAAATGAAAAAAAATAACATTATAACATCTTAATTTTAAAAAAATGTATTTAAAATATTTGTATAAAACATATTTTATTTATTTATATATAAAAATAAACAAAATTTCTTTATAACACCATGGTTAAAAAAAAGCATTCGTGTATATATATATATATATATATATATATATATATATATATATATATATATATATATATATATATATATATATATATATATATATATATGTAAATATATATATGTGTGTGTGTGTGCGCGCGCGCGTGTGCGTGTGCGTGTGCGTGTGCGTGTGTGTGCGTATGTGTTAGTTATATATAATTTGAGTTAAAATTTGAATATATTTTTATTTAAACATTTTAAAATAGATTTAAATGTTTTAAAAATATATAAGATTGAAGAAATTGATACAAGTTATATATTCAAACAAGCATGATTTAGTAGAAAAAATACTATTAAATTATAAGATAAAACTTACAATTTATAAAATTAACTAACTATTAATTTTATGTTTAACTTGAGTAGAAAAAATAATAAAAATTAATAAGATAAAATTTACAATTTATTGTAATTAAATATCTAAACAATTTAACTATATAGCATTAGTATGCATTTTAAGTTTATTGATTATGTATTAAAAATAATAATATTTTAAAATATTTAACCCTTAACTAAGTGACTACAATAAAATCAAATGACTCAAATTCATCTACAATAATGTAATTGTAATCTCTAAACTCGTATACAAATAACATGAAAAACAATATGAAAAACAATAGAAAATTCAAAAAAATTAAATAATGTATAAGAAATATTATGGTGTCTGATATATATGTGGTATAAAAAATCGTTTAGATATGACATTGTAATGAGTTTCTATCAATATAAGATTATATTTATTTTTAATTTCTTAAATTTAGATTAAACAATACTAAATAAATTGAATATAATCTACTAACAGACACGTGTCTTATGTATCGAAGAAATATTAAAACAACTATTATAATACGAATTAATTATTAAAAATATAAAAATTTATGTCAATACATAAAATTTATTAGGCAATTTAACTTTTAGAATAAAAATGTGATACACTTTATAAGACACACCAAAATAATATTTAATTATTTTTAAAATATTTGTTCAAATTTATCAGACAACTTTCATACTTCTATACTAGTAGCTCGTGCGTCCGCACGGGTAAGTTGATTCCTAGCTTAAATCATTCGATAAAAAATTTAAATGTTTGTGGCTTTTTTTAAATACATTTTTACATGTATTAACAATAATTGATAAAGTTTGAATTAAAAAAATATCTGGACTAATCATCTAAAAAATAATTATTTGGGTATAGTAATGATTCAGCATACATGTGTATTCGAAACTAATTTGTTGTGTCCCGTACCATTTCTTAAAATTACATGAGAGACAAATACAAATGAGTGATGATCCAATACCTTTAAAATAATAACAAAATATATAGAAAGAATTGGTTCTTCAATCATATAACCGTGAAAAGATTTGAATACATAATAATTAAAATTTCAGACCTAATTGATTGTCTCGTGTCTTAGTATTAATACAAATAGATTATAAATTAATTTAAAAAAATATAAAGGACCAGCTTTAAGATTTTTACAAACTTTGATGTTTCTCTTTGATGTAAAATAAATTCTCTACTTACAATTTTTGAAAAAATTTCTTGTAACACTTAGCTATCAAATCTGTTTTTCTTTATTGAAAATAAAATGATATTCTTTGACAGCTCTTTTGTATCTCTATGCAACATATCATATGTACCATATCATAAATGTTTTAATCTAAGGGACTCGCAAGTGATATGAAAAAAATACTACATACAAATGTTGAAGAGTCTATTAACATTCAACACGTCACAGACTCTCAATTGATGGTGAATTTGTTGCAGGAAGTAGTGGCGAGATGGTCATAATATGCAACACGAAGCAGAATAACAAAGCAAAATTCTGGTTTGAATAGTGACATGTTATTTGATAATGTACCAAATAAATGCATATATCTGAGATCATTCGATAAGGCTTGATCGTTGCTGATATATAATTGTTTTTATAAAATCATTAATAATTGCAAATATTTAAAATAAATATGTAGCAAATCACCAACATAATAAATCCAATATGCTTAATAACTATAAATATATACAAATATCACTAATAAATATAAATATTTACAAATACTTTGTTGATTAAAAAAAAAGGTATTATGGTGTTAGTGTCCCGTGAAAATAATGAATTTCAGTGATAAAAGTTACAGGAGTTGGTAGCTTGGTGTTTTCACTGCAATCCAACATATTCTCCAGGTCTTCATCACAAATAGGTATCGTTATGGTAGTGACCCGTGAGGATTTGAATAAGCATTTTAGAATATACAAAGTTTTTACAAATACACGGGATATAAAACAAAAACAGTGGCTGTAATATAATTCATATATTGTATATGCTTTGTCTTTTTGAATTTACTGAGTAATAGACAAAATAACATCCCATAAATGTATTGAGTATTTAAGAATAAAAGTGATATTCCATTAGTTTAGCTGCTTTGTACCTTGCTAAGTTTATTTACTGAATCAAAGTTCAGCTTTTGTTTAGAATCAAAGACAAATGTTCCTCAATATAATAATCAGCACCAACAATGACACTAAACCTGTGACAAGCTACTTTGATTGAAAATTTATTTCCGTCTCGCCACCACATGAACTTATCGACTGAAACTGGAATCAGACTGATGTGCATAATGATATTATGTAGTTTCATCCATTAAAAATGTGCATTATGCAAGCCAGTGCCTGAAATAAAGCAAGCCATGACACTCACTTGTCTTCAACATCAAGACTTGAATATAATAAGTGATTTTTCCTTCACAATGCTCTGTAGTTTCTTTGCTTCGAAGTCATGCTGAGCTTGATCTGTAATTACACACCTGTAAGAATATACCAACAGAATTTCAATAGAAATCAGCTTATAGACTAAAAGGCATTGAGACAGAATTTCATATAACCTAGAAAATATGAGAATAATCTCACATGTACTCCAAAATTGCACTGAAGCAAAGATGAAAAACTTCCAATAATTAGAGGATTTTATCAAATAAATAAATACTACTGAATGGCCATATAAAGAAGCATGACCAATCATCATTTTTGGGGAAGTAGATGAAAAAGAAGAAACTAATACAAGCATATATATATACGGATATTTTTTCATACTTCTTTTCTCAATATTAACTTTCATATCAGTTAGAGGGCGTGAGTGCAAAATGGAATAAAACAAACCTATTTCCAATATAGTATGAGCAGCATGAAATGGAATTCCAACAAACAGATCAGTTCCTGGAAACATTGTGCACGTCTGTTCAAAAGAGTCATGGTTACCACAGGTGGTACACACTCCTTGCACCAAAGGTCTTAAAACTCCCTTCATTATTTTATTCATAAACTAATGAAGGGAGTATGTAACTCATAACATATTAGTATCAATAAAACACCAAAAAGAATATTAGGACAGAATAAAACAAATAATTTCTATCAATGACGGAAAGTGGAAATCATATAGGACTAATGTATAATTAGATAAAGTTACATCATATAAAATGTGTTGATGATATTTGGGACATATTAGGCCTTCTAGGAGCACATCGAGTGGCACCAATTGTGTCATTGCATCACCTGGAGAAGTGCACTGATATTTCCAAAGATGGACAGGGAACAATCTTTGTGTCACTAAATGAAATATGTGAATCAACAAAACAAAAAATGTATCTCCATGTCAATCAAAAAATAAAACAGAACCAACCAAGCATTTTTTTTGTAAAAGTTTTTCTTATCCAATATAAATATAATAGCTTGAATCCACCTTTGTTTCTCTTCCATTATGTAAGAATCATTAGTTCTTCAGTTTCCTCTGCGGTTCCTGAAGATGGAGTCAAGAGACCAGTCAAAATCTACATGTAAAGCTAAAAGTTACATCACTCTTCTTATCATAAAATGATAGTTATTCGTAGCTCTAATCACATCAGTTAGTATATTTACTTCCATACCTTCAAGAGTGACTATTTTCCACATCCAATGGGTCCAAGAAGCATCTAAAACATCCCAGAAGGAATGCGAAGAGAGCAATCTCTAAGAGCAAGTACATCCTTGGTTTGCCTTGCGGTGAATTAAAAATTTAGATTATTACCTCAATTCCAAAACTATCCACACTTTACCATTGTCAGTGTGCACTACTGTTATTGACCTGCAACATACCCATTGAACTTGGGGCGACGTATGTAATCTTTCAGCTCTCCAGGTACCTCCAACCATAACTGGTGAACAACTTTTAAGGCTTTGTAATAGTCTTCCTCCTTTTCAACAATCAAGCACAGCCCATAAATGTCATGGATATTATCTATGGTTCGTTTCTTCCTGCAAATATGCAGACAAATGAATAATTGAAAATTTGAAGTGCACAAAAACAATAGCGCACCATGTCGGGTTAAGAAGATGTTATACCTTTACATCAGTAGTTTTAAAATAAAGACGACAACCTAGCTCAACATAGACAGAATGAAAATATAATGGTTAACCGACCCAATTTATGCAAACCATATATTATGACTCTACGAATTTGGTAACCACCTTTGGTGTTCTATAATGAGACGGTCTTCATTTGGTGTATCGGCCTGGCAGATATACAAAGCACTTTCAGTTGTGTCCTAATGTTAAAAAAATAAAAAAGACTGTATTAAAATCTAACTCACATCAAAATAATGGATATAAGCATACATAAATGCTGAAGGATTATATCTTGGCAAGCAAACTGTAGAAAATGATTCTGACGTCCTGCATGATTTTAGTCCATGAAATAGAGTGAGAACGTGCAGAAAGAATGCTCAATAAGATATTCATATACTGCTGCAAATCATGGTCTCTTTATCAGGTCTTATAGTAGCAAAAAGGTTTTGAATCATTATTATTATGAAAATGTATCTCAAAATCTTTCAACATAAAAAATTTAGAAAATGAGAAACTATGAATTGTAATTTGGAAAGAATTGCATTTTATATCCTTCTCCAATCAGTCGGTGCATTGATTTTTTCCGTTGATGATGACATCATCCAGGCAGTCAAACTAATAGAGAATAACCAATCATCATGTCAATCTCCAACTATGATTTTGATTGTCATTTGCTTTTTAAACCACCATTGGTGGTAAGATATCACAAAAGTTGGCACGCTCTTAACAAAATTTATCATAAATGGTTTGTTTAAAAATAAAAAACAAAATGAAAAATAACACATTAGTTGAAAATTAAAATAAACTGGAAGATAATTAAAGAGAATGATCTGATAAAGCTAATACAAAAATGTCATCATCCAAGCAATCAAACCAATAGGAAAAAAACCAATTATCATGTCATTCTTCAACTATAAATTTCATTTGCTTTAAAGCCAAAGTAAATTTAACAATAAAACACATCTAATAAAATCATAACCCATACGGAGTAACATAGCACAAAAGTTGGCACACTCTGACAAAATATGTCTTCGAGAGTTTATTTTTATAAAAAATAACATGAAAAAACCACAGTATAATAAATTGTGATATAGGGAGAAAGATCACATAGAGCTGATACAAAAATGTCATCATTCAGGCAATCAAACCAATAGGGAAACATGGCCAATTATTAATATTAGAATATACCAAAACAATAAAGTTTCACTAATAAATAACAATTTTCATAGAATTCAGCAACTCTGTATAAAGCATGCTAAGCAAATGCAGTAATATATACTAAGCAAATGCAATCAAATTTCAATCCTAATATGCTTGAGAAAATGTGGTAAAAAATGATGGTAAAATAAAGTTGAAAAACAATAGTATCACTGGGTGACTCCACCTCTTTTGACGCTCTAAATTCTTCAAGCTTGTCACTTACGGTCACCTCGATCAATTTCAAGGATTGCCTGCCATAGTTTGAAAATTCATGTAAGCATGGTGGACTTGCTTGTGATTAGTAGAGCTCACTTTGAATTTTACTCAATAATAAAGTGTTGAAATATCATGTTAGAGAATATAATAATAGGATACTTACAAATTTTTATCCTTTTTTACGATATTCTCCACTATCAATTATCCAGATGCTCCATAAATGTCATGCATCTGCACATTGAACCAATATACTGCATTATTAACTGACACCTCAGATCTTGCCGCACAATTTAGCCGATTCAAAAGAAAAATATAATATAATAATTTAGAGAAAAGAGAGTAAATGCCCTCATCTAAAAATTATCTAGAGAAACAACATTCAAATGAAAAACTTATTTTCCAGCCAAACAATATAATATAACAGAATAAAAAACAAAAAAAAACGGCGGAGACCTTTCATCGAACACGTGGTGAGCAAAGCGCAAAGGTAACAATCCTTCACCAATTCACAAACCACAATCTAAGCATCAGTCAACAACAACAAACCAACACAACAACGAATCCGTAACAGAAATCAGACGGAAAAAGAAGAAGAAGACTCACCGAAAAAGTTGAATTCGCCGAGAAAAGAAATTTCCACCACCACCTCCGGCCGCAATTTTCTTTCTTCCACCACCCTCACGTCACGAGTTTGAATGCGACCATCACTGCAGACCGCAACTCCCTTCGCTGGAATCACACCTCCCACTGCCGAAATTACGCGCTTCTTATATAGTTTGATTTGCTTTTATGGTTTGAAAACCAGGTTTCTTTCACACCCTAAAAGTTTCAGACAAGAGAGGAGAGAGGAATTTATGGTTTGAAATGTGAGACAAGTTTCTTCCACACCCTGTAAGTTTTAGACGAGAGAGGAGAGAGGAATTTTTGGTTTGAAATGTGAGAGAGGGAAATGTAAGCTTTGGTGGAATTGGTTTAAGTGGGGAGAGAGAAATGACGGACCCGTGGAAAGAGAGAAAGAGAAATCGAAAAAAAAAAGAGTGGGAGAAAATTTGAAAAGCAATTTGAAAAAGTGGTGCCACTTGACATAATGGTTCAATTCTATTAGTCCTTATTTTATGATATAGTAAATTACTGTTAAGGGTAAACCTTAGTGTAAAAGAAAAATTATGTAAGGGTATTTTTGGGAGTTAATGGGCATGTCTCGTTTATAGGTAGGTAGTTGATAACAATCTTAGTTTAAATACAAGCAAAACAAAATTATATAATAAACATTTGCAATCACTAAATTAAAATATTTTTATTTTGTAAAAATAATTAAAATATATATTAATCAAACTTGTGCAATACACTGATAATTTTCCTAGTTACTCAAAATACATATATCATTTGAAGGGATTTTATTAATATTTATGACATAAATATTTTCACTTCTAAAACTATTAAAAAGAGTTTGATTTGATTTATAATTTATAACTCTTCACCCAGATGAATTAAAAGCCACAATATTATATTTGTCACATAATTAACTAATGCTTAGAAAATTATATTTAATTTTAAGTTAACAGCTAAAAAGAACATCCCAAATAGTTGAATTGGGAAGCTTACCGATTGGTTATGAATCAATGATTTTTTGTTGTTGTTGTCAGCATAAGACACAAAGCCTCGCTTTTAAGAGAAAAGGAAGATAAGAGATATTTATCTCTGGTAAAATGCTTTGACAAAATATTGTTAAGGTACCACTTAGTTTTTGCTACTCTAGAAGCATTACTGCATTGAGAGCTCAAGTCTTTATTCTAGGTACCAAAATCATCTTGAGTCCTTTAATGTTACTATAATGGACATTCTCTTTAGATTTATTTTAAGTAGCAGAAATATTTTCCATTTTGATACTCTTTAGTTAAGTGAGAAGGCATATAAACATTTTTACTATCATGAATTTTTTTAATAAAATAAAATTGGATAACATGACCATTTTTATTGTAATAGTTACATTTAAAAACTATGTTTTTAGAAGTTTTATTTGCATGACATATGTATCTAAAACTTTTAATATTATTTTTAGGTTTATAACCTAGACCGACTTTGTTATAAGAGGTTTTTTTTATTACCTAATAGAAAATTAAGATTGTTTTTTTCTTTGGCAAACTTATCAAATGTGTTATGCAAATCATCAAATTTGTTTTTTAAATGATTGCATTGTTCACAATTGACATGTTCAACTATATCCTCATGAGAAGGAGAAAGATAATAAAATAAATTAATTAAAACATTTTGTTCTTTTTTTTTGTACAAAGGGAGGGCACAAGGCCCGAACAAAGAAACTAGCCAATAAGCCTCAAAGAGATCCTAGAACTGTCATCAGATCAAACTTCGCAAAGTCGAAGTACACTCGTCCAACCAAAGCACTCCAAATGAACTCGTAAGACCAATCTTCGCAAGAGAATCAGCACTCTGATTAGCTTCTCTAAAGACACGCTGAATGCGAATTTCGTCAAACTTCGGAAAAAGACAAAAAAATCTGTCTAATCAGGTTCAAACCTTGTCTGAGGTACCGAGAATCGCCGTTGAGAGCTTTCCCCACAGACTTATTGTCGACCTGAACGATCACTTTCTTGAAATTATGATTGTAGGCCATATCAAGCCCTAAGTACACACCCCAAAGTTTGGCGCAAACGCTGCTACAATCACCAAGGAAACTATGGAATCCACCCAACCAATTTCCAAGGTTGTCGCGATAGATGCCACCACAAGCAGCACCTAAACTAGCATTAGAAGCCCCATCAGAGTTGAGACAAACCCAATACAAATCTGGAGGCTGCCAGTGAACGGATGTAAGAATTTTTGCCGTAGGGGAAATTTTTGCAGTCTAATTCTTGCTGATCCTATACTGCCAAACAGAATTGCGAATAACAAGGACAGGATTGTGAGGCATAATGAAAAGAGGATCATGAGTCTGATTGTTACGCCAAATCCAAATATGGTGACAACAAGCCCAAATCTTGGGCCAGTTATCGTTGGAAGAATAAGCAGAAGGAGAAAGATTGGACGCGATCCAGTCCATCAAAGAAGAAACGAAGAATTTAGCTTGTTTTTGATGGATAATAAGCTGAGACCAAATATGTTTAGAAAAACTAGAGTCACGTAACACATGAGTGATCAAATCAGTAGCGATGTCGCAAACATCACAATTATCATTCCGCAGTTGAAGATGATGAAGGAAAGAGTTGGTGATAACACCTTTGTGGCACATTTTCCAAATGAAATTACGCATTCTTTCAGGAACATGCAGATGCCATATATACTTCCAGATAGTGCTGTAATCCGCTTCCTGCTCGCGATACAGAAAAGTATACATGCTAGATATATTAAAAATTCCAGAATTGGAGCGGCTCCAGTTGCAGCTGTCCGTGGAATTAGAAACAACAGGAGGGGGACAGAGAGAATTGATTTTGTTGCAGATTTGAGTAGGGAAGATACCAATTATGTCATTCCAATTCCAGTTGTCGTCTTCCGTAAACAGATTATTCACATGAGAAAGATGTTGAATCTGATCCGAACGAGGAATATCCAGATCCTTGAGGAAAATTCCAGGTCCAACCCAAGCGTCTTTCCATAAGTTAATAGTAGTGTCATTGCCAACATCCCAATATGCCAAGTTATCCAGAGTTGATCTTAGATCAGCTATAGACTTCCATATACAGGAATCAGAATTTTTGGCCTCAAAGTTATCCAAATTGTGCATCCTTTTATTGTATTTACTCTGCATGAAGCGACACCAAAGCAAAGTGTTATCCACCTTGAATTTCCATCCTAATTTCGCAAGACAGACTTTGTTCATAAGAACCAAATTTCTAAGACCGAGACCGCCAAATTCTTTTATCTTTAGTAAGGATGCTCCAACGAATAGAATGAAGATGCTTTTTGTACGACGAATCTCCCCAGATGAAATCATGTTGACATTTCTGAATTTTCTTAATACAAGTAAGAGGGATGGGAACCGACATCATCGTGTACGTCGGGAGAGCCTCTATAACAGACTTGGCAAGAGTGATCCGCCCAGCGAACGAGAGTTTAGATCTTTGCCAATGAGCTAGCTTATAATGAACTTTATCTATAAGGTACTGATAATATTTAACCCGAGGATGCTTGCCGGAGAGAGGAACGCCTAAGTAAGTTCCCAATGAGGAGGTTTCCTTAAAACCCGATAGGGCCAAAATGTGTCTCCTAATATCCAATTTAGTATTGTTAAAGAAATAGATATTGGATTTGTCCATGTTAATATGCTGGCCAGATGCATTGATAAATAAAGTTAAGGTGTCCATAACTACTTTAATTTGTCTAATAACTACTTTAATAGTAGCAGAGCCAAAGATGATGAGATTGTCTGTAAACATGAGGTGTGAAATCATAGGTCCATCTTTTCCAATCTTGTGACAGTTCCAGTGTTTATTCTTTACGGCATCGTGAATGAGATGCGACAATATGTCCATACATAAGACAAAAAGATAAGACGAAAGAGGATCGCCTTGACGCAATCCTTTGTTGGTTGCAAAGAAATCTCCGCCAGCACCTTTCCAAAGAACACGGAGCTTAGCAGAAGAAACAGCAGAAAGAATGAGCTGAATGATATTATCAGGTAAGCCTACTTCAATAAGCACATTGTGAATGAATTTCCAATTCATGTTGTCAGAAGCCTTGGCAAGATCAATCTTAATCGCGAAAGAGCCAGTTTTGCGCTTAGATCTGTTCATACTGTGAAGCACTTCTTGTGCTAGGACAATGTAATCGTGGGAACTCCGATTGGGAATGAAATTGGATTGGTTAGGAGAGATAATAGAATCCATATGAGGTTTGAGCCTGTTAACGATAATTTTAGTGAACACCTTGTAAATCGTATTGCACAGAGCAATAGGACGGTAGTGCGAAACTTGTTGCGGATTGTCATTTTTAGGAATGAGACAGATGTCAAAGTTATCAATTTCTTCCAACAAATTTTTATTTTTTAATAGGATTATTTATTTCTTCCACATTAAAAGTAGGTTGGGACAAACAGATTTTTTTATGTTGATATTTCCGTTATTTTTCAAGTTTCATAATTTTTTTGAAGTTTTAGATAATTAATATAATAATAAAATTAAATTTAATATACTATCTAAGTTTGTGACTCATTAATTTTTGGGTTAAATATACAACACCCGCAATGTAGGCGAGTTTTAATTTTACCTTTATACTATTTTTTTTTTTTTTGGATTTTTTCCTGTAATATTTTTTTTGTTTTACCTTCCTAAGCATGAAATTTGAACACTGAATATGTGGGTAAACAAAAAAAAAATATTACAGGGGTAATTTTGACGCATAGGGGAAAAAAGATATAAAATTTTAACATTTTAAGGGGGTATTAAATTTTTTTTACAGAGGGTAAATCGAACCTCGCCTACATTGTAGGGGGTGTTGTATAATTAACCCTTAATTTTTCAAAAACTATCACCGTAAGGGGAGCTGTCTCCCTTCTCTTTTCAACCCTAATTTTCTCTTTCACTTCATCCACTAAAGAAGGATGATTTTAGGGTCAATTTTTTTATCCAAAATCACTCCCTCTAAATTTTTTTTTCATTTTTTTCATTCAAATAAGTGATTTCACATTTTTTTTTTTCGTCTGTCTTGGTGCGGTGTTTGTTTAATTCAAATTGACAGATTAATTTTGACTCAGTGCATATTCATTCAATGATTTTGACATCTTCAACGCTACAGACTCGAAGACATAGGTATTTCGTGTAAGTTGTAAATGCGCCTAAGAGGGGGGGGGGGGGGGGGGGGGGTTCTTAAAAATTTCTTTGATCTTTTTACCGGTTCTTGGTTATTTTTCCGTTTTATGATAAGTGCTGGAAAGTAAAATGCGGAAAGGAAAAATGACACAAGAGAATTATAGTGGTTCCCCTCACAGCCCGAGAGTACTCCACTCCTCCTTCAACACGAAAGAGAGTTCACTATAGTTTAGAATTATTGTACAGCCTAATCACACCAATGGTGATGCTTACTATCTAACCTATAGGTAAATAAGTGTATGAAGAACAATCCTCTTCAAAAACACTCACTTGTTTCCAACAATCCTGGACAACAAGGTAAAACAGAAAAATATTCTTGATATAAATTTGATGTCTTGAGAATATGATGCTATCAATCTTCACGATCGATCTTCTCCTTGAAACAAATATCACTCAAATGAAATATACAAGTGTTCTTGAATAAAATGAGATGAAACAATGATAATGTGTGAAATTTATGCAAAGGTTTCTCTCAAAAAATATGTTTGAATGAACACTTGAAGAATAACTGAAAGATGAAAAGAATGAGTGAATTTTTTATTATGAAATTTCTTGGAGGTGAGTTTTAATCTGAAAATGACACGTATTTATATTGATAAAAGCAACCATTCAAAAGTCATGGCAATGGTTACAAAAATTCTGAATTTAATAAGACAAATGATGTAAGAGATGCCATGAAAATATATAATGAAAAGATGCATTCAAACAAAACATTTTTCAATTTTAAATAAAAAACACTGTTTCAGTACGGTGTAATTTGTGGCGGTTGTTTGGTCTGTTACGTCGTTTCAAAACGCCACACTTTACCAAATAATTTTGAAATTTAAAATTTAAAATACTGGTTCAGAACGGTGTGAATTATGGCGGTTTCTGGTTCTGTTACGACAGTTAAAAACGCCATAATTTACCAAAAACTGAATGTTTAAATAAATTAAATAATTAAAAAATTTGTCTAAGTATTTGAACCAATTTTATACAACATCTATTGATTTACCCAAGTCAATAGATTATATTTGAAAGTGATTTAATATGGTTCAAAAATGAAAAATAATTTTTCCAATTAAAGAAATATTTTGAGAACTATTTTATCAATATATATTGTATGCTTGAGACACTTTTGAACACTTGTATAAGCATTTTAAATGACATTGATATACCTTTGTTCAACCTTTGATCTTCATGATACTTGAACACTTGAAGCTAATTGATTCAACTTGATAGTACTTAGGATATCTTCTTGAACTTGAACTTCTTGTACTTCATGTAGCTTGATTCTCTTTCTTTTTGCATATTATCTTTGTAGAGAGCTTGTTGTGTTGTCTTCATCAAAACTCAATGTGAGTGAAGCTTGCTTCTACAATCTCCCCCTTTTTGATGATAACCAATCCATTGAAAGATTGAATCTTTAGACTTGATGTTTCTCTAAGTTTGATTCTCCCCCTAAAGTGGAGCTCCCCCTAAATTCATGAGGGTAATAATTTTCTGCACAAAAATGTTAGAGAAACCAATCTTTCTCCCCCTTTGTCATTAGCAAAAATGAAGAGGATTCCAGAACAATGACAGATCATAATTATAACATACATACATACATAATAACCATACACATAAAACAAAAGCAGATACGTTTTAATTTTAAAGATTCCACGTGAGCTCAGGTTAATCGGTTAACGCCCTAGGTTAATCGATTAACAGAATCAAAATTTCACAATAACAAAAGGTAACAAGTATGAAACTTAAGGAAAACATGTGCAACACAAATATACTAATATTATATCATGGTAACATATATATTTAGCTCAATTTTTTATGAAAATAACTTGATGAATAATAATTTAAAGATGTGTTTAGATATCACCTTCATCCAAGATACCAAGTTCTCGCCTAATTTTGTAGAATGATTCTTTTGCGAGCGGTTTGGTGAAGATATCTGCTAGTTGGTTATGAGTATCAACAAATGTCACTTCGACATCGCCTTTAAGCACATGATCATGAAGAAAGTGATGTCGAATGTCAATGTGTTTGGTCCTTGAGTGCATGACGGGATTCTTGGTAATGTTGATTGCACTTGTGTTGTCGCACCGGAGAGGAATGCAACCAAGATCAATTCCGTAGTCGCTTAATTGTTGCTTTAACCAAAGGTTTTGTGCACAACAACTACCAGCTGCTATGTACTCCGCTTCGGCCGTACTAAGAGCAACACATGCTTGTTTCTTACAGGACCATGAAACTAAGGCATTTCCTAAAATGTGACATGTTCCACTCGTGCTTTTTCTATCAGTTTTGCAACCTGCATAATCCGCGTCAGAATAACCAACTAAATTACACATACTGCCTTTTGGATACCATAGACCAACGTTCGTCGTTCCCTTGAGATACTTCATGATTCTTTTCACAGCGGTGAAATGTGACTCCTTCGAATTTGCTTGAAAACGAGCACATAAACACACACTAAACATAATGTCAGGACGGCTTGCCGTCAAATATAATAAAGAGCCAATCATACCTCGATACTTCGTAATATCAATGAAAGTGCCCGATTCATCTTGATCAACATAGGTTCCGGATCCCATTGGTGTTGACATAGCTTTACAACCATCCATATAAAATCTCTTTAATAATTCTTTGCAATACTTTGATTGGTTGATGAAGATTCCGTCCTTTTGTTGCTTGATTTGTAATCCAAGGAAATAATTCATTTTTCCCATCATAGACATTTCAAACTCGCCTTGCATCATTGAAGCAAATTCTTCACATCGTTGATTGTTTGTTGAACCAAAGATAATGTCGTCCACGTACACTTGAACAAGTAAGGTATTATTCTTAATCCTCTTAATGAACAAAGTCTTGTCTACCTTGCCTTTTTCAAAACCTTTTTCGCATAAGAAATTACTTAGACGATCATACCATGCCCTTGGTGCTTGTTTTAAACCATAGAGAGCTTTCTTCAACTTGTATACATGTGAAGGATGCTTGAAGTCTTCAAAACCCGGAGGTTGTTTGACATAGACTTCTTCGTTGATATATCCATTTATGAAGGCGCTTTTGACGTCCATTTGAAATAACTGAAAATTCATTGAGCAAGCATAAGCAAGTAATAGACGAATAGCTTCTAACCTTGCAACCGGAGCGAATGTTTCTTCAAAGTCAATTCCTTCTTCTTGATTGTACCCTTGAGCCACCAATCTTGCTTTGTTACAAACAATAATTCCATTTTCATCAAGTTTGTTCTTAAATACCCATCTTGTTCCGATGATATGTTTATCGCTTGGTTTAGGGACAAGTTCCCAAACTTGATTTCTTTCAAATTGGTTTAACTCTTCTTGCATGGCAATGATCCATTGATCATCTTCAAGAGCTTCATTAACTTTGGAGGGTTCTATTTGAGAAACGAACGCCATATTCAAGCATGCATCTTTGAGATTTAGTCTTGTTGCTACACCTTGACTTATGTCTCCGATGACTTTGTCGATTGGGTGATCCCTATGTGTTCTCCATTCTTTTGGTAGATCATTGTTGATTGACTTTTGTTGAATCGGTTCATCATGATGTTCTTCTTGTTTTTCTTCTAGATTTTTAATGAAGTCTTTAGAAGTATCTTCTTTGTGAATTTCTACAAGATCATCATCATTATCACAAACAATAATATCCTCTTTCGAGGGGTTAGATTCATCAAATTTGACATGCATAGATTCTTCTATAGTTAAAGTTCTTTTATTATAAATTCTAAATGCCTTACTAGAGAGAGAGTAGCCGAGAAAAATACCTTCATCGGATTTCTCGCCAAACTTACCAAGGTTGTCTTTGTCGTTGTTTAGGACAAAGCACTTGCACCCAAAAACATGAAAGAAAGAAATATTTGGTTTTCTCCCTTTGAAAAGTTCATAAGGGGTTTTCTTGAGAATAGGCCTAATATTGACACGGTTACTTACAAAGCATGCCGTGCTCACCGCATCCGCCCAAAAATACTTAGGAAGATTTGAATCACTTAGCATTGTCCTTGCAAGTTCCACCAATGATCTATTCTTCCTTTCTACGACACCATTTTGTTGTGGAGTTCTTGATGCGGAGAAATTGTGTGAGATTCCCTGTTCTTCACAAAATTCTTCAAATGAGGCATTTTGGAATTCTCCACCATGATCGCTTCTAATGGAGGCAATTGTAAGAGACTTCTCATTTTGTATTTGTTTTGCATACTTCTTGAAGGCTTTGAAAGCATCACTTTTCTGCGCTAAAAATAATGTCCAAGTATATCTAGAGAAATCATCAACAATAACTAATGCATAGACATTACCTCCGAAGCTTTTTGTTCTCGATAGACCAAAGAGATCCATGTGCAACAATTGTAGTGGCCTAGTTGTGGACACCACATTCTTGGATGTGAAAGTTGATTTGGTTTGCTTTCCTTTTTGGCAAGCGCCACACAACCCATCTTTCATGAATTTGATCTTTGGCAATCCAATGACTAAGTCATGCTTGACCAACTTATTCAAGTGCTCCATATGAATATGAGCAAACCTCTTATGCCATAACCATGATTCATTGTTGTTTGCCAAGAGACACCTAACATTCAAAGACAAGTTATCTAAGGAAATTAAAAATATGTTATTAACTCTTTTACCTTTTAGCATAACTTCATGAGTAACTTTGTTTTCAATCAAACATTCATCTTTAGTGAAGTTGATTTTGAAACCTCGGTCACACAATTGGCTAATGCTAAGGAGACTATGCTTTAGACCTTCCACATATAGGACATCTTCTATAGTTGTTGAAGGCGGTGAACCAATGATGCCGACGCCAAGGATTCTTCCTTTGTTGTTGTCACCATAAGTAACATATCCTTTGGCCTTAAGCGTTAGATGTGAAAATTTGCTTAGGTCACCCGTCGTGTGCCTCGAACATCCACTATCAAGATACCATTGATTTGAAGAGGTCTTCAAGCATACCTACAAAAAAGAGTTACGTTTTATTAGGTACCCAAATAGCCTTGGGTCCTTCAAAGTTAGTTCCTTTCTTGACCCATACATAATGGCCTTGAGCAACACTAAAGTTTCTAATATAACATGCATTAGGAGTATGACCTTTAATACTACAATAGAAACACGTAGGCTCAAAGTTACTTTTATATCTAGGGGGATAAGATTTCTTCTTATTATAAGACTTCTTCTTATTATTTCTTTTCCTTTTGTTATATTGTTGAACCATTTTAGGCTTGTCACTTTTCTCTAAAGGAATTTGTTCTTTAGCTTTTACAAAAATGGTCTTGTTAGAAGTTTGTTTAGAAAATCTTGAGTAACCTAGACCACTTTTATCATTTGAGTATCTTTGACTACTAAGAACATGTTCCAATCCAACTTGTCCTTTCTCATATCTTTCTAGGACTCTTTTCATTTGAACTATTTGAAAAGCAAGTGACTCACATTTAGTGCATGCAAAATTCTTGATTAATTCTTCTTTTTCATCTTTGAACTTATTTTCCATTTTCTCAATATTTTCTTCCAAGATGGATATTTGTTTCTTTTGAGATGAGATGGTTTTATATAGAATTTTGCATTCACTTAAAAGTTCATCAATTGCTCCTTGAGCATCATTATCATAAATTGAAAAGTTACTACTAACCTCATCGTCTTCATCGTCAGAATGATGTGATGCCATCAATGCTAGATTTACGCTTTAATCACTATCGGAGTCCGATGAAGAACTTATTTCGTTGTCATCCCAAGCAATGTAGGCTTTCTTTTTGTAATCCTTCTTTCCTTTGTTGTCACAATTCTTTGCGAGTTTGGGACATTTCGGTTTGATGTGGCCTTGCTTTCCACATTCATAGCATATAATGTCTCCATTGGATGTTGATGCTTCTTTTTCTTTGTTCTTTGAGGACTTCTTTCTTCTTGTGAAACTAGAGTTTCCAATATTATTTTTTGCACTGAAGTATTTTCCTAGTCTTTTTACAAGAAGCATAAAGTTTCCGTCCTCTTCGGGATTGTCTTCTTTCTTCACAACTTTGGATTCGACTTTTAAGGCAATGCTCTTGGATTTCTTTTCTTGGTTCTCACGTTTCTCCGATAGTCCAAGTTCCGTCTCATATTCTTGAAGCTTTCCGAATAGAGTATCGGATGTCATCGTTGATAAACTCTTCTTCTCGGAAATCGCCGTCACTTTGGGTTGCCACTCTCTTGTTAAAGACCTAAGCACTTTAAGATTAAGTTCATCATTCGTTAGAGTCTTACCAAGTGCATTCAAGTGATTTGTCAAATGCACGAATCTTTTCTGCAAGTCTAGGATTGATTCTCCTGGTTGCATTCTAAATAACTCCTACTCTTGACTTAAGGTATTCAATCTGGATCTTTTGACTTCGGCGGTTCCTTCGTGAGTTTCTACAAGAGTGTCCCATATTTGCTTGGCCGTTGTACATGTTGAGACGCGGAAGAATTCATCCATTCCAAGTGCACTTTGTAAAATATTTATTGCCTTTTTGTCATAGAGAACCTTTTTCTTATCATCCTCATCCCATGATGCTTGTGGTTTTGGCGTACCAACTCCGTTGAAAACCGTTGTAGGAATAAAAGGACCATTTTGAACAGCCTCCCATATATCACTTCCTTGTGCTTCTAAATGTGCCTTCATACGGATTTTCCAGAAGTCGAAGTATTGGCCAGAAAACAAAGGAGGCTTGTTGCTACTACCACCGTCTTTGAATACAAGATCATTGTTTGTGAAAGCCATCTGAATCGAATAGGAACAGGTTACCTATCACCTGCTCTGATGCCAATTGTAAGTTGTAAATGCGCCTAAGAGGGGGGGGTGAATTAGGTTCTTAAAAATTTCTTTGATCTTTTTACCGGTTCTTGGTTATTTTTCCGTTTTATGATAAGTGCTGGAAAGTAAAATGCGGAAAGGAAAAATGACACAAGAGAATTATAGTGGTTCCCCTCACAGCCCGAGAGTACTCCACTCCTCCTTCAACACGAAAGAGAGTTCACTATAGTTTAGAATTATTGTACAGCCTAATCACACCAATGGTGATGCTTACTATCTAACCTATAGGTAAATAAGTGTATGAAGAATAATCCTCTTCAAAAACACTCACTTGTTTCCAACAATCCTGGACAACAAGGTAAAACAGAAAAATATTCTTGATATAAATTTGATGTCTTGAGAATATGATGCTATCAATCTTCACGATCGATCTTCTCCTTGAAACAAATATCACTCAAATGAAATATACAAGTGTTCTTGAATAAAATGAGATGAAACAATGATAATGTGTGAAATTTATGCAAAGGTTTCTCTCAAAAAATATGTTTGAATGAACACTTGAAGAATAACTGAAAGATGAAAAGAATGAGTGAATTTTTTATTATGAAATTTCTTGGAGGTGAGTTTTAATCTGAAAATGACATGTATTTATATTGATGAAAGCAACCATTCAAAAGTCATGGCAATGGTTAGAAAAATTCTGAATTTAATAAGACAAATGATGTAAGAGATGCCATGAAAATATATAATGAAAAGATGCATTCAAACAAAACATTTTTCAATTTTAAATAAAAAACACTGTTTCAGTACGTTGTAAATTGTGGCGGTTGTTTGGTCTGTTACGTCGTTTCAAAACGCCACACTTTACCAAATAATTTTGAAATTTAAAATTTAAAATACTGGTTCAGAACGGTGTGAATTATGGCGGTTTCTGGTTCTGTTACGACAGTTAAAAACATCATAATTTACCAAAAACTGAATGTTTAAATAAATTAAATAATTAAAAAATTTGTCTAAGTATTTGAACCAATTTTATACAACATCTATTGATTTACCCAAGTCAATAGATTATATTTGAAAGTGATTTAATATGGTTCAAAAATGAAAAATAATTTTTCCAATTAAAGAAATATTTTGAGAACTATTTTATCAATATATATTGTATGCTTGAGACACTTTTGAACACTTGTATAAGCATTTTAAATGACATTGATATACCTTTGTTCAACCTTTGATCTTCATGATACTTGAACACTTGAAGCTAATTGATTCAACTTGATAGTACTTAGGATATCTTCTTGAACTTGAACTTCTTGTACTTCATGTAGCTTGATTCTCTTTCTTTTTGCATATTATCTTTGTAGAGAGCTTGTTGTGTTGTCTTCATCAAAACTCAATGCGAGTGAAGCTTGCTTCTACATTTCGAACATTTCAATTTCGTTATATTTATAGAATTTGTCGCATTTGTAAGCATTTTACCGTTATATACTATTAACGTTGATGCTATGAAATTGTTCGCAGATTTATCTTTTTCAATTTATAACAATTTTAAATTTATATTATTGGACAAATGAATTCCTTTTAATAAAAAAAAAAGTTTGTGACTCATTAATGTTGAATCAACCTCAAAAATCATAGAATCAATATCACTTCATTATTCTAAAATTTGTAGGGCATTTTTTAATACACCACCCAAGTTTCTTAGGCACCACGCGAAATTTCTTTTTTGCTCCCTGATTCCGGATGTGCACATCCGGAACAATGTCTTATTAATTCGCGTCAGACCTTCTTCCTCCCCCTCATTCTTCACATTTTCATATTCCAAACACCAAACTCTCTCAAACTCTCAAATTCTCAATCCCACAAATCTCGACTTTTTTCACTCGAGTTCGGCGCAGAGCAACTTCTACAAGGATCAAGACACTCCAAATCCTCTGTATCTCAATTTAATCGGTAAG
Organism: Lathyrus tuberosus; assembly: GCA_022829125.1. Taxonomy (NCBI): domain Eukaryota; kingdom Viridiplantae; phylum Streptophyta; class Magnoliopsida; order Fabales; family Fabaceae; genus Lathyrus; species Lathyrus tuberosus. Next base: position 5,020,071 of record JALAZF010000278.1, on the reverse strand, counting down.
TTTTCGAATTTTAGAGTTTCGGAGTTATTTTCGACTAATCGATTTAGAGTAGACATTTAGGTGTAGAAATTGTAAGGTAGTATGAATGACATAGGTTAGAGACAATGTAGGTATTGTTTGCTGCTTCAAACGGATGATCAGGGCATTAAAATACCCTTTTCCATGGTACAGTAGCCATGGCTGCTATTTTTGAACTTGAAAATACGTATCGGATGTGCAGATCCAGAAGGATTTTAACGTTAAATATTCTGAGTGCTTCCGGATGTGCAAATCCGAAAACACCCAACATTAAATATTTTGCGTACTTTCGGATGTGCAAATCTGGAAGACACTTGGTTTTTTTTTGTTTGTTTGTTTTTGTTTTAATTATTTTTAAAAAATTCTAATTTATTTATTATACTTTGCAGATTACATGGCTGACAGAGACGATCGTATCATATATGGACGGACAGCTTAGCATGCATCTGTCCGACATGAGCGGACGCAGTCTACAACCGAGGCTTCCGGCGCAGAGGGATTTGGGGTAGTCCCTACAGCTGAGGGACATCCTACACCACAACCTTCCACATCAGAGGTTTAGGCCACTTCCACATCACAGGTTCAGGCCACTCCCCCGTCAGCCGCCGATTCTACATCTCGGAGGCGTCGGGTTTCTACTGTTGGTTCATCAGGGTCCCAGCCCGCACGCAGGCGTCGTCGAGAGACTCCAGCTCCAGTAGCTGCTCCTATTTCCTCCCCTGTTCCTATTCTTGAGGGTGGTCACCCAGCACATGAGGGTGGTGATGTCGATGACGATATCAATGAGCTGGACGGTTACCCCGGGGGACCGTCTAATATGTCCTACTCGTGGGATACTCTGAGCATACTGCCAGATATGTCTGGCTAGGACAGGTAACCTTTCTCAGTTTATTTATAGAATTATCTTCGTTGAAAATATGTTCATTTGTAACATTGTTTTATTTGGAAATTTTCAGGAGAAGGATTCCCAGAAGTTCTATAACCATGGGGGCAAGGTTATAGACATGATTGCGGCGCTGCCAGGGGATGAGTGGTTCACGTCTGCACTTGCTACCGTACGGCGAGGTCACGATCACACTCGACGACATCTCGTGCCTTTTACATCTACCGATCACGGGTACCCTTCTCCGTCACGGTAAGATGTCGAAGGGGGAGGCGATAGAGATGCTGACTAAGGAGCTTGGGGCTACCCTAGATGAGGCACATGCGGAGGTGATGCAATTGAGAGGCGCACACGTCCGGTTCTCCTTTCTGACATGCAGATTTAGTGCAATGCTTGCAGAGGCAGGACAAGCAGCAGGTGATCCAGCTGAGGTGGCGATCCACAGGCAGCGTGCCCTGAGATTCTACTATTTGTTTCTTCTCGGCATGCAGCTGTTTGTGGACATCAGCGCCACTTACGTTGATATCGTTTACCTCAGGTACCTTTTGGATCCCACAGAGATTCATGGGTACAACTAGGGGGCGGCTACGCTGGCATTCACCTATTCTAGGCTCTCAGATGGTTGTCGTTGGACAGCCAAGACTGTGGCAGGCAGCTGTACGCTATACGTGGTAACATTCTTATATTCTCAGTTTTTTTTTCATTTCTTTTCTTTCTATATTCATTATAATGTTTGACACGGATGTTATGTTTTCCATTTCAGGCGTGGATTTTACAGTACTTTCCCAAGATTACTGGTTGGGGGAGTGTCGAGGGGTACACTGAGGATATGCCACGTGTTGCTGCATTTGTCCTGCTCAGAGGGAATGTTGGTTGCGGAATAGGGCAAGCAAGCAAAAATATTTATTTTCAGAAGAATTCCCTTCGGGATTTATGTCGTGTCCACAGAGATCGGTTAGAGGGAAAGAATGTCGTTCGACAGTCTCTCGCGTTTATGAGTTTGGTTTTGAATTGGTTTCAAACAAGAAAACAGAAAAGTAAACATTAAAACAAAAAGAAATCATTCTTCAGAGAGAAAAACTCGTCAGGCAATGCATATAAATCACTCCTCACAAACTTAAACTTACCGACCAGTTATACTCCACCTACAATACTCATCAATATCACCCAGCATCGCTCACAACACAGGTTATGTCTAACGCAAAGTTGAGAGAACAACCGTGTTACCATTGCCGATACTTTTGTACGCTAGCTCAAGGCACGGAGGCATTAAGATTCGACGCCTATTGAAGATTGTTAGCCCTAAATCTATCTCTAGAATCTAGAAACTAACAGACAATCATCCCTAATCGAAGTTCGCGAAGGTTATGTCTAACGCAACTCAAATCCCGCGCATAAAGCAAAAATCAGAGACAATTACCAATAAAGATTTGTACAGCAAGTTTTATACAACGCCATGGGCGACAAATATACATGAGTTCATAGCAAATACATATACACAACCCAACAAAGAAGAAAGACATGAAGAAAATCAGAAATGAACCAAACATCTCGCGGTTTGTCGGCGCCGATCGACGATCAATCCACCCCGAATCATCCACATGCAAGCTTCCATAATGTTTTCTAAGCTAATCTACTGAAGAAATGAAGTTTGATGAAGTTGGGAGAAAGTTCCCCCAAAACCATAACATAAAAAATGATGAAAAATGGCTAAAATAGGCAAATCTGACTTTCCAGGTTCGCCTAGCGAGCCCCCGTTCGCTAGGCGAACGTAAACCGCCTTAAAGTTGAGTTTTTTCACGATTCTGGAACTTTCTGTTCGCCCCGGTTCGCCTAGCGAACAAGCTAGCGAGTGCTCGCTACGGGGGTTCGCCCAGCGAACATGACAGAAAACCAGAACTTGTTTTGATCATAACTCTTTAACCGTAACTCCGATTGACGCACGGTTTGAAGCGTTGGAAAGCTTATTCAATGCTATTTATGAATATGGAAAAATCCCATTGCTGGAACACCTACAAAAATAAATGAAAATCGATTAAACTCAATGATATTTACACGGTAACGCACTATACACCGAAAACGTAAAGTAAACGTATTTACACACAAAGTGGGGTTTATTCAACCAATTTTAACACAAAGTAATGATAAGTGCAACAAAACTTAAATACAAAAATAGGTACAATTGCACTTATCAGGGAACCAGGCGCCGGATCCCTTCATATTTTATCTTGATCGGATGGATGCTGAGGACGTTTTTTATGACGCCTATGCCGATCACCGTGTGACGCGTCCGTCGATGAGGTTTCGCTGTTCTCAGGATGGTTGGCATGCAGTTCGACCATTACTGCTCGATACCTGCCGGAGCGCGTCTTGCTTCAGTTCAGTTACACGCAGATGATCCCCAAGATACCTCATAAGTTTGCTCCTCTAGGCTTGACCCGCGTGCAGATAGATGAGTTATATGTTGACTTCCAGTCCCACTTGGTACCGGAAGAGGCTCGGGCGACCAGAGCGCTGAGAGACTAGAGCGTTGCGGTCGGGTACATCATGTGATTCTATACCGTCTCACACCCATGCATGGTGCCCGCTGCTGAGGGATCGCCACCGAGACCTGCTCATCAGGAGATATTAGAGGAGCGGCAGTCTCAGCTGGACCATACTCAGGATGTCCTACCTCGTTGTCGTGAGATAAAGGAGATAGCGCGACAGACCATTGCGAACGGTCACCTCCCTGAGGGCTCTAGTGTCAGACTTGCCGTTGATAGGATTATTGAGATTGCTCGGGGGGCACTTCAGTACCGCAAACATCGAGCCAGGACGGCGTGTAGGGGCAGAGGAGCAGGGGAGCCAGGACAGATCCTTCGCCATACACAGTAGTTTTTTGTTTGATGTATTCCATTTTTATTACATTTATGTACTGTATTTTGACAGAAGTATTATTATGTATATATATTATTTTATTTTATATATAGATGTTTTCGAATGTATATTAAGTTGCGACGATATATTAACATATGCGACCAACCAACAAGACTGATTTAAAAAAAAATAAAATTCTGCTATTTTTTCGGATCTGCAGATCAGAAATTTTTTCGGATTTGCACATCCGAAACACATCAACGTTTTTTAAAAAATTGATGCGTCCGTATATACACATCCGAAATCAGGGGACAAAAATAAAAATTTGCGTGGTGCTTAAAAAACATGAGTGATGTATTAAGAAATGTCCAATTCGTAGTCTCATCTTTATCCATTACTTTTAGACACAAATTTGTAATTCGATCCATATGTCGTAAAATTTAGCAAAATGTAGGGTGTCGCTAGTGGCCTTATCTATCCTTTATTATCCTCAATTCCAACAAGGGCAGGCAGTACATGTTGGACATTTTGACAGCAAGGGATACCTTGCTAGCCAGTGTAGCATTTTCTTTTGTCCTTTTCTTTGTGCTTAGCTTGAAAAAATAACAAAAAAAAAATAGATTAGAAAGATTATTCAACACATGTATAATGAAGAAGTTAGTTAAGACACATATAATTGCTTAGACCAAAACAAGCATATCCAAATAAATCACCACGTGTACAAATGCTAAAGGTATCTTCATTATTCAATCTTATCTTTTCTTACTTTCTTGTAAAATATATTATAAATTACCCAATTATTGTAAAATATTATATTCTATACTTTCTTGGAAAATTATTGAGGTTTCTGAATCATGAATACGAAAAATATTCATGTGAATTAGCTCTTACAATAACCTTTTGAGTCTTCTTTTAATAGTAAAAAATGTTGAGACTTGAATTGTCAATGTTGGCATGTCAAAGCATAAGTGATCCTGAATTAATTACTCAAAATTTATATCGTATACAATGTGGAGGAATCAAACTTGCAAAACTTGAATTGAGAATAGCTCATTAAAATATAGCCTTAAAATTATGCTAACAGGAATTTGTCAGAGGTAAAAGATAGAGCCTTAAAATTAAAATTTTTATTTTTTGGATTTTTTTTAATCTGCTCTAAAAAGTCCGCTGCTTATTAGGACTAACTTATATAAATTGTAAATAGCTTATTAGACCCATATCGATATAAATTTTAAAAAATTATATTAATACGTATATACTACTTACTCCAAAATAACATTGATTTTTCTAATCTAGTAAATTATATATATATATATATATATATATATATATATATATTATTCAATCTTTCTCTTTTAAATATTATACATTAATATAATCAACATTTTTTTCTCGTATTTTATTAGTTTCTCTTATGTTAAATATTCGACTATTATTTTATACAATTTAGACATATATTAAATTTAAAAACACATTATAGTATTCATAAAAGATAATATAGTATTTAGAAATGTATTATGTTTAAAATAATATAATTTTTAATTTTATTTATAATAAATATTATGACTTTTTTATTTTTATTTTTTATTTTAAAAAGCTCATTTAGGGTCAGGTAGTCCGAAGCCCATCTAGGGCCGGACTCGGGTAGTAATTTTCAATCTCATTTTAGAAATGAGCTTTTTTGGCCAACCCTAAAAAACCCGAGTCCATCAGGGCCGACCCGTTTAGGGCCGGGTAGCCCATTTTGATACCTATAGTAAAAGATTCCACTCTTTTCTATGTAACCCACTACTCTGTAACACACTACCCTGTGTTATACAGGTTATAAGAGACGGGAAGGGAATGATTTTTTTCTGTGTTGTACAAGTCTTTGATGTGGTGGAGCAGAAATATATCTGCAATGTTATTAGTCTTACGCTCAAGTCAATGAAATCTAAAAAAAATAACTTTTCAAGAGTGAATAAAAGGTTAAAACAAGTGTCGCTTAGCCCACCGTGAACAAGTAGGTTGAATCTAGTACGCGACCTTCTGACGAGAATCTACTTGTTTGTATTTCGCCTAGATGTTTCCTTGATTGTGTCACTTGAATTGGGTCGGCCTTATTGAACAATTAAGCCAGCCAAAATAGTTGCCCATAAGTCCTTACTTTCATCTGTAATTTAGGATTGTGAGGCGTATTGTGCCCGACTTTCTGACCACCCTCATGGGTTGTCGGACAGTGCTGATTAGATTTTAACTATGTGTTTGGAGATGTTGAGAATGAAAATAATTGGCCTCGGGAACACATGCATTAAGTGCATGTCTCATAGCCAAAATATTTTGTAGTTAGAGCACTCTATGTGACCCTAGATTTTGAGGCATAAGTGATATGTTTAGAGTACTCGAGTGTCCTGGGGAGTCGATGTCAAATCGGGAACGTTGGTGGTGATAATGTGTTTTCCGCGATCTTTAATCGTTAATTGCGAGTTGCATTCTACCAATACAGAAAGGCCAAAGAAGGAATCTGGTCTCTTTTTTCTTCTCTTGCTCGTGATTTTAATGATTTTTGTCTGTTCATTATTATTATTTGATCTCACGCTTTGCAGACTATTCCTCTCCGCTTTACTTTATCTACTTTGATGACCCTTTCGACACTCAAGTGACTCAACTTTTCGCATACCAAAACTTTTGATTATCAAAGGTAACGATCTTGACTCCTGTTTTACTTCATTTACTTGTTATTCGTCAGGATTCTTGGGATGGTTGTGATGGTGAACTGAAAAGATTGCGTTGTTACCAAAAAGGTAGGAGTTACTATTAGCCTTGATCTCTAGGAAATCGCAATTGGTTTTTCTTTTCCAGCTTTTCCTTTAACAAATCCAAAGTATATAGGTGATTTCAAGAAGGTACGAAAATCTCAAACACGCCAACATGCTTTCGGTTGGATCCTATTAGAAATAAAGTAATTTGTTGTTTAGAGTCTCAGTCGTGTGCTTATTCTCACGGTAATTCTTTTTATTCGTTGGTAGTGAATCATGAATGAACTAAGGTGGCCACTAGACCGGTCTAAAGTTCGAAAATGAAGATATACCACCACGGGTGGATCGAGAGACATTATATACGATTCTTGTTTTTAATGGTAAAGGAGGATTGGAAAAAGCCTTCATTGAGGTGGGCTCCTCCTTTATCTCGAGGGTGTTATCCCCGAAAGAGGACAAAAGATTGTGTAACAAATATAAGGGATACATTCTTCATCTTCACAAGTTCTTATTACCTCAAATAGGTCTACAACTTTCTTTTAATGACTTTGAGGTATGAGTTCTTAACCACACGGGATCGCTCCTTCACAAATGCCTCTAGTGAGTTAGGTTTGCATCAAAGTCTTTCAATATTTATGTGAATAGAAATGGAGCATGCAAACTCTGACGCTCTTCTTCCAGCTCTTCAACATCTAATGTAACTCAGCTGACTCGAAACTAGGTCAGGGTTTACTCTCTCTAAGGAAAAGAAGAAAGGTGTTTGAAGTGTATGTTAATAGTATAAAAAACTCAAGTACCAGTATTATCTAGTCATGCCTCTCACCAAGGTTTCTCAAGCGAGTAATCGTGAGGTTCAAACTCACACACCCATTAGATATGTTAACAAGTTCCTCAAGTTAAGGCGCCAAAATTATTTTTTAGTTGAATCGAGAACTTATATTTATCCGGTAGATGACTTGTCTCAAGAGGGAACTTATTTATAGAATAAGCTTCTGGCCTTCTCGAAAGGTCTTGGCTTTGTTGACAACTTTGGACCTTCTTATGTCATTTCAGGGAAGCATGAGAAATAGTACATAGAGACCATGATTGTTTGTAGAGGCGTGTACCAAAGAGGAGATGCACAACAATTTTTGCAAGGGAATAATGGACTTTTCCCTTTTTCTTCACCATTCCAAATTGGGTGTTATCACTGTTTTCAATTGATCTTTGCTTGGAAATAAAATGGGTTGCTTTAATACGATGCTGCAAATGAAGAGGGCATCGAGAAATACGACTGCTCCTTCAGAGACTGTGAGTGTTCTAATTCTATAAGTGACTCATCTATTGAGCATTTTTTACTACAAATTTACTTGATTCTCCTTTCTCATAGTGGTATGAGATATGAGACCCTTCTAGCATGCCTTCAGTTTGAGACATTTTCGAGTCATCGATGAGAATGGTCAGTGAAGGTTCTTAGAGGAAAGGTTTGATGTTAATTCTTTGGTTGGTGATCCTATTTCCAAGAGGCCTCGAAATGAGGAGCTAGATTCAATGAGGTTATGTTATTGGGAAAATGTTTTGTCGGTCCCAGTCCTGAAGCAGCTAAGGAGCTTTAATCTTTCATTTCTGCAGAAGAATACTTGTATTTTGCATGTAAGCTCTAAGTCTTTTTCCAAGAAGATATGGTAGAAATATCGTATCAAATGAGTAAGGCATCTATCATCATGGATTTTGGAGTTGAAAGTAAAGGTGAAGTATTGGTGTTTGAATTCATCTGAAAGAAAAAATAGAGTCTCGAGGAGAGTCTCCGTGCTCTTATTATCGAGATGGATTGACTTCTTTATGAGCTTTCAGGGTTAGTTAACCTCTTGAGGGAAGTGGGTGATGAGGTTCGAGCGTTTAGGTATCCTCATTTGTTGGCTGAGAAAGTGAAGGTGTTGACTTTGGGGATAAAAGAAAAGGATATCGCCCTGATGCCAATCCGAAAGGCATTTTTTGACACATAAAATTCTCTTAACAACATGAATGGGGCTTTAGATTCTTCCTGTAATACGATATGAGAGCTCGATAAATCTTTGAATCAAACCCAAGAAGGTTTGAAGAAGGCTCAAGATGACCTACATGAGAAGAAGTATGAAAATGTTCATTTCTATAAGGAGTACATAAAGGCTATAAATTTTTGTTACTCTATTATTCAAGCGGGTTTTGAGAAAGCTCTAAAGCATGTAGAATACTTCCACCCCTAGGTAGAAATATCAAGGGTGCATATTTAATCTGAGAAGGAGATAATAGATAAGAGAGTTATCATTCTTGGTGAGAAGTCAAACTCATAGGAGTTGTACTTTTTTAGATCTTACCGAGCCATGTTTATAAGAGTTTTATGTTGGATTTGATATGTGACTGTTGTTTTTATTTAATAATATTTTCATTATATTTCTTTTGAGAGCGAGTATTATTTCCCTGCTTACTTATGGTGGTACCAATATTTAGAGGTTATCATAGCGGCCCCAAGGTTAGCTTCCCTGGTCTTTGGCAACTTTTGTAAATCTCTACTTAGAAGTTTTATTGGACTTCTCTAAGGAACCCGCCCAACCAAGGGTATTATCCTTTTTTCTTCCCCTAAGTTAATAACGTGGATCTATGTTCTTTTAGGTACATCTCTATGCATTCATCAGATGATCATGATGGTTTTGATGATGGCAACACCTACGGCCAAACAACATTTGGGTGAAGTTTGTTGCGACAACTTTCCAAATCTTTTATGATGGCGTTTAATCAAAGAAGATATCTCAAGCCTCATTAGTTAGAAGAGTCAAGTTCCATATAAAGTGATAAAACAATGTTGAATCAAACAAGAGAACTCAAAGTTGTAAAAGAGAGGAAGTGTGAAAGCTCGCTTGGTCATGCACTTAGCGCATGTATGAGTTATCAGTTTAATGTAAAGTTGTAAGAGTAAATCTCGAGATACTAAGGAAACTTTCTCTCTCTAACTCTCTCTCTCTCTCTCACACACACACACATACACACACACAGACATACACACACACACACAAACACACACGCACGCACACACACACACATATACAACCACACACACACATATAAAAATGTTTTAAAGTCTCTCTTATTTGATAAAACACATGCAAACTTTTTTATACGTGTCTTTAATTGATTAATGACATGTTTGATCAATTAGGATGACTCTTTACACTATCTAATCGATTATAATATCAGGGTCAATCAATTAAATCACTCAGAACACCTCGAAATCGATTAAGGACGTATTTAAACGATTAATGATGTTTGGCTTGTCTAATTGATTAATAGCTAGGTTTAATCAATCAGAACTTTTAAAAAATCACATGGATCTTTTCCTTTTGTATCCAATTCTTGTCCTATAAATAGAGGACTTCTTCTCACTTAATTTTAAAACATATTTTAAATTATAAACTCTTATATCTCATTTTTACTCTTTGCTTCTCTATTTTCTTATTCTTCAATAAAGTTGCCTTAGTGTTGAAAGAGTGAAAAATACTTGTGAAAGTTTGGTTGTAATGGTGCGGTGGTGCATTTGTTCTTGTTCAAGGGTATGTTTCTCTTAAGAAATATCTTTGTTTGGTTCTTGAGATTAACCAGTTAAATATTTTTTTGGTTTATTAGCTCATCCTTTTAAAAGCTCTGTTTGATTTAGGGATCAACTTGTCTAAAATCTCTCATTTGTTGAAAAAATGTTCGTGGGCATATCCTCCAAAGCTCAATACTTATTATTAGTGGAAGTATCAATAGTAAACTCTTAGGGACAAGATTAGGCAAGGTGGTAGGCCAAACTTGTATAACCCTTTATTGCAATCTATCTAACTCTATCTCTTTACTTTCTGTCATTTATTTTTCTTTTCTCTCTATTCCCTTCTTCTTCCCCATCTTCGTTGATTTATCTATGTTGGAATAATATAAAGTATTTTTAAGAAAGATTTTTTAAAATATTTTTTATTTATAAATATCACAATTCACTTCCCACCCCTACCCCTTCTTGTGTTTGGATTCATTATGGAGCTTCACCTCTTGTGCTCTCAAGTGGCTAGCTACCAAGAAGGAATTAAGCTTGGATGACCACATGTACTTTTGAGGCTTGGTGTTCTTGATTGAGTGTCTTTTTCCATAAGGGATTAATTGCTTTAGTCGCACACTCATGGTGTTCATGGCAACACCTTTTTCCATATTTAAATATATCTTTTACATGATGATAAAGGAAGGATTTTGGTGAAGAATTTGTTGATTTGTCAAAAATGGAGAGATTACGTATCAAGCTTGGGCATGGAAAAGCTCTACTGATGAGGCAAGGAAATTGTATCCTCTTATTACAGGAGCTATAAATTGGTGTTATCTTATTCAATATTCATCTTTGTTGTCAATGTTATACATTCCTCCATTGTAACACCCTAATTTACTTCTTTGGGGATACCTTCTTTCGATGAGGAGATCACTTTTTTCATGGTGATTCGTCTTTCCTCTTGGATTCTCTAGGGGAGCCCTTTATTTTCTCACAATCATCTTTCATCTCGTACTCTAGAGTGTATCTGCTTAGCCTTCCATTATTTCTCATCTCTGAAATTAAATCTTTGAAGTGAATGGACCTATATATGTTATTCCCATGACTCTTTTAAAAATGATTGTATCTTGTCTTATGAATGCACCCTTCTTTTCTTGAAGTCGGTGTTCATGCTTTATTGAAAAATATTTTTCATCGATGTATTAAGGGGTGTAGGATGAGATTCTAGATCGAGGGTCTCACTGGGGATCCCAGTCTCCATCGTTACGATGTCGTTTTAAGTATCTTTCTGTTGATTAGTTTTTCTCCAAGCTCTTCAATCCTCTATTCCTCTTCACTTTTTCCTCTATGAGTTTTTCTTTGTAATTTATATACGAGTGGACCCATGTGAGTACATAATTCATGCTTACGGCGCCTTTCAATCCTAAATTCACATGAAAAATGTAATTCTTCCTTAACACCTTTTCAAATATCCAACAATTTAACCTGTCATTTGATATGCCTACTTCTACTTTGAAAGACCTCACATTTTCTCTATTCTTCAAAGATGAGTCTCAACAGCTTTCCGTTCTCACAAAAGGACATGTCCCCATGATTCAGAGTTGAAATTTTCATTGGAAATAGAAATAATTTTATCCTTAAGATCTTTCACCTCTTTTTGGAAGACTTGCATATTCTAATGGATTTTGATATGGTCCACTTGCAAACCAAATACACAAAGGATTTTATCATCTTTGTCAATAAGAGAAAAGGAAGATAAGAGACATTTATCTCTGGTTAAATGTTTTGACCAAATATTGTTGGTACCAAAATCATCTCGAGTCCTTTAATGTTACTATAATGGACATTCTCTTTAGATTTATTTGAAGTAGCAAAAATATTTTTTCATTTTTCTTACATGATATTCTTTAGTTAAGTGAAAAGGCGATAAACATTTTTACTATCATGACTTGTTTTAATAAAGTAAAATTGGGCGACATGATGAGTTTATTGCAATAGTTACATTTAGAAACTCTGTTTTTAGAAGTTTTATTGCATGACAAATTTAGTTAAAACTTTTATTGCTAGGTTTATAATATAGACTGACTTTGTTATAGAGGTTTTTTTATTGCCTAATAAAAAATTAAAATTGTTTTTTTCTTTAGTAAACTTATCAAATGTGTTATGCAAATTTTCAAATTTATTTTTTAAATGATTGCATTATTACAATTGGCATGTTCAACTATATTCTCATGAGAAGGAGAAAGATTAGAAGAATTTTAAATTAAAATATTTTATTCTCTTTAATATTATTTATTTCTTTCAACAAATTTTTATTTTTTAATAAGATTATCTATTTCTTCCACATTAAAAGTAGGTTAGGACAAACAGATTTTTTTTTATGTCGTTGATTCCGTAATTTTTCATGTTTCATAAATTTTTTGAAGTTTTAGATAATTAATATAATAATAAAAATTAAATTGTGACTCATTAACTTTTCAAAAACTAACTTTAAGAGGAGCTGTCTCTTTTTTTTTTCAATCCTAATTTTCTTTTTTATTTCATCCACTAAAGAGGAATGATTTTAGGGTCAATTTTTTTTATTCAAAATCACTCCTCTAAATTTTTTATTTATTTTATTTTCATTCAAGTAAGTGATTTCACATATATTTTTAGATTTTTTTCTTCGTAATTTTGTCATCTTAGTACGACTTTGTATTTGTCGTTATTTTATTGTAGCGTTATTTTGTTTTTTTATCTTGGTGCGGTGTTTGTTCAATTCAAATTGACAAATTTGTTTTGATTTAGTGTATATTCAACAAATAATTTTGACGTCTTTAACGCTACAAACTCGAAAACATGGGTATTCCGAACATTTCTATTTTGTCATATTTATATGTTTGTCACATTTATAGGTATTTTGCCGTTATATGTTATTAACGTGGGTGTTATGAAATTGTTCACAAATTCATCATTTTTAGTTTATCGAAATTTTGAATTTGTATTATTCGATGCATTCTATTAATTTAAATAAATATTTTTTAGTAAAAAAAAAATTCGTGACTCATTAATGTTGAATCAACCTCAAAAATCATAGAATCGATATCACTTCATTATTCTAAAATTTGTAGTCGCATCTTTATCTATTACTTTTAAGGCACAAATTTGTAATTCAATCCATATGTCGTAAAATTTAGCAAAATGTAGGGTGTCGCTAGTGGCCTTATCAATCCTTTATTATCCTCAATTCCAACAAGGGCAGGCAGTACATGTTGGACATTTTGACAGGAAGTGATACCTTGCTAGCCAGTGTAGCATTTTCTTTTGTCCTTTTCTTTGTGCTTAGCTTGAAAAAATAACAAAAAAAAAAATAGATTAGAAAGATTATTCAACACATGTATAATGAAGAAGTTAGTTAAGACACATATAATTGCTTAGACCAAAACAAGCATATCCAAATAAATCACCACGTGTACAAATGCTAAAGGTATCTTCATTATTCAATCTTATCTTTTCTGTATTTATTTGGCACATTCTATACTTTCTGGGAAAATTATTGAGATTTGTGAATCATGAATACGAAAAATATTCATGTGAATTAGCTCTTACAACAACCTTTTGAGTCTTCTTTTAATAGTAAAAAATGTTGAGACTTGAATTGTCAATGTTGGCATGTCAAAGCATAAGTGATCCTGAATTAATTACTCAAAATTTATATCGTATAAAATGTGGAGGAATCAAACTTGCAAAACTTGAATTGAGAATAGCGACTTCCATTTATCGGTATGCTAACAAGAATTTGTCAGAGGTAAAACATAGAGCCTCAAAATGGGCTAGCGGACATGATCCGTCTGACCCAAAAAATCATAGGGGTTTTACCTTAAAATTAAAATCTATATTTTTTGAATTTTTTTATTCAGTTTTAAAAAATCCGCTGCTTATTAGGCCTAGCTCATATGCATCGTGGGTAGCTCATTAGACTTATATTGCTATAAATTTTAAAAAATTATATTAATACGTATATATTACTTCAAAATAACATTGATTTTTCTCAGCTCACTAAATTTTATATATATTTTGTTCAATCTTTCTCTTTTAAATATTGTACATTAATATAATCAACACTCTTTTCTCGTATTTTATTAATTTCTTTTATGTTAAATATTCGACTATTATTTTATACAATTTAGACATATCTTAAATTTAAAAACACATTATAGTATTCATAAAAGATAATACAGTATTTAAAAATGTAATATGTTTAAAATAATATAATTTTTAATTTTATTTATAATAAACATTGTGACATTTTTATTTTTATTTTTTATTTTAAAATGCTCATTTAGGGTCGGGTAGCCCGAAGCCCATCTAGGGTCGGACTCGGGTAGTAATTTTCGAGCTCATATTAGAAATGAGCTTTTTTTGCCAGCCCTAAAAAACCCGAGCCCATCAGGGCCGACCAGTTTAGGGTCGGGTAGCTCATTTTGATACCTATAGTAAAAGATTTCACTCTTTTCTATGTAACCCACTACCCTGTAACACACTACCTTGTGTTATACAGGATATAGGAGACGAGAAGGGAATGATTTTTTCTGTGTTGTACAAGTCTTTGATGTGGTGGAGTAGAAATATATCTGCAATGTTATCAGTCTTACGCTCAAGTCAATGAAGTCCGAAAGAAATAACTTTTCAAGAGTGAATAAAAGGTTAAAACAAGTGTCGCTTAGCCCACCGTGAACAAGTAGGTTGAATCTAGTGTGCGACCTTCTGACGAGAATCTACTTGTTTGTATTTCGCCTAGATGTTTCCTTGATTGTGTCGCTTGAATTGGGCCGGCCTTATTGAACAATTGAGCCAGCCAAAACAGTTACCCATAAGTCCTTACTTTCATCTGTAATTTAGGATTGTGAGGCGTATTGTGCCCGACTTTCTGACCACACTCACGGGTCGTCGGACAGTGCTGATTAGATTTTAACTTTGTGTTTGGAGATGTTGAGAATGAAAGTAATTGGCCTCGGGAACACATGCATTAAGTGCATGTCACATAGCCAAAACATTTCGTAGTTAGAGCTCTCTATGTGACCCTAGATTTTGAGGCATAAGTGATATGTTTAGAGTACTCGAATGTCCTGGGGGGGGTCAATGTCAAATCAGGAACGTTGGCGGTGATAATGTGTTTTCCTTGATCTTCAATCGTTAATTGCGAGTCACATTCTACCAATACAGAAAGGCCAAAGAAGGAATCCGGTCTCTTTTTCTTATCTTCAATCCTTATTATTATTTGATCTCACGCTTTGCAGACTATTCCTCTCCGTTTTACTTTATCTACTTTGACGACCCTTTCGACACTCAAGTGACTCAACTTTTCGTATACCAAAACTTTTGATTATCAAAGGTAACGATCTTGACTCCTGTTTTACTTTATTTACTTGTTATTCATCAGGATTCTTGGGATGGTTGTGATGGTGAACTGAAAAGATTGTGTTGTTACCAAAGAGGTAGGGGTTACTATTAGCCTTGATCTCTAGGAAATCACTATTGGTTTTTCTTTTCCAGCTTTTCCTTTAACAAATCTTGAGTATGTAGGTGATTTCAAGAAGGTACAAAATCTCAAACACGCCAACATGCTTTTGATTGGATCCTATTAGAAATAAAGTAATATGTTGTTTAGAGTCTCATTCGTGTGCTTGTTCTCACGGTAATTCTTTTTATTCGTTGGTAGTGAATCATGAATGAACTAAGGTGGCCACTAGTCCGGTCTAAAGTTCGAAAATGAAGATATACCACCACGGGTGGATCGAGACACATTATATACGGTTCTTATTTTTAATGGTAAAGGAGGATTTAAAAAAGCCTTCACTGAGGTGGGCTCCTCCTTTATCTCGAGGGTGTTATCCCCGGAAGAGGATAAAAGATTGTGTAACAAATATAAGGGATGCATTCTTCATCTTCACAAGTTCTTATTACCTTAAATAGGTCTACAACTTTCTTTTAATGACTTTGAGGTATGAGTTCTTAAACACCTGGGATCGCTCTTTCACAAATGCCTCTAGTGAGTTAGGTTTGCATGAAAGTCTTTCAATATTTGTGTGAATAGAAATGGAGCATGCAAACTCTGACGCTCTTCTTCCAGCTCTTCAACATCTAATGTAAGTCAGCTGACTCGAAACTAGGTCAGGGTTTACTCTCTCTAAGGAAAATAAGAAAGGTGTTTGAAGTGTATGTTAATAGTATTAAAAACTCAAGTACCAGTATTATCTAGTCATGCCTCTCACCAAGGTTTCTCAAGCGAGTAATTGTGAGGTTCAAACTCACACACCCATTAGATATGTTAACAAGTTCCTCAAGTTAAGGTGCCAAAATTATTTTTCAATTGAATCTAGAACTTATATTTATCCGGTAGATGAATTGTCTCAAGAGGGGGCTTATTTATAGAATAAGCTTCTGGCCTTCTCGAAAAGCCTTGGCTTTGTTGACAACTTTGGACCTTCTTATGTCATTTCAGGGAAGCATGAGAAATAGTACATAGAGACCATGATTGTTTATGGAGGCGTGTACCAAAGAGGAGATGCACAACAATTTTGGCAAGGGAATAATGGACTTTTCCCTTTTTCTTCGCCATTCCAAATTGGGTGTTATCACTGTTTTCACTTGATCTTTGCTTGGAAATAAAATGGGTTGCTTTAATACGATGCTACAAATTAGGAGGGCATCGAGAAATACGACTGCTCCTTCAGAGACTGTGAGTGTTCTAATTCTATTAGAGACTCATCTATTGGGCATTTTTCCTCCAAATTTACTTGATTCTCCTTTCTCAGAGTGGTATGAGATGTGAGACCCTTCTAGCATGCCTTCAGTTTGAGACATTTTAGAGTCATCGATGAGAATGGTCGGTGAAGGTTCTCAGAGGAAAGGTATTGATGTTAATTCTTTGGTTGGTGATCCCATTTTCAAGAGGCCTCAAAATGAGGAGCTAAATTCAATGAGGTTATGTTATTGGGAAAGTGTTTTGTCGATCCCAATGAATTTGTCCCCATCTTATTTGCTTGTCCTAGTCCTCAAGCAACTAGGGAGCTTTAATCTTTCATTTGTGCAGAAGAATACTTTTATTTTGCAAGTAAGCTCTAAGTCTTTTTCCAAGAAGATATCGTAGAAATATCGTATCAAATGAGTAAGGCCTCTATCATAATGGATTTTGGAGTTGCAAGTAAAGGTGGAGTATTGGTGCTTGAATTCCTTTGAAAGAAAATATAGAGTCTCGAGGAGAGTCTCTGTGCTCTTATTATCGAGAGGGATTGACTTTTTATGAGCTTTCAGGGTTAGTTAACCTCTTGAGGGAAATGGGTGATGAGGTGCAAGCGTTTAGGTATCCCTATTTGTTGGCTGAGAAAGTGAAGGTGTTGACTTTGGGGATAAAAGAAAGGGATATCGCCTTGATGCCGATCCAAAAGGCATTTTTTGACACATAAAATTCTCTTAACAACATGAATGGGGCTTTAGATTCGTCCTATAAGAGGATATGAGAGCTCGATAAATCTTTGAATCAAACCCGAGAAGGTTTGAAAAAGGCTCAAGATGACCTACATGAGATGAAGTATGAAAATGTTCATTTCTATAAGGAGTACATAAAGGCTATAAATTTTTGTTACTCTATTATTCAAGCAGGTTTTGAGAAAGCTTTACAGCATGTAGAATACTTCCACCCCTAGGTAGAAATATAAAGGGTTCATATTAAACCTGAGAAGGAGATAATAGATAAGAGAGTTATCATTCTTGGTGAGAAGTGAAACTCATAGGAGTTGTACTTTTTTAGATCTTACCGAGCCATGTTTATAAGAGTTTTATGTTGGATTTGATATGTGACTGTTGTTTTTATTTAATAATATTTTCATTATATTTCTTTTGAGAGCGAGTATTATTTCCCTGCTTACTTATGGTGGTACCAATATTTAGGGGTTATCGTAGCGGCCCCAAGGTTAGCTTCCCTGGTCTTTGGCAACTTTTTTAAATCTCTACTTAGAAGCTTTATTGGACTTTTCTAAGGAACCAGCCCAACCAAGGGTATTATCCTCTTTTCTTTCCCTAAGTTAATAACGTGGATTTATGTTCTTTCAGGTACATCTCTATGCATTCGTCAGATGATCATGATGGTTTTGATGATGGCAACACCTACGGCCAAACAACATTAGGGTGAAGTTTGTTGCGACAACTTTCCAAATCTCTTATGATGGCGTTTAATCAAAGAAGACGTCTCAAGCCTCATTAGTTAGAAGAGTCAAGTTCCATATGAAGTGATAAAACAATGTTGAATCAAACAAGGGAACTCAAAGTTGTAAAAGAGAGGAAGTGTGAAAGCTCGCTTGGTCATGCACCTAGCGCATGTATGAGTTATCAGTTTAATGTAAAGCTATAAGAGTAAATCTCGAGATACTAAGCAAACTCTCTCTCTCACTCTCACTCTCTCGTTCTCTCACACACACACGCACACACACACACAAACACACCCACACACACACACACCCATACACACACACACACACATACAAAAATGTTTTAAAGTCTCTCTTATTTGATAAAACACATGTAAACTTTTTTATACGCGTCTTTAATTGATTAATGACATGTTTGATCAATTAGGATGACTCTTTACACTATCTAATCGATTAAAATATTAGGGTTAATCAATTAAATAACTCAGAACGCCTCGAAATCGATTAAGGACGTATTTAAACGATTAATGATGTTTGGCTTGTCTAATTGATTAATAGCTAGGTTTAATCAATCAGAACTTTTAAAAAATCACATGGATCTATTCCTTTTTTATCCAATTCTTGTCCTATAAATAGATGACTTTTCCTCACTTAATTTTAAAACACATTTTAAATTATAAACTCTTATATCTCATTTTTGCTCTTTGCTTCTCTATTTTCTTATTCTTCAATAAAGTTGCCTTAGTGTTGAAAGAGTTGAAAATACTTGTGAAAGTTTGGTTGTAATGGGGCGGTGTTGCATTTGTTCTTGTTGAAGGATATGTTTCTCTTAAGCAATATCTTTGTTTGGTTCTTGAGATTAACCAGTTAAATATATTTTTGGTTTATTAGCTCATCCTGTTAAAAGCTCTGTTTGATTTAGGGATCAACTTGTGCAAAATCTCTCATTTGTTGAAAAAATGTTTGTGGGCATATCCTCCAAAGCTAAATACTTATTATTAGTGGAAGTATCAATAGTAAACTCTTAGGGACAGGATTAGGCAAGGTGGTAGGCCAAACTTGTATAACCTTGTATATCAATCTATCTAAATCTATCTCTTTACTTTCTGTCATTTATTTTTCTTTTCTCTCTATTCACTTCTTCTTCCCCATCTTCGTTGATTTATATATGTTAGAATGATATAAAGTATTTTTAAGAAAGATTTTTCAAAATATTTTTTATTTATAAATATCACAATTCACTTCCCACCCCTACCCCTTCTTGTGTTTGGATTCATTATGGAGCTTCACCTCTTGTGCTCTCAAGTGGCTAGCTACCAAGAAGGAATTAAGCTCGGATGGTCACATGCACTTTTGAGGTTTGGTGTTCTTGATTGAGTGTCTTTTTCCATAAGGGATTAATTGCTTTAGTCGCACACTCATGGTGTTCATGGCAACACCTTTTTCCATATTTAAATATATCTTTTACATGATGATAAAGGAAGGATTTTGGTGAAGAATTTGTTGATTTGTTGAAAATGGAGAGATTACATATTAAGCTTGGGCATGGAAAAGCTCTAGTGATGAAGGCAAGGAAATTGTATCCTCTTATTACAGGAGCTATAAATTGGTGTTTCCTTATTCAATATTCGTCTTTGCTGTCAATGTTATACATTCCTTCATTGTCCTTTATAACACCCTAATTTACTTCTTTGGGGATACCTTCTTACGATGAGGAGATCGCTTCTTTCATGGTGATTCATCTTTCCTCTTTGATTCTCTAGGGGAGCCCTTTATTTTCTCACAATCATTTTTCATCTCGTACTCTAGAGTGTATCTGCTTAGCCTTCCATTATTTATCATCTCTGAAATTGAATCTTTGAAGTGAATGGACCTATATATGTTATTCCCATGACTCTTTTGAAAATGATTGTATCTTGTTTTATGAATGCACCCTTCTTTTCTTGAAGTCGGTGTTCATGCTTTATTGAAAAATATTTTTTCATCGATGTATTAAGGGGTGTAGGATGAGATTCTAGATCGAGGGTCTCACTGGGGATCCCAGTCTCCATCGTCACGATGTCGTTTTAAGTATCTTTATGTTGATTGGTTTTTCTCCAAACTCCTCAATCCTCTATTCCTCTTCACTTTTTCCTCTATGAGTTTTTCTTTGTAATTTATATACAAGTGGACCCATGTGAGTACATAATTCATGCTTATGACTCCTTTCAACCCTAAACTCACATGAAAAATGTAATTCTTCCTCAACCCCTTTTCAAATATCCAACAATTTAACCTGTCATTTGATATGCCTACTTTTACTTTGAAAGACCTCACATTTTCTCTATTCTTAAAAGATGAGCCTCAACAGCTTTCCGTTCTCACAAAAGGATATATCCCCATGATTCAGAGTTGAAATTTTCATTGGAAATAGAAATAATTGTATCCTTAAGATCTTTCACCTCTTTTTGGAAGGCTTCCATATTCTAATGGATTTTGATATGGTCCACTTGCAAACCAAATACACAAAGGATTATATCATCTTTGTCAATAATTTTGATTAACGAATCTAATAAATAAAATTAATCAAGCTCTCATTTTAACCCTTTCCCCTTTTTAGGTGGTTATTCCCAGCATGTACATATAATTACTCCTTATATTTCATGAATATTTTAAGAAATAGTTATGCACAAGTTCTTGTCGCATAACCCGCTTTGTTTGATTACAATCCCCAGCGTCTTGGAAGAATTCGCAATCGACAAATCAACCATAAAATACTTGTTTCACAATCGAATATCCTTAAACCATGTTATCTATGGTTAGTTCTAAAAAAAGATCTAAATTGATTCATTCAAAATTGTAAACAAGCAAAAAAACATTAAACAAGAAAAAATATTAAATAACATAAGAGGTTTTATCATTACAATGAGTAAATCTAAACAAATCAAATAGTACACACAAATTGGAGAAAATTCATCTAAGAGATTAAATCTAGGGAAAGTAGCCAATCATGCTTAGAGAAATCATGGAAAAAGAGATCAAGAAAGAGATGAAATAATATTAAAAATAAAAGGGAAGAAACCTTTGATGAATAAATCTTTAACTCTCATATTCAAGCTTTACAAATTGGCCTTCAAAGAGATGAAATTTCTAACCCTGTCTCAGAACCAAGTTTGTTGAACAAAATTGGAAACTAAAACCCTTGTCTTTCTTCTCTCTAATTATAATTTGGTATGGGGTTTTTAGGATTGAGATATGTTGGTTAGTAATTCGGGGGGTGTTTTATCGTATCCACAGGGATTGTGTGTTATCAATGTTTGTCGTTCAATAGTTTACTGTTTTTCAAAGAAGTAAAATTGAACAAAGATGTTGTAAGTTTTAGAAAAGCATGTCAAGATTAGATTTCGCTAATCCTTTTCATACGTATCCGATCAATCAAGCATATGAACTTAGTTTTAATCAATACAATCGCGTATCCTCGCGAATAAGTTTATGTCTAAAGCAAATTCGTGAGTATTGTTGTTTGAATCGTTAGATGATGTCTCACGCTAACAATCGAAACAACAAACGTTAAGATCAATACAATGTGAATATTAAACCCCAAATCTATATCTAGAGTTTGGTTTTTAAGAGATGAAGATATTAGGTCAAGATTTGGAAAATCTATGTCTAGAGTGATTCAAACCACAAATATACCATTAGAAGCAAACAACTTCATCATATATTGATCATCAACCTTGTTCATATACAAAAGATCAAAATAAATACATATAAGCAAGATTAACTACCTCTACTCTTGACACAAAATGTATTTAGCTACAGATATTCATGGTAGCTTGTTTCACAAGTTTCGTGAGGAGATGAAAAAGCATCTGTGTCGAATAATCGAGATCGGATGCGAATTCAGCTTCTCAATGTGTAAAATCCCTCTTGGATGAAGAAATATCAGAAAAATAGGTTTTGGTATGATAAAGTGAAGTTATGATCCCAAGAAAATACATAAAATCTATTTATAATACACTTGAAATCAGACACGTTCGCACTGCAAACTTTTAGTTTGCCTAGCGAACTACACTTTTGGCACCTGAAGTGCCTTATGATAAGCTAAACCGCCTCTGAGTTTCTGCATAAGTTCGCAATGTGAACTATTCGCCTACAAGTTCGCAAAGCGAACTTAGGCCTCTTTTGCTTCTGCCGTCTCAAAGGTGTCTTTCGTCGGGTCCTTGCAAAGCGATGAAATCAGCGAACATTCGCTGGGAGTTTGCAAAGCAAACTTTAGTCCCTTTTCCTACTGCCATAATTCTGGGACCATTCGCTGGGACTTCGCCAGTTGTTCGTAAAGCGAGCGTTCGCTGGCAAGTTCGCAAAGCGAACTTGCTGATGTTTTCCTCCTTTCTTTGGCAACTTGTATCATTTCTTTGTGTCTTACAACTTTGATCATTTAGTGCCTTTTTCTGCACAATAACACACATATTACAAGCACCAAAGGTATATTCACAATGTTTGAAGAATAACAACAATTCATGAGTAAAATCCACAATTTGTCATAAAAGAGTAGAAAAATGTCAAGTATAAAATAGAAATATATAGCATGTTTGACATCTAACAAACTCTCCTCAACTAAGTCTTTGTTTGTCCTCAAGCAAAGTGTGCCTCGCATTGAAAATAAGAGGATTTGCTCAAGCATTTGAATCAACCAAGAAAAGATAAACTGCTCAAATAAGCAACAATTGTAGACAAGCAATAATTACATATTCCTAAAATCGAACAATGCAAAAGAACTTGATTCTTAAACAAATATCAAACAGTGTTTCAAATAACAACTAAACTCTCATGCTCATATCACTCTAACACTCCTCTTTGAAAAATAATAGAAGGAAATTAACGCGTTTGCAACCGCGGGACAATTTCACTCAAATGACAAATGATGCAAATACAAAGCAATTCATACAATATCTAATCGATCAGATAAGAAATCATGGAAGCAAAAGATCACTAAGGGCTTTTAAGGTTATAGCTTGGTCAGGTTAACAATAAAGAGACATTTCTAAAGGCTATTGAATCGAAATTTCCGATGCAAAAGAACATTCACTATACAAGGTACTCACAAACATCTCAACTTCATTCACCAATTTCATTCCTTTATCACCAACCTTCTCAAACTTCCTTATGCACAATTATTGGACTCTATTTTTCTCATTCAAGCAAGCATTCTTTTTCTCTTTTTTTTAATTCATATTCGCATTTTCTTTTTCTTTTCATGCTTGCTTGAAATTTTTCAAAAGTTTGAGCAATTTACCAATCTTCTTTTCATTCTCCCCAACTTATTTTCAACTAAACCTTAAGTGAGTGCTCCTTGCTTTTTAAGGCAAGGAAATAAATGAAAACAAAATTCCAAGGTTCAAGAAGAAAATATTTTAGAAACTCTCAAAAATTCAATGATGAACTTGATTTTTAAATTATGTACAACACAAAGTTCATCACTAAACGAGATCTAAACTGTTTAGGCTCGAGGGGCTAACAAATATTCACTACTCACGGGTAAATCACTGTTTGGAAATGGTTGTGCTCAATATCAACAAGTGCCTTGATCATTTCTAATGTTTCCACAAAATCCCACAAATCTCAAGATAAAGCATGAATTAAAAGTATAAAACAAAATTCATCATAAATCCTATGCATTTGGTAAACCATGGAGGTTTCTCACTTTTGTGGTTTACGGACCTAAGTGACATAAGCAATCAATAAAGTTGTAACAAGAAACAAAATTGCATTTGTACAAAGACAAAAAGTTCTAACACATTCTAAATCTAGAAATAGGTAATTATGTACCTTGCTAACAATAACATGCTTAAGATACTATCATAGCCATCCAACTTGGAGGAGTCTTCGTTGACGAACACAATCATCAACCTAGAAGTTTCTTACACAACCACATCCAAAAGTTGGAAACATTAAATTTCAACAAGCACCATCATAACACAACAAAATAAATAAAACTAAAAAAATTAAAAACTGAACAAATTTAACTGAAAACATAATACTAATAATAATAATGTTAAGGTGTGAAAACACCACAAAAGTCATTAGTACCTCAAAAGGGTACAAAGTACATCAAATCTCAAAATAATCCACCTAATGGATAAAGTACAACAATAACAATTGATACATAAAGCATAATAAAAGAAAACTTCACTTTGAAGAATCAAAGGAAGTACAAAAAGACAACATCAAAATCAGTCTTCTTCAGACTCGGAACCAAAAACCTCAATCAACTCTTCCTCAGAACCGACTCTGATCCAGATACCTCCACATTATCACCATCAACCTCCGCATCAGCATCCTCCTCAGTATCTTCAGGCTCACCAGCTGCCTCTGTTCCCCCTCCGAAAACTGGCCTGGCCTCAGGCCAACCAGCATGAGCAAGGAATTACTCCCTTGTCATCAAAGAGTGATCCACAATGGGCTCACGGATCTGCAGCTGTAATACCCGCATCTAATCCCAATTATATTGGCAAATTTCCTGCTGATACGAATAATAACCTTGAGACCCAGAACTACCAGACCCATCGCCAGCACCTGTGCCGGCATCAGCACCAGCACCAGAAGTCTCACCTTGCAATCCCTTAGGTTTACAATACTTGTCCACATACCGGTCATCAATGGCAGCCGAGATGGTTACCTGACGACGCGTGGGGATATAACCCCCGCATGTGCACAAAGAACCATGATCAGACAAGGAAAGGAAAGATGAGCATTCTTCCTAGAAGTGGAACCTAGCCCACTCTCCACAACAGCCCTCATCTCGTCCGCTATAATTTGGGCAACATCGATATGGACATTTGTCATTATGTTGTGGACCAAATGGGCAAGGGGTATGGGAATGGTTGAGGAATGCGACTTTGGCTTAATGTTGGTGAGAACCAAAAGCAAGATCAATTGGGCCAAAGGACGCATATCTTTACGATGGTACCTTTTTGCAACCCCAGATGGGTTAAGCTCAACAAATTTACCTTCTCGCAAAAGATCTCTAATCATGGTCTCAATGACTCTGTGGAGTTTCAATGTTCTATGGAAAGTATCAATCTGGTTTTCTCTCATGGTAATGGATCCTTAAGAACAGTGTTAATGGTTCCTCGATCAAACTTCACTACTTTTCCCCCAACTAAGGTCTTCCACGCAAATTCCTCCCCGTCATTCGGGAGGGCATTAGCATAAAATTCCAGTACCATCTATACGTTGTAACTATCCACAGGTGTGATCAGCCTCCCCAATTTTTTTTCTTCGAGGAGTTGAGCTACCGCCCGGTAGCTTCCCTGTGGATTCAGATTGAATCTCTTCTCGAGTAATATGGTTCTCCTTTCCAAAGTCAGGTACCTAGCAGCTTATTTTGCTCCTCTAAAGCGTACACTGTCGAACTGAATCGGAACTGTTCGTGAAGTACCTCCAATCTTTCTATTTTTGGATGGAATGATCTTTTGAGCCATCTGCAAAAACCACCAGATAAAATAATAACCAGCCAGCAAAACAGTCCATTAGAATATAAACAAAACAGAATCCCAAACTGAGATAGTAAAAAAATTTCAAAATTCTGGTCTGTTCACGTAAAGTTCGCAAAGCGAAATCCTGGCGAACATTCGCCCCAGATTCGCAAAGCGAGGTTCCGGCGAATGCTCGCCCAGGTTCGCAAAGCGAACTAGTCAGCGAACCTGCGAATCCTTTCAAATTTACAGCATCCCAACTTTTCCAACCTCAGATATTCTTCCACAATACAACCTCTATTCTAAAGTTTTCATAAAATTCAACATGCAACAGCAAACAAACCTTAAAACAGAGGTGAATTGCACACAATTTTTAAACCTAGAGTTAAAATGTCTCTAATGTTTAACCTAACTAACCTAACCATATTGTTTAATAGAAATCAACAGAGAGAAAAGGAATTCAAACCTGTACTTGTTAGCACTTGGGAAAAACTTGGTGAAAGATGATAGGAACAGAGCACGTGAGAGAGTTTTGTTCTTGTGAGTGTTTGTGATTGTGAAAGAGGCAAGGTGAGAGTGTCTAAGGGAGTAGGTTTACCCACAAAAGTTCAGAATAAGTGGTGGGTCATGGGCCCAAGTGTCTGGCCCACACCAAATAAACTCCCTTTTTAATGAGGTGGCAGCAGAAAAACATTTAGTTGTCTCGCTAAGTTTGTAATGCGAACTGGTCAGCAAATGCTCGCCCCAGGTTCGCAAAGCGAACTAGCCAGCGAACATTGTAACACCCTTCTAACCCCACGGAATATACACGATAATTATCTATAATTATATCAGAGTAAAATCACAAAGAGTGTCACATTTCTTCATTTAACATCAATTAAAACATCATGCTCCGTAAAACGGGTTCTCTTATCAACATTGTTACTCATTTACTACGCAGCGGAAAATCATAATTTTATTAATCAAAATCCAAAACATCTTACAACAATCAACTCATAACAACATCATCTTAAAGGAAAATAAAACACAACGGGTCGACGCAACGTTCCCAACCCAATGTTACATATCAGAGCAAGACACCTCTAAATAAACGAAAACTATAAGAATACTCCAAAATGATCTTCAAAGCTCCTATAAGCTACTCCGGAGTATCTGCATGTTACCCACGTGGAGGCAACATTCAAACAGGCAGGGTGAGGAATCACAATTCATTATAATGATATAACGAAAAGAACATAAATAAGACATCATTCATTATCATCAAAACATCATAGAAAATCCAACGTCATTAACAACAATTATACACAACTATGCAATGTCACTTAGCATGAAATGCAGCGTCATAGAATCCTGCATGCGGTACCGATCAACATAGGATGGACACTGGGCCATCAACCCTCCACTCAGGGAGCACAACATAATCAACATAGTCACCTCAATCCACACAATGGGATTGAAGCCAACACTGGACCGAAGTCCCAACATCATCACTGGACCGAAGTCCCAAAATAGTATGCCATGAATGCATGATGCAACAACATCAACATAATCAACATAAGTCATCAAGGGTTGCATCATCATTCATATAATCATCAACTTCATATTACAACATCATCAAAACTCATCATAATACTTCACCTAGCATGTATAACATCACATGCGCATCATTAATTTAATTCACAAAAACATCACAGGGTAACATCACTAACACATGTCACAATCATCATAATAACATCAACACATAATTATCATCACATAAGCATCAATACATAATCTTCATATATTCCTCAACACATAGTTATCATCAGAAAATCATCAACACGTAATTATCGTCACTTAATCATTAATACCTAATTGTTATCATCTAATTCAACAACACGCAATCATCATCGCCTAATCATCAGACACCACTACAACCACATTATCACATTACCTACACATTTACGTCTACATAAGTAATCCCTCAACATCAATATTACTATCATTGGACGCAAGACATCACCATTCTCCAATTACACCAAGTCTCTACACACATTTCACCAAAACAACATAACTCGACATGTTCGAATCTACCACCCGCGCGTCGATAGTTGGAATTCTGGTACTGAAATAATTTTTATAAGAAATTACATTATACCAGCTTTCTAACGATCCAAACCACGTGTCAATCGGACACTCACAGCTCGAGTTATGAATTTTCGAAGTTTCCGAAATAATATTGCCACATAATCATCAGATTGCATCATCATTTCATGTCATCAAAATAATCATGTAAATTCATGCATCATCCTCATTTTCCTCAAATTAGACAACATTATAATCAAGCATCAGCAACACAACGAAAAACAACACAAAACAGCAAAGAAAACAACAAAAGAACAACACCACAACACCGTGGTCTCCTCACACCGCCCGGCGCTGCACAGGCGCCAGCATCCCTCAATTATTCCCAAAAAATCCAGTAGCATTCCTAGATCCGCCTCCTCTTGCATCGCTCAACGAAGAAGCCACCGCCCGACGCTTCGATTGCACCGCCCGGCGCTGCGAGCGCGTAGCAAAATTCTGCTACCAGAATTCCTGTTATCATATCAGTCCCAATTCTCCCAATTTTCACTCCTTTAGGCACGAAAATCACCTCTAATTAGAGTAAATTTCAACAACAATAACATACATCTTGTAGACAACATCATTAACAATTCCTATCATCCTAACTCATCCAAATCTACCCATTCTCGTAAAACCCCATCAAAACCCCTAAACCCCAAACCTATCATGATCAATTCATTATACTAGAATAATAAACAATGATTCTCCCCATACCTTAGAGTAGAATTTGATTCCTCTTCTCCTTCTGCAACACTTCAACCCTAGCCTCCTTGTTCTTCAGAGCCTTTTTGCTTCAGCCACCAAAACACGTATATGAGAACCTCTCTCACTATTTCCTCTCTTGGCTCCCAAATACCCCTAATTAGGCTCTTCCATCTTTACCCTCACTTATTCCACATAACATTACCAACATGTCCTCAAGCTTCTCTTTTTATTTTAAATTATAATAATAGTCCAAATAATATTATTCTATTACTATAATTACTAAATAATTCTGAATAATCACTTAATTCGTCAATTCCCGCGACACACATCATAAAAACATCTTGCATCATAATATCTCTCTGAAGTTAATCGATAAATCCCGAATATTTATAATAAATCCATTAAATAAATACTCTAATTATTTTGGGGTGTTACAACTCTCCCCCACTTAAAAAAATTTCGCCCTCGAAAATTACTCGAAGAAAACAAAGTCGGATACGACTCCCTCATTTGATCTTCGCACTCACAATTCTAACATACAAGCCATCAACAAATCCTCCAAAGACTGGATACTCCTCTCTGTCTGACCATCTGTTTGCGGATGATAAGCAGAACTCAACCCCAACTTAGTGCCTAAAGCACCCAATAACTTTTCCAAACCTCGACGAAAATCTTGGATCTCTATCCGACACAACACTCGAAGTTATCTCATGCAAATTCATAATTTCCTCAATGTACATCTTAGCTAACTTCTGTATGGAATAACTAATCTTTATCGGTGAGAAATGAGCCGACTTAATTAATCTATCCACAATTACCCAACTCAAATCATTCCCCTTCACCGTCTTCGACAATCCCATCACAAAACCCATGGAAATACTATCCCATTTCCATTTTGGAATATTCAACGGTCGCATCATACCCAAAGGCTTCTGATGTTCCATCTTTAACTTTCGACAAATCAAACATACATACACAAACACAACAATATCCTTCTTCATACTTGGCCACCAAAACAGCTTCTGCAAATCTTGATACATCTTCGTAGCACCAGGATGAATACTCAGTCTACTTCGATGTCATTCCTCTAAAATACTCTTCTTAACTTTCGGAACATCTGGAATACACACTTTGTCTCAGAATCTCAATACACCATTTTCATCAAACCAAAATTCACCTCCGTTATCTTGGTTAGTTAAGGTCGATTGATCAACCAACTTCAAGTCAGATTGTTGTCCTACTCGGATTTCTTCTACAATATCACTAGTCAATTTCAACATTCCCAACTTCACACTGTCAGAGGTCGTCTCCCACACTAAGCTCATGTCTCTGAACTACTCAATCATTTCAAGTCCTCTCACCATAAGCACCGTCATATGTAATGACTTCCTCCTCAAAGCATCGACCACCACATTTTCTTTACCAGGGTGGTAACTTAAATCAAAATCATAATCCTTCAATAATTCTAACCATCTTCTCTGCCTCATATTCAACTCCTTCTGATCAAACAAGTACTTCCAGCTTTCATGATCGCTGAACACCTCAAACTTAAAGCCAAAATGATAAGGTTGCCAAATTTTCAACCCAACCCCCACAGCTACCAACTCTAAATCGCGCGTAGGGTAATTCCGTTCATGAACTTTTAATTATCTGGAAGCTTAAGCAACCACTTGACCATTCTGCATCAACACTCCACCAAGACCCATCCTCAACGTGTCACAATAAACCACAAAAGACTCACTCGGATTAGGCAAAATGAATACCGAAGTGGTCATCAATTTCTTCTTCAGTTCTACAAAACTTTCTTCACATGCAACATCCCACACATACGCTTGACACTTTCGAGTCAACTAAGTCACAGGTAATGCTAACTTAGAAAAACCTTCAATAAACTTGCGATAGCAACTTGTTAATCCCATAAAGATTCTCATTTCAGTAGCAGACTTCAGAGTCTCCCAATGCAACACAACATTAATCTTCGAAGGATCCACAGCAATTCCACCACTTGAAATTACGTGGCCACGGAAACTCACTTCCTTCAACCAGAACTCTCATTTTGACAACTTCGGATACAACTTCCTTTCTCTCAATACTTGCAACAAAATTCGCAAATGCTCTACATGCTCCTCTTCGGATTTAGAGTACCTCAAAATATCGTCAATGAAAACCACAACCAATTTATCCCGATACTCATGAAAAATCTGATTCATAAACTCCACGAACACGCCAGGTGCATTGGATACACCAAATGGCATCACAGTGTACTCACTGTTACCGTACCTCGTCCTGAAAACTGTCTTCGGAATATCCTTAAATCCTCAGTTCATCACCAATTGGGCTATCTTATTTACTCTTGATAGTCACTTCATATACGTCACAACAACATTATTAACAAATCACCGCAATAGGACCTTATCATCAACATCATGTTTATCATCAACTAGCATGTCGTAACATAGCAACATGCGATAAATTAAGCTCATAAACACATAGGTACTGGAATCATGTATCAAAGCACTCATATAATTCCATCATAATGTAGTTCATCATGTCAGCTTTCCAACGCTTCGAACGGCGCATCAAACGGGCTTACAAAACTCAAGTTACGACATTTCGAAAATTGGGTCTGCTGCTCTCGCTTGCAGCTCGCCCGGCGGAACTGGGGCGACTGCATGCGGGATAACACTACTCATTCTACGATTTTTAGCATTTGGAGGTCTTCCGGACCTCCGAATTCGATTCCGTGAAAAGTCCCAGTTTCGTAATTCAAAATTCTACGATTGTACAACACTTATATCAGCATATAACACTTATTTGAAGGTCCTAACATCTTGCATTCATCAAAGATTCACTCATTCATTTATTCAATACATGGTTTTCCCCGAGAAGTAATCATCAACAATACCCGATCGTTCTCCCTCAAGACATTCCAACACGACTGATAGACGGGAAACTCGAATTCTCCTCATCTTCAAATATAATAAGTTGCATTCGACTCATCAAACCATCTATAAGCACTCGGCTTAACTC
Organism: Lathyrus tuberosus; assembly: GCA_022829125.1. NCBI lineage: Eukaryota > Viridiplantae > Streptophyta > Magnoliopsida > Fabales > Fabaceae > Lathyrus > Lathyrus tuberosus. The sequence goes on along the minus strand of JALAZF010000278.1, from coordinate 4,988,554 downwards.
CAATCAACCTCATCGTACACACCATCTAAGCTGGCAAGACACGTCTATTCCATCCACACCACAGCACCGCGGCCTCCTCACACCGCCTGGTGCTGCACGGGCGCCAGCATCCCTCAATTATTCCCAAAAAAATCCAGTAGCGTTCCTAGCTCCGCCTCCTCTTGCATCACCCGGCGAAGAAGCCACCGCCCGGCGCTGCGAGCGCGTAGCAAAATTCTGCTACCAGAATTTCTGCTATCATATCAGTCCCAATTCTCCCAATTTTCACTCCTTTAGGAACGAAAATCACCTCTAATTACAACAACTTTCAACAACAATAACATACAACATCTTGTAGACAACATCATTAACAATTCCCATCATCCTAACTCATCCAAATCTACCCATTCTCATAAAACCCCATCAAAACCCCTAAACCCCAAACCTATCATGATCAATTCATTATACTAGAATAATAAACAATGATTATCCCCATACCTTAGAGTAGAATCTGATTCCTCTTCTCCTTCTGCAACACTTCAACCCTAGCCTCCTTGTTCTTCATAGCCTTTTTGCTTCAGCCACCAAAACACGTATATGAGAACCTCTCTCACTATTTCCTCTCTTGGCTCCCAAATACCCCTAATTAGGCTCTTCCATCTTTACCATCACTTATTCCACATAACATTACCAACATGTCCTCAAGCTTCTCTTTTTATTTTAAATTATAATAATAGTCCAAATAATATTATTCTATTACTATAATTACTAAATAATTCCGAATAATCACTTAATTCGTCAATTCCCGCGACACACATCATAAACACATCTTGCATCATAATATCTCTCTGAAGTTAACCGATAAATCCCGAATATTTATAATAAATCCATTAAATAAATACTCTAATTATTTTGGGGTGTTACAAACATGACAGGATTTTGAAAAAAATTTCTGCAGCTGCTACCACACTACACCTACTCTAAACAATTTAATCACTTAAAAACCGTATAAAAACAGAAAAACTTACAATGTTGGGGTGCCTCCCAACTAGCACTTTGTTTAACGTCGTTTGAGCTCGATGGTCCAATGCAACCTCAAGGATCGAAAAAAGGCACTACGGAGAGATTCCGCTCGAAATCACCACCAAGATAAATCTTTAACCTCTGACCATTTACAGTCCAACTCTCATTTGAATGCGTGTCTTCAATGACTATTGCCCTAAATTGTTTGATCTCCCGAATTCGGAATGGACCAGACCACTTAGATTTCAATTTTCTAGGGAACAATTTTAATCGAGAATTGAAAAGTAAGACCAGCTGCCCTACTTCCAACTGTTTGGTCACTATCTTTCTGTCATGGTAAGTTTTCACTCGATCTTTGTACAGCCTGTTGGACTCATACGCTTGGAGGCGCAATTTCTCCATTTCATGCAATTGTATCTTTCTTCTTTCTCCGCTTAAAGTTGGATCAAAATTCATAAATTTCAAGGCCCAAAATGCCTTATGCTCCAACTCCACCGGAAAATGACAATTCTTACCATAGATCATTTTGAAAGGTGTGAGACCAATCGGAGCTTTAAAAGCTGTCTAATAGGCTCATAAAGCATCGTCGAGCTTATTTAACCAGTCCTTTCTCGAGGACGACACTGTTTTTTCCAAGATCCTTTTAATTTCACGGTTTGATACCCCCGCTTGTCTATTGGCTTGTGGATGATATGGTGTTGCAACTTTGTGTTTTACACCATACTGCTCCAAGGCTTTTTCTAGCTAAGTGTTGCAAAAGTGGGATCCTCTGTCACTTATCAACACCCTCGGAGTACCAAATCGAGAAAAAAAAATTTTCTTTAAAAATGTTATCACAGTTTTTCGTCCGCTTTAGCACATGCTATTGCCTCTACCCATTTGGATACATAGTCAACTGCGACCAAAATATACTCATTGGAAAACGATGATGGAAAAGGTCCAACAAAGTCTATTCCCCAACAATCAAACACCTCAACTTCCAACATGTTTTGTAACGGCATTTCATGCCGTTTTGAAATTCCACCACTCCTTTGACACTTGTCACAACTTTGTGCATGCACATGTGTATCTTTGAATAAAGAAGGCCAATAAAAGCCCGATTGGAGGACTTTCATTGTCGTTCTTAATCCGTTGAAATGCCCTCCATAAGGAGAGTTGTGACAGTGCCAAAGTATGTTAATGGCCTCTTCTTTTGACACACATCTTCTTAAAATATTATCGACACCAAGCTTAAACAAATATGGTTCGTCCCAAACAAAAGACTTGGTGTCAGATAAAAATTTCTTTTTCTGATGATGAGTTAGACCTTCCGGTATTAATCAGGCGGCTTTGTGATTAGCCATGTCGGCAAACTATGGTCTAACTTGCACCATATACAACTTTTCGTCCGGAAATTCCTCCTTGACCTCTAATTTATTTTTTGTCACTTCAACATTTACTAGGCGAGATAAGTGATCCGCCACCAAATTCTCAGATCCCTTTTTGTCACGAATTTCCAAATCAAATTCTTGTAACAAAAGGACCCAACGAATTAGCCTTTGTTTTGAATCTGGCTTGGTAAGCAAATACTTAATCCCCGCATGATCCGTGTAAACCACTACTCAAGACCCAATTAAATAAGACCGAAATTTCTCCAATGCATACACTATCGCAAGCAACTCTTTTTCGGGTGTTGCATAGTTTATTTGAGCTTCATTCAAGACTTTGCTCGCGTAGTGTATTGCATGAAAAAATTTTGTTCTCCATTGACCCAATACCGCACCTACCGTATAATCGCTCGCGTCACACATGAGTTCAAAATCCATTTTCCAATTAGGCGCGCTGATTATGGGTGTGGTAGTCAAACTTTGTTTTAAAGAATTAAAAGCAACCATGCAAGACTCATCAAAATCAAAGGACTTATCTTTGTTGAGAAAATTGCTCAAAGGCTTTGCGATCTTTGGAAATCCTTGATGAACCTCCGATAAAATCCCGCATGTCCAAGGAAGCTCCTTATACCTTTTACATTCAACGGTGGTGGTAATTTCTCAATAACATCCACCTTGGCTTGATCCACTTCAAGGCCCTTTGAAGAAACTTTGTGGCCGAGCACAATTCCTTTGGTCACCATGAAGTTGCATTTTTCCCAATTGAGTACCAAGTTGGTTTCCACACACCGTTCCAATACCGCATCCAAGTTTTTCAAACAAATAGCAAACGATTGCCCAAAAACCGAGAAGTCATCCATAAAAACCTCAATTGTCTTTTCGATCAAATCTGAGAATATTGCTTGCATACACCTTTGAAAAGTCGCCGGTGCATTACACAACCCAAACGGCATCCTCCTATACGCAAAGATTCCAAAAGGGCATGTGAAAGCAGTTTTTTCATGGTCCTCCAGGTTCACAATAATTTGATTGTAACCCGAATAAACATCCAAAAAATAGTAGAATGTTGACCGAAAAGTCTCTCAAGCATTTGATCCATGAACGGAAGAGGGAAATGATCTTTCCTCGTAGCTTGGTTTAGCCTACGGTAATCAATACACATTCTCCACCCTTTCACGGTTCTTGTTGGGATTAACTCATTTTTCTCATTTCGGATAATCGTCAATACGCCTTTTTTCGGCACCACTTGTACCGGGCTAACCCATGGGCTATCATAAATGGGGTAAATCATTCCGGCATCTAACATTTTTACCACTTCCTTCCTAACCACCTCTTTCATGGTAGGATTTAAGCGGTGTTGCAGTTGAGCGACCCGTTTTAAATCTTCTTCCATGAATATCTGATGCATACAATAAGAGGGACTTATTCCTTTTAAATTAGAAAGAGTCCATCCCATTGCCTCTTGATTCTTCTTCAAAACACACAACAATTTTTCCTCCTCAATTGTGGTTAGCTCCGTGCTTATGATCACCGGTTTATGCCCCTCATCATCTAGAAAGACATATTTAAGATGAGATGGAAACAACTTCAATTCAAGCTTAATTTCCTCATTATTTTCCTTTTTCAAAATTCCCACCCTTTCTTTCAAAGGAGGAATTTCATCAAATTCTTCTAGTTCTCGCAAACACTTTTCGATCTCTTTTTCTTCGGCTTCATTGATACTTTGAAGAGCATCTGTAAGAACTTTTTGTAATGGGGTTGGAACTTGTAATTGCCACTATACTTCTTCAATCACCTTTTTCGTTGCATCTATTCTAAAACAATCGCCTTTGTCCTTTGAATGCTTTATGGCCTCAAATAGATTGAAACACATCTCCTCATCTTGGACTCTAACCTTCATAAGACCGTCATCCATATAAATGGCCATTCTAGCAGTTTTCATAAACGGTCTTCTAAGTGTAAATGGAGCGTCTTCATCTTCCTCCATATCAATCACCACAAAGTCAATGGGAAACAAGAATTTGTCCACATTAACCAATACATCTTCCGCTACACCATGAGGACGGGTAGTGCATTTATCGGCAAGTTGCAATGTCATTTGAGTGGCTCTCAATTCCATATGTCCCAATCTTTTCACAATAGACAAAGGTATCAAATTGATACTAGAGCCCAAATCGATCAACCCGTTGCCAACATAGATATTTCCTATTGTAACCGGCAAAGTGACTCGTCCTGAATCACTTTCTTTCCGCGAGAGAGTCCGTTGAGTGATAGCGCTACAACTAGCATCAACCATGATAGTTTCTTGATCAGTATACCTTTTCTTTTTCGTGAGAATATCCTTCATGAATTTTGCATATTTCGGCATTTGCTCCAATGCTTCGGAAAATGGAATGTTGATTTGCAATTGCTTGAAAATATCCATAAATCGAGCATAGTGCCTCGCACTATCTTTCTTTTATGGAGCATGAGGATATGGAAAATGTTGGACCGGAATAGTACTCACTGGTTCCTTCCCCTTCCTAGTCTTTTTCAAATTTTCTTCTCTCATTCTTTTTTCTTCTTCCTCAATTTTTTTCTTTTCATTTTCAACTAACTCTCCCTCAACATTTTTTTCTACTTCATTCTTATCACTATCTTTTTCTTTTTCAACTACTTCCTCCCCTTCCACTACAACCTCACCTATGCCCATATCAATTTCTCTTCCACTTCTTGTTAGAATAGCCTTGCAATGCTCTTTTGGATTTGGTTGAGTATTTGCCGGAAAAGTTCCTATGTGTTGGTCGGCCAATTGTTTTGACAATTGTCCGACTTGCGTCTCAAGATTCTTTATGGCCGCATTGGTATTCTTTTGATTTGACATTGACATTTGTATAAATTGCGTGAGAGTGTCTTTCATCTTTGTATTTCCACTTGGAGCTTGTGGAGGTTGAGTGTAATTTTGATATTGTTGATGATTTGAAGGTCCGGCATCTTGAGGCCTCCACGGTTGTTGATAACCTTGATTACCTCTTGGTTGGTAACCTTGGTTGCCTTGTTGGTACGGTGGTCGAGGTTGATATCCTTGATTTTGATTTCCCGCATAATTTACCTCTTCCACAACCGGAGGACAATACCTGGTAGGGTTATCTCCTCTACAAAGCTCACAACTCGTTATTTGTTGGTTGTTGTTGGGAACTTCTTGCATCTCTTTTATTTGTTGTAGAAGTTTTGACATTTGTTGCATCAACAACTCCACTTGTTGTGATAACAATTAGTTTTGTGAAAGAATTGCATCATTAGTTCCCAACTCAAGCACTCACGGCTTCTTTTGCGATTGGCCACGGTTATGATTCCCTTGGTGATCGTTTAGTGCCATCTTGTCAATGATCGAAATTGCTTTTTCAGCGCTTTTTGACATTAAAGATCCGCCTGTGGTAGCATCCAACAAGGTTTTATGATTTGGTTGGAGACCATTTCTGAAAATATGAACTTGCGTGAGCTCATCAAAATCGTTCCCTTTGCATTTTCTAAGCATGAACTTGAATCTTTCCCAAGCTTCGTTGAGAGACTCATTCCCACCTTGTGAGAAAACTGCAACAGCCGTTTTCGCTTCCATGAAACGATTGTGAGGAAAAAATTGTTCCTAGAACTTCTCTTCTAACATGTTCTAGTCCGTCATAATAGCAGTTGATTGGTCAAGGTACCATTCCTTTGCCTTCCCAATTAGGGAATGCGGGAATAGTCTCTTAAACAACGACTCTTCTTCAGTTTCTGGGGCTCCAGTTGCGCCCGCAATCTCATAGAATTTGGTCAAGTGAGTAAAGGAATCCTCGCGATCCATACCGATGAATGGATTCTGGTATAAAAGAGCGAGAATACCCGTTTTCATTTCAGAGTGCTGACCATTATGAGCATTACGTGCAAACTGAGCAGTATGCCTCAGACTATTAACACAAGGTGTTGAAGTAGGTGGTGATGGTGCAGTCATGGTTGGCGGTAACTGTGGTATTGGTGTTGAAGTTGAACTTTCTCCTCGTTCTCGTCTTTCCTTAGCAAGTTGCCTCCTCCGCCTTGTTCTGCTATTTAACTTACGCACAGTTCTTTCAATCTCAGGATCGAAAAGAAGTTGGTCTGCAGGTAACTTCCTTTTCATAAACAGAGTATACACACTTAGCCAAACAAATTAACAAGCACAAGAAAAAGTTAAACATGCTTAAAACTTAACAACTATTGCAATGCTTGCAATAACAAACAACAATCCTCGACAACGGCGCCATTTTGTTGGTTAGTAATTCGGGGGGTGTTTTATCGTATCCACAGGGATTGTGTGTTATCAATGCCTGCCGTTCAATAGTTTACCGTTTTAAGTAAAGGGTTTTCAAATGAGTCTTGGTTTTGTAACATAAGTTTGTAGCAAAGAAGTAAAATAGAAAAGCATGTCAAGATTAGATTTCGCTAATCCTTTTCATATGTATCCGATCAATCAAGCATATGAACTTAGTTTTAATCAATACAATCGCGTATCCTCGCGAATAAGTTTATGTATAAAGTAAATTCGTGAGTATTGTTGTTTGAATCGTTAGATGATGTATCACGCTAACAATCGAAACAATAAACGTTAAGATCAATACAAAGCGAATATTAAACCCCAAATCTATATCTAGAGTTTGGTTTTTAAGAGATGAAGATATTAGGTCAAGATTTAGAAAATCTATGTCTAGAGTGATTCAAACCACAAATATACCATTAGAAGCAAACAACTTCATCATATATTGATCATTAACCTTGTTCATATACAAAAGATCAAAATAAATACATATAAGCAAGATTAACTACCTCTACTCTTGACACAAAATGTATTTAGCTACACATATTCATGGTAGCTTGTTTCACAAGTTTTATGAGGAGATGAAAAAGCATTCGCGTCGAATAATCAAGATCGGATGCGAATTCATCTTCTCAATGTGTAAAATCCCTCTTGGATGAAGAAATATCAGAAAAATAGGTTTTGGTATGATAAAGTGAAGTTATGATCCCAAGAAAATACATAAAATCTATTTATAATACACTTGAAATCAAACACGTTCGCACTGCGAACTTTTAGTTCGCCTAGCGAACTACACTTTTGGCACCTGAAGTTCCTTCTGATAAGCTAAACCGCCTCTGAGTTTCAGCATAAGTTCGCAATGCGAACTTTTGTTCGCAAAGTGAACTATTCGCCTACAAGTTCGCAAAGCAAACTTAGGCCCCTTTTGCTTCTGCCATCTCAAAGGTATCCTTCGCCAGGTCCTCGCAAAGCGATGAAATCAGTGAACATTCGCTGGGAGTTTGCAAAGCAAACTTTAGTCCCTTTTCCTACTGCCATAATTCTGGGACCATTCGCTGGGACTTCGCCAGTTATTCGCAAAGCGAACGTTCGCTGGCAAGTTCGCAAAGCGAACTTGCTGATGTTTTCCTCCTTTCTTTGGCAACTTGTATCATTTTTTTGTGTCTTACAACTTTGATCATTTAGTGCCTTTTTCTGCACAATAACACACATATTACAAGTACCAAAGGTATATTCACAATGTTTGAAGAATAACAATAATTCATGAGTAAAATCCACAATTTGTCATAAAAGAGTAGAAAAAATGTCAAGTATAAAATAGAAATATATAGCATGTTTGACATCTAACAAGATATTATTACAAAATAGCCCAATTTTACAATTTAACATTGTAATAGTGTCATAATTTTACTTGCTATTTTTCAGTCCTTTTAAAGTTCAAGTAAAACTTTGGTTTCTTCATGAAAGTTACAACCTCAATGTTAACTTTCCTATTTTGCATATTTCTTCTCAATCAAACTTATGAAACTCCAGGTTTGTTAAAAATATCGCATAGAGGTAACAAGTTGGGTCACACAATGCGAAACACTATTTTCCAAACAAGGTGTGTTTTTGCAGTTAGCTGGCTTGCCTTTTGAAAGATCGCTAATAAGCGTTTTTGCATGACATGTTTTTTCCAATAATTTTCCAAAAACATAAGCTTCTCGGTATCCTCCAATTTTTTTATTTTTTTATTTTGTTTTCTTCAAAACATTGTGTTTAAGTCTTTACCCTCACACACCTTAATTTTTTCAAGGCATGAAACCTCCTAAACTCAATTAAGTTAATGTGACTTTGATACCTAAACAAAACGGAGCACATTCTACTGAGCAGTATAGAACTCTTGCACTTTTAAATTTTTAATTCAAAATCATCACTAAGATCTTTGCAGACAAGTTGACCATCTTAACTTTTAGAATATTTCAGAACACCCAAGAGACTTCATTAGGGATAAACATATATATAAGTGTATTGGGATCACTTCATAAGCCATTAATATGTCGAACAAGGAATCCTTTGGAGGTAGTATAACTTTGAGGATAGACTTCAGAAAAGCCTATGATACTTTAGATTGATAATATCTTATTAAAGTTCTTGTTAGATTTGGTTTTGATCAAAATTTATTTGATTTGATTATTACTATTCTCCACCCAGCCAAACTATCAATCATGATAAATAAGAAAACATCAAAATAAATTTCTTGCTCTAGAGGAGTGAGGCAAGGATATCATGTATCTCCCTTTCTCTTATGCACTTCTGAAGAGGTATTTTGTTGGTAGTTATCTATGATGGTGGATAACGATAAGTTTACATGCATATCAGTTGGTAAAACAACCATTCCTAGCCATATTTTTTGTAGATGACCTTATGATATTTTACAAAGCTACCAAGAAAAATGCTCAACACATTAACCATTTCCTTCTAGGCTGAGGCACACTGCAGATATATGGTCAATACATTAGTCCAACTAAATGTAAACTTTATGGTGGAGGCAGTTCTAAATCTAGGCTAAGACACATTGCATATATGTTTGGATTCACTATGGGACATTGATAAGTGCAAATTGTAGCTATTTTTGTATATAAAATTTGTTGCACTTATTGATACTTTGTGTTAATATTGGTTGAATAAACCCCACTTTATGTGTAAATACGTTTACTTTACATTTTCATGTGTATATTGCATTTTCTTGTATATATCGTTGAGTTTCATTGCTTTCCATTCATTTTTGTAGGTATTCAATTAAGTGGATTTCTCCATTGTTGTATAGAGCATCTAATAAGCTTTCCAGCGCTTCTGACCGTGCGTCAATCTGAGTTACGGTTCAGAAGTTATGGTCGCAATAAGGGGTTGTTTTGCTGTCATGTTCGCTTAGCGAGTGTGACAGCGAATGTTCGCTTAGCGAATGGCTGGCGAAGGTCCCAGCGAAGGAGTCCAGAATTGGACAGAGGAGAAAGAGACCAAAGTTCGCTTTGCGAACTTCCTAGCGAGTATTTGCTAGGCGAATAAATTGTTCGCTTAGCGAACTTCTGAAGACAGCAAGAGGCGGTTTAACTTTGTGTAGGCACTTAAGTGCCATTTTCGTGCATTCGCTTAGCGAATGGAAGGGTTCGCCTAGCGAACCTGCGAAAATCTGATTTGTATATAATAGAATTCTGTAACTTTTTAGAGTATGGTTTTGGGGTTTTGTGATCCCAACTCCATCAAACTTCATTTTTCAGTAGATTAGCTTGAAAACAACATGGAAGCTTGCACACGGTTGAATCGGGGTGGATTGATCATCGACCGGCGTTGACAAACCGCGAGATGTTTGGTTTATTTCTCTTATCCTTTGTGTTTTTCTTCTTTGTTGGGTTTTGTATATGTATTGGCTATGATCTCATGTATATTTGTCGCCCATGGCGTTGTATAAAACTTGCTTTACAAATCTTTATTGGTGATTGTCTCTGACTTTTGCTTTATGCGTGGGGTTTGAGTTGCGTTAGAGATAATCCTCGCAAACTTCGATTAGGGATGATCTGTTAGTTTATGGATTCTAGAGATAGATTTAAGAGCTAACAATCTTCAATAGGCGTCGAAGCTTAATGCCTCCGTGCCTTGAGTCGCGTGCGAGAGTATCGGCGAGGGTAACACGGTTGTTATCTCAACTTTGCGTTAGACATAACCTTTGTTGTGAGCGATGCTGGGTGATATTGAGGAGTATTGTAGGTCGAGTATAACTGGTCGGTAAGTTTAAGTTTGTGAGGAGTCGGTTATGTGCATGCCGAAAAAGTTTGTCTTGCTGAAGAATGAATTTGTTTTATGTTTTAATGTTTACTTTTTTGTTTTTATGTTTAAAACCATTTAAACCCAAACTCATAAACGCGAGAGACTGTCGAACGACATTCTTTCCCTCGAACAGATCTCTGTGGACACGACATAAATCCTGGAGGGAATTCTTCCGAAAATAAATATTTTTGCTGCTTGCCCTATTCTGCATCCAACAAAATGGCGCCGTTGCCGGGGATTGGTTTTGATATTGAATCACATTGCGATAGCTTCTTTGTTTTTGAGTTTTGTATATATCGTATATATTGTCTGTTTCCATTATGTTTGTTCAAGTGTTGTATACATTTTGTTTCCGTAACGTTTGTTTAAGTGTTTGGTTAGGGCACTTGCTTTTGGTTTGCACGGTGAGGCATCACCATGGCATGAAGAAAGGAAGTTACTAGCTAAGCATTGTAAAGGCGTCGAGCTTACGACGTAAAACAAACATGGTGTATTCTTTTCTTTTGTTGTTGTTTAGTTTAGGTAGTGTGGTGAGTATTAATTAAACAAGTTGTACTCGGATTTTTCGTAAAATTCTCAAATCTTCACTTTACAACTTGTTTAATGAATTTTCTATCGGTTTTTCAGTTTGTGTATATTAATAGTTTTCGCGTTTGTTAATGAGCTTGTTTTGAGTAGTTTGAGGAAATTTGTGGTGATGTTCCAAGTTTGATCATTTCAACTTGCGGATGTATGGTAATGATACTGTTAAGTTTTGTACACATCCGAGGTATGTATTTATCGCTTTCTATACTTTAGCATATTCATGATACTTAGACTTTTTACAAACTTCCATGCCATTCATTCTTTTGTATACTTGTTCTTGTTGTGAATCACTTTAGTTCCCAACCTTTTTGTGAGGTAGCTTTCCATTGTTCATATATGCACGGAGTACACAACATTCTTATTTTAACTGGATTTTATTATGCTTAATCTTTTGTTTGTGTTGATTATATGAATGCATGAAAAGGATCAAGGCAATTTTGTTTCATTTTGAGCACAACTACCTTAGCCAAATAGTCAATTCACCTTGTGAGCGTGTGATCATTTCTAACCCCTTTGAGCTTTTTGATCCATGTTTTATTTGAACTTAATGCTTGTCTATGAGTGTTTAGTTCACTTATTTTTTATTGGATTTTGTTTTTTTCTTGGACCTCAATTTTGTGTTGTTGTATGAATTATTGCCTTGCCTTAGAAAGTAGGGAGTATTCACATGATGATGTGGTTGAATTCAAGTTGGGGAGATAATGGTTGTTTACTCATTGGTTGGTTTCTATGAGGTTGAAAAAGAAAAGAAGAAAGAGAAAAATATGAAAAAGAAAAGAAAAAAGAGAAAATATGAAAAAGAAAAGAAAAAAAAAAGAAAACACAAGAGAAAAGTTTTGAAAAATAAAAACAAAAAAAAAGTTCAAATAATTGTGCTAAATAAGTATTGTGTTTTGTGTAACACTTGGGATGAAAGAAGAAGTTTGATTGAAATTTTGTGTTTGAGTCTTTGTGAGTTGATCACTCCCTTAAAAGCTACCCCTTGTTTGTTTACCCGGCCACGCTACAACCTTGAAAAGTCCTTGTGATTCTTGCCTTTGTATGTTCAATATGATTTTTTGATGGTTGCATAATGTAGTCTATTGTTTGCATGATTGTTGTGTGAGTGATAAGTACCCCATTTTGTGTTTTTCATCTACCGATGATTGTCTTTGCTAGGTGTGATTCACATTGGAACTTGTGTTGTTTTAGGATTTTTAGCGTGATTTTTGTATTTTGCATTTGTTTCGTGACTATGTTATCGTCGTAGTTTAGTGGTAAGTATTTACTTTGTGTGTACGGTTTTTCATTTGAACAATTCGTTTGTCCGTTTTTCAAAACCTGTTGATTCGTGATTCTTTGGTTTTCACTCTGTTTCTTTGAGTTGTTTGATTTTTGTTTGAGGACAAACAATTATGTAAGTTGGGGAGAGTTTGATAAGTTCAAATTGTAGCTATTTTTGTATATAAGTTTTGTTGCACTTATTGATACTTTGTGTTAATATTGGTTGAATAAACCCCACTTTATGTGTAAATACGTTTACTTTACATTTTCATGTGTATATTGTGTTTTCTTGTATATATCATTCAGTTTAATTGCTTTCCATTCATTTTTGTAGGTATTCAATTAAGGGGATTTCTCCATTGTTGTATAGAGCATCTAATAAGCTTTCCAGCGCTTCCGACCGTATGTCAATCCGAGTTACGGTTCAGAAGTTGTGGTCGCAATAAGGGGCTGTTTTGCTGTCATGTTCGCTTCGCGAGTATGACAGCGAATGTTCGCTTAGCGAATGGCTGGCGAAGGTCCCAGCGAAGGAGTCCAGAATTGGACAGAGGAGAAAGAGACCAAAGTTTGCTTTGCAAACTTCCTAGCGAGTATTCGCTAGGCGAATAAATCGTTCGCTTAGCGAACTTCTGAAGACAGCAAGAGGCGGTTTAACTTTGTGTAGGCACTTAAGTGCCATTTTCGTGCATTCGCTTAGCGAATAGAAGGGTTCGCCTAGCGAACCTGCGAAAATCTGATTTGCATATAATAAAATTCTGTAACTTTTTAGAGTATGGTTTTGGGGTTTGTGATCCCAACTCCATCAAACTTCATTTTTCAGTGGATTAGCTTGAAAACAACATGGAAGCTTACACACGGTTGAATCGGGGTGGATTGATCGTCGACCGGCGTTGACAAACCGCGAGATGTTTGGTTTATTTCTCTTCTCCTTTGTGTTTTTCTTCTTTGTTGGGTTTGGTATATGTATTTACTATGATCTCATGTATATTTGTCGCCCATGGCATTGTATAAAACTTGCTTTACAAATCTTTATTGGTGATTGTCTCTGATTTTTGCTTTATACGCGGGGTTTGAGTTGCGTTAGAGATAATCCTCGCAAACTTTGATTAGGGATGATTATCTATTAGTTTCTGGATTCTAGAGATAGATTTAAGAGCTAACAATCTTCAATAGGCGTCGAAGCTTAACGCCTCCGTGCCTTAAGTCGCGTGCGAGAGTATCAGCGAGGGTAACACGGTTGTTTTCTCAACTTTGCGTTAGACATAACCTTTGTTGTGAGCGATGCTGGGTGATATTGAGGAATATTGTAGGTCGAGTATAACTGGTCGGTAAGTTTAAGTTAGTGAGGAGTCGGTTATGTGCATGCCGGAAAAGTTTGTCTCGCTGAAGAATGAATTTGTTTTATGTTTTAATGTTTACTTTTCTGTTTTTATGTTTAAAACCATTTAAACCCAAACTCATAAACGCGAGAGACTGTCGAACGACATTCTTTCCCTTGTACCGATCTCTGTGGACATGACATAAATCCCAGAGGGAATTCTTTCGAAAATAAATATTTTTGCTGCTTGCCCTATTCTGTATCCAACAGACATACACCCTTTAACCATCTTGAAAATCATATATTTAAAGGCAAGCCTAGAACTCATCATTTTTAGATTATAGCAGATAAAGTATTGGAAAAGCTACTGATAAGTGCAAAATGTAACTATTTTTGTATATAAGTTTTGTTGCACTTATCGATACTTTTTTGTTAATATCGTTTGAATAAACCCCGATTTGTTTATAAATACGTTTACTTTACTTTTTAGTGTATATATTGCGTATAGTGTAAATATCATTCAGTTTAATTGATTTTATCTCATTTTTTGTAGGTATCCAAACAAGGATGTCTTGCCATTGTTGTATAGAGCATTGAATAAGCTTTCCAATGCTTCAAACCGGGCAAAAAACGGAATTACGGTTCAAAAGTTACGAATAAAACAGTGTTGTTTTGTTGCTGTCTACTGTCAGTTGCGCCTTAGCAGCGCCGGGCGGTCAAAGCAGTGCCGGGCGCTCCAGAACAATGTTGGAACTTACAAAATAAGCTGCCTTTCACTGCCGGGCGTCCCAGAATACTGTCGAGCGAAACTGGGCGGACAGAAACACCATTAAAGGTCTAAAAACACAATTTTTAGGGGATGGTTTTGGGGTTTTGTGATCCCAACTCCATCAAACTTCATTTTTCATTAGATTAGCTTAGAAAACATCATGGAAGCTTGCATTTGGATGATCCGGGGTGGATTTCTCATCGATCGACTCTGACAATCCGTGAAGTGTTTGGTTCATTTCTGATTTTCTTCATGTCTTTCTTCTTTGTTGGGTTTATATATGTTTATACTTTGATCATATGTACATTTGTCGCCCATGGCGTTATATTTAATTTGCTTTATAAATCTCTATTGGTGATTGTTCTTGATTTTTGCTTAAATACGCGGGGTTTGGGTCGTGTTAGAGATAAACTTCACAAACTTCGATTAAGGATAATTATCTGTTAGTTTCTGAACTCTAGAGATAGATTTAGGGCTAACAATCCGTATGGGTGTCGAAACTTAATGCCTCCGTGTCTTGAGTCGGGTGCGAGAGTGCCGACGAGGGTAGCACGGTTGAGTGTGCCAGAGATGGACATGTGCTGTGAACGATACCGGGTGATATTGAGGAGTATTGTAAGTTGAGTGTAACTGGTCGATAGGTTTAAGTTTGTGATGAGTGGAATATATACATGCTTGATAAGTCTTTTCTCTCTGATGAATGAATTTTCTTGTGTTAATATTTACTTTTATGTTTGTATACTTTAAAACCATTCTAAACCCAAACTCATTAACAATTAAATCGTCGAATGGCAGTTCAATTCCAATCTCTATGGACACGATAAATTCCCAGAAAAATACTTCCAAAATATTTGTTGCTTGCCGCTATGCGCACTCCAACAAAATGGCGCCGTTGCCGGGGATTGGTTTATTGTTCTTGCATCGCGATAGTTTCGTTGTTTTTGAGTTTTGTAGATACCGTACATATTGTATATTTTCACTTGTTTTTATCAATACTTGTATATTTTTAATGTTTGTTCAAGTGTTTGGTTAGGACGCTAGCTTTTGGTTGCGCGGTGAGACATCACCATGGCATGAAGAGAGGAAGTTTCTAGCTTAAGCACAGTAAAGGCGTCGAGCTTACGACGTAAAACAAGCATGTTTTATTTTCTTTTGTTGTTGTTATGTTTAGTAGATAGTATGGTACTATTATTTAAACAAATTTAGATCGGACCAGTTCTTAAATTTCAAATCTTCACTTTTAAATTTGTTTAGACAATTTTTGCCGGTTTTTAGTTTGTTTATATTAATAGTTTTGTGTTTGCCTTTGAGCTTGTTTTGAGTAGCTTGAGGAACTTTTGGTGATGTTCCAAGTTTGATCGTTTCAACTTGCGGATATATGGTAATGATTTTGTTAAGTTTTGTACACGTCCGAGGTATGTATTTATCGCTTTCTAGACTTTAGCATATTCATGATACTTAGGCATTTTACAAACTTTCATGCCATTCATTCTTTTGTATACTTGTTCTTGTGTGAATCACTATAGTTCCCAACCTTTTTGTGAGGTAGCTTTCCATTGTTCATATATGCGCGGAGTACCAACTTTCTTGTTCTACTTGGATTTGATTATGTTTAATATTTTATTTGTGTTGATTATATGAAAGCATGAAAAAGATCAAGGCAATTTTGTTTCATTTTGAGCACAACTACTTTAGCCAAATAGTCAATTCACCTTGTGAGTGTGTGATAATTTGTAACCCCTTTGAGCTTTTTGATCCATGTTTTATTTGAACTTAATGCTTGTCTATGAGTATTTAGTTCACTTATATTTTATTGGATTTTGTTTTTACTTGAACCCTCAACTTTGTGTTGTTGTATGGATTTTTTCCTTGCCTTAGAAAGTAGGGAGTATTCACATGATGATGTGGTTGAATTCAAGTTGGGGAGAGAATGATTGTTTACTCATTGGTTGTTTTCTATGAGGATGAAAAAGAAAAGAAAAAAGAGAAAAATATGACAAAGAAAAGAAAAGAAAAAAGTGAAAAAAAGAAAGAAAAATAAAATCCTTGAGAAAGGAAACAAAAAGAGTTCAAATAATTGTGCTAAATAAGTATTGTGTGTTGTGTAACACTTGGGATTTTGGAAGAGGTTTGATTGAAATTTTGTGTTTGAACTTTTGTGAGTTGATCACTCCCTTAGGTTTAGGCAAGATTGTGTTTCTATTAACTTTAGGAATTGCCCCTTGTTTGTTTGCCCGACCACATTACAACCTTGAAAAACCCTTGTGATTCTGGCCTTTGTATGTTCAATGTGAATTTTTGGATGGTTGAATAATTTAGTCTATTGTTTGCATGATTGTTGTGTGAGTGATAAGTACCCCATTTTGTGTTTTTCATCTACCGATAATTGTTTTTGCTAGGTGTGATTCACATTTGAACTTCTGTTGTTTTAGGAGGTTTGGCATGATTTTGTATGTTGCATTTGTTTCGTGACTATGTTGTCGTCGTAGTTTAGTGGTAAGTATTTACTTTGTGTTTACCGTTTTTCATTTGAACCATACATTTGTTACAGTTTTTCAAAACCTGTTGATTCGTGATTCTTTGGTTTTCACTCTGTTTCTTTGAGTTGTTTGATTTTTGTTTCAGGACAAACAATTATTTAAGTTGGGGAGAGTTTGATAAGTGTAAAATGTAACTATTTTTTTATATAAGTTTTGTTGCACTTATCGATACTTTTTGGTTAATATCGTGTGAATAAACCCCGATTTGTTTATAAATACGTTTACTTTACTTTTTAGTGTATATATTGCGTTTAGTGAATATATCATTGAGTTTAATTGATTTTATCTAATTTTTTGTAGGTATCCAATCAAGGATGTCTTGCCATTGTTGTATAGATCATTGAATAAGCTTTCCAACGCTTCAAACCGGGCGAAAAACGGAGTTACGGTTCAAAAGTTACGAATAAAACAGTGTTGTTTTGTTGCTGTCTACTGTTAGCTGCGCCTTAGCAGCGCCGGATGGTGAAAGCAGCGCCGGGCGCTCCAGAACAATGATGGAACTTACAAAATAAGCCGCCTTTCGCTGTCGGGCGCCCCAGAATACCGCCGGGCGAAACTGGGCGGACAGAAACACCATTAAAGGTATAAAAACACAATTTTTAAGGGATGGTTTTGGGGTTTTGTGATCCCAACTCCATCAAACTTCATTTTTCATTAGATTAGCTTAGAAAACATCATGGAAGCTTGCATTTGAATGATCCGAGGTGGATTTCTCATCGATCGGCTCTGACAATTCGTGAAGTGTTTGGTTCATTTCTGATTTTCTTCATGCCTTTCTTCTTTGTTGGGTTTATATATGTTTGTACTTTGATCATATGTACATTTGTCGCCCATGGCGTTATATTTAATTTGCTTTACAAATCTCTATTGGTGATTGTTCTTGATTTTTGCTTAAATGCGCGGGGTTTGGGTCGTGTTAGAGATAAACTTCACAAACTTCGATTAAGGATAATTATCTGTTAGTTTCTGAACTCTAGAGATAGATTTAGGGCTAACAATCCGTATGGGTGTCGAAACTTAATGCCTCCGTGTCTTGAGTCGGGTGCGAGAGTGCCGATGAGGATAGCATGGTTGAGTGTGCCAGAGATGGACATGTGCTGTGAACGATACCGGGTGATATTGAGGAGTATTGTAAGTTGAGTGTAACTGGTCGATAGGTTTAAGTTTGTGATGAGTGGAATATATACATGCTTGATAAGTCTTTTCTCTCTGATGAATGAATTTTCTTGTGTTAATATTTCCTTTTCTGTTTGTATACTTTAAAACCATTCTAAACCCAAACTCATTAACAATTAAACCGTCGAATGGCAGTTCAATTCCAATCTCTATGGACACGATAAATTCCCAGAAAAATACTTCCAAAATGTTTGTTGCTTGCCGCTATGCGCACTCCAACAAAATGGCGCCGTTGCCGGGGATTGGTTTATTGTTCTTGCATCGCGATAGTTTCGTTGTTTTTTAGTTTTGTAGATACCGTACATATTGTATATTTTCACTTGTTTTTATCAATACTTGTTTATTTTTAATGTTTGTTCAAGTGTTTGGTTAGGACGCTTGCTTTTGGTTGCGCGGTGAGACATCACCATGGCATGAAGAGAGGAAGTTTCTAGCTTAAGCACAGTAAAGGCGTCGAGCTTACGACGTAAAACAAGCATGTTTTATTTTCTTTTGTTGTTGTTATGTTTAGTAGATAGTATGGTGCTATTGTCTAAACAAATTTAGACCGGACCAGTTCTTAAATTTCAAATCTTCACTTTTTAATTTGTTTAGACAATTTTTGCCGGTTTTTACTTTGTTTATATTAATAGTTTTTGTGTTTGCCTTTGAGCTTGTTTTGAGTAGCTTGAGGAACTTTTGGTGATGTTCCAAGTTTGATCGTTTCAACTTGCGGATGTATGGTAATGATTTTGTTAAGTTTTGTACACGTCCGATGTATGTATTTATCGCTTTCTTGACTTTAGCATATTCATGATACTTAGGCATTTTACAAACTTTCATGCCATTCATTCTTTTGTATACTTGTTCTTGTGTGAATCACTTTAGTTCCCAAGTTTTTTGTGAGGTAGCTTTCCATTGTTCATATATGTGCGGAGTACCAACTTTCTTGTTCTACTTGGATTTTATTATATTTAATCTTTTATTTGTGTTGATTATATGAAAGCGTGAAAATGATCAAGGCAATTTTGTTTCATTTTGAGCACAACTACCTTAGCCAAATAGTCAATTCACCTTGTGAGTGTGATAATTTGTAATCCCTTTGAGCTTTTTGATCCATGTTTTATTTGAACTTAATGCTTGTCTATGAGTATTTAGTTCACTTATATTTGATTGGATTTTGTTTTTACTTGAACCCTCAACTTTGTGTTGTTGTATGGATTTTTTCCTTGCCTTAGAAAGTAGGGAGTATTCACATGATGATGTGATTGAGTTCAAGTTGGGGAGAGAATGATTGTTTACTCATTGGTTGTTTTCTATGATGATGAAAAAGAAAAGAAAAAAGAGAAAAATATGACAAAGAAAAGAAAAGAAAAAAGTGAAAAAAAGAAGGAAAAAGAAAATCCTTGAGAAACGAAACAAAAAAGAGTTCAAATAATTGTGCTAAATAAGTATTGTATGTTGTGTAACAGTTGGGATTTTGGAAGAAGTTTGATTGAAATTTTTTGTTTGAACTTTTGTAAGTTGATCACTCCCTTAGGTTTGGCAAGTTTTTGTTTTGATTAACTTTAGGAATTGCCCCTTGTTTGTTTGCCAGACCACATTACAACCTTGAAAAACCCTTGTGATCCTTGCCTTTCTATGTTCAATTTGAATTTCTGGATGGTTGCATAATTTAGTCTATTGTTTGCATGATTGTTGTGTGAGTGATAAGTACCCCATTTTGTGTTTTTCATCTACCGATGATTGTTTTTGCTAGGTGTGATTCACATTTGAACTTGTGTTGTTTTGGGATGTTTGACATGACTTTTGTATGTTTCATTTGTTTCGTGACTATGTTGTCGTCGTAGGTTAGTGGTAAGTATTTACTTTGTGTGTACCGTTTTTCATTTGAACCATATATTTGTTTCCGTTTTTCAAAACCTGTTGATTCGTGATTCTTTGGTTTTCACTCTGTTTCTTTGAGTTGTTTGATTTTTGTTTGAGGACAAACAATTTTTTAAGTTGGGGAGAGTTTGATAAGTGCAAAATGTAACTATTTTTGTATATAAGTTTTGTTGCACTTATCGATACTTTTTTGTTAATATCATTTGAATAAACCCCGATTTGTTTATAAATACGTTTACTTTACTTTTTAGAATATATAGTGTAAATATCATTGAGTTTAATTGATTTTATCTTATTTTTTGTAGGTATCCAATCAAGAATGTCTTGCCATTATTATATAGAGCATTGAATAAGCTTTCCAGCACTTCAAACCAGGCGAAAAACGGAGTTACGGTTCAAAAGTTACGAATAAAACAGTGTTGTTTTATTGCTGTCTACTGTCAGCTGCGCCTTAGCAGCGCCGGACGGTCAAAGCAGCACCGGGCGCTCCAGAAAAATAATGGAACTTACAAAATAAGCCGCCTTTCGCCGTCGACCGCCCCAGAATACCGCCGGGCGAAACTGGGCGGACAGAAACACCATTAAAGGTCTAAAAACACAATTTTTAGGGGATGGTTTTGGGGTTTTGTGATCCCAACTCCATCAAACTTCATTTTTCATTAGATTAGCTTAGAAAACATCATGGAACCTTGCATTTGGATGATCCGGGGCGGATTTCTCATCGGTCGACTCTGACAATCCGTGAAGTGTTTGGTTCATTTCTGATTTTCTTCATGTCTTTCTTCTTTGTTGGGTTTATATATGTTTGTACTTTGATCATATGTACATTTGTCGCCCATGGCGTTATATTTAATTTGCTTTATAAATCTCTATTGGTGATTGTTCTTGATTTTTGCTTAAATGCGCGGGGTTTGGGTCGTGTTAGAGATAAACTTCACAAACTTCGATTAAGGATAATTATCTGTTAGTTTCTGAACTCTAGAGATAGATTTAGGGCTAACAATCCGTATGGGTGTCGAAACTTCATGCCTTCGTGTCTTGAGTCGGGTACGAGAGTGCCGATGAGCGTAGCATGGTTGAGTGTGCCAGAGATGGACATGTTCTGTGAACGATACCGGGTGATATTGAGGAGTATTGTAAGTTGAGTGAAACTAGTCGATAGGTTTAAGTTTGTGATGAGTGGAATATATACATGCTTGATAAGTCTTTTCTCTCTGATGAATGAATTTTCTTGTGTTAATATTTCCTTTTCTGTTTGCATACTTTAAAACCATTCTAAACCCAAACTCATTAACAATTAAACCGTCGAATGGCAGTTCAATTCCAATATTTGTGGACACGATAAATTCCCAGAAAAATACTTACAAAATGTTTGTTGCTTGCTGCTATGCACACTCCAACAAAATGGCGCCGTTGCCGGGGATTGGTTTATTGTTCTTGCATCGCGATAGTTTCGTTGTTTTTGAGTTTTGTAGATACCGTACATATTGTATATTTTAACTTGTTTTTATCAATACTTGTATACTTTTAATGTTTGTTCAAGTGTTTGGTTAGGACGCTTGCTTTTGGTTGCACGGTGAGACATCACCATGGCATGAAGAGAGCAAGTTTCTAGCTTAAGCACAGTAAAGGCGTCGAGCTTACGATGTAAAACAAGCATGTTTTATCTTCTTTTGTTGTTGTTATGTTTAGTAGATAGTATGGTGCTATTGTCTAAACAAATTTAGATCGGACCAGTTCTTAAATTTCAAATCTTCACTTTTTAATTTGTTTAGACAATTTTTGGCGGTTTTTAGTTTGTTTATATTAATAGTTTTTGTGTTTGCCTTTGAGCTTGTTTTAAGTAGCTTGAGGAACTTTTGGTGATGTTCCAAGTTTGATCGTTTCAACTTGCGGATGTATGGTAATGATTTTGTTAAGTTTTGTACACGTCCGATGTATGTATTTATCGCTTTCTTGACTTTAGCATATTCATTATACTTAGGAATTTTACAAACTTTCAGGCCATTCATTCTTTTGTATACTTGTTCATGTGTGAATCACTTTAGTTCCCAACCTTTTTGTGAGGTAGCTTTCCATTGTTCATTTATGCGCGGAGTACCAACTTTCTTGTTCTACTTAGATTTTATTATGTTTAATCTTTTATTTGTGTTGATTATATGAAAGCATGAAAAGGATCAAGGCAATTTTGTTTCATTTTGAGCACAACTACCTTAGCCAAATAGTCAATTAACCTTGTGAGTGTGTGATAATTTGTAACCCCTTTGAGCTTTTTGATCCATGTTTTATTTGAACTGAATGCTTGTCTATGAGTATTTAGTTCACTTATTTTTTATTGGATTTTGTTTTTACTTGAACCCTCAACTTTGTGTTGTTGTATGGATTTTTTCCTTGCCTTAGAAAGTAGGGAGTATTCACATGATGATGTGGTTGAATTCAAGTTGGGGAGAGAATGATTGTTTACTCATTGGTTGTTTTCTATGAGGATGAAAAAGAAAAGAAAAAAGAGAAAAATATGACAAAGAAAAGAAAAGAAAAAAGTGAAAAAAAAGAAAGAAAAAGAAAATCCTTAAGAAAGGAAACAAAAAGAGTTCAAATAATTGTGCTAAATAAGTATTGTGTGGTTTGTAACACTTGGGATTTTGGAAGAAGTTTGATTGAAATTTTGTGTTTGAACTTTTGTGGGTTGATCACTCCCTTAGGTTTAGGCAAGTTTTTGTTTCGATTAGCTTTAGGAATTGCCCCTTGTTTATTTGTCCGACCACATTACAACCTTGAAAAACCCTTGTGATTCTTGCCTTTGTATGTTCAATATGAATTTTTGGATGGTTGCATAATTTAGTCTATTGTTTGCATGATTGTTGTGTGAGTGATAAGTACTCCATTTTGTGTTTTTCATCTACCGATGATTGTTTTTGCTAGGTGTGACTCACATTTGAACTTGTGTTGTTTTAGGATGTTTGGCATGATTTTTGTATGTTGCATTTGTTTCGTGCCTATGTTGTCGTCGTAGATTAGTGGTAAGTATTTACTTCGTGTGTACCGTTTTTCATTTGAACCAAAAATTTGTTTCCGTTTTTCAAAACCTGTTGATTCGCGATTCTTTGGTTTTCACTCTGTTTCTTTGAGTTGTTTGATTTTTGTTTGAGGACAAACAGTTATTTAAGTTGGGGAGAGTTTGATAAGTGCAAAATGTAACTATTTTTGTATATAAGTTTTGTTGCACTTATCGATACTTTTTGGTTAATATCATTTGACTAAACCTCGATTTGTTTATAAATACGTTTACTTTACTTTTTAGTGTATATATTGCGTATAGTGTAAATATCATTGAGTTTAATTGATTTTATCTCATTTTTTGCAGGTATCCAATCAAGAATGTCTTGCCATTGTTGTATAGAGCATTGAATAAGCTTTTCAGCGCTTCAAACCAGGCGAAAACCGGAGTTACGATTCAAAAGTTACGAATAAAACAGTGTTGTTTTGTTGCTGTCTATTGTCAGCAGCGCCTTAGCAGCGCCGGACGGTCAAAGCAGTGCCGGGCGCTCCAGAACAATGATAGAACTTACAAAATAAGTCGCCTTTCTCCGTCGAGCGCCACAGAATACCGCCAGGCGAAACTGGGCGGACAGAAACGCCATTAAAGGTCTAAAAACTCAATTTTTAGGGGATAGTTTTGGGGTTTTGTGATCCCAACTCCATCAAACTTCATTTTTCATTAGATTAGCTTAGAAAACATCATGGAAGCTTGCATTTGGATGATCCAGGGTGGATTTCTCATCGATCAGCTCTGACAATCCGTGAAGTGTTTGGTTCATTTCTGATTTTCTTCATGTCTTTCTTCTTTGTTGGGTTTATATATGTTTGTACTTTGATCATATGTACATTTGTCGCCCATGGCGTTATATTTAATTTGCTTGACAAATCTCTATTGGTGATTGTTCTTGATTTTTGCTTAAATGCGCGGGGTTTGGGTCGTGTTACAGATAAACTTCACAAACTTCGATTAAGGATAATTATCTGTTAGTTTCTAAACTCTAGAGATAGATTTAGGGCTAACAATCCGTATGGGTGTCAAAAGTTAATGCCTCCGTGTCTTGAGTCGGGTGCGAGAGTGCCGATGAGGGTAGCATGGTTGAGTGTGCCAGAGATGAATATGTGTTGTGAACGATACTGGGTGATATTGAGGAGTATTGTAAGTTAAGTGTAATTGGTCGATAGGTTTAAGTTTGTGATGAGTGGAATATATACATGCTTGATAAGTCTTTTCTCTCTGATGAATGAATTTTCTTGTGTTAATATTTACTTTTCTGTTTGTATACTTTAAAACCATTCTAAACCTAAACTCATTAACAATTAAACCGTCGAATGGCAGTTCAATTCCAATCTCTGTGGACACGATAAATTCCCAGAAAAATACTTCCAAAATATTTGTTGCTTGCCGCTATGCGCACTCCAACAACTACCTACTTAGAAGGGTCATTTTCTTTCTATGATGGGTAGGGTTCAACTGTTTTTGTATATTTTTAGAATTTATGAATGGCCAATTAATCTTCTTAACACACTGGATTCTTGTGTCATAAATTTTGTATGAACAAATAGTATAGACAATAGAAAATTGATTACTACATCTTGAAAGGTTTTATCGTTTTTACTAGTTGTTTGATGGGTTACGTTTTATGTCTCCCTTCCTTATTTTCTTTTCCTTTTTTATTCAATAATTTGTCTTTGTTAAAAAAAATTAAGGGAAAATAAAATCATACATAAAATGTTAAACAAAATCCTAAATAAAAATTAGAAAGATTATTTTTGGTATAACTTTTTTTAATATAAAAATGAACTAAAAATAATTAAAATCGCTTAAATTTTCCTTGTACCAACAATTTACGATAATGACGCCATTTTCTTGAATTAAAAAATAGGTGTCTCGATATTTAGTAACTTGTATCAGTGAAAAAAATAAAAAGCAAAAGCGGTATAATTATCGTATACACATTATTGTTATAATTCCTATGACAGAATAGTAATTTTACTTGTTTTCATGATAATAATAATAATAATAATAATAATAATAATAATAATAATAAGGGTTAAATATACAAAACCCCCCTGCAATGTTAGCGATTTCTCATTTTAGCCCCTGTAAAAATTTTTTTTTAAACATCCCCTCTTAATATTCAGATTCTCTCACTTAGGCCCCTGGCTGCCACATTGCAGCAAAGATTCCTTTCTCTTGCTTGCGTGGCATGCCAGGTGGCATTTTTTATATTATTTTATTATTTTATTTATTTATTTATTTTTTATTTTTTATTTTTTTATTTTTTATTTTTTTTTATTTTTTTATTTTTTTTTATTTTTTTTTTTAAAATTTTTTTTTTAATTTTTTTAATTTTGTTTTATTTGTTTTATTTGTTTTTATTATAATTTTCATAATTTTTTTTCTTTTTTTTTTATTTCTTTTTCGCCTTGCAACCGATGTAAAAACATACATTTTAAGAAATATAGCATACATTTTACATCGGGCCAGAAAGGAAACCGATGTAAAAAAAAAACATTTTACATCGGGCCAGAAAGGCAACCGATGTAAAAACATACATTTTACATCGGGCCAGGAAGGCAACCGATGTAAAATGTGCATTTATTTCTATAAAAAAAGTTAAACCCATATTTCACATCAGACTTAATAGTCAACTGATGTAGTAGATGTATTTTTCACATCGGACTATGGCCCGATGTAAAATGTCTTTGATTTACTACATCGCTTGGCTTTACATCGGACCCAGAACCGATGTAAAATGTGGTTTTCGCCCGATGTAAAAAGTCTTTTCTGCACTAGTGTAATTTTTAAAATAAAAATTTGTTTAAAATAGAATTAAAAATAAAAATTAGGTCCAAAAACGAAAAAAATAAATAAATAAATAAATAAAAAATATATAAATAAAAACGAAAAAGAAATAAAAAAAAAGAAAAAAAACTTATAAAAATTATAATAAAAACAAATAAAACAAATAAAACAAAATAAAACAAAAAAGTAAAAAAAAATTTAAAAAAT